>OY776089.1:13502200-14929700 GCA_963675205.1 Catocala nupta | reverse complement strand
AATGCGACTGGCCTGTAATTACTAGTATTCTTTTTGTCTCCTTTTTATGTAATTTTCTGAATAGGTACCCGTTTGTATGCAACTGTTTCTTTCAAATAAGATCGGTGCTATAATATGGCCTACTGCCTTAATCACATTAGTGTTAATATCGTCGTATTGGTATTTTCAAGTTATTTATTATTGTTAATATATCACTTGGCGTGCATGGTTTCATGAACATGGATTTCGATGAATTATAACTGAAATTGATATTGTAATTATTATAGTTTGTCCATTCGTTTATTATCTTTTTGACAGTTCGATAAGTAGTAAAATAGCGACACTCTACCACGTTACTAAATCGATTTAAAGCTATAATCAATTTTATGCTAGAATATTTTTTTACCGATTTAGTTATAATATACCACTTTGTATGGTATACATAATATGTACTTTGATTTATACATTTAAATTTCATTTTGTCAGCCTCGATGGCATAGTTGTTGTTGGTTCATTTGTTTTAATTGGTTCATTTGGAAAGTATGTACTTCAAGTAAGTAAGCACTTGTTTTTTTATGAACCTAGGTATCTTCTTTATTGTTCTTTACTCTTGGTTTACTTGAATTCCAATGTTTCGATTTAAATCCTTGCAAATAACACAATTTGTACATAATCGAAAGCCTTTTTACTGATTGAATTTTGATTAATTACAATAATGTAAAAGCATTTGATCCTTCACTATTTGCAATAGAACGTAACTGTATTCATTACGTAAACCAATAATCATTTATTTTGCCATAAAAAATACACATACAATATTATAATGTCTACAAACTGATATAAAATATTATAATGAAATGAAAATATGTAATCTACATTTTTATTTTCTAAGCGTCAGAAAGTTAAATTTTACGCAAATAAAACAGTTACGTTCTAAGTTAGTTGTCAAAAATATAATAAACGAATGGACAAACTTATAGTCAAATTATTATTGTTAAATTGGGCTTGATCAATAAAGTAATCATTCAATTGTAGTGCCATAGATTTAGGATTAGTTACACATTCTCCATTAACATTTATTACATTTATATTGTCTTTAGGTATTTTATGTCTTACCGTGTTGATCACTTTCCAGGTTGCTTTGGACTTGTTACTGCTTGTATGAATAAAATGACTATTTTGTACTTTTTGCGTTAGTCTCATTATTTGTTTGTATCTTTTAGTATAATTTTAGAATTTTGATTTGATATTTTTGTCTCGTGATAGCCTATATTTTCAAACCATATCGCGCCTTTATTTGCTACATAATTAGACAACATGTGACAGCCATTTTGGTTTTGTAATCGTTGATATTTTGAATTTTACTATAGGAAAGCAAAGGTCGTAAAACAACTTGAACAAGCTAAAAAATGAACCAAACATTTCATTAGCATCATTAGTTTTGTTGAAAGCTTCTGGAAAACTTAAGTTGCCGATGTGTTTCTTAAAAGTAGCAAGGTTATCTCTATAGTATTCGCGCTTATGGGCATACCAATGCTTTAAAAGACAAGTTTTTTGTACCTACTGGAAATTTCATTAGTTGTGCTGTGTGATCCGATACACCTAGTTCTAACACCTCACCTTTGACACTTCGTAAGTTGTGGAAAATATTATCTAGGCACGTGCCACTGCTAGAACGAGTAGGTTCATTACCCATTTTAAATTAAATTCTGTTAGAAGTCTCTTTAGTGTGGTGGAGTGTTTAGTTTCTTTTTAACAGATCAATGTTGTAATCGTCGCAAATAATTATTTTTTGTTTATTTTTAATTAAAATATTTAATATATTGTACTGTGAAATTTATGTCTTCGTTCTAAACTAATATATAAGTACCACCATTACAGTTGTTTCTGACAAAAGAAGAACTCAAGAAAGGATATTAAGAAAATCGATATCGCAAGCTATCATGTTGTGTTCCGTAAAACATAAAATATTTACTCGTTTTCTATTATTTGCGAGAGTATCCAGACATTCTCTTAATACATCAGATTTTTTGATGATATGCGTGAAATAGTCATTGTAAATGATATTTCGATATTTCGCGTGGTGCAGATACAGATTTTGACTGTTGCATTATAGCAAATGTATCATAACTTGAATTTTGATAATTTTTCTTCTAGATTCTGATTCTAACTAGCGTGCGTTTATTGGAAGGCTTTAGATTATAGTGCATTTTGGTATATTTGCCCTTACAGTTTTTAACGTTATGAAAAGCCAATGGTTGTATTACTAAAAATACTTCCCAGTACACTCACCACTACTCTCAGCGCCAAAATGGCGGCATTAAAAAGGGATCATCTTTTTGGCGGCGATGGCCAATCCAACGGACTAGTTCTATTACAGGTTTGTGTATGCAGTCAGATACTAACCAGTGGATATGATCAAATGAACGACATTTAGATAACCTAAATGTCGTTCGTGTAACAATTGATATTATGTTAGAGAAACATTAAAATATGTTTTGTTTGCATACTTCATTTTTCTATATTAAGCCAAAGGGATTGCTTTAGAAACGGGCCGATTTAGTTAAGGGTTGAGAGTGTTTGAGGGGGAGGGAGAGGGGACTGTTAATCCTCCCCCAATTACCACCATCGCGCGCAAATGTCTAGTTCCCGAGAAAAATATTTGAAAATTGTTCATACATAACCTCAAAATTGTGATATTTTATATTCTGACTTGCATAAAATCTGGTGTTTTGGAAGCAACTTACAACTGAGACGTCTCCGGCGCTGCGGGATGTGCAGCCTCTACGCCATTGCGTAACATAGCGCAAGCATCCGCATCCGGTGCTTGCGTTTTGTTACAGCTTTTTATAACCACTCTAGGGGTAGGGCATAAAGTACTGGGAAGAGTCGAGGCAGGCTAAGGAGTGGGTCAATTCAGTGGTCACTTTTCAAGAGAGATTCACTTTTTAAGAGCACTTTAACATTGTAAAGAAAGTGAAAAGTAGGTATTTAAAATAGAATTTTTTTCTGGCGCGACAAAAGTTACTTTTCGTTTCACGTAAAAATAATATCTTTTATCAAATTTGGTGAAATAAAATGATCATTTTACAATAAATGTTTTGTTACATATATAAATAATTAAAAATAGATCTTTGTATCACATTTTATAAAAAAAAACCGAAACAAATTATGTTGGTGTCATCAAAAAGCCGTTCCATTTCACGTGTTTATAAAAACGCATAATAAAAAAACTACGCGAGTGCGCGGGGTGGGAATGGTTCCAGGGGGTTGGAAAACCCACCCGCAACATATTTCAACCAGCACCAACCCTTGCTTCGATCGGCCCGTTTCTAAAGCCAACCCAAGCCAAATATACATATATTTGAAAACTAAAATATAATCATAAATTAAAGTATAGGTACGTTGTTGCCTTTTCGTACATCGTGCTAATAGATGACGTTCGTAATGCTAATGTTACGGCTAGTGCCATCTGACGGCACTGTGGGGAAGAGTCGGCATTCCATTCTAATAATAATTTATTACAGCACCATCTATTGACATCTTACGGAACTACGTATTTGTCGGTACGAGTTGAGTGGAGAGAGCGCTGGCACATTCTCGAATCATCGCGCTGTTGCGTGCCGTGTGTAACGTTTTCTGGAAAACTCCAGAAGCGCTTTACCCGCGTATAAATAGAGCGCACGCGCACCGCCGAGTCAGTTTACAATCGTAAGCGGTCAAGTGTTCATCGAAGCGAACGAAAGCGAAAAATACGGCGTTTGAAGCAGCTACAGTGGAAAAGTCTAGTATAGTGTTTGCACACAGCAAACACTAAAACTTTAAATTTAATTGTGTGAGAGAATAAAACGTGTTTTAGTCGGTAATATTGTTTTGTATTCTTATCCGTCGAACCCAGCACGTAACAAATTGGTGTCAGAAGCGGGATAAGAATATGCCAGTACTACCGAAGGAGGAAGTGGAAGGGGTGCGTACCAGGAACCAGCGCCAGCAAGATGTGGACCAGAGGCGCTTTGGAGACGCCCCCTCGCCGACGTCAATTGGACCACGTGACTCCGCGGCTGCAGCGGAACCATTTAGTGCAGCACTCGCCGGTGAATCCCGACCTCGCGACCCTGATGGCGTTTATGCAGGACCAGGCACGCCGCCAGGAGGAGCAGGCACGCCGCCAGGAGGAGCACGCACGCCGCATCGAGGAACAGCTTCAACGCGATAAGTAGGAGGGTATGCGCCGCCAGGAGAGGCACGCACGCCGCCTCGAGGAGCAGCTGCAACGCGATAAGGAGGCGGGTATGCGCCGCCAGGAGGAGCAGGCACGCCACCAGGAGGAGCACGCACGCCGCCTAGAGGAACAGCTGCAACGCGATAAGGAGGAGGGTATGCGCCGCCAGGAGGAGCAGGCACGCCGCCAGGAGGAGCAGGCACGCCGCCAGGAGGAGTACGCACGCCGCCTTGGGGAACAGCTGCAACGCGACAAGGAGGAGGGTATGCGCCGCCAGAAGGAGCAGCTGATGATGTTTAAGGACCTCAGCGCAACGGTTGGTAAGGAGATGAAGGAGGTAGAAGAGCAAGTCCAACGCCACGAATGTCGCATCGCCGAGGTGGAGAAAACGATACGTGGGTTCAAGGCTGGAGATGGCATCGTGACACCTATCCATCATTCGACGGCTCATCGTCATGGTCAGCCTATAAGATTCAGTTCGAGGCCGTCATGAAATCGAACGGGTGGACGTAAGAACAGGCTCTGACTGCTCTCACCTTGGGGCTTCGCGACCACGCCTTGACCGTGTTAGAAGCGCTTGGTCAAAACGTCACTTACGAGAAGTTGTTAGAGGCATTGGAAGCAAGATATGGCGACGCACACCTAGAACACGTGTTTCGCGCCCAGCTGAAAGACCGATCGCAACGTGTTGGTGAAACTTCACAGCAGTGGGCCCTGGAGGTGGAGAAGCTGAAAGGGGTACCAGTCCTCACCTGGACTCATCGACGGGCACCTCGTTCAAGCCTTCACCGACGGGATCCGAGACCTGGAGGTTAGGGCTGCAGTGAGACTCGGACACTTCAAAAACCTGAAGGATGCCCTAGCCCACACTCTGGAGGTGGAAGCCGTGCGACGGGACGATCGCGCTCGCCGTATCAGGGAAGTTTCGACTCCACCCCGGTGCTATAGCTGCGGCGAAAAAGGCCACATTAGGTTGAGCTGCCCGAAGCGAAGGAGTCCACGCAGCAGAAACCAGTTGCCGGTAGGAGGAAAACCTGATGTGCCTGCCGTGCTACAACAGCAGGGAAACGAGTAGACGCTATGACTACGGGGCGGGTGCTGAATGGTGATAGGAGAGCCCCAAGGATCTCGATCTCACAATCGTGTGACGGGAACAGTCTGACTATCGAAGGCGAAATTAACAGAACGCCGTGCAAGTTGACATTGGAAACTGGAGCTTCTTGAACGGTCGTCAGTTTTCGACTAGCAAGACGGTTTCTTGGGGACTACTACAGGAACCATGAATGTGTACATCTTAGAACAGCTACTGGTCAGCACATAACCGTCCGACGTGAGAGGGAGGTGGACATGAAACTAGGTAATAAAATTTACCGCCACAACGTCATCGTGGCTGATATAGTGGACGACTGCATCCTGGGTTTAGACTTCTTGCGAAAGCATCACATAAAATCTATTAATCAAGATAGTGTACCTCGGATTACGACCGAAATAGGTAGCATTACAAATAAAATTGTGGTGGACACTATGGCCTGTACAGAGAAGGAAACTATCAAATCTAGGGTGACTATATTTGCTGACCAAGCGGGATATGGCCTGCGAGAAAAATTTGAGTATTTGTTAGGACAAAAGTATACTGTAACATGCTACTTAAAGCCTTATGCACAAATTGATCAAGTCATTCTTGCATGTGAATCACTGTGTAAAGATTACACTTCTACAGATTTTGTAATAATAATGGGTGGGTCAAATGATGGCAATATTTTAAAACTGCAATCTCTTATTTATATGTAATACACTGTATAGAATGCAACACACCAATGTTTTGCTGTGTGAAGTACATAGGAACAGACATTTGAATGAATACAAAGTGAATTCATTACTACAAAAAATTTGATCAAATTTTAAGAATAATTCTACCTTTGTTTCCTTTGTTAGTTAGTACTCATAATAGTACTGGGTCAGTTTGGAGCAAAGTTTAAATGTGTAGGATTTTACTCAGGGAGATACTTAAATTATCATATAGAATAAACTATGCCATTTATAAAATGTCTAAATATAAGTGTAATCTTGCAAATAGTAAAAGTAACATAAGTATAGGAACACAAACAGAAAAAAATCATTGTTTTGATATTGGTACATCGCCTGATGGGAAAGCACATATGGTAGACATTGGTATCAGTAATCTATCACAAACCTCTGCCACTTGTTTTCGTCAGCATGAGTCCCGGAAGTAGCACTCCTGTGTATACATGTAACACTAATGACACGAATCTTGAACATGTTTTTATTTTTCATCAAAATGTGTGTGGCCTGAATAATAAAAAGGATGAATTTGAACTGTATATGGAAAGCCTTCAAAATACAAAGCACTACTTGTGTATACGTGAACATTTTTTGAATGAGAAGCTGGTCAATCTCTTAAATTTTACAAACTATAAAGTGGCATCATATAATACAAGATTAAATAAACAGAGGGGTGGTGCCATCATATTAGCGCGGAAAGATAGACAATGGGAGGAGCTACCAATTGCCAAAAAATTATATGCGATGGAGGCTTTTGAAATATGTGCTGTTAGAGATGAGACAACTGGTTTGTGTATATGCTGTTGTTATACGAATCCTTATGATAAAAACTTAATTACTTTTATGGATAGGTTGGAAAAATTTTTGGAACACCTCTTTGATAAGAGCTGCTGTATCTGTGGTGACTTTAATATAGACCTCTTAACCTACAACAACAAACGTAGTGAGTTTATAAACTTAATGACATCATATAATTTCAGTGCTCTAGTTAATACAGTTACATATAAAAGAAACAACTTACAGTCATGTATAGATAACATTTTCTCTAATATTACAAAGCATTCTCTAGTATCTTGTGAAGTTGACCATAATGGATTAGCAGATGGACATGCCGGTGTACTGCGTAATTTAATGATGTCTAGTAAGATAAAGAATAATAAACAGAATAACCACATAATTTATGTTACAAAAAGATTTTTTAATCAGGCCAATAAAAGTAAATTCAGGCAATTACTACAGCAGCAAAATTGGTACTGTTTAGGCATAAATTCGTTTATAGTAAAGCTAACCCGATCATTTAAGGCTGCTTTTAGAAAAAAAACAGTCGCAATTAATTTAAAACGCACCAGTCAACTACGCTGGGTAACAAAGGGGATAAAAATATCCAGTAAAATGAAGCGTTTCTTAGTGTCTAGTAGAAACACAGATTCAAGTGTTTTAAATTATAGAAACTCTTATATAACCATATACAGGAACGTTATAAAGAAGGCCAAAAAATTAGCTGTACAGTGTGAAATAGCACATTTTAAAAACATACCTAGGGATATTTGGAAAATTATAAATAGACACAGGAATACTGAGAAAAAATTAATGAGTCTATAAAAATCAAGGTAGCTAATCAGATTGTTAAAAATCCTAAACAAATTGCAAACATGTTTGTGAACCAGTTTGTTTCAAATAGTAATGTGGCTGGCAATTATAACATGCATTCAGCTGTTGGGTTACTACAAAATAGTACAGATAGTCCAAAATGAACTTAATTGGCAGCCTACTACCACGGAGGAATTAAGAAAATTAGTTAGTAAGATGGAGTACAAATCTTCATGTGGCTATGATGAGTTGCCAGTAACTGTTCTGAAAGATAATGTCGATATTTTGGCTTTACCCTTAAGCATCTTCTTTAATAAATGCTTGTTGAAAGGTGTCTTTCCGGACCAACTTAAGATTGCAAAAGTTGTTCCCGTTCATAAGAAAGGATCGAAGCAAGATCCCAAAAAGTATAGGCCCATCTCGCTTCTGCCAACGTTATCAAAAATTTTCGAAAAGCTAATCAAATGTAGACTTTTAAAACATCTTAATTTGAACAGAGTACTAAATTACAAACAATTTGGGTACCAGACTAATGTTGGTACACAAGAAGCCATAGACAATTTCATTTGTAATGTAAGATCTCGCCTAAACTTAAAACAGAAAGTAGCTGGTCTGTTCCTTGATTTAAGGTCCGCCTTTGACACAGTGGACCATGAACTGTTGCTGAGCAAATTAGAACACTATGGTGTTAGAGGTAATTCCATGAAACTGTTTAGATCCTACCTAAGCGCCACTATCGCCAACAAACTGTCCAACAGTTTGGCGATTTTGATATGTATATACAAATGTATCTTTTTATGGTGAATAAATAAAAAAAAAAAAAAAAAGCAACAGAAAGATGTATGTAGAAGTGAAAGCGTTAGATAATAATGGTTCTGTTGATAACGATTGTGACGTATTAAAACAAAAGGCAAACAAACCTTATGGAACATACAGGGAGGCATTTAGATCAAAGATGGCTTATACTAACACGGGGGTTCCACAAGGCTCTATATTGGGTCCATTATTCTTTGTCATCTTCGTTAATGATCTAATAAATTATATTGAAAATGAGTTAGCTGAGAATGCGCAGCTGGTATTATTTGCTGATGACACGAACGCCATAGTGTCTGCAAACGATCTGAGCTCTCTCTGTATGCGAGTGAATGAAACCCTAAAAATGTTTCATAACTGGTTTACGGTTAACGGGTTACAGGTAAATGCATCAAAAACTAATGTTATGCTATTTAGATCCACAGCCAAAAATACTGACCGTCTTACCTGTATCCTTGATAACGATACAATTAACTCAGTAGAAGTAGTTAAGTTCCTTGGAGTATATGTGGATAATAATCTTAATTGGAAAAATGAACTCGTCAACGTAGAAAACAGTATAAGTTCAGCGTGCTATGTACTTAGGAGCCTGAGAAATGATATTAGTGTTAAACAATTAGTAACAGTTTATCATGCACTTGTGGAATCCAAGCTGAGGTATAGCATTTTATTCTGGGGAGCAAAGTACGAATATAATATAGAAAAGGCATTTGTTTTACAAAAATGGGCAATTGGCACGATTGTTCGTATTAAACAACAAGAGTCTTGCAGGCAGTATTTCAAAGATCTCCGTATTCTAACAGTCCCAAATCTTTCGTTCTAGTTCTACTGACTAACTTTAAAAAATATGTTCACGAGTATGAGACAGAGGAGGAGAGACTTGTTAGGGAGAATACGAGACGAAAAGACTTTCACACAAAAACTATTCCTCATCTAAACATTACTAAGCATGGAACCTACCACATGTCTGTCAAACTTTTCAATAAATTGCCAGTCGATGTTAAGCTGCTCCTATACAAGAGTGAATTCAAAATAAAATTAAAAAGCTTTTTGATAGAGAGATGTTTATATTCTATTAATGACATGTAGTTTCGTAATTTTGGTTAAATTAATTAATTGCTGAACTTATTTATATTTAATTCCATAATTATTATTGTGACATTTATTTAACTTTAGTTGATTGAATTGCTACTTATTGTTAATTTTAATTGGATTACATTATTATTGATTGCTGCTAGGTTGTTTTTGATTATTATTTATGTTGCTTTTTGTGTATTTTCTTTGCTTTGTTTATACATATTGTATTAATCTATTTTATTGTTCAATTCTACCATGACATATCAATGTAATCATATCAAACACAATGTAAAAATTGTTTGTGATAAAAAAAAAAAAAAAAAAATATGATCAAGGGTATGGTAAAAGAAGGTGTGATTGAGCCTTCGTCCAGTCCATGGTGTTCACCAGTGGTTTTGGTGAAGAAGAAGGATAGCAGTATGCGCTTTTGTGTGGACTATCGTCGGCTAAACGACATCACAAAGAAAGACAGTTATCCGTTGCCAAGGATTGACGACACTCTTCATACGTTAACGGGAATGAAGTGGTTTTCTACTCTAGACCTAAAAAGTGGCTACTGGCAGGTCGAGATACACCCTCGAAATAATGAGAAGACAGCATTCTCCACAGGCAAAGGATTGTGGCAATTCAATGTCATGCCTTTTGGATTGTGTAATGCCCCTGCCACTTCTGAAAGATTGATGGGACGGGTACTTACTGGATTGATTGAAGACGCCTGCCTGGTCTACTTGGCAACCTGGAACGCGTACTCTCGAAGATTCGAGGAGTCAACCTGAAGTTAAGCCCAAAGAAATGCGCATTGTTCAGGAGGCAAGTGAACTTCTTAGGACATGTGGTCTCCGAAAAAGGTATCCAAACGGACCCGGATAAGATCATTGCTGTCAAGGACTGGCCAGTTCCGGAGAACAAGACACAAGTCAGAGCATTTCTTTGCTGACATCGCCCGGCCTCTGCATAATCTTACCGAGGATAAGATAAAGTTCTGCTGGAATGAGAGCTGTGACGTCGCATTTCAGAAGTTGAAGGAACATCTATGTAATTCACCGATTCTAGGCTATCCTGACAATGAACATGAATTTGTAGTAGATACAGATGCCAGTAACACCGGCATTGGTGGCGTGTTATCTCAAGGTAAAGGAGAGCATGAGGTTGTAATAGCGTATTTCAGCAAAGCCCTAACCAAACTTGAAAGGAACTACTGTGTCACGCGAAGGGAACTTCTAGCCGTCGTAAAGACATTGCAGCACTTCAGCAAATATTTGTTAGGGCGGCAATTTCACCTGCGAACTGACCATGCTGCATTGAAATGGCTACTATAGTTTAAAGACTCAGAAGGACAGGTAGCAAGATGGATTAAACAACTACAGGAATTCGACTTCGTAATACAGCACCGCAGTGGCAAGTCACATGGTAATGCAGATGCCCTGTTACGTAGACCGTGTCCCGACCAGTGTAAGCACTGCGCCAGGCAAGAGGCCAAGCAGAAAGGACTAGTGAGGATGTTGAGGACGGATCTTAGCGAAGACTAGAAGGAAACTCTGCAGAGAACGCAACAAGAGGACAAAGACATAAGACCCATCCTCGAATGGAAGAAAACAGGTGCTTCGTGACCTCACTGGAGTGAAGTTGCGGCATTGAGCTCTATCACCAAGAGTTACTGGGCACAGTGGGAAAGCTTGGTTATCCAGGATGGAGTTCTGTGCCGTAAATGGGAGAATGCTCGAGGTGACAAGTGTCACCTGCAAATGGTCGTGCTAAAGCTCAAGGTACCGGAAGTTTTACAACTCTATCATAATGGGAGTTCGGGTCACATGGGAGTTAAGAGAACTCTGATTAAGATCCGGGAACGATTTTATTGGATCCACTGTCGAGAAGACGTTGAGGACTGGTGCCACAAATGCACGAGTTGTGCATTTGCTCGCAGCAGGGGTACTTTAAAGGTGTACAATGTTGAAGCCCCGTGGGAACGTATAGCATTAGATGTTGCCGTACCGTTTCCTGAAAGTCAAAGTGGGAACAAGTACTTCCTGGTGGTCATGGATTACTTCACAAAGTAGCTGGAAGTGTTCGCAATTCCCAATCAAGAGGCATCTACGATGGCCGACAAGCTAGTCCATGAAGTCTTTTGTCGTTTCGGGGTGCCCTTAGAGATCCACAGTGACCAAGGTCGGAACTTCGAGTCTGAAGTATTTAAGGAGACATGTCGTTTGATGGGTACCCACAAAACGAGGACGACTGCTTATCATCCGCAATCAGACGGCATGGTTGAACGATTTAACCAGTCTCTGGAAAGATATCTGGCGAAAGTCGTAGAAAGCAAACAAAGGGATTGGGACAAACACATTCAACCGTTTCTCCTGTCATACCGTAGTGCCGTTCACGAAAGCACATCAATAACACCTGCTTTAGCTAACTTCGGAAGAGAACTACGATTACCTGCAGACTTGATCACCGGCATCCCACCTGAATCTCCACGCAGCATAACAGATTATGCGAATGATTTGCGCAACAGGATGAATGATGTATACGAGCACATCAGACAGACCGGTCAGCAGATGTCTGAGAGGATGAAGACCCGTTACGATCAGAAGGCGAACAATAAAGGCTTCGAGGAAGGATCGCTGGCGTGGTTACATAATCCGGTACGCAGCAAAGGAAAATCTCCTAAGTTACAGGCAAAATGGGCTGGTTTCAGCATGAATGGGCCGGATCGACCGGGGTAGTACTATCCTCTCACAGAATAATGGCGTGAAGTAACGGTACCCGTACTGTTGCGTTTCGTATCGGTGAGTGAGAGAGCCGGAGGCTCAGTTACCCTGATCCTTTTCCTATCCCTTCCTTTGTCCTTTCCCTCCTTCATTCCTTTTTAAATGACTGGCAACGCACTTGTAACTCCTTTGGGGTTGCGGGTGTCCATGGGCGGCGGTAATCGCTTACCATGAGGCGATTCGTATGTTCGTTTGCCAAACTATGAAATAAAAAAGAATTTAAAAAAAACCCTATCGCATAGTCACTAAGATGAATGACGTCACCTACCGGATCCAGAAAGGCCCACGAGGTACACCAAAGATCGTTCATGTGGATAGATTGGCATGCTACTACAGATTCAACAATGTTCGGGACAAACATGTCTAAGAGGGAGGCAGTGTTACGGCTAGTGCCATCTGACGGCACTGTGGGGAAGAGTCGGCAGTCCATTCTAATAATAATTTATTACAGCACCATCTATTGACATCTTACGGAACTACGTATTTGTCGGTACGAGTTGAGTGGAGAGAGCGCTGGCACATTCTCGAATCATCGCGCTGTTGCGTGCCGTGTGTAACGTTTTCTGGAAAACTCCAGAAGCGCTTTACCCGCGTATAAATAGAGCGCACGCGCCCCGCCGAGTCAGTTTACAATCGTAAGCGGTCAAGTGTTCATCGAAGCGAACGGAAGCGAAAAATACTACGGCGTTTGAAGCAGCTACAGTGGAAAAGTCTAGTATAGTGTTTGCTGTGTTTTAAATTTAATTGTGTGAGAGAATAAAACGTTTGAGTGGGTAATATTGTTTTATATTCTTATCCGTCGAACCCAGCACGTAACACTAATAAATACAGCCCTGTATTAAACTATCCTACGTATAAAATATCTACAGAGTACGGGCCACTTCTCAATGTGAAAAGGGTTAGGCCATAGACCACCACGCTAGCCCAGTGCAGGTTAGCAAAATTTAGATATCTTCAAGAACATTATGGAGAACTCTCAGACATGCAGGTTTCCTCACTATACTTTCCTTCACCGTTAAAGCGAGCGTTAATTAACTATTTCATACGCACACAACTGCGCGCTAAAAGTCAGAGATACGCGCAGATAAGATTTTCAAAAGTATGATTAACTTTAAGGTAAATAATAAATCGCTTCTTTAGTCTGCCATGTTTGTTTTAATATTGGTGGCACGGTGGTAGTGTATGCGATATCTACGCATTAGTTCTCGGGCTCGATTCCTGAGATTCGGGTCAAGCAAAGTGTTATTAGAATATTCTCTTAAGAAATCCATTCAACTCAGTACAATGGCTTTTGTCCCATTAATAGGACCGCGAAGAAGACCTATTTCTTGTTGTCCCATTTTCAACTAACTGTATATTGGATGCAAGAACCGCATGCATTAAGGCTAATGCCATGTGATTGTCGTCAAATAAACATTGTCCTTCTCTGCGACTAACCACTTAGCCTCTCCAACTCCAAACCTCAATATCCAAAATCGCAGCCTCTAATGCGGTCGATTTAACACATCTTTCCAGCCGCGGTGTGCTAACTGTAACCCGCAGTACCTTAGACTAAATAGGATAGGTGAAAGCATAGTTACTTACTCCTTCCGCACCTTATTATATTCAAGTGATGTTAGATAGAAATGCTTTAAGGGGCAGTTTGTGATCATATATACTACCAGTGACCAGCTGCCCTTTCATACTTGCTGAGTGGATTCTCTGCCTAACGTCTGAGTCGATTTCACCTTCAAGATAGCAGGATTTGAAGAGATTGGTAGATGCAATCTGCCAAGTCTTACAGAGGTGAGATTGTAGAAGCCGATAGAGTCACAAAACAAATATTCAGTTTTGATTGCACGGACGTTTACGCCTACATTCTCCAGTCTTCCAGCTCGTTCTGTACATCGCGGTTAGTCTCAACGATCAACACGATATCGTCTCAAGAATTTACCAAGGTAGTTTTTCTATATATCTGACGCCAGTGCATCCATTATTAACAGAAAAAGGTAAGAGCTATGAATCAACCATTGGTGCAAGGCAGCCGCCTAATATACATTGCGAGTGACACCGGCTGCGGACCGGAATTGATTACTGCGTTGTCTGAATATAGCTTGAAACAACTGCAGGTACTACACAAGCGGATCTCTTCTTTTAATGCTCCACCAGAATATCAATGGACAGACAGCCATATACCTACATCAAAAAATATATTTTTGGCAGATGTTATCCAAACTTTTTGAATAACTAACTGTCTGCCAGTTAACTATCTAATCGATAAAGTCAATACATAATTATAAAAGGATGCCTTTTGTCATTATATATAAACTATAATTATATGTATATCTAAAAGTAAATACGAGGATAAATAGATCACGCACATCAATCTAAAGCACCGAGCTTTAGAAGCTTAGTGCACAAAAGTAACCGTATTTTTCTGTTCATTCTGCTACTAAAAGTCGTTTTTGTAATACTATACTGCAGGTTTAAATCCTTGACTCTTAGACACCAATGGATCTAAATAGATTCTATGACTATATTTAGATATATTAACTATTTACAATGTTCATACCCGTGCTAAGTTGCTCATTAATCTTACTTAAGTACACGTTAAGGTTACTTGATCTTTTGTATTCTCGAAGGTATTTAGTATTGTTATAATTTTACAGACCAACTCGTCTTTTTATGGCACAATTTCGAAATCAAATGATGGACTATATCATATGATGATGTCGAAGAAGTAATTAAGACTGTATACATCTATGTATATTTAGCGTGTACACACACCATGCACACAAACACTCACAACATACCTACACCTCAATACACCCACACCTTACTCAAAAACATCGTCACATACTCTACCTACCCATGTTCACATATATATTAGTAAGTGAAGCAAAAACTTTGTACCCTTTTTTACAAAAATTGCGCGGTTGGAGGAGTATGAAATTTGGCACAGTTAAAGTTTATATGGAGAAGAAGGGGCAAATAAAAATTCTAATATTTATATAAAATATGCACTAGAAATACATTAAATTAATGAAAAAACACTACACGCACACAACCATGCATTTAACACACGCAGTCGTACTATTCTTCGTATCTATGGTTACATATTTTCGGTTTTCGTCAAGGAAAATCTACCGAACACGCTGTTTCATTATTAACTAATATTATACAACAACAAAACACCTAAACGAGGGATCAGCGTGTTTGGGTGTCTTCCTTGACTTGGGGAAAGCTTTTAATACTGTCTCAATACCGGTTCTCTTACGAAAGCTTGAGGGTATTGGGATTAGAGGAATCTGTCTGGATTGGTTTCGCAGCTATCTTACCGGCAGAAGACAATGTCTTAAAGTGGTTTTTTTCATAAATACAGAACATAAAGTAGTTTATGGCGTTCCTCAGTTTCCTCTTTCCTCTTTCTTACTTATATCACAGATAATATAATACTATACTAGTACAGATACTCAATCCCATACAAAAATTTTGGACACGCCTAACTCTGGCTATTCTACTTGCTATTTTAGTACCTATCTTTGTTCGGGGTAGGGGTAAGATTAAGATAAACTAGGATGAAAGATTAAAAAGATCACTGTATTTCAGTACTACAAAGAGGTGAATTAATTCTAAAGGTAATGAGTCGCGCACGGTATGGATACAAATTGCGTACTAAACTAATTTTATATAATGAATAAATGATCGAGCGATACGTTGCGGTGGCGCAAGTATGCTGACACGACTTTATAGCTACCTAATAACCTATTGTACGGTGATTGACCCGTACATGCTCCCGGGGGAGAAAGATGGGGTTAGTAGAACTTAAGATTAATGGAAGGTGAAGCTTATTCTAGGATGAAGATAAAGTTGACATAAAATAATTAATAAATGATTACATGTCATTGGGTTAGTAGAAAATTCTAATAAGAGGTAAAATAAATAAAGAAAATTCACGAAGAGTCATAACGCAAGTCTGGCACAGAAAATACACGAAATATTGGCGAGGAAGCCCGATCTTCCTTTTGTAAACACTCACTAGATTGCGCTAATTGTTTGGGGTCACTTTTCACTAGTTTGCTAAAATGCCTTTTTTCCCTAGCCTCACACACATTCACAACACTTTCCGTAACACATTTGGGGCTCGGCAGTGCAACCGCTGCGGTCGTCGTTGGCGTATCTCGCGCAGGCTCCACTGTAGTCGCTGCGTCAGTTCCTTTTCGGGTTCTGTGCCTCCACTTTCTCCAGCAAAATAATATAGCAGCGAACAGGATTCCTAGTAACAGCGCATATGTCACAGCGTAATGGTGGACATCGTGATAGGATAGTTTGCTGCTCAAGGGCTCGCTCTGTTTCATAACCTCAATGCTTCTCTTTATAGCTTCAAATTGCTGCAAGTCTACAGAGATGTTAGAATCGTTTTCCTCTAGAGATTCTGGGATAGAGATGTTTAAGATGTGGTTTATGGAAGGTACCTCTGGAGCATCGACTTTAAAAGCAGTTCTGATCTGGTTTGACATCCTCCTACTGGAATGGATGAGCGAGCTATCTGTCTTTATTAGACAGCCTTCCCCAACACGCAACAGACCAGCAGCCGTCAGCCTTAGCGTAGTAACTTGCTTCTCACAGAAGAGTTTCATACGACATTCATTGCAACAGAAATAGTAGAATTCATTCTCCGAAGTTAGCTCCTTCCAGTCATTCTCGCAAAGAGAAGTAAGGGTTTTGCTAGTTCTCGTACCTGGGATCGTTTCACATAAGCTGTGATCGTCTTGCATAGAATGGATAGGTTTTCTGATATAGCACAACACGGTATCAGGATTCTGTTTCAAACATGATTGGAGTTCCGTCCCCGAGACCATTACATAAAAATCTTTTCTGACGTTGATAGCAGCGAACTCTGCGATAGGTTTTACGTTTATCATCTTGTTTTTCGAGATTCGAGGGATCGAGATAAGATTGAAGACTTCATAAAGGTCTCGTTCAATCAGAGGTATTCTAATTTCTATAATCAAGTATTTTTTAGAATACTTAGCTCTCACTTTGAGCAAGCTATACAAGTCGATCAAACGGAAGTTATCGACAGGAATAGCTAAATCTTGTGGTATCTGAGCAGCTATAGTGCTTAGTTCGGATCTCAACTGTTTTGGGGATAATAAATGAAAATCTAATTTACCATTGTAAATGTCTGTCACGGTGTCTAAGATCGAGTCTTGTATTCTTCGAAGGCTATACAACAAGTTATTTGCAGTAAATGCGGAGGTTATAAAATCTGTAGAAACAGATATGTTATTAACTTGCTGTGTAAGATCCAAGGTGGATTGTTTAAGATTTAAAAGTCTTTGATTTATCAACTTATGCTGCTTGCTAATGGTGGTTTCCATCCTTTTTATGAGATTAAATTCAGCTTCTACCACCGAAGTTTGGTTTTGCCAGAGGCTAAACAAATGATTTTCATTTTGTTTTATTAGATCGATGTCCTTTTCATACTTCTCGGCAAATCGCTGATCAAGCACTCCAAACAAGCTATTAGCGATATAGCCTACTCCGTCAATCAAACCGCGCCGCCGCCGCTTCTCTCCAATTACAAATGTGTCATTCATTGTAACAACATTGTCGTATCGTTGTAATTCATCGAACTCGTGCCCGAGTTGTAATATAATACTGTTGCAAGGTGTTTGTGTTCTGATAGCGGCGCATATTGTTTCAAGATACGTGATATACTTTGCAAGTGCCGATATGCCTTCTTTATAGGGATATGTGTCATAATAAACAATTAAGCGCCAATCGTCTCTAATAAGGTGCATGTTCGTAATCTTGTCAAAATAGACGCTATTGTTTTTTAGTGGGGTGAAGTTATAGGATGCTTCGGCACATGTCAATATTGATAAAAAGAATAGGGTCAAGGATAAAACAACAGCAAAAAATGAGACGCGATTAGCTTGCTTAATTTTAGGCACTTTATCGTCAACTTTCTTGTTATCAAGGTATTCGCTTTTTTGCTTGGTTGGCAATAGAGACAGTTTGACGACTGGGCGTTTCAGGATACCATTCTTGGTTTTAAGCGTAACGACTCGCACGCGTCCGTCGCTGCCGGGATGAAGCTCTATTACGCGACCTAATGCCCATTTTCCTGGCGGAAGATTTTCATCCTTTATGATGACTATGTCGCCTAGATCAAGATCCTTTTGCGGTTGCTTCCATTTGGCTCTTGTGGATAGTTGGAAAAGATATTCATTTTTCCATTTTGCCCAAATGTCTTGATAGATTTTTTGGGTCAAATGCCAACGAGTTCTAAGGTCATGTTCCGTCTCAAGAATCGTCAGATTAGGTCCGCTTGATAAGAAGTGGGCCGGGGTCAAAAAGTCTATATCTTCGGGGTCTTCTGTCAACGGACAAAGTGGCCTGGAGTTTAAACAAGCCTCTAATTGGGATAGCAAGGTGTTATACTCTTCATATGTGAGCTTTTGCTCACCGACGACACGCTTAAGATGATGTTTTAGGCTTTTTACAGCAGCTTCCCATAGACCGCCAGCCGACGGCCACGAAGGTGCGTTGAAATGCCATTCTATATTCATTTCAGCAGCCGCGTAGGTGATCTCCGTGGTCGTGAGAATTTCTGATATTTCAGCGAATTCTTGTGTAAGGATCTTGTTGGCGCCAATAAAGTTTGTTCCCTGGTCACTGTAGATGTGCCCAGGAACTCCTCTTCTTGCTGCCATTCTTCTTAGAGCGGCGATAAATGCAGACGCTGAGAGGTCTGAAACAAGTTCTAAATGTACGGCCTTGGTGACCATACAGACAAATACTGCAACGTAGCCTTTGGTCGTTTTGACGCCACGACCTTTATTTGTCTTAACTAATACGTAACCGGTATAATCTATCCCAGTATGGTAAAAGGGTCGGTTTGGGATCAATCGGGCAGGGGGTAGGTCACCCATCAATTGATGTTGAAGAATGGGATCATGTCTCTTGCATTTCACACACATCCTCAATCGCTTTTTTATAGCTCTGTTCCCTCCTAGTATCCAATATTTCTGTCTTATAAATCCGGTAGTCATTTTCGCTCCGCCGTGAAATACAAGCTCGTGAGATTCGTCAATTATAAGGTCTGCCAGTTTCGACTGATTCGGGATGATGATGGGATGTTTCATGTCTGGATGTATGTAGGAATGCTTGAGTCGACCGCCGACACGAAGTATTCCGCGAGAGTCTAGTACGGGATTGAGATTCAAGATCTGGCTTTTGCTATGCAAGGATTTACCGTTCTTTAACAGGGATAGCTCCTTGGTAAAATATTCTAATTGAACATGTTTTATTATCATTTCCTTTGCTATTTTTAGATTTTGCAGAGTAAGGTAAGGTGCACGCCGTCGTTTATAAACAACGATGTCGACAAACTTGTATATGTAGGCTAAAACTCGTATTACTTTGTTATATGTGCTATACTTATTTAATAACAATCTAATTATAGAATTATCGGGCATCGCAATGACAGTGTTAGCTACTGGCTTTATTTTCAGGTCTTCATGTGTACTATAGTCAGGGATTTCCAGATTTTCTGCGGGGTTATAGAGTGGTAGCCAATCGGGCCCTTGCCACCAAAGTGAGTGTTTGGCCAGCTGTGTGGCCGTCAAACTCCGGGTAGCACAATCCGCGGGATTCTCTTTCGATCTAACGTATCTCCATCTATCTTTAGGGATTACATCGCATATGATTCTTACTCGATTAGCCACGAAGGGCTTCCACTTCTCGGGTTCTCCGTTAATCCATCCTAGTACTGCCATCGAATCGATCCAACCATAAGTATGCACTTGGAAGTTAGATAGTGATGAGATAACCTTTTCCACGAGTTTTACTAATAAAAGAGCACCACAAAGTTCCAAACGGGGTATGGAATGTTTCTTTTTCAGGGGTATAACTTTAGATTTGGCTGCAACAAGGGTCACATGTGAAGTATTCTGTCTCTGGATTTTACAGTACACAACGCACGCATAGGCTTTGGTACTAGCGTCACAAAAACCATGTATTTCTACGATATCGTTTTCTTGAGTTTGGATCCAACGAGGTATTTTGAATTGAGATATACAAGGTAGTTCCGCCTTCACGTTAATCCATTCCAAGGCTAGTTCTTGAGAAATGGGTTAGTCCCATCCTAGTTTTGATTTCCACGAATCTTGAAACAACATTTTGAGTTTTATGGTGACTGGTGATAACCAACCTAAAGGGTCAAAAATCTTGGATATGTCAGACAGAAACTGTCTTTTCGTAGGTGTATTTTCAGAGGTAAATACAAAGGGTTTGAAGAAAAAGATATCACTTGTCGGGTCCCATCGAAGCCCTAATGTTTTAGAAGACTCCGGCTGTTTAAAATCAAAGTCTTGATTTTCAGGATCGTTGTGGCTATCCGAGAGTTGGGGTATGTTTGAACGCCATTTTCTGAGATTAAGTCCACCCGACTTAAGAAGACTTATCATCTCTGTCTTGAGCTGCATCGCTGCATTTACAGAGTGAGAGCCATGCACCAGATCATCCATATAAAAAGAATGCTCTAAGATGTCAGGAGCACAACTATTAGGATAGAACGGCCTTTCATCATGAGCCAGTTGCCTTAACGTCATCATGGCCAAAAAGGGTGCGGCCTTAGTGCCATAAGTGACGGTAGCTAGTTGAAATTCTTTTAGAGGTTGAGAGGGATGGTTTCTCCAAATAATTTTCTGAAATTTCTGATGATCGGGATGTACCCAAATATTGCGAAACATTTTCTCTATATCCGCTGTGAAAGCGTATCGAAATTGTCTCCATTTTAGGATAAGGGTTAGAAGGTCTTGTTGCAGGTTCGGGCCTCTGCACATGAGATCATTGAGGCTGTATCCACTAGAAGTTTTTGCAGAGGCATTAAAAACTACACGCAGCTTAGTCGTCGATGACTCAGCTCGCTGTACACAATGGTGTGATAGGTAACAAATCGGTTTTACGTCGGCGTGTGACGTAACGGGGATCATATGTCCGAGCTCAATGTACTCCGATATAAACAACTTGTAATCACGTGCCAACGCAGGCTGTTTATATAATTTATTTTCTATTTGGAAAAATTGTGCAATAGATTTTGTTCTGGACTCGCCTAATTTAGCCTCAAAGTTTTCTTTAAAAGGTATTTTGACAACGTAACTGCCATCTTCACGTCTGGAGGTGGAAGATTGGAACAAGTCAATGCATTTTTGGTCTTCTTCGGATATTGCTAGGGGTTCATGAATGTCCTCCATTTCCCAAAACTGCTGTATGTCCTCTATATTATTCAAGATCACGTTGCACTGGTAGGTCTGAAAGTTACCGCTAAGGATCCATCCCAGCTGAGTTTGCTGAGCAATGGGTAACTTTCCTTCCGGTCGGCAGATACCATCCATTAATATAGCGGAGTAAATGTCAGCACCAAATAGGATGTCAATAGGTTTGCTTTTGTAAAACTCGGGATCAGCTAAAGTAATTTGATTTAGGGTAGGCCAGTCCGGCTTAGGCAATGTACAACTGGGTAAGTTGTTTACAAGCCTGTTCATGATAAATACATCCGTTTCGAACGTAAAATCATTTATCAATGACGAACATCTAATATGGTTCATACCTTTACAGTTATTTTCTTTATTGCCAATACCAGATATATAACCGTTACATTTTTGTCGCGGTAACTTCAATAACTGAGCTGCACTTTCTCTCATGATTGAAGTTTGAGATCCTTGATCTAAAAGGACTCTCATGCTATGGTATGATCCGTCAGCCGCTTGTACATTGACGATTGCAGTGGCAAGCAAAACATGCGAGGGGTGATTTTGTAGAGATGCGACAGTGCTGTTTTCTTGTAGCTGTGGTGAACATTTCGTAACGATGGCCGCCTTTGACCCGGATCGAGATGCATCCGCAGACGTCATTCTTGACATAAAAGATTCGTGCAACAAAGTGTTATGGTCTTTGTTACATTCCTTGCACTTTAGCTCGGAAAGGCATTTTTTACCTTCATGATAATGTAGACAGTTGACACAAAGGCTCAAATTAGCAACTGCATTTCTACGTGCATAAGGTTGCATTTTCAATAATTTTTGGCACGCGTGAATACGGTGATCATTCGTGTTGCATATTGGACATAGTTTGCGTTTTTCGTTGCCGTTGTTATTGGACTTTGACGATTGCGAAATGACCTGATTTGTAGCATACGTACTTTTATGCAGGTTATAATTACGTTTAAATTTATGATTAAAATAATTAGAAGATGAGGATTGATTGTTATACTGAGATGAAGATGCCTTCTGCATAGAATTTTCTGCTTTTTTACGTGATGTTTCCAACGTCATGAACTTTGTTTCTAAGAAACGGAGAAAATCTTGCAACACGGGTAGATCTCTCGGAGATTTTAGGGATTGAAGATAGTCGTCAAAGGTGTCTGAGTCTAGCTTTTGAGATAATATACATACGAGAAAGGGATCCCAGGACGAAACATCTACTCCTAGGTTTTTAATAGCATTTACGCTTTCGTATGTAGTGTCATGGATGCGCTTGAGATGATTGGAAGATTGATGTAGATTTACAGGGATATTCATGAGATTATTGAAGTGAGATGTGAAGATCATTCGCTTATTGTCATAACGATGGTTAAGGATATTCCAACAAACAGGATAATTGTCAGCGCTAATAGGAAGATGCTGAATCAATTTTTCGGGCTCGCCTTTGATCTTACTTTTAAGGAACTGCATTTTTTGCGCGTTCGATAAGGATGGATTATTATGCACAGTCTCCGTAAAAAGATCCTTGAACGAAACCCATTTGTTATAATTGCCTTCAAATGTTGCAATCTCAATTTTAGGGGTAGATTTTGCGATATGTGCAACGGACCACATCTTCTTATTGATGTCTCTCTTGATCTTATTATAGTGTTTCTCGTAGTGGGTAAATTGCTCTTCGTACTGGACATTTGAGCCACCTAGCTCATTGTCTATTTTCCAATGTAAAGAATCTATCGCCGTCCAACGTACTTCTAACGTCTTTAAGATGTCTTCAAACTCCCACTTTTCTGTGACAAGATCGAGGTCAATGTTTGATGTAGTTCTTAAAAACGCTTTGAAATTAGTGGCTTGTAGCTTAAAGAGATCATCCGATTTGCTTGAGGTCGAATTTTCACTAAGAGTGACATTTTGAGATAAAGGGGTCGGGGTTTGAGGTTTAGAAGGTGGTACGAAAGTAGGAGGTTTCAATTCAGGGGTATGCGGCCTACTAGGCTTATAGTTTTCGATAGCAGTTTTGATATTGTTATACTTTTGTTTTAGCAAATCGTATTGATTTGTACTGAAATACGAATGTGATTGATCACCAAACGATAAAAGATTCATATGGTTGTTATGAAACTCTGTAAAGTACTGTTCTAAGGTATCCAGTCTACGACGTAAATAGTCTGGGGTCTTTCGTTCTGCACCATCTTTCTTGAAGTTAACGTAGAGCCTATCTACGGCTTCGATGAGTTGCTGTTGAGTGGCTAAAATGTCTTCCATTTGTGCCATTATAAAGATAATAAAAGAGACCTTACTTGAGATATAAGACTCCTTCGGGATCACAGGTGCGATTTCTTCTTTCTTGCTACGGCTGCAAGAATTTACCTAAGCTTTGTATTTCTGGGATAACGCAAAGCACGGGGTGAGGAGACGTGGCACTCTGACTGGCACCGATGTCAGATGTGAGGATAGTGCCACCTTAGCGGAGTGCCGAGGTCAGTCAGGATCAATGAGATGTGAGCTTAATACACACGCGGACACGCACTGTAGTCCAAGGTACGGTTTTTACGTTTCGCGAGACACGTACACAGCACAAATTAATGAGATAATAAATAAGCACACGCGTCACGGTCCCGCATCCGGCTCGAAGGACCAATGTTCGGGGTAGGGGTAAGATTAAGATAAACTAGGATGAAAGATTAAAAAGATCACTGTATTTCAGTACTACAAAGAGGTGAATTAATTCTAAAGGTAATGAGTCGCGCACGGTATGGATACAAATTGCGTACTAAACTAATTTTATATAATGAATAAATGATCGAGCGATACGTTGCGGTGGCGCAAGTATGCTGACACGACTTTATAGCTACCTAATAACCTATTGTACGGTGATTGACCCGTACAATCTTTTTATACTAGATGGCAGCACTAAACTAGCGCCACTGCTGCCATCTACCCATAACAAGTACACAAGTTCCGAATCCTATTTGATAACAGCTCATAAGAGATGGCGTTGTGACAGTAAAATAGGTACTCGACTGTTTACCACGGATAGAACATATTTAAACGAGCCGATGCAAAATGTGCACAACCTTGAAAATAAAAGTTATCTACCTATAGTGTTGTGTGCCGAAATGCGTACGATCACACTTTGGTGATTCTCATTTACTCGGTTGGATTTTCGTGAATATATCGTGTTGCTGTCAAAATTTGACCTTGTATATATTTTTCTCATATAATTTTAATGAATGCGTTTTAAAAAGTATTAATAAAACAATATATTTCATTACGTATGCGATTGTGATTGATGTTCGGGTACTATTTTGGCAGTTAGCATATAGCGCTCAGATTTTTGAAAACAACTGTGCAATGCCTAGTATTTAGTCTCTGTTGGAATTTACTGAGTTATGACTATTTATAAAATGCATCACATAGATTATTTTGAATTTAACAGTCGAAAAATAAATATAATAACCAGCACTTTTTTTTAAGACTCATACGGTTACTCTTTTGCCGTATAACAGACTCAACACAAAAAATCTGTTGAACATAATTTATTTTCTGTGTGAGAATCGAACCCATAACACTCCGCACGTCGATAAGTACCCGGTTTAAGCGATTAAACCACTACGCCATACTTAAAATCAAATCACACGCACGCGCGAGTATCGCGGCGGTGGCGGCGTTCGGTTTATTCCGATCAGCTTCGTGAATTTTCGTGTATAATATCGTATATGAGCGCTGGCGGTAGCCGCGGCGGCGGCGCGGGCATCGAGTAGCGCGCCTGCCTGCCGCGTCGATTCTCAATAGAGAGTCGAAGCTTGATTGTCAACTGAAGTTTTGTTATGAAATATTAATTATCTGGACCTGCTTAATACTTTAACAGAAGTTAAAGCTAATAATATAATTATTGATATACCTCCTATAAAATACAATGTACCTATTAATAGATTAAAAAACAACTGAGTTAGTAGGTATGCTTTACGCTTATTAGTCATGGCTCGTAATCTTTTAACTATGTCATAATAATTATTGACATTGTATTCTTTATTTTTATATCCATATTAATTATTGATTTTGTAGGGAAATCAATAATTAATATGTAATAGTTTAAAGTCAAGTAACAAAACAATAGATAAGTACCTACCTACTTAACGAATATTGCGGTTCTTATGTAAGTAAAGATCACATTGATAATGCGATGTTACTAATCCTAAAACACTATTCATTCTTTGGTATGATTTAGTTAAATATTCGTGTCTAAATAATAATTATAAGGATATATGGTGACGACGATGTCCAAGAAATATTTATCTCATGTAATATTACTATTACATCCGAATATTTATTACAATGTCAACCAAACCAAATATGAACACATTAATAGTAACTAGTTAAAAAATGATGAGTGTGATGTGATGAGTGAGTGATGTGATTCGAAACGAAATGTGATGTCATAATATCATCACGTGACGTCGACAACAGGAAGAAGCAAATCACAACCAATTTTTGAAAATATTGCTCATAATTTATATTTTTCGAAGCAAAACAAATAGTAAACATCGTTTCATACTTGGCCTTGTAGCGCGGAGGTGGGCGGGTCTTACCCTGCCCACCCCCGAGCCCGCATCAGCGCGTGCGATGAGTGTATCCAGTTCCAAAAAAATTCGTTTTATTGTTGTAGGAGACCCCGATTGTACATAAACTAAGACATTATCGGGCTATTATGAACTAGGTACTTAATATAATGCTAGTTAACGGGTCTTACTCGTGATAAAGTACTTAAAAGGTAATATATACCTATATTGATTGCCGGACGCGACGTTTCGACTGACATGCATGGATCGTGGTCACGGGTTGATTAAAAAAAACGTTTATTACGAACTACCTTCCTGTAAACGATAGTTAGCACGATTTACTTGATCGTCGCGTATTTCATCAAGGGATATGAAATTCACAACAAGCACAACTGGGGTTGCCAACCGTAGGTACTTTATAGTAAAGTATTGTACGTAATTTCGGGTAAACGTAATTTATACTTTAGTAGGAAATAAAGGACGTGAAGATACTTTATTTTACCTATGTCCGCTTTTTCAGGTTTTATTTAATTGTTAACTTAAAGCAACGCTATAAAGATTCCTTAAATTGAATAAAATCAATTGTTTATCTATCTTAATATAGACATATTTTAAAAAATTCGATAACGACTTTCCTTGATAATAAGTATTTGTTAGATTTAACTAGCATCAACAAAAATATGGTAACCAATAGACAGGTTAAATAAGTAATACTTTATTTTCAGATTATGTACTTTTTTACCTAAGATAGTAAGTAAACATAGGTAATCTATTCGTTCAAAATAAAGGTCCCTAATCACAACTGTGCCTAACTAGCTTTCAGGCCCTTTGAAACAGATTTAGTAAAGTTGCGTCTAGTGATAAAAAAATACTAGAAATTGCGTAAAAACCAAACTAACAAAGCGGTATAAACAAATAACAGTCTTTAATTTTATAGAATAATTGTTATGATAGGTTACTTAATATCTGGGCACGCCACGATCGTGGCGGTAAGTCCCGTTTTTGAGGAGTGGCTGGAGAGGCGGCATGGCACCCTCACCTTCCGGCTGACACAGGTTCTGACTGGCCACGGTTGTTTTGGCCAGTTCCTGTGTCGTATACGCCGGCAAGAGACGCCCGGTTGTCACCACTGCGGCGACTGCCGCGACGTTGTAGAGGACACGGCGCTGCACACTTTGGCGGTTTGCCCCGCCTGGGCATCGCAGCGCCGTGATTTGATCGCGGCAGTCGGATCGATTGCCCTCTCGCTCCCGGCCGTAGTTCAGTCTATGGTCCGGAGTGAGAGGTCGTGGAACGCCGTCGCCTCCTTCTGTGAGGAAGTAATTTCCATTAAGGAGGCGGCGGAGCGGGAGAGGGAGCGTTTAATTCCTCTCCCCAACCGCAGAGCCGGGCGCCGGAGGGCGCGCGATGACCTCCAGCCACCCTGAGGTTTGACCTGGGGGTGGCGGGCTTTGTGGGCCTGCCCGCCATCCGTTCAGCACCAGGTCCGAGAGGCGGCGTGCGTGTTCCCACGCGCGCCTCTGTTTCGAGTCCGTCTCCCCCCTAGGGGGGAGACAGTAGGGAATTTTTATGAAGTGAGTCCTTTGGGTAGGTCTCTTTGGGTAGTGGCCTGCCGTTTCATACGGCGGGCCGAAACCTCGGCGAGGTCGCGACCGCATGCGAAAGCGATTCGCGCGACCCCGCCGATAGTGGTTTTGTGGAGGAACACCGTGGTAGGTTTAGTCGGTATTCCGGGAGGTACATTATTTCTTTTCCATCTTCTTTTACCCCGGCGAGTCCGACATAATCCCTCCGCCCGCCCCCGCGGAGGGATATGCGTCATTGCATTCCCCCACGTAAAAAAAAAAACAAAAAAAAAAGGTTACTTAATATCTACCTAACTATTTTTAGTAAAATGTTGCTATAATTTACTAAAACTCCATTTCTATCGGCATGCCTATCGTAAGTTTGTAATTCAATTCAGAAGTAGGTAGCACAGAGATAATGATTATTATAACGCCGACGAGTCCGACGACTGCGCTATATCTACTGCCGCACAAGCAAATTAAATTTGACAATAGAAGTTACGAGAACCGACCAGGTGTTTGAATATAATGCCATGTAGTACAATAAAATGTACAAAGTAAAATATAAGTACAACAAAACGTTTTGTTTAATACATTGACATTTGTTAAGCATACATATTTTTCATATTATAAGTAATATCTTATTAATTGGTATCAGTAACGGTAATAAACAAATATGGAAGTAAACCAAAAGAAGGGTATGAAATAAAAACACAATGTTTTTGGAGACTTGTATAAACATATAAAAGAGCCATCTAGCGTCTCATCAAGCCCTATAGGTAAAATAAAATGATAGGTAGATTACCTATGTGTGATGTAAAAAATACTGATATATCGATATCTTTAAATCATAAAATAAATGCGTTTACCTTGATGCTCGTTTATTAAATATGTACAATGTTTATTTATAATAACATTTTATGGTCAATTTTCTTCCAATAAAGCATTTTGATTGATCTTAATATTAGAACTCATAGTGCCATCTATGGTCTATTTTTCGAACTGTTTACTTTTTGTTCTAATTGGTACCCCATGCTTATATTAATGACATATCCCTGAAATGCCAACAAAATGCAGAAATAAATAACTATGCCGACGACACTGTGATTCTGTTTCACGACAAGTCTTGGGATAAGGTGTTATAGACTGCTCAACGTGGACTTTTTCAGATATGGAAATAGTTAGAAGCCAACCTTCTAACGTTAAATTTAACAAAATCCACTTTCATATGCTTTCATAAGACCGCTACTACTGCTCCTCCACCACATCTAAAACTGGTCGTTCATACGTGCAATACTTTAAGATGCTGCTGTAATTCACTAAAACGAGTTACAAGCATTAAGTACTTAGGGGTTATAATAGATGAAAACCTCTCCTTCAAAGAGCATGTCGTGGCCACGTCTGCTAGAATCAGAAAGCTCATTTACGTTATGAAACAATTACGTGACGTGGCTCCAACAAGCTGTTGAAGAGTGTTTACTTTATACTAGGCCAATCGATTTTACAGTACTGCATCTTGGCTTGGGGTGGTATTGCCACCTCCTACATAATTACTCTAGAAAGGGCCCAACGTGCAGTGCTTAAAACGATGTTGAGAAAGACCTTCCGATACCCAACCGTTGCACTCTTCAATGACGCTCAGGTCCTTAGTGTCAGACGACTGTTTCAAAGTAAAATTATTCTCCTGTTTCATAAAGAGGTATTAAATGCAGAAAACTATAAAGACATGATCAATTAACGCGTATTTAGCCTCCCAATTCCACCAGTCAAAACAACGTTTGCAATGAAGTTTAGTGCATATCTTAAGCCTTATTTATATAATAAAATTCGTAAAATTTATTTACTGTCTCATCGCGAGGTCATGTTAAAACTAACCAAGACGTTATTAACGTTGACTTACCTCCAAACAGAAGATCTCTTTAAAAGTATTATATAGTTAAGAATGATTTTTGATTTACCTTATACCATATTAGTCTTTTTTGATGTTATTAATTATTCTTACCGTTGAATTATAATTGTATTTTGGTTATGGCTATCACAATACGTTTTATTTTTATATAATTGTTCCATTACAATTTAATTTTATCTACACTATAATTTTGTACTCGGCTCAAAACCGCTCTATGTAAAAATTGCTTTTGGATGAATCCAACAATTTCCAGCAGGACAGGCTTAGCCTAGTGCGGAGAATATAATTGATTCTGAAAATTTTAACAATGTAAACATATTCTTGAATTTTAAAACCTGTTCTATATTATTAGAAAGAGTGGCTATGAGTTTCTTGTCCGTTCTTCTCATGAGCCCTACAGCCTTGCTTTGCTGAACGTGGCAGTAAATGTAAATTCACAGGAAAAAAAATTACGTGTAACTTTGACATTCATAAGTGTTACCTTGTAACCTAATTTGAATAAATTTATTTTGATATTGATTTTGAATTTTTTATTTTAATTTTAGTAATTTTTAATGGCAATAAATATATAATAATTATTATTATTCTGTTTATTTAATTTTCTTTTAATGATTACATTTTTAAATATAAATATAAAACTATACATATTTAAAAATATAAAAACTGAAATGACCCACCGATATCGGGAACAAGGTCCAAGCTGCCGGTGGTTAGGGCCCAAAGAGAGGAATCTCCTCACAATACGTGCCGTGTCGAGTAGTACTGCCTTTTGGATCAAGGACTTGATCCAGCCATCTAACGCGAGCCTCTGCAGGTGGTGGTCGAGGCTCTTAGGTATTAAACCATTGACTGTAATGACTATCGGCACAATTATCGCCGAGTCCACACGCCACATGTCGACAATCTCGTGAGCTAGGTCCAAGTATTTCAACTTTTTTTCCTTTTTCAGCTTTCACAAGATTCCCGTCATGTGGAATGGTGACATCGATGATCATTGCTCGGCGTTTCAATCGGTCTATCAGCACAATATCTGGCTTGTTCGCCACAATTGTCCTATCAGTGATGATAGACCGATCCCAGTACAAAGTAGCACGACCATTTTCGAGAACTGGATCGGGCACATACCTGTAATACGGCACTTCAGATTCCACAAGGTCATACTTCAAGGCAAGTTGCTGATGGACAATCCTGGCTACTTGGTTGTGTCTATGCAAATACTCTCCATTGGCAAGATGAGAACAACCGGAGATAATATGTCTGAGAGATTCTCCGGGCTGGTGACATGCCCGACATATGTCAACCGTCCCATCCTTCAGGATATATCTCCGGTAGTTGTTCGTCATAACAACTTCGTCCATAATTGCACAGACAAAACCTTCGGTCTCAGCAAAGAGATCGCCAATTCGTAGCCAGGACACCGATGACTGAAAATCTATGTCGGCCTAATCTATGCCCATTCAGGGCCTTTCCATACATCCCTGCGCTCGTCAGTTCCAAGTATAACAGGTTTGCGCCAGTTCTCTTTAGCCAAAGCAAGCGGGGTAAAGCCCGTATCCACTACTCGGTTCGAAGAAAATATTCTCTGAGATTGCACACCTCACAGTTGTGGAGGGTCTTGGCATTTAAAAAGTCGCGACCCCTCACACTTCCGTGGGATGTACAATCTCATTACCGAGGAGCGCGGGTGGTGCATTAGGTATGCAGTCAATAGTGTACGGACCTTTCTATCCAGGGCATCTAAGTCCGTTTGTGTCCATCTGAGTATGCCACAGGAGTACATAAGGATCGGCATGGCCCAACCGTTACAGGCGCGCACCCTGTTGCCGCCTGACAAAAGACTTTTTAGTATTTTTTTCAAGTGGCTAAAGAAGCGCTCCTGCGACGCCCGTTTCATACCGACCTCAGTGATACTTAATGCCTGTGACATACCCAGATATTTATAGGTTTCATTTGCAGAGAGAGATCTAAGTCTAGTGAAATCTGAAAGTTCAATGCCATCAGATTCCAAAACCCTGCCTCGCTTTACATACATAACTGCACATTTGTCAACACCAAACTCCATCCTGATGGAGTTACTGAAGGTTTCAGTTATCTTAAGTAATGCTGTCAGTTGGGGTCTGGTGGAGGCAAATAGTTTTAAGTCATCCATGTAAAGAAGGTGAGATATAACTTTACCATCTCTCCGCAATCGATAGCCTAGCCCTGAACTCTCCAGTAAAGTACTAAGAGGGTTCAGTGCTAGACAGAACCATAAGGGACTCAAACTGTCGCCCTGGAATATGCCTCGCTTGATCTTGAGAGATACACTGCTTTCCCCGATCTGACAACATCCTGGATAGCGTAAAACCGTTCTCCACTGCCTCATACATGACTTTAAGAAAGTGCAAAGAGTTGCATCAACTTTTTACAACTCCAGCACCAGAGCCATGTATGTGGTACAGAGTCATAGGCCTTTTTATAATCTATCCAGCATGTCGCAAGATCTTTCCTAAGGCGGTGTACTTGTTGACTGATGGTTGATGATGTTGATGATTGTACTTGTTATTATTATTATTATATTATTATATATCAGTATTATAGTTTGTTTGACAATTATTGTCGAATATTGTCTTAAGTTTACGCGAATGTTATACATTGAAATTAAACACTTTATACGGATTTTGTTGCGTTGTTTATTTTACATTAAACATTTTTATTAGGTACATAATTTTGAAAACTCTAACACTACTATTATTAAAATTTACTATGCTATTTAATTTAATTTAATTAAAACGATTTATATTTAAGTTTACACTTTGCTCCGACGTTTCGGTTGCTTTACAGCAGCCATGTTCACGGGGAGACTAAGATGGTAGTTGTCGCAATGTTCTGAAGGGGTGTCACTGACAAGATTGGCTACATCTCGAAGCGAGCTTCAATCAACACATACTTCAAGCCGCCAACGAAGATAAGTCAACTTTCAATCACATTTATCTTGTCCACCGGTATTAATGTAAATGTCGTGACCAGATCTTAGACTTGATCACTTCATGATGTGGCCGACCATTTCATGAAATGGTTATATTTCATGATATGGTGAGTTATAACTGACCATATTATGGTTTAAACGTTAAAGTTTGATGTATGTATGTATGTCAATCTACGTTTGGACATATTATTAATGTTACTTAATGTTTTCATTATATCAAACGTTTAATAAAATTCCAAATAATAAATAATATAGGATAATAATAAAGAAGGAATTTATATTACAAGTAGTTTTGTGTCGTAACATTTCACTTAATTTTTATCTCTAATTGGTGCATTTTGATCAGCATTTTTATCAGAATAATTGTTTGCCGCCATAATGCGTTTCAAATACAAAACGATGCCTAATGTAACTATTTTATGATATAATCACTAATGTTTGACTATATAATGAAGTAGCCGTGCGTTTATCTGTTTATAACGTGAAACGCTGATTATTCATTAATCTGGCTAGGCCATATCATAACGTAGGTAGTGGATGTTTTTCATTTCTTGAAATGGTCGTTCACATCATTAGGTGATTAATTATATGATCTAGACACAACACAAATAACTATTTGTTTACTATCGTCTGACAGCGTGCGCTGCAGCGCTGACTTTCCTCGATAATTTACAAATTTTTGGACATGTGCAGCTTTGAAATCAGCCTATAAGTTATATTGTATTTACAAGGTCCGTTATATATATTTATTATTATAAATTAAAAATAGGTTGTTGACATCAAGCCAGTAACCACTTTCTAGAGCAACATTTATCATTTTTAGCATCATTACTTAGCTATAACTAGTACTCACAGCGACATATCAACCTAGACTGTTTGGACTTTGAACTATTAGAAGTCTGACGCTGCGAATCGTGCGAGAGAGTGCGTTATATTTTTATTACATTCACGCTGAACAAGACGCGACACTCTATCTATCCTTACCATTACATCGACACCACTATACACCGTCCCTTTCCATCAATTCTCTATTTTGTATGTAGCGTAGTTATGTAGCCGTGTGTACTACATACTAAATTGTATTTATCCTTAACGACATGACGTAAGACGTAGACGAGACGAAAGTCAAATAATAAAATAAACTTAAAATAATCAAATCAAAAACATATCGTGATTCCTCTCAGGCGTTGAAATATATTTTACAACCTTAGTAGCTAGAGTAGCTGTGGATGATAAGTTCATAGATTTAGTAGTAATAACTGGAACATCAGATATTCTTCAAAATCTTTGTAAAAACATACAATGCTTTAGCATATAAAAATAGTATCTAATGATAAAATCAAAATGACTTGGAATAATACTAACTAACAGCGAAACCGGTAAAGACAAATATAAAAAAATCTGAATTTTATTTGAATATTAATGATCTGAGGTAATATAGTGTCATCATTATTATTAGGTTTCGTTGTTAATATTAATTCATGTTATTTTGATCTTATCATTACTAGTTTAGACCTGGAGCTCAAATAAAATTTGCAAAATAATTACAAGTAAGCGAGACTTACCTAATCTTAACTATTTTGCAATTTTCCTATCAATTCTAAGTAGTGCTCATAATTATAATCTCTTTCTATTCTTTTGTAATCAGAAGCCGATTCGCACGTTTCCATTTTAAAAGCTGTATTATATTCAACAGTAATTTTTTGGAGAAACTAAGTGAAATTCGGTACAAAATGTATTTAAAAGGCGTTATATAATAAACTAGCTCACTCGCTCAACTTTGTCTGCTTCACATAAGAGAATTTTCTCCGCTTTTGAAACATTTTTTTGATGCTCCGCTCCTATTGGTCGTAGCGTGATGTTATGTAGCCTATAGCCTTCCTCGATAAATAGGCTACCAACACAGAAAGATTTTTTCAATTCGAACCTGTAGTTTCTGAGATTAGCGCGTTCAACCAAACAAACAAACATACAAACTCTTCAGCTTTATAATATTAGTATAGATTTATTGCACCCACAACTTTTTTCCCACTTGAAAATATTCAGAGTATCTACGTTTTGACACCGTATATAATTTTGCTAATTAAGTATTAAATATAACTTAATAAATAATAAAAAAAATCATGAGTGAGTGCGAGATTTTAATAAAGATGATTTTTAAGTTCATACTTTTGAGAATACTATCTATTTATGGCAACGCCTAGACCATATACTGTGCAGTGTTACCAATAACGCGTACCGACACAGAGGGTGTAAAGCACAGACATAATATAATAAGAAACAGGCTCAAAATAGAAGCAAAAATAGGTACATGCAAAACACACACAAACATAAATAAAACAGAGGCCGGACTCAGAAAATACATACATGTATGTATTTACTAGCTTATATTTATTTTATTTATTTAAAAACTTCATGCACAAACAATACATTGGCGGACTTTACCAGTCAACCGTAGGGTAATGCAGAGATAAAAAGAAGTAGGTGCATACGCATACAATAGCTTAATATATGTTTTAAACTAAAAATAACACAAAAGTAATGATATTTACATAATATACAGTGTGGGTTTTCATAAAGTGAACATTTGAAAATGAGTGAAACTAAACATCATTATATCGCAGGAAAAATAATAAAAAGAAATAAAAATAAATATTTTTCGATTTATACCTATTTATATTTTTCTTTAGTAGTTTGGACCTTGTACTAAGAAAACCTTGTAACTTTTGAACCAGGTGGTTAATCGTGTTGAAACAAAAACAGTTATAATACGCAATGTGTAGAAAATAACGACGGTATACTATTCACATCCAAAAAAATACCGGTGGCATAAAAATAAGGAACATTGTAGACCAAAACTGAGTTTTGTACAATGTTTTTTAAACATTGTTAAAAAACTCAAGAAAATGTCCCCATTGCCCCTAGTTTTTATTAATTGACGTTAATCTGTATCTAATAAGCTTTAAAATAACATAAAAACCACACCTGCATCCCAAACAAAACAGTTTTTATGAAGGGCTAAACAAAGACCATGCCGCCACCACGTGCATCTTTTTTAGAAAATTGCATTATCTATCTCAGGTAAAAAATTAGGTCTTATCTAATCCTTTGTCATAAATTACTAAACATACACTTGGGCTGCAAGTGCCACTTATTATTCTGTAAAGGTACGAAAGGTATTAGTAATAAATAAAAAATATCAAGTAGAAATCAGCACGTTTATTTAGTTTCATCAACCTACAATAAAACTTTTAATGTAGCAAGTTTTCAAAATGACTACCACGTTGTTGTAAACACATAGTACTTCGCAGCAAAATCTGTTGCGTTGCTCGTCTTATCATTGTTGGATCTTCCTTTATGGCACTGGCGTAGTTTAAAATCTTCTCCTGCAGTTCTGCCTCACTATTGATGGGAGAGTTATAAATTCTCTGCTTCATTGACCCCCACAAAGAATAATCAAGGGGTGTCAGATCGGGTGAACGCGCAGGCCACCCAACAGGCCATTGCCTACCAATCCATCGATTGGGATAGCTTTCATTTAAATAATTGCGATCCATTCTTGCATAATGTGCAGGGCATCCATCCATTTGCAAAAAACATTCCACGTCGTGTTCGTAGGGGTAGGTACATCTTCCAAAAGTAATGGGTGATCATCCCTTAAAATTTTAAGAAATCTGTCTGCAGTTAATGTTCTTTGGGATGATGATTTGGAATGATTAATGGACCAATCAACATATCACATCAATAAGAGCTGCACAAACATTGATTGAAAATCGAAAGCTTCGGGTTCTCTCCTTTAGAACTCCAAAAATGTAAATTTCTGCAGTTTGTAATACCGTCTCTTGTAAATTGCGTTTCATCCATCCAAAGAATAGTTTTTGCAAACACCGGGCTATCTCTTGTTTGTTTCTGAATCCATGCAGATATAACACACCTTGGGATTGCGTCAGTTCCTTCATGCAAATGTTGCACTCGCTGATAGTGATAGGGATGTAGACCTTCTTTCTTTAAAATGCGCCACACAAAAGTTTGCGATATGCCATGTGCCATTGCTAATCGTCTTGTACTGATATTTGGATCAGCAAACAAATCAAACAGTACAGTTTCTTCAATAAAGTCGTCGATTATGGCACTTGCCTCGCGAAGATCTCTACTTGGTTCAAGTCCAGTAGTAGCCAATCTTCTATGAACATCTTGAAAGTTACGAGCAGAAGGTACTGGTCGTCTCGTTGGAAACGTAGCTAAATAAGTTGTACGAGCACCTCTTGCACTTCCATTATAACACAGTCCATAATAAAAATGAATATCAGCGATATGCGCCGGAGGAAAATCACTCAAACGGGGCATCACAAAACAAGAACACACAAGTAGCAGCGGCGAATGATTCGGAGCGACTGATTCTTTCTGTAGACCTGGCCCGCAATTTATCCCTTACCCTGCACCTCAATCCCACCCCAAACTACCTGAGATAGATAATGCAATTTTCAAACAAAGATGCACGTGGTGGCGGCAAGGTCTTTGTTTAGCCCTTCATAAAACCGTTTTGTTTGGGATACAGGTGTGGTTTTGATGTTGTTTTAAAGCTTATTAGATACAGATTAACGTCAATTAATAAGAACTAGGGGCAATGGGGACGTTTTCTTGAGTTTTTAACAATGTTTATCTTATCTTATGTATGGGGGCCAGTCAGCACAGACCGGCGACACTTCGACCCATTGGGATCTTTTGTGTCACCCCAAGATTTATCCCTTAGCTATCTCCCTATGAATGTACTGCATCAGCCGTAGCGTACACTTCAGAGGTAGAAGCCTGAAGTCCTCAGGGTTTGGATATGCCAATCCCATCAGACCCATCCTCAATCCAGCCAACGCGTCGCATTCACATAGTAGGTGCGATATGGACTCGTCCTGTTCACCACAGGCTCTGCAAATCGAATTGTGAGCCAATCTCAATCTGCACAGGAAGTCATTGGCGCCAAAATGGCCAGTGAACGCTCCTGTGAGCAGGCGTATTTGGCTCTTGTTATACCTGCAAAACTTCCGGGTGAAGCCTGTGGCTCTGTTTGCAATGAATTTCTTGGAGTGTACCAGACCCCTCAGGGCCTTCCACTCTAGCCTGTGTTTGTCATTGCCATGTGCATTCAAAGCTGCCTTGACGGTGCTCTCAGAGAGTCCCACGAATGGCTCGGGGCCCACAAACAGTTGCTCCGAGCCCTTTCTGGCTAATTCATCAGCCTCCTCATTGCCCTGCACCCCTGCATGCCCCGGAACCCACACCAGTCTGACTGTGTTCTTCCTGCCAAGTTTGTTTAAGGCCTTAACACAGTTCAGGACCAGTCTGGAGTCTACCCTACACGAGTCCAGAGCCTTGAGAGCAGCTTGACTGTCACTGAGAATATACACAGTCCTGTCAGTGACATTACTGTTGATATTCTCCTGAGCACAGGCGATTATAGCGTAGGTTTCCGCTTGGAAGACCGTTGCATATTTGCCCATGCTTTGGCTCACCTTGCAGTCGTTGGTATAGATACTAGCGCCCGATCCTGTTTCCATTTTGGAACCATCAGTGTACCAGATGAGACAACCCTTGTCAGGAGATTGTAGACCTTGTCTCCATTCGTCCCTCGTGGGGACCTTTATTTTAAAATTCTTTTTGAATATGTGCAATGGTTGCATTTTGTCGCATCCCATGCTCATAATCCTTTTGAGATCCTTTGAAATCTCCAATTTTGTGTGTCGTGTTACCGGTATGTTGACGCTCCACAGCCCATGCACAGATAGTCTGTGTAGCGCCTTTATCGCCTCTGACTCCACAACAATGTGTAGCGGCGTTAGATCCAGCAGGACCTCTAACGCTGCCGTTGGCGTAGTCGGGAACGCCTCTGTTATAGCCATGCAGGCCAATCGCTGCACCTTTGACAGCGCGATCCTGCATGCAGCTAGTTTAGTTCTTGGCCACCAGACAATGCTTCCATACGTGAGTATAGGTCTTATCATCATCGTGTATAGCCACTTGATGACCTTGGGCTTTAGCCCCCAGGTCTTCCCATAAGTAGAACGAATCATGCCGAAGACCCGCTGGGCCTTCTCTATGACTTTGTCTACATGAGGTTTCCACGTTAGTTTGCTATCTAAGGTCATGCCTAGATACTTCACCTCCATGGACCATTGTAACTGCGTACCATACATGGAGAGAGTTCCCAACCCTGTCAGATCCCTCATCCTAGTAAACGGCACGACAGTCGTTTTCCCTGGGTTGATCGATAAATGATTGCTACTGCACCATTTTTCCACCGTAATCAGGGCCTTCTGCATGAGACTAGATACCGTACTCGGGAACTTTCCATTGACGAGTATCACCAAGTCATCCGCATATCCGACCGTTAAGTACGGACCTTTGTTGAGTTGTTCTAGGAGTGAATTAACTACCAAGCACCATAAGAGTGGTGAGAGTACTCCACCCTGAGGGCAGCCCTTGGTTGTCGTTGCATACATTTCATCTCCTAACAACTCAGACCTAATGATTCTACCCCTGAGCATACAATTGATCCACTTGCAAATGGTTGGCTCTATGCCGTGATTTGCCGATGCCACACTGATGGCATCAAAGGTGGTCCGATCGAAAGCTCCCTCAATATCCAGCATGCAAACTTTCCGGTTCTCTAATGCATGTTCTGCCTTATTTACCACAAAATGTAGTGCCGTCTCAGTGGATTTGCCCGACTGGTAGGCACACTGTAGCCTGTGGAGGGGGAATTTCCATAATCCTCCCTTCCTGACATGTCTATAATAATAATAAGTTTAATAATAAGTTTATTGCTTCCAAATTTTTTTACATTCGTTATACATGATTTACTGGACCCACACTAGGATTCCCTGTGTCGTGGGCACCAGAAAGATTACCCCAAGCAGTGTTACATTACAATTATGGAATCAATATGAGTGTCCCTACTTTGCACTTACATTTCATGTGCTTGTTACACTCGCGTGCGCGTTCGTGTGTGTATGTGTGTGTGTGTGTGTGTGTATGTGTGTGTGTGTGTGTGTGTGTGTGTGTGTATGTGTGTGTGTGTGAGTGTGAGTGGGTGTGTGGGTGCGTGTGTGTGTGTGTGTGTGTGTGTGTGTGTGTGTTTATACATCTAAACATTAACTAAATCAAATTTTAAATAAATAGTTTAACAGTATTGCTCAATAATATATAATTTTAAGTATCATCACATATTAACCTGTAGTATGTTCTCAGTTTCACTATAATTTTTTGATTTTAACCATTTACAAACTACAATTTTACAACTTGCCCTATTCATACATATTATTTTGTTATTAAATGCGTACAGTTGTGAGTAAAGATATGCTCCAAGAAATCTATAGCTCCTGTGAGCAAAAGATGAGCGCACTTTTGGTCTATCCCATTTGAGCGTTCTGTGTGTAAAGCGAGTTAAAGCTTTGGCGTTCTTATGGTATCTTAAAATGGTCGCCGTTATAAATAATTGCCTTACTCGAAGAAATTCACATTCAGAATATAGGAGATCAGTTGGGTAGCGCCAAGGTTTTCTAAAAGTTATCTTTAAGATAGCTCTCTGAGCTCTTTCAAGTCTGAGTAAAGTTGATTTGTGAGTGGATCCCCACGCAGTTGCACAATAGGTTAGAATAGACTGGCACAAACTCAAATAGACGACTTTCAGAACCTTAGCGTCAGCAACGCCTCGCAATTTTTTAAAAATATGGGAGAGCTTTTTGATTCTCTTAGTTAGGGCGTCTATTTGGGCTGTCCAAGCCAACCGTTGGTCTATGATTACACCTAGGTATTTAATGGCCGGTACTTGTTCAAGAATAGAACATTGGCACGTCAGGCTTCTCCAGGGCTTTCAAAAAGAATGACTCAAGACTGATAGGTCTGTATGCCTTGGCTTCTTCGTAGTCCGCTTTGCCCGGTTTCGGTATGTAGATGACTTTAACACGCCTCCATATCTTTGGAATGTATCCAAAAGCTATGCAGGCTCTGTATAATCTGCACAAATGCGGAACCAAGAGTGCAGCTCCCTGTTGCAGGATGATGGGATAAACCATGTCTGGACCAGGTGACTTGAATTGTTGAAAACCATTTAGAGCCCAGCCGACCTTCCCTTCATCCACCACCTTCCTAGCAGTGTCCCAATCTGCTTTGGTTGTGCGGTAGCCTAGTTCAACCAGGCTGATCGGGTCCTCCTGCTCTTTTTCTATTATCTTACAGTCTGGAAAGTGTGTGTTTAGCATCATTGCTAGTGTCTCCTTACCAGACCCTGTTCGCTGCCCATTGCCATCCTTAATGGATGTCAATGGGTGTGCTCTGACAGTCGAGATAGCCTTGGAGAGCCTCATTCCCTCAGGAATTATACTGATGTTTTCACAGTGTGCTCTCCAAGCCTTCCGTTTGGCTTTCCGCACAGCTTTGTTATAGTTGGTCAAACAGCGAGCGTAACCGCTGTAGTCCCTGCTGGTCCTAGCATTGTTAAACGCTCGTCTGGCTTCTAGCCGCAGTTTGACCAACTCTGGCGTCCACCACGGTACCCTTTTGGGTCTAAGTTCCCTCTCAGGGCAGTTGTTTGTCCAGGCCGTATTCACAGTCTGGACCAATTTGTCTGCTGTAAACTCGATGTCTAATATAGAATTGAGCTTACCCTTAGAATCCTCCAAATCTATTCTGAGGTCACTCCTAAAGGAGTTCCAGTCCGTATTTCTGGGATTCCTTCTACGTGCTGTAGGAGCTGGAACCAGCGTCCTGTACTTGAAGCATATATAATTATGATCTGACAAGGTAATCTCATCAGACTCATGCCATTCGACAATCTTAGTGCTAGCCCTGTTGAAGGCTAACGTGATGTCAATTACCTCTGCTCGCCTACAGTCAGCGAACGTTGGCCTGTTACCCTTATTTAGAATTTGTAAAGAGGTACTTACCACATACTCCAGTAGTTTTTCCCCTCTTACATTCACATCCGTGCTCCCCCAGACTGTGTGGTGTGCGTTGGCATCGCAGCCCAGGATCATGTCCAGGTTCTCCCGGATGCCATATTCAACAAGGTCCTTTATCTGTCCAGATACTATTTCCTTGTCCATGTAGTCGAAGTATGCAGAGGTCAGGATTACAGTATCCCGCCCTCCGCTCCCTCACATATCGATCTTAACTGTCGTAAGATCCCTAGAACAGAAATTGTATAAGGGCATTGCGTTTATGCCATTTCTGACATATACACATGTCCTCATATCATTAGTGGAACAGTTATGAAAAATTACACCTTCCGTCCCACCCAAGCCTCTGATCTTTCCCTCTTTAACATAAGGTTCCTGAATCAGGGCAATATCATATTCATTCATCCGCAGGTGGCGGGCCAGAACGGCCATCGCCCCGATGCAGTGATGAAGATTTATTTGTACGCACCTTAGTCCCGCCATACGGTCTGCCTATATGGTAGCGCCTTTGGTGGTAGCCATTACTGGCCACCACCCCCGCTCTCCTCTTCCAACATCACCTCCGCAGTACCCGGCGACGACGACAAAACCAGACCATCAATATGTCCGACTATGTCGTCGGTCTTCGGTGACGCGCAAGGCAAAGAGGTGAAGAGAGCCGTACCCGACTCTACCGGAATTACGGGCTCTTCCCCGTCCTTTGCCCGTGATTCTGTCAAAGCAGGGGCCTCCCTCCCCACGCCTGCACCAACTGGCCCCTTCTGCACGTTCAGATCCTCGAGGATCTTGAATGTGCTCTTGTCCATGCCAGCATGGAGACAGAAGCCGCCCGCCTTGATGACCGCGGCTGAGACGCTGTCTACCAGGATGATGCGCCTGGTGTGCGTCTCTTCCACCTGCGTGCCCAGCACCTTCCACTCGCAGGTCCTTAAGGAGAGATTGAGGCGCTGCAGCATGATCAGCACCCTGGAGGCATCTAGGCACCAGGTATTTCTGGTCTTCCAGGCCATTTTGATTGGCCTTGGAAGCTCCTTGGCGCTGACCACTTTGAGCTTCACGTTCCCAACGGTTTTCCCGTCGAGACCGCGAAGCCACTCTGCAGCTCTCTCTCCCTCACATGTAATGTGCAGAGCTCCTCCGAGCAATGCACCGACACTGATAGCCGGCAGAGGATCCGGCGTGGCCTCTAACAGATCCCAAATGGCCACCCGTATAGGCTCCACCTGCTCTGCAGCTAATAGAGCGTCAGGGAAATTGTCAGCAACAACGGCCATTTTGACTCCCGTCAGCGCCTCCCTATAGGAGTCACCTTGGGTTTTGGCCCGCTTGTTGTCACCGACCTGAGTAACGGTTTCGTCGCTCACTTCCCTTACCCTTTTTGAAGGGGCTGCACTGGGTGCCAGTGCCATCTGCCGCTGCAGCTCACGCCGCTTACGGTTGGCACACCCACTACGCCTCTTCCTACTCTGGGTATGGCTTGCAGAGTGTGCAGCCAAGTTCGGCTCCCCCGTAGGGTGTGCCTTGCCCAACTGCTCCTTGCTAGCCTCCCCGAGACTTGATGGCTGACAGCCACTCCCAGAGGATGCTGCGCTAAGATCCCCCTTCGGGTATTCTTTATGCAACTGACCCCCTCCGGTGCTGCCACGCCCTCTGCTTTGGGTACCCTTTCCAGGGTTATCCCACGCCTTTGAACTGCTCGGGTGAGCACCACTCCCTCGGCTCAGGTTCGGACGGCCACTAGGGCCATCACGACCTTGTCGCTTAGGTGTGTAGGCGCTCCCACGTGCAGCTCCTACACCCGCCTTACCCTCTCCTCCTAAAGGTCCATAGGTCCTTAATTGCTCGCCCTTAACAATGTTTAAAAAAACATTGTAAGAAATTCAGTTTTGGTCTAAAATGTTCCTTATTTTTATGCCACCGGTATTTTTTTGGATGTAAATAGTATACTGTTGTTATTGTCTAGACATTGCGTATTATTACTGTTTTTGTTTTAACACGATTAACCACCTAGTTCAAAAGTTACAAGGTTTTCTTGGTACAAGGTCCATAACTATTAAAGAAAAATATAAATAGATATAAATCGAAGAATATTATTTTTTATATTTTTTTATTATTTTTCCTAGCGATAAAATGATGTCTAGTTTCACTCATTTTCATATGTGCACTTTATGAAAACTCACTCTGTATACATACCTAAATATATCACTTAATTTAAATAAAATATATACAAATATAGGTATACATATAAATATATAGACGCCTACATACATACATATCTACCTATATACATATATACATACGTAACATATTACTGATGAGATGGAACAAAAAACTGTCAAGGAAGAGAGCACGCACTTTTAAGTTGAAAGTGGACATCCTGACTTCATGAGGGAGCGCATTCCAAAGTAAAATGGACTGGATGAAGAAGAAAGAATATAGAAAACTAGATGTATGGGAGGGACAAAGTAAGAGGAGGTTATTGGAAGAACGAAGATCTCTATCATGATTGGAACATAGGTATTGGAAAAGGTAGGTTAAATAAGTTATATTTGGTGAGGTTAGAATAGAAAATAATATTGTAAGGGCACGCAAATTACGGCGTTGACGAATGGGTAACCATTTTAAAGTGGATTTATAAGATGAAATATGGTCAAATTTGCGAAGATTTTAAATGAATCGAATGCAGTTATTTAGAAATCGGTCATATTCATTGAGTAGATCTGCATTCAGATCATAGTAACATACATCACAAAAGACAAAAGATCCCACTGGGTCGAAGTGTCGCCGGTCTGAACTGACTGGCCCCCACACAAGATAAGATAAGATAACATACATCACCATAGTCAATTAAGGGAAAGATCAAATTGTGCACAAGCATTATTTTCGTCTTTTCCCTAAGCGATAGGCAGAAGTCTATTATACTCACATTTAACCAGGTATGGTTTTAGGTCCTACGTATTAGGGGACGAGCTTATTGCTGTTTATCTTGCACTGTACCACCTCTGACTCCATGAAATTATAATTACTAGACCTATAATTTCCTGATAAAAAGGAAATAACACTTGTTCGACCTAGGAATCGAACCTGAATCCTCTTGCATAGCTGTCACATATATTATAGTTTCGTATCTGAGTTCATAAATTAATACGTACGTAGGGTTCTTAATAGTTTTTATTGTTCGTATGTTGACACATCAACCTAGACTGTTTGGACTCTGAACTTGTGACGTATATATACGCACAGGCAACATATAAGTTTATGAGGAACTTGGAGTCGAACGGAGCATCATACGTCTAGCTGCGCCGAAACCAACTTACGAACTGAGCGATGCGCGAAGGTGCCCCCTGTTTTTATACATAGCAGTATTTATACGCCGCCACGCCGCACGCACACACGCTCAAGAATTTCCCGTAGAATTGTAGAATTTTGTTTACTTGTCGCTGATTGGTAGTGCGAGTGTTACTTGTAAGAACAATAAATGGAATATAAAAAGGCTTAAAAATTGTAAATATATTCTCAGTTGAATCAGTCTACGTGTTTCACTATAACCCTAACGTTTACCAGCTACGGACCTGGCTTATGCCTGCCGGCTGATCTATAACCCTAACGATTACCAGCTACGGACCAGGCTTCTGCCTGCCGGCTGATAATACGTTAAATTGGTGACCCCGAGTTGTTCTAGCACTGTTGTAATATCGGTTCACTGAACCGACACCCAACCTCAGTTTGTTTTCGGCCAAATCTATAACGTACGAATACGGCTACCTTATCGTCATGACACAAGAAAAGCTGAAGAATCACCGACAAGCAAGTAACGACCCCTTTCCACGGCAATGTCGCTACAATCTCACTGCCTGCACGTCTACTACCATTCTGGCGTCAAAACCCACGACTGTGTTTCGCACAGTTTAAAGCCGCCGTTGCCGCCAGCAAGACGGAAGAAGAACAGAAATTCAACCTCGTCGTCCCGTTGCTAGGCTGTAACCTGGCGACCTCAAACAAATCGGCGACATCATATTGAACCCACCATCGACCAACAAGTATATTAATTTCGCTTAAGAACAGACTGATATCGACATACCAAGAATCAGACCATCGTCAGCTACAGAAATTACTCAGCGGTCTAGAACTCGGCGACATGAAACCTAGCCAGTTACTACGTAAGATACGCGATTTGAGCGGTAAATTACTAACCGACGAAGCTCTGAAAGTTATGTGGCTCAACCAATTATCCACACAAGACCGCGCCGTACTCTCCGTGAACACCGAATCGTCGCTAGAATGTTAAGCCGTGATGGCCGACAAAATAGTTGAACATTTCGAACCCGCAATAGTCGCCGCAGTCCACATTACAACCTCTACGCCGGCGCACACATCAAGCCCGTCGTGTCTACATTGCCCAACTCACCCAACTACAGAAAATCTACAGTTCGATTATACAAACAAATAGAAATACTTACGCTGGAAATCGTCGAGATTCGAACCAATCAACAACGTGCGTCGTATAACTATGGCGCCACTCGTTCGCGAAGCAACAACCGATCCCGATCGAACTCGAGATACCGTTCCCGCTCAAACCGCAAACCTGGCAATCCCGACTGGCTGTGCTAATACCTGCGCTATGGAGATGAAGCCCGTAGATGTGAATCACCGTGCGCAAAAAAGAAGCAGGAAAACTAGAAAATACATTGACCGTGGCGGCGTCGATGTTAGCAGACCAAGCTACCGCCTCTGCGTTATCGATCTTAACAACAGAGAGAAGTTTCTAGTCGACACGGGTGCCGACATATCCGTATTAGCGTTCTTTACCCGTGACACCACCAAATGACACCCTCAGTGGGGAAATTTTCATTCCCTATGGCCTACCTACTCCCTGTGACACCACTGAATGTTAGTGATGGCCAAGAGTTTTGTAGGCTTGAACTAACTATGATACATCAAAACTGTTTTCCGTTGGAATCCAATGATTTACCATGTCATTTAAAAAGCAGTGGGACCTATCTGATCTGCTTTTCGGATATCGCAAATACAAACGAAAAATATGTAATTTACATAGGTATATAAATGGTTTACATAATATACATATGTAATTTAATATAATTTTTTTTTCTCTAGTTCATGAGAATATACAGTGAGTCGCCGCACAGTAGGATGCTGTGCACATCATGAAACATATTTATGCTACATCTCTGTCTTTCATGGACAAGACATGGAGATGTATAGCACAAACACCAACCGCCTTTTTGGATAAAATAATAATTATAGTTTATAATGAATATGTACCTAATAATAAACGAAAAATGTATCACAAGGTCAACTGAAAAGCGCACAAACCGCAGGGCAACTTGTGGCGAGCTGAATGTGAGTGGCCACAATGCGGTCCTGATGCTCTACAGAGTCGGTCAGGGCTTCGTCTCCGGCTTGCCTTTATTGGATGGTTGGTGTGGAATTTTAAGAGTGCCCGCAGGACTCTCAACTCTGGCTTGCTTTGATCGCCGGCTAGAGGGGAGCCACAAGAGCTCATATGCTCGGGGACGGAAGTATCATTTTCAAGGTATAACTACGGGGATACCGACGCCGGGTCTCCATTGTCTCGACACTCGTGATGGCAAAACTGGAACCGCACCGCTTAACCCCCCTAGTTGCTTACATCGGTGTTGTCCTCTTATTGCCTTTATGACAACTTCGTATGCTTTTGGTATTTTAGGGTGCCCATCTAGTAAGTGAGTCGGCAAGTCATCAAAACTTTAAAAACTGTTTGCCTTTCTAGCAAGATGAATGATAGTATTCTTGGCAGAATCGTTATTCACCCATAATTCATTATTACTAAATTCACACATGCCCTCCGATCCTCTCAATTTTGGAAGCATTTAATACTTTTGGATAAAATTGACAATACTATTCGGCATACACTTAGCAAAATTTTAAATTTGGCCATGAACGACCGTGTGTGGCTCCAGGCAACCCTACCAGTTCGCTTGGGTGGCCTCGGCGTTCGCAAAATTAGTGATGTCAGTTTACCGGCGTTCCTGTCTTCGGTCCACTGCACTGAAGAATTGACCAGGAAAATTTTAGCTCCCACACTGGTTAATTCGGAAGTGTCGTGCAAGTCCGATGCAGTGAACGCTTGGAAAATGATCTGTCCAAGCTCTGATTTGCCATCCGATCTATTCTCTCAGAGTCGGTGGGACGGGCCGCTCTGCAACATGGTGAGAGAACATCTCATGAACACATCTCCTAATGTTGCTGAGCGTGCCCGTTTATTGGCTGTGGGGGAATGGGAATCGGGTCTTTGGCTTCAAGCACTCCCATCGTCCAACATAGGCACTATGTTGGATGACACAACGTTCCGCATCGCTTCTTGCCTTCGTTTAGGTGCTCCATGTGTTTCTCCGCATCGATGTCACTGTGGTGAAGCCGTCGATGGCCTTGGCCACCATGGCCTATCATGTAGCAGGAGTGCCGGTCGTTTTTCGCGGCACGCCAACCTTAATGACATTATCCGTCGTGCTCTTGTCACCGCCGGCGTGCCAGCTCATCTTGAACCTAATGGTTTGGCGCGTGACGATGGAAAGAGACCGGACGGTATGTCATTGATGCCTTGGAAGATGGGTAGGCCCTTGGTGTGGGACGCAACGTGTGTAGACACCCTTGCGCCATCACATCTTCCCAGTACGGCGGGTTGTGCTGGTGCTGCTGCTGCATCCGCGGAGACTCTCAAGCGGCGCAAATACAAAAACCTGGCAGGGGATTATGTTTTTGAGCCGTTTGGGGTCGAAACGCTAGGGTCATGGGGTCCCAGTGCTCGTGCTCTTTATAGAGACATAGCGAAAAGGTTAATCGACGCTTCCCGTGACCAGAGGGCTGGCCTTTATTTCGCGGAAAGGATAAGCATTGCCATTCAACGTGGCAATGCTGCCAGTCTTCTGGGCACACTACCAGTTGACTGTGATGCGGAGGAATTCTATGACGCCTATTAGAGGGTTTTAGTTTTCTTTTTTATTTCTCTGTTTCATAATATTTTAGGTATAAGTTAGTTTTAAAGAATTGTTTATATTATGTATATAATTTATAAAGATAAATTATTTGTATTTTTGTCTGTAATAAAGAAAAGCGAATTATTATTATATATTGTATAGTTCATGGCTGAACTTCTACAGCGCAGTAGTAGAGGTGCCCCATCCCACTTTAGATTAAAAGTCTCAAAAGGCCAATGCACGTTGTACCTATGTCCCCGTGTAAGCCTCCCAAACTGAGTCGACTATAAGACTATGACAGAATAAAGCCCTTTATAAACAAATTTATGCTCGACTTAAACTTAATATATCACGATACTTATATCAATCACAACAGTGCGCAATAAAACCCATGGCGGACGATATTTAGTTATGTAAACATGATACATAACTGAATATCCTTTAAAATAACGTAACATTTATCTTTGCCTGCCATGGGTTTTATTTCCATAACAAAAGTTCAAGTGTCCTTATCTAAGGTAATTTAATGTTTGACCAACAGTAATCCCCATTTATGATCTGCATTTGACCGTCCATTATAAAATCATGGTTTGCAATGTCTTTTAGTTTTATAAAAAGAGCACTTACAATCTGATGTCATATTAAATTTTAGAAACAATTATCAAGTGCCAATATGCATGGACTTTTATCATACATTAGAACTTATTGTAGTTGTTCTAGCATTGAGTAACCTCAGATAATAGAAGAAAAAATACAATAATACCAATGCTCATCTTCAAAATCCAACTGTTTGTTGAGCAGTAGATATTGACTTGTTGTATTAAATCATAGTCAGTTCAACCCTACAAAACTCTTGGCCATCACTAGCATTTAGTGGTGTCACAGGGAACAGGTCTCATCACAGTTAATTAATTACCTATGACACCACTGGTGGTGTCAAAGGGTATGAAAATTGCCCCTGACACCACTGGTGGTGTCATTTGGTGATGTCATTTGATGGTGTCATTTGGTGTTGTCACGGGTAAAGAACGTGAATTAAAGTATCTCATGCATTAGATGCTTGAAGGCTAGGTTAGATGTGACTTATACTGATTACCACAACATTTCCTGTCTGCGTGGTGCTATTTCGAATTTCATTTCAGAAAAGCCCAGTAGATACACTTGGCCAGGTCAGGAACCTGGGACTTTACAACCTGCAGCAAACCTTTATCGCTAGACAAACGAGGCATGTCGAGGGATAATAAAATTCAGTTATTATGTAAAATTAAAATTTATTGTTCATAAGTACAGGTAATAACCTAAATTACTATGGAACCTGTTTTGTTACTAGGTATTACCTAAAACGAGCAACATCAGCTGGTATCATGTGTTCGGTCGTCACTTTCCACATTTTATGTACCTAATTATAATAAGTAGCGAGATAAGATTTTCTCTCGGCATGAAGATGTCCTGTCACATCCATAATAATTATTGTAATTATTATTAACATTATTGAGTATTATTTACATGTGTACAGTCTTTTAATTTATATTAAAGAGATCACTTCTTAACATTGAAGCCTTCTCCCGTAGGATCTAGAATCCAAGGGTAGTTGTTGGGGCATTCCATGCAAGTGAAAAGACGTAGAACCTCTCCTGGCAACTCTCGAGTTGTCAGAGGGCAGGCATTTGGCAGGGAGCAGAAGGGTTGTCCCTTCACGTCACATTTGTCTTGTTTCCATTCCTGGAAGTCTCTCAGTGATGTAAGCTCTGTAGGGTTCTGCATCCATTGGATAACTTGAATGAGAGAAGTGAAGTATACGTCGTTCTTTTCCAACATTTCTTCGATAAACTTAATCAACTCATCTCTAAATTCTTTCTTGGATTTGAGCCATGAAGCGTGGAAGTGAAGGCCGAGTGGGGCACGGTTGGTACTGTAGTGACGGTTGAAGTTGTGACGCAAAAGACGCGCAAACTGGTCACCGGTTTGAATGTTCGAACATGAATCAACTACGTGACAACCGGGGAGAGATTCATCGAAGGTTGGGTCGTCTCTTCTGTCCAATTCATTCATAACCATTTCCCAAACAGGGTGGCTTCTAGATGGACAGTTGTGCGCGTTACCGTTGCACTTGTGGGGCATGCGGAAGTATAGTGTGTAAGGCCAGATGGGTACACGGCCAAGAGGAGCGGTAATGGAAGCGTCGTAGACAAAGTACTGGTCTGCCATCATTTCAAATTGTTTGTTACCGCCGACACGCAGGTAAGGGGCACGAATACCAATAATTGATGAATCAGTAATGTTGGCAAATCGCTCAACAATCAAACGAGCACCAGCCATTTCAGCAAGCCAATCGTCATAGCTTCCACTGGTCCAGTATTGGGGATCATCTTTGTGTGTAATGGAGAATACAGAGATCTCATGACCTTTACGGTGTAATTCTTGCACCGCCGCGTAATTTGTGTACTTGTGGGACACAAAGAATGTACCACGAACCTGGCAGCCATTAGGATTGTGGCGATTGCCGTTGAATATTTGTTCGTATAAGTCAATGTTGTCAACGTTTACGGCACCGTTGAAGGTAATAGTGATCATCTGAGGTACTTGGTTGGGTTCAATACCTCCTGGGATGCGAGTTCCGTCAGCAGAGCAGAAACAATCAGGGAGTGCACACTGGTTGGGGTCACAGTCAGGGGCTCTGTTAGGATCAACGTCGACGGCTGCAAAAGAAAAATGAGTTAAGAAACATTGTATACTAAGTGTACGTACTGTTTATATATAATACTAGCTGTTCTGTAAGAAGTTGCCCTGACCAGGCGGAAAAATAAAATTTAAAAAACAAATCTAAATCATCCTCGAATCCACTTGAACACACACAAAAAAAAAAAACATTCAAATCGGTCCAGCCGTTTAGGGGAAGTTCACTGTCAACACACGTACAGAAGAATTATATATATAAATATAATATTTTTATACTTACTACACGCATTCTCATCAGACTCATCCTTACAATCTGGCTTGCCGTTACAGAACAATTCCTTTTCAATACAGTCACCACTGCCACAGGCTAATTTTCCTTCTGGACAGATGGGCTCATCCGTTTTCAGGATAGGCAACACTTTCCTTGGCTCTGCAAAATAATTAATATTTGTGAGTGTGAAGTATTGTTGGAGTTGCTTGAGAACTTTGCTTATCCTGATTAGACTACACAGGTGTCATATTTTGTGTTTTTATTGTAACAGTGTTTCAGGGGTCAATAAGAAATAGTAGAAAACCAAGCATGAAAGAATGATCTCGTTAACAGAAGATAAAAAGAAGGATATAAGAAAGGATAGCTGATAAATAAGTTTTTATGTGGAATTATTTAACACGATATTGTAATGGTTAAAACAAGAACAGAATTATTAGAATTATTATACGGTAAAAGATATAAGAAAGAATCTATCGATATTTTAAAACGGGTTATGTGATTACTTATAGACAGAATTTTTATTGAGATGAAAATGAATCTTAGTTTCTGATGATTATAACAAAATAAAAAGTTGCAGTTTAGCCAACATTTAGTTTTATTATAATACTTTTACTTGGTAACAAGAATAGCATTCAAATGTCTTTTACTGCCCTTAATTGACAATTATTATGAAAATTATATTAATACAAAATTTGTCGTAGGTATAGACACACTTGTTTGCTATTCTAGTTGTTAAAATGGAATGATGTCTTATTATGTCATTATTTTTCTGGTAAGAAACATTACAAAGGATGTCTTAATTATATAGGTACAGCTTAATGTTACTTTGGTTAAAGCAGATTTTGTGTATAATACATAAGTATTTAAGTGAGTTAGTGTTGTAAATACTACCTACTTATAAATATTAAAGGTTAGTAATATTTTAGCCACCTCCACGAAGACGAAACTTCCTTGTGATTAATATTTAAAGTTTTAATGTTAGCATTGTCATGATAATGAAGCTTAAGCTAAAGTTAGTGAGTATTGAAGGAATAGTAGAAACAATTATGTCAAGATATAGTTGGTTTAAAAAGAGTTATTAGTGAGTGGTTTGTGTTGGACATAAGATCGATGTTCAGGCAGTTTAATGTAAGTGCCGATACGTCTTTTTCGATCTGAAAATAACACTGTCTGTTGTGAGCCGTGTATTTTATAAAATACACAAATGCATGTTGTGCCATAAATAATTTGACAGATTATAATGTTGAATTCTGTACATTATGCTTATTTGTGCGTGGTGTTATTCATTCATAATAGCACGGTGTAGAAATTATATGAGTACAAATAAGTGTGTCAATATACAACGAGTGTGATGTGTGATTTAGTGTATTGTATAAAGTATGTTAATGCGTAATAATCGGATCGGTCCTCGGTGGCCGCTCCTTCAATCCGGGGCCTCATGCAATACACCTTAACTACAGTGCGACGCGGCCCCTTCACCCAAGCCCGGTTGCTTGCTACGCGCCAATAGCTTCATTTCGGCACTTACTCTCAAGTTTGCCACAGTTGTTCACTTTACCCTTCCAGTCACAGGTTTGTTTATCAAGATCGAAAGCCAGTCCAGACGGGCAAGTGATTTGTTTAAGACCTGACCTAGTGCACCTGCGTTGACAAGAAATGTGACATTAAAGAAAATGCATAAAGGTAGGAAGTGGGCATTCGGAAGGCTAACAGCTCCAACGGCATGCGACGCGCGACCGGCTCTATAGCGGAAGCTTAGCCCTCCGTATAACCACTTCCCCCATTCGACGGAACTTACTTTCTATCTCTTTGCAATTCTTAACATGTGTTTTCCAATCACAAGTTTGACGGTCGATATCGAAGGCGAGACCGCCGGGGCAGCGCACTGAGGCGAGCCGCGTGACGCCATTCTCACCGCCCTTGTCGCACCTGTACACAGCGGAACTCTAAGCTTCGTACACACATTACAGTACATTATACCCATTGACTTGACATCAAGCTGCTTTCACATTAAACTTCCAATCGCATAATTTGTATAAATAAAAGGTATACAAATTTAATTGATCAGTTATTTGATAATTTGCTGAAATGTGCTGGTATTATTTAAACATGGGTTTACTTTGGAATTTACTTGATATGTTTCAAGTTTACCTTCTATTGTATAGAATATTCACGGCACGAGAGTGACCGTTCTGCTCACAGACTGGAATATCAAGTCTTTGCTCACTGCATACTAAGTAAGCAGTGCCCATAAATAAATCAAACGGCAAACAACGGTCCCTGACCACATTCACAACCTTAATACATTTAAATATAAATTGGTATAATAATGATAAAATAAGTATTAAAAAGATTGTTCATACAAACCGGTTTTCTAATATCTATTGCAACTCCTGCAAGTATTTATTTATAATATTCGATACTTGATGAATTACTTGATATAGCCATAAAGTGAACCTTGCAAGCTTTCATCGCGACTAAATCGTGAAACTCGTTCGGCTAACCAGTTTTCTCTAGGCTTGTGATAGAAACATGACAACGATATGACGACATTACGACTCAATCATGCTACGAAACTAGTATATCACAACGTGAGTTTATGTTGTCGTTGTTTGTTACAACGAATTAATTGTGCACAGAATATGTGTTGTTTAAACTTACCTGACTACATCGCGACAGTCTCCCTCGGTGGTGAGCCGGAAGTACTCATCAGCCGGGCGACCGTCGCACAACTGCTCCGCGTTTACTTCATCTCCAGAATCGTCGTCCTGGCGCTTAACTCGCGTCTCGCCACTCACTACACCAATTGTTTATTTTATCTTTATACATTTAAATGACTTCTTACATAACAAAGAATAAACATCCATAATTTTAAATAAGAAACGGGGTACCAGTAATACCTTCTTAACATGCTCGTTAGGTAACACAACTGAACGTAAGCCGCGATTACAACACCGCGGCTAAAGGAATGTAGAACCTGCAGTTTTATTGCAGTGCCGTATCTATACGTGCATGGGTACATGGCTTGCGCATTAATTGCACTAAGTAGACAGCGTTTTTATGCATCCTTATAACGCGTGTGATATTAATTGCACGTTTGCAAAATGTAAGATTTCATTAATTACACAAAGCTTGAAGTGTACGTGCTTTGTACTGTCTTTATTAAAACTAAGTTTCACGCTTAATTGCGCAAAATAGACTTGCTATTAAGGGAATTCTATGTTTAGAATTATCGTAGTGAATTGCAGTACCATTCCATGTCGGCATTGAAAGTTGAAACGTTGAAAAGAAATCGAGGTCAAGCGAAGTAAACGAGCCACGTAGCTTGCCGGCGTTCTTTCTTTGTTGCTCTAAAGCGAACTTCGACTTATGTAAACGTGAATATCGACTTGTTTTTTTAAATTATATCTCATTAAATATTGTGCAATAAAATAAATGTTAATGAAATCAATAAAAATATCTTCATGAATAATTTAACGCTGCACTGTTACGGCATCGCGGTATTCAGAGCAAAAAATAAATAATATCGCAGTATGGAAATATTCATAAATTTATAATAATAATTTATTACAAATTATTTAGGTAAAAATTATAACAATAGCTAATTTATCATATACCTTGGGCTGGATATTGATTAATTATTTTTAAATAATAAATAGGTATAGAAAATATTAAATACTGAAATAAATTATTTTACAGCACATATTTTTTGAAATAATTGAAATTTATGAATATAATTTTAAATCGTGCATTTGTATTGCATATAATACTATTTATAAAAACAAAACCAGATATATGGATACTTACCGAGACAGCTGAGCAATAACACACCAAGACACAGACACGCGTGTCGAGCCATGATGCTCGGCGAGGACTGGTGGCTGCGACGTGCGCCGTCAAGAAAGTGCAAGAGGTCTCCGCTGCCCCTCTTCACCTATTTGTATTTATATAACCTGGCAGCGCTAACTCGGCACCCGGCGCGCTCAGCCTCAGACACTTCAGCCGTCCTATAGGTACTGCACCTCTGGACAATATAAGCTATTGTACTAGACTGACAGCTTTTAATAAGTACTCGATGTCGTTGCTGGAAGCAACGTAATACGCAGATGATAATGATGTTCATCGCTAATGAATTCGATAAATCACCTTCACAAACTTTCTTTAGTAAACTAGCAAATAGCTTTTCTACAGAATCGAAAACGATATTTATTTGAATGAAAATTATAATCTATGAATCGTTTTCCAAAATTCCTTGTTTTGCTATTTAATAAATTGAGTAAAAGCTCAACTGATTACTGTGTTCTACATCCAGAAATTGATATTTTACAAAGTATTAATTACGTTTGCATACAAGGAAGAAAGTCATATTGCTCTATATGATATTAAGTAAATATATATGTATATAGGTACCAAGCACATTCGTTGAAACATAAAATAAAAAGATCATATGTTATATGACCTGCGGTTTTGGTGTTAATCTTGCATAAAATCTTTAGGCAGGAAGTTTTCGCTACAGTGTATGCAATTAGGCAAGCGGAAGATGATGCTGAATGAATTATATGCGATCTTCCTACGGAATAGACGATGCAGATCAAATAAATATACTTTTTGATTGTATTATAATATTTAATTAGGATATAAAATAGTTGCTATTACTGTGCTATTTATTGAGCGTTGGCTTGACTTTTAGTTTCGTTTAGTTTTATATTGCACGAATTTCAGAATCAATATCCCGCATTATGTACTTACATATTTTTGAAATCACCTAGCTTTACATTCAAATATAACGTAAAGTAAATAATTGAATTATTGTTTGTAAACTTCACCTAGTGTATTATTTCTTTGATTACATATTCAAATTTAAAATATGGACTTAATTAAACTTTGTCATTGGCGTATAGCGGCATTACAGTTGAGTATATTATAAATTAGTAAAGTCACGACATAGTATGACTAGGTACCTACGTACGGATAAAAGTTGCTCTTTCTAGTTAAAGTTTTGTAACTAGTTAATCAAGTTTCATAGGCATGAAGTAGATAGAAATTATGTAAGCTGTGAGTATGTTGTATTCTCTGGTATTCATATTTTTTATTAATCGTTAAACGATGTATACATTTGTATGTAAAGTACAAATATACAATTTAAAATTATAATCACGGCACGGACATTACCGACAGCGCTAGCAGCGGCGCCGGCGGGTGTAACGGGGCCCCAAACATCACCAACTTGTTTGTCAAGTCAAGATTCTAGCTACACACATAAAACAAATATGTAGATATAGCAACCCATTACACAGTTCTTACATTAATTATGCTTAAAATTAATGTCTAGCGCCTAAGCGCTAGACATTAATTTTAAACTTTAAAATATATTATGAATACATAAAATTATTATTTATTAGTCTGACGCTGGCGTATATTTTTTTGGCATTTCAGTAGCAATGCCAAGAAACAAGTAACCAGATATATGGTAAACAAGCACACGGTCTGCTGGGTTATGGTAAGTAGTTACCATTGTTTATGTGAAAGGACAAGAAACATCTCCGTTGGATGTATTTGATTTTGGAGCATGCATTGGACTGGCATTCGACGCTCACACTTACCGAACGAAACTATTAGAGGGTAGACTGTGCCTGGCCTATATATGGCCCCTTCATGCTGACATCAGCTGGGCTCTATAAACTCAATTCAGGCAAATTGTAATTAGGTTTTCTAGACTGCGCTACTACTGAATATTGTATTATAAGGATTTTAAATAACAGCGCAGGGTCTGGTTGCATGCCTGCCCCTTGCCACGTAGTAAAATTTTATTGGTGATATGTTTTTGTGGTGTATCACAAGAAGTATTCATCTAACTATGTTTTATAGATTAAGTTAATTATTAGTCAATCTGTTGCTATTCACGTCTCGACACTACTCTCTTGTAAAAATGTAAATATATTTTCAAAGCATTTACCTAATTTTGATATTATTTAATACACCGATAGATGGTATTAGCATCACTGTGGTTACGGACATAAGTGAAGTGTCATAATATATATACCTACCAATAGAGAATACATATTTGCTAATAATTTTTGTTCGACTGTAGTTGTGAATTGTGCATATGCTATTGCGGTGTTGAAAAGAGGGCAGCGTTAGAAAGGAAGAAAGGTAGTGAGCCTCATGAAAAAAGGGCTACGAGCCCGTACGCCCCATGACTTTCGCCCCTTTCATAGAAATCCTATTTTTGGTTGGAAGAAACCTAACAAATACCTACTAGGGGGCGAAACTTGTGGGGCGAACGGGCTCGTAACTTGCATATGACTGTTTCACTTTTGTCCCAAAGGGTTCTAGCTCTAATATTTTTCAGCGGATGTGCTAAGCGTCGAATACTCAACAAAGACAGGAATATCCATGAAAAAGAGATTGATGTAGTAGATTGTCAGTCTGTATTGTGGGATCCATATGTAGTAATAGTTATTTGCATTAATATTTGTTAATTGAGTAATCACGACTAGGTTTAATTTATGCGTTCATGGTCACCGTCTCTCATAAGCCTGCAATAGGTTTATGCAGTATGATCTTACCTCATTTGTCATTTACCAAAACAGTGGTTCCGAAGTTAAAAGAAGCAGTTGTTCTTTTTTAATTACTTGTAAATATGCCTATCCTTATTTGACTTATAGAACTTTAATGATAAACACCGTACTAATAACTCATATGTACATATCTATATCTTGTGAAAACCTTTATCAGTATAGTTATAGTATATGTAATTTTAGTTTAAAATTCATAGTTGTGTTTTGAATTATCATTTGGTTGTCTTCCTAACTGATATAATTGTGATGTATGTATATAGGTCAGCAGATTAAAATGAAAATTGTGATGAAACTATAATTAACGCAGTTGACATTTAAATACCATTATTTTAATCACGAGACCTTCTTTGTTGTTTTTTTTGAGTATACGAGCGTGATGTAGGCATCAATTTGATGTTCCATCTTGTAATCGTTTCAATTAGGTTAAAGCCACGTGAAAACGTGAGTGTGATAATTAATGAATGATAGATAATAAGTATTATTACCAACTGGTTTCTTTTTAAATTTGGAATATAAAAGTAATAAAACCTAATATTACATCTAATAATGTTAGACATTTTTATTTTAATAGTGCGGACTAGACCTCAAAGATGAATCGTATTTATAAAATTAATATCATTGTGTGTTACTGAGTTCCTTTTTTGCATACTTGTTGAGTGAGACTCACTTTCGATTATCGGCGGAACCTGTTTTATATAAATTTATGTCAATGTCAAATAAAGGTGGAAAGAAGATCCCCATTTATAATTTATGCAAAGCAGCACGAGATTGGCTCACCTATATTATTAGGATTTATAAATACAAATGTTGTCTTAGTACAGTAACTAACTTCGCTACTAGGTCCTAATAAATTAAATATACATATGTAATGTAATGTGTGTATGCCCTATATGTAAGACTCGTTCAAAATATGCACAAAATGAATCTCTTTCAAAATGTATTTTGATAAAATATGTAAAAGTTTATTCGAAAATGTCAATGTATTCAGAGTTCATGTTTATTTAAATTTGACTACTTCTTAAGGAGATGTATTTGTCAAAAGTCAAGGGCATGAAGTTGTTAGACATCAGTGGAAAATGGAGTTTTATATGATTTGTATGTGTAGCATGTTGCCTGGGTGTAGCTAGTTGAAGCTAAGGGATATTATGGTAAGTACTTGTACATAGTAAAAATTATATTTGAGATTATTGATCATTATTTATTATATATTAACCATTATAGTAGTTACTAATCTAAAAAGTTTATGTCATTGTGGTCTTATCGTCTCGTTGTCATGTATTTCTTTTATATTTGAAGTAAGACTACACCCGCACTAGCAATCAAGTCCTGTGTCGTGGGAGACTAAGACTTGACTATAATTAAAGGACTGAAAGTATACCCAGATGCAGCACAATCTTTTATGGATCACTCAGATAATTGTCACGTATGGGATTCAAGCCCACAACAATTAGCACGGCGACCGACAGCATACTGTGCCATTCGTACAGTTAAAATTTCTATAATAATTGATTTTATTGAATTTTAACGTTCAACAAATCGTAATCATCGTACCTGCGCTGTACCAATTAATTCGTAGTGTAACGGAAATAAGAAGTTTTCTAAACGTGTAACTAGTTTTGGGAATCGTACATTATTAATATTTTTGCTAACTCACTCACTCACCAATTAAAGACCTGGACTTCAGGCATGGAATTAGGACAATAACACAATTAATGGGTATAGCATCTCATTTTGTTGTAATTTATGTGAGTTAACCGTTGGATAAAAGGGTTACCGTATTATGTGTTGATTTAGTAAATATTACTTGTGTTTACATATCTCCACTTACACGATAAAAGGTGAAAGCTTCTTTGTTATCTAATAACTCTGCTACAACCTAACGAAGCGGTACAAAAAATGTATATGTAATTCATACGACGGATTTAAATATAGTATATTTTTTGTTATCCTACAAATTAGTTCATTGAAATTAAACTACTATATACGGATTTTATCGCGTTGTTTATTTATCACTGTATTACAAAATTTTGAAAATATTACTCTACTACTACTATTGATTTTATTTGACTAATTTATAAGCTAATAAAATTATTTAAACTATTAAATCTATTTATTTTTGGTTTACACTTTCCCCGACGTTTCGGGTGCTTTTCAGCAGCCATGGTCACGGGGAGACTAAGATGGTAGTTGTCTCAATGTTCCAGTGTAGTTATTTCAAAGTACCTGAACATAATTTAATTATTGGTGTTTCTATTTACGCAGAATGAGCTCAAAGTATCATGAAGTCTAGCTGTGGTTTGTTTCTTCTTGGGTTTGACTATTTGAAGTACTGGATCCCAAGCTGGTGGTACATTCCAACCATATATATAGTAGTTTAATTTCAATGAATAACATTCGCGTAAACAGAAGACAATACTACAAATTAGTTTATTGCAAAACACTGGAGTTGTTCGAACGGAACTGTGAGCGTCCATGTTAGTTTCACTATCACTGAGTCCGGAAAACGAGAGTGCAGAACCTGATCTTGTTCTACAATTTCATATGAAGGTTATTTCCATTACTTGTTTCCTGTGAGAGGACCATAGAAAGCTATTTTTATGTAAATGTTTCTGCGTGATGTGATTGTATTGGGTTCAACAATAATTTACTTAATAGTAAAACCGAAAAAAGTTTGCCTTCTAAATAGACTCAGATTGTATATATCAATATGTTGCATCGAGATTTATTATCATTTTACACATTTAATATTACCTACTATGGATATCATTTTTCTGAACATTTGTATGAAAGTTGCAGTAGTTATAAATAGTTTATAGTAAATACGCTCATAAATAGCGATATTTTGGAATGACTTAAGTATAGTTAAACATTTTAATATATACTTATAGAGAATAGTGGTGAATAAATTATTATGGATTGCTGCGCTTGTCTTGAGCCTCGAATAAGTATTAAGTAAGCTTAGTGAGTTCTAAAATCAAGTATTACTACAATTTCCTAGTAATTATTAACTGTTATATAATACTTGAAAGCTTAAAATACTTTTCAGGAATAATGGGCTTATACGTTGTAAAGGCTCAATTCATTTGTGTTCTAGATGATTGTAGCTAAATGTTAGTTGAATTATGGATGGCCTTGTGACAACATCCGGGTGTCTCAGTTATGTAATGTTCGAGGAACGAGGCCCACGGACGGCAGGGGAGGCGGCGCGGTTGGCGGCGGCCGCGGGGTCAAAGCGGAGCGGACGATGTGGCAGCGCTCGCGTCGCGGCGCTCGCACTGGCGCATGCCTCAGCGCGGCTTGAAGCGAGGCAAAGTGATGCGCCAGTGAGCGGCCCGCGCTCGGTAGTCGTGTCACATACGTGGAGTGCTTACCTCTCGAGTCTGCGTGACCGTTGACCGATGATTAGATGATATCTACCTTGCAACAAAACGGATTAATAATATTGTTAATTATTTACGGCTTACATAACTTATAAACGGTCTAACAAAATAAAGAAGAATACGAAATTGCATCTACTCTTAATGTCAAATCATCTAGTTAAGATGCAATCAAAAGTGAAAATGTTGTTCATATTATATTAACAGGAGAAAAAGATACACAATTTTTATATTTTCTGCCATATTGGATATATAACTCGTTGAAAAATTCAATCTTGAATTCTTAGAATTTAAAGTTGGTCCCTTTGAATATTCAAATTGACATAAATCGGATCCGGTTTTATATAGCCAATTATGAGTGGGTGCCTACTTTCCGGAACTATTTCGAATCTTTCGTAAAATAAAATGTTGTGGAGTATGTATTAGGAATCAAATAAATAGATAATATTGGCATATTACACATATTACATTTCCATAGTGATTACTTAATTTTCACGCCAATTAGACCATTCACTGTACCAATATAATATAATTTTCTATATCTGCGATTAACTAAGTATTTAATTAAAGAAATGAATTTACGGAATTAGATTTTATTACTTGATAGTCGACTAAAAGTTTATACTTCACTAGCTATCCTCCACGATTTCACCCATCTCTGCTCTGCTTCATCCAGAATAAACGCAGTACAAATGCAAAAATAATTTTCTAACCAATATATATACAAAGATTAGCACGTTCATTAAACATACTACATACCTTTACCTTAAACCTTTTTGCTTTATAATTTTGATATACCATTTTCTTAACTTATTTTAATAAAGACAAAATTATATTACATTTATCTGATAAGTTAGATGTGTCGATAGTAATTTCGAATCTGTATGACATTTCAATATTCTGTCTTTCTATAACGATTTATAACAATTGTATTAATATGCCTACCATACTAATGACATAATATATATTATTATTTTTGTGTAAGGCGTAAGTGTAGATGATGTGATCGATCAATATGTATTCGAATGTGCATACTCAGAATCAGACGCAAAACGGCAAAATATATAATTAAATATAATTACTTTATAAGTGTACGAGGTCTAATTTAAAATTGAGTTGCAACAATTTCAAGGTGGAATCAACACTGGTCGTCAATTATATATACGACATAATATTTATTATCTCTATAAGGGCGTTCCGGAAACACCTAGGCGATGAGGAAATACCTAGGTTGGTGATTGAGTTTTTAAGTCAGGATACGCAGAGAAATTAATTCGTGGTGAAGAAATGTCTTAGTAAATGTCGTTTAAATAAAAATTGGCCTTTCCTGTAACGAGTCATTTAAAAGTTGCATAAAAGTGGTATTGGATACAACTTTTGATAGAATACTCAAAAGCAATAACATGCCAACGGCTACATTCGTTATTACGACGGCAGCATAGATACTTAATTACTTTATATTCATTGCTCGACTGCAGCTGAAATAAATCCAATGTTTAACGTAAATAGTTACTTCATTTTAATTTTCACTTTTGTGAGATATGCTATTTGTTGCATAACATTTTGAAGATTTAACATTTAAACTGCCAATTGCTTACTGATATGCGGTCGTTGCGTCTATTGACCTGGATCCTAAAGCTAGACCTACTTCCAACACTAAGATGCATCGTCTAAATGCCTGCATCTCTGTTAGATACTAATATCGACTTGTTAGTTTTAGTAAACCTCACGTAAATGGATAAATTGCTATACTTTTCTACTTAAATAGATTACGTAAATCATAATTGAACCATGAATATTTTATATTCATAACTTTAATAGCATTTACCATAAAGTTGTACTATAGAGAGGAAAAAACAGTAGTTTCGGCAACTCGAAGGACGAACGCTAGTCATTGCCGTAAACATGCCTGCCTACGTTATGTGACCGAAAGTTTTATTTCCCTAAACATGATTGGTTTTTATAGGTATATTATTTACATTCTGGTTTATTTACAGTACTGTTGGTATTATGTCTATAGATATTTTCGCGAAGCTTTTCTTACTAGCTTAGATACTGTGTAATACCTATTATTGATAATATATTTAGAAATTGTTACTCTGTTATTCGTAGAATTATGCATACAAAATGACCGCAACAAGATATAGGAACGTAAGAACATATTGAGATATGTAATTCTTACATGCAGGCTGTGTCAGTTCCGTGTCCTCGTAACATTTTGATTCATTATAAGCTACTTTGCCTGGTTCTAGCTTTACATTTTGCAGTTTTTTGTATATGATTAGACTTCACTACCTGTTAAACCTTTATTTAACATAACCGAATTTTACTTAAACAAATTATATTGCAGTAAATACAATGTAAGGAATTAATATTTCATACAATATGTTTTTATTTGATGCTTTCATTGCCCAATAACACATATCGTATATGCATTTTTTAAAGACATATTAGATTACATTTAGTTCAATCTTTTGACTTTTAGCAATAGGTTAACACATACAATATAAAATAATTTCGTATTTATTTTTATTGTTAAAAGGCATAACGTCATTAAATGCGAGGAAGGTTCGCTTGACAAAAAGACACGAATGTTCTAAAGATGCACTGCGGATAGCATGTCGAGGCGACGGCGACGCGCGGCGAGGCGCAGGCGCACCGCGTCATGCCCACAACGACGCAAGTAGGCGCGCACAAGTCAAGGATTCTACAAGATATTTCCTTTCACTTGCGACAATGCATAGATATTATACATATCGGTATGTATGCGTATAGCGTACTCGCCGACAACACTACCTAGCTAGACAAGGTATTTATAGTCTATTTAATAAATATGTATGTACGTCATATTTATTATTGTGAAGGCTATAGCTACACCCTGTTACTGCATAATATGGTTATACTGGTGTAACTTATATTATAAGAAAAAATATCTACAAATGATTTAAAAAATAAAATTTTTATTTAGCAGTAAATAACTGTAAATTAATAAGCACCACTTTCCGTTCGCCATGTCAGAAAACTTTCCCTAAAATACTGACTTTTCGTCCTTATTATAAATGTTTTTAACCGATCGCTATTATCATACAAGAGTGTTGGTCACATGAGTAAGAAGGAGATTTTGTTAAGAGATACACATAATGCTTTTTAAACTATTTCCTATATTTGATCCATAGAGAGTTAATTCTAGCACTTATAGTGTTGTACGGATACGCGTTGCTGTATCCGTTAAGGGCTAGTAACGAAAAATGTAGGTATGTAAATACTAGTTTTATTTATACATAATCTATAAAACTAGTTTTAATACATCAAAAACTGATTTGTTTGACATTTCAATATGTTATCCAATAAAGACATCCTCGCGGATAATAATTTATACACAATTAAACAAAAAATAAACACATTAATTACTTTTATGAACCGACGAATTAATTAAAACAAATATATTAGTACAAGTATGAAAAAAACCCTTTGAAATTGGGCCTATTATACTCCTGGATTTGATTAATGCTAAACTACACTAACTTACCGATAATAATATCAGTGAACATCTTTTCTTGGAATCTAGACTAGATACAGTACTGTACTTATCAGTTTTTAAATTAGAGCATACCTATTTAGGTTTGTAATATGTAAAAAATAACAAAAATATTTAATGGCTTGTGACAAGTAATTTCGGCTGCTGGTATGTTAAGAGCTCGAAAAACATACAACCTCCTTAAAATTTAATTCAATTCTGCTGCAAGTGTGAATCACACCGTTATGAACCAGAATTCTGGCTAGTTTACAACGCTGACGCAATTATTAGCAGGAAAAATATATGATTTTACTAACAAAGCCTAGCTAACGAATAGACCAATTGTATACATTGCATCTAAACAAACAATTGCGTTCATTGCATCTAACAAATTAACGTATGTAAATACTGGTTTCCATGGAAGCGTTCAAGTTGTCAGTTTCCTAAATTGTGAACTGAGAGGTGTTAAAATGGTTAGCTATGGAAGCCAAGCTTGAATTCAACTGTAGTTCTTTAATTTATATGGCGATAGAACAAAAATACTTAAGTTATTGATGTGACATACACACATCATGTAAACAGATTAATAGCTGAAATCTTCTTCTGCTTCTTCTTTATTTCATCAAAGTGGAGTTTCTTTTCATTAATTTGTAGTGTTCTCATGTATTGCTGTATTGCATGAAACATCGTGTACATTTATCTAATAATGCTAGGTGTTATTTACACAAGCATTCAAAATGTTTTACCTACCACACTTTTTTGGTCTAGCGATTAAAAGAGCTTCGTAAGTGGTTACAAGAACAAATATGATTCCAAGAAGTATTTATGATCGGTGCCTACATAAAAATCAAGGCGGCCAAGGCTGCAAATGATTCAGGAGCATATTTAATAAACTTGCGCATGAGCAACGATGTATGTTATGCAATTTTAGTTTTGATTATCCCACAATTTAATAATGTTTACTTGGATATCATACTTTGGTGTTTTACTTACTTAAAACAAGTATTTAAATGTCTCAACTTAGCTATTTGGCTGGACTGTTCGATTACTGATTTGAATTTAAGTGTCTCTTTGGAATTGTGTCAAATGTATAAATAAATTTGGTTAATTTTTGGTGTATATAATATACAACTTTATAACATTTCAGGCATGCATTTTATTTCTTTTTGACAAATAGTATCTCCTAACAAGTGTTAACAATAAATACTAAGAGTGCGAAGGCGCAATGACGAGGCTGGGGAAGACTTTCACTGCTTTCACTGTCGCAGGCTGCAGTGCGCTTCTTCGTGCTACCATGCCTAATATCTACGTGAACGTTGTTCCAACTCTCTATTTATTTAGATGCCGCTAACAATACAATTGTTTTTCATTGTCCTTATTCTCCACTGCGATAAATGCTGAGTGTTGCAAAACAAAATGGAAAGTTGGTTATGGAGTTGAGGATATATACGTACATGGATGAAGGTGATGATGTGTAATGCAACTAACCGCCCACAGATGTCAGGGGAGATTAACGTGTTGGTGGCGCCCGCCACCTATTGTTCGGCGCTCGGCCTGTCACGCACGCATACCGCTGTGATGTGTCAAACTCATAGAAATTTATGACATTTTGACACGCTGATGAGGCAATGCTATCACATTGTAGCTTCGTACGAATTCATCAATACTATTCACGACATGCGGTATTTAGTTTTTTGCATAATATTTATCAGACAGAGACAAGCAAGGCCGCACATACAATTTATAGTAAAATCGTGTGTTAGGTTTTGTTTTAGCCGATCTATTCTAACATATAATGAATATTAAGTGAGTGATTGGCAGACTTAGCTTGAAGTTTTATTTGTTTTTTTTTAAGTGTCTGTGTAGCTACAATCATCATTGTGCATTGCACCTAACGGGCGTAAATCATTTGGTCAATACCCTTTCAAATCAGTTTTACATTTTTTTTATTATCACTCGCCTGATCCCACGTCAAAGTCGATATATTGAAGTTTGAAATGTTGCAGGGGTACAAATGTCAATATAAAAAACTTTCCACGAGAGGCTAATCACTTTGCAAGCAAGCAAGCAAACACTTGTCTTCTTTGAGACGGTAAACTCGAACGAACATCTACAAAGCTAATTTAAGTATAGGTACGTTTCTTTTAGGGTTCAGCCGCAAAAGGTTATAATATAAGATACATTTCATTTTCCTCAAGTTTAATTTATTCAGGCATATTTTATAGTAAGTATAGTATAGTAACGAAATGCACATGATGGGTATAAAGTAAGTATTGTAAAACAAAATCAGAATTCACTTTCTGGTACACAATTAAGTCAACCATGCAGGCAGGTCCATTTTTGAGATAACATTATAGTAGCCTTGGACATGGATGCCATCAGCATTGACAGACAATTATACCCATCAGTCGCTCTGTGAAAACTATTAATAAGTAATCCATTACAAAATATAATATTTAGGTATTCCAGTAAAAGCAGATTTCGGGTGGACATTACATCGCGTGGATATAATAAATTTAGAAAAGATAAGTCGAATAATTGTTTTAAAATCTGATTGAAAAATTGTTTAAAACGATCCGTTAGGATTTTAATTTTCTTGTTATTTATTTTTATCTGACGGTATCACAAATTTTATAATATCAGTGCATTTAAAAAGCATAAGGAGTTTCTCGAAGAAGTTTGCTACTACTTATATTCAACAAGGCACGCTTCTTTACGCGCAATCAAAACATAGCCACTAAGGTCCTCAATACAACTAATAATAGCCCTCTTCCTTTATTGCCGCTACGTTAGTAATTCAGCAGTATATTGTATAATTGACGCCAATAAGAATGAGCTACCTTGCCCGGGTAAATTCTACTCGTTCGGTAAGTAAGAGTTACAGAGACTCACATGCCTACTCGTACTTCAAGGAATGGTCTTTCATCACTTTTATAATTCCTTTACTCGAGTCTTCTGAACATGCTAGACTAATACTATACTACAAGCGCTTATAGAGTACTGTAACCACTGTTATTAAACGGACCGTTGACATCGTTTTAACAGCTAAGCGAAATTATTTGGGTAATATAATATTCCAAATTTCGAACTGTCATCTCATTACACATTCTATTTTACTAGGTGTATTATGCATGGAATAATTTATTGGTCTATGCAGAAAATAATTTTCTCGCTGCATATCAATATATTTCTTATTGCTTGTACGTGAAATTTGTAAAACATACAAACGAAAAAGTGCAAGTACTGACTCTTCTTTCAATATTACGTTATACATTGTTATCGATATTTGTTTGTCTGACTTGCCTTCAAAATCTGAATTATATAATAAAATCCTGGCTAATTATATTGGTTCTTGTTACACCATACATCTGTTTGAATATTGGCGTGTCAGCTTTTAGAGGCATAGATGCGACAGATGAAAGAAACCTGTATAAATACAGTCGTGGTTTCTTTCATGCGTCATATTTTTAGCTCGTCATTTTTAAAGTCGCTATGTCGAAAGGCCTCAGCATGGCTTGGTACAGGCAAATCATATTTTGAACATATTAGGTAACTGCTACCTGAATCCATATTTGGGTACCATAATTTGAAAAATGTCATAAGATATAAACGTATCTGGTTTTCTATTTGCTACTTCTCTTTGAGTATTTTTTTGATCGTGAAAATGCGTTCTTCCAATAGAGAACATTTAGTAACGCTGCGCGCTGTAACGTTTTTATTTATTTAAAATAATACTATGCTTAAATATTCTAACGTGGATGAGAATATTCTGATATGATATTGCAGAAATGAATTCCATTAAGTCGTAGTATGTTACGAATATAAGATTACTTTGCGCTCTGTTTAGTAAATGCTAAAGGTGTTATATAACACCTCAAAGACATTTAATGATCTCTTCATTAACCTCAGGTTAATAGCTTAATATAAAGCCATATTAAACATTACATTTAGACTTTTACGTACGGAACTTTAATTGTAAAAACTTAGCAATAAATCGTTGTTGTCGTTTAAACGTGTCTGGCTGTATATCGTACCCATATCAGGTACAGACCACTGAACGACGAACGATGTTTATGCGGAGACGGCACAGCGTGTCACTGACCGCTGAACATTTTTTGCTTTTTGTTCGATTATGTGCATATTTTTCTAGGTATATATATATCTTTAATTAACACTTAAGTTTCTATTAATCTGAGTATAGCGTTCATATAACGGTACCTTCATACAGTAATGAATTGCATAGGGCGTTTTAAATAGGTCTTATGAATAATAAAGCAGTACGAAATTTAAACATTGTGTTCATTTGAACTTTACGGCACGTATTTGAGTGCGTAAACATGTGTGTGTAAGCTTTTGGGAGAAGGTTGGAGGAAAATTTAATTCTTTAAATCATTTTAAAATAAAATGCTCTTTTTCTGTGTATAATATATGTAAGTGTGTGGTGTGGCGTTTAAGATTATAATCGGCTTTTTTATTTTCGGAAGTTATATGACTTTTCGAAATTATGTGCGTATTGATTGACAATTATCGCGTGCTCCGTGCCTCGGAGAGCACGTTAAGCCGTCGGTCCCGACTTCCATAAACATCTATGGCAGTTGTTATTGGGGAAGTCGACAAAAAAAATCCCACTGGGTCGAAGTGTCGCCGGTCTGTACTGACTGGCCCCCCCACACAAGATAAGATAAGATAATCAGTTTTAATTTGGTCAAAATGTTAGGAAAGCAACACTGCTGCCGGTGCCGCTTACGTCGACTACGTACTCATTGCTATTGGGCACCCATAACATAGCGATTTTCTACTGACCTGATGCACTAAAATTGGTACAGCCAACACTCAAGGTTAGCTATCGTAGTCCTATCATATTTGCATACAAAGCAATAATCATGTTATTCGGACTAGTCCCACAAGTTTTAAAAGTACAATCAGTGACAATGTATTATAACATGCCTAGATATATGTGAGACTCGGACAATTTTGCTTTGGTTTATTTAAAAAACTGACTTCCTTGTGAGGTATAAAATAAACTACATTCAATTTTTATGTTTTATATTTTTATAAATTTATAAAACAGACTTACATTAAAAAATCACATAAACTATTAAACAGACCTATTAAATATTTATGTGAGTCTATATTACATATAGTAAGGTAGGTACTTAGGCTACGGACGGGATTATGACCCGGTACATTTTGGAATCACTGGAAAACATATTTACAGCTGCTTAATTTTAGTGTGTGTACTTAAAAAGTTTGTTTAATTCCTAACTGCAAATATGTTGCCCACGCAAATCACACTTTTGAATTTATATATCAACTACTTAGAGCACGAGAGGCGTGAGATCATGGCTCTATTTAATAACGGCCGTCACCCGATGGGTCATTGAGCCATGGGTAGTTGACTGGACATCTCACGCAAGTTTGCAGATTAATGGTTTCTCCAGGAACCTCCTTAGATGTAAGCTTGCAGGAATGGGGTACCCAACAAGCGGGGATGCCTTCAACCGCGCACTTTTCCCTCCAGGGCTCGAAGTTCTTAGCTTCGCTGATCGTGCGTGGGTTCTGGATCCATTGAATCACCTGTGTCATGGTTACGAAAAATACGTCATTGTGACTCTCGAGGATCTCGTCGATCCAGTATAAGAAAGCCTCTAGGAATTCAGGATTGTTTTTAAGCCACGCAGCGTGGAAATAGAGACCCAATGGAGCACGGTTCTGATCGTAGTGGCGATCGAAGTTGTGGTTTAGGAAGTTGTAGAACTGATCTCCCGTAAGGATATTGGAGCAAGAATCAACCATAGCGCATCCAGGCAAGTACTCGTCATTGCTGGGGTCTTCACGACGGTCCAGCTCGTTCATTACCATCTCCCAGACAGCATGACTCCTGGTGGGGCAGCTCTGCAAGTTACCGTGGCAACGGTGTGGCATTCTAAAGTACATTGTGTATGGCCATAGAGGTGGGTTCGACAAAGGAGCTGTGATGGTGCTGTCGTACAAGAAAGCCTGTTCTTCCATCATGGTGAACTGGTTGTTGCCACCGACTCGCAAGTATGGTGCACGTACACCGACCACGCTGTTGTCTGTGATGTTAGAGAACTTCTCAGTAATGACCCTCATGCCAGCCATTTCCTTACCCCAGTCATCTACGGTTGCGTTGCTCCAGAATCGTTCGTCATCGTTGTGCCTAAACATAAAAATAATCAAATAAATAATTAATGTTATCATAATTTTAGAACTATAGGCAATTCCAATCCGAATATTCAATACTTACGTGATAGAATGTACAGCGATTTCGTGTCCCTTCCTGTGAGTTTCCTGAACAGCAGAGTAGTTGGTGTATTTGTGCGAAACAAAGAAAGTAGCCTTGATGTCGCAACCGTTGGGATTTTTACGTTTTCCGTTAAAGATCTCTTTGTACAATTCGATGTTGTTGTTATTGATAGCATCGTCGAAAGTGATGGTGATCATCTGGGGAACATCTCTGGCGGGCAAGTCACCCGGAATGACGGTGCCGTCTTCAGAACAGAAGCAGTCAGGCAGCACGCACTGGGAGGGATCGCAAGGTGGCGCCCTGTTAGGATCGTTGTCAATATCTACGACAAACAGAGAACAAAAATCATAATACATTCAAACACCTATTAATCTTATGAAACAGCCATAACCATAAATTATATACTTAAATATCGAGAACAAAAAAACGAGTTTGCAATATTTAGATTATGAAATCTAATTTTAAGGAAAGAAATGTGTCGATTTTTTGGATCACAATACTTTGCATGTTTATGTAACTCCTGGTTTAAGCGTGATAAACGGCTTTGTTGCCAATATTGTGATATGGATTGTCATTGAAATATATTAACTACGGACAAGTCGTGTGCAGCTGCACAGACATATGAATCTTGGGCGGGGCGAGAGTCGGAACCAGTATGGGTACTTTCGCTCGGTCAAATCACTCGACACAGCTAACACACGCTGGATTTCACTTTTGATTCTGTTATATTATGTTGTTTATCACTTGCACGTTACGTCACGTTTATATTCTATTTTATCCAACAAATGTTGTTCGAATTCTTATATATTCAAATAAATGATACGTATTGTCTCTAATATTATTAGTAGAATATAATTAAATGATTTAAGTACTTAGGGAATCAATATGGCTGTGGGAACTATTTTTATATGCGGTATTTGTTGATACCTGTGTACATATATTTACTTAAAAGACGTGAGTCAAAATCTTTATGTCGCACTACGAATCCAGGGTCTTTGCGACTGGTGAATGGTACTTTGTATCCTTGTCAGGTACATAATTACAATTCAAAGTGATTTCAAGTCATATAGCGAAGCAGGGAATTTTATTGTATGGTCCGAGTGTGGAGCCACTCGATGCATACCGACTAGCTACTGATATTGGAGGCCGTTGTACATTCGTATATACGAAGCTGGTGCTTTCTAACTAACTTTAGAGTGGTATGCAATTTTAATTATCTTGAATATTAGTTTAATCAATGAAATAAGCACCTTATTTGCGTATTGCGACTCAACACTAAGATGTTTTTTTAGGCCAAGTGATTGGCATTTCATGCAAGTCTGTCGTTACGCCTGACGGGCCAGTTCTTATTTGTGAATTTGTTCAAGTTCAGTTGCTAATTATAATTTTAGCTTAGAAGCAAGCTAATGGCGCGTGCACTCCGAATGTTGTACGTAGAAAGGATTTTATGGTAGTGTCAAGGGCACTTACCGCAAGAGTTTTCGTCGGAACCGTCCGTGCAATCCTTTTCACCGTTACAGAAGAGGCCACGCTCGATACAGAGGGTGTCACCGCAGGCGAGGTAACCGTCCTGGCACAAAGGCTCGTCGGTGTATAGCAAAGGCTTTGCTTTACGTTCCTTGTTCTTCAACTTGCAGTTTTTAACTGCGTCTTTCCAGTCGCAAGTCTGTTTCTCAATGTCGAAGAACAATCCAGCTGGACAACGGATGGCTTGAATACCCTGTTACAGAAATAAATAAAATATATATACATATTTTACGTTTATGCCTGATCTACGTTTGTATTTACTATAGCGTTTCGTCAATTACTTGTGTGACGTAAAGAAATAGCGTAAAATGTCATGAATACGACATTTTGTATTTTGTCTTGTTAAACAGATAGCCAAAAGAGATATCTAGAAGCAATTGCCGAGAAGCCAGCGTGTTAAATTAAAAATAAATGATTGTTGTTACTAGTTTATTTTAAATTTAATTTAAAGTTCAGTTAAACATGTTTATACCAGGCAGAGGTACAATAACTAGAAATGTCAAGGACGAGAACCAAGTTTAAAATACGAGTTAGTTACAATTTATAACAAAACTTCCATGTATTTATCATCTGTAATAAAATATATTATATAGTATATTTATTTACTGAGGAATGTACTAAACTGAATGTATTTGACTGTAATTCTATTGAATTACAGTCAAGGTTTAAAAGTTGGTATATACAATAAATACACAACAATGCGATTGCAAATAAGCAACAGAAACAATTTTTTGTTATCTCTACTTGTTTACTTGTTTCGTGTTTGTATTATGTAAAAGTTTCTCACTTGTTATGACTCGCTTTTCTATTATCTATGTTACTCACATTTTAAAGAAACAGGGAAAGTAAATATCTATCTATATTTATCTTGCGAAATGTAAAAATGAGAGTTCTACGCAGACGCATTAGGTCATTCGTCATTGTGACGACAAATAGTGCTGAATGTGTATATCAGAGTAGTTTCGGCAAAACCTTTTAAAGAAATCTTAGGTATATTGTGACAAATTATGTTGTTTATTGTATGGTAGAGACATCCGTGGAGGATATTGTAACAACCCAAACAATTATAGCAATTCTTTTTATTACGAGTGTGCGATGTAAGCCGGCCGGTGCGCTGCGGCGCGCGGCGCGGCGGCGTATTCTTACATTACCTTGAATGGCGTAAGAACGCAGTAGTAATACCTACTCACAAATACGCAATGCTCTGTTGTTTATATTGAGGACAGATTTCTAACGTTTATTGCATTTCGCATATTTTTAATTACACTACCTTTTTCGTACTTGTATTAAAATTCCTCAACTATTAAGTAATAAATTATTCATAATTGCTTAGTGATTTTTCACAATCCGTCTTGAATATTTTCAATGTAAGCCAATTTGGAACTGGCGCATTCCACAAAGCGCCGCCAGCGGTATCTTTAAGGACGTATTTAGTGGAGAATGCGCGTGTAAAAGTATTACCTATATATAGTACTCACCGAGGCGGTGCACTGGATGACGTCGCGACAGTTGTCGCCCTCGCCGGCCACCAGGCGGAACCATTCGCCGGCGTCCTTGTCCTTGCATAGCTCTTGTTCCAAGCTGTCGTCTTTCTTCGGCGCGTCGCGGTCTTCCGCCTGCCTTCGCCACCGGTGCATCCGATCTGCATCGGCCACCGCTGCACAAACAATACACCATTCATTAACTGATCATTAAATTAGATAATTACCATCGAGCTCTTCGGTGCGGTTCTCTACTGAGGAAAGTCATTACAGGATTTCAAATTGCTGCCTATCATATATTAACGATAAAACTTTGCGTTAAAATATCATTTGACCGAATTTACATAATATGTGGTTAATGATTACACATTCACTATTTACCGTTTTTTTAACATTAGAACCGAAATGTCACTTGGAAGCGTATGAGTGCCTAAATGTCAGAGGTGGGGTGAGCGCTCGTGACATTTGACTCACTTCGAAATGTCAGCGCTTGGGCAAGCGACAAGGACGACTCTTTCTATGTCTTCTGTCTATACAAAATTGTACATTATGCATGGCATTTGATTTGTGTGTCGATTAGGCTGACGAAATTATTATAATTCAGAAAGGTTACGGAATAGTAGATCTCCTTGAATCATCATTAAGATCCAGGAAATTTAACGATATGCCTATTAAGAAATAACATTTATTATTATCAAACCAGTTGTAAAAGTCTATGATATAGCGCAAAGGCATTCAAATACTCATATTGTCATAACGGCTACTGATACCAATGATGTTGTAGATATTGAGGCGCGAGAAGTTCCCATGAAACCGTGTGCCGGTATTTTCCTTTCTTGTTAAGCGTGTACTTCGCTTAGGTAACGTTGGCTCGGGCAATAAGAAATAGATACGTAGCGGCTGGCTGGGGCTGCGTGTGCGACCCGTGTGAGCACGTAACACGAGGAAACCAAGCTCTCGCAATATTATCTAACTGTCTCGCTTGCACCCGACGTTGCGCTCACTGCGCCGAGGTTAAGCTTACCTTTACGTGAAACTAATTACATGTAAGCAACATTAACAGGAATCCTTTAGTTTCCATTGTCTAAATGCATGACATTTTATAAAACCATACTTGTGTTGCAGCGAGTCACTACGTATTTCCATGTACATATATGTACACACGAAGTGCGCCGAGATTGGCTGAACTCTGTGTTCATAGAACAAGAAAAGTGGGTTACAAGTCGTCGACGATGCAATCGATAGTGTTCGATTAATACACGACACGCTAGTGTATATGCTCATACATAATTATATTATTTTCATTGTTCGGTGCAAAGTAACAGCTTTGCACAACGCGCCCACACTTAAAGTAACAGAAAACGCTTGACTGATGATAGGTTTTGCTCGATTGCACTTTTATTAATTGCTTAAATTGCCATTTGTAATATGGTGGCAGATTTTCTTCTGAATTATCTTTACAATATACAAAAGTAAAATTGAGATTTGATAAGGCAAGGATATTTTTGTTAATTGAACTTACTTAATGAAACCAATCCACGAATTATACCGCAATGTTATTAAATAAAATCATACCAACCTTGGAAAAGTAGTTTAAGGAAAGGCATATCATAAAAATTAGCTGTCATCGAATTTTTGTGTTTAAATAAAAAAGACAAAGTAATAAACATAAGAGATCGTCATGTCTAAAATAATACTTGTAATTTTGTTGCTAGCCTAAATCGTATAAACTAACTAGTTATCTTTGACCCGGATCCGTGACTATGATTATGATATACCGATAACTTGTTTGATAAATTAACCCGTACATGACAGAAATGACAGTCGCAAGAAAACTAAGACAATAGCGATGTCGAAATAAAAGTTTCACCGATCACTGTTAGCACCTTTGATTCGTAGAACGAAGCGCGTTGATGTCTCTTGTAAGGAAGAACACGATCACACGCAACTATCGTTCTACTCGCGCATTTTTGTTTAATAACCATTTGTATTAATTTTAAAACCGTTTGTTAAAAATTTAAAATAGAATAAGTGGTTTTGCCAGCATTTATACAAATGAAACATTTTCGTTTCCACTTATTTATGTTCCTATTTCTATCCTCTATCCTATCTATTATTGGTTGCATTATATTGAATATCTATACCTCTTGTCTTTTATAATACTTGCCGCATATTTTTTGTAAGTTTGATCTAAGATAATCTTTTGGGAGGATAAACTTGTACCTATATCTCTATTGAGTGTTATCATCTCATATTGATTTGCAATAAAGTTATTAATATAATGCGATATTCACTTTATTGTAAAAGACTTATTGTTTACTAATCTGCACACATGGCTACACCGTTGCTAGAAAAGCCTCCATTCATATAATAAAACCTTTTTCAATTGATTGTTCTAGAAAATATTTATAAAGAAATTGGCAAAAGCAATACCGTTTGTTTATAGGTAACTATTGCATATAGTGTGAATAACAAAGCATGAATGTGGGAACAAGTAGGTGTGCGTAGGTTCGGGCGTCGACCGGCGCCGGGCGCGTTGTTCGAATACCAAGAGCCGACCTTATGAATATTTAGCACCACCGCTCGACTTTCCTTCTGTGGTCGACAGCGGCACTCCCTTTAAGCGAAGCTAATTTCTGATAACGGGAGACTGGCTTCCGCGCGCGGAAGTAAACAGCGTTCACCTTGCCTGCGTCATTCACATACGAACGCAACGACCTCTGGTTTGGCTGAATTTATTCACAGTTCACGTTTCACTTTGTCTCCAAGAAGAAATCTACGACATTACGTAAGATAACAAACATCCTGTTTCAAACAAACATTTATCGTACTTATTGATATATGTTTGATCTCCGACTACCTGATATGTTGAATTACCATTAAACTTGACCAAGAAAATTGTACCATAAATGTAATAGTGATTGCGCGTCTACTTCGTGACTGATTCGTCGATGAACAAACACGCGCACGTCAGTATTGAGATCACGTATGTTCGTACATAACGTTAATGAGTAAGCTCAACGAATAAAACTTTTGTATTACACGATAGGTAAATTAATTAAGCAACACGGACATTCACTTAAACTAATTTTTATGTAACTGTTGAGAGTGGATTGTATTCAACACGTGGAAATTAGCTGATACATGTTACGATAAGTTTTAAACTATCTAAAAACTATCTTAGGCAATAACTTAAAAAACAAACGAAAGTCATGCTCATTCTCTTATTAGACCAAATTCAGATTTAAGAAATTTATTCCAAAAAGTCATTTGTACAACCGTCACAAACCGTAAACAGTGTCTAGAAAATTGAACATAAATTGTTTATTCGAAATGTTAAATGAATTGGCACGCAGTAATATTATGCATCGGTGAAATTTCATCACAATATCGAGTTGTTCGGAGCCTGTCTATGTATCGCTCACGTGGCGCATGGCGCAACTGACTTGACCTAGAGACCTAAAGATCTGGAAACATACCGCTAGTACGTAACTATATAATAGTAATAAACGTCATCAATCCTTACTAATCATTATAACATTTATAGAGCAGTAACTTTCAAGTACCTATCTCTTAAAATATGTATATGCACGCTCTTTGTTAATTATTAAACAGAACAAGCAAAAAACTGTCGCTATTAGAATTGGTTATTGCTAACATAAAACGATTTATTTACTGCGTACTATGTAACTATTAACCATATTATAAAATTATTCATATTGTCTTTTATATTTAATTAACTGTTAATCTACATTGCGCTGACCTAGTTAAATTATAAAGCAATCGTTTAAAAAGTCATACTTATTTAATTAATTAGAGTTTAATAGAGTCTATTTAATAAATAATAACCATTTTTCACGTCCTGATTCCGATTAATTATTCGTTAAAATCGAAAGCAAACAACATTAAATTTAAACGATACCCGAAGTATGTGATAAATCAATTAAAAAACGTAACAAGGATTTAATATAAGATGAAATTAAAAAATAAGTCGTTTATTTAAAAAGCTCGAATGATAGTCTTTACATAAATTTGATGATTATAATTATGTAAACTGGAAATTATGTTAACAATCACGGATTCAAGGTTAAATTAAATAATTTATAATATTTTTGTGGAAAGGAATCTATTATTAGCAGCGCCCTTGAATACTCGACTACTAGTTCACGAGAATTGAATGACACTATGACATTTAAATTGTCGCACCCGAGAATGACAAAATTGTCACGTATCTATAATTATGTTAATAGAATCATTATTATCTGTGAAGTTGTTCATTGTATTGACGTACAATTAGGTAAGGTTAGCTTTAACTTCCCTAAGCTTAAGAAAATAAACGCTTAATCAAAATCATGTAACTCGAGGTAAAGATCAATTTGTTTCTGACGATTTCTATTTCAAATGTCAAATGAAACCAATTGCGATTACATTGCAGTTCCATGTTTAGAATGGCATATACATATGTTGTGAAAATAATAAAGAACATATTTTTGTCTTTATCTAACAGAGATCCGTCTCTGATGTCCTAATTTATAGCTTAATGTTTAATGTAACGTCATCTAATGTGCATGTGTACAAATTTTGTTATTAACTTTTTATTAGTCAAAGGTTTGTTAGCGTGTCGCATAACAATTTTGACCTTATCTTTGATGAAATCGCTGCGGGAACTAAAGCGTGGTAAATAGTACAAAGTTTAGTCTAAAATATCTAGATAGCATTGGTGCAGTGATAGTTGGGAACTAAAACTCAAGTTATTTTTGCTTATTAGGGCCTTTTCTCAGCAATTTCAGTAAATAAATAATACCATCTCCATTTTTGGCAGAGCGTTGAAGATAACATATATGACAAAATAAATCGGGACTGGTTTCGCGCGTGCTATGTTTAAACAACGCGTTCTTAAATGTAAATTTCGAGAAATCACTAGGGCCGGCTCATGTAACGTCGCTCGATCGCGGCGCGGCGACGCGGGCGCGCAGTTCGTCGTAGCAGTCTCGCTGCCCTCGACACTATGTAGACTGTGACGTCAGCGGCGCAGGCGTAGCGCAACACGAAATGAATGTGAAAGTTCTCCGCAACCGCAGCGCGCAGCCGCAGCAGGTGCTAACCAATACTAACTAAACACGTCCTAATTACTTATTTTACATTACGGTTGACAATAAATCCTTTTTATTGGATATATGTCTTATTACGACTTACAACTACTTAATAAATATCAGATGACGATGAAACACTAGTTCGAGTGAACTGAATGCTCGGTGATTGTTGCAGAAAGTAAATATGCAACCAGTTATATGTTTTCGCAACATCAGAACGCTCGGTAGATGCATCACGGAATTCAAATAGATTGAAAGTTTTCACAACACCGCTGCAGATGCATAATGGCGTCTTGCTAGAGACATGAGTGACTATCCTTGAAGGGTGCGTCGATGTCCTTTGGCTATTCGATGCAAGGCGATCGCGGTCGGCTGCATTCATTCGTAAACTCTGCTTAGACACAGTCTATCTCGCGATTGTCGAGAACGGGCAAATTCACTGTTCACTAAGTGCGACACTCTATATTGAAGCTATCACTCAATAATTGGCAGATGTGCGTATGTGACATCGTGTCACCCGTGACGTCGCGAGATCGACGGTGTCTGGATGCGTAAGATAAAGGTTAGGACTCACCGCAGGCAAACAAGAGGCACGCGGCCAGAGTAGCGACACGGGCGTAGCGCGCCATGACGGGATCACAACAGGTCGTTGCGCGGCCGTCGTGCGGTTAAATAGTGGCCTCAATCTGCGCCCCGCCCGCCCCGCTTCGCCCACAGCGCTCGCACCTCTGCCAACACCCTTCGCGCTCATCAGCTGTGAATCACCTGCATCATCAGGACTCGCGGCGCATCTGCAGCTGCACACGCACACATACGAGTACGCGGCCCATTACACACTCTCATCATGTATGCCATTATAAGATGTCCTTAGTTGTGCCAACAAATCTTAAAACATATGTACATTATGTAAGAATTATACAATTTTAAGTGGTAGAGTAATGTGTGTAATTATATTCTCTCATCAATACAAATAATAGACAGGCTTATAGTAGGAGATATAAGAATATTGCTTTCGGTTCAGCTGAATAGCTATATTATGTTGTAAATATATTATTTTATAATATAGTTACCATTATTTTTTGTAAATATTTTTATATCAGTTGTATGTGCATCTATACGTGTAAATAATTATGCAATATATTTTATTGAAGTCTAGATTTCAGTACATCACGTAACTTATCAATATGTAATTATGTTATGATACTGTCAAAATGAATAATCAAACAATTTTTCTTTGTGTAACTGAAAATAAATGAAAACAATTAATATTTCTGTTATATTATAACGACCTGAATGGTTATACAAAGATCAATATCGCTAGCTAGTCAGATCAGATCAATGCGGGTTAGTTATATCTAAATAGTTATATAATATTATGGTGTATGTGTGATAAATGATAATCAAATAGTACTTATTAAAATTTGATTTAAGGCAGTTGTGTTTTCTTGAGTCGGTACGATATCATTTAGAGGAATTAATTTCTAAAGTTATCTCAATATATTAATACTCATAATCAGTGTGACTTCACTTCATTGATGATTAGTATTACTTTGATGCTAAAAAATAACTTATTCTTTTGTTCTATATTTAATCATAAGGTAGATTGTTTTCTCTGTTTGTTCTTTCTTCATATCAAAATGTGGTCACAAAACGAATTATGTATTACTTATAAGTTATAATAGAAGCTAGCTAGCTAACATGCATACATTTTGCGTAGATAAAATTTATCGGGTATGTTACTAAAAACAAATAATATGGCGTGTGGTGAGTCGTGTGCGGTATCTAGGGTATATGCAAGTATTTTTATGTATTTATTTCATACGCATATTAATATTTTCTTTTAATTAAGATATTTTAGTAACCATATTATGCTGCGACTTCGTCCACGAGAACACAGTTGAAGAATAATCCGCAACATCAGTCACGCAGTTCGCATCATTCATTCATCATTCTTAATGATTATATTATGAAAAAAATATGCAGCTTACCAATATTTAATTTGAAAAAGAATTTAATGATTTTCTTTTTAAATGAGTTAAATTACGCTCGAATTTCAACCACCAAAATTAAAAATAAATACATAAGTTAAGCTATTTATTTTATAATGATTTAGACCATATTCAAAAAATATTATAAGATTATATATAAGAATAATATAAAGTGGGTTTCTATGTTGGTTATAAAAAGTATAGACTGACACTCTTCAGTTAAATTATTGCGACCTCATATTACGGGCTTGAAATATAGAATATAATAGATATAGTAATAAAAATATAATATAGATAGACTAAAGAAGTATTTTTGAAACTATACTGTCTTAGCTAAATACTATTATGTAGGTCCGTATCAATTTCACAATATTCACATGAAAATTTTCTTTTTACCACCAAATACGAAAGATTAAAGGTTAAAAGAGAAGAGATAAAAGATTCTAGCTTAGATACCTAGTGATTTTTTTTCTAATTATGCATTAATCCAATTGCTTACTTAATTGACCCTTACAAAGTAAAATGAATAACTACTAGGTATATAATTTAACATTAATCTGAATACTGAATTATGTATGTGAGCTGATTTGTGTCCGCGCCGTGTCATACGCGCCCGCTCACTCAATGTAAACAATAATGTAAGTATATGTACGTTTAAGCAATTAATTATTCTAAATATTGTATAGAAAATCACAATTGATACAGACAGACTGACTGCACGAATGGTGTAATTGTCTCAAAATGTGCCAAATAAACACAATTATTACTCAGGTTATAAGACATTATTGGCGAGGTATACGTGTTATACATCTCTGCTTATCTTGTGATGTATACACTCGAATTAATGTATACACTTATTATAAACTAGCTGACCCGCGCAAATTCATCTGCTTCACATAAAATAACGACCTAGCTATTAAATAACTATATATTTTATTAGATCTAGTAGTCGCTAATGCGCCAAATGTTTTGAGTTTGGGCTCGCACATACTTTTGTGATAAATACATTGAAGGCCCATAGATATGAATCTATTTTGTTTGAACGATATAGTTATACTTCTTTTTGCTGGTTTAAAGATGCAGGTTCTAACTTCTATGCAACCTGCGGCGTTCGCTTGTTATTGAAAGAAGGAATATTGCGCCATCTAGCGAGCGCCATTATAACTTTTTTCGGTAAAATATTTGATTTCTATTACTCTGGACATTGTTGTTATGACTTATGTCGCCAAGTCGTCGTTAATTATTTTCAACGTGCAGAAAGTCGAAAAAGACATAATAATTATATGCATGTTATGTTGAATTGAGTTAATGTATTACTATCCGAATAACGAAAAAGTAGAGAAACCTTTCGATTTCTTTATGGAAGCAGTATATTACAAATTGACAAACAACACCTATATCTATCTATACCTATCGTTTAATAAAAACTAAATGTACTAAATATTTTATTAGAAACGTTAGGGATGCCAAGATAAAAAAGGAGAAAGGCTTCTTAGTTATATCTCTACTGACATTGCAACATTTCTTTTAGGTATAAACTCACTATAAAAATGCGATACAACTTCTTTCAGTTACGAGCCCGTTCGCCCTTCAAGTTTCACCCCCTAGTAGGTGTTTGTTAGATTTCTTCTTAAATCCACCCAAAAATAGGAGCCTCGCGAAGTGGGGCTACGTCTTTCTATGAAAGGGGCGAAAGTCAAGGGGCGTACGGGCTCGTAGCCGTTCTTTCCAATGTTTCTTATGTTTCCTACAATAGATATGATGAGCTTTACTGCAAAAATGAAATATGAGTTCAATTATCTACCAGTGGTTGCCCAGAGGTTTTCGTTCTGACCGTACATCCAAACATACCAAGGATGTTTACACCGAAATATCACCATAGCTTCTAATTATTTCAAAAGCAAGTAATACTTAAATAAGAGGCCACTCGCTATTTTCGATTGCCGTAGTAATATACCGATTAAATTTGGTGCTCTATAATTTTATGTATGTACCCATTGCTTATAGTCTCAAGGCTATAAAACTGTACCAAAGACAGGAAATTTTCAAAATTTCGTTAGTTTAATGTTGGTCTCAGAAATAGTGATTTCGTTGCAGCCGGAATACTTTTGATGACCATTGATGGATGACCGTTTATTAGTATACATAATAAATTTCTTCGTTGATAAGTATACACAAATAAATATATTCAGCCAAAGTGTATTTATTCCCAAGTGCATTTAAATTGGCTTGCGCGTGCTGCTAGGATCAGCTGGAAAACAGTTTTCCACGACGGCCTTCGTATCACTGCAGCCCTCAGTGCGTTATTCTCAATATACGTAAGATGTTAGGGTATTATAGACTCTCCGTACGTATCGACATCACGTAATCACCGAGAGACGAAGGTTGTAACTTTTTATTTGGTTGATTGGTTAACCTTGATGTTTTCATCTCGGCTAGTTAGGAGGCCAATGATACGTCACGGGCTGAGACGGTCGTGACCCGTGTTTTATGGGAATATTTCTAATTAAGACGAGACTACCCCTTTTATGACCTTCTGCGTCGGATTCGCAGTGGAAGTGAATGCCACGTCTACGCAGGTCTCGGATTCAGTACCCGGGTCGGTCAAGGTATATTATTGGATATTTCTGTAAAAAAAGTCGTAGCACAGAGTCTGAAACTGTGCTCGGCAGACTACAATAGGGTCGTCCCCTTATGAGTGGGACCTATTACCATAAGTGGCAAATCTATGCTTAAGACTGTGTGCGTGATACCGACACAGATTGCCGTTACAGTTATAACTGATAGTGTGTAATACAATACAGACGAATCGAGTAATACCTAGGCTTGTCAAGCCACCGTTCTTTACTCTCTCTCTTCTACCCCTGGTATTTGGATTCTGTCTTAAATAGAATTTGCCAATTCACGTCGGTATCGAGCTGTTTCGTACTACCATCTTAATATTTCAGCCGCCAAGCAAATTTGAATTCCAAAGGCAGAATAGCCGTTTCCTTATCCTGTTGTGCTTGCTCCTGCAAGATTACACAACAATGTTCGTCAGAAGCATTTATCGTACTTTAAAGCCCTAATAATATAGTAATAATATAAATAAATTTTAGATGCTTGCACAATAGCATGCATTTAAAATTAATTTACGTCACTGGAAAAATATTGTTGATACATTCAGAATGTTTAAAAAACCTCTTTATGTTTATATTCTCACGCCTAAAAGGAATGCGGATGATAAATTTGATTAAAGTTTGCGCACTACGTACTGATTAATGAGTCCACATGATAATCTGTAACTAGATAACGACTTAAAATCACTGTATTGCGATGATTCAACGCTTAAGGGATTATTAAATGGACTAGATCAATGATTATTTTTTAATTGTCTATTTTGCCTAATACGTAATTTGAAATTTCTTAGTAAATCATATGATTTACTAAGAAATTGCAAATTACTTCTTTCAATCGCATTATCATAAAGCTTACGATGAAACTCTGTAAACTATTTGATCAATCTACGAAATCGGCAGTACAAATTTACTAAGGTTTAAGCCCTACACCATTATAGTGTTTGTTCGATCTATCATTCTCAATTATGTCAAGTATTTGCTTTACAAAATATTACTATAAGTACCAAGTTTATGATTGAACCTTTTGCTAAAGACGTCAACATTAGATCAGCAATTCAAGGAATATATTTTAAATTTGCTAATTTGTTAGCAAAAGATGGCGTTAAAGTAAAAGCAGAAATTTGACAGAAATTCAGGATGCGCAACTGTTTCTTTTCGTGAACCATCTGTGCCGGGTATCATGAATATCTATGACTCTCGATAATTTTATAAATGACTACCTAATTATATTTCTTTAGTTACGTATTCAGATGAACTTATTTTGTCCTGATTTGGACATAGACCACTCGAAAGTCCTCGAGCTCGTTTTTCTGTACATATGTATGTATATACCCAATCGATGATGCATATGTTTGTAACCGTGAACCTTTTGACGATTTGACGGATTTAAATAATTATAATTACCATACCATTTGAATGCGGTTACCATCGTATAATAATGTAAATGCGAATGTGACTTTGTTTGTTTGTTTTGTTTATTTGTTACGCTTTTACGTCTTAACTGATATTTCGCATGCACGTTTTCAGGAGTACAGAAGAGGACATAGGGTAACTTTTATCCAGAAAAAGTACTATTCCCGAGGGATAGAAAATTAATGAGAGCCGAGCAAAGCCGCGGACAAAATCTAGTAGTTTATATTATTTAGCATGCGAAAACAGGCGCGTTGCGAGCCCGAGGAAAAATAATTAAAGGAGGTTTGAGAGGAAGGCATTGGGTGAGTTAGAGGCTTCAGAACTCTTACCGACAGCATGGAACGCGGTAATAGTGTCATAGCAGTGAACGGTGCGGCGTCCTTCTCCTCGATAACTACTTAATGGTAGGTACCTATTTAATTTACGCAGACTATGTCCATTGTTATGCTAGGATGTAATAGGTGGCTATGTAATTAAGTTATAAACAATTTCTATATAAATGGACCAAAATGACTCATAGTCACAATATCTGACTTATTGTGAGAACGACTTTTTTTGTGTTCAGCGATTTAATAGAAAATCACTACGTTTGCGCTTAATTGCTATCATCCAGTTATTAATTAAAAGTATTTATATAAATTTACGAAAAGGGTAGACCTATATGCGTCTGTCTGCCTACTAAATATTTTTGTATATATAATAATAACTAATACTAAACTACACAGAATACATAAACAAAATATTTTAAGATCCCACAGCGCATTTCTGGTACCATTTGAAAAATTAAATAAAGTAACATTTGAAAGATATTGGCATTTGCACGGTGCTAATTCACTCATACTGCGCTATAAATTATGAATAATAAGGCGCAGTGTAGATAATATTTAAGTGATCTCTTTAACTGGTATCGAGTGAGCTGACCAAAGTGCCGAGACTTGCGTGGCATGAAAATTTGGCGTGATCCACATTCCACAGATTGTTGTTCCGATGCTTGGTATTTGTAGATTTAATGTTGAACACAAGGCAATGATACAAGGGAATTTATATTGTAAACAAATTGTCTGTTTAAAACCTACCGGAGAAAAATATTATGGCTCATGAGCATTTACTTAGGTAATTTTATACCATACAATAATTTGAACTCGATTTGTTTTGCATGTATTTTCCGATTACTATGTAGTTATTAATAAGTAAATTGTGTAACTTTGCATTGTAAAATATACGAAATGTAGTTATGATATTTCTTTGAAAATGCACGTGTAACGATTGAACTATGTATAATAGAATGTAATAAAGAATTAAAAAGAAATGTAGAGCCAAAACGGCTCTATATTTTTTTTAGTTGGACACAATGTGACGATGGACGACGATGGATGTGACGATTGTTTATAAATATAAATAACACCATCCTAAAATATAGGAAACTATGTTTGTTACGTTTTAATTCCTAAGCTGTCGAAAAAGAGATATACTTTAGAATCTGCCAAAAACGCTTATAAGATATCTGTGCTCTTGCTACTTGTAGCCCTATTATTTGAGTGCTATCTGCCCTTACAGTTTTCCAAAAAATAATATTGTGCTAGTTATCGTCGTAATCATTTGTAATGATCCAATAATCTCATAAACTGTCAACAGTCCAGTTATGAGCTTAACTTAGCATTATTATCTGTTTATACATAAATAAACGGAGACCAAGCTCATTACCATGGTTGCTAATTAAACATTTATTTAGACTTCTAGCACACTCATGCGATCAACGATTGATCTCAACGCTCTGCTCAGAGTAAATTAAAATGAAGAGAGCGCAGACGTTTTTATACGAAGCTAGCCTCGCCCGCCCCTCACTGTACTTCAATAACAAATTGGAGCAATCACAAGGATGCAGACAGCCTCTCAATTTTTCATTCATTCTTAAAACTAGTAACGCGGTTTGGTTTATACAAACGACTTATAAAAACATTGATTACATCCGAATTATTCTTTGATTGATTGATTAGTCACGACTATCAATTTCAATAATAAGCCTTTAATTTTAAACAAGTATAAATAATTATGTCAAAGGCAAGCAAATGGCATTTTCATTTAAATCGTCCAGGCATTTTACATTCGTTATCATATATTTAACTTTTATGACGAGTAAAGTACTCGTCATAAAATTCCATATACCTATTGTTTTTATTGGATGTAAGACAATGTAAAATGTACGGAAGTTTAACCTACCGGGCGAAACGGGTATTTAATTGGCAAATTTATTATGACGTCACACTTTTGTAAACATCTCCGGTTATGGTTACTCCCCAATGTTGATTAACACACGTGTGACATCACTTGAGGTCTTTGCGCCAATTTGCCGGGGTTTTGACTGTTAAAATAATCAGTATATTTTGCAATTAATTTTTGTTTATGTAATACTTAAAATTTAATTTGTAAGTAGGAACCATGGACACCTATGGACTAAATAATGTGAGATGGTTGTGGTATGCGATATTGATACGCGCAAAAGTGGGCTTTTTCAATCGATGTCAGACATGCGCTGTACCGACTTCATCTACGCGCTGTACCGACTTCATCTACGCGTTGTACCTAAGATTGATACTTATGACAACACACGAATATACGCAATATGGCGCCGGCCATTGAGGAATTGAATAACAAATACTCTTTTTATAATATTCGCTATCTCATATTTTCGGATCTGCTGACTAAGAAAGTTGATATTCATAAATTATTCCGTATCTTGAATGACATTACTCTTCCTTTCCAAACACAAATTGCATTTATTTTAAGCTATATTTTGTTTCCTGTCCCAACTTGGACACTATTTTTCATACGTAGATGTATTTTATTTTGCGCGTTGTTATTACCGGGATACGACGCGTAAATAGTTTCGGTATATAAGTACCGAATCAGATGTTACATATTTTACGTGCAGATATTTACCTACATGACATATAGGCTAGGCTTCTTTCATAAATCATAATGATAACTTACGAACTAGTGCACTATCTGTTTATATCCTGGTAGGATAAAAGTTTTCGTTTTCCAGAATCGAATCACTAATATATTTAGATTTTTATTGTTAGTATGTATTCTACTTTATGTTTTTATAGTACACACCAGTGCAGACACGCGACCAAAACGAGGGCAACAGATAAAAATATATAATTACACCGTTAAAACATAGATTAAACATAAAACAATCAGATTAGTAACGCAACATTAATATCAGTGGTGTTGAAAATTAAAATGAACCGTAGAACAATCTTTTATAACAATTTAATTTTATTGTTTACGTTATACACCGCATTCGGCTTATACACGCTGTAAATGTTATGAGTATTGTTCGGATAAATATAAAAAATAGTTACTTGTGTAACTTGTTAATGATCACATTTTAGTACAGTTTATGTTAACTTGAATAACAATATTGTGGGATTCGTCGCGGTATGTTAATGATTTCATTATCAAGCCCAACAAACTAGGCATAACCCACAGATTTCCACAGCTTTTATGTATGTCAATTGCAAGAGTAGAATAAATATTTGAAGTAGACCACAATGCGCACAATGGGAAATAGGCGTACAAGATCATGAATAATACGGTTAACTAGTTCTAGTTCTCTCGTAACACTGGCATGTTTTGTAACGTTGGTCCACAGCATGTGACATTGAAATACATAGAGATCAAGCTCCGCCACTTCGAACCCGCTCGAGTCACACTTGTTTACTCTACAACTATTTGAGTCATAATAAACCTCCTCACGAACAATACATACTTACTCACTGTGGAATTTATTGGCAACGACTACATAGGTATGATTCACACAGAAACATAGAGCATTAATGAGATCACTTATCTTTATATTTAAAGTCACACAATTTAAATAAATTAACACGTTATAGATATTGCTTTATTTAATAAAATTATAGCCAAGAGAAGTTCAACCTCCAGATTTAGTTTGAGCTAGAACGTGTATAAAATTATTAATAGTCACAAATCACAGGAAGTAGGTAATATCACTAGAGAGAAAGAAAATAAAATCATCTTTCTACGTACACCTAAATACGAATTACAGTTATATAATATCACCACTGAGATATCTACATTGTATTGTATTGTAATACATTACGTTACATCTGCCTACACAAGATGACAACTATGTATGTTAATATTCCAGTAATTTATCATCTAATACAAAAGTACACTATAAATACTTAGGCTAAGAAGATACTCTAGGCGAATTATGAAAGCACAGATTAGTGATGACGTACTTCTAAAACGTATGTAGTACCTACATAATGACCTAATCTTATTCGATTACAGATTGCTGAGTACGCATTCATCTACACTGAGATTCAAGCGACACCGATGCTAATGTTCTAAATCCCTAACAATCAATATCACAATATAGCTACTTAAATACATGAAGATCCAAAGATGCGCCAACACCAACTATTACATTTACCTGCAAAGACTGTTATGTAACTGTGAAACTTGTGTTTGCTTATACAGATATTAATATTACAAATCATTATTAGTATCAGACAATTTATAAAGTTTATTCGACGACAGTCTAACGTAAAAAGAAATCTATAACAATACATAAATGGAACCAAGGGATGTTTTAGAGTAACTCGCTGTTAGGTGACTTAATATTCCGATGTCGGTAGGTTTGTTCTCATTTATTGCAAACAATGAATCTAACGTAATTTCATTAGTTTACTTTCTTTGACATACACACAAGATTACTGACTAAAACATTAGTCGAGACTTACAAAATTATAAAACTCTCAACGTACCTAAGACTAATATAAAATTATGTATTTCATACCTACTATCTATTAAGTATCTGGTGTTTATATAATTATACACGTAAACATGACAAATATAATAGCTAAGACAAAGTCTGAATTTTGTTTCTCTAAATTGTATGTAAGAATATTGATAGAAAATAATAGTATTTGACTTAGAATAATCATATAATATTTTTACATCAAATACTTCTACACAATTCGAATAAACCTCTATCTAGGACTTGTGTGTGAGAAAATATCCTTAATTAATAAATTAAAATTAAAATTAAGTAAATTATTGCTATGCTTCTTCACAAACTGCAGGAATAAGGCGTTTATATTCCTAAACTTAATTTTACCCTGATCTTTTTACAAGGTCGCCTCTTAAAATATATCGAGAGACCACTCTAACATACTGTTGAGAACCATTAATGGTTCAAAACGGTATGTTACAGTATCATAAGTAATACTGAAATATTATATCATTAAATTGTATATCATTATTACTGAGATATTCTTTAACGTCGTTTGTGATGTCATGAAAATGATAATAAATAATTTTCGAGCACTTTTCTGAACCACTAGTTACCTACATGTTTTATTATATGCTACAAAAGAATAAGATAGAATTATTTTGTTAGTTCGTGTAACGTACACACTACAACCACACTTATTTAGATATATCATTAACGTAACAGGCTTAAGCGATCATAATATGCCTTACGTAATAACGATTAAACAACACTCGCTTTCTCATTATTATCATCCAAAGATAATAGTCAGACACCAATTAAAATGTCAAAACACATTCATGAATACCTAAGAAAATAAATATAAATTATGATTATTTTGAAATAAATTAACACACAAGATAACTTCGAAATTTATACATTTTATTAGGAATGCACTTTGTGTACTCTATGCTAAAATTAATTTTCAAATGTTGAGTTATACTTTATAATCTTATTGAACTATTAGGTAGGTACTAAAAATTTAATAATTTAACTACTCGACATATTCCTGAAAAATTAACACTGATATAGATTTATAGAATTTTTTTATTAGATCCATTTAACATATACAGAATCACAAATTTGCATCGACAAAAAGCCAAGAAGGACACTTTTGGAAACAGTTGAAAGAATTTATCTGACTTAGACAATTTGTACCGTTTTAACGACATGACGATGGAAAAAAATCTTACGATTATACTCATAATATTATCTGCACACTATGGTTGTACGCAACTATACGAAGTTTATTCATGTGTTTTATTAATAAGTAATGTATGTATGTATGTTTATTTGCAACAGTGACATAACCCAAAAACGTGAGACGTCGCACCAAAGACATTAATAAATTAGTATTTTACTTTATGTAAGCGGAAGCGGAGTGATACTAGATAGGTAAGTTGTCAACCTTACGACTCACATTTACAAAATATTTGCAGGAAATTTAATTTGTTACTGATTCGTTTAAAGTGTTCAAGCTACATAAATCACGTTACTTGCAGTTCTAATTATAGATAACTCAGCGCCACATCCTAGGACGCTGTTAGGAATTATGAATTAATAATTAAAACTCATTTTATCAAAACCATTTCTCTACGTAGCACAATATTAGCACAGATTTCGATTTCTATACACTATGATATATATTAGGTCATATAAAGCCATTTATTGACATCGCAAATAAATTAGCCTCTACTTAGATAATTTTATACTGTAAATACTTCTAAAACTTTTGGTGTTATGTCATTGTTATAAAATAAAAGTAAGGAAAATGTTTCTATATGTAAATACTGTATACGACTACATTTGGAATGGCTAGGCAGTGTTTAAGGCTGCAGGAGGGGCCGGTCAGCCTCTGCGCCTTCGGCAGGTCGGAGCGGCTCGAGAACTGCGGCCCCGGCGGCGGCGTCTCCGTTGGCCAACAACGCGTCCTCGGGTCCCGCCGCCGGCGGTACCTCCATCTAAAACGAACATGTCATTTATTATATAACAACCACTATTCAAAACTTTGCATAATCCGCGGTCAGAGTTCATTTAGAAGAAGCTCTCCTCTCCGTGTTAGTTTTGACAAAACCGTACAAATGTTAAACAAAAACAGTCAATCAATATTGCAAGTTTAAATCATGATGAATATTTAACATCATCAATGTGGCGAGTAGGTAACCTATTTACTACAATTTTATATTATTCAGACAACTTGTATAAAAATATGTTGTTGTATTTAATTGTAATCTTTTTACGTATCCAAGAAAAAAAGAGGTATTTTACCAAGATATTCAGAAAATGTAGAAGATATCAAATTGAATTATAATATTGTATTATCTTGTGCTGCAACTGCAGTATTTATCTTATCTATAATCAGATGTATTTAAATTTTTTCGTATAATAAATTTGTTAGTTTTACTCAGTAGTTGGCAAGGCTAAGCGAAACGGGTTTCTTACTTAGACAAGTCATACGATTACGAGTTATTAAATAACGTATCATATCTAATAATACTTAATATATATAATATCTTGAATGTAAGCACATCGTAGACCAGGACTAGTTCATGTATATATTACTTGGGTCATCATTATTGATGAATGAACCCTTATATGTATGTATATTGTATGGGTATGTTATGCCTAAAAGTTATGTATGTATCTTAGAGTCACGGATGTATATAAACGGAGGATTAAGCAGACTGCGTGCTGTTTCATGAACATATTGCCAGGCTCCTATAACGTTTTATTACTAAGAATTTGCTAACAGAAAACAAATAAATCACATATTTATTGATATCTTTTAATTCCGATTTTGTTACTAAATAGTACTGCCCCAAGTACTGCATCTGTAGAGAATCAATCAAAATTCTGCATTTATTTTAGTACAAATAATAGCGAAGAAACAATAGAGCGCCGTCGCGTTCTCAACTTGCTGCAATTTAGTCAATCTTCGCTTTTCGTCTTGAAAATAACTAACTCGACCGTGATGATATGTCATCGCCGGTCAGTGACATTCCATACTTCATTTTTCTATTTGAAAATCTGCTAAGAAGACAAATGGCTATTTCTACGAGATATATCGAAGATTCCAGTTTAGCATCAATGGTTTTATCGTAAAAAGAACGCTAAGGAAATTTGGTGAACAGCTTTTCAATCAATAGAATCTAACATTATCCGGCACAATTAAAATTCTATCCATAAGCTGCTAGTTATTTTAACGGTTTTAAATGAATATGAACTCTTACAAAGTAGGTTTGAATGCCAAAGTAGACTGAAATATTTGATTCGGATAGTAAACAATAAAGATTTCTTGCTAATACTGGCTTAACATAAGATTAAACATCTTCAGTTATTAAAAAACGGATCAATCGTTAATAAAATTGTGTTGTGAAGAAAAATGTCTAGTAAAAGTAAGTTTTAACTGAATATCGTTAGTAAATAGACAAATATTGCGAGTGCTGGCACCTACGTAATACATATTGCAAAAGTAAATTGGTGTTTAACCTTTAATAGTATAAGAATATTAAGAAAGCAGCATGCATACTCATGGACACCTAAAAAATTAATATCTTAAATAAACCTATTGGATTTCTTTTTTAAAGACACGTGTCTTATTTAAATATATTAAAAAAAAAACAAATGATATCTCCGTCGTACGCGGTGTCGCTAAATACAAACGTATGGCGATGAGTAATTTGATGTCTATATGTAGATTACAGATCATATGGAAAATTATGCTATATGCTAGCACATAGAAATAAATTACAGAGGCCATTTAACGGCCAAACGTCTTTAATCGCAGTTGCATATCGCAAGTAGAAAAAAGTGGTGGCGAGAGAACCTACATGCTCATCAAAGAATATATTAGCGGCCGATTGGTGATTGATAAAGTTTCAATATGTAAACGTAACACAATTTGATGTGGTATTACGATACAATTAGAAACTTTTTTTTGACAACATTGTGGACAGGACCGTCGAAGACGTTCGATATGGTCTTAGCAGTAATTTCAAACTGATGATGTCCGAAAACTTCGCATCAATAACGGTTACAACATTTATATGCCATGACTGTTTAACTTTGTTAGTCTAGAGTTAGACTTACAATAACTACCGCATCTACCATTTATGTCGTTATGCAACAAGTCAGTACAAACTATTTAATATTGTTAGAAATGCAGTGTTTGATTATTCTGTTATGCTGAATTTGATGTCACAGTTAGTAGGTAAGAAGTGGCTCGAGGTGATCGTCGCAGGAAGATGTCTTGGGGAGAAATCGCGAGGCGAGGCGGGCAGTCTGTCCGTGCAGGGCGACTGAAGGTAGGTCGGCCTGTCCGGGTAGACTGTCCACCGCGCTCACGCTTCGCAGCGCTTCCAACTTCTTTGCTGCCATCACCACCTAGTAAAACTGTTTACTACTGCCAATATACATAACATTATACCAAAGACCATCAAATTGATAAGTTATGCATTCACTACTTCTCGATAATTATATTCTTATGACCACGTAGTAGTAAGAAGATAATGACCTTATTATAATTGCAAGTGGATTTAAATTACATTTAAAACACAACAATTAAACGTTAGTTGATCATAAATATTGTCGATGAAAACGCAGCTAACACCTGTAATAAATTTGATAAAATATATATACAGTAGGTACATATAAATTATTAAGGAGTTATACCGTATATTCCTCCATAGTTACATGATTATCATAAACGTTTGGTGAGTCGATTAATAGTAGGTATTCCATAATATACACATTAGGGGTTACTGACAGTGTGTTTGTCTGTGGGGCCAGTGGGTGTGTCTCGTTTGCCCTGCAGGTAGTAGGTCATGAGCTGACCCTTGCCCTTGACTGCCACCAGGCCGCGCTGCTCGAAATAGTAGCCGAAACTCTGTAAAATCTCGCAGGTCTCCTCTGTCACCTGAAAAGAGACAATAGGTAACAATATAAAGGAATTTCGGATAAAACAAAAAACGTTGTAAAAGCAACATTTGGCTTTTACAGAAATAAACGTATTTTATTTATAAAGTTAGAATTCACTAAGTTTATGGAACATGTTTCATTGGTGGTGCAATATTGCACAATGTTATATATACAATACACATGACCAAGTACACACTAATTTTAAAGAGAAGACGATGTCATGCTTGTTGTTATCAATCAAAGACTTAGAATATATGTATATGCTACGAAAAAAAACATGACGAAGATAAAATCAATGATAAAATGTTATTTGTGGAAAATGTTGAATATTAATAACCATTTAGGCTGGTATAATAGATAGCCTCTGCTACGGACATTGAATGAATTATAATAAGCCGCCTGCTAGTTCACGGCGAGATACCAAAATGCTAATTGAATTTTATTACCTACAAAACAACGCCTTGATTAAGTCTGACATTTATACCTACATATATGTATGCATATTCTACAGGTATAATCATTTTTATATTTATTGTGCTATCTCACGGCTGCAAATTCACACCATATAAAGAAAAAGTTTTTAGATTTTCCGTTAGTTAAAAATCAAAGGCTATGTTGTAACATAAGGGTAAGATTAATTTCTGATTAGCTTCACCCACGTGAATCGCCATCTAGTTGTCAAAACAGTCAACTGTCACTAGAAAAATAGTGTTTGAAAGAATTAGAAGATGAATATTGTTTCTTCATTATTTTAACAAAGTACGAGGTGTCCTGCGTGAGCGACGAACGCGACGCAACAAGACACGGTGCAATGCGACGCGATGCTACACGCGACAAATGTCCTATGTGATTTTGGTCATTACTTCTCGAATCATGGAGAAGTACAGTGCAATTTTACTTGAAAGTTTATACTTAAAGTAGACTTTTAAAAAATATAGTAAAATACACAGAAAGAAAACAAATATAATATTTTTACAAAGAATCATAATTGGCGAATTCCATCATATAAATCCAAAATTAAGAAACGATTATAAAATGTTTAAACAATATTGTGGCGTGTTACCGTCTACTTTCGATTAGATTATTGCTGCTATTAAGTCTGAATTTGAGAATCAACCATTTCATAGTACGTGGTGTCGCGTCTGGTCGCCCACAAAACAGGTACGCGTTACGTCGCGTCTCGCCGTAGACCATAGATTACAATACTATACAGATAGGCAACTCGAGCCTCGCTAGAGGTCTGTATAAGTGCTGCCACCAAGTAGCAGTATCATGAACTAAACTGAAGTCGTCAAAGCAACCTATACATACATACGTGTATATACGTATATAGACACCTGCATTATTCATTTAAATTTTTTATAATTTTACTGTAATTTATATGCTGCCTATTTTTGCCTAATAGAGGCGCTCTTGTCGAAAAACGTACCCGTACATGTGTTCGTAGTTACCATAGCATGCCGCAGACTACCATATAGGCCGCAAGATGGGTTGGCCGTTGTTTTGATCGCGTTCGTCGCGTTCGTAGTGTCACGTCGGTCGCATCGTATTCGTCGCTCACGCAGGGCACCCCGTTAGTATCTTACAGTATATTAAAACATCAATTGATTCGCTTAAAATACATGACATAGTTGTAACAAGATGGATAATTATATACAGGCTGTCCGGTAATTAATGGATAACCTGCAAATGTCTTATAGTGGAACTGATGGACGTTCATAAAAAAATATGAAAAGAAATCTATCCTAACTACTACTTGAGATATGTGTTTTTTTTTTAATTAACCTGTATAACTTTCTTGTATACTACGACCATAAACGAAATTCATCGGTTTTTTGTTGTTTTATTATTAAACACCAATTATGCTAATAGATAGACAGTCAAAAATATGCTATGCTAATATAGCTTGCACTTTTAATATATCTATTTTTTTTCTGAACGTCCTTCTGTTCTACTATAAGACATTTCAAGGTTATCCATTAATTACCGGACACCCTGTATAATTAAACTTAGCCAATTCTTCGAAAATAATAACAACTATTTTTATTATTTGACCATCGTCTGGTAGACCAGTATGTATAAAATATAATGAATAATATGATCATTTTATTACAATTAAATATACCTTTATATACTATAGCATTTTAGATACCTGGATGCAGCCAGCTTTGCCGGTACTCTCCATCCTGGAGGCAACGTTAACAGTGTTGCCCCATATATCGTAGTGAGGCTTTCTAGCGCCGATGACCCCGGCGGTGATGGGCCCGTGGTTGACGCCCATGCGCAGTACGAAGTGGTTGAACGACTGCTCGTTAATGGCCGCCAGCACGCGCTGCAACTCTAGCGCGAACTCCACCAGGCACGCCAGGTGCGCCCATCGTACCAATACTCCGTCAGACGGCTATAGGCACAACATACCGTTTCCCACTTATTGCTATTCATACATTATTCTGTTATATCCGGGAAAATTACTCGTCGATGCAACGATTTTAAGCATACTTTTAAATTAAGAATCTGTTAATTCACTAGGATGCTAAGGCCTATACCTATCATTGTAGTGTTTCATTATTTAGGACTATAACGAATATATTTACATTTAAAACAAATTTGCTGATTTTAATATAAATAAAGACATTAAATCGATATCGAAGGTCAATGATGACATAAAGAAAACATAAAACTAGCATAATAAGGTACTGATATTTTATTGTTTAACAATACTTAGTTATGTTATAATACGTTGAGTCTCACCTGCATTTGTCGCGTAGGGTTTAGGCCTGAAGCAGCCATGTAAGTGGAGCTGATCGTTTTTATTTTAATGATATCCTTACTGAACTTAGAATCCTCCAGCAACTGAAACCAGCCCATTACAATTAAATGGAAGTTCTCTGGAGCTAAATAGACTTTCTCCTTCAACAGTCAATTAGTGTCAAATTTGAAATTTTTAATACATGAAGCAATAATTACAATGGTTATGTAAATAGATGCATGCATAGTGTGACATTGCAAATCCTGTATAATAATGTATTTTGATATCCGTGTACGTAACACATGTAACTTTCATGTTATGTGTAAAGTGTTAAGCTAACAATTACCCACCAAATCAAAGTCTGATATAACTTCGTTGAGAAACCGTAAACATTCTAGGCCTTGGTTATTAACTGTTTCTTCCGAGTAGAACTCTGTAACAGATCAAAGATTAAACTTTTATTATTATATGTATATAGTCAGAAATCTTTATTTTAATAGAAACTTACCTGTGTAAAATAATTAACACCACGAGATTCAAAGATATTTACTTAATTGTCGCTAATACCTCTAAGTATAAATAATTTCAAGGTAAACAACGAATACGGCTTTTTCAACTATAAAAATGCAGATACATAAAAATGTGATGTCTGAGAGAATAATTTATTTATCAGGTTTTCAATAGGTATTATAGTTGCCTACAGAAATTTAATATTAAACTATTTAATAATGTAATACTGAATTAAATATTGAATCACTCAGTTCGAGTTCAGCAGAAGAAAGCGTGATGGTAATTCAGAATCGCGGGAATTGAAAGTACAACGGGTTACAAATCACTTTACCCGAAAAGTTGGGCATGGAGGCGAAGAGCACGCCGACCTCAGCGTAGCTCTGGCTGTAGAGGTCGCGGTGGTGGTGGCGCGCGCCCATGAAGTGGCGCGCCACGTGCGGCGGCAGCACGTTGTGGATAAGCGCCTGGTTGCGGCGCCGCAGGTCGCCCGCCTGCTCGGCCTGCACGCGCATGCGCTCGCCGCGCGAGTGTCGCGCGCGCTCCAGCGACTCCACCTGCCGGTGCCGCACAAACATAGCTCCTCACTTATTTATAGCTCATGCATATATACGAATCTCTGCTATGCAGGATTACAGCTATTCCCGAACCCGCTCGCTGTTCGTCGGTTTCGTAAGCCAATAAACCACTACTTACGTATCTGTTGAAAATCAACAGCGCGATCACAATGAAGAACAGCATTATGATGTTTCGTCCGCAATGTATACGGGCCCTGCGGATAAAGATAAACAGTAAATAGTTGAAATATCTTTTACGGTCATATCCTTACAACGATTTCATAAAGACATTACTCACAGTATTGCAAAGAGATCTTCGTTAACATAATCAATGGTGGCATTGTAAGGTTTCAGGTAGGGGTCTCGGTCAAGGCTAGGGCGAGCAACGAGCAGCGCTGGGTGCAGCACGGCGGGTATGGCGTGCACAGCGGCCAGCAGCGCCAGTAGCACACTGCGAGCACACGCACCGAGGGGAGACACCCACAATGCACCACACGCTGCACCGGCTCCAATCTGACCACACACAAATACAATATTACCCTAAGAAAGCCCTCAAAACATAAACATTTGATAAGATTCAACCTCGAAAGACAAACTCTTGTTTCTTCAGAAATAATGGAATATATATATATGTATATACCAATTAAAAGCATAAATAGGTATTTTGTAAACGTTGATAAAACACTAGCTGAAAAAGTTCAAAATCAATGAGGTAGAAACACAAGCGATACTTTCTCACGACCTCATACCCATCTTAAAAGTGGCAAATCCTTTGTCATGTTAGAGCCAGATGAAAGTGAGGTAGAACACTTAATATTAAATTTAAAAATGAGCTAACTAACTCAAAGCTTGTAAGCACATTATGGTGCGTCCATTAACGCATATTTTTCGAAATTGCCTCTCGTATGGCATCTTTCCCAAATGTCTTAAGAAAGCAATAGTAATACCAATACATAAATCCGGTAATATACATAACATCATTTAACCAGCTATATCTCAGAGGAACTTGGGAAGAGTAAGCAGGTAATTGGCATTTTCCTTGATCTGGCGAAGGCATTTGATACCGTGTCTGTTCCTATGCTTCTAAAAAAATTGGAGGCACTAGGAATTAGGGGCACACAGTTACAGCTTCTCACAGACTATCTACAAGAAAGGTACCAATGTATCAAGATAGATAATGTCGTCAGTGCCGATTTCAAATTAGCCCAATTCGGTATTCCTCAAGGAAGCGTCCTCGGAGGTACCCTCTTTCTGGTGTTAATTAACGATCTCTGTAATCTAAGTCTACATCAAGGAAAAATTGATTCATATGCAGACGATACTGCGCTTCTTTTTTCCGCTGACACCACTGCGGAAGTCTATGAATATGCACAGTGCGGTTTTAATATAGTAAACAAATGGCTTCAATATAATACGCTCACCTTGAATACTGAAAAAACAAAATTTATTAAATTTTGTATCCGTAGACACCAACCTCATTTAAGTCACATTAATCTATATGCACATTACTGTAATAACATTACTGCTTGCACATGTCCTGTTATCTCAAACACTACTAATATTAAATATTTAGGTGTTATATTAGACGACACACTCTCCTTTAAAGAACATATAACTGCTTTAACTAACAGAGTACGCAAATTATTATTTGTTTTCAAAAAATTACGCCTTATTGCAGATCATAAACGCATCATACAGATCTATAAGGCATTGTGTCAGTCTTTTAATTGCATTACTTCATGGGGCGGTAGCGCAAAATCCTTCATGTTAAATATTGAACGAGCACAAAGAGTGCTTTTAAAAGTAGCAACCCGACGATCCTACCGCTTTCCACACATCTTTTGTATGAAAATTGTAATGTATTAACTGTCCGACTGCTTATTATAATGTACACCGTACTTAAACAGCACGCAACGCTTACGTATAACATCAACCATACTAACACTAAAAGACGAAAAGATATTGTATACCATACTTTCTGGATCAAAGTTTATTTTTACAAATAGATTTTTCGCATTCTTAGAGCCTTTTCTTTATAAAAAGATAAATAAACAAACAGATATATATGACCTAAGTTATATAAGATCTAAGCGGATAGTCTGTCAGTACTTACAAACTTTAAATTATGAGGATACTGAAGATTTGTTGATTGTTGTTTCCATGATAATAATTATAATCTTGGCCTATTTTTGCATATATTTATATAATAAGTATGGTTAATTGTATATAATTTAGTTCCTAGTAGTATATTGTAAGTGCCCTTAACGCCTGTGGCACAGGTTTACCCTAGTACAAGCACCCATATTATATTACCTATATTAAGTACTTTATGGACTGTATTCATGTTTTACCACTGTAATCAATAAATAAATTATTATTATTATTATTATTAAATAATAAGCAGCTACTAAACGTGAATACAGTAAATATACGGACCATGGAAAATGAAATTTTCACAAGTGGTATTTAATTAATTGCCGCCTCTTCGCCATTGATAGCGTAATTAGTTATATTGCTTTCCATCCCTTGTTTACAAAATTGTAGGCGTCTTCAGGTGTGTACCTACGTCACTCTAATATTTTATAATTACTTAGACAAACTTGAAGACAATAAATGCGTCATACACGTACATAGACTGCCTCGTTGGCGCAGCAGTAGATATTAAATGCAAATTATTGATCAAGTTTTGGGTTCGATTTCTGGGGCCAGCAAAGTATTTCTGGGTTTTTTGTCAAGAATTTTTCAGTAGTAGCACGGAGTCTGGAACTGTGCCCGATAGACAATAATTGTCTCGCGCCTATGGAATATGTAGGACTTAAAACTATGGCTGGTGAAATATGGGTGTGCATACACGAGTGGTAAACGTGTGTTACACGTGTTTTTATTAATTACAAAAATAAATGATGAGCAGTGTCTGACTAGGAAATCAAAATTTATATAGGCAGTTTAAAATTAAATTGCATTGAAATAAAAGCGTGTTAAAAACAGATTAGGTATAATAACTAGGACTTCCTTTATTTTTTAAATTTCTCCTCACACCATATCCGTTCATATTTAGATGTCTAACTATTTACAAATAAAATTTCACTTCTACGAACGTCCGAAAGCACACGCTTGCGTTTTTTGTCGTCGTCAATCAATATGATTTCTCTATTATGATTGACTCGCATAATACGACTATATTATAAATTATTAATCAATATGAAGAATCGACCTAGACTGACTCATTTTGTATAAAAAATATATTAACGAGAATATGTATGTTTTCGTTTGTTTTCATGTACAGCTATATTATGTGCTTTGCGGAATATTTCTGCGGTATGAGAGAGGAGAACTAAGATAATGTCGGTACTGAGCTAAAGCCATATGAAAACAATGTATACATACCAATTTTATAATATGAATAATCATATCTCTCATGAAGCCTACTGGGAGACCGTTGTACTGCCACGTATAGGTCTCGAGTTCGTTCTCACGGCACCTCTGACTTTTAGCAGTTCTTTATCGCTCTCTTGAACGGAAAAGGAATACATCGTAAAGAACCTGCATATCTGAGAGTTCTCCATGATGTTCTCGAAGATATTTGTCGTCAGCCAACCCCACCTCGGTTAGCAGACTTAAGCAGCACAAGTGTAACAATATAAGATTCAACCGATCATTTTGAATACGTTTATTGGCTGATTATATCTTCTTCAGACCTAATGGGACATTGATGAACACGTTTTTTCAGAGGGTCAGCCATTGATATTCATAGGTCTAGTCGCACCAATAGCGGGTATGGATTACGATGGGATGACGATAACATGTCTGCAAATTCTCGGAAATATCCATATATTATAAATAAACATTCCTGTGTCATTGACACGGGTTTATTACTAAGTAAATGACCTATCTAATACTTATTGTTCTGAGAATTAGGTAAGGCTTGGATTGCTGATGAAGATTGTATGGTTTTTCAGTTATTTTGTCAGTTTTCATAATAATTGCTATGATATTAGTATAGAGTAAATATTAAAAAAAGAAATCTATATTTTTTTAACATCGTACAGCTAATCCGTTGTCATGCATGAAATAATGTACAATATATAGATTTTACATAGAATATCTGATATTTCTTTTATGTACACTTTTAGATTAAACTAAATGAAAATGTCGAGACTGTCCACTAATAATAAAAAAGGAACTGCAGTAAAAGATGAAATTATAGCCGGATAAATTAAATTTATGCATAGTCTCAAATTCTTGTGTTATTATTATTACTTTATTAGAGTAAAGTTTGAAATTAAATCATTTTGTTTTTTTTGTTCATTTGCGATTTAAAATATTGTTACCAATAGTTTTGATTAGTCTTTTGAAATCAGCAAAAGTTTCGTAACCATAAATATGGATACTTCGTCCGAACAAGCCGCTCAAATTGTGGCATTGGTACGGGAAGGCTTGGATTAACGAACGATTGCTAGAAATTTAAATTTCAACCAGTCTACGGTTTCTAGAGTATACCGAAGGTTTGTAGAGACAGGATCTTACAAAAGGAGACCCGGTACCGGCAGAACTCGAGCAACCACCCGTCGTGACGACCGATTTATTGTTTCAACTTCCCTATGAAATCGTTGCCGTCGACGTTGCCGTTGACGTCAGTAAACATCAAAACAGAGCTGAATGAAGTGCATGGAGTAAACGTGAGTGCACGAACAATAAGAAGGAGGCTTAAGGAAGCGGCAATCACTCCTTTTAGACCAGCAAATGGTCCAAAGCCGTCTGCAGCTCACAGACGAGCTCGTTTAAGATTTGCGCGTGAACATCTTAATTGGACTGAAGAGCAATAGGCCTTCATATTGTTCACCGATGAGTGTAGGACATGCTTAAATGGTGCTGACAGTCGCAGACGAATCTATCGTTGACGTGGAGAGAGATATGCTCAAAGTTGCATTGAGGAGCGTATTCCTTTTGAAGGCGGTTTGTGTATGGTGTGGGGTGGCATTTTGATGATCGGGCGAACGGAACTTGTGTTCATCGACATGGTTTGTCAAAACGGTAGAAGAGGTGGTTTGACGGCACAACGCTATATAACAGAGGTTTTAGAAGCTCATATTACCTTACATGGGATTAATAGGCGAAAAGTTTATTCTAATACAAGATAATGCCCGACCTAGGGCCGCTGCACAAGTTCGACAATATTGCGGCCAGTTTATAGTATGTAACCCAACCGCTTGGGTTACATACTATAAATTGGCCAGCACGCAGCCCGGATCTTAATCCCATTGAGCATGTTTGGGACAGTTTAAAAAATCTGTATATGCGAGAAATTCTGTGCCCACAACAGTGGCAGCACTAAGAACAAGAGAGCTCACAAGAATGGAACAACATTCCGCAAGACCGTTTAATAACCCTAATCAGATCTATGCGGAACAGATTAGAATCTGTAATAAGGGCAGGTGGAGGCAATATACCTTATAAAAAAAAAACTGTGCTTTCAACCTTTTTTTATTGTAAAATCCATTTTTTTATTAAACCAACCAAAGCCAATAATTGTTACATTTATCGCTTTTGTTCAAAAAAATTAAATGGTCCTTTGCAGTATACAAACATACACTTAAGGATATGATATTACGCAGTTATGAAGTTAACGAACCAAACTATAGATTTCGATTTAAATTTGTATAAAAAGTTTTAATACTTGATTAAAATGTTTATTTCAAAGGCGTTTTGAACATTGATGCAGTTTATGAGTCCGTCAGTGTATATTCTCTCGTAGTGATGAAAGCCTGATGAAGAAGTACCAGTTTAAAGATCATTCACAAGAAGTCTCTATGTCTTTCGATAAGTCATTAAAACTCTTGAATTAACTCTTTTGTAGATTCGTGTCTAGATAAGATTGGGTATGGCAATTTTCATTTATTTTATTGTAAATGCAACAGTGTCGACCGGAAGTTTTAATTTAAAGAATCTGTCCATTCGTGAAATTTACGACGCTTGTTAGTCAAAGATATCATAAGAGACTATGGAGTGTATATGTAGGATAATGTAAAGTATACAGAGTTACATAATAGTAAGTACCAAGTTGTCTTTATATACCTGTGTTGTGGGATTGCAAAAAGCTTCGGGCTCTTCTAGAATACACCGTAATAAGCATAACAAATTAAGCGCAACTTTCTAAATTATGTTGAACGCTAGACGCATGAATAATTTACTACAAAAATATAGTCGCGTATTCGTAAAACAAGCAAAAACCTTAAGTACTCCATTGACACTGACTTTGAATACATAAAATGTATGCCATAGACCCGCGTATGTACTTACGTAGAATACAGTTCACTGTGGTATTTTATGTAACTTATGTCTCGTCCATATATTAATATATTTTTGTCGGAGGAGGAGGAGGAGCAGGAGGCAGTTGAAACAGACAGAACTTAGCATATTTTTGTGAACAGTATATTTACATCCGTATCTAAGAACTCCGTATTTTGCAAGTAATTCCTTTTGGTAATGGACTAAATATATAGAAAAAGCAAGACACAATTTTAAAATAATATTTAATAGAATATGCATTAGCAAGATTGTCTAATGCGATATCATCATGCGAATCAAAGCTATAATTTGTGAATATAGTCCAAATGTCGGTCGGTCACATTTCGAATGAATTGACTATGTTGTATGCAGAATGATTGAAAAACATTGTGCCTACAAGTCAGCTGTTTATCTTCCCACGATGCGAGATTTAAAAGTCGAACGAGGGAAATAGGTTACCATCATGATTGTAAGCGACTGCGATGTAGAAACTTGTCACCAGTTTAGCGTGTTGTTTTATAGCATTCTTTAAATACAATTAAACTTTATTAACATACTAGATTATGCCCGCGACTTCACTCGCGTAAATGTAGGTTACGTTAGGTTAGTCAGTACTTTTTTCTGGATGAAAGGTACCCTATGTCCTTTTCTGTTTCCCTGACAACGTGTGTACGAAATTTCGTGATGAGTAGTTAAGGCATGAAAGCGTACCAAACAAACAAACTCACATTTGCATTTATAATAATTATTATAAGTTAGAATTAACATATGATGAGGCAATATGGTTAAATTTGATTACTTGCTTAACGATTATAAATTTAGTTGGTTCTGATTAAAACCTAAATAAGTATGTAAATTAAAGACTTCTTCAAACATTGAGTACAAAATTTGGATTTGCATAATGATAATACCTGCATGTAATCAAGGTTTTACCCAAAATTGTACTGTGAAATATAACGATTTATATATGTTTCTCAATTAGTTGCTTTTTCACAAGTCATTACTTTCTTGGACTTTTACTATTTTAATTACTTAAACAATTATTTCGCCGTGTAAACTACCTATACAATTACGTCAGTAAAACCGTATATCAGATTACAAAGATTATGAGAAACGATGTTATGTGTAACGATTTTTGCAATTTAATACTAGATGCATAAGACTAGTTTTTTTAACCTTAGTTTGGTGTACATACAGTAAATTTTTTTTACACTCCTCTTTTAATAATGTATTTGGCTTCTTAACCAAAGATGCTAGACATGATTTAAAACTATAATCCTCTTCCTCCTTTGACTCATATTGTTTAATTTGAATACATATAACAGCACAGACAATGCAAAGTATCTAACTATGTAATTTTGCATTGTCTGTAGTATTAACACAATTTCGGTAACTTTTTACGACGGTATATCATAAACAATTATGTAAGTTTCTAGCCAACTCCAGTGATCATATTCACATGTTTCCGTTAATATTAGATACCTGTGTATAAAGGTCCAACAAGCGTAAATTATTCTTCTATTTGGTATCGGCAGTAAAATGTGAAAGTAGAAAAGGTACTTTACGTGGTAGTAATAAGAAGGATGTATACAGCGGCGCGCGCCTTCGTGTTGAATCGCGTCGTCTCGCAGGCCATCTTCCAGCATCGTCTCGAAGTTTCCACAGATTATCTATATTATAAAAATATTTTAGTTTGGTAAAGACAAACATTAATACAAAGAAGTTTCTACGCAACGAAATAATCTATTGCTACTAGATTTTATGTTAGACTAAGCTAGGGTTGACTTAGCCTCTCAACAAATAAATATCTATGCAGTAAGATTAAGTGTGTTGTTCTAAACTCAATAATCCAATAGTTCGACAAAGGCAAGGTATGTTTGAGCACTTTACAAGTTTCTCAAAGCCATCAAGAGATAACAAGATAACAGAAATGAATAAAAAAATGCGCGGTGATAGTAACAGTTGTAGCGTTAGAGATATTAATCGTGATAGAGTAATACTGGCGTTATATAACTGTACATATGTAGGCAAGTATAAATGGTTTTTAGCCGTCACGTACAATAAGCTTTGCGGAATGTTAATAGACAATCATTAAAAGAAAAGTAAAGATCAATATTTCTGGCTTTATAATTTACACTATACTTGAGATCGTGTACACTATACTCGTGTCAAACGATATCTTTTCATACATTTTCCAACGGCAGCATCTTGAGGAGTAACTTTAATTAATTAATAAAAATGCATGGAGTGAAGACGGCGCCGCCGTCGCGATGTTCATCGTAATGACGTACACACGGCTACACATCAAGTTAGACACCCTATATACGCATAACTACGCTACATACAAAATAGAGAATTGTCGGAAAAGGTAATGGTAAGGATAGAGCGTAACAAAAATATAACACACACTCTCGCACGATTCGCAGCGTTCAATTTCTAATAGTTCAAATGCCAAACAGTCTAGGTTGATGTATCGCTGTGTGTACATAAATTCGTATTAAGCGCAATGCACAGTTCTATAACGACTATTTAAAAATTTATGATATTAACTCAAGATTCATTTCTAAATTCTTCATCCTATATTGGTATCAATTAAATCTATCTTATAAACTGTAATTAAACATTTTGCTTTTTAATCGTAATCTAATTAAGAGTATTCAAGATTATATATAATGCGAAGGAAAATACATACATGTTTACAAATATACTCAATCCTCTTCCTTTATAAATATTAGATAAAGAAACTGTTATGAGTTTGAGTATGAGACGGATTGGTACAATTATTTGTTTGAATGAGAGAATATGACGTGAATATATGTAGCAAATTATTTCCGTTTAAACAGTAGCACCCAGTCCTCCGAGCTAGAGAGTTACTTCGATAGCGAAAGTGCTAGTGATAGTTTAAGACACAAGTGAAATGACAGTGCGCCTACCAGTGGCGCAATGTTCGCAGCCACAAACATTGCGATGTTGAACGTTCCGCAGGTTAGCTTCCAGTAAGGGCTCACTGTTTTTTTCTGAAATAATAAAGAAGAATAATTTTAAGTCATGCTTGACTATGTTATTTTAACGACCAGATGATAGCTTATAACTGTAGTGTTTTTAAATATCATATCGGCTGGATGATAACCAACTGCCAGCAAAATCTCATCATTTTAAAATTTATCAGTAATTTGTTACAAGAAATTACAATATTTAAAATAATGGTTATTTCATTTTCATTTGTCTCTCTATGTTGCTAGACTGATTATACAATGTATAACGATAGTAGAATGACAAAATAAAACGATAACAAATGTGAAACCGTAATTTTCACATGTGAAAGCAAGTGCACGTTCTATTCCCTATCATTATTCGTTGGAACGGTAATCCTTCACGATCGAGGACGGAATGGGCTTTCGTGTTTGCCATGGCACGTCAACTTCCTATTTCCAGGCTGCTTTAGGGAATTTCTTGTTAGAAGAACGCAATAACGTTTTGCTAACCGGACTCGTGATTGGAACCAGAAACCTCATTTATGGACAGCAGTGACATTCAATATCCCTGCGCCATCGAGGCAGTTCGCTGTGTATAGACGTCACGCCGATTTGTGCATTGCTTTATCTTAACGTAGACGCCATAAAATTTGATGACGTGCTATGTAAGCAACCATCGTAGAACGCGAAACAAAAACGTGACATTACTCTATACGACGTTATATCACACGTATAGGCTCAAAGAGAAAAGAGAGTATATTAAATGCATCTTATCTAGGGCAGTACCTCCCTCCGCCCTACATAACTTTGCAGTAATACAACCTCGTGTTGTATTCCTGCGGTGAGTAAAGCATGGCAAGGCATGGATGATTTTGAAGGCACATTTAATTACTCTTATATTTCAGTAATATATTTGCGTCTATATGCTATAAAGACCGCTGTTACTACGGTAAGAGCAGTGCGCAGAGCTGTTCGACTTCTCGGTAGTATAAAAAATACAAAAAATATATCTATCGATATAAACTGTGTAGTAATTTTTTATATAATAATATGAAAACAACTAAATACAAACTGGTAAACTTTAATTATTGAACATAGTATCGCACTAGTGATTATAATAATTGTAAATTATAACAGAGGAAAAATGTGATTAATTATCGTAAAAAGAACTATAATACTTATGTATAATGAGTGTGATAATATGATTGAATTTATTATGAACATCAGCTCTACCAGACCGTGCCGGCACGCAACGTATCAGATATTTAAATTGTATAAAACGTATCAGATATTTAAATTGTATAAATCCTATCAAATAGCATTTATTCGTTTAATACGATAGAAAAATATATTTATGCAGCATATGCGGCAATTAAACCACATATTATGTTGTATAACGCTAGACCTCACTTTAGATGATTTACGTACCCTATGGTCACTTGACGCATTACCATATTTTCAGAGAGGCAACAATTTGTACCTACTTGTATACTCTTATATAACTTTATATATATTTAATATTGATTTGTTTGCGCTAATAAACTGTATTATAATATTAACTTGCTTTGTACTTCCGCCACGTATTGTAGCAAAATCGCTGCGTGCGTGGCAAATATGCATTCACTTTACGTATACATATATTAGCAGATCTATAGTAGGTATTCCCATTTATAAGTGTGTCATATATCATTAATATGACACCCTTACAAATCATATATACACATGTTCAAGCGCAAATTCAGATCCTGCGTGAAACTACCTAAGACAGTCAAAGTTTTTCCGAGAATACAAGCTGCCACCATCCTAACACACTTTTTTGTCTTTATTCGTTTGAATCCAGTAGGTGTACCTATAGGACCCTTGGCGACCAAATAATGATCGAATGAAATATCTTGCTTCTGCGAAACTCTTACTTTATTACGCATAGCAATATTGATGTACATAATAAAAATATATTTAGCACGTGAAGTATGCCATTGACTGAAACTATTTTGGTACATTTAGAGCACATTTTGATTTTCTTTTTCACTAGCACTATTTTTTAACAGTTGTGCATATTTTGTTAGTTTACACATACATATACGACCAACGTGCAATTTTATTTTGAGTCGTGTTGGTGATTAGGCACGTATTCGCTATTGTGTACTAATAACATCCTTTGATCTTTACGCTAACATTTAGATACTAATAAATTCAATTTTACACGGTGTATATTGAGAATCAATACAGATTCGGATGCTTAAGATGAGAATGAATAAACTGTTTAATCCCTGTGATGAACATTTTCTATTTCAGGCGGAAGTGTATTCTTAATCTTTTAATTATTAATATAATTTTACTCATTATTATTAGAGTTCTTGCACACCTTCGTGCCATTTGTTACTTCACATTTATCATTTATCAATGTGTAGCTTAACAAATGCGAATGTGGAACACGTTTAAACTGAGTTATCGGGATAAGTGTCGGCGTTTCGCGTGCTTAAGTGAGTAAATTAGCAATACGTGTAACGATTCGTCTGTTAAATTTAATTCTGTAAACATAAGTTAAACTATACAGTATTTAAAACTATTTTTTTTCTAATAATATGATACAAACCTTATATTGTGAATATCGATAACAGGTGTAATACACCACGTTGATTAGGCCGGTCTCAAGCACGAGCGCGAGGTAGACGGCGTGCAGCGACCAGGTGTGCGGTACTGCGAACTTGGTGAGAACCATCACAGCAGGCAGGAGCATCAGAGGCGGTGCTGCTATCGCCAAGGGGCAAGGGTCGTTGCGGCGCGCGTACACCTCCTCCGCACCCGACGCTTTGAACGTCAGGCATAGAGTCGTCGCGTCTGCTAACTCCCTGTTATCATACATAGTTATGATTAAATATATTTTCCTAAAAGATCTATGGCGATTAAATTTTAACTATCTGCCAGTAGAGGTGGTTTCAACAAGCGTTCGTGCGCAAGAGTAGTAAAAAGCAACATTTCATTAGTGAAATAAAAATAGACGCACCAGCTGTGCGTATGTTGTTATTTTATATTATTTGATGTTTAATCCTCTGTAATAGTTAATCTAAGGGCAGGCGTATACTCGTACTTATATATACGTATTATCTTCTAATCTAATTACGTTTCATTTTAAAACTTAGTCATATAATTATGTACGAAATTTTGTAAACTGCCTGCTTTTAATGAGAGTAACAGCCATAGTTAGGTTAAAAATAGACAACACGTTTACAAAAGTTTGCGATTGATTTACGAGACCCTAAAAAGCATCACGTAAGAGTTAAGAAAACAGCATGGCTCTATATAACTGAAGAATCGAATGGTATATGTGTTTATTGACACGGTTTCATTACATGTGCCTAAAATAGCGTATTGTATTTGCAATGCACGCTGTACCCATACGTATTGATCTTCACTTGACTAGTCTTCAAGGTGCATCAAAAGAAAATATTTGGTACAATATATCTAACGTACTTATAAACGCTTAATCATCCAATAATAAAATAATAAATAAAAGAGCTTTCCTAAATTATTATTTATTTAACCGGTTTTCATAAGTGCGTCCGGATTAACATCGTCTTGTAGTATATTGTCTTAAAAACAAACATTCAATAGCAATAACACCTAAGTTTGCGTGAGAACTAGAACGATGAAACTTCGCAACGTAACTAAGGGTGCAAATACAATGATTGTGACAGTTAATCTATTTGGGTCAACGAGCGAGTACCAGCGGGAAACGGTCATGCTAGTCGTCGACGCTTCTCTCAATATGCTACTATATTACTCGAGATGGTTCTGCACTTCACATTCCAGCGCTCATGTAAAATGAAACTGAAAATCATTTTATGCTAATAGCTACTATCGAATACTTCGAATACTTGGTACTTGCCCATACAATAAAACTAATTATAAGTAGTCACATGTAGTCAATTAAATATTAATATAAACATATAACCAACAAGTATAAACACATAAATACTATACCTACCCACAAACAGTGTTCTTTAAGAATAATAATTTCGTATGACGGAACTGAGATGTTCATCAAGGTGAAACTGACGCTCGTAATGTCAATTAAATGGCCATCGGAAGCGAGTGCTGTACACACACAGTTCATAGACGATATCGATATTGAACTATTGACCGTACTCTCGGCTCTATACCGATAGTCCGAGTGCCTTTTATACTTTCATCGAGCCGGGCTCGACCCTGATTAATGACCCAGGATAATTACGGTTAAATCAATTAAATGAACCCTTTTGAGGTTTATTTAGTTAATTTGAATCATTTCAGATCGGTACTTGTTGATTCAGTAGTGGTATATTTTTCTGTAATTAATATTCCAAATAGGTGTTTTGAATGTGGGATTATGAACATAAGGCACATACTTTACATATGTCCTATCTTGTAAAATATTACATAAATATCGAATATACACAATTTAATAAATAATATGCGAATGCTATGAACTTACTTGTCATCGTCTCTATTCACGAGCTCTTCTTGTAACATGCTTAGTATTTTCTGTTCTCCGTTGTCCTTGCTCTCGTCTTGTGGCGACAGTACCTACGAATAATTTACGAAGCAAGTCTATGTAATTGACAAGCGGAAAATCAATATGAGCTCATGATTGGCATACATGTATACAGCGTCAACGGTCGAATGTCTGAACGATATGTAAATAATGAACAATCGATTCCGGTGAGATTATTTTACCTACGTCAGCTAAACTAGGAACTATCTAGCTCGGGCCACCTAGTGCCCTAGTGTCCTATTTATTTAGGCTGGTGGCGCGCGGGGTGTTGGGAGTAGAGGAGGGAGGGAGTGCGCGGGAAGCGCAGTAGTGCACTTACCGAGTCCTCGTCGTCGTCTCGGAGGTCGGAGAGCGCGTCGGCCGCGTCGTCATCCGTGTTTTCGCCCTCGGGTGCATTCTTCTCCTCGCTACACGCCCACTACACCAACAATAAACACAATTGTTATCAAAACTACCAAGGCTATGAATATACGGCCTTATTCAAAATTCGACTTGTAACCATCTAAAAATTGAAATGGCTTCTGAGGTTTTTTAATCCTAATGATTTGTTTATAATATAAACTCTCTCGGTGCTAGATTTAGCATCGAGAATATTATATAATATACTTATATATACATATATTTAGCAACTAAAGAGTCATAGATTTATAAGGGATCTTTATTCTTATGGTATGGTATACTGTGTACTGGTATTACTCAGCAAGTTAATACAATTTAACATATTATATACCAGGCTGTCAATTATAATATAGAAAAACATAATACATTCCGAAATCAATCTAAACTGTGGCACTTAGATTTTGCAGTCGCACCCATGATGCAAATGTCGGGGATAACCATATTTATTTCATTGCGCCAAATCTACTTTTCATGTAAAATGTGCTCAAATGTGCAAATGTCGCATTTGTGATCTAGACATAACATTACGGTACCTACAGACTGAAATATAATGTCGAGTCATATTACATCTAACAAAACCGATCTACGTGTAGGTAGGTACAACTCGCGATGTAAGACAAAAGCTTATTTGATTAAAGCTAGACCGATACTAACACAATTTTATCTTATATCGCAGTACGTAGATTATTTGATTACGAACATTTTGCGAGAAACACTGATCTATATCCGTTGCTATTTTATTCGTCTTGATTAAATTACATTGGAGTTTGTGATAGAATAGTGAAACACTTTTTAGAGTGTTTCAGTGACATTGCCGATGTTAAATTCGAGTTGGGCGGTAAAAGCTTACTCCTCGGAAAACACATAAAGCCAATGCGTTTCCATATCGAATATTCGAGAACACAATTATATACATGCTGACAACCGTACCTGAGAATAAGGATATCCCTATAGGTTATAGTGATCAGACGGACGGCTGACATTGTGAAACTGATATTCGGTTGTATCTAGTTAAGAAGATAGCGATCTTAATTCACGTGGGATTAAACTAAGTTAGAGGGGTATCAGGTGCTCAGAATAAATGAAATAGTAAAGCAAGCGAATACTGTCGTAGATTGTTATGGATTTTTACTGATTCATTTTGTATCATGGTTACGAGGTTACTTATTAAATCAATTCATATAAAAGCATTTTGGTTAAAATAAGATAACTACCCATGGACTAAAACACTTAGCTAAGGACCACAACCAAACGAATCTTATTTGACGAACTTTTATATCAACAGTTCGTTTGTTCACTTATTACCCGACTGCGTCAGACGGAGGGTAATGTTTTTCGAGCGTATGTATATATGTATGTGGTTATATATGTCCATTTCTTTGGCACACCCTACAGCCCAAACGGCTGGATGGTTTTTTAACATATGAGGTGTCGTTGAATTCATCAGAATTGTGATAGTGACATAGGCTATATAAATTTTCAAAATGGCGCCCGCATATGAAGAAAAAATGGGAGGGAGTTTGTTTTTTTGTCTTACCTTAGCAATATGGGTATCAAATGAAAGATCGTGAAAAGAACCGTTCAAAAATATATATATCATATCACGTTTATATAACACAAATTGTCAAAAAGCGTACCAATTATATATCGGGACGCCCGAAGTATCGATCTTCGATATAATACAGTACAGATAATAATCATAAAATATTACTCTCGGAGTCTAAACTGTTCCATACGGCATATTTTTTTGCATCCCTAGCATGTATAATGTCCATTCAAACATAATGGAATCGATTGAAACCTTGTCTTTTGTTCGGGATCATTTCATAGATTACCTAATTTGATCTAAAGACATAAATCTAAATAATATATTAAAGTAAGTACCTAAATTTAACCAAAACTTGTTATGCTTTTTATAGTCAAATTCAAAGTCAATTGTTTTGCTAATATTTAAATCAGTTAGGTAAGTAAATAGTGTACTTACAATACACCGCAAACTCGGTAATAACTCTGATTTAAACAACTTATTAACTTTTCTGTTACTGTTGAAGTTAAGTTGTTAAACCAAACTCGGTTTAATACTCAGACATACTCAAGGAGTTCAATAAACTTTGGCGTATCTGCATGCTATGAGAAATTTTACGACCCTTATTTATACTGATAATTAACAACGTAATATCTTGTACATTGGACGCACCCATGTGTAGGTAAACCTTAAAACATCTTTATAAATGTTAACCGACGATATTTCAAACAACTCAACGCCCGACACAGTTTCGTATTAAACTAGAAAATTTGTTGCGATTTTTATTACTTTTAGGACAGCAAAAGAATTTCCTACTGAGTATAAAAATAAAAGTATCTGAGGCCATTAAATACGAATTTCTGCTACGAATAAGCTTGAAAGAAAAGGCATTGAGGTGAAACGAAAACGAACTAACCAACGTCCTTCCCTTAGTTCAACTGAATTTGTTACGTTTTACGAGTGCAAGTGATAATAAAATGAAAAGAAGCGTTGCGCATTGTACTTACATTTTAATTGCTTATATTTAGGAAACGAAACAGATGTATGCTGTAGCCCCTAATTTTTTAATTTTACAACACGTGCCAATGATAATACATAGTTTGAATGATGTTTAGGTATTGTTATTAATTTTATTGTAATAAACAACAGCTTTATTTAATTGAAGTAGTTAAAAACGCGGTTCATTGAATGTACGTAATTAATAATAACCAGCGGTCGCCCAATGGTCAAAATTCAACCAAAATTCCTAAGCTTGCTACTTTGTTTTCTGTTTTCTCTATTACATATATATAAGATATAGGTAACCATTGTTACAAAGAACTGTACGACGTCAGACGAATAATGTCGAAATACTACGAATGCGATTTGACTGCGTGTTAAATGCATGGTTGTGTGCATGTAGTATTTTTTCAGTAATTTAATGATTTCTGCAATGTATGCATATTTTATAAAAATATTAGGATTTGCTCCTCCTTTTCCATATAAACTTTAACTGTGCCAAATGTCTTACTCCTTCATCCGCGCAATTTTCGTAAAAAGGGGTACAAAGATTTTGCTTCACGTATTAATATATAGACATTCTCCAGACCGAATTTCAGCCACGGCGGCCAATCTTAAAAGAGACTGGCCAACTGCGCAGGAGATATTATAGTGCACAAGTGTATGCGCAAACACAAGTGCACTCTCTGTTCCCTAACTCTCAAGATCCGATGGGACGGTAACCTAACACGACCGGAGAGAGATCAGGCGCAGGACCAATGTCTTTCCGAGGCACGGGGTGTCTTACACCGCTAAATTCCTAACACCGGGCTGCTATTGGGATTTCTTAACTGAAAAACCCAATGACGTTTGTTGGCCCGACCCGTGATTCTAACCCGACACCTCATGCACAGCAGTCGCATTCATTACCGCTGCACCACGGAGGCAGATTTATTTTGCCACAGGCATTTCGATGAAATTAAACTTATGTACAATCAACTGTCTAACTGCTGGACACTGACCTGCTAAAAGAATAGCCATACCTAGTCTAATATGCGAGTGCGGATTGACAATATTCAAAATTATACCCATGCCAATTATTAGCGAAATATACCTATATAAAAGCCATTCGATACTTTGATGCAGAGTCAACGTAACATGGCTACACGATAGTAATATTTACATTTGCAGTAAACGTCATTAGGCTGACAGAAACAAACGATACTCACTTATTATTTCATTTCCGACCCAATATTAAAACGAATGTTGAAATACTAACATTTTCATTGCTATATGCAGTTCGTTTCATATCCATTGCTATATTGTTAAAATTTGGCTACTATACCTTTTTAACTAATAGCCATGGTCAGTGAAATTTGAATGCACTGGTCGCCTCGCCACTGCCACCGCGCCGAGTGTTGTGGGTTCGATCCCCACTCGGTACTAAACTTTATGTGATCCACAAATTATTGTTCCGAGACTGTGCGTTCTTTGTGTCCGTCGTCTGAATGTTTGTAAAGTCCCCCGGGACACAAATTATTCCAAGTGTGGGAGTTGTCTTTTTAAACAGAGAGAGTAAAATAATTTTTCAAACAGCTTTTCCAAAGTAAATACGCTTGTACTTTACACTAAACAGATGAACGTCTTCACATCATCATCTTCTTGAAAACAAAGAAATAAACAAATAAAAATTCATTAACTATATAAACCTCTATTATAATGACCTAATACGGAACTATTTTAATGTTTATAATTTGCCGAAAACGCGTTTCAAATTAAGTAGATGAGTCTACAGTAAAATATAAAAAAGTAGTTTGCAGAAATAAGGAAATGAATTGTATGTGGCGTTATCTTTTTAGGAATAGACACACAATATAAAAATGTAAGTATCCTAAAGTGTAACGTCGTTTGTTATTTATTATAGTTTTCCTTGAACTTCTGTTCGTAAACTATAATTATTTGCATAATACTGTCTTCTGTTTACGCGAATGTTATTCATTGAAATTAAACTGCTATATACGGATTTTATCGCGTTGTTTATTTAACAATTTATTACATTATTTAGAAACTGTTACACTACATACTACTACTATTAAACTTTACAATTTTATAAGATAATTAAATTATTAAAACCATTTATATTTAAGTTTACACTTTCCCCGACGTTTCGGTTGCTTTTCAGCAGCCATGGTCACGGGGAGAGTCATTCGTGCACCTCGCCTAGTCATTTGACAGACGACATCACAAGAACGGACATCCACATACACATTCGTTACCGTAGTCATTAAAAACAGAATAACTACACATTTACAGCCTACGCATTTCTATCCTCACAGCAACAACATTTGAACACGACCAAGAGAGCAACATACTTTTGGACGATGGTAAATCGCACTGACTTCTCGATTTCAAAAAATAATCTCGCTAACCATAGGACGACAAGAATACTAAATGTATGAAGACACAAGTACGCAGCTAATAGTAACTATCTGGGAATGAGACAAATATTTATTTCGTACGACGCGACTCATCGATAGATCTGCGGCACCTACTTCATCAACTTAGAATGTGTATTTGTCTATAAAATTCATGCATTCGATATGCTAGTGGCTTATCGAATAAACACTAAAATGTCTAAACAAATTAAAATTAATGTAATTACCATATTTTTTATTATTCTGAGCTCAGTGCCTGAATTAACATAAAGTGACAACTTTTCTTTTCCATCCTGAAAGCGATCAAATGAAACGAGCAAGGATAACAGCAAAGCAGTAATAGGATAAACTCTCCAAACGCCTAACATAATGATTATTTTTTAACAAAATATTACATTTATTATCGTGTCCTTTAACTGTCAGATACCTGTAAAAGTAAGTTAGATTTTCCGTACAAATACTATATACGCTAAAACGCTACTATATACGATAAACGCTAAATGCAGTCCTCACTTGAGGCTATTCTAAAGATTGACAGATAGTCAATGTAATTATACAGCTATAGGCATTAACAACAAAATGAGACGGGTTTCTTCTATATAAATAATGTCATTTATATAATTTGGACATCCAGCTTAAACTGAATAAAGGTTTTCCTAAAAGTTCTAGGTAAATATTAAAGCCATGGTATCGTAACGATGCGTAATGGTAGTAATAAAATAAACATGTCTTCAATTTTGTATGTAGTTACACAGTCAAGGATCAGTCGATCGATTCCACATAGCAACGAAAGCAATAAACTCGCTACGTGTTATTTCTATTTTAATCGTCGTAAAATTATTAACTACGAATTTATTTATTTATCATATAAATAGAAGCAGAATATATAAATACATATACACTCAGTCGGTAAAATTGTTTAGTAGAAATCCGCGCAATTGAATTCAAATAATATTCGAATACCATTTTGCCCAATGCGATACTTATGTCACTGACAGTGAATTACCAGTACAAAGTAACAACGCTTTAGCTACACAGTTTTAGTCGGTAATGTTAATCAAATTTGAAATAGTACCTACACAAAAATTCTTAGTAGCGATGGTGGTTATTTAGGCCTTACATTTAGCTTACCATTGCTTTGTGGCTAGTGGGGAGACCAACAGACTACAATGCAGAGGGCCTCGGGTTTGAACCCACGTTGCGCTCATTTAACTTTCGGAAGTTGTATGACTTTTCGAAATTATGTGCGTATTGATTGACAATTATCGCCTGCTCCGTGCCTCGAAAAGCACGTTAAGCCGTCGGTCCCGGCTGCCATGAACATCTATGGCAGTCGTTATTGGGAAAGTCAGTGCACTATAATATCCTGATACTGGTCTAGCCTTAGGGTATCGTTAGCCTTCGGGTTGCGGAGGTCAGGTGGCAGCTGCTACGTATAAAAACTGATATCCAGTCAAATCCGGTTAGACCAGAAAAGCCGACCCCAAATGACTTGGGAATAATAAAGGCTAGGAAGAAGATTGCTTTGTAAGACTACGCTTCACGACTTACGATTAAATATTTATTGGCTATGTTTCACTCGCGTATCTACTAATGAAAATTTATTGAATACCTTCTCAATTAGTAAAGTATCGACGTGCGTACGTAAAACATTTGTTTTATAAAAATAGGTCAGTGCTAAAGGTCATTAAGTAATGCATTCTGTAAGAAACAAATAACAGCACTGAAACACTATAACAGCCATGTACTCACGGGCTTAAGAACTCGTACAATAAAGTACGTCTTGATGCCGGCCTGTCGTAGCATTTCCTCGCGACGTTCACCATGCGCTGGTTCCACCTCAAACTCGTTATTTAGAAAACTCAGGGTTACTTCAGACACATGAACGCGTCTGTAAACAAAACTCTTATAAATATAACGCACGTATACATACATAAACAGTAACAGCTACAAATGTCGATGAATAAATAAATCTTTTAAAAGATTTACGAATTAGTAAATGACCCACGTTGTCTTGTTCAAGGACATTGTAGTTGTAACAGAATTACTCTTTAGTTGGTAATATTACGACCAGTCTACGCTTAGCCACAAACATCTTTTGAAGAATTGTTTTATTAACAATAAGTATACTAACCCAGCCATACCGCTGCTTTCCATTTTGTTGGCGAGTTCAACGTCTCTCGAGTAGACATCGAACTGCCACTGCCTCTGTCCCAGCACACCGGCCAGAACGGCGCCTGTATGGATGCCCACACGCATGTCCACTGGTGAGTTTGTCGTTTGTTGAACGTATCTAAACAGAACGATATTCTTTTTATAAAATGAATATTACACATTTCTTTAAAAATAAACTTCATAAATATATTTAGGAGAATTTATGGATAATTAATATAATAATATACTTCTTCTACTCCATAAATTATGGAGTAGAATATTATTTATTAGATTATATTATTTCAAGAAAATAACAGTTAAGTGACAGGCCAGAGAACGGATGTTGTTATTTTACTCTCTCTTAAATGTATGTTTATACTGGGATCAACAATACAGTGAGTCTGAATCGGAGCTGTGCCGAGCTGTGGTGGACGGCAATGATAAGCTCGCTCCCCTATAACAGCTGTCCACCGGGCACAGCTTCGCTTGGCCAATGTAATACATTGGAGCTAAAGCCACAGCCAGATATACGTGGGTGGTATTATACTATATTTACCATACTAAGATATACTGCTTCGAGTAAGCCAATACCTATGAAGAGAGTCACAAACCTCAAATAAAACTTACTTGATAGCTTTGACCATAGATAACCCCATATGCACACAAAGAACCGCATGATCGGGTCGCTCAACAGGGGCACCGCTGATACAATAATAACAGTCTCCGAGGATTTTAATACGAAGCTGTTGATATTTCTAAAAATAAAATAGCAATTTAGGAAAGGTGCGACTTGAATATTAATTTACGGCAGATGAGACTTGGAGGCATAATAATAAATTAAATTTTCTTTACCTCAGCAAGACGATCAAAACGAGCAAATAGCTCATTCAATATTGCAACGAGATCTTGCGCTGAATACGTTGAGGAAATAGCCGTGAAGCCTACGATGTCGGCATACAGAATGCTGTGACGAACAAGTTATATGTTAATAATAATTAGATATTGTTCTATTTATTGTAAAATTATGCGATATTAATACTAACATACCTAACATTTTCATGACGAGACATGTAAATTTTTTTGAATTGTGTGTCAATTAGACCCAGATCTTTTCGCATTTGTACGGCGACATGTTCCGGCAACACCGATAGAAGCAATCTCTCCTAAAAAAGGAATGAAATAAGCTCTACGTCAGATATATATACATAGCTTAAATTGAACCACATTTGTACGTGAGAATGGGCATTAAAAGTATGACGATTATAATAACTATTTGTCAGCGCCAAGTGTCCATAACATGCGGGTAAAAGGGTAGACTATATGCAACCTGCTTGAGGAATAGTAATGGCGTTAAACTATCGCACTAAATAGAACAAAAAGAATCAAAACAGGTTTGATTGCCAAAACACTTGGTTAGAAGTCGCTGTTCTGTCAAGCGCGCCTGTCAAGTCTATCTTAGCAAAATGATTCGTTAAGGTAAGTATTTTAAATTCATATAATCCACAACCAACTTTAGGCATTTTTTAACAGACGTGTATGGAAATAAATATAACTGGTAAAATATACTGGACCAATAATGTTGTTTTTTTACTATGTTTATTTCAGTATTTCGCTTAACATAATTTTTATTGTAAAAGAGTACCTATTTACTAGAAAATGCACGAATTAAAACATAACTAATTAATTAAAATAAATATGGAACACTTAAATACCTGTTCTTTACTTTGTTGTTCAATGGTAAGTTTATCGCGTAAACTTCTTTTTGTCTCTTGAAAAGAGCTGCGTTGTTGCTTTTCATTTATAGCATATGCAGTTCCACCCAACAAAGTAGCTCCGAGGAGAAGTGCACCATTTGCAATTTGCTGTTAAAACGCATTAAGCAAATTTTAATGACAGGTGATATTTTCTATTAGAATGAGTAAACGATAATATTCATAAAAAATACCTGTAGATAAAAGTCATCGGGAAGCCTGCTTTCAGAAGAGCAAGCATTGTAGAATTGGATTTGAAGATAGGCACTAAACGAAAGTGCGCTGTACAGTATCAGCACAATGTAATGTAGCGGCAGGGTAGCAAGTGTAAAATATTGTAGAACTACTGCCCATCCAAGCAGCTCGTTATATGAATCGCCGATTCGACGCGACCCGCTCACCAAGAGCTGCAGCCACAGCACTAGCCATGCCATATGATTAAGAATTGGCCGCGCCGGTCGGATGCATGTGTATACGACCCCCAGTGTTAGATTGGCTAGCGACGCTATTATGATGGAGAGATATGCGAAGCTTAAATCCCGTTCGCCTGGTACGAAGACTGCGAATGCCTGCAGAAGCACCCCTATTGCAAGAAGATGAGGAACAGCTTTTTGTCTTTGCTGCTGTGTGTACGCTGAATATAATTTTTCTTCTTCGATGTCTTTGAATCCCCATGGTGGTACTAAACATATCCGACATTTGTTACACACCGCCTGAATTAATTTCTCCATCGCTTTTAGAGATCACTTGTGCAAGAATTTTTTAATTCATACCGTAAATTGCTAAAATTGCTCTCCATTATTGTCATGATTATTTTCACGAACTCCAAAACTGAAAAATCGAAGGAATGGACTAGTTTGCAAATTGGTGTCGTTAACAAAATTATATACGGCAGACGCGCAGACAAACACGCTTCAAAAAAAATTTTGGAATACGAAATGTTTGTGGTAAACTATTTGATTGAGTACTAGCGATGTACACAATATGTGCATTCGAATTATACTCGAATGTACAGACACGCTATACAGGCATAAGTAAGCAATTGAGTTCTAGATTAAGCAAAGTAGCAATTATATTTAAATTTCATCCTAAAGAAAGACAATTATACAGGTCGGTTGTGATTATAGTATAAGTAAGTACTTTAGATACTTTACCTACTGATACTGAGAGAACAAAAATGTCGAATAGTATTAAAATGAAACACATTTTTAATTCATCTGTAGTAGTAAGTCTTAGAATAGCAGACATCATTTTAAAAACTATCGGGTCTGGCTGCCGGTTTGCCGCTACGACTCAATAGGTGGAAACAAAAATATTTTAAAGGAATTAAATTTAAAAGTCACTTTATATTTAAACGAAAAATGTGGGCTTCAGGTATTCGTCAAATTTTGTACTACTTGTAGTGATAGAAAACAATGGAAGCCAAAAGGTTGACCAATATATTACACCTTATAATGCGATTAGAAGAAACCTGGCTTTTCTGCACAATGTCTCTAATTTCACTCTGACCAGATCGGAGATATTGTGGAAAAGATCAGGTTAAGAATAACTTAAACCGACAGACGTTAATGAAGAATGTAATGCAAGCGAACGCAACCAGGATCTTAGAAAATAGAAATTCACAGTCTATGCTTCTCTGGTAATAGTTTATATAATATAATTAGTAGAGTAGAGTTTATAATTTAATTATGTATGTACGTGCTACATGAACCACAACCCAAAATTGTTAAACACATAATTTAACTTTATATTTTACCTACCATATGAAATACAGAGTTATTTATAGACTAATTTAGTCGTTTATTAAAATAGCTATTTGTTTGTTAAGATACCTTTACCCAAGAACGGTTTCAGTTATAAATATAAAATTGAAACGCAAGATGTTGAAACCGTAGCTATCAGTACTTCTTCTTTTACTACACACAGTCTCAAAATTATACAAATAATTATACATATTTAGGTACGGCGTAAAATTTAGAAAAGGATGCGTGTCGTTCACATTCTAACCGAATCAAGTTAAAATCAAATCAAAAACTAAAAAATATGTATTACTCGATTTTTCCTTGATTTGACCCAACAAACTAAAATCTGTAAGAGATTGAGCAAGTAGGTAAGTATTCTAAAATGCAATATTATGAACCACAACACACATCATTCTTGATTAGTATTTTTATGTTTATTTTATGCAATATGCCTCTAGAAATTACACCAACAGACATGACAGATATTATTGATATTATAAAAATATACGGTAAACATACCAGTGAGTATTGTGTCATAACCACATAATGCAGAGGAGTGAACAACGTGTATACGATACAGATAAACGTGAGAGAGATCATCAGGCGGAGACTTTCCGTTAGCAATACGGCTTGATCGAGGACGCCTGTGTAATGAATAAATTACACGCTGAAACATTGTTCCGATATCCATTCATTAACTGGGCCGTCTAAAGACGTACAGTACGCTGACATACACAATATACTCGCGGTTTTGTTCATACTCATTTCAATATTGACAATCGTTACGATAGATAAGTAATGTGACCGTGAAACTTAAGTCACAAGTTATTTGTTTCGTTTATGCTACTCATTGCCAAACGTGGCGGCAGTTAGCCACGCGTTATGTTTATGTTAACATATTAAAACTTATACTCATTTAACTTCATCATCATTAGGTGCCATTATCTAACACCCAGTTTACATTTAAAGAATTTTGTAATTAGTTTCAAATGCCGAAATAGTTATGAAGCAATATTTATAAAAAAATTAAGTACATATTTACAAAATATGTGTACTTAATAAAGCTTCTGCGAATTTCATAGATATTACCCAAATGTCCTTGGTTGAGGTTTATAAAAACTAACTCATATATAGGAATGTATCGAATATAAAATTGCTGTTATTATCACCTGTTGCCAAATTTTGCGTACTGAAATATAAATGATTCACTTATGTTAACGCGAACCACCGCGAATCACATAATGGCATCAGACGTAATAGCTGTGAGCGAGTAATAACGAACCAAAAGTATGCTAAATGACACTAAAGCACGTACTCCTCCACACATACCAGTTAAGAGCCATCATCCCTTTCATCATCCCCATCCTTAAATAAAGAATACATTTAATAATCCTGAATGACAAATAATTATATAATAGCCTTTAAATATACTAAATGAATACATACATCGCGAAAGTTTTCAATCAATGTTATTAAATAATTTATTTGTCAAAATATGGAACGTAGCAATCCCGTCTACGTACCAAGTACGTAAAAGCTCGTACCTAAGTTAAGCCCGTGATCAAAATCAATGACGTAGTCATAGTTTGAATGGCTTTAGACAACAAAAAAATTGGTAAATGTTTTAAAAAAAATCATTTGTATAATTAGGATCCACTTCAGCGGTTTAAATCTAATTGTAACTTGACGCAAATTTGCAAATCAGTGATAGTTCTAAGATTTGTTAAGCTGACCTTTCGTTATATTCATATAATATATAATCTTAATATAAACTCTATAAAAACTAAATCTAAACTAATTAGTATTATTATTAAGAGTTTTTTATTAATATTTACCTTCGTAGATATCACACTAAACGGAAATGCTTGACTTGATATTAAATGTAGAAATTTTATAATTCATGTTATAAAAATCTACAAGTTCTTACCTAGCAAAACAAATACCTTTAAGCGTTTTTTCTTGCCGCGCCTGTGTCAGATAATTATTATTTATTGTTTACATTCAGATTATGTCATATCTTTAATCCCATTTCAAATATACTTAACCCATATCAAATATATCTTAATATATAAACCTTTTAATGTTTAAGATTTTCACAATTTGTACACACTTAATATAATTTACAACGGATCTTAATCGCTTTGGAGTTAAGACCCGCTGTCTAATATAGTATTAAGGTTACTATTTTAACCTAAGATCGCATTGCATTACATTCAGTACGTTTCTACTGCAAACAAATTTTAAGTAAGATGTTCTATCAAATGTAATTAGGTCATAAATTAATGAAATATTATTAATAACAAATTTAATCTATAAGCCAATTATTTCATGTTAATAAGATGACACTATACTAGCTTGCCTTTGCGTTAAGTAATTCTCTTAATTATCATTTAGACAATGAATCCATTTCATTTTAATCTTTGACTTAATTGCGTCACCAAGTATTACGATAAATTATAATAAATATACTATAGAAAAGTTTAGCTACAGAATAAAACATAATCAGATGAATAAATCGCAGTAAATTATCTAAAGGACTTACTGTTCTTAAAGCAAGAACGTATTGGGCAACAAAGATCTTTACGTACTTATTAATCAAAATGCATTGACGAAAAGCTAAGCAAATTACACAGTACCGATATACTAGTATTACTTTAATTACAAGAGTATTATTAGAAATATTCTCTTGACAGAGTTAGCATAAAATACAAAGTAGGTACGTTGTAGAATCACAGTCATGAAATACAGCATTCCATCATTTTCTTTGTCGTTTATATTACGATAACGGTCACACGCTACTTATTTTATTAATTTGAGATATGTACATATATATATTTCCCGCCTAAATTACAGTGTCGATGATGTAAGCAATCTCAGTAAAAGTCAAACTATTGACCCATAAATATTTAAAGCACGAAAGGAGAGTACCGTTATCAGACAACCGTGCGTGAAACCGTAATGATGTAAACAAGAATTCGTACGTTTTATGTGGAATATTAGAGGTTGAAGTGAAACAGTCCCGAAATATTGAGCGTGGTGGGTTCACAGGGCGCGGGTGGTAATGCGGGCGGCTCGGCGGCTCGTCGGCGCGGAGGCGGTGCGCGCACGTGCCCGCGTGCGACTGCCGCGCCGGCCGCGGCCGCCGCCCACCGCGCCGCCGCCCGCCGCCGCCGCGCCGCCCGAGCCGCCCCACGGCCCGTCCGCTTTAGCCCGTTTCACTATACATTGATTTCACACTGTGTATTTTGTTAACATTTCAGTAGCTGTTTTATTATGCCTTTCTACCGAATACTCAAATTAAACAGGATTATTCAAGTTGTTGCATACATATGTAACGTTCAAATTCGTTTTCCGGCATTGTTTTATTTATATTTATATCTATGATAATTTATATATCTTAATGCATAATCACAAATCCAATTCTATTTTCCTTTTGTTATCTCATCCTCATAGTAAGTGCTAAAAGAAATTGTGTCAGCAATTAAATATCAACGCAAAAACGTAAAATTATTTTTCTAAATGTTAAATTTGCTGAATGTCTGGGCACCATAAATACACTAAATACTAACATTTATCAATGTTTTAGGATTGCAACATATTAAATAATATAAATAGAGCAACTAGCGCTTTAGTTGTTGTATTTAAACACTAAGTAATTATATATCAATTATATTCCTCAAAACTGTACATCTATAGGTAATAGTGTCAGGTCCTTGAAAATCTTATTTAATTAATGTCTCTACCACTAAAAAATAATATTAAAAGAGGCGGACAAGCTCAAGAGAAAATTTAATTAGCTAAGCATATTGACCTCGAAGCAAGTGGTGAGTTTCAGAAAATTAATTATCATCTACCTACGCAGCTCGCGTAGCAAATTAGAGTCAAGAATTTGACGGTGCAATGTTGTATAGTATTGGTAAGATTGGAAAATACAAACACTGCAAATTCATATGTCAAGCGTTTAGTTTCGTTTTACATAATATTTCCGATTTACTTATAACTTTATGATTTTAGCTGCTCGGAGAAGGCTCTATTCGACCTCTACATGTGTTATTACGTTGTTAGCCATCCACCGGGACTTCGTTAGCATGGAACAAACATAATACCTATCTAGCTCATAGCAGTTAGGGTAATGTAGCCTTAACATTACGAAGGTTTATTCGAAATATAATAGAGTTGGGACGATACCCAAACCTTACACGGTGTTATTTTGGGACTGACTGCAAAGAAAGTATCTTGATATATCGATCCACAGCCGGGCTGCAGTAACTCAACCAGAATAAGCCACTTTGCCTAAGATTTGCCGGGTTCTACAAGTACGTAAGCTATGTTGGTACCTTGTAATACTCATAGAATGGAGATATTTCTGACAGATCTAGTAGAAATGTATTCGTGTGTGGGTACGTTATCTCTGAAATTAATCTTCAACAATTAAATTTGTGTAATTATATGAATTATAATATATCATGAGTTAAATTTCTAGTAACATTTATTATTGGGAGTTATCCCTCTATTTCAAACCCGATACAGTTAATGTAATAAATTTTAAGAAAGTAAGGCCTAAAATATATAGTTGGTTACAGAGCAAAACCCGAGCACACGGAATGAATCGTACGAAGCTACTGAGATTAGCCGGATCCGACTACCGAGACCTAACACTAATCCTGAAAGCTTTAACGTTAGTACCTTTACCTTATTGATTGATGATCAAAGCGAACGTTTGAATTGGAAGAGAACATTTTACAGATTTAGTATAAATTGCATTCATGCCAAAACCAACACATTCGCCTACAACACATCCAGTGCACGTCTCGTAAGAGTGCGTGTTGAACAACACATCAATGAAACATTCCAATAACGTAATCTGATTTTTTTCAATTGTACATAGATAAATTGTTATAGTGTCACCAGGAACTTAGTCAGTAATGATGATTAATTATATAAAAAATACTATAAAACTAACGATTTTCATTTGTCGTTATATTTAACATAAATGTATTGTCACCTGATGAATAAATTCTTCTATAACTACAAAAGCTATCTACCAAAGGCGTATGATACATATTCCTTCAGACATATTTATACAAATAACGTACTATAGCGAATGCTGTTACATACAGGTGCAGACTATGATCGTACTAAAACAATAGTGCGGGAAGTCCAGGGCAACACGGATGAGATAAATAATACTAGCTGACTGCTACGCTACTGCTGCTTAGGCGGTGCGTAGCTACGGCTATTGCCAACGACTGTTAGCAAACTGTGCCTAAGTAAGAACTTAAACTATACAGTGTTAATGCTTAATGTTATTACTTCGGTAGCAATTTTGTCTGTTTTATTTCGTTTTATCAGCAAAACCACTAAAACACTGGTAAATGAAGAAAGCATCTATTGCCAATTTCAAGTGTGTGATAAAACGAAACCGAATCAGTATTGCATGAACTAGGTGCCAAATATCAAATAATTTATCCAATAATGCAGAGTATTTTAGAGTAGCAATTACTATAACAATATTACTACATATCCTTATTTATCTTTAATTTTGTGTAACTATTTAGTGTATAAAAGTATTTCACAGCAGTAATTATTTATTAATAACCATAAATGCTTATTTATCTTTAATTTAATGACATATTTTCAATATGCGTTTCATTTACTCGGTTGTCTTGATATCGAAGTACGTTTCGTGATTATAGCAAACAAGCTTTTGCACGCGTGGTATATTGTTAAAAAAAAGCAATAGATACTAAGAAATAATAATCTTATCTTATCTTGTGTGGGGGCCAGTCAGTACAAACCGGCGACACTTCGACCCAGTGGGATCTTTTGTGTCGACTTCCCCAATAACAACTGCCATAGATGTTCCTGGCAGCTGGGACCGACGGCTTAACGTGCTCTCCGAGGCACGGAGCAGGCGATAGTTGTCAATCAATACGCACATAATTTCGAAAAATCATATAACTTCCGAAAGTCAGAGGTGCGCGACGTGGTTTCAAACCCTCTCTCTCTCTCTAAGAAATAATAATAATTATAGTTTATTGCCACATGAGATACATACAGTTGAAACAGAATCAAATACAGTTTGGGCACGCCACAATCGTGGCGGTAAGACCCGTTTTTGAGGAGTGGCTGGAGAGGCGGTATGGCGCCCACACTTGCCGGCTGACACAGGTAATGAATGGCCATGGTTGTTTTGGCCGGTTCCTGTGTCGTATAGGCCGACAAGAGATGCCTGGTTGTCACTACTGCGGCGACTGCCGCGACGTTGTTGAGGACACGGCGCTGCACACTTTGGCGGATTGCCCCGCCTGAGCATCGCAGCGCCGTGAATTGATCGCGGCAGTCGGATTGGTTGCCCTCTCACTCCCGGCCGTAGTTCAGTCTATGGTCCAGAGTGAGAGATCGTGGAACGCCGTAGCCTCCTTCTGTGAGCAAGTGATTTCTATCAAGGAGGTGGCGGAGCGGAAGATGGAGCGCTTAAACCCTCGCCCCAACCGCAGAGCCGGGCGCCGGAGAGCGCGAGATCACCTTCAGCCACCGCGAGGTTTGACCTGAGGGTGGTGGGCTTCGTGGGCCTGCCCGCCATCCATTCAGCACCAGGTCCGAGAAGCGGCGTGCGTGTTCCCACTCGCGCCTCTGTTTCGAGTCCATCTCCCCTCTAGGGAGGGGACAGTAGGGTTTACAAGAGTGGAGAAGTGCCTATATTGGGTAGGTCTTATCACGTAGTGGCCTGCCGTTTCACAACGAAACGTTTCGAAACCTCGGCGGGGTCGCGACCGCATGCGAAAGTGATTCACGCGGCTCCGTGGCTTCCAATAACATTGTGGTGGCGTGCTGCTAATGCAGAAGTTTGTGACTGACAGACCTTGTGCGTTCGTCTTTTTTGTGAGGTCAATGTTATATTTTAAGTGTAAGTGTTTTCTGCAAATTGTTTCAAGCACAAAGAGCAGTCTGACCGTTAGAAGTTAACATTCATTATAAAGTTGCGTCGTTGGATGTTTAAAAGCCTTAAATGTCATTACCTTGAGGACTGCCCTTTGTGCTCTTTCTAGAGGGAGAAGATATAATTTTGCAGCTCCATCTGATATAATGCAAAGTACACTTATCTGACATCGACTGCGATGTCAACACACGTATTTCGGCAGCTTGGGCAAAATGGCGTGAGGTGATGGGCGTCACTTGTGACCCTAAAATTCCAGTAAAGCTGAAGGGACTCTATAAGACCATAATGAGGCCTGTCCTTTTATATGGTAGTGAGATTTGGCCAGTGCTTGAGTGACACAAGCAGGAACTGCGTGTCACGGAAATGAATATGTTGCGCTGGATGTGTGGAGTAACGCGGTAGGACCGTATATGAAACGCACGCATCCGCGGCAGTCTTCATGTCCGTGACATAGCAGATAAGCTGCAAGAGAGCCGCCTACGCTGGTGCGGCCACGTTTTACGAAAACTGGCATGTTACGTGGGGAACAAATGTCTTGCTATGTCACCTCCGCCTGGCCCGAGTAAACGGGGCAAACCCAAGAAATGCTGGCTTGACGTCGTAAGAGATGACATGCGTGCCAACAACCTCAGACCACAGGATGCTAAAGATCGTGCGAAATGGAGGAGACTTAGCGGGAAATCGGACCCTGGGTTCCAATGCCAACGCCGCGGATGCAACCGGGATAAACGCTCAGACGAAGAAAAAGAAGAAGACACTAGTCTCAATGTTTCAAAGTTGGTGGCAAGGCGTAGCTTTGAAAAAATTAATATCAGCTTTCGGACACGACCTATAATATAAGTCAGTTGATATTTCCATGAAATAAGATTGTCCATATATACACCTAGGTACTTTGTATGGGTAGATCTCTTCAATATAGGACTGTTACAACATTTTGTGGAGGTGTCTGTTGAGCAATATGAACTCTTAAATTAAAGGTTTCCAGGGATGGTAGAGTTACTGTTGTTTGGAAAAATGTTAGGTACGTAGTTTTGTCTATGTTAAGAGTTAAAAGATTGCTTGATGGCCAGTGCTCTACTTGGATGTGGACGTTTTTGGCTCGAGCAAACACTTCATGCCAGTTTTTGCCTCGATCAAGAATGGCAGTATCATTGCATATGAGAATATGGAGGAATATGGAAGGGGAAGGGTACATAAGGAGTTAATATATAATAGGAATAAAGTAGGGTCGAGTAGAGAGCTCTGTGGAACGCCAAAATGCAGTGGTACGTTGTCACTGACTAGTTGTTCTATTTTTACACATAGTGAGGACACTCATCAAAGATTATCTGGTAGATAGGAATCTACCAGATAATCTTTGATGGAGGGCATATCCATGTATACCCGTCCTATCCATTTTCAACAAAAGATGGGGAACAGAGACAGTGTTAAATGCCTTGGTAAGATCGACGAAAATACTCATACATTTTTGGCTGCTGTCGAGGCTGTTAACTACTTCATCAACCAATGAGGCCACCGCATTCTCAGTCAATTTGTCATCCCTAAATCCAAATTGATTTGGTGCCAATAATTTGTTATGCTCTAAGAAGTTTCTAAGACGTTTGTTAAGAAGCCTCTCTAAGATTTTGGACAGAGAAGGCAAAACTGAAATTGGCCTATCATTATTGATACTATCTCTGTCCCCGCTCTTACAGATAGGATGTACAATAGCTCGTTTAAATGATTTGGCAAATATACCCTTTTCCATGGAGATATCCTTACTAATATTATAAACGCGAAAGTTTGTATGGATGTATGGATGTTTATTACTCTTTTAAGTAAAACCTACTAGACCGATTGCGATGAAACTTGGTATGTAGATAGTAGATTCCCACGGGAACGGGGTTTACGTGGGTGAAACTGCGGGGAGTAACTAGATACATATATGTGTTATAATTGGTACCAGTGTACCTAAGAATTTCTGTTACAAATTAGTAGGAATCGCATCCCATCCGAGAGCAGTATTTCTGCGTAAGCTTTGGATAATTTGCTCAACTTCAATTTTATCCGTAGGCAAAAGAACAAAGGAGTTTACATGGCTGCAATCGTCTGGTAAACGTTTGTTATTCTGTGTGTTAATATTGTATTTTTGTGCCAAATTGCTACCTATGCAAGAGGAATATTTATTAACTTTGTTTATCGATGTAAATGTATCTTTACTAATATTTAATAATTCAGTGGGAGATTGTTTAACGCCGTTATTGTGGGTAATGATTTTAATAATTTTCCATGTGGCGCTTGGATTATTTCGTGCTTTACTGAGTTCATTATTCTCATAGCTGTGTTGAAGTCTCTTCAGCAATTTATTACCAAAATTGCGATATCTTATGTAAGTTACCTTAAGGATATAAATATCCGAGTTCATTTTTAGCTGTTTACACATAGAGTCACGATTTCGTATACATTTGAGTAAACCTTTAGTTATCCAGGGCTTAAAAATTCTTTGTTTTCTCCTTCAGATACCACTACAAACAAATTTGATTTCTTTATAATATTATCATGTAAAGCGACTCAATATTACAGTTAGGCACAAACAAACGGTATTAGAACTTTTTATAAGCTGGAACAAACTGTGCTTGATTTGGTATTTGCTTATACTGTACACACAAAACAAACGTTTCATTATATATTTGAATTAAAACTTTTGTGATACTCTTAATTACAATATTCTAAGTTTGTTTGTTACGCTTTCACGCCTTAACTACTCGACCGAACGTCATGAAATTTCGCATACACGTTGTCAGGAGAACAGAAAAGACCTTTCATCCAGAAAAAAGTACTGTTATTAACCTTACCTAACCTACATTTACGTAAACGAAGCCGCGGGCAAAATCTAGTATATAATAAAAGATAGGTATAGCCGCATTTTAAAACACTTTCAGTTCAAAAATCCATTATGACTATACACATATATATAAAGACATTGAATTTTTGTTCAATATGCTTAGGGAATAAATTGACAAAAAAATATTTATAATACTATGAACCAGGACTACAGGACAGAAACTAATTGCGTCGACAGTAACTGTAGTAGGTAGTGACCGGCGTATCTGAATAATTTCTCAAATATCGATCAGCTTGAAAACTACGTTACCGCCACATAAATATCGTGGTATCTCCGCTTAAAACTGAGGTAGTATATTTAGGGAACTACCATAATGTTCCAGAAACTGCTTTAATATAGCCTTGTGTTTCTCCATGAGTAGGAATATCAATGGTCCTTAAATCATTGAGAATATCGATCAACTTGAAAATTACGTTACTGCCTCGTAAGTATTATGGCAAGGCAGAGCGGTATCTCCGCTTTAAACTGAGGTAGGACAACGAGGGTACAAACAGCTTCAATATAGTCTCTTATTTCGCCACGTCCAGGATTATCAATGGTCCTTATATCATTGAGGCGGTGTTATTCTATCAGTAGAGGAAGCAGCGGGCTTTGTCTGTAGCGCCAGCAGTGAAGCGATTCCTTATTTATAGGGCCAGTTCTACTTATGTCCGTAACAAAACTCGCTCAGCGATAAAACAATACCTATGTCAGACCAACAGACAGAGATAACTTACGTGTATCGAAATATAGATGATCTAACAATTTAAAAAAATTGCTTATTGTACTAACCCTACTAATATTTTAAAGTTATTTCACCTTTTTGATGATTATTTATTTAAATCATAAATCGTTTAATGGCTTTGTATGGCACTTGACATAGAGAATATGTGTTGGATTAACCCGTAGGATATATTTAACCCTGTATGCATTGCCGTGGGCAATACACGGGCGAAGACGCGGACTAGACCTATTCTATAAGAGTATTTTTACTAGTTGTACCACAGCATGTATGTATAAAATATAAACAAAATATACCTTATTGTAATTTTATTTATTTTATTTGAGTCGCAGTTAGTAAAAAGTAGATACAGACGCAAATAAACTGAAACAAAAATATAAATAAATAATTACGGTTCATGATGTACACTGTTTTTTTTTAAAGACAATTCCTGTACTTTTGTTCATTCCTGTGTCACTGGGGGCTTTACAAACATTCAAACAACGGACATAAAAACCACCCACACAAAGTTTTGTCCCGTGTGAGATTCGAACCCACAACACTCGGCGCAGTAGCAGTGGCGAGGCGCCTACTGAAACGACTACGCCACTCGTGCATCCCCTCTCTCTACAACTAGTCTGGTTTATGATATAGCGTTCTCCTCACAGTTCCCCTAAACCAACCGTCAGGTTATAATTGCGGAAGCCGCTGTACCTTCCAGTGCCCGTGAGCACCTTCCGAGACCAGTTATAGACAGGTCTTGCCCCAAATCTCGATTTCTCCATCCTAACCTCAGATATCCGGTTCTCGTAAGCGAGCTACCTCGTGCCCAAGTGACACTACCTTTTCTCTAGATAGGTGTCAGAGCAATAAAGCCGCTCACCACTCGCAACTCTGAGAGTTGCTAATGAAAACCTGTCTGAAACCGACGGAGAAGCCGCCTCCCATATCTCCAGTATGGTACCGGAGTTGTATAAGGCACGCTCACTTCGAGACGTACATCCATACGCCTATCCAAATAGGCCTACAAGCCGGGTGTGGCCTGAGTCACTCTAGCTATGACTCTTACTTGCTGAGCAGGCAAGCACCCGAGTTGCGTTGTGGCAGCGAAACCACGTTGTCATTTCGCTAAAGACAATTCCGTGCCTCGCGCGACCGACGCTCGAACGCCACGTGCTTGCCGAGCAACGAACATGTCGTCCTCAGCGGCTAACCACATAGCCCCTGCGAGTCCAACACCAATGTCAGGCACCGCGCAGTCTAATCAGCAGTCGATAGAACACACCTTTCGAGGCAGGCGCAGTGGGCTTCTTGAGCCCGCAGTACCCTGGTCCTAAGGGGGAGACCCGTAGTTCCCCCCTAAAACACTATCTACTTGGGTCCTGAAGATAGGCATTAATATCTATATATTAATACGTGAAGCAAAAACTTTGTACCCCTTTTTACGAAAATTGCGCGGGCGGAGGAGTATAAATATATTAAATAATAATAATATATTAAACTTTATATGGAGAAGGAGGGGCCTAAGGAGAATCCTAATATTTTTATAAAATATGCATTAGAAATACATTAAATTACTAAAAAAAACACTACACGCACTTTATGGTGCCGCTTGCGGTAACAAACATAGTATTGGTAGATCTTTCTTTGCCCGTAAGTAACAAAGTATTGTTTGTGCCCGCCTGCAGCACCATCAAGTATTTAGTTTAACTTATTTGAATATACATATGTAGTTATTTCATTATTTGATAAAGTAAGCATACGAAACAATGCATTAGTCAGTCGAATTTTATATAGATATTGTGATACTTGTTTATCTCTTTTCAGTTCATTACTTTTAAGCAGTCAGGATTTTTGTTTTTATAATAATAATATTATTTCAGATTTTTAGTTTTATTAACCGACAAGTTATTTCTGTAGTTACTTAATGTAATATTATAATATAACATAATACATATATAGTTTTATTTTAATATATAACTAAGTACAGGCAATGTCATTCCTGACTTAAATACATTTTTGCTGTAAAATTATACTTCGGGCGTCCCGATATATAATTGATACGCTTTTTGACAATTTGTGTTAAAACAGTAATATAAACGTGATATGATACCTACATATATTTTTGAAATGGTTTTACACGATCTTTCATTTGATACCCATATTGCTAAGGTAAGAAAAAATAAAAACAAACCCCGCCTTTTTTTCATTTGCGGGCGCCATTTTGCAATTTTATATAGCCCATGTCACTACCACAATTCTGATGAATTCAACGACACCTCATTTGTCAAAAACTGTCCGGCGCTGTAGGGCGTGCCAAAGAAATGGACATCTACATATACACACATACATACATATATACATACCCTCCTTCTGACGCAGTCGGGTAAAAACAAAAAACAAAGTAGCAAGCTTAGAAATTTTGGTCGAATTTTGACCACTAGTATATTTTATGCTAAGAAATGTATCAATTGACTATTTCTAGGATTTACCATAGTTCAACAACATCCAGCCATATCGCCGTTTCGACGCATACCTAATAAATTTATACTGTGTAAAAAATTGTGGGAGTCTTCGAGACTAATCTAGTAAACCAATTTAAATACTAATCTCATAACTATTAACGAGTTTGATTTTACCTAGCAATTCTAGCAACAAAATTACAGATCCACAAACAACTTGCCAGAAAATGCCTATTTGTTAACACAAATAGAAGTCTTCAGAGAAATTAAGTTTATTATGAGTTTGCTACAAGTTGACTACAAGCCTTCGATCAGTTCAGTCACCATGCACTTGACACCTACAAGAGCATATTATAGTATAAATTTTGATCAAAGGCAATACTCATTTGAGTAATTAAGTGTTGTTTAACTTATATTTATCACTAAATTAACGAGTGTCATGCAATGTATACATTGCACGCATTGCGCATTGGTTAGGCAGTTATGGCTTAGCTTCATAGTTCTTGAGATTTCGTGATTAGTCAGTCAGTGATTTTTCGCTACCTACTGTATGTACCATAGGTTTCTTTCATTTTGTATATAATACAAATTTGACGGATCGGTTCTATCTAGTACAGTTCCTAAGTATATTTAGTTATATTATGTATCTGAATTAGAGATGATTTTAACGATTTATTTGATTTATGTTTATGCAAATCCATATTTTCCATTTTATTTAAATTAAAGCATCGTATTCGCTATGCTTTCATTCTTTATTTTTCTTATGTGTTTTTAATCTTCTCTTCTTTTATTAGTAAAGTATCTGATGAGTGATTGAAGCAAACTGTTCGAAGAAAACGAAGGAGATAGGTACTCATGATTGTATAGTCTGTATATTCTTCCACAAAACAAATAACAATATGGAATATACTTACTAAAGAAATGGGTCAAGGGGCTAAATGAATAATCCATGCGTTTGTCTCGTATGTGGGGCTGAGTCATACTAATACAGGTAATACTTCTATCACCTCTATACTTACTGACTGCCACAATTCCACAACTAAATTCGTTTCGTACGAAGGTAACTGGCAAGTATTAGGGAGCTAACTTATCGCCGCCTACCGGCAAACCAAACAATTGAGTTATGATTATCCAAATAAATCAAATGTTTTATCATTAAGGTCTATCCACACATATCAAGGCCGTGCCCGGGACATTACAAAGCCGTGGCCATGCTAGTACACTGAAGCTTCGTCGCCGTGCCGGCCCGGACACGAAAATATACACACCGATATTTTTTTGAGCTCGTGTCTGGCCACGGTCCGTCCACGTCACGGGCACAACCCTGATATGTGTGCATAGCCCTTTACTTGGGCTTAAAGTGCGTTTTCTAATAAAGTTGTTTACAAAACTAGTGATATAATATGATTTCTTTGCAAAATTTACAGTTGTTTAGCTATATAGCAAATTGATGTTAAAATTTTAAAGCTAAACGCTTAATAAATCTACTACTTACACAATTCCTAAGCGAAAACCCACGAACACTTTGCCCTACCGGGAATCGAATAACTACTAATAATAACTAAATAGGTATTTAGTTATTAGGTACTAGTACTTTTATTCGCATTCACATTTACGTTTGTAGGTTGGTAGGTACCAACAAACGTAAATGTGAATGCGAATCGATACAATACATTGTCGAGGCCAATGTTTTTTTCACATTAACACGTACCCTATGTGTTAATGTGGAAAAATATTCATATCCACTTAATAGTATAAAATCAAAATATGCAAGACAAATAAATACATATACAATTGAAATCACAGTCGCGTTTAAATTATATGTAGTGATCGGGATGGCAAGCATTTATTATACCACAGTTAAAATGGTTTCAAAGATTTTGGTTTAGAAATTAATGGAAATACTACAGCAGTACCTAACCTATGTACATATATAGCATGAAACTTGCGCGCCATGCATCTTATGAAAACAGCGTGATTTGGTGCCGTGCTCTGTGGCCTGCAATAAAGATTTTAAAAACCAGTATCTCAAAGCTAAGGCCAAAAGCTATAAAGTGTGATAGATTGCTGCTCAAAAGTTATATTTTCAGATATTAGTACAACAATAAAAAAAGCAGTGTAAATTGGCCCTGAGTTTCATGATTCTTTTTGTGAGAGTTCCATTCCCCGAACAGATTTTTTAAAGATTTAATATTAATTTCCTGTTTCATCTATAAAAGATAATATATATTTATGCACAATGGCATGTCTAAAAACTGTAAACGTATTTATGACAACATCGATATGTAGGTATAGATTATAGATAGATCTACGGTTGCAGCTACATTGCGGGGGAGGCGGAGTACACTGAAGTCATCAAAACTCCAAACTGTACTTAAACAGGCATGTCACTGAATTAGGTACTGAACTTGGCTCAAAGTCGGATGCTATATAGACAGAGTCTATGGCAAAAATATAAGCTATGCCGCGCCGCGCCGTTTACATGATATTCCTGTGAAATACCACAGGAATACCATGACATATGCCAATCGATGAATACATCAATAGGTGTTTTCATCGATATGCCATCGATGAAAACACCTATTGGTATCTATCCTATCCACAAATTGCGTAAATTATTCAGTATGGAATATGAATTTACAACGCCTTAGGTACTATTATTTATTGTTACTTATATTATGTATACTACCTGCATATATTAGTAATATCACGTCAAAATTAGAGATTTGCATAGATAGTTGGAGGGCGTAAAATTGATATGTGCATTGACCGTTATAATAATACTCTGTGATGTAATATATTAGATCTCTTTAGATTTTAAAAAGACAACTCACGCCCTACGAGTAAATCCTGTGTCGCGGGGGACTTACTAACATTCACACAACGGATACAAGGAATACCCAAACTCGGAGCAACCATTTGTGGATTAAACAAAGTTTTGTGCCCTGGGATTCGAACCCACAACACTCATCGCAGCGACATTGGCGAGGCGACCACTGAAACCACTACGCCATCCGTGCTGTCAACATGTGCTATCACCGTGGGAGAGCCACGCTTCGGCACGAATGGGCCGGCTTGACCGGAGTAATACCACGGCCTCACAGAAAACTGCCGTGAAATAGCGCGCGTTGTGTTTCTCACTCGACGGAGTGAGGGTAACGGAGGCCCAACCCTCCCCCCTCCTTCAAATTTAAAAGGCTGGCAACGCACTTGTGACACTTCTGGTGTTGCGGGTGTCCATGGACGGCAGTAATCGCTTACCATCAGGCGACCCGCTTGCTCGCTTGCCTCATGCCATAAAAAATCACTTCATAGTACTTTATTGAACAGTATACATAGTGTTACCATAAATATTGATACAAATAAAACCTTTTATTTTATATTGCATGTAACATTTATTTCATTCGTTTTTACATTAATATAATAACATTAAAAATATATGAAGCTCATTCAAAACGATCTCCATTGACTCTAATACAGTCCTTTAAACGTTAAGGCCAGTTATCAATAGGAATACGCACTCTCTCCATGAGAAAATTCTTCACTGCCACTTTTATGTATTGTTTTAGGGACTCCAAATTACCATGGCGTTTAGAGCATGCCTTAAGAACACTGACCATAAATCATAATCCAGCGAATTAAGACCGGGTCTAGATGACGGCCAGTCTTCAGCTCTGATGAAGTCCGAAATGTTCGTTTCAAACCACCCTTGGGTGGATCGAGCTTTATGACCCGGTGCTGAGTCTTGCTGAAAGGACCATTCTTGGTTATGGAACATGGTGTTATTAAGAAGCTTAACCACCTTCTCAAGAATCATATCTTGATACACTAGTGCCGATGTTTTGACACCTTTTCCACAAAATGTGACCTCCCTTTGAGTACCGCTTATGAAGTAGCTTCGATTGTACCACCCCATTCATTTTTAAATTATCAGCTAAATAATGACCAGTGCAACTTTTATAGGCTGCAAGTCCTCTTTTTTTTAACGTGGAGAAATGCATTGATGCCTACCTTTCCGCGGAAAAGGGGAGCAGAGCGGTTATGTTGGGCTCACTCGGACAAAGATGTCACGTCCCGGGTACTACCGACTAAACCTACCACATGTGCCAGCCAGCGATGCCTTGAGTGGTGGTTGGGTCACTGGAACTGAAACAATTTCAGTGACCCACCCAGCAGTGCCCAACGCAGGAATGGCCACGGGCGACGACTCCTGGTCGACGCTCCGGCACAACAGAGGGCGTTATTTCGTAATATGGCTGACGGACGGGTGAACGCCGTTCCCTCGCCCACGGCCATCACTATCGCGGCATCAGGCGCGCATAGACGCCACCTGCGCCGCCCGGGCTTCCGGTGGCAGCTTGGATCCACAAGGATACTTTTGTCACGGATCCGCGACGCCACCTCCTTCCGCGAGATAATGTCCTCGCAGAAGGATGCGATCGCTATCCAGTTCCTCTCGCTGTCAACTATAGCTTTGAGGCTGCAAGACCTAAGACATCTTTTAAAATACACGATATGGTTCTAGGTGCTTTATTCATTTCCCGAGATAAAATCTCTTTCTTCACTGTTTTGATCGCTTTTTTCATGCGAATACTAGGTGGACGGCCAGTTTTTTTTCTGTCATAAACAGAGGAGATTTCATTGTACCTATCAATAACACGGTATGAGTAATGCTATCACAGAATTTTGGTTCTCTTTATCAACTCATTTCATTTTAATATCACAAAAATATTTAACACCGACTCGCGCAAAAATGAGAAAACGCTATGAATATTTATACAAGAATGACAGACTCTAAATTAAAATGTAATATTATGTTTTTTTATTGTTATAGTATGTATTTATAGCCAGACGTACGTTATCGTAAATATTATACCTACTTAAGGTATAATATTTACGATAACGTACACTTTGACCCTTCATATTTCTCCCTTACTTTTATTATACTAACTCTACATTATAAGAGAACGCGCAAATTTCAAGAATCCACACGGTGTGGTTTAGTCTGTGCATAGATACTTAAGTCTTTATATATAATGTATTGTATTGTGCCAAAGGTTCTTGCTAGATATGTTCTGGAAAATGATGCCGCGGAGCGTAGGTATTACTCGTGCAGTCGATATAGCTATGTATTTACCTGCAGTAGGTAATGCCGTTTAGTTTACGTGATATGTCAAGATTTGGTTTCAGCTAAACATATGGTAAATGATTAGATATCATTATTTTATAAATAAACAACATTTTTCTCGATTAAACTTTGCTAACATTGCTAAGTACCTAATGCAATATACACTTCTCATCAGAAAAATCGAAACACTTCCGTTTTTATGGTTTCTATCCTAATTTAACACAAAAGAGTTTTCATTCCATGAAAAAAATCACATGATTGTATAGGTGGCAGTTTGGCCATTACAGTGATAAGCGAAAATTCTAAATTCAATATTAGAATTTCAATGTTTATCCTATAAATGAAATGATTCACTGTTTTGAGACAAATGTGTGTTTAGAGTTGGAGTACATTTCACCTTTGAAAACTAAAAATTAGCGCTTATCTTAAAACTTTTTATTCTGTGTTCTGTATACTGTGTATGTACTGTGACTTTGGAACGTCTGAAAAAGTTTTTCTCAAACATATACTTCGCCCGCAGAAGCCGCCCAAGTGGTGGCATTGCTGGATTCTGGACTTAGTCAGCGTGTTGTGGATGAAAGATTGCATCGAAGCCTGTCGTCTGTTCATAGAGTCTACAAACGCTATCGGGAGACTGGTTTGTTCACGCGCCATTCAGGATCTGGCAGGAATCGGGTCACTTCTGAGCGAGATGATCCATTTATTGTAACAACTTCTTTATGAAATCGACGCCTTAAAGCTTTTCAACTGCAGCAGCAGCTTCATGTTGTACGTAGGTCGGCTGTAAGTGACTCTACAATTAGAAGAAGATAGAAGGAACGTGGACTGGTACCGCACAAGCCAGCAAATGGGCCGAAATTAACTGCAGACCATCGAAGAGCGCGCCTTAACTTTGCACGTGAGCACCTATATTGGTCATACCTCCAGTGGAACAAAGTCCTCTTTTCTGATGAGTATAAAATTATGCTGTATGGTAACGACGAAAGAAACAAGGTCTATAGAATAGATGGAGAACGCTTTGCACAATGCTGCATTGAAGAAAAGGTCAGCTATGTTGGCGATTCGTGGACGGTTTGGGGAGGAATCAGCGCCGACGATAAGACAGAGCTTGTCTTTGTGTCTGGGCTACGTCTGCCTGCACTAAACAGTCATCGATACATCGAACAGTGGCTTGAGCCTCACGTGATGCATATTTTATTGGCAACGGTTTCATATTCATGCACGATAATGCTAGGGCTCACACCGCGAGCGTCGTACGAGATTATGTTACCGAAGTCGGTATCTCCATTATGGTATTAGAAGCTTGATAATAACATAGCAGATACAGTTATATAGTATATTTGGTAAATAGCACATTAATAATAAAAACACAGCTTTCAGCCTCTGCTGACACAAGAGATGAAGATTGTTTTTCCTTTGACATAGGAAAAAACCAGCAGTCATTCTAAAATCCAAACATACGTCATGATTCATACCAGCCAATCAATGAACAATTGTACTTCTTTGCTCTAACATTCCTCCTCAATTGTTTCCATCAGACTTCCTATCAAGATTCAGACTCCTCTAATCCTTTCATTCACTCACTCACGGACAATCCTCAATGCACTTCCATCTCATTTCTGCAAAACTCATACTTTCCTCTAATTACTGCCTTTGTCAAAGCATCATCCTTTGCTGTGTCTCCAAATACCTCAGCGTGATTGCTCCATTTTCTATAGTTGCCCGAATGAAGTGATAGCGCATATCAACATGTTTAGTCTGCTGATGGTGCACTTGGTTTTGTGCAATAGCCATAGCGGACTGGCTGTCTGTATGAATCACAATGGGTGGCTCCTTATCTGTGATTTCTTTTTAAAAACCTTCTGTGGAATATGGCCTCTTTCGCAGCCTCGGATAAGCTTATGTATTCAGCTTCTGCTGTCGATAGTGCTATACTGCTCTGTTTGGAGCTTTACCACGAAATGGCTCCAATAGCCATCTTGAACACATTTCCTGAATATGACCTTCTGTCAACAAGATTACCTCCATGATCTGCATCAGCAAAGCCTTCAATTTCTTGACATGTGTCCTTAGAGTATACTATTCCCATACTCTTTAATCTTTTAAGGTATTTCAGAATCCTTTTCGCTGCAACCCAGTGAATTTCTTCAAAGTTTGTTGCGTGGGCAATGTCGGGCCTTGTACAGACAGCAACATACATCAATGATCCTATCAGCTCTCTGTAGGGTATGCTGTCGTCAGGTACAGATGACTCTTTTGGTTTTTCGAAACGCTGCCCTGTAACTCCTGGATTACTCACTGGTTTACAGTTCTCCATTTTAAATCTGCGAAGAACTTTCTCGATATACTCCTCCTGATCGATTTTATTAGTACCGTTCTCTTGTTTTATTCTCATTCCAAGAAAGACCTCCACATTACCTAAATCCTTCATCTCAAATATTGATTTAAGTTCGTCCTTAACCTTTCTCATTTCCTTTTCATTGTTGTATAAAATGAGGATATCATCAACGTAGATAGCCAGTATTATCATTTCTTTATCACGTTTCCTCATGTATACACAGGATTCGTTTAAGCAACGTTTAAAGTTTAGGCTCTTCAGTTCCGAATGTAGCTTTTGGTTCCAAGACCGAGGGGCTTGCTTAAGACCGTAAAGAGATTTCTTTATTAAGCACACATAGTCTTCTTTGCCCTTTTCTTCAAAGTAAGGTGGCTGTCGCATGTAGACCTTTTCACTTACGCTTCCGTTTAAGAATGCTGTTTTGACATCCATATGGTCAATCTGCAGACCGAGGTTCGCTGTCAACGCAATAAGAAGTCTCAAAGAGCTATGCCGGACCAAGGGCGAAAAGGTTTCATCATAGTCAATCCCTTTTCGCTGACTGAACCCTCGCGCGACCAATAGAGCCTTGTACCGAGTTTTATTCCCGGCCTCCTTTTCGACTTTAAATAACCATTTACAGTCAACAACATTGCTCGCTTGGTCAGGTTTCACAAGAACCCAGGTCTCATTTTTCTTTAAAGCATCAAGCTCCTCCTGTATCGCATCTCTCCACTGTGCAGCATCATTTCTCGATAGTGCCTCTTGCACAGTCAGCGGATCATCTTTTTGTGGTATGGCTTGATAAGTGGAAAAATCTGGCCTCTAAATCTGCCTCCGCTCTCAATGTGGGTATCTCCTCTCTTCCACTGTCGGTTCAGTTTGTGTCTCTTTCTCATCTCCTGGCTTCTCTTCGAACGACATCCACTCTTCATCCTCTTCTTCAGCTACTTCTGTACACGAGTCAATATGATCTCTATCATTTGACAGAAGGTTCTCTTCAATTATCTGTTCTGACCGAATAGGTTCATTTTCTTGAAGGATTTCCTTGTGCTGTTGATCTTCAGTATCAGTAGTTCAGTATAAGTTGGGCTCCTATTCTTCAAGTAGACTGCGGTATTGGTCGCCTTTGCACAGTACCGAGTAGGTAGTCCAGCTTCCTGTAGCATCGCTCTTGCCTTCTCTGCTATCGTGTGATTCGCACGTTCGGCTACTCCGTTTTGTTCGGGCGTATAAGCAATTGTTAATTCATGCTTAATTCCATGGTCCTTCAGGAATGCGTCGACTCTTGCGTTGACGTATTCACCGCCGTTGTCAGTTCTCAATACTTTCAACTTCTTCCCTGTTTGTGTCTCCGCAAAACTCTTAAATTGCTTTAATTTTTCAAAGGCTTCACTCTTCTTGAAAATCATCGATAAAAGTTATGAAGTACCTGTGACCACCTATGGACTTCTCACTCATCGGTCCACAAATGTCAGAGTGTACCAACTCTAAGAGCTCTCTAGCCCTTGTAGCCTTGTTGCGTACAAATGGTTTTCTTGTTTGCTTGCCCATCAGACAGGCTACACATTCTAATTTACAATTAGAAGTATTTTTAAAACTCACCCCAATCGCCAGTTTGTCTCTTAATAAAGTTAGGTTACGTTCTCCTAGGTGTGCCATCCTTTTATGCCATAGCTCCATTTCATTGTTTGTAGTAGCAGCTAGAGCAGTTGCCTGTAAACATTGTTTAATTTTATAGACACCTCTGTCAAGCACTCCTGTCACACGTGGATTACCTTTAATTGAACACTCACCTGCATTATAAATCTTACAACCATTTTTAGAAAAAACGACAACCTTATCCTTATTTACAATGCAACTCACACTCAACAAGTTAGAAGCAAGATCTGGTACATACATGACAGTCTTGACGCTGACGTCAAGTGCAGCATTCTCTACATTACCAAAACCTTCTCCATATACTTTACCACCGTTTGCATAGCATACCTTCTTGTCAATCTTTACAAAATCACTCATCCAGTCATCCAGTCAGCTCACATGTGCTGACGCTCCAGCATTCGTCGAGATGATATTTCTCTTGATTCCCAGTGCTCAGTGCCGTCGCCATATGACTGGTCTTCGACTGCCGAGGATTATGTGGACAATCACAGGCTTTATGCAGTCCCTTGCAGATAAAGCACTTCACAGTCTTCTTTTGCTTATTCCTCTGAACAAACTTCTTATGATATTTAGTAGTAGTAAGTGCCGAACTTGGGCCTGCAACACCCTGGATTGCGTAAACTTTGGTGCCATCTAGTTGCAGCAGTTTCGTTTTTATAAAATCAGTTTTTAGCTCCGTGTTAGTATTCTCTAACGCTAACCTCATGGTTGTATACTCCTCCGGTAACCCCTGTAGCATCAGTGCTGCTAATAATTCGTCATCAATCTCTTTACCCATATCTGAGAGTTGACTTTTAGCTACTCGCATTATCTCTGTTACGTATTCAGTTATCGAATTAAACATATTAAGTTTAAGGCTCACCAGCCTCGACAACAGTCTGCATCTGTTGTTGATACCCTTGTCCTCGTAAGCGATTTTTAAATTGTTCCAGGTCGCATACGCCGTCGTAGCTTTGCGAACGTGTACCTTACACTGGTTCTCTATCAGCAGGCAGATCTTGGTGCGTGCCCGTTGTTCACCCCGTTTACCAACCGCGTCTCCATCAGCTGGAACACTTTCCACGTACTTCCATAAGTCATCGTGTACTAGTATGCACTCAACATCGAAATTCCAACTGTCGTATTTGCTGTTTCCACTTCGTTTCTCTATCGTACTTCTAACAATTGTACTTCTTTGCTCTAACATATGGAATGGCCAGCAAGAAGCCCGGACATGAATCCGATTAAACATCTATGGGATGAATTAAAGAGACGAATTCGTGCAAGAGATCCTGCCCCAGAAACACTTAGCCAGCTGCAAAATGCAATCCAAGAGGAATGGAATGCCACAACATTTGATCGTGACTCTCATCCGATCGATGAAGAAACGTATGGAAGCAGTAATAAGAGCTCGGGGAGGGAATACAAGTTATTAAGTAAACGTTTCTTAGCTTTTCATTTACGTGTGTTGTTTTATCAATTTCCTTCATTCTCCATACAGGGTAAAAATTACTTGTTACTTAAACAAAATACGAAAATACGTATGAAAATGTAATTTGAATTTAGAACATTAACATTAGGATTTCAAAACCTCATATTATTCACTATTAATAAGTACTTATAATAAGGTAGTTGACTCGCATTTTATTATTATTTTTCATAGTTACAATACCCAAACCCTAAATTACATAGTTTTATGAAATCTACATAAAAATGAATAAGATACAAGCGTTTTAAATCTGGTAGTAGGCTACTAATTTTATAGTCAAATGACAAGAAAATTGCTGCCTCAATTTTCATCTAAATTTGATACTGTTTTTACACGATGAATTCTTTTGATACAGGTATATTTGCTCTTCTATGTAAAATAATGTACAAAATCACACGACCCTATTGCGGTGCAATCCTAAATAAAACAACCTCCTATACAAAGTTAGAAAGATGTTTGACTTAGAGATATTACTTCATTTTAGTTTTCCATAAATATACTGATGTGGCTAGCAAGCAAAATTAAATGAATAGGCACGTGAGGACCTGTTATTGGTTATCAACTTATCAGTTACTTACTGAAATGTATTGTCAAACTAGAATAAGCTGTTAGATCTTCATAAATAAATAAATAGCGCTTTTACGTAACATTGTGTCGACATTCCACATCCTTTCACCATACATTATTTAATCTTGAATCAATTCAGTAATTACCGTTCGTGTTCGTGTATGGTTAATAACAAAATTATGTTTTATATACCGATTTACAGTTACATGTAGCAACACTGAGCGACAATTGTCATTATTGTCATGTCAAAAAATTGGTATGTCGCTAATGAGTAATGTTGGTATGTCAAATTATCAATGGCAAATTGTATTTATCTAAACATAGGTTATATGAAGCTATAAATAAAGATCTAACACGAAAACAATGGTTAAACAATGAGTTTCGATGTTCTATAATTCTGATCCATCGGAAATCGCTATAGGTATCAAAAATTGTTAACTATCAACCATGGACGCGACGTTTATGAAACCAGTACAACCTCACATATTCAAAGCTATAAAAGATTTAGATATTGCTACACTTATGACATGCACACCTGAAGAATTAAGGCCTATAATACCATGCCTCGTCCGTATGGCACTTATATCTCCTTTAGATGTAACTAGATATTGTGCTGAAGCCAAGAAGGATGTGTTGATCATCCTTTCTGGTATAGATCTGGTTAATTTCATCGTATCCCTATTATCTATCGAATTTAATACATTAGAAACTGACCTGAAGAAAGAACAGCAAATGAGGTAAGTCATTGATAGGTTTTACAATATTTTTATTAATAATTGTTCTGCTTGTGTGCACTAAGAATAATACCTGTGCCGCGGGCATTTCAAATATTCAGACAGACTACTCATCCAGACTCAGAATGATGAATGGTGAATTCACACAGATTATTATCCTATGTGAAGTTCAATCCCACAATCCTGCAAACTGGTAATGTCATATCATCCAGATAAAGCATGTCCTATGTAGTCATTTTATTTGTAATTTTCAAACTTTGATCATTATTTTGCTAAATCAACTTTTGGTTGCTAGTTTCCAGACACAATATGTTCATCATTGTCTCTAGACATGCTTAAATTGACAGATTAAATGTATATATATATATATCTTTACTTCACTGCACTGCTCTAAATGTAAATAAGTAAATTTTTCATTATAATACTTATCCTTGTTACAGACTGAAAAGTGGATCGCTATGCACAGAGACTTTTCTTATTCAGAGTATCACTAATGGTATAACAAATGATTTTGAGCAATCTGACTCACCTCGGCGGGTTCGTCTTGTATTATCTGAGTTACTACTAATGCAGGCACAGTTAGTAGAATACAATCAGAACAAAAACTCTAATAATGCAGAGAATACCATAAAACCTTCAGAACTATTTGATAATGATGTGTACCTGGAAGAGGTTACTGATGTTATTTGTATCAGCCTTGCAGAACTGCCTAATTTATTAAACATTTGTGACATTGTTGAAGTTTTACTCCATGTTAATAAAGGGCCTATAATTATATCATGGGTAGTAGCTAACATGCCTGATACACTCCAAGAAGGTATGTGACATTTTACACTATTATTATATTCATAGTAAACATTTATCTACATTATAGTGCACAAACAGTAACACTTTGTAAGTCAAGATGTGAAATTATAAAAAATGTATACTTACCATGTCTCCTATACTTAACTACAATAAAGATTTGAATATGGAATACAATTATGAATTTATTATCATCAATTAGTGAAATAATTATTGTTATTATTACAATGATTTTCTAATTTTATAGTGTTCATCAAATATAATGAAAAGGAAGTGCCGCAATATCTAGATTTTCAACTCTAATTAATTATAATAGTTAATATACTACATCATTTATTAATATCTTTTCAGTGGCTGAATCTCTTGTGTTGAATGCAGATAGAAGTGAAGAAGGAGGTATAAGAGCTAAAACACTAACCACTCTTTGTGCTGCCTGTCCTCACTTAGCAGCTTCTGTGAGGGCTAAAGCTGCATCTGCTTCACGGCTGCCCTCACTGGTCATCAATCTCACTTTGTCACATCATCAGGATGACTTGGTAGGTTTACTTGATGAAGATTGATGTTATAAACCATATAATGAAAAATGCATTGCAATTTTTAAAAAACCATGCTAGTTGTCTGATCTAAATAAAAGCAATATTTATATTACAGGTTTCCTTTATGTCTGGTCTCCTACTTGGCTCTGATCAAACAAGTAGAGCATGGTTTGCAACATTCTTGCGTAACTCCCACAAGAGGGGTAAAGGTGATGGCCATGCTGCATTGACTAAATTACGACAAGAATTGCTGAACAGATTGAAAGAAGCGACTGCTGGTGTGAATGCCTCTGCATTACTAAGACTTTATTGCGCTCTTAGAGGAATTGCAGGAATAAAGTTTCAAGATGATGAAGTTGCAGGTCTTTTGAGACTTGTCACACAAAAACCACCACCAACACCAGCTGGTGTTAGATTTGTATCATTGAGTCTGTGTATGATCCTTGCTTGCCCTTCTTTGATGGGTAAGAGCTTATTCAGATAATTTAGTCTATCTTAAGATAATATGTCAATGATATATTCTAAAATATTATTTCCTTTGTTCAGCTGCTCCTGAACACGAAAAGAGAGCTATAGAATGGGTACAGTGGCTGGTAAAAGAAGAAGCATATTTCGAAAGGTAATTATGATCACTATATTATAATAACGGATGTATATTATGTCAGTAAAAATCGGGCTTCTACTTTCAATGTCTTCTCACAATTTATTTATTTAGATTAATATATGTTAAAATTCATTACTCATGTAATGAATTTTAACATATATATCTATTATGTAGTTTTAATAATGAATATAAAATAAAATCTATAACAACTTAATATTCTTATTGGCGTATAAGAAATACTCACTCATTTTAATGTACTGTTACAGTAATTCTGGAGTGACCGCATCATTTGGCGAAATGTTATTGTTGATAGCAATTCATTTCCATTCGGGTCAATTGACAGCTGTGGGCGAACTTGTTTGCGCCACTTTAGGTATGCGAGTTCCTGTGCGACCGAATGGGCTTGCTCGAATTAAACAAGCATTCACCCAAGAAATATTTACTGAACAGGTATATTAATTTAATACTTTTTATTGCTATTTTCAATACAAAAATAATATTAGCATTATTGTAATATAAATTATACTTTAATTATTGCAGGTTGTTACAGCTCATGCTGTTAAAGTGCCAGTAACGGCTAATCTTAACAGCAACATACCTGGATATTTGCCTGTCCATTGCATCCATCAGCTTTTGAAATCTCGTGCGTTTTCTAAACACAAAGTCCCTATAAAGAATTGGATATATCGACAAATTTGCAACTGTACTGCGCCATTACACCCGGTCATGCCAGCATTAGTAGAAGTTTACGTCAATTCGATTCTCGTCATTAACAACAAAGGTACTAACGAATACGTCAACAAACCAATAATGGAAGAAGAAATTAGAAAAGTTTTTAGAAACTCTATTTTTGGAGCAAACTTTGATGTCCAAAACAAACCATTTACACCAATGGAAATCGACAATGGAGAATCTGCAATCGATATAACCATTGAAAAGCCAACTTTGGCGTCACAGTTGTTGCTTATTTACTACCTATTATTGTATGAAGATGTTAGATTATCCAATACCGCCACTCTCATAGCCAATGGAAGAAAAATAAAAAGTTATTCGGCGGCGTTTTTGTCTGAATTACCAATTAAATACCTGTTGCATCAAGCTCAAAAAGATCAAATGAGTTACGGAGGTTTATTCAGTCCTCTACTTCGTCTGTTGGCGACACACTTCCCACAATTATCTCTTGTAGATGATTGGATGGACGATCAATTATTCGGAGATACAAATCGGCATCAAGTCGACGTCAATCTTTCGGACACGGCTATAAATGATGCATTCCAAACTATAGAAGAGAATCCTTATAAAACAGGCAAGATATTGAAAGCTATGCTCAATAAAAATCCAACCGACATATGGCCATTCGCCGAAACATTCGTTAAGTATTTCAAAAGTGTACTTGGTGATCAAGTACCACGTCATATACAAGAGTTATATCATGAAGTTTGGTTGCGTCTCAATACAGTCCTACCTCGCTGCCTATGGATTATGACAATCAATGCATTATTGGACATCAACGGCAGTTCCAAAAACGTCACCATTACACAAGAAAATGTTTTGGTAGACCCATTACAGGTATTGCGTTGCGACATACGGGTGTTTAGATGCGGCCCAATACTAAAAATAATTCTGAGAATTTTAGAGGCCAGTCTAGCTGCATCGAGAAGTCAACTTAGCAGACATTTACTGGACAAGCCATTGCTTGAAAAAAGTGGACAACTTACATCAGATACCGAAAGAGAAGAGTTAAAGAATGCCTTGGTAGCCGCACAGGAGAGTGCCGCTCTTCAGATTTTATTGGAAGCATGTTTAGAAACATCAGAAGACGAATCTAGACCTGAACTTATGTGGTCTTTGCGAGAAGTCAGGAGTATCATTTGTTCTTTCCTACATCAAATATTTATTTCGGAACCATCACTGGCTAAACTTGTACATTTCCAAGGCTATCCAAGGGAACTTCTACCAGTTACTGTGCAAGGAATACCTTCAATGCACATTTGTTTGGATTTTATACCGGAACTCCTCAGTCAAGCCTCTCTCGAAAAGCAAATATTCGCCGTCGATCTCGTATCCCACCTGTCCATACAGTATGCATTACCAAAAGCTATGTCTATTGCTAGATTGTGCGTAAATACTCTTTCAACTCTTTTATCTGTGCTTCCGAGTGATTTGAGATTGGAACTGTTTCAACCAGTACTAAAATCTCTCGTGCGGATCTGTACAGCATTCCCTTCACTCTTAGAAGATATCACTTCTTTACTGTTACAACTTGGAAGAATATGTGAGTCTCAGGCTTCTCTCGGTCATTGCTGGAACGATACTAGTATATTGGGAGAAGGAGCTTATGTGTCTGCAGAAGCACAGCCTGAGACTAAAGTTTTAGTGGCTGAAGTATTATGTAGAGATATAAAACTGACAATGTCTGAAATAGTGGATAAGGCACTTTTGAATGATAAACTGTATTAAAAACGTAAAGCTAGTGATTAAACATATCACAAGATATATGGACTGTTTAAATTTTTATTTTAAGCATAATAAACAACATTGAAAACGATTCATGTTAATTATACAGTAATAGTTAGCCATCTAGCCATTTGCTACATACAGCATACAGTAGCCTTCAATTGAATAGGTACACATTGAAAAATAATATATTAGCTAGCAAGTCAGTGACTTAATTATGACCAAAGAATATTAACTACATGATTGAATATATAGTTACATCTATATTCAATCCATAAGTCTCATAATGTGTTTTCAACATTGCTAGACTTATATTGACTGTTTTAAAGTTGGTAATAAATACAAAAGTATTGCTATATATAAATTTAATACATAACTAGTAACATATTAGATGGTTCAACAGAATGTTGCATTTCTAATTGTCTATACATCCACGCACTTTGGTTTCTTGCTGCGTGATTCCCGATATCATGGAATATTTGGGCCTGAAAACATACAATAACATATTACCATACAAATATAGTCGTAAGAAAAGGCATAATTATATCTTTAAGGAAAGGAACATGAAATCAGTCAGAAGTTAAATAGACTACGTATAATTTCGACCAGCAGTTTCAACAAGTACTAGAGTAAATTTTATAAAGATATGTTAGAAAATATGATCTCAATGTTTATAACAACAGATTTATTCAAATGTTAGCCACGTTCTTGCGTATTTTAGTGGCACTGGCTTTCATTATGAAGTTTATTATGGTTTCTGTCAGTTAATTACTTATAAACTTAAACCTACTAAGATAAACGATACAATCATAAACACAAGACGTACCTGTAAATACCAAGTTTGCAATAATCGCACATGCGCACCAACTTTGGAGAAGTTCTTTTTAACAAATTCTAACGCTTCGCTACACGATTGCAGTACTTGTAATCGCGCTTCACCTGACGGAGGCGCCGTTGCTATTCTACACTTCGTATATAATAGCATAGCTGGAATTACAGAATGAGTACTATATGTTATGATGTTGATGATTTACAATCAATTTAAAAGACTTAGAAATTCCAATAAATAGATATGTACCTATATATTTCGAGATGTGAGAATGGGTCCAAGAATGCTAATAAACTTGGTCGATGCTAGTTATAAAACACAAATTATATGCAAACGGTCGTATTCTGGGTGCCTTGTGCGAGTTGATTTTACTTTAACGCGATCGAAACGTTTAATTACCCCATTTGGCTCTCTGATTGGTTAAGAGCTTGGAGCGGGCAAATCGGAGCGTCGAACGTCAAAAACATGTCGATCGCGTTGACGTTAAAAAAACTCGCACTAGGCATTCTAGAAAGGCTAACGACATCTCAAAATTAAACTCATGTCAAGTGACTTCATTGGCTGTTGCTAAGTCTCAGTCAGCCAATCACAGGAGATAATCTGAGAGATCTGCCTATTAAAAATCGGAGTTTGTATATAGTGTGAGTTTTCATAAAGTGCACATATGAAAATGAGTGAAACTAGACATCATTTTATCGCTAGAAAAAATAATAATAAAAAAATAAAAAATAATATTCTTCGATTTATACCTATTTATATTTTTCTTTAATAGTTATGGACCTTGTACCAAGAAAACCTTGTAACTTTTGAACCAGGTGGTTAATCGTGTTGAAACAAAAACAGTAATAATACGCAATGTGTAGAAAATAAAATCCTAAAAAATACCGGTGGCATAAAAATAAGGAACATTTTGGACCAAAACTAAGTTTCGTACAATGTTTTTTTAAACATTGTTAATAATCTCAAGAAAACGTCCGTCATTGCCCCTAGTTTTTATTAATTGACGTTAATCTGTATCTAATAAGCTTTAAAACAACATAAAAACCACACCTGTATCCCAAACAAAACAGTTTTTATGAAGGGCTAAACAAAGACCTTGCCGCCACCACATGCATCTTTTTTCGAAAATTGCATTATCTATCTCAGGTAAAAAGTTAGGTCTTGTCTAATCCTTTGCCATAAATTACTAAACATACACTTGGGCTGCAAGTGCCACTTATTTTTCAGTAAAGGTACGAAAGGTATAAATAATAAATAAAAAATATCAAGTAGAAATCAGCACGTTTATTTAGTTTCATCAACCTACAATAAAACTTTTAATGTAGCAAGTTTTCATAATGAATTCCCCGTTGTTGTAAACACATAGTGCTTCGCAGCAAAATCTGTTGCGTTGCGCGTCTTATCATTGTTGGATCTTCCTTTATGGCACTGGCGTAGTTTAAAATCTTCTCCTGCAGTTCTGCCTCACTATTGATGGGAGAGTTATAAATTCTCTGCTTCATTGTCCCCCACAGAAAATAATCAAGGGGTGTCAGATCGGGTGAACGCGCAGGCCACCCGACAGACCCTTGCCTACCAATCCATCGATTGGGAAGGCTTTCATTTAAATAATTGCGAACTATTCTTGTATAATGTGCAGGGCATCCGTCCATTTGCAAAAACATTCTACGTCGTGTTCGTAGGGGTACATCTTCCAAAAGTAATGGGAGATCATCCCTTAAAGTTGGAGAAATCTGTCTGCAGTTAATGTTCTTGGGTGTATTATTGGACCAATCAACATATCATCAATAAGAGCTGCACAAACATTGATCGAAAACTTCACTTGAAAAGTGAAAGCTCCTTTTAGCTTCGGGTTCTCTCCTTTAGGATTCCAAAAATGTAAATTTGTGCAGTTTGTAATATCGTCTCTTGTAAATTGGGCTTTACCCATCCAAAGAATAGTTTTTGCAAACACCAGGTTATCTCTTGTTTGTCTCTGAATCCATGCGGACATAACACACCTTGGGATTGCGTCAGTTCCTTCATGCAAATGTTGCACTCGCTGGTAGTGATAGGGATGTAGACCTTCTTTCTTTAACATTTTAAAGAAAGAAGGTCTACATCCCTATCACTCAACAAAGACGCCACAAAGAAGTTTGCGATATGCCATGTGCCATTGCTAATCGTCTTGTACTGATATTTGGATCAGCAAACAAATCACGCAGTACAGTTTCTTCAATAAAGTCGTCTATTATGGCACTTGCCTCGCGAAGATCTCTACTTGGTCCAAGTCCAGTAGTAGCCAATCTTCTATGAACATCTTGAAAGTTACGAGCAGAAGGTACTGGTCGTCTCGTTGGAAACGTAGCTAAATAAGTTGTACGAGCACCTCTTGCACTTCCATTACACAGTCCATAATAAAAATGCATGTCAGCGATATGCGACGGAGGAAAATCACTCAAACGGGGCATCACATAACAAGAACACACAAGTATCAGCGGCGAATGATTCGGAGTGACTGATTCTTTCTGTAGACCTGGCCCGCAATTTATCCCTCACCCTGCACCTCAATCCCACCCCAAACTACCTGAGATAGATAATGCAATTTTCAAACAAAGATGCACGTGGTGGCGGCAAGTCTTTTGTTTAGCCCTTCATAAAAACTGTTTTGTTTGGGATACAGGTGTGGTTTTTATGTTGTTTTAAAACTTATTAGATACAGATTAACGTCAATTAATAAAAACTAGGGTCAATGCGGACGTTTTCTTGAGCTTTTTAACAATGTTTAAAAAAACATTGTACGAAACTCAGTTTTGGTCTAAAATGTTCCTTATTTTTATGCCACCGGTATTTTTTTGGATATGAATAGTATACCGTCGTTATTGTCTACACATTGCGTATTATTAGTTTTTTTTTTTTTTTTTTTTTAAGTGGGGGCATGCTATGACGCATATCCCTCCGCGGGGGCGGGCGGAGGGATTATGTCGGACTCGCCGGGGTAAAAGAAAGATAGAAAGATGGAAATAATAGTAAAGTACACCTCCCGGAATACCGACTAAACCTACCACGGTGTTCCTCGACAAAACCACTATCGACGGGGCCGCGCGAATCGCTTTCGCATGCGGTCGCGACCCCGCCGCGGTTACGGCCCGCCGTATGAAACGGCAGGCACGCTACACGAAAGACCTACCCAAAATAGGCACTACGTCGCATAAAACCCTACTGTCTCCCCTAGAGGGGAGACGGACTCGACACAGAGGCGCGCGTGGGAACACGCACGCCGCCTCTCGGACCTGGTGCTGAACGGATGGCGGGCAGGCCCACAAAGCCCGCCACCCCCAGGTCAAACCTCAGGGTGGCTGGAGGTCGTCTCGCGCCCTCCGGCGCCCGGCTCTGCGGTTGGGGAGAGGGTTTAAACGCTCCCTCTCCCGCTCCGCCGCCTCCTTGATGGAAATTACTTCCTCACAGAAGGAGGCGACGGCGTTCCACGACCTCTCACTCCGGACCATAGACTGAACTACGGCCGGGAGCGAGAGGTCAACCGATCCGACTGCCGCGATCAAATCACGGCGCTGCGATGCCCAGGCGGGGCAAACCGCCAAAGTGTGCAGCGCCGTGTCCTCAACAACGTCGCGGCAGTCGCCGCAGTGGTGACAACCGGGCGTCTCTTGCCGGCGTATACGACACAGGAACTGGCCAAAACAACCGTGGCCAGTTAGAACCTGTGTCAGCCGGAAGGTGAGGGCGCCATGCCGCCTCTCCAGCCACTCCTCAAAAACAGGACTTACCGCCACGATCGTGGCGTGCCCGATTATTACTGTTTTTGTTTCAACACGATTAACCACCTGGATCAAAAGTTACAAGGTTTTCTTGGTACAAGGTCCATAACTACTGAAGAAAAAATACTTTTTAATTTTTTTTATTATTATTCCTAGCGATAAAATGATGTCTAGTTTCACTCATTTTCATATGTGCACTTTATGAAAACTCACACTGTATAAATAGCGCTAAATCTTTAAGGGGTATAAACATCTTGCGTTTTATTACTAGTTAATATATGAATGGGATGTAGTCATATCAAAAATATTACCTCTAGCCATGTCGTAAGCGCTACCATCTGACATAATCGTGGGCAATGCTTTTCTTGCTAGGGTCAATGCGTTCTTCGCACACCCCATACAAAGTTGTACGTTTGCCAGATGCATTTCAGCCGTAGCAGCTAAATAATGTAAATGATATAACTTTGCCAACCACAAAGCTTCATTCAGTAACATGATGTTGGACGACTGGATATTGCTAAAAGAGTGCTGGACTTGTGACATCAATATCATCGCTTTCACCCGTAGAGATACGAAGTGTAAACTGTCGTCTTCAGTCTTGCAGAAATCTAAGATGTCGTATAAAGACCCCAGCGCTTCTGTGGCATCTCCCTTCAGGTAGTACATCTCTGCTTTCAAGAGTTGACTCTCCCATCTGTCAGAAGAAGCTAACTGACGAATACTTTGTTCTGCTTCCTCCCACTTTCCTTGAAAAATAATACCAAAGGACAGTGGTCTAAACTATAGGTGATAGAATTAAGGATCGAATTTATATTGCACAGGAGTTAGCATAGCATATGCTTCACGTGATTTCAAGGCACGGGGTACTTATACTTACAACACTGCCTACCATTCTTCACTGAGTTGGCATTGAGAATTTATTGATTAAAATACCCAATTACTTGTTGTTTGTCCGATACGATATTCGAAACCGCATGCACATCAGCCGTAATTACCTACTACCGTTGCGCTACCAAGCCAGTTAACAATAATAATTGATTAAGTAGGTTTCATTCACACAACTGTGCTGTGCAAATTGTGCAGTTATATAATTATTATTATTATATCTAATAACATAACAATAACTGATGTCGTAAATAATAAGGGACAATAAAAGGGGCCGCCCGTTATTATTTACGACATTAATTATTTATATGTTATTTTATTTTAATTAGTAAAAAAATTAAATTGCCTCGGATGGTTAACATATGACTACCTGACACCATTTCACGAAAAAATTTATACATTAAATTTTCCAAAAACATAATTCTAATAAAAAAAAATATGGTCAGGGTTATTCTATACCACCAGTAGAATGCGTGGTTAAAAGGAATTACACGATTTCAAAATCACCCTGAAGAACACGCGACCTTTCGATCCGTTATTTTATTTATTAGGGTACCACTGGTTATTATTATTGTGCATGGAATCTAGGGAATCGAGATTTCGTTCACACAAACTAATTGCTAGTAAGCATTCCTGAAAATGTTATCAGTTAACATACCTACATCCAAAATACAAGTTAAATTTTAGCTTGGCTGTCGGAGGTTATAAATACTGTGTAAAACGACAATTTGGAATAAAATGCATTTTTCTACTCCGCAGCGGTAGTGAATGCGACTATTGTGCATAAGGTTCGGGTTCGAATCCCGGTTCGGGCCCACAAAAAGTTATTGGGTTTTTCTGTTAAGAAATCTCAATAGCAGCTCGGCGTTAGGAAGTTGGCGATGTCAGACACCCCCGTGCCTCGGAAAGCACGTAAAACCGTTGGTCCTGCGCCTGATCTCTCTCCGGTCGTGTCGGATTACCGTCCCATCGGATCATGAGAGTTATGGAACTTGTGTTTGCGCACACGCCTGTGCACTATAATATCTCCTGCACAGGTGGCCAGTCTCCGTTAAGATTGGCCACCGTGACCGAAATTCGGTCTGGAGGTCTTTATTATTATGTAAGGCAAATTGTAAATGGCAATAAATATTATTATTATAGTTATAATTGTTAATGAGATGACTTACCGGCAAACAAAGCCAAGCTCGCGTGGTATCTGGTGGCGACGGCGCAGGTGCGCGGACAGCGCAGGTGCGAGGCCAGCGCGGCGGCGAGCGGCGCGGCGCCGCGCCACGCCGCGCTCGCCACCGCGCCCGCGCCGCCCGCGGCGCTGGCGTCCGTCGCGTGCCACACGCTGCCCGCGCCCACCGTGCACTCTGCGCACAACCACACCTCGAGTTACACCCACATACTATATAACTTATCGCCCTATGAATATTTAGCTAATTTTCATTTCGCATTTTATTCACTTGGCCCAATTACCATTTGGCAAAAACCAATTGCTGCTAGTAAAGTAGGTTAGGTTAGAAGTTAGAACTGCGACACCAACAGCGCGAGCCGAGCGAGCGAAGCGAGCGTGCCGCGGCAGCGGCCGGCTAAGCGCCAAAAACGAACTGCTTTGAGATTTTATACTCATATTTTCTAATTAATTACTTACCTTAAAAGGCTTTGCTACCTGAAAAATTGCGATAAGTTGTATTGTAAATATTTTTTGCCAAGTAAATATTTGCGATGGGAAATGGTTTTACCCATACATTAGTAATTCAAGGAATATGTATCACTTTCAGTGATAAATGAAAATAATATTACTAGCACTGCTGAATTCCAATTTCTAGCTGGACATTTTAAGAGCCAATACGCGCTATCAACTAATAGTCGGTCGCCGACGTCCGAGGCTAGAAAGTATGTAGATATTAATGTAATCTCCTAAACAACCTGATAACAAATATTTTTCTATAGGATTTTAATTATACTAGAAAACGGAGCAGCCAACTCAGCTAGAGTGACGTGTAGATGAAAATTAACTACATGTATAATTCCTATATTGTAGGGTATTTTACAAACATTTAAACAACGGACACAAAGAACACCCAGACTCGGAACAACGCACACAAATATTTGTTCCGTGTGGGTATCGAACCCACAACACTCGGCGCGGCGGCATCGGCGAAGCGACCACTTAAACCACTACGTCATCTGTGCAGTCTATCGACTAGTCGGTCGCCGCGACTAATGGTACAAGGAGTGAATGTTTATATAGAAAAAGGTAGGTACAGATCACACGAATAACTTCATACATTTGAAACGATCGCATGTCGCACATGAAAATAATTGACTCTCTTGATCCGAAAAATTATATTAATGAAAATCCCGAAAATTATCAAACAATAGCAAGGATAACAGCGTATATTCTTATATAATAAAAAGAAAATATGTAAGACATAAGAACATAACAAACACTAATTATATTTAGGGCCGGGTTTTTCAATCGTCAGATAACTTTTATATGAAGAATAAATATGGCGGTATGACATATTTTCTATACAAAAGCTGTCAAAACGTCAAACATATTCCCCAGATAAAAGTTATCTGACGATTGAAAAATCGACCCTTAGTCGTTTGCTCGGCTCGGTGGTTCATTCTAGTTACCTATACCATAGAGCAAGCCGACCGACAACCAGGCAGTGTGTAAGGGCTCTAAAACGAGCGTGAAATACTACATAAATATATATAAGGACTAAAGATTTTGTAAGGAAGCTACGTACTCGTATTGAGGCCAAGCAGAAGCTGACAGGCCACAGAGGCCATTTCAGTTTTTCCATAGAGGGCCCACAGCGCAGCCGTGTTCGCCAGGCCAGCCATTGTCAGATCCGTCATCGAGTGTAGATAATTGATCGAATCGCCTCTCATTATAACCTATAAAAGTCTTCCAATTAAATAAACGAGCATGACAATAAACAGGAACGGACAGATAAAACGTGCAGACACGACCGAATAGTAGGGTAGTAGACAATTAGTTTTTATTATTCACAATACATTGCTTAGATAATACAAAAAAATATTAACACCTTCACTAAAATAAATAATATAGGTACGAGCTTTTCAAATTAAGGGTAGTTGTCTAATGTCAGAAAAAAGATACCTGATACACGATACAATTTATGACGTATTCGCTATTTACACGCTCCTGTTCGTGGGACATAGCGGGATATCCCCACTACGACCCAACTTTTCTTATATCCAAATACAAATTTAATATTGTTATACCCAGTGACATCTCTCGACACTGTGGGGAAGATTCAGCAGTTCCTTTTTATAATTTATTATAGCGCCATCTATTGACGTCTTACGGATCTACGCAGCTTACAGTAGGTACGAGAAGAGTAGAGAGAGCGCTCGAACTTTCTCGTACTTTAATGAACATACCGAGTCTGGCGCATCTAGAATATTCCAGAAGCGCTTGTAATCGCATATAAAAACGGGGCCACCGCACCGGCGCGGCAAGTCAGTTTACAATCGTAAGCGGTCAAGTATTCATCAGAGCGAACCAGTGTACGGAAGAACCGTGTCATCAAAATTTTTCAAGTAACTTCACTTTTGCATAGGCCTTAGCGTACCTACTTAATGTAGGAGTAAAACTCCCGTTTTAAACTTCTCTCTAGTTTACGAGAAAATAATTACCAAAGTTTCATTATATTTTGCGGTTCCAATAGAAAAAACAAAAATTTCTTTGTTACTATTGCATTTAACACTTTTTTGACTAATTTATTGAAAAACGCTTTATAAAGGTACCCCGTGTGCTTTGTCGCAATACTTAATAGTCAATATTTGGCCCGTAATAAGTATTCTTTTTAAATTTTTTAGTATTCGATTTTTCTTTAAAGATATAGCATATTGTGCCCAAACTTTGTTTTAATAGAAACATTTACATGTTTACTATAGGTACACATAAAAAATTGTAGCACTGGGCCAGCGTGGTGGACTATGGCCTTACCCTTCTCACAGTGAGAAGAGGCCCGTACCCAGCAGTGGGATAGTTAATACAGGGCTGATATTATTATACATACCTGAAATATGTATGAAGGTTTGGCGCCATTAACCGCGGAGTGCTGCGCGAGCAGCTGCGCCGCAGCCGCCGTGTGGCGCGGGCAGGCGGGCGCGGGCGCGGGCGCGGGCGCGGGCGGCGCGGCGGGCGCGGGCGCGGGCGCGGGCGCGGCCGCGCGCGGCGCCGCCAGCAGCGCGGCGCGGCGCGCGCGGCCGCCCGCCAGCGCGCCCCACGCGGCCGCCGCCTGCAGGCACCCCGCGTCTCCCGCCTCCTGCGCTCGCGCCAGCGCCTCGCCTACCGCCTCCATAGCTACGGACCTACGTCACAACTCATAATCGCATCCGACGAGCACTCACTTAGCGTTCCACTCTCGGCGATTTGCTAAGCGGTACTAGTGACCTGACTAAATAAAACAGATGAGCTGGTGAGTAAGCGAAGTCAGAATAGTTACTTGTGACCGAAGTGGGTGTGCATGGCGGCTCTGTTCAGCGCGGCGTAGCGAAAGTTCTTGATGCGGTCGCACGAGTTGTTGCCCGATGAACTGAATATGGTGCGATCGAAGTAGTTGTAGAGCGAATCCTGAGCCCCGCTGAACTCTTTGGTCCGAATGCAGTTTAGAAAGCTAAGAAAATGCTGAAAAGTGTTAAAAATAAATATAAGTAACACAAATAATATCTATTGGTGTTTGACTTAATCAGACATTACTTACGATATCTGGGTATTCTGGGATATCATTTATGATTTGTATTATTGTTTTCTGTAGCTGCCTGGGTGGCATGGCCTTTTTCTCGTTAATTTGCAGTAAATTTGCTTGCTGTGCTGTAAATAGTTCAGCTTGTTTTCTTGACCACTGACCTTCATCAAAACTGCTAGAAACATTTATTTTATCAATGAAAAAGCTGAGAAAAGTAACTGCATGCATTAAATTGTCCTACTGCTGGGCAAGGGCTTCTTCTCAGTGTCAGAAGGGTTAGGTCATAGTACACCTCTCTGGCCCAGGGCAGGTTGGCAGACTTCTATAAACAATACGCACATAACTACGAAAAGACAGAGACGCGCGCCTTGGGATCGAAATCAAGACCTCTGCTTAGCAGTCCAACGGTTTCCCACTAGCCTATCGCTGCTTTGCATTGGTATAATAGTGTTGCTTAGATATTATAGAAGCAACTCTGAGGCAAAACTACCAACTCACTTCAAATCAACATAGATATAAACATAGGCAAATAAGCACACTGTCTGCTTGGTAAACAGTTACCACAGCCTATGTGGAAGGAATGCCAACCCACACTTGAGTCTGCCAACTCGCATTGGGTCAGCATGGTGGACTATGGTCTAACCCCTTAGTTCTTAAAGTGGTCCAAGTGGACCCCCAAGGGTCCACAGGAGACTCGACGGGGGTCTACGATGGCGTGACAAAAAAATGGGGTCCACAGTTCGTAAGCGGGTGTCCACGAAAATTTATTTGCTTTGAAAATTTATAGTAAAGAACTAAAATGTTGGCTTGACTTCACGGCAAGTGGCCCATCGAGATACTCGCGTAACGAAATGCAATAGTATGTATACTGATTCTTAACGTTGATATTCTGTGAGAGGATTGTACTTGCCTGGTTGAGCAAGCCCATTCATGCTTACTTATCTTTCATCCTTCATCCAAAATTCATTCATACATTCTGTTGCCAGAAACATGGCCAATCAAGTCTGCCATAACAGGTATTTTATAAAAAAATAATCAACATGGAAGTAAAACTATAAGATTTTAAAATAGTGCATTTTCTCTTAGACAGTTCTAGTTAATCTTTAAACACCTGTAACCTTTAATATGTATGTAATATGTGTTTGTAAGTAACTAAATAGATGAACTTACTTATCTCTATCAATAATATTCATTTTCATTGACAATTCAAGTGGTTTTGATTCCTCAGGTATTACAGGTGATGTGTTACTCTGTGAATCCATATTATTTAATTTCTGGAATATGAAAGATAATTGAATCAAATACAATCTAATAATAAATTACATATTATGTATATGACAATCTCCTGCATTAAGTTAACTGTATTCATTAGACATGTTTAAAGTTTTAGTATATATATTACCTCTTTACTCAATGATCTTATCATTTGACCAGGCCTGCCCCTTTGGTAATACAGGCAAAACGACTTATATAGTGATACAACCTGAACAAATGTTAATTTATCTAAATGCAGCAGTATTCTTCTTAAATATAAACCTGAAAGTTATATAGTTAATTATTTTCTGTTCATTTGTACAAAAGAAGATTGAATATAGAGATTCTTTAAGGAGCAATCTTTGCTTGCTTTAAATTGTAGTCACAATAATTAAATACATTTATGCATCTAGAACTAAACACACAATGCAGGCATTTAGTTCTTTATTTTGTGATCCTGAGCCATATAAAAACTGTGTTCATTTAATTTCACCCTCAAATAGCAAATAAATGTTTTTCATTAAGTAATAATCTTCTTTCAACTCATGTTTCTGTTATTTAACATTGACTATGCTTGAATGTTTTCAATATGCTTATATAGCATATAAGCTGCCACGAAAATACTTACTATATTGGTACGTATTATAATGCTATATCTGTATGTACAAATATAGGACAATTTGCTTGGGTTCGGAAATTATATTATAAATGTGAATGTGAGTTTGTTTGTTTTGCTTTCACACCTTAACTACTTAACCAATCCTCATTAAAATTTGGATACATGTTGTCAGGAGAACAGAAAAGGACATAGGGCACCATTCATCCAGAAAATTATACTGTTATAAACATTTACACGAGTGAACCTGTCGGCAAAATCTAGTATAATCTAAAGGCCAGTTCTCATATTTCAAATTTTCATGATATTCATGACACTAAGGGCCTGTTCCACAACCTCCAAATAGGATTTATCTATAAGATAAAGGTCTCACCATCTGTCTTCTTCAACTTAATAAGACTGAGACAGAATGTGATTTATCTTTCGGATAACTTTTACTTAATAATCGTGAAACTGGCTCTCTGGTTGTATAACAAATATTTATTACCTAGAACACTATATCTAGCCATAATACATGGATTAGACTCAATCATGAGTTTGTCAATAGTGGATGTAACACAGTCCATGAGTGCACTAACTCCGTTCACATAAATGTTTTGGAGACGCACACAGAAGTTCTGAAGGTGAACGCTGAGTAAGTTGTAGCGGCCATCAGTTAGTAAGGCTTCTAGTTCCTTAAACTCCATGTCTGGACACTGAAAACAGGATATGTTTTTAAAGAATTGTGAAAGTCCAAACAAGAACTCAGACTCTAATCTCAGTTCTTGGTTTTGGTATAGAGGTTAAACAATTTGTATATTGTTTGATGTTAGTGTTCTATATAATTTCCTCTGAATAGTTGAATAACTTGTCAATAAGCTGATCAGACAGAATGAGAATATATTGTGTCTGGATCTTGAGATATGAGTGTTAACCAAGAGATTAAATTAGAGACTATGAAAATATATTTGAGTCAAACAATAAGTTATTGATATATGACAACAAATTACTTACCTGAATTAGTTTCAAGGCTAGCATACAAAAGTCTTTTCTATATTTAGGAGCCACTGTGCAATCAATCATCCTGTTAGCTGAAACATTATTTTAATACTTAAATCAAATACTGATAAGAATACTATCTAAAATGCATCTAAATATATTTGAAAAGAATCTGAATAGCCGGAGGTTTACTACAGCCACATTTGCTTGTTATGGTTTTGGGCCCCACATAATAGGCAAGGTTTTGTACTGCAGGTTGTAACTGCTACTAAGAAATTCTTGAAAACTCAATAACAGTTTGCTCAATCCAAGAATTGAACTGAAAGCCTCAAGCACAGCAGTGGCATAAGTGAATTGTGAAAATGTGGTAGTGAACACAGTGACACTAAGACAGTCTTATTTGTATTATCTCCAAATTACACAATTTATTTTAATATAAAATATCCTTTTACAATAGGAACAAAAGTGCAATGGTTTGGTGTGTAGCCCTAGGATCAACTAGGAGGATAAACTTTAAAATGGTCTGTACCTTCAATCTTGAGTAAACCATACTCTCGGATAAACGCAACTACAGCTATTTTGTGGGGAGTAATATTTTCAATATTACCCTTCACATTAATAAGCTTCATAAAATCTAAGTTTTCACTACCTATATCCATTTTCCTTGAGAAAATAATATGATTTCCTCAATTTCAAAAGACCAACTTTTCTGTTTTGTTTGAATCAAATGTCAAATCTCCATGTTGACAATTTGTCGCTTGACGGCTTCAGTTCCACAGACTAAAGAACTAAAGATATTGTACAATATATTTGGTACAGATGAAAACAATATCAATATGTTGTGTAGTTGAGCCCTTTAACTTATAAGCTTACATACGTACATAAACTTATGCCCATATATATATATATATATATCCCTCGAAGGTGTGGATGACATTCAATATAGCCAGCTATGTTTTGACTTAAATTACTTTAAATTTTCAACAGTGGCATTTAATAAAGTTTTATAGTTTTGATGTAAAAAGTAACTAAATATTTTTATTAACTTTAGCAACACTCATACATTACACAGTACCGTACTCAGTTATATTTAAGTTACTCTATGGTACAGTACACTCCAAAGACTGTATACCCCTGTGTATTTTGTCTACTCTGGAGTCTGGACAATGCTTGTTGTTGTGATAACAATTTTCGTTAGTGATTTTTATTCATTTATAGTTCGCGTTTACATGCGAAAATGAGGAGACAAAGTGTTAACTACTCATAATTAGTGATGGGATATACAAACAGTTTTAATTTATTATTTTTATGTTTATAATTCTTATTGCAAGATTCGGTAGCCATAATAATGGATAGAGCAGAGGTTGCGTTTGCTATGGTATTGTTATATTTAGTTGTAACAATTGAAACTTCACGTGTGACTGTTTATCAAGGAGATACATTACCTCACCATGGTCGTTGTGAGCCCATTACTATTGAAATATGTCAACACATAAGGTATAATCAAACAATTTTTCCGAATATACTCAATCACGCTAATCAAGAAGAAGCGGGGCCTGAAATTCATCAGCTGACGCCTTTGATCAAAGTTAACTGCTCGCCCGATTTGAAGTTCTTCCTATGTTCAGTATTTGCACCTGTATGTACAATTTTAGATCGAGCCATACCTCCGTGTCGACATTTGTGTGAATCGGCTAGACGAAACTGCGATGAGCTAATGATCAAATTTGGATTTCCGTGGCCTAAACATTTGGAATGCTCAACGTTTCCCGTTGCAACAGATGAAAATGTCATTTGTGTTGGTGATAACAATATAACTCACGAATCTCGTAAACATGTGGAAAATAGAATTCCTAAAGTGAATTTTAATGACAATGAAAGAGATCCAACTAAAGTACACGGAGCAAAAGATTATGGATTCGTATGTCCAGTGCAGTTCAAAGTTCCAAAAAATTTGGATCTGGAGTATTCTCTTAAAGTTGGTGATAAAATTGAGCATGATTGTGGAGCCCCATGCAGTGGAATGTTTTTTACTCAGGATGAGAAAAGTTTTGCCAGATTATGGATTGGTATCTGGGCAACATTGTGTGCAGTGAGTTGCCTATTCACAGTATTAACTTTTCTTATAGATACAGACAGATTTCGATACCCAGAGAGACCTATTATATTCCTCTCTGTATGTTATCTTATGGTAGCTGCAGCATATGTGATGGGTTGGAGTGCTGGTGATAGTGTTAGCTGTCAAGGACCATTTCCAACAACAATCAGTGGTACAAGATTACCTAACATATCAGTTATAACACAAGGTACAAAGCATGAACCCTGCACAATACTATTTATGGTGGTATATTTCTTCAGTATGGCTTCTAGTATTTGGTGGGTCATCCTGACACTCACATGGTTTTTGGCAGCTGGTCTCAAGTGGGGTCATGAGGCCATTGAAGCAAATTCACAATATTTTCATTTAGCTGCATGGGCAGTACCTGCTATTAAAACCATATCAATATTAGCCATGGGAAAAGTTGATGGTGAGTTTATATTTTATATCTACATTTATAAAATTTTAACAGAGATGCTGTCTGAGGTATCATGTCATGAGCTGCACAGACATAGAAAAGAAGCCAACTCCCACACTAGTTACAACTCTTGTGCTGTGAACTTTCAAATATAAAAACAATTAACACAAACAACTATTTGGATCACAAATTTTTTTGTCCCATGGGTATTGAATCCACTACAGGGCACAGTCGTAATGATGAGGCTACCACTTAAAACATTATGCCTTTTTCATGCACAACGTCTAAGGTGTGAATGTGACTGATTTCCTTGAGATCTGGGTTTGAATCTCAGTTTGGGCTGACAAAAATTATTGAGTTTCTACTAAAATATCTCAATAGCAACCTGGGGTTTAAAGGTTGGCTGCGTAAGACACCTTCATGACTCGTAAAGCCATTTGTTCTGTGCCTAATCTCTGTCTGGTTGTGTCGGCTTTCGTCCCTTCAGATCATGAGAGTAAGGGAATAGAGAGTGCACTTGTCATAACCTTTTTATTTTCTATAAATCTTTTTTCAAAGGTAATTTTAGCACACAGGACTGACTATGCCAATCCCATTGTTCATGTACAAAATATCTTACTCCTAAATAATATATCAACTAAGTTATTTACCTAATAAAAAAGAATATAAAACTTTAGCATTGTCACATGCAGGATTGCCTAAAATGCCATGAAATGGACCTACACTATATACAGATATCTTTGTGGCATGTATAAGTTGTGCCCTTACAACATCATAGAGTACACAACATGTTGTACAGTTTCAAAATATGTAGAACATCCTCAACAACACCACATGTTTCAGTTAGGAAATCCTTTTTACTCATTAGGTAAGCAAATTTGTAACGCGGTATATGGCCTGATCTTAATCTATATGCAGATTGATGTGATTTGCCCTCGACTCAACCTTACATTGGCAAACCATGGTACATGAGGCGGCTCACACTGTATTGTTTTGTCCCAGATACCTTTTGTATTAGACCTCTTATTAAAATATTAATTCCAAAAAGAAAACCATTTATTTTCAAACTTACATAATAATTCTAAATATATTGGTAATATATAAGTTTGGATACCTGAGTTAATTGCTAGTTTTGCTAGTCTGTCAGCCACCTCATTACCTAGAAAACCAATATGAGATTGTATCCATTGTAAAACTATTTTTATGGTTATTATTCAAAACATATATTTTCCTTGAAATTTGGTATCCTTTACATATGCCATTTGATCTGTATACACATTTGGAAAGGTGCTGTAAAGCACTTTTACTATCAGAATAATGACATTTTGAGTGTTTATGCAAAATACCCATCCATCTAGAATAAATACAACTAGCAGATATAAAGAACAAATTTCCTCCATTCCCAACATATCTTCAGTGATAGCTAGCAGAGGCCTCCTCTTTCTACTCCAGTGCCTTTGTTGAGTCATATTAGCCACATCTACAAAAAAAATGAGTAGTGACATCATTAGATCTAGATTTTAATTTTAATTAAAATTTTATTGTTAAATTTTATGTCTTAAATACAGTGACGGATTACACAGCTCCCTTTCCATGACTTGAATAGGAGTCGATTTAATAAATCAGCCAATTATTCTTAGACACAGGTTTTGTAACTTATCTAACTTATTAGTGTGACTAGTTGCTGTATTATCATATGAAAAGCATCCATAATCAATTCTACTATGTATAAGAGCCATGTACAACCTACAAAGATGGAGAGGATGAATACCCCATTCTCAGTAATTATACCTTTCTTTGCGCCTTTTCATAAATTCGTTTATGTGTTTACTCCATCTCAGAGATTTATCCAACCATATCCCAAGGTATTTAATACATTCAATGGACATAAAAGCTGAACCATTTACATGAATTTTTACAGATAATCTTTTGTATCCTCTAGTTAATAAGCAGAATTTTGATTTGTGATTTGATAACTCCAAACCTAAAAGATATAAATCTTTTATTTTAGCTAAAGCTGTTTGCATATTATTAACACTCTTGAATTTTTCTATAACTATAAAAAAGAACAATATCATCTGCATATTCACATAAATAGACATTTTTAATTTTTCGACATATTTCAGTTGTAATAATATTAAAAAGTAAAGGGGATATCGGATAAAGGGTCATCCTGAACTATGCCCTTGCTAGTCCATCGAATATATTGTCAGTCAGATTCCTCGCCTTTTATTATGAGGAGTCTTTCTTATAAAAATGCCCATATAATCTGAAATACCTCTAGAGTTGGGCTTTTTTGAGCAAGAGCAATTTATATTTTAGTAACTAAGAGTACCAGACAATCTAGACGAGAACAACCTCTTCTAAAGCCATTTGTACTGGGGGACATAATTAGTTTATTTTCCACATACCACTCTAATCTTTTGAGTATCATACTATGAAATATTTTACACAGACAGGACATTAGTGCTATAGGTTTATTGTCTGAATTATTCAATTTAGGTTATTTAGGAAATGGGCACAATATGAATATCTCTCCATTGAGAGGACAAGCAAGCTGTTTTGAAAATAGTATTTTATAATTGAAGCAATAAAAATTTGACAACATCTGGGAGGTTAGCAACCATTGAATAAAATATTATATCATCTAAACCTTGCTGTATCTTTAGATTTAATACAAATATCTAATTCCTGTAATGAAAATTCTTGATTTAAACTGGGTTCGTTACAAGTGACTGTAGGTTTTGCTACAGCCACAAAGTCTGGTGCCAATTCACATAATAAATCCTGCTTATTTTTATCTGGCGAATGTAATCTATTAGTCTTAAAACCTTTCATCCAATGCATTTTCATCCACATATCTGATGAGCAAGTAGTCTCATCAATGCTAGTACAAAATTAAAGCTCTGCTTCAGAAATTTTAATTTTTAATCTATCTAAAATTTGTTAGATTGGGATTTACCTAAAAAATAATAAAAAATAGATAAAGCTAAACGCCGCACAGTAGTTCGTTCCCATACAAGAGGTCGGACATAGGGTATTAAAATTTTTAAATCGTAATTTCAAATAACTGAATATGCCATTCGATTTCTATGTTGAAGAGAAACAAATTCTAGCAGCATGAGTTATAAGGCTACACTTACACTGGTAAAATTGAATAAAACTGTTTTTAATGTATGGGAAGTAACTTTAAATATGAATATCTTTTGATTTTGGGCCATTTTCCATGGGTACAGGTATGGTGAATTCAATTTCATGATCATCACAAACTAGTAACGCCTCGACCTCTTTTGATAACTTCTTCTTTTCTTTCTTATTGAATTTCCATTGTATGTCACTCAACAAAGGATCCGAAGATAAAAGAAGACTGTTGAGTATATCCTCGTTTGTTGCGAGGCTACTACACTTTCGAGTGTGGTCCGATCGAACCTTTCTGAAGTTCTTGTTTCTGGCTTCTGATGCCTCTTCAGACAAGAAACCTATAGGCACTACAAGAAAATGCTTCACTATTTCAGGTCCGTGTATCAGCAACTTATGCAAGCTTGATGGCATGTAGTACCATGAATACAATTCAACGTACAAATTCGCTGTTGCATCGCAATACTCTTTGAACATTGTGAAGTTTATTTTCTCACCCGAAGAAATGCATTGTAGTATAACAGCTATCCTTTGGATTAATCCTTTGTCTAATCCTGTGATTCGGGCTGTTGTATCTGATGTATCAGCAAAGAATCTCCGAGCCGCATTACCGGTATTTGTGTTACCACTTCCTTGCTTGACTACAACCAGTAGTAAGCCAGTTTCTCTACGAAAAGTCTCCTGTATCACTTCTTTTCTATGTTTTGTCTTCTGCTGCAATTCTTTACCTGCCATGATTTAATTTCAATTTTATATGAAATATGCAACAAACACTCCATGGGTCTAATCCATGCGTGTAGTGAACTTAGGCCATATTTATAAAGTTCTTCTTGCACTGGTTTTGCACTTACTGTCTCCAAATCATTCATCTCTATAGGGCGAGCTTTGCACAGATCACATACAGCAGCCGATGTTTCAGAGATATATGAGTGGACTTTGCCATCTATTATCGTTAACATCAAGCTATGTGTCACATTCATATTCTCGTATGTGGTGGGAGTAAGGTTTGAGATCTCAGACTCAAAAGCAGCTATTTCTGACTTGATATTGGCTTCTGTTTCTTTCATAAATTTGAATGAAATTGGACGGCAATACATAGTCGAGGAGAGTCGATCATTTTGCCACAAAGTATTACCTCTTGCTGATTCAGTCAGTTTCAGGGGTACAAGACTTGCCATGATTACCGTTGACAAATCTTCACTGCTCACTGAAGACTTTTGATGGTAAACATTTTGACTTGATGCTCCATCGATGCCCCACTTGCTGAGCAATACGAGTTGCTCACATGATTTGATATCCAGTGATTTGATGAGTCTCTTAACAGTCAAATCTAATAAAGATTGCAATTTTATCTTTGCCGAGTTTTCTGTAATTATAATGTCATCCTTTATTGGATAGCACTCTTTTTTTTCTTTTAACAACCTGTAGTAACTAGGGTACTTTGACCCTCTTTTGAACTGAAGTCTCTTAGTGTAATGTAGCGCTGCGTCTTAGTGTAACAATGCTTTTTGTACAGAAACTTCACAAGGTTGTGTCATTCGGCCATCGATAAAATTTGATACTCTGGATACTTCTTCTGGATTTTCGAGCAAAAACTTCAAAACTTTAGCTACATCTCCTTTTCCAGCCGACTTAAGAGCTAATTCCGTAGAAAACAATAACTCATTTTGAGAAGAAGATGCACGAAGTTCTTCAGTACGTATTCTTTTTTGTCGATTCGTCAGATCTTCAAAAGTTTTCCGGGGAGATATTGCAGTAGATGTTGATGCATTTAATTTAAATGGGCTCTCAGCTTTAAAAGTTTCAACTGAAACGTTCACCGTGTTTTCTTTAATGCCCTTGGGCCACTGTATTTCAGAATCCAGCCATTCTGTATTTCTTTGCAAGAAATTGTCAGTAATTCTTTTGGATTTGTTCCATCTGGCACTGACACGGTAACAAAACTGATGGCACCAGTTTTTTAGTTCTTCTTCAAGACTGTCGCAAACTTGAACACTACAGCTTGATTTTAGAACTATAGTCCTGTAGGTCATTATGCTGGCTTAGAGCAACATAGAGATCTGGATTCGTTACAAAACCACGGAAAGACATAATGACAGCACTCAGTGAAATTGTAATTACAACTGAATTTCTAATACCCTGTACCACTATTTATGTACTCCCAGATATCACAAGCTAGGCACCGCTAATTAAATTTCCAGGAATTACACGTGCATAATAGCTTAATCCCTGCTAATTGCACTTAGGTAGCGACATAATAAACAACCTATTGTTATATAGCCATCACGTGCTCTGGATTACCGTATTAATATTGAGTGATTTTAATGCACTACACATTATAAACTAAAGAAAACACTATACTTACAATATCATTTCCTCTGAAATAAGTAGACATATAACATATAAATTCATCTAGTAATACCTTCATAACCTCTTTAAACATTTCTCCACAAGAATAATTGGACTGAATAATCTCTCAAATATATAACTCCAATAACTCCAAGATAAATCTTAGTGAATATGGAAGAATTTTGATTTCTATTTTGGGTTTCTTTATTTTCTTTAGTAATTTTTCCTTTGCTATTGGATTTATTTAATAACTTCTGCAACTTTCTTTTAGTCTTTTTCTTAGACTTCTTATTCTTACTTCCTGTTATCTGTCGCCTTACTGACTGTCTTGAGTTACACACAAGAGAAACTTGTTCATTTATGTTATCATTATCATCATTTAACATATAACTGCTATTTTCATTTCCATCACTGTCTCCTTCCTCACATGACAAATCTGGTTGTGGGCATGAAGATGACAAAACTGCTGTTTTCTGTGAAACAAGTACATCTCTATAGCTTTTATCCGCCAAAGTAAAATTAGTATGTTCTGCCATCATCATCTATGTTTGCTGTTCACTATATCCTGTTTGGAGCGGGACTGAATTTTTCTGTGCAAGCTTACTATTTTCTTTATATAAGTTCAGTGCTCCTTTGTAAGTACAATTGTTTTCGCTCATTATATTTCTTATAGATTTTTCTCTAAGAAAGATTGAAAAACTTTTATTAAGTGCCATATGAGGCCCTTTGCAATTATTACCAGGAAACTCCATTGTTGCACAATTCTCATGATCTTGTCCACATTTAGGACATTAATTTTCTGTATAGGACAATATTTTTTAGAGTAGCCATATTTCCAACACCCTGAACATTCGAGTGACAGGAAATATATATGGTTCAATCTTAAACTGGCACCCGTATCAGTATATATATGAGAGTAAGAATGAACTTTCAAAAGTTAAGCATACAAAATATTGTCTTCTGTTTACGCGAATGATATTCATTGAAATTAAACTACTATATACGGATTTTATCGCGTTGTTTATTTATCACTGTATTACAAAATTTTGAAACTGTTACACTACTACTACTATTGAATTTTACTAATTTATAAGCTAATAAAATTATTTAAACTATTTATATTTAGGTTTACACTTTCCCCGACGTTTCGGTTGCTTTTCAGCAGCCATGGTCACGGGGAGTGACATGGCTTATTCCAAACCATCCTTTATTTCTAACTCCATATTTTTGATTATACCATATGTCATACTTGATAAATCCTTCCTTTGACAACTCCATTTCTAATTCTTTGAATTTTGAACAAGTAAGTATTTTAATATTATTTACCAAATCTTTCTATCTATAAACATTTTGTAGGGGCTTTTATATTTTATCTTTAAAATATTATAGATATTTTCATCTTTTAATAACTTTGCGATTCCAATCGACTTTGGTAAAAATTTTGTGGATGAAATACATACTTCATATTCTTCCCCTCTACCCACATTATCACCGTTATGATTATTATCTGAATAACTTCTCAATCTTTTAGTACTTGGTTTTACGGTAATAAATCCATCCTCATCATAATTTTCCTCACTATCATCTCTCAACAGACCTTTGGGTTTGATCTTCAGTACTAACATTCAGGATCGTGCTACTTGCCACCAATTGATCTTCTCTCATGTTTTGCATCATATTCATACTTTCATCTGATTCACTTGACACCACACTAGAGGATCTATCAATTTTCCAATTTATTTAAAAACTTGGGGGGTAATTCGCAATACTTTGTGACACGACTTTCGTACGGCGTCCGTTCGTCTCGGCCGGCCTTCTATCGATGACTTGTTATCACTTGTGCAATAAAATATCCCCAGTGAATCTGCACATCTGGTCAGTCTCTGTTTATATTGACCTCCACAGGCGAAATTCGTTTTGGAGGACATTATCATATTTGGTTAATAGTTAATAGTTAATGGTATTAGAAGATCAGCATAGTTAAAGGAGAATGAACGGCGTACTTCAATGCGCAAAATAATAGTAAAAAGCTTCTGGAAGTAATTAAAAATGTCACTAGTACAAATAAAATTAAAAACCAGCAACTGAATTGGTTTGTAATATAAATCCTGTACAATCGGTTAATGAAGACAATAGCTTTTTTTGGGATAGGTCATAAGTAGTGGCGTGCACAGGATTTTTAAACGACCCGTCTTAATATCCTGTATAAATATAATAAATAAGGCAGAATATTTTAATAGGTCTCTTTTCTTTCAAACATTTTGACTGCATATTGGTTTATTGGTTTAGGTTCGTCATCGTATCGAATAAATTATGATGTGTATGATTTACCACCTGAAATATACATAAATTGACTAAATTTATGAACATATCAATTTGCCGATATTCGAAGTGGCCTTTCGGCGCATTTGTCTGATGTTCTGTATTTGCAAAATAAATATCTAACAAAATAAAAAGTCGGTCGTATGTTGTGCGTAAAAACTATAAAGTTTATATATATTTTTTTACGCGTTTTATTGTAGTAAGAAGGCTTTTTTATATTGTTGTCATGGAAAGATCTGCAAGTCGTTCCTGGCCTTGTGTATACCTTAAATAAGTATGTATACGTTTTAGCGACGAAAAGGACCTTTCGGTTGAAGCACTGCTCGCGGGAACCGTAACAATTAATTTTGCCAAACTCAGTGCTTCGGGAAAGACTGTATTTATTTTCGTAAAAAGGTTTTATAATTTTATAAATACTAAGGCTTTTGAATTCGGCATTTTTATAAACACATTAGAGCTCATTGATAAGGCGGTCTAAGTTAAAGTTGAATAATAATAATAATATTCTACCACAAACACACAACACAATCTAGCCCAAACTAAGCAAGGTACAAAGGTACATTTTGTTAATTAATGTCATAATAACATGTATGTACCTAGTATAAGTACCTAACCTTTGTGAAAGAAAATAAATAAACTTTATTATTATTATAATGCTCTGGCTTGTATGGATTCCAGTATTGGTTTATATAGGTTTAAATATTTTAAGAGTCGAGATGAAAGTTACCTCTTTATATAGGGAATAATAAATACTTTAAAGAAAAATAAATATGTTTTACGAAAAGCACCGAGATTTTTAGAAAATGATCTTTTAAAAACAGTTACCCTTACTTTTAACTTTATCTTAAATGTTAAAAAATCATCAGTTGTGTCACAGTACATAAATATACAGTAACCTATCTTCATACAAACGGTCGGAACTCGAGTCATACCTACGCGCCTCGGCGTCGGCATGCGCTCGGCACCCAACCAGTCGCGAATGCGCCGCTGTGACGAACGGACGGTGTGTTATTTTTTAAACAGTAACCGTGCGATTTTTTTATCCAAAATAAGTATAAGTATAGCCTATTTAATATGACAAGTAGAAAATATTGTGCTGTTTTTGGTTGCATGAATTCCTCAATAACGCACCCAGAGATAACTTTTTTTAGATTATACTTACTAGTATGTAGGTACGTAATTTAAGTCCTTTTAAAGGATTTTTTCCCTTCTCGAAAGGTACCGGGACTACAGTAAGATTAATTCGCAAACTTTTTTAGTCGTACCCAGCGATGATTTCGTAGAATATATAGAAAAAAAGAAATATTCCGAACTTCTTTTAAAACTAAACAAATAAATTGTAAAGTAGCTGCAGGTATATATAACCATGTAAAAGATATTCCTTTTTCTCCTCCTTGTCCATGTTTCCCAAAACAATTTTTAATTAATCTTTATATTCGAATGCGGATTTTTTATACTTTAAAATATAATAATAAAGCACGTACGTCTCAGTCGAGGCGCAAATATTTTTCAGTCGCAAATTTATAAGACCGATTTGTTATTAAGTATTAAATCTAACATAAACATGTTTTTTTTAATTAAATCTAGCAATCAAAAAACAACATGCATTTTTATTGAACACTTCCTATTCCATTCACAAAGTATTTTATTTGTTTAAATAAAATAAAAAATATTTGCAATCACAAAAATAGATAGAAACTCAAAGTAGGCAGATTTAATTAAAATACTGTAGGTGGGCAGCCCTATCGCATGTTTACGTACCGCGCGGCTGTAGGCATTTATTTCAAAGATACGGCCGAGTTATAATACTGTATATTTATGTACTGTGGTTGTGTGTACTTAACAAAAGTCATATTTTTAATACCACTATACATTTAAGAGCAAAGAATTGCAAAACAAAGTAATTTCACCATTACTTAACTTCATAAGTTAATAAAACTACCAAATCAAGTTTTCACCCGCAGTGTTGCTCATGTGGAAAGTCTTAGTATAGGGATTGATATGGCCTCCATTTTGGTTTTACTTTTTTAATACATATATTAAACCCGAAAATATGCTGTCGCACTTCTTGCCAAGAACATTAATAAGTATATTGATACTAGAAAATATATATTAACTGCTTTCTTCATTATATATGTATAATTATTTTGCAAATAATTAATAAAACGACAGTTGATACTAAAAAATATAATAAGGTATATTTTCTGCAATTATAATACGTTTCTAATATTTGTGCCAAAACAGGCGGTCACAGTTAAGTTGATAAAATCAATACTTTTTGTTCAATACAAATATAAAATATACATTTACCATAACAATGAATGTGTTTACAATTACTCCGTGTAAAAAACTTAAAATAATTAATATTTTCGCCTACAAAATTACGTAAATTTGCACGAAAAATGCAAAAACCTAAGCTCGTGTTACGTGATTTTTAGATTATAACAATATAAATCTATCCTATTTTACAACTTAAACGAAACATAAATAGTTATATTACAATTTGTCCGTCCCAAATATTTAAGATATTGGTTGACAATAAAGATAAATAAATATTTATCAAAAGAGCACTTCAAATCCTCCATACAATTTTACTATGGCGGTCGTGCGCCGATTTGAATATCGAGCTCTGTCATTCAGTCCAACCGCGTCTTTACGCTCGGCGCAGTCTTAAATAACGATGTCTTTATTGCTCGTAACCCTGATAAACCTCCGCAACTGTTTTAAAAACGGTTGTGAAGTGAAAATAAAACTATATGAATCGTTTTAAACCATACTATAATGAAAAAAAGACGTATAGCTTTTAGAACTTAACACTACAGGACAAATCATGATCATTCTAAAAATGAACGTGGGTTTTCGGAACATCGGTACACTATGCCTAGTTCTCTTTCAAGGGTGATATTACGATTGCCCATTCTCCTTTGCTGTATAGCGAACAAAACCAATAAGTTACCACCAAGACCAAGCAACTATCTTTTTTGTTGTTGTTTATACTTGTAGGATAAAGTGTAGATGATGCCTATACACAACACACACACATCAAAGGTTACAACAAACAAATAGCTTTAAGTGTTTGTATGTCTTATTTACAATAAACACATTTGAGCACTGGCGAATGCTGCGCAGGGTAGTCTGCCAGTATAATAATGCTGTCTGTGAAGGCAAAGACAGAATCCAGAAATGAGAACTATTACAGGATTCAAATTATGTATTACACTATGAGATCTGTTCTCTGTTTGTGCTCATGTGGTTCAGCTAAGTGTATGTATAGTATATATATATATACATATAAATATATGTATGTATATACAATTGTAGGCTGGTTGTAAATAATGTACCACACTTCATGTCAAATAAATATTTTATTCTATTCTTAAAACTCTTATTTATTTGTAAAACATCTAGTAATTAGAAAAAAATCCTTATTCACAAAACCTGTTTAAAAAAATGCATTTACGGTTGAGAAATTAAAATAAGTACCTATGTATGTAAGTAATATATTACATTTATCTATTGTTTCAGGTGATGTGCTGTCAGGTGTATGCTATGTTGGATTATGGGATGCTGAAGCACTTCGAGGATTTGTCTTATCACCATTATGTGTGTATCTAGTCCTTGGAACAATTTTTTTGCTAGCAGGATTTGTATCACTGTTCCGAATCAGAACTGTAATGAAACATGATGGAACAAAAACTGATAAATTAGAAAAGTTGATGATCCGTATTGGTGTATTTGGTGTTTTGTACACAGTACCTGCTTTAATTGTAATTGCATGTTTGTTCTATGAGCAGGCGAACTTTGATGATTGGATGGTGACTTGGCACCGTGATATGTGTTCTACCCCTCTTTACTCTATTCCATGTCCATTTACACGGCGAGAAACCGATAGACCTAAATTTGAAATGTTCATGATAAAGTATTTGATGACAATGATTGTTGGGATCACTTCTAGTTTCTGGATTTGGTCTGGTAAAACATTGGTGTCCTGGCGACAATTCTTTGATAAAATAAAAGGTCGTAGAGTTGAAGCATATGTGTGAATTGCTTTTATCTCAGTCACAGCTTTACTAATACGTGTTTATTTGCCCGCCGTGTATGAGTTCTCAATAAGGCAGACATCTTAGACATTGAGTTGAAACTTGTCTATAAACTATTGAAATTCAAAATAAGGCTGATAATGTAAATAATTTTTCTCATTTAAAAATAATGACTTAAGTATTAAGGTTATTTTCTATTTTTTGTAATTATTTTTTAAGATTAGAATATTGATCAAATTAATAAATCAATGTATTTTTAATTCATGGTTTTAATTGTAGAGAGGTCATCTAAGAGTTCTCCTTGCTCCACTTTAAGCTCCTTAGACTACGCTCAGTGCACTTTATGCCTTAAGTTATAAATAACATAAGAGGCAAAGATAAATTCTTAATCTATAAAAATGCATGCTTGCTTTTCAAGGTAATGTAGCGAGTTAGTAAATCAATTGCTGCGATAGGTCAATACTGTTCATCCAGCATGACTTGTTCTCATTTATTACTAAGCGGATGGCAATGCGGGTGATGAGCTACTAGTCATTAGAATTACCAGCGAAACGTGGTACAGGCAAGACTTATGATTAAGGTGGAGGGTGGAGGTCTCTTCCTAGTCCTAAGAAAAGTAATAGGTACATGTACTACATAATTATAGGGATCCCTATTAAAAATGCCAAGATTTCGTTTAGGTAATCCATAGATCCGGCCACACACGGAGGACTGCTTACAACTCTAATCAAAGGATGGATGTATTGGAATCGTTAGAACAACCGAAATAATGAGTTAGGTACTTTTACGAGGAGTGCTTTGAGGAACTGAGATGCTATCATCATAACCCTTCTACCATCGTACCTCTCAACACCATAGCTAGGTCTTTCAGTGTCATAGAAATATTCTTGACTAGTAGGATAGTCTGCCGGGAAGCATTTCTCCTATACAGGGCCAGCCCTAGTATAAACCGAACGGAGCGGCTGGTGGGGTCGCGATTGACCGAAAGGCGAAGGCAAATAGTTATTATTAGGAGCCTGTATACAATTATAGTTACTTAGTAAGCATCAGTACGAATATTTAATATGTATGTCTATTGAAGTCATCGAATTTATATTGACGAGATTTTGATTTACGCCCTTGTTAATAAATTAATACACAATAATGATGTCTTTATAAAAGTAATTTATACCTAAACTGGTTCTATAGAATCATATTATAGATACCGTAGAATAGGGCTACTTTGAATCGCGGGGTGTCTTTGATAAAAACTTCGCTTTAGTTTTAAACTTAAATTGTGCGAATTCTTAACGCATCCTTTCAATCTTTCCTTTACGGCTGGCAGCATTGTATATCATTATCATTGTGTGTTCAATCGTTGTGGATGGATCCGTGCCGATTTGCGAAAGAATACATAAAATATGTAAGTACTAGTTTTGTGTAATTTTTGTTTCTGTTTGGGGATACTTTCGATCACCGTAATAAAAAAGGGGGTATCAAGGTAACCCCGACCATAGTTTAAAGTTGATCACTGACATTTTATTATTTTTCTCGGTAAATAATCAAAAATTAAATATTTTTATTAGAAAAATTGATAGTAGGTACATACAAAGCCGATATTTATATATTTGTATATATTTTTTCGCTCGCATATTTTAAGAAAAATATAGTTTTACTCCCGATTCTACCTTTTGATTATCAAAGTCACCCCATTCTACCGGTACTGTGAGGAGCGCAGTGCTAACGAACATAGGCTAATTTCAGTCCACAAATTCGACGGAGACAAGAATTTATCGAGGTCATCGAATTTATGGTACTTTGAAGATCTCAATAATGTCTTATAAAAGCAACTGGTAAATATTAGAAGCAAGCAAGCGGGACGCCATTATTGGATCCCGCTCCATCCTAAAACTTGCTTCGGACACTACCTACTGCAACGCGGCATTTGTAGTAAAAAGGAACGGAATAGTAATGATAAAAGCCCAACATGTTAGTCGTAGCAGAGCTGAAAGTTGTATTAGAACTATTATAGTGAGAATTATTCAGGACTAACATTTGTTGTTTAACATAGACGCCGATGTTTGCAATGGCAACGAAGCAGATTGTTCCAATATTGAAGCAATATGCCAACTGTCCAACTTTAAAGCCTGGACTGCAAGAAGTGGCTGCAGTACTTCAGTAAAACGCCAGGCGAATTCACAAACAGCCAGCGTCAGCACTAGTCCGACTCGTCACCGAGGCCAAGCACAGTCAGAGCTGGCGATTTCGTTATCAGTCCATACGTAGTCCTAGGAAGACAGTGGCTTCCGTGGCACAGACCCGCTGTCCTGGCTGAGACAAGCCGCCAAAAGAGAGAGAACTACCATCTTAGCAGTCCCCAGGTTCGAATCCTTGTCAAGGGACGAGCGCGATCTTATTTTTTTGTGTACCTACATGGAAATGTTTTCGTGTCATTTCCATGTACAGAACTACATATCTCTAGACTATAACGTTTAAAAGGCATACCCTTGTTGTTTGGCAGTAAATGTAAATTCACAGAAAAAAATTACGTGTAACTTTGACATTCATAAGTGTTACCTTGTAACCTAATTTGAATAAATTTATTTTGATTTGATTGATTTAACCAATCGGTTCCAGACGTTTAAGCTGGGCTCCGGCGCACAGTATACGCAAGAACCTAGACATCGGAAATTTTCAAGTAATAGGCCTTAGCGTACTTAATGCAGGAGTAAAACTCCCGTTTTAAATTTCTCTCTAGTTTACAAGAAAATAATTACCAAAGTTTCATGATCTTCTGCGGTTATAATTGAAAAAAAAAATCTTTGTATTATTTGCATTTAACACCTTTTTGACTAATTTATTGAAAACGCTTTAAAAAAGGCATCCCGTGTGCTTTGTCGCAATACTCAATAGTCAATATTTTCTCGTAAACTAGAGCGAAGTTTAAAACGGGGGTTTTACTCCCACATTAAGTAGGCCAAGGTCTATTAAAAAGTGAAGTTACTTGAAAATTTCCGATGTCAAGGTACTTCTGTTCACTGTGCGACGGTTTGTAAATTTTCTTTCAAAGCTAATTAATTACAGGAAATAGTTTAGGCCCCTTCTACTTTTCATTCAGTAATTAAGTAGAATACGAATATTCAGCAAACCTGCCGAATAGTAAATATGAAACGAATATTCAGCTTATACCTAGTATATTTTCACTTCATGTTCAGAGCTTGCTCCTTCAAGAAGTTGTCTTATTTTTTTGTTTAGGACAAAAGATTAACGGATAACTAAATTTACAGGTTGCCTTTTTTATTGGGACTATGGTTTTACACATTCTTTAATATACCATTGAATGGATTGGGATGAAGCTTAGCACAACCTGATAGAGCATGTCCTGGATTGTTTATAGGATACTTTACTCTGGTTTGCATTCTCGTGGATTTATTAGGGTGATGCCGCAGGCAATTGCATAAGTAATTCTGTTTGCTAAAACTTATGTAAAAACTTATGTAAAGCAGGAATCTGCCTAAAATAACATCAATTAACATTTCATTACACCTGAAATAAAATTGGTAACCTGGATGGCATAGCTGTTTAAGAGGTCACATGGCTTTTGCTACTGCACCAGGTGTTGTGTAGTTTCAATCCCAAACAGGGACAAAAATTTGTGTGGTACTACAAAAACTTTGTGTCTATTGTTTGAATTTTTATCTTTATAAACATTCAAACAATGGACACAAATAAATATAGGTATAAAATAGTTACTTACTCCAATACTCAATTCAAACTTCCACACATAACAATATGAAAAGTAAGACATTTATTTACAAAAAAAATACCTTACAATAATAAATAATTTTTCTTCAATCACTAATTTACGTTAAGTCGAAGGTAATAACTTTAACATGCCAAATCATAATGTGAATGAAATAAAATGCAGTTTACTAATGTATACAACTTATTTTTACTTCTGAATAAGATTAAATTACATTATTTAATAAAAATCATATCTTAACACCCAACTCAATAACATTCACATAGTACTTTCACTCATGCTCAAAACAGACCATTTCACATTGCAGTTGAAGCTTGATTATGCTCGTGTGTATTTACCCCAAATGTGAAGCATAAACACTGAGGCAATAAATAGAAGGGACATCACTAATACTGGAACTGGACCCCTGTAAACAAGCAATCAAAGTTGTAAAAGATAGTCACTTTAATAATACCTTTTACCTTCCTATCTGCTAGACACATATCTTAGTGATAATGGGGTCAAATTAATAATATATACATAATTCTAATATTACTTTAAAACTATATAAATGTATAATTATTTAAATGATAAAACAGCTGTACATAGCGGGATTCTTGTAGTGCTTGAGATATTTGTCAAGATATATCAAATTAAATTCTTTGTTACTTGTAAATAGAGATGTTTGGAAAACAATATGTAAAGATGACACATACACTTTGACACCAGGCGAATCATCTGTGTAGAACCTCCACATGCCACCAGATCCAGCACCTGTGCTGCGATTTCTGGCAGCTGTGGTCGTTGTGGTAGACTTGCGTTGACGAACTGTGCCACCACTGGATGACCGAGGAGCCGTGGTCGCCTTGCTTGGTGAGCGACCGCCCGATCCTACAGACGTTGAGCTTGGCGAAGGAGGCTGTAATTAAACCAGAAACCGTGAATGTTAAATTATTTTATATACCAATTAGAATATACTTAATAATTTGATCCCAAAGGGAACATTATTGTTTAAAATACATACCATACTTAATTAATTAGCACTCTAATTCTTAACAACACGCAAAACACAATGATGTCTCTCAAACTTAACAATTTAGGATCTGAAAATTATAAGTAGAAGCAGACGTGAACTGTGTTGGCAGCTACCAGTTTGCAACGCGTACAATTTCATTGACACGTTGACATACAATGTTGCTAGATGATATCTTTACATTCTTTACTGTTTATTTTGTACAATGGCAGCATTGTCACATATAACCAATCTTTAAGAAACACTGACCTCTAATATATTTTATACACGATAAACACCCAATAGAACGACCGCCATTAAGTATGCAACAAAAAGTTTCATTGTATTTTATCATTATTGATACTATATCGCGAATGGATGGCTGTTTCTTAGAATGATTTATGATATACGTGTAATGATATTTAATAGTAAAATAAAAATAAAGTTTTTTTTTTTATATTGACGCTTCTCGTGACTAGAGTGCTGGCATATATTTGCGAAAAGAATTGACATTGCTTTTCAATGTGACAATGTTGCAATGCAGAGTAAGATAGGATTATCATATTTGTCTCTATGCATATTTGTCTACGACGCTATACAGACGATTCTATTTAGTTATTTCTTAGTTTCAACATTTTGTACATTTTTTTAAGAGCTTTGTCAAAATGTTTGTCGTGCAGTTTATAGTTATGTTTAATATAAATAGTTTCATATTATTACTTAAGTTAAACGTTGTTAAGTTTATCAAAATGTATAGTTGTTCATCATTGATAGTAGTGCCAAGTTGTCTGTGGTGCCAAGAAGAGAAGCTGATTTTTACAAATCTGTGTGCTAATTATGACAATATTTTTAATTCTTCTCGATGAATGCTTTACTATATAAGTAGATTTTAATTTACATTGACCTTAATTTTGTTTGAGGTAAAATAGCAATTTCTTTTTTAGTATAGTGTTAACTATACCATTTTCACTTGAAGAATCATCGCGTCATTCATTGGCCCACCAATTATTTTTCTTGTCGCAACCTGCGCTATATCTGGTTCCGCATTAACATCCGCGTTGATTATTGCGGATGTGGATGGTAATATTCGCAACAACCCTAGAGTCAGTACACCAAAGAGTATAAATATACTACGGAAATAGAGAGCCCTCTTGAGCCGAATTGAAGCAAACCTTTTCGATTTTGACAAACGACAATGCGCCATCTGAATTTTGGCGACGACATCAACGTGCTTACATATAGATACCTACCTACATATCGTTGTATAGTATATTATACTTATATCGGTACTGTATATATCATGTTTCAATAACGACACAATAAAATGTGAGCAATATTTCAGAAGAAACATTTTAAAATTCAATTAAAAATATTCTAATTTTAAAGTGCGTCTCCGAAAATATTGCTCGCATTCAATTGTGACGCTATTGAAATAGATGAACGTTATCGGTATCTTATTGTATTTGTGTGTCAGTGACTTTTCAATTTATACTACAAAAAATAAATTATTGTTAAAATCTCTCGTTCTGTTAATTACTGAGGGAAATCGTTTGGAAATATAGTTTCGACGATTTTGATTAGGTTAATATTTTTTTTAGAATCACGATTTACTCTATCTTTCTTTTTTCCAACAAATCTGCGTTGTTAAGTATACATAGTTTTGAATTAAAATTTCCAAAATAATAATCACAGGGAACCTTATTCCCAAACTGTTCATTCAGTTATATTTCTTACAATAGCTTTCCAAAAATTTAAATGTGGCACTAAAATTAACGGGGAATATGGTAATCAAACATGAAGTATTTTACTTTTTATTTTTATAATGCTTATATTTATTAAAATACTGTTGCGCAGCAACTTTAATTGCGTCGTCACCATCAATTTGCCCCACAAAATTCGATTATTCGACCTACACCTATATAACTTTAATTGTCATATCTGTGAAGTAAATTTTTTACTTTTCTTTAAGTGTAGAACATTTAAATGGATACTCGAGCAATGTGTCTGCCACAATAATTATATTTTTTTAATATTAATTTTGGGAACAATTCTTTTTAAAAATGACCTTGTTATGTTTTGTATATCATGGACACAATTTCCTAATCACTTGGGTAGCATAGCCACTTCTTATTATTATATTGCTTTACCTCTAAAAAACCATTTTTATTATTTTTATTTTCAGTGTCTATTAGGTTTTGCCTGCACATATTACAAGGTAGTCAAGACTCAGCCCCATACATAATTCATTTGATCTGCATCACCTTTATCATAATTATGGCTAGACAGGTCATCATTGTAGTTTGTGACTGGTGTGTTGAGGTTGAAGCTTGAACTAGCTCATGCTCTAATTTCTCTGCAAATAAAAAGGAAAGTCATGGCACAATTAACATTATTTCTTTTTTTAAGGTATATAAAAGATTGAATATGCACATAACTCTGAAAAATCAATGGTGCATGCTGTGGGATTCAAACCTGGTACCCTCTATATGACAGTCTGACAATTTATTTATTTTAGGCTTTCACCACTTCTAAATCTCTGCTTATAAAGTGTACATATCTACAAATATTGATAAACTGGCGCAGGAAAAAGTTATGTACATAATTGACTTACCAGGTAAATGAAATGTCGGGATGCAAAATGCATTCAGCCTGTTATTGGGATTTTTATCCATGTCAGTAAAGTGAAGATCATAAATCCTCTTCTTTTGGAATCTGTCATAATCTGATTCTAATGCTAGTTTTTCACCAGCAAGGGCAGCCCAAATTTTAAATCTTTCAGGAAATTTAAAATGATCTGGAAACCAATGCATTGTTATGCCTGAAAGTAACGGAAAATGTTATGAAATAGGTGAAAAATGAAAAAAATTAAACAGAATTGATCAGCGGTAACTGGAAAATTATATACATGGTATTATCCAATTTTATAAAATATTATAAACAAACTATTATCTTTAGCACTATTAATTTTATAATTTTATTTACAAAAGACAACACCCGCACTGGGTCGTTCTCCTGTGTCGAGATTGACTTAACAAACATTTTTATTTATTTTTTATTTATTTATTTACAACATACTTACATCTACCATAACAGAAAATTCCAATGCGGTAAACGTAGACAATTTGGTTTGAAATAACATATAACTATCAACTATCACTAAGTACACGGTAGGTGACCTTAGTGAATTCGCTCAGTGAACAAGTGTATATATCCACGACATCAGCGACCGCATTGAGCGCGCGCAACGCACGCGTGAGCGGCGCCCTCTGTAGCAGATTGGGGCGCGCGCGCGGCACCACTAGGAGTGGCGGCCTCCACCGTCGCCCAATATAATCGTTTGGAATGCAAAAGCTAATCTGCGACAAAATTGGTGGATTTTGAATCCTACCACGTAATAACTTAAACAAGTAAGTAGCAAGTGTCACTTCGCGCCTTACTCCTAACTTATAATAACCGACCATGCCGAGAACAAACAAAGACGGATATAACAATGGATACCCAGGGTATGCTCCATACAGCTTTAAATATATAAATCTCGTGTATTTATTTTGTATCCGTTCCACCATTGCTGAGTACTTAGTCTCACTAGGACTCCAGATAGCCGCATTATGTTCGAGATGACTCTTCACAAGAGCCTCATACAAAGCCTTTACGGCACAGATGTTCGTGAATTAATTTGCCTGACGTAAAATAAATCCAAGGTTACGGTATGCCTGTTTACAAATATTAGGTATGTGCTTCCTAAAATGTAAGTCCCTCGTGAAAAGTATGCCCAAATCTCTTACCTATATACTCATAGAATCAACAGACAATTATATTAGTATAGATGTGCTAAGGACATGTGCATCATGCATGTGCTAATACAGACAAGTTATAGCTGATATCTGCAATATCCTAAGTTGTCAATCAACATGTACACCAGTATCATCACAATCGCGTCTTTTATAACCTGATAAATAAAACGTAAATTCGCCGGTTCACTCGATAAGATTCGGAGATCAATTTTTGGTTATTATTTGAATGCAACTATATAAAATAAGTTTACATCACACTTTATTATGTATTCACCAATGATTTATCTTATCTTATCTTATCTTGATCCGGGGGCCAGTCATTGTAGACCGGCGACACTTCGACCCAGTGGGATCTTTTGTGTCGGCCCCGAGGTTTATCCTTGAGCTATCTCCCTATGAATGTACTGCATCAGTCGCAGCGTACACCTCAGAGGGAGAAGCCTGAAGTCTTCAGGGTTCGGATATGCCAATCCCATCAGACCCATCCTTAGTCCGGCCAACGCGTCACATTCACACAGTAGGTGTGATATGGACTCGTCCTGTTCACCACAGGCTCTGCAGATCGAATTGTTTGACAATCTCAATCTGCACAGGAAGTCATTGGTGCCAAAATGACCAGTAAACGCTCCTGTGAGTAGGCGTATTTGGCCCTTGTTGTACCCGCAGAACTTCCGGGTAAAGCCCGTGGCTCTGTTTGCAATGAATTTCTTGGAGTGTTCCAGACCCCTAAGGGCCATCCACTCCAGCCTGTGTTTATCATTGCCATGTGCATTCAAAGCTGCCTTGACGGTACTCTCAGAGAGACCTACGAATGGCTCGGGGCCCACAAATTGTTGCTCCGAGCCCTTTTTGGCTAATACATCAGCCTCCTCATTACCCTGCACCCCTGCATGCCCCGGAACCCACACCAGCCTGACTGTGTTTTTCCTGCCAAGTTTGTTAAGGGCTTTAACACAGTTCAGGACTAGTGCTGAGTCCACCCTACAGGAGTTCAGAGCCTTAAGAGCAGCTTGACTGTCACTGAGTATATAAACAATCTTGTCAGTGACATTGTTGTTAATATTCTCCTGCGCACAGGCAATTATAGCATAGGTTTCCGCCTGGAAGACCGTTGCATATTTGCCCATGCTTTGGTTCACCTTGCAGTCGTTGGCATAAATACCAGCGCCTGATCCTGTTTCCATTTTGGAACCATCGGTGTACCAGATGAGACAACCCTTGTCAGGGGATCGTAGACCTTGTCTCCATTCGTCCCTTGTGGGGACCTTTATTTTAAAATTCTTTTTGAATATGTGCATTGGTTGCATTTTGTCACATCCCATGCTCATAATCTCTTTAAGATCCTTCGAGATCTCCAGTTTTGTGTGTCGAGTTACTGGCATGTTGACGCTCCATAGCCCATGTATAGATAGTCTATGTAGCGCCTTCATCGCCTCTAACTCCACAACAATGTGTAGCGGCGTTAGGTCCAGCAGGATCTCTAACGCAGCCGTTGGCGTAGTAGGGAACGCCCCTGTTATAGCCATGCAGGCTAATCGCTGCACCTTCGACAGCGCTTTCCTGCATGTTGCTAGTTTGGTTCTTGGCCACCAGACAATGCTTCCATATGTGATTATGGGTCTTATCATCATCGTGTATAGCCACTTGATGACCTTGGGCTTCAGGCCCCAGGTCTTCCCATAAGTAGAACGAATCATACCGAAGACCCGCTGGGCCTTCATTATGACTTTGTCTACATGAGGTTTCCACGTTAGCTTGTTATCTAAGGTCATGCCTAGATACTTCACCTCCGTGGACCATTGTAGCTGTGTACCATACATGGATAGAGTTCCCAAGCCAGTCGGATCTCTCATCCTAGTAAACGGCACGACAGTAGTTTTCCCTGGGTTGATCGATAAATGGTTACTACTGCACCATTTTTCTACCATACTCAGGGCCCTCTGCATGAGACTGGATACTGTGCTCGGAAATTTTCCATTGACAAGTATCACCAAGTCATCCGCATATCCGACCGTTAAGTACGGACCTTTGTTGAGTTGTTCTAAGAGTGAATTAACCACCAAGCACCATAAGAGCGGTGAGAGTACTCCACCCTGAGGGCAGCCTTTGGTGGTCATTGCAGTCATTTCATCCCCTAACAACTCAGACCTAATAATTCTTCCTCTGAGCATACAATCGATCCACTTGCAAATGGTTGGCTCTATGCCGTGATTTGCTGATGCCACACTAATGGCATCAAAGGTGGTCCGATCGAAAGCTCCCTCAATATCCAGGAATGCAGCAATGCATACTTCCCGGTTATCTAATGCATGTTCTGCCTTATTTACCACAAAATGCAGTGCCGTCTCAGTGGATTTTCCCGACTGGTAGGCACATTGTAGCCCGTGGAGGGGAAATTTTCTCAATGCTCCCTCCCTGATATGTCTATCTACTAACTTCTCCAGGGCTTTCAAGAAGAACGACTCTAGGCTAATAGGTCGGTATGCCTTGGCTTCTTCGTAGTCTTCTTTGCCCGGCTTTGGTATGTAGATGACTTTAACTCGCCTCCATATCTTTGGAATGTATCCAAAAGCTATGCAGGCTCTGTATAGTCTGCACAAATGCGGAACCAAGAGTGCAGCTCCCTGTTGTAGGATAATGGGATAAACCATGTCTGGACCAGGTGACTTGAACGGTTGAAAACCATTTAGAGCCCAGCCGACCTTCCCTTCATCCACTACCTTCCTTGCAGTGTCCCAATCTGCTTTGGTTGTACGGTAGCCTAGTTCAACCAGGCTAATCGGGTCCTCCTGCTCCTTTTCTATTATCTTACAGTCCGGAAAGTGTGTGTTTAGCATCATTGCTAGTGTCTCCTTACCGGACCCTGTTCGCTGCCCATTGCCATCTCTGATGGTTGTCAATGGGTGTGCTCTGACAGTCGAGATAGCTTTGGAGAGTCTCATTCCTTCAGGAATAGTACTGATGTTTTCACAGTGGGCTCTCCAAGCCTTCCGTTTGGCTTTCCGCACAGCTTTGTTGTAGTTGGTCAAACAGCGAGCGTAACCGCTATAGTCCCTGCTGGTCCTAGCACTGTTAAACGCTCTTCTGGCTTCAAGCCTCAGCTTGACCAACTCTGGCGTCCACCACGGTACCCTCTTGGGCCTAACTTCCCTTTCAGGGCAGTTACTTGTCCAGGCCGTATTTACAGTCTGGACCAATTTGTCTGCTGTAAACTCTATGTCTAATATAGAATTAAGCTTACCCTTAGAATCCTCCAAATCTATACTGAGGTCACTCCTGAAGGAGTTCCAGTCCGTATTTCTGGGATTCCTTCTACGTGCTATAGGAGCTGGAACCAGCGTCCTATACTTAAAGCATATGTAATTATGATCTGACAAGGTAATCTCATCAGACACATGCCACTCGACAATCTTAGTGCTAGCCCTGTTGGTGGCTAACGTGATGTCAATTACCTCTGCTCGCCTACAGTTGACGAACGTTGGCCTGTTTCCCTTGTTTAGTATTTGTAAAGAGGTACTTACCACATACTCCAGTAGCTTTTCCCCTCTTACATTCACATCCGTGCTCCCCCAGACTGTGTGGTGTGCGTTGGCATCGCACCCCAGGATCATGTCCAGGTTCTCCCGGCTGCCATATTCAACAAGGTCCTTTATCTGTCCAGATACAGTTTCCTTGTCCGTATAGTCGAAGTATGCAGAGGTCAGGATTACAATATCCCGCCCTCCGCTCCCTCGCACATCTATCTTAACTGTCGTAAGATCCCTAGAACAAAAATTGTATAAGGGCATTGCATTTATGCCATTTCTGACATACACACATGTCCTTATATCATTAGTGGAACAGTTATGATAAATTACACCTCCTGTCCCACCCAAACCTCTGATCTTTCCCTCTTTAACATAAGGTTCCTGGATCAGGGCAATATCATATTCCTTCATCCGCAGGTGGCGGGCCAGAACGGCCATCGCCCCGATGCAGTGATGAAGGTTTATTTGTACGCACCTTAGTCCCGCCATTCGGTCTGCCTATGGTGGCGTCTACGGTGGCAGGCACTGCTGGCCGCCCCCCTCACTCCCTTCCTCCATCAGCGCCCCCGCAGCCTCCGGCGACGACAGATCTAGACAATCTATATGTCCGATTATGTCGTCGGTCTTCGGAGACACGCATGGCGACGACGTGTAGAGAGCCGTACCTGATTCAATCACCACTGGGTTCACGGGCTCCTCCCCGTCCCCCACCTGTGGTGCCGTCACCGCATGGGCCTCCTCCTCCACGCTGGCACCCACTGTCACCTTCTGCACGTTCAGATCCTCAAGGATCTTGAACGTGCTTTTGTCCATGCCAGCATGGAGACAGAAGCCGCCTGCTTTTATGGCCGCAGCCGACACGCTGTCCACCAGGACAATGCGCCTGGTGTGCGTCTCCTCGACCTGCGTGCTCAGCACCTTCCACTCGCAGGTCCTCAGAGAGGGGTTGAGGCGCTGCAGCATGGTCAGCACCCTGGAGGCATCTAGGCACCAGGTATTCCTGGTCTTCCAGGCCATCTTTATTGGCCTTGGAAGCTCCTTGGCGCTGACCACTCTGAGCTTCACGTCCCCAACGGTTTTACCGCTGAGGCCGCGAAGCCACTCTGCGGCTCTCTCACCCTCACACGTCACGTGCAGAGCTCCACCAAGCAGTGCACCGACACTAATGGCCGGCAGAGGATCCGGTGTGGCCTCCAGCTGGTCCCAAATGGCAACCCTTATGGGTTCCACCAGCTCTGCATTAAGCAGAGCGTCAGGGAAGTTGTCGGCAACAACGGCCATTTTAATCCCCGTCAGCGCCTCCCTGTAGGAGTCACCTTGGGTCTTGGCACGTTTATTGCCATCTGCCTGAGCAACAGCATCGTCGCTCACTTCCCTGACCCTTTTTGACGAGACTGCATCGGGTGCCAGCGCCAACTGCCGCTGCAGCTCACGCCGCTTGCGGTTGGCACACCCACTGCGCCTCTTCCTGCCCCGGGTATGGTCTGTGGAGTGTGCAGCCAAGTTTGGCTCCCCCTTAGGGTGTGCCTCGCCCGTCTGCTCCTTCCTGGCCTCCCCGATCCTGGAGGGCTGACACCCACTTGCAGAGGGTGTCCCGCTGGGATCCCCCTTCGGGTATTCCCTGCATGTCAGACCCCCTCTGTGGCTGCCACGCCCTCTAAATTGGTAGCCCTTTCCAGGGTTACCCCCTCTCCATTTCTTAACGCTGCCCGTGTGAGCACCACTCCCCTGGCTCATGCTCGGACGGCCACTGGGGCCATCACGAGCTTGCAGCTTGGGTATGTAGGTGCTCCCACGTGCAGCTCCTACACTATTGCTGACCTCTCCCCCTAAGGGTCCAGAGGTCCTTTGTTGCTCGCCCTTATCGGTCAAGCCCTTGGTTTTTTTTGTGACAGAGTCCATTTGGTCTATCTTACTTTTCACCTGCTGGCTCCCCACCCACCATGGAGCCCTCAACGTTGGGGATGCCTTGTTCAGGCACCAGGGCTACCAGCTAGGTATAGCACCCCTAAGTGAGCTGTCCCCGAGACGTACAGCACTAGTCGCTCCACCCCAAACCACTGAGGTGGGAGACGAGCACTGCCGGCTGGAGACCTCTTCACCCAAGGGCACTCGCCTGGCGGCCGCATGAGCGGACGCCGCAGCCGATTGATCGCAGCTGGCTAGACTACGACCTCCCGTGTGAGAGGAAATCCGGACCAAAGGGGTGTGTTGCAGATCAGCAGCACTACCATCGCCACATCACCACTCAACCCCCAGGACTCCTTCATCCCTCCGTACGGGTCCCCGCGCACGGCACAAACACGCGGGAGGTCATTACTATCCATCGTCTGTCGTTCGACGATGGACCCGCCGGAACATGACCTCTCCATCCCAGGCAGTGGTCAACTGGTGGTTTTAGTTGCGTCTATTTCATAGGGAACTAGACCAATAACAGGGGGCAACCACGTGAAGGATTCCCCACCAGACTTGTCTTAGGGATCAACACGACTGTTGCGCTCTCCCCTAAGACCATTGGCACCTTACTCGTCTTGAAGAGTCGAGCAAAGTGGGTTTGCATCTATACTAAACAAGCAGCCAATCCAGTGAAGCTAGAAAGCAGAGAAAGCAAGCTAGGCAGTGCAACTATTAAAGCATAAATACAAACCCCCCCCACCAATGATTTTATAGCACAATACACAAAAAATTAGGTATGATTTGCAAATTAACCACACTCAACACAAAATAAAATAAGTACTTCAGAAAAGTGTCTGTTGCACATAAAACGAAATATATCTGGTAGAAAGTTTCGAAAGTAAGGCGGAGTAAATTGCTGGATTCAACGCACTTACTTGAAAATTTCACAGCCGAAAACGCACAAAATAGAATTATACAACTACAAACATGCGCAAACGCAAAGTAGCCGCCAATTTGTAACAGTATTTTTGATTTTGTTTATTTTTCCTATTAAACTTACAGTGTGACCACGTAAAAAAAAAAAAAAAAAAAAAAAAAAAAAAATTACTATTTTCAAGAAAATTAATATTCTTATATAAATACCTATAAATTACGCAGAGACTGGTGATTTAAAATAAGAGGAAGAAATCATGAAGCAAATCTGCTACCATTTACTGCGTATATAATTATTGAACTAGTTTAAGAATAGTCTCGCTTAATTGTCTTGAGTAATTTTATTCTTCTTACCGACAACACTAGGCAGTCCTCGTAAATGATGACAGCCTAATCATGAGTTAGTGCCATCTATTGAGATTTCTGGATAATCAATTAAAGAGTTCTTTCTATCACCAATACACAGATGGCGGGCCTTTCTTTTTTAAATGTCATATCTACTAAAGTGTCCCCCCTCTGTAGTACACTCATTATCTCTCTGAGTATAAGTGTTCTGTGCTTATTACCGCAATTGCGTTAAAATTTAATCAAAACTTAGAAGAAAACAGTTGAATTATAACGTAATCAAATTACATAGGTTACCATGTTGGCTTTCTATAAGATAATTAAGTGATATTCAATTTAGTTGTATTATACTCTGAAAGTTGCATGTGACAACCGCTAGATGATGGGAAAATCAGTTTCTGAATATTTCTCTTTATTACCAATTTTTTAATTAACGTAACAATTTTTAGCTTTTATTACATAAAACTATTATCAAACAATAATTTTGTTTTTAAAATTTTTAGTTAATTAATAAAAATTACAATTTTATTACTATTGTTTGATAATAATACTTATTGATTTATTAGTCTCATATGACTTCGATTTATTAATTTAAAACTTCAAACTAAGAGTTGGATGTTTACCATCTACTTATTTTTCTAGAGTCCAAAACGGATTTAGACATTTCTGACATATCATAAAAATACAATTCACAAATTTCACAAAAACGGCGTACGCACACGTGTTAGTGGAATTTTGTGATTTTAGTGCCTTTTGCTTTTATTAACCTGGTGATTTCAAAATAATACAATACCAACAAGAAATGACTGTGCTACCCATCTAAAGAAAGTTTAAATACCTTCAAATATATACAAAAATTCTACATGTGCGTTTTTAAAAAGAGACGTTTCAAAATACAACATTTGTAACATCAAAAATAAAGTTATTATGCGATACAATGATAACATATTATGAATTTACATGCCAACGACATAATATAAAAGATATTTTGTGAACGTCTCAATAAATTTATTAAATTGTAGCTGGTGTCGCACAATAAACAGAACTTTGTCTGCAAAAATTACCTATGATGGTGAGGATAAAATAAAAAGTGCAGCTCAATCGTACTACTAAGCATAAATCTATTAAATTACAATAGCGCCTTATTCCAATTTCCTCTTTATGTTTTATTTGTGAACCATTAATTTCTGTAATCAATAAAGAATTGGTATGAATAATAGCTGTTTATATTTTTACCCTAAAGTAAACACAATTTATGCATACCTATATTTATAAATAATATACACGATATAGCTACAAATATATATATATATATATATATACATACAGCTATCTCTAAGTAGGTACTTGCATATAGTTCTTAGAATCAAATAAAAGATGGCACTAGCGGGCGTTGAAAAAGAGGTGGCAAAATTTTTGCTTGAGTGGGCTCTCAATTCCTATTATACTTATACTAGTCTATGGTTATTCTCTCTTGAATAATAGACTCAAGACCTTGTTTTATTTTTTACAATTCCATACTTGCGCTGATCTTGGTTTTCATTTTTAAGTGAATGTACAGGCTAGCGAATTTTATAGTTAAGTATACACATTCTTAACAATAAACTTCGCTAGTCTGAAAATTCACATAATTAATCACTACATCATTATAATAGATATATTATTACCTACGCATATGTATGTATTTGAAAAAGTTGCTTGAACCGAACGCCAGTTAGCGCTAGTATCGCCAATGCATTGAGTGACGTCTCCGTCTCTATCTTCCTATATACAAATGTAGTCTGTGATTACCGCCTTCAGTGTCAAAATGGCAAGCATAGAGTAACTTAAATATATGGCAAGTACCAAACTGGGGTCATCTTTTTTGTAGCGATTGCCAGGTGCCAGGCCAGTGTATCCATAGATAAGACACTATATACTGAGAGTGTATCTAGTTATGTGATCGAAGTCAGTGGCTAGTTACATATAAAAGCTTTGCCAGGTACTTGCTCATTTATTCATTTTATACTTGCCTCTTGAAAGCTAAAAACTACAAGACATTTTTTATAAGAATGTCTCGCGCGAGTAATTACATAATAATATTATTGAATTCATAACCAATGATTTTTCAATTTATCGAGACTGGTTGAGACTACAGACATATTATGCTGTAGTCTGGACTGATAATTATTTTTGTCAAAATTGTTGGTATTTAGTAAGAGGGGTAACACCACTTTTAGCTGTCAATGCCACAGATAAGACACTATATACTGAGAAAAGATACGCCATTCTCGAATCAGTTTTAAAAATTATGTACCGTTTACTTTAGATGGCAATAAATTCGTTTAGTAATGAAGATAGCCGATAGATGGCGCTTTTATAATTCTTACAAAATCCTTCTAAATTACGCTTATTTACTTTGAACTTCTTGGAAATAGCGTAACAAATTTATGAAGAAGTCAATTTACACAAAAGGAAAACATTATTCACCAAGAAACCAAAGTAATTAAGTGTAATTTAATTGAACACTGTAAAGTTTACACTAGTGATTTTTACTTTACTTAAATAAATCACTAAGTAACACTTATGAACGCCAAAATTAGAATAACGCAACTATACAAATTTACATTTACTTGTTGTCACGTTTTAGGTAATAGTACAGTCACATAAGCCAAAAAAAGGGTCAACCTCGGAATGAGAGATAATAAGCCGGAAACTTTTATGAGCCTTTATTTTTTACGTATATTGAAGATACAGGAGATCAAGTAGATATAAAATTCACAGAATTCAAGGAAACGAAAGATAATATCAACGTTGAAATTTAAAACTTCTTATTGTAATTTTGGCGTTCATAAATGTTATCTTATCTTGTGTGGGGGCCATTTCTCTACGACTATCCCAGTTTATGATATAGCGTTCCTCTACACCAACCGTTAGGTTATATTAGAAGAGCCGCTGTACCTTCCAGCGCCCGAGAGCACCTTCCGGGACCAGTTATAGACAGGTTTTGTCCCCAAATCTCGACTCTCCACCCTAACCTCAGAGATCCGGTTCTCGTAAGCGAGCTACCTCGTGCCCAAGTAACACTACCTATTCTCCAGATAGGTACCGGAGCAATAAAGCCGCTCACCACCCGCAACTCAGGGAGTTGCTAACGAAAACCTCGCTGAAGCCGACGGAGAAGCCGCCTCCCATATCTCCAGTATGGTACCGGAGCTGTGTAAGGCACGCTTAGTTCCCGACATACATCCGTACGCCTACCCAAATAGGCCTACAAGCTGGGTGTGGCCCGAGTCACTCCAGCTATGACTCTTACTTGCTGAGCAGGCAAGCGCCCGAGATGCGTTGCGGCAGTGAAACCACACTGCCACTTCGCTAAAGGTTAGAACCCGAAACCCGAAACCCTCTGTATTGCAGTCTGTTCGCCCCACTGAGCTATCGCTGCTCTTCATAAATGTTACTTAGTGATTTATTTAAATAAAGATACATGTATTTTTAATTTGCTTTAGATTAAAAAAAAACACTAGTGTAAACTTTACAGTGTTCAATTAAATTACGCTTTGGTTTCTTGATGAATAATGTTTTCATTTTGTGTAAATTGGTTCTTCATAAATTTCTTACGGTATTTCCAAGAAATTCAAAGTAAATAAGCGTAATTTTGAAGGATTTTGTAAGAATTATACAAGCGCCATCTATTGGCTATCCTAATTACTAAACGAATATAGTGCCATCTACAGTAAACGGTACATAATTTTCAAAACTGATTCTAGAGTGGCGTATCTATTCTCATAACATAGCATACATTACATGAGTCATGATGGTATATAGTGTCTTGTCTATGGTCAATGTATGAACAGGAATGATTGAGGTTATGTTTTCTGACCACATACAAGACTTATTTTTACATAAATTGATTATACTTTTTATTTAGGTTCCAATAAAAGTGTTAGACCATTTCACTCTACATAATAAGTGCTTTTAACTTATTATGATATTTCCATTATTTAATTGGAGTCAACGTTTTTATTCAACTGTTATATCAAAATCAAAAACCATGAATATGAACAGATGTTATTTTAGATACGTGCCACAAGAAGACAAAGTTGATATATCACTTTTATTAGATATCAAAGGATCTGTAAGGCAGTTTAATTTTAGTAGAAAACCATCAGAAAGTTTACAAGCTTTACTTGGCCGTATTAAGACAAATGTACTCAAAGTAGTAAATAAGGGTAACAAAAAGAATAAAAATAGTGAAAATACTGAAGATATTCATGTAGAGTTTTGTGATACCAATAACCAAGTTATTAATGAACAGAGTACTTGTAAAGAACTGTTTACACAAAAAGGCCCTGTAATATTAAAATTACTTAGTAATGATTATGAAGTGATATTCAATTCGCCATGGGTTTTAAGTATGAACTTACCCCAAAGTATACTAGCAGGCTTTCCTGTATATCCAGAAAACTTTGAGACACAGTATTCTAAGCAAGAAAAATGTTTATTTGATTGGTTTCGAGGATTACCAATCAACAAAGAAGGCCAAGAAATTAGTGAGACACATATTAAATGGACCTCCGCTGGTAAAAGTTACATTTATACACCAAGTACAGAAGATATTGGTATGAAATTGAAATTACAATGTACTCCAGGTAAATATAAATAATTTGGTGTCAACTCGAGTAAGTTGGGTAAGTCCTGCTTGAGGACTTACCCGGCTTGAATGTAGGTGAAAATATCTTTACATTACATTAAACATTCACATTTTAATTTCTTCCTTTTAGGTAATGATGAAGCACTTGGCCCTGCAGTTGACGCAGTATCAAAGAATACTGTTGAAGCTGGACCTGGGAATTGCCCATTTGAAACTAGACACATGTTCACTAAACACAAATTGAAGGATAAAAGGTTTCACTAAATTATTATTAGATTACTGTAAAATTGTCATAGTTGCCAACCTGTTTAATTATATTTATATATTTTATATTTCCAGCTTTAGATGTGTCACATATAATATTTTGGCTGATCTATATTGTGATTCAGATTATACCAGGACAGTTTTGCACCCATACTGTCCACCTTATGCATTACATATAGATTATCGGAAACAGTTAATTTTAAAAGAATTACTTGGTAAGATTTTGTTTATAGTTTGTTTTGTATATATAATTCTAAGGGACGTCTTTTTTATATCTGTATAAGCATTTTTCAGGATACAATAGTGACATAATATGTCTTCAGGAAGTAGATAGGAAAATTTTCAACAGCTGCTTGAAACCAATTCTTGGATCTGAAGGTCTTGATGGAGTGTTTTACAAAAAAGGAAAAGAAGTAGCTGAAGGACTAGCATGCTTCTATAGAAGAGATAGATTTAGGTTGGTATTCTTATACTATGACAAGTCAAGCCAAAGCTTGTCCAGTAGTTTACTAGTATATCTAGATTTTGACCTTGGTAAAAGTTCCTAGAAAGTGTAATAATTTTATTTAAAAAAACTTACTTTGAAACCTCTGAAGTCTGTCTAGCCTTTACTAACCTCTTAATCAAAGCAAAGTGTGTATTAAAACAGATAAAGATAATTATCCAGGAATAATTAAAACCTATGATAACACCAGAATATTGAGTGTAGCAATTAAATCATGTATGTATAACAAAATTTACTCATATGTGGTCAGGTAATTTAACCTCAGCTTGGCTTATAATGCATAATAGGAAAACCTGTAAAAGAAATTAAAAAAAAAACAAATTAAATTAGACCAATCTTAAGTATCTTAACAGTACATCACACACATTTATGCAAGTGAAGCTGTGGGCAAAATCAAGAAATAATATAAATCATAATAATTATTATGTAAGCATACAATATATAGAATGAACAATAGTGCAATGCTTGCATCACCAGGATATAATTAGTCCGTTAACTTTCACAGTACCTTATAGTTTAAAAAAAAGTCTTGAATAAAAATATTATATTAATATAATTATTACATAATAAACTATATTTTTATAGGCTACTAGGTGAAGAAGCCATTCTATTAGCTGAAGCAGTGAAAATGAAATCATGCCTAAAACCAATTTGGGATAAAATCAAGGACAACACACCTTTAATTGAACGCTTATTGGATAGATCAACAGTATCCAGCGCAACATTCTTGAAATCACTTGACAACCCTAGTGAGCTGTTGATAGTTGCCAACACACATTTATATTTTCACCCTGATGCTGACCACATTAGACTTTTACAAGGAGGGATTGTTATTTATTGGTTGATGGAAATTAAAAAAGATATGGCCGTAAAGGTATGGTTACGTGCAGATCAAATAAATAATTGTATGTTTAAAATTATTTTAATTTTACTTGTTTTATTACAGTTCCCGGATAAAAGGATAAGTATGGTACTTTGTGGTGACTTTAACAGCGTTCCATCTTGTGGTATATATCAGTTATACACAACTGGCTCTTCACCAAGTACATTAGCAGACTGGAAATCAAGTATGTATCTTGTGTAATAAAAAATGTTCTTAATTTATATATTTATATTTTTAGGTATTAATTTGTAAATAGTGAAATAAATATTAATAAATTAATATTTGGTAAATATTAATTTTATACTTATCTGGCGTGCATTTCATGTTTTAAGGCATAGTCCTTAAATAATTTATCAGTGGCAGATATATTAGTAGTTGGGCTTTAAGTGGTCGCCTGTCCATTGCTTCCGGGCCGAGTATTGTTCTTTGTGTCTGTTGTTTCAATACTTGTAAAGTCCTCTGCAACACAGGAATTATTCCTAGTGCAGGTGTTGTAATTAAAACAAATATATTTATGCATTGTTTTCAATTCACGGGTATTACCATAATTGCAAAATTCCAAGAATAACAATATGATTATCTACTTATTATTACTTTCTAACTTAGCATGTAAAATGCTCAAAATAAATCTTAAAATACTAGTCCAGTGGTCGGCAACCTTTTGGCCAAAAAGTAAAATCGTTTCAAAGAGTCATTAAAATAATGGCTTAGGTTTTGCTTTAGCATTGGACATTATTACGGAAAAATGGGATTAAAAGTAAACTCTCGAGCTTTCCGTTGTCAAATAAGTCATAGTTATAAGGCAAGATAATAAGTAATATTCCGTGCCTGCAATAAACATTCCGTGGCAGAGCCGCATGTCGCCCGCAAGCTGCGGGTTGCTGATCACTGTACTAGTGTACACACGGCTACATCAAGTTAGACACCCTATATACGCATAACTACGCTACATACAAAATAGAAAATTGTCGGCAAGGGACAGTGCATAGTGGTGTCGATGTAATGGTAAGGATAGAGCGTAACAAAAAATATAACGCACTTTCTCGCACGATTCGCAGCGTTCAACTTCTAATAGTTCAAAGTCCAAACAGTCTAGGTTGATGCGTCGTTGTGTGTACCTATTTAATTAATCGTTCTGTATTTAGATAAGGGCGCTAATTATAATTTTATACTCTGGTTACAGATAGAAATGAAGCAGTATCCGACTTGAGTTTAGAACAAAATATTTCTTTAAGTAGTGCATGTGGGACTCCACCGTATACTAATTTCACTGATGGCTTTGCTGATTGTTTGGACTACATATTTTATGAAAAAACGAACTTAGATGTGGAACAGGTAATCATTTACATAATGTACAACTTAAAAGATACAAATTACAATTAAGTGGGAAGTGCTATTCTTTATACTAGTATCAATAGGTAATGGGAAGATAAGCCAAACTTTATAACATCAGCTCGATCACTTATGACATCATTTTAATTTTTAAAATGTATACACCTATGTATCAAGATTTTAATTATGTCATCATACATCCCTTTTAGTAAGTAATTATATTTTGTTAAGGTTGATGTGATGCTGTGAAGGGTTGAGAGCTTTCTACGTTCACCCATAGTCCACGTAAAGTTGTTAAGGCCATTAGCGGCTAACAACCACCACACAAATAAAAATGTAATGCGCTGTGAAGCTGTGTGGCACTACAACTTAATTTAATAGAAACAACTGTCTAGGTAATTTAGGTACTTTCAAGGGAAGTAACCATCGATGTAAAGTACCGTCGGGCAGTATAGGGCGTAGTTAACGACTATTATGTAATTAGATTTATAATTACGATTAATAGTAGTTAACTACATGTAGTTATGATTACATGTAACTTGACTACAGTAATCAAACTACGTACTGAAGTAGGTAGTTGTTAATTTGATTGCTGCAATGCAGTATTTATAACTACTAATTATTTGAGTTCTAAGACTATACTTACGTTTTGCAATTTAATAAACTTATCGATTTTTTAAAACTGAATCTGGCTCTAAAATTAATTTATAAACTGAATAAGGCTGTGTAAAAATATCTTTAGTTTATTTCACGTATGCTTATTGTCATGAATAATTTAATACAAGGTTTGAAGTCATAGATATTGTTACGACTAGTGCCATCTGACGGGACTGTGGGGAAGAGTCGGCAGTCCCTTCTAATAATAATTTATTACAGCACCATCTATTGACATCTTACGGAACTAAGTATTTGTCGGTACGAGTTAAGTGGAAAGAGCGCTGGCACATTCTCGAATCATCGCGCTGTTGCGTGCCGTGTGTGACGTTTTCTAGAAAACTCCAGAAGCGCTTTACCCGCGTATAAATAGTGCGCACGTGCACCGCCGAGTCAGTTTACAATCGTAAGCGGTCAAGTGTTCATCGAAGCGAACGGAAGCGAAAAATACTACGGAGTTTGAAGCAGTTACAGTGGAAAAGTGTAGTATAGTGTTTGTTCTTTATTAAAGTTAATTGTATGCTAGAATAAAACGTGTTTTAGTCGGTAATATTGTTTTGTATTCTTATCCGAACGAAATATCCGAATCCGAAAACGAGTCGAACTTAGCACGTAACAAATTGGTGTCAGAAGTGAGGTAAGAATATGCCAGTACTACCGAAGGAGGGAGTGGAAGGGGTGCGTACCCGGAACCAGCGCCAGCAAGATGTGGACCAAAAGCACTTTGGTGACGCCCTCTCGCCGACGTCAGTTGGACCACGTGACTCCGCGGCTGCAGCGGAACCATCTAGTGCAGCTCACTCGCCGGTGAATCCCGACCTCGCGACTCTGATGGCGTTTATGCAGGAGCAGGCACGCCGCCAGGAGGAGCAGGCACGCCGCCAGGAGGAGCACGCACGCCGTCTCGAGGGACAGCTTCTACGCGATAAAGCGGAGGGTATGCGCCGCCAGGAGGAGCAGGTACGCCGCCAGGAGGAGCAGCTAATGATGTTAAAAGACCTCAGCGCAACGGTTGGCAAGAAGTTGAAGGAGATGAAAGAGCAAATCCAACGCCACGAAAGTCGCATTGCCGAGTTGGAGAAAACAATACGTGAGCTCAAGGCTGGAGATGGCATCATGACATCTGCGCTTGTGGCGCCCTCACCACGAGGCTTTAAAGTCCCACCATTCGGCGGCTCATTGTCATGGTCAGCCATATAAGATCCAGTTCGAGGCCTTCATGAAATCGAACGGGTGGACGCAAGAACAGGCTCTGACTGCTCTCACCTTGGGGCTTCGCGACTAGGCCTTGACCGTGTTAGAAGCGCTTGGTCAAGACGTCACGTACGAGAAGCTGTTGGAAGCATTGTAAGCGAGATATGGCGACGCACATCTGGAACACGTGTTTCGCGCCCAGTTGAAAAACCGATCGCAACGTGTTGGTGAAACCTTGCAGCAGTGGACCCTGCAGGTGGAGAAGCTGGTGCGAAAGGCGTACCAGTCCTCACCTGCGCTCATCGACGGAAATCTCGTTCAAGCTTTCACCGACGGGATCCAAGACCTGGAGGTTAGGGCCGCAGTGAGACTTGGACACTTCAAAAACCTGAAGGACGCCTTAGCCCACGCTCTGGAGGTGGAAGTAGTGCGACGGGACGATCACGCTCAACGTAACAGGGAAGTGTCGGCTTCACCCCGGTGCTATAGCTGCGGCGAAAGAGGCCACATCAGGTTGAGCTACCCGAAGCTAAGGAGTCCAAGTAGCAGAAACCAGTCGCCGGTAAGAGGAACACTTGATGTGCGTGTCGGACAAAAACTACAGGACTTCGTAATACAGCATCGCAGTAGCAAGTCACATAGTAATGCAGATGCCCTGTCGCGTAGACCGTATCCCGACCAGTATAAGCACTGCGCCAGGCAAGGCGCAGGGGCCGAGCAGGAAGGACTAGTGAGGATGTTAAGGACGGTTCTTAGCGAAGATTGGAAGGAAACTCTCCAGAGAACGCAACAAGAGGACAAAGACATAAGACCCATCCTCGAATGGAAAAAAACAGGTGCTTCGAGACCTCGCTGGTGTTAAGTTGCGGCAATGAGCTCTATGACCAAGAGTTACTGGGCACAGTAGGCAAGCTTGGTTATCCAGGATAGAGTTCTGTGCCGTAAATGGGAGAATGCTCGAGGTGACAAGTATCACCTGCAAATGGTTGTGCCAAAGCTCAAGGTACTGGAAGTTGTACAACTCTGTCATAATGGGAGTTCAGGAGGTCACATGGGAGTTAAGAAAACTCTGATTAAGATCCGGGAACGATTTTATTGGATCCACTGTCGAGAAGACGTTGAGGACTGGTGCCGCAAATGCACGAGACTAAACACTCGCAGCAGGGGTGCATTAAAGGTGTACAATGTTGAAGCCCCGTGGGAACGTATAGCATTAGATGTTGCCGGACCGTTTCCTGAAAGCCAAAGTGGGAACAAGTACTTCCTGGTGGTCATGGATTACTTCACAAAGTGGCCGGAAGTGTTCGCAATTCACAATTAAGAGGCATCTACGGTGTGCCCTTAGAGATCCACAGTGACCAAGGTCGGAACTTCGAGTCTGAAGTATTTAAGGAGACATGTCGTGTGATGGGTACCCACAAACGAAGACGACTGCTTATCATCCGCAATCAAACGGCATGGTTGAACGATTTAACCAGTCTCTGGAAAGATATCTGGCGAAAGTCGTAGAAAGCAAACAAAGGGATTTGGACAAACACATTCAACCGTTTCTCCTGTCATACCGTAGTGCCGTTCACGAAAGCACATCAATAACTCCTGCTTTCGCTAACTTTGGAAGAGAACTACGATTACCTGCAGACTTGATCACCGGCATCCCACCTGAATCTCCACGCAGCATAACAGATTATGCGAATGATTTGTGCAACAGGATGAATGATATATACGAGCACATCAGACAGACTGGTCAGCAGATGTCTGAGAGGATGAAGACCCGTTACGATCTGAAGGCGAACAATAATGGCTTCGAGGAAGGATCGCTGGTGTGGTTACATAATCCGGTACGCAGCAAAGGAAAATCTCCTAAGTTGCAGGCAAAATGGGATGGACCCTATCGCATAGTCACTAAGATGAATGACGTCACCTACCGGATCCAGAAAGGACCACGAGGTACACCAAAGATCGTTAATGTGGATCGATTGGCACCCTACTACGGATCCAACAATGTTCGGGACGAACATGTCTAAGAGGGGGGCAGTATTACGGCTAGTGCCATCTGACGGCACTGTGGGGAAGAGTCGGCAGTCCCTTCTAGTAATATTTTATTACAGCACCATCTATTGACATCTTACGGAACTACGTATTTGTCGGTACGAGTTGAGTGGAGAGAGCGCTGGCACTTTCTCGAATCATCGCGCTGTTGCGTGCCGTGTGTGACGTTTTCTGGAAAACTCCAGAAGCGCTTTACCCGCGTATAAATAGTGCGCACGCGCACCGCCGAGTCAGTTTACAATCGTAAGCGGTCAAGTGTTCATCGAAGCGAACGGAAGCGAAAAATACTACGGAGTTTGAAGCAGTTACAGTGGAAAAGTGTAGTATAGTGTTTGTTCTTTATTAAAGTTAATTGTATGCTAGAATAAAACGTGTTTTAGTCGGTAATATTGTTTTGTATTCTTATCCGTCGATCTCAGCACGTAACAATATGTAGGTACCTATATTTTTTTTTTTTTTTCGTGGCCGAATGCTTTGACGCATGCTTCTCCGCGGGGCGATGGAAAGGTTATGTGGGACTCACCGGGGGAAAGATGGTGATTAGCGACATCCCGGTAATACCAACTAAATCTACCACGGTGTTCCTAGACATAACCAGAGTCGGCGGGGCCGCGTGAATTACTTTCACATGCAATCGCGACCCCGCCGAGGTTTCAGCCCGCCGCGGCGCCGCGCCACATAAAACGGCAGGCTACTATACGAATATACCTTCTCTAATTAAAATATATATATTTTATACATATTTTCCTACCGTCCCCTTGTGGGGGGGACGAAGACAAAGCGAATCAGAGGCGCGCGTGGGAACACGCACGCCGCCTCTCGGACCTAGTGCTGACTGGGTGGCAGGCAGGCCCTTGAAGCCCATCACCCTCAGTTAAAACCTCAGGGTGGCTGAAGGTCATCTCGCGCCCGCCAGCGCCCGGTTCTGTGGTTGAGGAGAGAGTTCAGGCGCTCTCTACCCCGCTCCGTCCGCCGCCTGCTTGATGGAAATTACTTCCTCACAGAAGGAGGCGACGGCGTTTCACGACCTCTCGCTCCGGACAATAGCCTGAACCACGGCCGGGAGCGAGAGGGCAACCAATCAGACTGCCGCGATCAACTTACCAACTCACTCTGCGATGCCCAGGCGGGGCAATCCGCCAAAGTGTCCAAAACAACATCGCGGCAGTCGCCGCAGTGATGACATCCGGGTTTCTCCTGCCGGCCTATGCGACACACGAACTGGCCAAAAAAAACCGTGGCCAGTCATTATCTGTTTCAGCCGTAAGGTGAGGGCGCCATGTCGCCTCTTCAGCCACTCCTTTAATACGGGACTTACCGCCACGATCGTGGCGTGGCCGAAATCAACTTTACTCAACAAACATCAACCAAAACAAAACTATTTAGGAATTAAATAAAAAAAATGACGATTAGGTTAATGGAAATTAGCCTTTAGTACTACACGTTTTTCGAACATTTTATCCAACAGCTTGATTTAAGATGGTTGCATATGAAAACAGTCTTTCCACTGGAGCCGAAGAAGGTAAAGGGTGTACCCCTAGTATAGTAGTATAGTACTTATTGAGTTTTATAAAAAAAAACACTTCTGGATATCTATGAAAAGTATTTAGAATTTAGGCGATGCTCTAACTCGCGCAACACGACTCACGCGCGTATTTGCTGTTTTTGAATCAGCAAAATTTTATTATATGTCTAGTTATAAAAAATAATATCGTAATCGTGATTGCAACTACAATTATTAGTAGTTAGTAATCAAAATGTTTAACTACTTTTTACGATTATTTCATGTAATCAGTTATTATGATTACTAACTACTATATGTAGTCGTAGTTAGATTACATATTGCCCAACATTGCCGTCCAGATAATCCATCATTATCAAAACTGTTCGTGGTTCGAACTTCCTCGATGTAACAACCTAAGGTGGCGAAATCTTAGATGGGAAAACATGAAACGTTAAACTTCTGTTTATTTTTCAGGTTTAATAAAACTGTAACTGCGTTTCTTTACAGGTAGTTCCTCTGCCCAGCATCGAAGAATTAAGGTTACATACAGCTTTGCCGAGCGTGGTATTTCCTTCTGATCACGTTTCCTTGATTTCGGATTTACGGTTTAAGTAAATATTTATATTATTTATTTTATGTTAATAAAAGATATAATAATAATAATGTTGTTAATAAAAAATTGTGCCTATTTTATTTTAACGTCTAAATCGTAGATGAAGGACAAAAATGATGAGAGCAAGCTAAACTGATCACCACTTTAGCTAGCTGTATCCACATCAGACTTATAAATGGCCTGGCCTGGCCTATCTTGAAAATACGTTTTAAGCTTAGACAAAAAGCCCTATAGATAGAGCGATTGCGTCCGCTTATGAAACAGTTAGATTTTTTAATGTACTGCATTTTGCCGTCGGCGTCTTAGAGTATAGGTGTACACAAAACAAATAACTACTACTACGTCTAACGTCTTTTGGTTATACCTAAATACTCTAAAATTATCTAATAATTGCCGTAATTATTTCATAAAGTTATAATAATAGGTACCTACGAACAAATCGATGCGTGTTTGGCGAACATTAAATAGGCTCTAAACCCTTAGTCCCCAAAGTGGTCCAGGACCCCCAGGGGTCCATGGGAGACTCGACGGGGATCTACGTTGGCGTGACAAAAAATGAAGGTTCACAATTCATTATCCCAGCATAGCCCATAAAATTTATTTGCTTTCGAAAGTAAAGAACTAAAATGTTGGCTTGACTTCACCTATCAGGTGTTATTACTTTGTTTATTTCATTGCAACAATTAATTAAGTTATCCTATTCTGTTAAAATATATATCTTGTTGAGTAAGACCGCCTTATGATTACTAAAACAAAGTTTTTTTATTTACACGTATGTAACTGATACCACAGATAATATAATACTATACTAGTACTGATACGAAACATGGCTGAGTCTAAGAAGAAATGTCGACAGTATAGTGTTGATTATTTAAAATTTGGTTTTCATCATTCAAAGACAGGCAGACAAGTGATTGTCATTTGCCCATAGGTATGCCTTTTCAAAACTTTGTTGCATAAAAAAGTTTTGAGCAATGACTCTGTGAAGCCATCGAAGCTCAAAGATCATCTAAGAAGGTGTCATCCTGATAAAATAGGTATAGATTTGAAATATTTTTAAGCATTTAAGGAAAAATATGAAACGAGACCCACCGTGCTCAGTATGTTCGCTTTAACATCTGAAAGTAACGATGATGGCTTGCATCTTACAATATCTCATTACTTATAGCAAAATCTGGAAAACAGCACCGTTGGAGAACAGTTAATTTTACCCGCTGTTGAAGAAATTTTAAAAACTGCACAAATCTCCATTTACATTCATACTCAAAAGAATTCCTTTGAGTACCTAACAACACTGTACAAAGACATATTGATGAAATGAGCTCTGATAATGAAAATTTCTTGTGTAATTATCTGCAAACAACTAATTTTTCTACTCAACGAAATAAGTTTACCTGGTAATGAAGCATTATTATTGGCATATGTTCGATTTGTTATGGACGAAGAAATTCATGAGGAGCTACTATTCGCGAAAACTTTGGAAACGGATACTAAAGGTGAATCAATATGTATTTAATCTCATGAGTGATTTTTTTGAGGAAAAATCGATTCCATTCAAAAACGTTATTTCGGTGGCAACAGATGGAGCTCCTGCCATGGTCGGGTGATATCGTAGGTTTATAAGCCATGTTAAAATAATTATACTAGAGCTAACTGCAATTCACTGTGTCATCCACCGACAACACCTAGTAGCGTATATAATATTACATAAGTAACAACAGAAATAACTTGTCGGTTAATAAAACTAAAAAGCCTGAAATAAAATTATTATTATAAAAACAAAAACCCGACTGCTTAAAAGTAATGAACTGAAAAAAGAAAATAATTATCACAATATCTATATAAAATTCGATTGACTAATGCATTGTTAGCGATCAAGTGTTCATCGAAGCGAACGGAAGCGACAATACTACGGAGTTTGAAGCAATTACAGTGGAAAAGTGTAGTATAGTGTTTGTTGTGTGTTAAAGTTAATTGTGTACTAGAATAAAACGTGTTTTAGTCGGTAATATTGTCTTATATTCTTATCCATAGAACCCATTGTAAGCTTACATAATACTTTATCAAATAATGCAATAATTACATATGTATATTCAAAAAAGTTAAACTAAATACTTTATGGTGCTGCAGGCGGGGACAAAAAATACTTTTTTACCTACGGGCAAAGAAAGATCTACCAAAACTACGTTTGTCACCGCATGAATCGATACGCTATTGTACACACAGCGACACATCAACCTAGACTGTTTGGACTTTGAACTATTAGAAGTTGAACGCTGCGAATCGTGCGAGAGAGTGCGTTATATTTTTGTTACGCTCTATGCTTACCATTACGTCGACTCCTCTATGCACTGTCCCTTTCCGACAATTCTCTATCTTGTATGTAGCGTAGTTATGCGTATATAGGATGTCTAACTTGATGTGTAGCCGTATGTACCACTATATTACTTTACTCTTTGTATTGTACGATAAAAAAATATGTTTAAGACCTTATACCCCAAGCGGTACATCCGTCATTTAGTGGCTATAGAAGCCGTTAGGTGGCGTCTCTCCCTTTTACTCTCTATTAATTTATTTTGAAATATTTTACTCTATAATTTAAAGTATTTTGGAAAATACTATACTGATTGAAATAAATATTCTAGTTAATCATTTTCATTCTCGACCGATCAGAATATTTACTTCAATCATTATAGTATTTTCCAAAATACTTTAAATTATAGGGTACCTAGTGATGAGAATTAAACATAATAGTCAACGTTATATATTATTGTATTTTTTTTAAATACTCGTATGTCTGCTGTTTGACTATATTATTCTTATCGAACTAAGTAATTTTTCCTTTTAAGATTCTGTTCACCGCTGTACACTAACTGTGTTTAATCAACTTAATTGCGAGATCATTTATAAATTCATCGATAAGTAATTGACGTAAGGTTACTTTTCAAAACTTTTCTCGGCTTTTCTCAACTTTTGTGATTGCTGTTGTAGACGATTCGCGAGTGTTTTATGTTTCTGGCTAAATACTTTTACACACTCAGTGCTATCTTTCGGCATTGTGTGGAAGATTCGACATTTCCGTATAATTTATTACAGTGCCATCTATTGAGATGGTATTAGTAGATTCGTCGGTACGAGTATAGTATAGAGAACGCTGGCACATTCTCGAATCTTCGTTATGTTTACATACCGGGTATGACGTTTCTAGAAAACTCCGGAAACGCTTTAACTGCGTATAAAAGGGTAAGGCCAGCGCTCGCCGAGTCAGTTTACAATCGTAAGCGGTCAAGTATTCATGCGAAAATACTACGGAGTTTGAAGCAGTTATAGTTAGAAAAGTATAGTATAGTGTTTGTTGTATTTTAAATTTAGTTGTGTGCTAGAATAAAACGTGTTTTAGTCGGTAATATTGTTTACATTCTTATCCCTCGACGTAAATACTTTGACAAATTGGCTCTATCTATACGGATTCCGATATTGTAGCACACCTGATACGACTTGATATTGCATTTGAATACCGATAACTGCTTTTACGAATTACCTTTGCGAGATACCCGGACTACTAGCTGCTCACGATTTTGTAATTGATATTTAGATAAACATGCCTGAGAAATCGCGCTTATGATGCTATTTCGAGTGCTTTAATGATGGTAAGTAATCATAAAACTGTTTTCAAAGTTGCTAACGTACTAATTTGTATAAAAAAGGCCGTACGTCTTTTTATGCAAATTATACAATAACTTGAAGTATCTGTTTGCAGATCCACTGCATTATTTCGAACCCAAAAAGTCATAAGCTGGAGGATATAGAAAATTGTCTAACTGGAAAGCTGTGCTAGATGTAACAACACAAGAAAGAGGCAATTTTTACAAATATAATCATATATTATTATGTAACAAACACTTTTTGGAGTGTTACCAGCCGTTGTCTCACCAGGAATGCAGTTTCAACATTAAAGGAGATGTTTCATTTTCGACTATGAAATGTACTATCAGCCAAAAATTTGCAAAATATACCAGGAATCGGGGGAAAATATTATTTCCTGAATTTAAGTCGAATTACGTTTGCGCTTAAAAATAATAGTTTTTATATTATTGCCATTATATTCAATATGGCGGTGGTACTCGGTCATATAATTTTGTATGCGTTCATAAATCATATCGAAAACTGTACGAAAGTACTATAATTATAATAATGAAAATAATATATAAATATTGTATATGTTAACAATAAATATGTTTTAGAGTATAATTTATTCATTTCAACTATCATACACATCTTTTCAACAAACAAATGACATAAAAAATATATTTTTATAATACATATAATACTGATTTTGCAGGATGCACTCCAGAACGAAACATTTTGTTTATGTTTGACAGTATCTGTCAATGTCATATTGACTGATAATAAATATTCCAATGCTGAATTGGTGTTTCTTATTACACTTTCCTGAATCCACACGTTTTCCTTTCATTTTTACAAGAATTATCAATACTTTGGTGAATAATAAGAGTTCTTTTACTTCTGACAATTCTAGCATTCTAGGTTATGTATAAATGTCATCTACCAATTTGTCATAGATAGTCCGCACGACAGACGTCAAACATTTTATATTTTATTTTGCACAACGAAAATACTAGAAATTACTAAAGAATTGCTTAACTAAATGTATTTAGGGGTACATTTCTCAGGTTTCCTGAGGATGTACAAGTTATAGCCGGAGTCCTATACAAAAGTGAAACATCTCTTTTAGGTAAGAAAAATTCATTGTGTAAACAAAGTATTTAAACAGTGATAGCAAGTATATAACTTGCCTCTAGATTGTGAAGGTCAGATGACAGTCGTTCTGTGTAATAAATGGATACTCGGGCAGAGTAGATTCAATATGAGAGTACCCCAGGCTCCTAGGATGAAACTGGGATTAAACGGTCATATATGAGAAGGATGAATTAATATGATGTTTAGATCATTAGAAATCTCACATCTAAAAGGTAAAAACACATGTGATATATAAAAGGTAGCCAATACTTGTCCAGCAAAAACCTAGAATGACAGAAGTAAACCTCATGTAAAGTTGATGAAATAAAGTATATATATACAAAAGCTTCATTTATGCATCTTTTGGTTTTCTGTGAATAAATATTATTTTATTTATTGATTTGTAGACCATCAAACATTGGAAATTCTACTAGACGTCCAAAGTCCTTTTATATCAGTGCAACAATGGCCAGAAAGGCCAAGGCAATGGTCAACCAGGAAGAGCAACCAACATCTAGCTTGATGTACATGATTAATTATTGTGCTTGTGATTATAATTTAATAGGTAACATGTGCAAGACATAGGGAACAGATGATTGAATTTATAAATGATCTCGCAATTAAGTTGATTATAGACAGTTGGTGTACAGAGGTGAACAGAATATTAAAAGAAAAAATCACTAAGTTCGATAAGAATAATGTAGTCAAATAACAGGCATGCGAGTATTATAAAAAAAAAATACAATAAAAAATAATATTGGCCATCATGTTTTACTTTACCTCATTACTACCCTATAATTTAAAGTATTTTGAAAAATACTATACTGATTGCAGTAAATATTCTAATCGGTCAAGAATGAAAATGAATGACTATAATATATATATTTTTTTTTAACTATCCTAACTCGAATTTATTTACATTATTTATTTACAATACTTTAATAAAGGGTAAAATATTTCATAATAAATTAATAGAGAGTAAAAGGAAGAGACGCCACCTGTAAGTCTTATGAATACGATTGTCATTGGATATCTATTATCTGTGATTCGATTCATTTTACTCGCACACACATGACACAAGTGTCAGTCGAACGCGTCTCGCAAGGATACGAGTATAAGGAGTTCAGTGAATTCAAAAAGTGTCTTATTTCTCACAATATTAAGCTGACTTTCATTTGGCATCTGCAAGCACCTCACTCACACACGTGTACGTTGAACGCGTATATGCGTTCGCGTCTTGGCTGTTGTTGACTTATCGGTCTTATAATACGAGTTCGGAAACGGGTACTTCTGTTTTTGTGTTGGTGACATTGCACTAGATTTTGTTGGTACTTCTAAATACTCGATGATACTCGTTTGTACGTGGACTCGGTCCTCATACGTCTTTGATGAAACCTAGTATTAAAACCTGTTAAAGTAAATACGCCTCATCTCTAGTGGCTACTGGCTGACAATCACGCAAAGAGTATACATAGGTATTATACTACGGAAACAATCACGTATTCTACTCTGTGGCCAGTGGTTGTCTTTATTACGTACGAAGCGGAAAATTCCTAATTTCGATTTTTTACAAATATTTCTATGTTTCTCTATCAACAATAATTATCAATCATGTATAAAATTTACACAAGAACAAATAATTACCTTCATGGTAAACAACAACTGACAAGTTCATTTTTTGGTAAGTTGAATACGACCTTGACGATTGTTTATTGTGTACAAGCGCACTCATGCCGACTTACTTACCTATTCTTCTTTTCAGGAGTAAGTAACAATAATGTTGGACAGGACATGCATCGTATACACGTGACAACCACTCTTAAATTTCCTCCGGCTCTTGCTTTGAAATTACCTACTAATGTAGTGGATATAAATGCAGCAGAAATGGGCAGATTTTCGCCCTTAAGAGAACGAGACATATCGGGCCCAGTTATTAACTCTTGCTACAGAAGACAAAATAATATGGGCAAAATTGATATCACCGCACAGGCAGACCCTCATGTTAATAAATATGATTGCCGTGGAGCTGTCAGTCTAAACTCTTCTATGCAAAGCAATGTACCCAGTCCGTTCAGCGGCAACCACACTCATCTGAATATGCCAGGATCACAATGGGGTCAAGGGCAAAAGTACCTGTCGGATAATCTTCAAAGTGCTCATTACTTGACCTTGAGAAATGAAGGTAAAAGTTTAGAAACGTGCCTATTCGATAGGGGGTAACGGTGGTGGGGGGAGGGTGGGGAGGGGGAAGGGTAACTAATCCCCGCCCTCCCCTCCCGCCGGAGCCCTATAATTTCCGAGAAAAATTAACGTTTATTTTTAAAATTTTACTGTCATATATCGATAAATAACAAAGAATAAGAGGGCAAATCACGGTCCTTATCTAACAGTTTACAGAAAATATAATTTAATACATAAAGTCTATATTATACAATATCTTGAGAATGCATCTTCTCCGGCACTGCAGGATGTGCAGCCTCTTCGCCCTAGCGTAACAAAGCACTGGCCCATGCGCTCACCTAAGCAGCCTCGGCTTGCTGGTCGCCTGTGGCGACCAGCCTCGGCCGCTTAGGCTCGCTTGTGCCTATGCTTTGTTACTGCGGCCGGAGGCTGCACCCCCTCCGTGCCTCCGGGCTCTAAAAAACACTCTAGGGGTAGGGCAAAAAGTACCACGTGAAGTCGGGGTAAACTAATTCGGGTCTGTCACAGATTTTAATATTTACCTTTATTTTACTTCCTTTTTTCCGAATTTCGATTCGTCGATCTGTACTACTTTGCCAGGACCTATCTTGCCTGAAGTATTTTGTTTTTCTATTGCGGAACGGAATGAATGTCAACAAAACAACTTAACAAAATGGGAGCAATGCGTTTCGTTTCCCATAAAAAAAGTACAGGCTCATTTTTATAGACTTTGAAATAAATATCTATAATAATAACTTTAATTTATAAATATTTTGACACTGAATTGCATTCCTCCCTACTTCCCTAAGTAGAAAGGAACGTAATTCTGTGTCAATTACTTATTCATAACCTCAAAAAACGCAATATGAATTTCGTATTTTTTTTAAAATGAGTGAGTCTCCGGCAAGAAAAAATTACTGATTGTGGCTCAGAAAACTCTCTAGTATCACGTACTACCCTTAGATTCTGCCCAACGAATAGGCACGTTTCTAAACCCAACCCGAAATGAATTCCGTGCCAGAACAAGAAATGACGGTATGTATGTGACAGTATTATAGTGTTTAGATACAATGTAATTGATTCATGTTGTTATAACTACTATGATAATGATGAATATGTTCATGCATCTTGCCAAAACTGCTTAATAATTGTGTATAAATTAATTTGATATTTCTGCATGTAATCTCCATATTAAAATTTATTTCAACAATATAAATCTTATATGGTGTTGGCATTGTGATGTTATTATTTTGGTTATAATTAATAATATTAACATTTAGGATAGTATTATTATGTAATAATCTAAAATATTTTCACATACCTACTTAAGTAAATTCAAGATTTAAAGAAGTCAAACAGCTATGACTAATTTAATATTGTCTAGAAGTTGATTTTGCACACTTTGTGGATCAATCATAATATAGTTGGAAGTATATCTTTATTTTGTGTATTAATATTGTTTCTGTGGGCACAGTCAAGTTATAAAGGTTATTAAAAAGTCAGGTTGAATTAAGAAACCATTCCAGTCTTCTAGTTATTACATATCAGCTATAACTTTAAATAAAATAAATATATATTGTGCTCATATTCTTGCCTCCTTGAGTAATTCTTTGATAATTTATATACATAGTAATTGATGCAGTCATCGCACCATACAATTAATGTAAATAGTTCCTTTCAATTAACAGATTAAGTTATATGTTCTCTTGTGTTTGCTTTGTTGATAACATCTGTCTTTAGTAGGTAATTGGCTGCACAATATGATTTTCAGCATTGTGTTTTACATAATTATATAAAGTCAACAGTGAGAAAACAATTAAAATCAAAGATAAGAAACTTAATACTTGGCTGTGCCACAAAGCTTGTTTCATATTTTAGGATTTTAATATTTTCTTATATCTTTTTTCAAAGCATAGCTGTTGGAACAAGGCACATGAGTACAGATAATAAACCTCAACTGAGTTCTAAAGACAAACTGAAAAATGCTGTCAAAGAGTATGGGTCCACAGTGATAGTGTTTCATATTGGCATTTCTTTGATATCTTTGGGAAGCTGTTATCTCCTTATGTCTAGGTATGTGTACTGCTGTAACAAATATCATAATATATTCCATGCTTCGTTACCTTCATTAATAATCTAAATCATGAGTAATATCGAAAGTATGTTCATCCATATAGGTCATAAAGTACCAGTTATGGGCATTATAGACTTACATGTAAAAGTCTATGTATATAATTATCTAAATCATTAACTTTTTGACCCCCACAGTCATGTATACACGACAAAGCAAAATGTGTCCAGCACGCCACGGTCACGACTACATGACAAATTAAAGGATGAAATCGTAGCTTGGCGCCGAGTGCACGCTTTTACTTTTTTGACGTGGCGGTCAAAGGGTTAAGGTGATAGGTACTTGTGTTGGCATACAATTTAATAGTAATTTCATTTTCAGTGGTGTAGATTTAGTGGGAGTGCTGAAGTACTTCAACATAAGCGAAGGAACGATATTGAAGGCGGCCGGATCGAATGCGGGCACATTTGTAGTGGCGTATGCTGTTCACAAATTTTTTGCTCCTTTCCGAATAGCTATAACATTGACCGCCACTCCTTTTATTGTACGATACTTAAGAAATATTGGATTTTTGAAACGTAGCATATCTGCTGGTGGTGGGAAATAAATAAGTGTATAATAAAATATTTATCACAGTTTATAGTGCATATGATTTTCCTTATAAACCAGTTTGAAGTAAAATTGAACCTTACAACGCCTGAATACCACTTTGTTACAAAGTATATAAAGTACATACCTACTAAAGCTGTCTACGTAATATAGAAATCTATCTAACATAGTTCCTACATACCTACTACACAGAACAAAGTTGAACTCAACTTTATGGTCGAATCAACACGCTCACGCAGAAACGATGCCTATAACTATAAGTTAGCTTTACAATGCAGACAGCCTCGTATGTCACATGATATATGTGACTGCGGTTTGGGTTAAGTTACATAAATGTTTAACTCAAACAAGCTCACATCTTTCACGATCTTTTAACATGTTATATTGTGTTCTTTAGGTTGCTTGGATTCATATCTGCGGTAGAGAATGCGACTGCTGTGCATGAAATGTCAAGTTCGATTCTCAGGTTGGGCTGTGTTCTTAGTTTTTTCTGTCAAGAGGTGCTTAGTAGCAGCTCGGCGCGGCGTCTGGAACTGTGCTTGGTACGGCCATGACTGATGCATTTAAAGTAATACTTATAGTATGTATGTAATACAACAGCCGTGGCTCTATAGGCAGACGGACGGAGGTAACAGTAAAATAAAATAAAAAATGTTCTTTATTCAAATCTCCCAAAAATCTTACTAGGAAAACAATTTAAATGATTATTATTTTCTTAAATAAGACAAATTTCGCACCAGGTATTCCTGTGTCGCAAGCGGATCGAACACTGATACTCGGCCCAGTGGCATTGGCGTAACGACCATTTAACACACTACACCAGCCATGCAGGCACTTAAAGATAAAGAAACTCAACAAATTATTAATATGTACCAATGTGAGATTGCTCGTTTTTTTATTGTGTTTGTTTGCTTGTTCTTCAAGTCAAAAAAGGACAAGTTATACACGCGACTTTTTGTTCGGCAACGGCACTTGAAGACGGTTACTTGAAGGGTAACGTGGATGACATTGTAACACGAATTTACGAGAACATAGGTATATCTATTATAAACATCTCATCCAAATGTACCCAAAGTGTAACATTTCGTCAGCTAACTTAGGTCGACCGGACAAAGTTTCAGTTTACGTGCTGGTATTAAGAATTTCAAGAAGATTCCAATACTCAATATGGGCAAACGGGTAAAAAATCAGCATCGTTCAAACTAATATTAGCGTAAATGACTTCATCGTTACACTGGTAAAACGTCTGGTGGTCAATATGAGAAATAAAGAACTGGAGAAAGGATAGGTTTTGCAACTGCACTAGACTAGCGATTTAGTCAAAAAGTAGTCCAGTCCTCAAAAAAGGTTCTGATGGTAGCCAACTAATTTATTAAATATAAGAAAAATAACACGTTTATTTTAGTACAGTATATAGAGGACCAACGTACAAACAAGACAGACATCCATTTAATAAGAATAGGTAGCTACGAATTATAATATCATAGAGAGACATTGTTCTTTCTTTAAAGTGAAGTGAAGTATTTACACTTGTAGTATCAATTTATTGATAGGTATATAATTTGTAAAGATATCGCTAAAATAGGCGTTACCTTTACACAAACTATAAATAAATTTAATGTTGCGTCCTGTTTTGCATCGACGACTATTTACATAATAAACTTTCTACAATGATTATGAGATATCTTATAGCGAAGGCAGTAGATAGGTACAACTTTCTATGATTATGATTAAAGACGTTGCCCTAAAAAACCGTTTATCGAGTTTGATCATCAGATTTTAGGTTGACAGCCAAGCAGACGCTCACACTAGACAGTCCTAGTCTTAACTTACTAATCGAAAGGGGCACTCATTATTTGGCTTTACACTAACTGAACAAAAGCTGTGCAGTTTTTTAAATTATAACCAAACCTGAATACTATGGCTTGATCGGCACCTTAACGCACTTATACAATGCGGCGGCACTACATACTGTCCACTTGATGATTTACACAAATAGGTAGGTAGGTACATTCAATAGCTTTTTATTAGTAAGAATGTCTGTCGTTATTCTCTGACGGATATATATAGTATAAATAGTTTCCTTCTTTGTTAAAGTTGTGTCACAGAGTACTTTATATACAAAGCTGTGTTATGATAAGTGATGATAAATTCCAAATACGTAATGGTCACTTATTGGTCCAAGAATAAGACGTCAATAACATTATTAAAAGATAACAGTGTCAAATGTTCATTATTACTACATAAATTTATTTTATTTAAATGTTTATAATATAGAACAGATAATATAATCATTACCTATTAGTATTTGATACAATTGAGTCGATTAACAGTGTCTAAATTCTATTTGTATTGAAGTTAGTCCTAAATTAAGAAAATGTTAAGTGGCAAAGTGATATGCGCTTTATATCTGTTCTCAGGTTTTGTTCTCATATACAGCCTTAGCCATAACAGGTAAGTGGCAAAACTTGTCTTTGTAGGACAAATTCATAACACTTAAAAGGATTTCATTGATGACAAACAACCAATGTGTATGCGCAGGTGAAATACAGACAGTTCAGGTAGCCAATATAATATGGATTATATGGATACTAATATTCAACATTGTTTTTCATTCTCAGTTACTCAACTGTATTTTGTGATGATAGCCTACGTCCCTACGATATAGTTACATAAAATACAATAAGAGTAACTCTACTCAAGCTGGTTAACGTCATGAGCTCCAGCGGAAAAACATTAATTTTAATTATGTCTTGCATTCAAGCAATTGATTTTAATATTAAATATTAAATGTTGTTTACTAATATTGACTAGCTAAAGGATATATTAATATGCTGATTCGAACGTTGAAAATATTGTCCGCAAATAATATGATCAAAAGATGTCAAGGTTATTCAATGTTGTACCTAAAGTAAATGTCCCAAGTAGGTAACTACAAAATTGGATTAGATTTACTACAATAACATGTAGGTACTTACCTACCTGTCTACAGTGATCAATTTACCTATATTTTGTCCATAGCATGACTGCTTACGATAAGTGATTACACTGATCACTTATACCTATTATAAAGTAGGTAAGTATTAAATATTCATGTTTTTAGATTTCTGTTTTGTTACTAGGCTATTACCTACTTTCCTGAATAAGTATTACTGGTTTAGAATATCTTCAAGCACGGCGGTGAATTGACTTCACAAAATTTATTCGTCCACTTCTATTTAAGGCTCGCCATTGTTGTTATTATTTCTAAAAGACAATTTATTATTTAATTGCTTTTTATAATTAGGTGTATAGGCACCTATATTAAATATCCCCTTGACCAAAGTACCTACATATTATCTATTATTTATAAAGAAAGCGTAATGCAGTTTGTATGAAGTAATAAAAATTGGCAATGAGTACAACCTACACTTTGCCAATTTTTATAACAATAAAACCCAGGCCTATATTTTGTGAAATTATTTTAGCTATTAGCCATTATTTAATTACCTATTCTATAGCTATCCATCTAAGTAATACGTACTTCCTCTTAGCACAATGCATTAGGAACTGTTAGCTAAAAATGCGATTACCGCTTGTTTAATTGAATAGATTATTTATGCAGGACTCATGTAGATTATTGGATACAGGAACTACAACTCTGATATTCCACTGTAAGTTTAACACCGAGTCTCCATATATTTAGTTATATAAGCAGTAAACAACACCTGCAATAAAGATAATTCCTGTGTCACAGAAAAGATTAGAGAGTATGAAAGTGCATCTCTGTTTGTGGATCATACAAATATTTGTTCCGTGTGGGGATCGAATTCACAGCGCTTAGCGTTAGCAGTGGCGAAGCGATCACTAAAGCCATAGCGAAATCCATCTATTAAATTTGGGTATACAAGGAATAGAAAAAACTTACAACGATAGCTATGATGTCCTACATTTAAAATCATATTGCATAATTAGGTAAGTAGGTACTCACTTCCGTTATGAAATATTCTAGAATATCATATTTTTTGCACGGCTGTAATTTTTTTAGCAAGTATAAATAGATGAGAGTTAGTTATGTTTGTCTTGTTACTATGTATATATTACGTAATGTTTGAAGCAATAACTTAAAAAAACTAGTTAGTGGCATAGAATGGGGTGTCACTGACCGCGGTCCGTTAGACACGCATAGAGGCGACCAAGTGTAGGTTTTTATCATCGATAGGTACGTATAGTTTGTAGGTCATATTAACAAGAATGATGAATAATCATTATATACATATATGTATATATCTTAAAATCTGTTTTGTTCTCCTTCTATCACGCTACAACAGCGTGCTCAAAGATTTAACAAACAAGATTTATATAAGATGCTTAGGGTATGATGTTTTTCTTCACATTTAAAGCGAGTTCATTAATCTGTTTAAGGAGGATATTTTGTTTCCGAAGGATCGCCTCGGTAGTTTAATAGCATAAACGTAAGTGTGTAAACAGCTGGCAATCTTTGGGTGCTAGGATCAATACCCAGGTCAAGTCTTACTTACATAGGTACTAGTTTTACTGTTAGTAGTTTTTTAATTATACCTGTGGAAACCAGCAGCCGGAACCTTATGCTACGTTGTTCTACAAACATACAATTGCGTTTGTATAGAAATTACAAGTCTATCATAATATAATATTTTGGTTTAGACTAATTATTATTATAGTGTAATATTAGCAGCCCTGCATATAATCTGTCCCACCGACGCGGCGACTTCTCACAATGGAAAGGGTTAGGCCACCAGTGCAGGTTGGCAAACTTCAGACATCTTCAATTTTTTGGAGAACTCTAAGACATACAGGTTTCTTCTATTTAATACGCACATAACTTTGAAAAGTCAGAGGTGCGTGCCTTAGCAACGAACTCGAGACCTCGTGGCAGTCCAACGGTCTCCGACTAGGGTATCGTTGTTCTGCTCTATTTTATTATTTTAGTTAATTATAACCTCAGATAAGTTATTCCTCGGAGAACCTATTCAAAACCTATTTAAAATACACTGTCGGACTCATAAACTGCATCAATGTTCAAGACTCCTTTGAAATAAATATTTTAACCAAGTATTCAAACATTTTATACAAATTTAAATTGAAACCTATAGTTTGGTTCGTTAACTTCATAACAGCGTAATTAGTATCATATCCTTAAGTGTATGTTTGTATACTGGAAAGGACCATTCAATTTTTTTGAACAAGAACGATATATGTAATAAAAATTGGTTTTGGTTGGAAAATTAAAATTTGGCTTCTACAATTATAAAAAAAATTTAAGCACAGGTTTGTTTTCTTTTAATAAGGTGTATTGCCTCTACGTGCCCTTATTAGAGACTAATCGGTTTCGCATAGATCTGATAAGGGTTAATATACAGTCTTGCGGAATATTGTTCCATTCTTGTGAAATCGCTGTTCTTAGTGCTGCCACTGTGTTGGTCACAGGATTTCTCGCATACACAGCTTTTTTTAAACTGTCCGAAACATGCTCAATGGGATTAAGATCCGGGCTGCGTGTTGGCCATTTCATGGTACGTATCCCAACCTCTTCGCAATATTGTCGAACTTCTGCAGCGGCGTGGGGTCGGGCATTATCTTGCATTAGAATAAATTTTTCGCCTATTAATCCCATGTAAGGTACCACGTGAGCTTCTAAATCCTCTGTTATATAGCGTTGTGCCGTCAAACCACCTTTTCTACCATTTTGACGAAAACAAGTTCCGTTCGCCCGATCATCAAAATGCCACCCCACATCATACACGAACTGCCTCCAAAAGGAACACGCTCCTCAATGCAACTTTGAGCATATCTCTCCCAACGTCGATGATAGACTGTTCTGCCACCGTCTGCACCATTTAAACATGTCCTACACTCATCGGTGAACAATATGGCGACCAATTAAGATGTTCACGCGCAAATCTTAAACGAGCTTGTCTGTGAGCTGCAGACGGCTTTGGACCATTTGCTGGTCTAAAAGGGGTGATTGCTAGTTCCTTAAGCCTCTTTCTTATTGTTCGTGCACTCACGTTTACTCCATCGATTTCGTAGGGAAGTTGAAGCAATAAAGCGGTCGTCACGACGGGTTGTTGCTCGAGTTCTGCCGGTACTGGGTCTCCTTTTGTAAGAACCTGTCTCTACAATCCTTCGGTATACTCTAGAAACCGTAGACTGGTTTAAATTTAAATTTCTAGCAATCGGTCGTTGGTCCAAGCCTTTCCGCACCAATGCCATAATTTGAGCGGCTTGTTCGGACGAAGTATCCATATTTATGGTTACGAAAGTGTTGTTGAATTTAAAAGACTAATAAGTCAATACTATTGGTAACAATAATTTAAATCGCAAATGAAAAAAAATACAAAATTAATTAATTTCAAACTTTACTCTAATAATACACGAATCTGAGACTATTCATACATTTTATTTTCCCGGCTATAATTTAATCTTTTACTGCAGTTCAATTTTTTTTTTATCATTCGCGAATAATCTCGACATTTTCATTTTGTGTAATCTAAAAAGTTTGCATACTTATCAAAAATATGAATTCGGAATTAATCCTGAACTTTGATGCAGTTTATGAGTCCGTCAGTGTAGACGGACATAGCGTCTTTTATATTTTTATGATGGATAGGAATATTTTGTTTATAAGTAGGTATAGGCAGACAAGCAATAATACAGAATACAGATTCTTCGTGTTGCAAGTTACAACTATTTGTAGTTGGCCCCGAATCTTTCACTTAGTTTTACTTTGTAAAACTGTCTATCATTCAACACAACACCGAGCAAATTAAAACACCGAGTAAACTTCCTTTACGAGTTTCAGGATTGTATGGCCAAGGTTGTCATTGTGTACCTACTGTGTCATCGCTTGTCATGTGTGGTACATCATATTGATATTATGTACCGTAAATTTGTCCTTATCTTCAGGACCTAAGTAGATAGGGTTTCGGGGGGAGAACTACGGGTCTTCCCCTTAGGAACAGGGTACTGCGGGGTCAGAAAGCCCACTGCGCCTCGAAAGGCGTGTTCTATCAACTGCTGACTAGTGCGCGGTGCCTGACATTGAGGTTGGACTCGCAGGGGCTATGTGGTTAGCCGCTGAGGAGGACATGTTCGTTGCTCGGCAAGCACGTGGCGTTCGAGCGTCGGACTCATGCGCAGCTAGGGCGAACCAGTCGGTCGCGCGAGGCACGAAGTTATCTTTAGCGAAGTGGCAGCGTGGTTTCGCTGCCACAACGCATCTCGGGTGCTTGCCTGCTTAGCAAGTAAGAGTCTTAGCTAGAGTGATTTGGGCCACATCCGGCTTGTAGGCCTATTTAGGTAGGCGTATGGATGTACGTCGGGAAGTGAGCGAGCCTTATGCAGCTCCGGTACCATAATGGAGATATGGGAGACGGCGTCAGCGAGGTTTTGGATAGCAACTCCCAGAGTTGCGAGTGGTGAGCGGCTTTATTGCTCCAGCACCTATCTGGAGAATAGGTAGTGCCACTTGGGCACGAGGTAGCTCGCTTACGAGAACCGGATCTCTGAAGTTAGGATGGGGTAATCGAGATTTGGGGACAATACCTGTCTATAATTGGTCCCGGAAGGTGCTCTCGGGCACTGGAAGGTACAGCGGCTCCCACTATTATAACCTGACGGTTGGTGTAGGGGAACGCTATATCATAAACTGGACTAGTCGTAGAGAGAGGCGGTGTACCGTAAGTATGTCCTTTTAATGCCATGATTGTGGTCAATCTGCTGTCAAATGATTGTTTGTTTAAATTTTCTGATCCTTTGCGACCATATAGGTACATAAGCTAGCGTTAGTGGCTTAATTCGTTATTATTTAGAATGTGGAAAGAGTTCTAAACGTTGGAAGCACTAGGCCAGCTTTTACTATTTGTTATTTATGTATTTTAGAATTTACACTATATTATAATTATAAACACTCCAAATTGATATTTCTCATCTTGGTACAGTCACCATCGCAAACCGGAAATCTGTGTACGTAGTAAATTAATCGATGATTAGTCGTATTTGTTCCAGCGTTCAAAAGATACGAGTGGCTATTGGTGGCTGTGCCAAGATGAGCGCTCATCTTGGCACAGCCACTTCAATATCTCGGGTACCACAATGCCTAGCGATAATCTGATTGCACCAATAATTAGTCGTTAATTGGTCGACGTTAGTCACAAACTGCCAAAATTAGTCGTTGCTTCTGAAAAGTTAAAATCAAGCTTATTTTTTTTGCCGCGACGTACAGTCGCGTTCATATTAACTTATTGAAAGAATGAATTAATGAAGGTGATGAATTTGTTAATGTTTAATGACTGGATTGGATGGATTTTAGTCAAGTTATGAATAATATTCTCTATAATATATTTACGTAGCGAATTTCGACTAATTCACTACGTAAATAGATTTCCAGTTTGCGATGATGGCTGTGCCAAGGTGAGCCATAGGTACTCCAAATTGAGTTCATAGGTATGTACCTATAATACCATAGAGCAAGAACAATAAAACATATTTTGTGTATGGGAAACCCCTTAAATTATTATCATGTATGTTCAAATATTGGTGATGCTAAGATATATAAATAGATAATTTTTTTTAAACTTCTGTAACAGGTCCGTCTTAATTAGGCCACGTGTAAATATTGCTTGTATCCAAGTATCTTTAAATAATAGTTTTATGGTTGGTCTAGTTTGTTTTTCGTAATATTAATATGAGCACTTACCTACTTACATTAGAGAATAGGTACTTATCGTTCAATGCTTAATATTATCTATCGTTTCATAATGTTATTTTCTGCGACAGCGATTCTGATACTTATAAAGTATATATTTCCTATCATCAGGTTGGTTTTGACTGTTCAGTGTTCCATTTATTATCGCAACGGTCGATATTATCACGCATGTGTGCCAATCCCCTACAATTAAATAGGTACGGGTCATGTAAGTGAGTCGGTAGGAAACTCAGTTACGTTGTTATTAAATCATTATCTATCTTTGAAAACATTTCCTAATACAAAGCACTTATCTACTACTAACAGCGAAGCATGCAATGGACCAAATCAGTTGTATCTATAACTAAGTATAATATAGTAGTCTTTGCCTATAACAGTAACTAACCTCTGACTATCAACATGGCCGCTATCGTAAATAACACGTGTGCGGATTGGAGCTCAGAACAAGAAAGTTAAGTTGTAAATAGTTTTAAACTGGTTGCATTGTTAAGGTACATAAGTTACTAGAGCGTGTCTATAAAAGTAGGTAACGTCTTCGTAGTAACATAGGTACCTATTTACTACCGAAAAGATTTCTGACATGCTGTGTATTAATTTGTCACTGCTGTAGAATTACTCGCAACTTAAAATAAAATTAATGTCATTATTTTATATTTCCAGTGCTAGTCAAGAAGATGACGGGCAATATCTCTTCGATTTTACCAAGGCTGATGATGTAGAAGCTTGGCAAGAACAATCAGATACTGTACGCGATGTTGGGATGTCCAAGGCGTTACTTGTTATACACAAAAATCTTGGATTTCGAAGGGCGATATTTTTCGCGCTTCTAAATCCTCAACTAAATGGTGCCGGTTTTGCTGGTATACGCGCTATTCGGTCATATAATTTGACTGGCTATACAAAACTACAAATCAAATGTAGAGGCCAGGGACAGTACAATGGTTTCAAAGTCATTTTGAGACATAAAGGGTTAAACGATGAGCCTAATTATTCCTTTGAACAATATTTCCAAGTACGTATTTAATCTATTACTTCATTAGTATTTTAAGGTTACCACGGATCTTATTTGCTATGAAACAATACCTGTAGTTAGTCAGCTTATAATTTTACTGCCTTGACTTAGCCGCCGCAATCGATTTACGCAAGTTTAAACGTTTGATGAGATGGACACGTTAATACATATACAGAAATGTCGTCGAGTCTCAGTTCTTTTTTATATGCAAGGTTACTCAGATAAATATGTAACAGAAAAAATAACAATGTTGTTTTTCAGGGTCCAAAAGATGAATTTGCGATACGCAATCTGAAATTTACCGAATTCAAGGCGTATTATAGAGGCAAAAGGGTGAATAATAATGAAACTCTTGATTTAGCTCAAATTACAAGTCTCGGTATACAAATGTATGGTGGAGTATATCAACCAGTCAAGCAGAAAGGACCTGCAACTTTAGAGATTGACTGGATTAAAGCTGTTTGACACTATTTTATTTATTTTAAGGGTACCTGTATCGAAATAAATAATTATAAATAACAATTTATATTTTATTTATGGTTTCTTTGCGAATCGAAATTGTATTGATTTCTGGGTTTCGATGTATTGATTATTGTTGTGATAGTCGTGAAGTAGAGTTAATTATATTACACCTCCAACCGAACATTATTTTGCATGACACGTAGTTTGGCTGATTAACGATTAAATAGTGAGCATTATGCAAATTAACATAAGATTTAGGGAGCCTCCTCTGCAAGTCTACAACAAGCTTAAGAGGCTCCCAAATTATTTAATTTCTATCAATATTCTAAAATTGAAGCAATTAATGTGTAACTTGAGTACATACCTACATGATTTGTTGGATCTTTTTAATGACCATAAACTAGACAGTAATTTGCTTTTTTATGAGATTCCAAACATTCGCTAAGGTTTTATTAGGTACTTATAAACCTAAAATAAGATGTAACAGAAAATGGTGTTTATTTCCCAGTCTAAGAGAATTACCGTCCTAAAATTTGTAACAGGTGCACGCGATACCTATCTAACTTTATTACGGCGAAACCTAACCTCTAGCTCTGATCTTTGCCGCTACATGATGTACGAGATCGTACATCATCCGTTACCCATAAAGCGATTTTTATCTAGAAAAACAATCAAGGTAGTATCAGACCATTCTTTATCTAATTAAGAGACATCGTTACGCTCATTTACATTTCGGTTCTTCCCTTCAGCAATCATCAATCAACAATCAATAATGTATCTTTTATTTCCTCAAATATGAAAGAGATAATTACATATTTATTCGTCAAGTAATTGTATTTATATATTAACAGGGTTAAAGAGAAACTAAATTCATTAATTCACCAACACAAAGTCCACGTAATAATAATAACTTTATTATCTAGAATTAGGTCACCACTAGATATTATCAGTATACACTCAAGACCGAAAACTAAGTTTATTATAAAATAAATGCTTATATTGATGTAGTTTATCGTTGTCGGGACGGCAGCAACAAGGTGAGTGCTGTCATAGCATCAGGAAATAGAGAATGGTAGTTTACGAGTGGGACGTAAGCCGCCGTGATCACACGACCGGCGAACCACCGCCCGTGCAAAGTGTTCACTGACGCCACGGCTGTTGCTATCGTTGGACATTTACAGTATACATTCCCCTGAGGTGAAGCTTTGTCTACATAGACATGCAATACTCCGCCATGTTTATTGCATTCACTGATTACGTCATCTCTGATTTCTATATCCCAGCTTGGATTTGTTTCACTGTAACAAGATAAAATAATTTTAGATTTTATTCGTTAAATTATTATGTACCCTAGTGGTACATAATAATATTAATAATAAACTATAGATATTTCTATATACTCACGATGCTGGGTCGAACATATTATTTAGCATAAAGCATTGAGTTGCTATTGGTGGTGCAACTTGCGGTTGTGGAGTAACTAGGGCAGAGCCAGCACCCATCAATACTGAAGCTGCTGCCGGAGGTATCTGAAAGTAATCATTTTGGTGAACTGCCTGAATTATAATAATATAATGAATATTGTGTTGATAATATTTTAACTTAAAAGTATATATTGCTTCTAGAAGTCAATTTAACTTTAATATATTTGTACCTGTAACCCAGTTCCTTCTGCAAGTTTAAACATTAGTTGTAATCTGCCAGTAGCACCCAAGTCTATGCCAGCACGATCTAATTCATCTGCATCAAAGCGTGTGCTTGAACCACCATCTGTCCGTTCTGTTACATTGCCGACTTTCATAGGTCGTCCTGCTAATTCAAATCCATTTAACTGTTCCATTGCTTTCTTCGCATCTGCGGCATGATGAAACTGAAATAAAGGGTTTGGTAATGTTTCTATTTTTAATTTCTAATCAAAAAATGTTAAACAATATTGGAAAATTAATGACATGTTAGCTGAATAACTTGTCTTACCGTTAAAAACCCATATCCTTTACTTTTTCCTGTTTCAGGATCTGTCATAAGTTGAATATGATCAATTTTTCCAAAAGGCTCAAATATCCCGCGTAACATATCTTCAGTAATATTAAAATGGAGTGAGCCCACATACAGTCTTGTTGGTCCATTACTAGTCTTTGGTGCTAAGTTAGGTAATGTATTCCCCACTCTATTTTTCTCTGCTTGAGTATGTTGTACTATAATAGGAACACCTAGCAATTTTTGTCCAGTCAAACCAAGAGCCTGTAAAATAAAATATGTTTTCAATTAGGTGATTTAAGATAAATAGTATTACTACTGTGATTCTGTAATAAAAAGAAAGAATACTCAACCTACCAAAGGTACAGATTCTGCATCCTTGAATTCTATATAAGCTATGCCTTTAAATCTCCTAGTTTTATTACACGTAATTAGTCTTACATCTCTAACTTTGCCAACTGATGAAAAAAATTCTTCCAGATCCTTTGCTCTAATTCGTTGAGATAATTGCATGCAGAATACAGTGCGAAGATCCCTTTCTTCAGGAGGTAGATCATCTAATTTTGCATCAAGTCCCCGAGATTTTGAGCGGTATTCTTTTGCTGGATCTCTTTCGTGGCTCTTTTCCTTTCTTGTAGAGGTCCGATCCCGACTACGATCACGTTCTCGGCTGCGCTCTTTGTCTTTGCTGCGTCTTTTTTCTTTATCGCGTTCACGTTCCTTTTCTTTATCGCGATCTTTATCTCTGTGACCACGTTCCTTGTCTCTATCCCTATCCTTATCTTTATCTTTGTCCTTATCTTTTTCTTTGTCTTTATCCCTATCGCGTTCTCGATCACCTCGGTCTCGCTCGCGTTCTCGATCACGGTCTCTATCACGTTCGCGATCGCGATCCCTATCGCGTTCTTTACGATCATCTCTTCCTCGGTCCTTATCTTTACGATCATCCCTGTCTCTTGATCGACGGGTATCTCTTTCTTTTGATCTTCTTCTGTCTCTTGACCTGCTGCGTCTGGAAAACGTACAATGAGTATTTATCATCCTACCTAAAATTATTGTTATTTTAGTCGAACTTAGATTGCATATAATTTGTTACTTTTTAATAAAGAACTTAAATTATTCAAATACATGATGCCAGTTACATGACATTGGTGATACCGAAATTTTCGTAAATTTTATTGAACTTTAGCATTTCGTTGAATACTGACCATTTGGCTACTAAAGTGAACATAGTTGACAGGCCTGTTGGTAGACTTGTATAATAAGTGTCTCACTACTTAGCAAATAAGCATTTTAAACACTTAAACAGATTTTAATTCAAAATTGATTCCTTCAATATTAAGTCAAATTAGCCATTAAAAACAAACACAATGAAGTAATTAAACTATTGTCAATCATGGAGGAAGTCCTCTCGTAAATGCCAAAAATTACTACATATATTTATGCATTGTTATTCGAATGTGCATAAAATACAAAATATCAAAGTTCAAATGTTTACTCAGTAAATATAATTTCAGCTCACCTTCTACTGCCATCTCGGTCCTTTTCTTTGTGCTTATCAGAATACTTGTCCGATCGATGCTTTGAAGAGGAAGTGTTATCCTGTCACACAAAGCACAAGGTAGAAGCAGCGCCACAGCAACACACGCCGAGTGAATAAATAAAAATTGCATTAGTTATTTTATAACAACAACATGGAGAACATTTGCAGTATTTCAACAATGACAATTAGGTGTTAGTGTCACTGATGAAATCACACAAATGTTGATGGTTTTTACTTCGCCTAGGCTACTGAAGACAGCTGACAATAGCCAGCCAATGTTCATCCATGTCATGGTAGTCGCGTTGCCCTGGTCTACACTTACCGTTCATAAAACCACTGACAAAGGATGCACACAGCGCTAACATCACACAGGGATACTTCTGCAAAAGATTTACGACCCATCAGCGCATGGTCTTTTTTTCAAAATAACTGTCTATATAATCTTATTTTTATTTTGGCAATAAAATGTTTCATTTTATAATGTTAGGATGTGTTGAATTTGAAAATAATAAAAAATTAGGTAAGTATAGTAGTGGATACCTCTCTGTTTGTTCAGGTCGGTGAAGTATGCTCGACTATTACCACAAAGTTCTATAAATACAAGAAATGATTCTCAAATGTAATTTTGTTCATATTTCTTACCATACCATTCAGAGATGTATTGAACTAATTTGGTAAATTGGTATAAAATTAAAAACAAGATATGAGTTCAAAACATCTTTGAATAGAATAAAGCCTAAAATGATAAATTCTAAAATACATAGGTTTCTAGCTGCTGATAAACATCTGGTTTAATATAATTTGTATCAGTTTTACAATGCTATTTGATTCATCAAATTATTTATTTTATAATTTCTTTCGATATCTTCCAAGTGCATTACATAGCTACAGTTTGCATGCTTTTTATAACAAGAACAATAAAATTTTAACTTGAAGTTGTTTAAAGTTCTATCATTTTTAATTGCTGACCTATATAGGTAATTATACTATAATGTATGTATGCAATTTACTGGTGTAGAAATGCTTATATTCGATTAGATACCTAATCAAACTGAATAAATAACAATCATAGACTGTTTGACTATAATTGATACAATAAGTACAGGAATAAAAAATCTAAAACTTATGATTATTAGTTTAATTTATGGAACTATAATTCAGATACATACCGATTTTATATAAGGGGCTTCGAGCATTGCTTCTACATCCAAATCTTCAGCCATTCTGCAAAAAGGAAATAAATGTTTAAAATTTAAATATCTACTTTTTTATTATGGTGAATGTAGCTTTTGGCTTACAATGCTGCCAATGCTTCGATGAGCATTATATTCTGCATAGTAATATTTATAATTATATGTACAGAAGAACTCCAATTATCCAAACTCCCAACTATCTGAATTGCTGATTATCCAAATCATTTTAAGGGAAAGATTATTGGGAGATGTGGATGGTCATGTTAATGTGTTGCAATTTCATTTAATTTCTATTTCTGTAAAGCTCTTTTTCTATTTCTGTAAAATATATAAAAAGAAAACAATTTTCTGAACGAGGTCTGGTCCCAATTGATTTTAATAATTGGAGTTGCACTGTATATCTGAGTTGGTGGTTGAATAAATAATAACCATTCATATTTATTCCAATCTAGTTCATGCAGCATATTGATGCTTTTATCAGTGTGGAGAAATAATATTACATCCTTTCCTGAAAACAGAAATTTGGAAAGGAGGTTGTGGAACACAGGCATTTCTAAGATATAAGATAAAATTGTCTACATTGCAAATTGATTTATATCTCAATGTACTTATCACTAGTGTTATGAAATGTATTTCATTAAAAGAGTTAATTGAAATTAAATTGATCATTATATTTGGGCAGGTGAATTTTTTTGTATCATGGCATGATTTATAATACACCTAATCTTCTTTTAAATCAAATATCAACTAAATTAAATAGCTAAGTAGAGTAAGAAATTAGGTACATAGGGTCGTATTTTCATCATACCTATTTACTTTATCATACATCACTTGTCTTTACAAAATATAGCTGTATGTAGGTATGTATGCAAAACATAATTAATTATGGAGTCCGCACTTGTTAGATTGTTCCCGCTCTTTGCATTTGCATATCGTCTCATGCAATACCTAACATATGAAGTGACACATTATTATGAAACTATGAATAAGTAGCGTAAAAGTCCACACGCCTCGTTACAAATCTATAATGTTTCACAATTGAATATCGCCATATCGTATCCTCTTTTGGAGTATATTGTATAATATCTTTTTGTATGAATAACCGCATTAATGTAGTAAAATGGCTAAAATATAAATGAACACAAAATGGCGTCAAACGTTATGGCTTGTTCGTTTTAGAATTTGTTGTAGCAACGCGCATTCTTTATTGTATATCTACGCTTGTTGAATCAAATTATATCCAAAATTGTACCTGATAGGTTGAAAAGTTCACTAAAATATGTACACAGAACGTTAGTGATCTTCCAATTAATCGAAATTAATTAACCAAAACCCGAAATGTGTTTTATGAACTCAGAACTGTGAACAAAAATTATTAGTGTCAGTCAATGTTGCCTGATCTGATTTTTGTTTTTTTTATATTAGTCTGTGTCAACCGTTGTTGCCATCAACCGAAATTAATATAATTTTTTTTTTTATTTGAACGTTATATTTATTAAGTGTCTTTTTCAATCAATACGTTTATAATTTTAACAGGTATCTGTTTACTTATCATGATTATAGGTATTTTTATATTAATAATAAAATAATAATAATAATAATAATGGTTTATTTTCTCTCTCACACAGAAATAATTACAAAAAATCAGAATCATAAGCTAGATGTTACATTCATAAAGGGGAGAATCTGTGTGAGAGACTGGTATCTGTACTAGGTAGACCTGTATGACAGATTACCAGCCTCTCCTGACTCTAGACAAGTTAGTGCTCGGATATGAGTGACCTGATTTTATAATAATGTACATACCTTTAAAATGTGAGGTGAGTAATTGAGTAAACTATAAGACATGGAGTGCGTATGTGTACGTGTGTGTGTGTGTCTGTATGTGTGTGTGCGTGTGTGGGTGTGTGGGTGTGTGTGCGTGCGTGCAAGGGTTCGTGTGTGTGCGTGCATCTGTGTGTGTGGCTGTATGTGTATAAGTGCTATGTGTGTGTGCTAAGTGTGCTAACCCTACTACAATGGGAACAGATCATCTTGGGATCAGAATTTGCTGGCAAGCCAGCAGATCTGTTAGCTTGTTGATGCTGGGTGAATATGTGCATACTTCAAAAATTATTAAGAGGGAATATGCAAAAGATTTTCAGTGTTCTCATAGCTGAGGGTCTTTAGCCAGTAAGAAATAGTCCTTTTACAATTATAATGTGTAAGCGAATAAATTTGTAATTTCTCATTTATTTTGTTGTAGAGGTACTTTCTCAAGAAGCCGAAATATTTTCCAGAAAATGCTGTGGACCACCGATTTCCTATAGAAGAGCAAACTTTATGTTTTAGTCTCTTGTTAGTACGTAAAGGGTCGTACGGGAAAAGCGAATGTTGTTTTAGAATTGTGTTTAAAATGTACAATTGCCGCACCGTTAGGACATCCATATGCTGATAAAGATCTTTGGTAGGATAAAGAAAAGGCAAGGAAAGACTTACTTTAAGAACTGCCCTTTGGGCTCTTTCCACCCTAATCAGACCGGTTTTGCAGGCACCGCCCCATACTGTGACATAATATGAGAGGATAGATTGGCATAATGACAAATAAACTAGTTTGATTACATTTACAAAAAAAAAGTATATATGTATGTTTATCCATTGTCTAGTATCCATAGTACAAGCTCTGCTTAAATTGGGCTAGATGGTGTTGTGTGCATGTGGTAGAATATTATTATTATTATTATTTTTATCAGCAATGTGACGCAAATTTTTGAACACGAACATTAGTTTGCGCGTACTTGATGAAAGAAGGTCTAGATAGTAACTGAAGTTGAGACTGCTATCTATCATAACACCAAGATATTTAATATGAGAGGAACTTGCTAGGTGATTACAGGTACATGAGTGATGAGCTAAGCATGTATGGGCTATAATAGAGTGATCATCAAGTGTGTTCGATGGAATGTTTTTTATTGCGAAAGATATGTATTTTGTTTTATCAGTGTTAAGTGTTAATCTATTTTTCATGAGCCACGAGGTCACCGCATAGTATCATCCCAAGTAGGTATCATCCCAAGTATCTCCATGGAATATCAACGCGGTGTCATCAGCAAAGGTTACAATTTTGCCGTTTTTTAGTTGGAGATTACACAGGTCATTGATATAGGTGAGAAAGAGTGTAGGGCCCAATACGCTGCCTTGCGGCACGCCAAAGACAATGGGCAGGTCGTCGCTAATGACTTCACAGACTCTTACCCTTTAGTGTCTGCCGCCGAGATAGTTTGTAAATAGTTTATGTTGAGTGCTGCGGATACCCATTTTTTCTAGTTTGTCCAGTAGGAGTGGGACAGAGACTGTGTCAAAAGCCTTGGCTAGGTCCAAGAATATGGCGATAACTTTTTTCTTTTCGTCTTGTTTGCACACAATGTGATCGGTTAATTCATGGATAGCATCATTAGTTGAAGTGCTTGCCCTGAAACCAAACTGTGATTTTGATAAAATATTTTTTGCCTCTAGGTAGTCAATTAAACGTTTATTTAAAAGTCTTTCTACTAATTTCGAAATGGTGGGCAGAATAGAGATAGGTCTATAATTATTGACCCACTCTTATGAACAGGTATTACTTCGGCAAGTTTAAATTCCTTTGGAAAGACACCGGTACTGAACATGAGGTTGAATACGTACGTTAGGGGAGGATCTAAAATGTGGTGATATTGTTTTAAGAAGGCCAAATCTCCAACGTTGTGGACTCCGTGGCGGGTGGGGAGTCTGCAGGTGAACTTAATGATAGACCGGATGGACTCTGTCAAAACCAACACCAAAGGCTGGACCGATAAGGGCGAGCAATTAAGGACCTCTGGACCCTAAGGGGTAGATACACCTTAGCGACATGGTCGTGATGGCCCTAGTGGCCGTCCGAACCTGAGCCGAGGGAGTAGTACGCACTCGGGCAGTTCAAAGACGTGGATAGGGGTAACCCTGAAAAGGGTACCCAATGCAGAGGGCGTGGCAGCACCGGAGGGGATCAGTTGCGTAAAGAATACCCGAAGAGGGATCTTAGCGCAGCACCCTCGGGGAGTGGCTGTCAGCCATCTAGTCTTGGGGAGGCTAGCAAGGAGCAGTCGGGCAAGGCGCACCCTACGGGGGAGCCAAACTCGGCTGCACACTCTGCACGCCATACCCAGAGTAGGAAGAGGCACAGCGGATGTGCCAACCGTAAGTGGCATGAGCTGCAGCGGCAGATGGCACTGGCATCTGGTGCAGCCCCTTCTAAAAGGGTAAGGGAAGTGAGCGACGAAACCGTCACTCAGGTCGGTTACAACAAGCGGGCCAAGACCCAAGGTGAGTCCTACAGGGAGGCGCTGACGGGAGTCAAAATGGCCGTTGCTGCTGACAACTTCCCTGACGCTCTATTAGCTGCAGAGCAGGTGAAGCCTATACGGGTGGCCATTTGGGACCTGTTAGAGGCCACGCCGGATCCTCTGCCGGCTATTAGTGTCGGTGCACTGCTTGGAGGAGCTCTGCACATTACATGTGAGGAAGAGAGAGCTGCAGAGTGGCTTCGCGGTCTCGACGGGAAAACCGTTGGGAACGTGAAGCTCAAAGTGGTCAGCGCCAAGGAGCTTCCAAGGCCAATCAAAATGGCCTGGAAGACCAGGAATACCTGGTGCCTAGATGGCTCCAGGGTGCTGACCATACTGCAGAACTTCAATCCCTCCTTAAGGACCTGCAAGTGGAAGGTGCTGGGCACGTAGGTCGAAGAGATGCACACCAGGCGCATCATCCTGGTGGACAGCGTTTCAGCCGCGGTCATCAAGGCAGGCAGCTTCTGTCTCCATGCTGGCATGGAAAAGAGCACGTTCAAGATCCTTGAGGATCCGAACATCCAGATGGCGCCAGTTGATGCAGGCGTGGGGGAGGAGGCCCCTGCTTTGACAGAATCACGGCCAAAGGACGAGGAGGAGCCTGTAATTCCTGTGGTGGAAGGGTCGGGTACGGCTCTCTACACCTCTCCGCCTTGCGCATCACCGAAGACCAACGACATAATCGGACATATAGACCGTCTGGATTTGTCGTCTTCGCCGGATGCTGCGGAGGCGATGTTGGAAGAGAAGAGCAGGGGGCGTGGCCAGTAGTGGCTAGGTACCACCGAAGGCGCTACCATATGGCGGGATGCCGTATGGCGGGACTAAGGTGCGTACAAATAAATCTTCATCACTGCATCGGGGCGATGGCCGTTCTGGCCTGCCCTGATTCAGGAACCTTATGTTAAAGAGGGAAAGATCAGAGGCTTGGGTGGGACGGGAGGTGTAATTTTTCATAACTGTTCCACTAATGATATGAGGACTTGTGTATATGTCAGAAAGAGCATAAACGCAATGCCCTTATACAATTTCTGTTCTAGGGATCTTACGACAACGAGGGAACAGTTAAGAACGATGTGCGAGGGAGCGGAGGGCGGGATACTGTAATCCTGACCTCTGCATACTTCGACAACATGGTCAAGGAAATAGTATCTAGGCAGATAAAGGACCTTGTTGAATATGGCAGCCGGGAGAACCTGGACATGATCCTGGGGTGCGATGCCAACGCACACCACACAGTCTGGGGGAGCACGGATGTGAATGTAAGAGGGGAAAACTACTGCAGTATGTGGTAAGTACCTCTTTACAAATTCTAAATTAAGGAAACAGGCCAGCGTTCGCTGACTGTAGGCGAGCAGAGGTAATTGACATCACGTCAGCTTCCAACAGGGCTAGCACTAAGATTTTCGAGTGGCATGTGTCTGATGAGATTAACTTGTCAGATCATAATTACATAAATATGCTTTAAGTACAGGACGCTGGTTCCAGCTCCTACAGTACGAAGAAGGAATCCCAGAAATATGGACTAGAACTCCTTTAGGAGTGTCCTCAGAATAGATTTGGAGGCTTTTAAGGGTAAGCTCAATTCTATATTAGACATCGAGCTTACAGCAGACAAATTGGTCCAGACTATAAATACGGCCTGGACAAACAACTGCCTTGAGAGGGAACTTAGGCCCAAGAACGTACCGTGGTGGACGCCAGAGTTGGTCAAACTGCGGCTAGAAGCCAGACGACCGTTTAGCAATGCTAGGACCAGCAGTGACTACAGCGGTTACGCTCGTTGTTTGACCAACTATAACAAAACTGTGCGGAAAGCCAAACGGAAGGCTTGGAGAACATACTGTGAAAACATCAGTACGATTCCTGAAGGAATGAGGCTCTCCAAAGCTATCTCGACTGTCAGAGCACACCCATTGACAACCATTAAGGATGGCAATGGGCAGCGAACAGGGTCTGGCAAGGAGACACTAGCAATGATGCTACACACACACATTCCAGACTGTACGATAATAGAAAAGGAGCAGGAGGACTCGATCAGTCTGGTTGAACTAAGCTGTCGTACAACCAAAGCAGATTGGGACACTGCTAGGAAGGTAGTGGATGAAGGGAAGATCGGCTGGGCTCTAAATGGTTTTCAACCATTCAAGTCACCTGATCCAGACATGGTTTATCCCATCATCCTACAACATGGAGATGCACTCTTGGTTCTGCATTTGTGCAGACTATACAGAGCCTGCATAGCCTTTAGATACATTCCAAAGATATGGAGGCGTGTTAAAGTTATCTACATACCGAAACCGGGCAAAGCGGACTACGAAGAAGCTAAGGCATACAGACCTATCAGTCTTGAGTCGTTCTTCTTGAAAGCCCTGGAGAAGTTAGTAGATAGACATGTCAGGGAGGGAGCATTATGGAAATTCCCCCTCCACAGGCTACAATGTGCCTACCAGTTGGGAAAAACCACTGAAACGGCACTACATTTTGTGGTAAATAAGGCAAAACATGCATTAGAGAACCGGGAAGTTTGCATTATTTTTGCAAATCACGGCATAGAGCCAACCATTTGCAAGTGGATCGATTGTATGCTCAGGTGTAGAACCATTAGGTCTGAGTTGTTAGGAGATGAAATGTATGCAACGACAACCAAGGGCTGCCCTCAGGGTGGAGTACTCTCACCACTCTTATGGTGCTTGGTACTTAAATCACTCCTAGAACAATTCAACAAAGGTACGTACTTAACGGTCGGATATGCGGATGACTTGGTGATACTCGTCAATGGAAAATTCCCTAATACGGTATCTAGTCTCATGCAGAAGGCCCTGATTATGGTGGAAAAATAGTGCAGTAGCAATCATTTATTGATCAACCCAGGGAAAACTACTGTCGTGCCGTTTACAAGGATGAGGGATCTGTCAGGGTTGGGAACTCTCTTCATGTATGTTACGCAGTTACAGTGGTCCATGGAGGTGAAGTATCGTATAGTATAAGTAGAAGATAGAAAACTAACGTGGAAACCTCATATAGACAAAGCCATAGAGAAGGCCCAGCGGGTCTTTGGCATGATTCATTTTAATTATGGGAAGACCTGGGGGCTAAAGCTCAAGGTCATCAAGTGGCTATACACGATGATGATAAGACCCATACTCACGTATGGAAGCATTGTCTGGTGGCCAAGAACTAAACTAGCTACATGCAGGATCGCGCTGTCGAAGGTGACGGACGCAGCGATCGGCCTGCATAGCTATAACAGTGGCGTTCCCGACTACGCCAACGGCAGCATTAAGGGTCCTGCTGGATCTGACGCCGCTACGTATTGTTGTGGAGCCAGAGTGGATAAAGGCGCTACACAAACTATCTGTGCATGGGCTGTGGAGTGTCGACATGCCGGTAACTCGACACACAAAATTGGAGATTTCAAAGGATCTTAAAAGGATTATGAGCATGGGATGCGACAAAATGCAACCATTGCACATATTCAAAAATAACTTTAAAATAAAGGTCCCACGAGGGACGAATGGAGACAAGGTCTACAATCCCCTGACAAGAGTTGTCTCATCTGGTACACTGATGGTTCCAAAATGGAGGCAGAATCGGGCGCTGGTATCTATGCCAACGACTGAAAGGTGAGTCAAAAGATGGGCAAATATGCAACGGTCTTTTAAGCGGAAACCTATGCTATAATTGCCTGTGCTCAGGAGAATATCAACAGTAATGTCACTGACAGGACTGTGTATATTCTCAGTGACAGTAAAGCTGCTCTCAAGGCTCTGGGCTCGTGTAGGGTAGACTCCAGACTGGTCCTGAACTGTGTTAAGGCCCTTAACAAACTTGGCAGGAAGAACACAGTCAGACTGGTGTGGATTCTGGGCCATGCAAGGGTGCAGGACAATGAAGAGGCTGATGAATTAGCCAGAAAGGGCTCGAAGCAACTGTTTGTGGGCCCCGAGCCATTCGTGGGACTCTCTGAGAGCACCGTCAAGGCAGCTTGGAATGCACATGGCAATGATAAACACAGGCTAGAGTGGATGGCCCTTAGGGGTCTGGAACACTCCAAGAAAATCATTGCAATCAGAGCCACAGGCTTCACCCGGAAAATCTGCGGGTATAACAAGAGCCAAATACGCCTGCTCACAGGAGCGTTCACTGGCCATTTTGGCACCAATGACTTCCTGTGCAGATTGAGATTGGCACACAACTCGATCTGCAGAGCCTGTGGTGAACAGAACGAGTCCATATCGCACCTACTATGTGAATGCGACGCATTGGCTGGATTGAGGATGGGTCTGATGGGATTGGCATATCCAAAACCTGAGGACTTCAGGCTTCTACCTCTGAACATACACACACACAGTGCATTCATAGGGAGATAGCTAAGGGATAAATCTTGGGGCCGACACAAAAGATCCCAATGGGTCGAAGTGTCGCCGGTCTGTACTATAATAATAATAAACATTTATTTCAGATTTAAAATCCATATTTTGTTAGTGACAATTACTTAAAACTATGTTAGTATATACAATTTCAATGTCAAGCTTGTTGCTGTAAAATGCCTAAAACAGGAAATACGGATACACCTATACGCCCACAAGACCGAGCTACTACCTATTTACCAAATACGTCCCCAGATATCAATAACATTACTATGAGAAAGAGGGTAACGAACACAACGAATGATTCTATCATCTCCGAGAATTTGAGCTTTTTAGGCGATACGATAAATACACAAGGCACATGTTCAGTACAACAATCGAATAAGGAAACAGAATTAACATTGGAAAGCTTGAGTCAAGTAATAATGATACGTCTAAAGGAAAATAATAAATCTATTATAACAGAATTACAAAACACTATTCAAACAGAGATAAATAAAGCTATAACAAAACTAAAAGAAGAAATAAAACAAGATACAATTGCGCTAACGAAACAAAATGAACAGAGGATACTAGATATCAAACAAATAAACACAGAAATAGAAAATCTTAAGATAGAGAACGAAAGACTGAACAATGAGATTGCTAAATTACAAAAAAACATGAATAAGCCTACAGGAAACAATATGGACACTAATTCAAAAAGGTTTGTTATTTATGGGCTCCAAGAGTACTATAACGAGCATGAAAATTATTTGCACAGTAGATTAATCGAGTTATTTCGTGAATTCATGGAAATAGACCTTTTAGGTTACATAGAGGACACGTTCAGAATAGGCCGGCAATCTTCTAAAAATAGACCACTGGTAATCGAGCTTATGAGTAAAAGGATGACCAAGTACATCATAAATAATAAACAATACCTTCAGGGCAGCGGACTGTCACTTTCCGAATACCTCGATGAGAACGCTCGAAAGGAACGCGTATTAATGCGCAACGAGATGCTTAAAGCACGCCAAAAAGGACTCCACGCAGTCATTCGAGAAAGCCAATTGTTTATAGAAGGAAAACGGATACAAATATCTGACGTACTATCAAACCCATCTAAAGACTATAATATAATTTCTTCCCAAAATTGTACACAAGAACAAATCAATATTACACAATCTCGAAACAATTTATTTCGAAAACACAGACCAACATTTTAAAATATTATACCAGAATATCCAAAGCCTCTACAACAAACAACATATATTAGAAGCCTTTATAGAACAGACACCACAATATAATGCTATATGTATATCTGAATCCTGGCTATCTCAAGATAAAATTGATATTATTCATTTTAATGGCTATAAGTTCGCTGCATCATACTGCCGAAAAAACCGCACCGGTGGCGGCGTCTGTATTCTATTACAAGATCATATAGACCACGTGGAAAGGAGCGATATCACAAATATGTCAATTGAATACATAATAGAAGTGTGTGCATTGGAGTTACCTGTAGAAAATATTTTATTAATTGTTATTTATTGGAATAGAAGAGAGGAAGTTATTTTTTATAAGCAATTAATGCAAATTTTAATATATATTAACAGAAAGTACTCTAAATTCAATATAATTATAGGAGGAGATTTTAATATAAATATTATAGAAAATAACCTAAAAGCAAACGAATTCTTAAACTTTATGTTAGAATATAATTTCACACAACATATCAAAGAACCTACGCGCATTACCCAATCTAGATCTTCATATCTAGATCTAATATTTACTAACTTTACAGGTTACAAACTATTTACAACAGTAGAAGAACTAGGTTTTTCGGATCACTGCGGTACAACTATACAACTGGCCCTCCCACATCAAACAATAAATAAACAAAACACTTGGTTTGCTAAAAAAAGGCTATTTAATAATACAAACATACAAAACTTTAGATTAAACTTAGAATCAATAAACTGGAGTAGCTTAATTACACCAAATGAAGATATAAATAAAAACTATGGAAAATTTCATAATATATTGATCACAACACTAAATACTTGTATACCATTACGCAAAATTAAATTAAAGACCACAAATAAAAAATACTGGTTAACTAAGGGTATCAAGGTATCTTGCAAAAATAAAAGACTGTTAAAAATAATATCACTCAAAACTAATAATCCAATTCTCACACAAAACTACAAAGAATATGAAAGAATCTTAAAAAAACTAGTTACAATCTCTAAAAAAATACATTATATAAATAAAATAAAAAAATCTGCTAATAAAATAAAAACTATGTGGTCAATAATCAATGAACGCACAAATAAGAAACAAAAAAAAGAAAAATGTAATATACAATTAATAACAAATAATAGCAAAACATCAGACCCTAAAGTAGTAGCTAACATCTTTAACAATTTCTTTGCATCGATTGGTGAAAATACAACCCCTGCGCTAACACCCCAAGGTGCACCAGTGCTTCACTCGACAGAAAACACCATGTTCCTTAGCCCTGTAGAGCCCTATGAAGTAAATACCATACTCAAGGGCCTAAAAAACAAAAAGAGTCATGGTTTCGATGAATTACCACCTACCTTAATAAGACAATGTGCAAATGAACTAACTCTACCGTTTTATCTTCTGATAAATCAATCTTTTGAAGAGGGTGTCTTTCCGGATCTCTTGAAAAAAGCCATAATAAAACCTATTCACAAGAAAAACGCAAATACTGACCCCAGTAACTATCGCCCAATAGCTCTTTTACCGACGGCTTCAAAGATATTTGAAAAAGCCATGTGTAACCGCGTATACGCCTTCTGCGAAAAATACCAAATATTTAATGAATGTCAAAATGGTTTTCGAAAGAACCGATCTACTATTTTAGCGATATATAAATACATCCAAGAAGCATTGGATATAATAAATAACAAAAAATATGCTGTTGGCTTATTATTGGATATGACGAAGGCCTACGATAAAGTGCAATATAACTTACTATTAAATAAATTGCAAACAATAGGAATCCGTGGTATAGCTCATCAATGGTTTACATCATACCTTAAAAATAGAGAACACCAAGTAGAAATTGAATTCTTCAACTACCAAACGAAAGAAATACAAATATCTCGCTCAAATACTAAAATCATAAACGCCTCAATTCCCCAAGGAAGTGTAATAGGATGTCTTCTCTTTTTAGTATATATTAACGACCTCCCCAAGATCATAGAAGGCCCGTGTGTTTTATTCGCAGACGATATTTCACTCTTATTATCATGTCAAAATAATCAAAACATTAATGGAAAAATTAACGAAACCCTAAAAAAAACAGTCACTTGGATGAAAGCACATAATCTAGAAATAAACTTCTCTAAAACTAAAATAATGTCGTTTCACCCCTATCAAAAAGCACCATTAGATATATCCTTTTCCTTTAATAGCCAAGCAATAGAAGTCGTGCCAGACTTCAATCTTCTCGGTGTAACAATAGATTGTCACATAAACTGGAAATCACACATCAAGAAAATAAAATTGAAAATTGCCAGATTTTCATACGCACTATATGAAATTAAAAAAACAACAGATCTCCATACTGCCCTTGCCACTTACTACGCGTATGCCTACGCATGGTTAAGCTATGGCATCATATTATGGGGTAATAGTACAGACGCACCAACTCTTTTCATACAACAAAAGAAACTTGTCAGAATCCTAGTAAATATAAACAATACCGATAGTTGCAAACCCTATTTTCAGGAACACAAAATTCTAACCCTATCGTGCATCTATATTTTAGAAATCTGTAAATTTGTACACAAAAATCAACACCTTTTTACAACACGAGAAACAATACAACAAAAATATAACCTTCGCCATAAAAATAGGCTTAACCTACCATCATCACACCTTAAAATGCACTCAAACAGCACTTACGTTATGTCAATTAAAATCTACAATAAATTACCTCAAACTATAAAAGACGAAAATAAATTTAATTCCTTTATAAATAAAGTAAAAAGTATCCTTTTAGAAAAATGTTATTACGATTTAAACGAATATTTTAATGACAAATTAATTTAATAATTATATCTCTCTTCCTCTCTCCTACTATTGCTGTGCCCGACAGGGTCCATGATTGTTCTCATAATTTTACTATACCACCTAAGTATATACATTGTGGAATGCAATAAATGATTGAATTGAATTGAATTGAATTGAAATTATTAAAATTAATTCATGTATCTTCCTGCTGCACCGGCCCCGCCACTATGCTTATGGGTCTAGTGTCACAGGAAGGGACAGTCAGGCCTATCTCTGACTGGCCCACACACACAAGATAAGATAATGTTCAAACACGTATAATTTTAAAGTCGGGCAGCCATGTAATGAAACATACTCGTAATATAATTTACGTGCTTATTAATTATCTATTACTGATATATATTAAAAACATCCTATTTTACAAATGGTTTATTTGTCTTGTCTATTTTGTTAAATAAGTACTAGTGTTATGTCTGGTAAAATAATAAAATATTTTCTACCATCTGTTTAAGAGCTGTCATATATAAATTGTAATCAATACACTTAAACCCGCTTGACTTATACTGGCATCTTTTCTAATTATTAAGATTGTGAGTATTAATTTCAAATAAACAACTGAGTTATACAGGGTGTCCGGTAATTAATGGATAACCTTGAAATGTCTTATAGTAGAACTGAAGGACGTTCTACTACTACTACGTACGACTACTATAAGACATTTCAAGGTTATCCATTAATTACCGGACACCCGGTATCGCTACGTTGGTAATATAGCGATTTAAAATGTAACGCTTGTTGGTTCGATCCCCGGGAAGAGAAAATACTTTTGTATTTTTCTTAAATTTAAAATATCGATGGCTTGTTACTTTACTTTAAGACTAATTTAAACCTCATTTATTCAAAAGATGAGGGTGGATTAAAATATATAATAATTTCTTACTTGAATAGAATTTTGTAATGTTGTTGGTTGGTGATCTTTGTTACGAGCGTTTGTGTTATTATTCTGGCAATAATTTTTTAAATATTTTGTTTGAAGGTCTACATTTAAAATGCAAACTAATATGTATAAATATTGACGCCAGGGCAATACGGCATAATTATGGGCTTAATATATCTTAAATTTGCCGACGAAACTAGACTAAACTCTAAGAGTAAGTTATTTTAAATATTATTTTATGATATTGTGATTTACGATTTCGCTGTTAAGGAATCGCTATCTACGATTATGTCATAAGATTTTTGATTTTATTTCAGAGAAATACTGAAAGTCGTTGGGTGAAACGATTTGAAGAAGAAGGCAGAAGAGCTTAGTCAAAGTCAAAGTCAAAAATAATTTATTCACTTAGGTCACAAAGTAACACTTATGAACGTCAAATGGGTTAGTGAGTTTATTATATTTACTGAATTTACATTTATGTTAGTTGCAAGGTTCAGGCAAAAGGTTGAGCCTATGAGAAGATACCTGCAAGAAACTCAAGGCCACTCTTTTAAATCTCCATCAACTTATAATTTCAGTATTTTACAACTCATTTATGTACCAGGTGTTGCAGTCATTATGCCATATGTCTCTGTCCATATAAAACTAAATTCTAAAATAAAGAAAAGTTGGTAATTATGTAAAAAGCATTTGCAATTTGAAATAATATTTATCAGTAGGTAGCCATTTGTAATAGACAGTAGTATGGCATGAGGACGCATACACTTACACTTTGTGACATGAAAAGGTAGTTCGTGACTAAATGTAGTTAAAACAAAATTTACGTTAATACTTATAAAGTTTGTTTAAAAGAAAAGAAAGATACTTTAACACCACCAAATAAACACGAAGTATCTTCACATAACTAAATTGACTTATATAATACATACATTGTTTGAATCCTGTATGAAACAAGCAACTAGTTCCATGAGTTTTTATCATTTAAGTAATCATTGATTAAATAATAGCCCTTCCGGATAAGCTGACTTTTAACAGCACTTTTAAATTTTAGTAAAGGTAAATTTATAATATCAATCGGTAGTTTATTAAAAAAGCGTATACTGAGTCCCGCAAATGAATTGTGAACTTTATGTAAACGATGATACGGACCTACCAACTTATGCTTATTTCTAGTGTTTAAGTTGTGAATATCACTATTCTTATTATATAAGTGAATATTATGTTTTATAAACATAATATTCGTAAATATATATTGCGACGCAACAGTAAGTATACCAATTTCTTTAAAACGCTCTTTCAGGGAAACTCGTGGGCCTAAATTATAAATGCTACGTACTGCACGCTTTAGAAGAATGAAAATTGTTTCAATATCAGCTGCCTTACCCCACAATAGTATGCCATAGGACATAACGCTGTGAAAATAACTAAAATATACTAGTCTCGCAGTATCTATATCAGTAAGCTGTCTTACTTTCCTAACCGCGAATGCGGCTGAACTAAGTCTCCCTGCAAGACACGATATTTGAGCGCCCCACTGAACTTTATCATCTAAAGTAATGCCTAAGAAAACTGTGGATTGTACAAATGTTACTGTTTCATTATTTAAATTAACGTTTATGCTAGGACTCTTTATATTAGGCAATGGTGCCAATTCTGTTGTAATTTTCTCTTAGCTAAAATTAGAGATTTCGCGTAGGGCATTCTGCTGTTCCATCGAACTAAATTTACAATTCGTTTAGACAGCACCTAATTCGAGTTTGACAATCCTAAATTGAATTGAGGCGGTGTTACCCATATTTAAACTACATAAATATAAAGAATGAATGTGAGCGAGTTATTGAAAAAAACCCTTTTAAAATAATACTTTTATTTTTGTTAAATGCGTGTAATTGTTTGTGAACACTTCATAAATAATAAACGGTAAGTAAAATTGTATTTTAGTCGTTCTAAGTTAAGTAAATACTGCACAACAGAGAATGTATCTGGCAGACTATAATTTTTTTTTTAAATTATGCTATTTGCATTAATTTTGTATTACTTTTTTAAGAGTACCTTATCCTCAAATAAGTCGTTAAAAATGACAATTTATTTTAATAAGTACGTAGTTAAAAGTTTTAAAATAAATACTTTTAACCAATTTTTTTATGAACGCATGAAAACGCTGTTCCTTCTTGACGTTTGTTTCTGTGACGTCGCTGAAGCAGTAAACACGTAGATTTTGTATGGAAAATAGAATAATTTTATTATATTGTTATGATGTTCAATGTATACAGCAATCATCGTTGGTGTATTGTGCCGGAGTGTCAAAACACTAGTATTAAAATGCCAGAAAAGCTGTGGATCCAGTTACCAAAGGATATAAAATTAAGAAATACATGGATACAACCAGAGTATTATTGTTCTGTGGATACAACTGGCGAGGAGAGATCCTAAGTCATTATCAACTAAAAGTCAACTGCATATGTGTGAAGATCACCATTATTTAAGTTTAGATAAACCTAACATCAGTAATAAAGTATTAGTTATATTTATTATTATTTTCTCTATAGGTTATGTTGCTCAAATCATTTTTGTTTCAGTTGGAGAATGACATGGAGAACTCTATATGCAATACTAATTAATGGTTTCAGTCAAAGAATACGCCTAAAACGTCGTACCGTCGAGGTTTGATTGTCAACAGGATAGAAAACACAAAGCCACACCAACCGAACCTCGACCTGCCTTCAAGAAACGACAAAAGTTATCGCTTCTAGAAGAAATATATTCTGTTGACCCTTCAACGTCTTCGTTCAATCAAGGTACAGGTATATTCTACTAATTATCCCTACTTCCATTTACTACCTATGTAATGTTTCTAATTTAGCTAATATTGGGGAAGTACCTATCTAAATATTCTTTATCATTTTATTTTTAGATATACTGATTGAAGAAAACAAGCCTTCATGTCTTGCCTCCTCCTGAAGGGACATTTTATGATAAAGCAGTACAGACTGTGCCACATCAGGAACATAAAGCTATTCAAGTTCATGTTACACACTACAGAAGTAAAATGGTTCAGATTGGTGTAAATGTGTATCAACAATTAAGTTTACTGTGTCTACAGCAACATCAGAAGATGCACTCGATTATTAACTTAAATTATTAAGGGTTCTGGACTTAGTTATTACTACAGCCTGTGCTTTAGTAAATTTACAAGATGCACTTATCAAATAAAGACTTTTCAAGTACCTTTCCTTTTTCATTACTATCAATTTCCTATTGCTGAATGATGAATGATATAAACTAATAAAGGAAGTAGCAGTTGCAAATAAAGTGAAATAGAATTTCTATTCTATTCTCTTCTACCCATACCTATCACTCCAGAAGAATGTTTCATAGAAACTTGATCACTGTAATCTATAATAATTATGAAAATGTACCAAATTATAATATTTTAGTAAAGATATTGCATAAAGAAAACATGAAGTACAACAACATTGGTGTAGGTTAACATTTAATATATTTATTAAGCAGTGGCACAAATCACAAAGGGCAGGGTAAATGTTAGTTTCAGTAGGTACTTTTTGTTTGACTCATACTTGGCTTACATTCAATATATTATTATGGTGCTGATTTGTTACTTGTACCTGAGAAGCTTAACTTGTTGGAGACATCGGTTTGAGCCTAATATCAAAATTTATTTTAGCCGGCAATGAAATAGAAGAGCCCATAAAATGAATTACACAGTAGGTTCTTTAAACCTATTATACTAAGAAATGTAAATAAAATGTATAGTGGCATGCCACTATACATTTACATTAAATACAAGTATTTACAGTATATATAATTTTAAGCACATTGAGTTGTAATCATACAAATTATAAGACTTAAATGATGTTTTATTAAAATGTGTGATAATGCAAGAAATTAAGAAAGCTGTGGGATAATCCTTATAAAATATTGTATTTTATGTATTTAATTAAATTTAATAGGTATAATGATTGACACAGAATGCTTAAGAACCAGTTTTTTTTTATTTAATAGAATTTTAAATAGGACTAGGTATTGTCGCAGGCACTCGTCAATTTCTTCTGCGTTCAGGTGTTGCGGCAATCCGATCCCAAATCCAGGAACAAAAAACCCAAATTAGTTCCATCCGTGTATCTCCACCTGATCATGTTCTCCATGCTCCGGCATATCTGAGTCTGATATATAGTTTGAAGGCTTTCAGATCACCTCTGGTGATCCTTAATCAGGCGTTTCAGGTGATACAAATATGTTTAGTAGGGATATTCCTTCCTTTCAAAGGTCACATGCCTCACTTTTGGTGGCTCCAAGGTTAATGGCATAATTGACAGAACTTTTACGGCTCTTCATATATTTATAAATTCCACTATTTAAGCCTCAGCTATTAAATCTCTAGGAACACTAAACTTCGTATCATGTTTTCAGATGTCATCTTATATTAGTTTGACATTTCTAATTTTTGATCATTTTTGACATTCTGCTGTACGGCTTGTACAGCAGAATGCAGAAAGGACTAAATTGAGTAACTAAACCAATTTTAATCCTGTCTCACTAAAATAAGTTTAGATCTGTCACTTTTAGCGATTTCAGAATACGAAATGTTGTTTGACAGGACTTAACTAAATTTTAGAGATTTTTAGCTAAGATAAGATAATTTTGTGACAACAGAATTGCCACCATTGTATTATTTGCTGATGACACATCACTTATTTTTAAAGTAGACCGTAAGGCACCAAATATACAGGGTGTTAATTCTTCACTCACGCAAGTCCTGGACTGGTTCACGGCGAATAATTTACTACTCAATTAAAAAAAAACAAAATGTATTAAGTTTACATTGGTGCCAATTCTGTTGTCACAAAATTCTCTTATCTTAGCTAAAAATCTCTAAAATTTTGTTTAGTCCTGTCACTTTTAGCGAATTCAGAATACGAAAATAATGTCGTTTGACAGGACTAAACTAAATTTTAGAGATTTTTAGCTAAGATAAGAGAATTTTGTGACAACAGAATTGGCACCAATGTCTTAGTTTATATCTCCTACAACAACAAAACGAAATCTTTTGGAACAGGATACACTCATCGCACGCGCTGGTGCGGGCGCGGGGGTGGACAGGGTAAGACCCGCCTACCCCCGCACTACAAGGCCAAGTATGAAACGATGTTGACTATTTGTTTTGCTTCGAAAAATATAAATTATAAGCAATGTTTTTTTTTTAAATTGATTGTTGTTTGCTTCTTACTGTTGTCGACGTCACGTGACGATATTATGACATCACATTTCGTTTCGAATATTATCATTTACTATTTTACTCACATCACTCACTCATCACATCACACTCATAATTTTTTAACTAGTTACTATTAATGTGTTCATATCTGGTTTGGTTGACATTGTAATAAATATTCGGATGTAATAGTAATATTACATGAGATAAATATTTCTTGGACGTCGTCGTCACCTTATATCCTTATAATTATTATTTAGACACGAATATTTAAATAAATCATACCAATTACCAAAGCATGAATAGTGTTTTAGGATTAGTAACATCGCATTTATCATGGTACCTATATTAATATGATCTTTACTTACATAAGTACCACAATATTCATTAAGTAGGTAGGTACTTATCTATTGTTTTGTTACTTGACTTTAAACTATTATTACATATTAATTATTGATTTCCCTACAAAATCAATAATTAATATGGATATAAACTTTTATATGGATATAATATTTTATATAAAAGAATACAATGTCAATAATTATTATGACATAGTTAAAAGATTACGAGCCATGACTAATAAGCGTAAAGCATACCTACTAACTCAGTTGTTTTTTAATCTATTAATAGGTACATTGTATTTTATAGGAGGTATATCAATAATTATATTATTAGCTTTAACTTCTGTTAAAGTATTAAGCAGATCCAGATAATTAATATTTCATAACAAAACTTCAGTTGATAATCAAGCTTTGACTCTCTATTGAGAATCGAGGCGGCAGGCAGGCGCGCTACTCGACGCCGCGGCTATCGGCAGCGCTCATACACGATTTATAGACGAAAATTCACGAAGCTGACCGGAATAAACCGAACGCCGCCGCCAGGCGATACTCGCGCGGGCGTGTGATTTGATTTCAAGTATGGCGTAGTGGTTTAATCGCTTAAACCGGGTACTTATCGACGTGCGGAGTGTTATGGGTTCGATTCTCACACAGAAAATAAATTAAGTTCAACAGATTTTTTGTGTTGAGTCTGTTATACGGCAAAAGAGTAACCGTAGGAGTCTTTTAAAAAAAAGTGCTGGTATGTATATGTATATTTATTTTTCGATAGTTAAATTCAAAATAATCTATGTGATGTATTTTATAAATAGTCATGACTCAGTAAAGGAGATGTTACACTTTCGGCTACAAAATGTACGGTACGTCAAAAAAGAGGAAATATTACCAGAAATCAGAGAAAAATGCTATTCCAAGAATTTACTTGTAATTGAGATTGTACAAGACGAAAATATTTTTTCTGTTATTGCCATATTCAATATGGCGGTACAATGGATTGTAGCATTAGATAATGCGTTCAGAAATTGTATAAGATGAACTGATAGAAGATAAAATAAATATCACAAAGATATAAAATAAAAATACTTTGGTATATATACCTACATTGTAGCATATTGCGACTACAATACAAATAAATACAAGTAATTGTTAGAACCCAAACCTTATGATAAAAGTATATTTATAGAACTGCACCAGTCTTACAGGTCCTGTGCATTTCGGAACGAAATATTCTTGATGACATTTTGACGTTAACACTTGACAATTATGTTTCTGTCAATGATTTCTTAGTCATGTATTGTCGTTTGCGCGTGCGCTTAGATTTTCGTGACTTCTGCTGTTATTTTGTTTTACTCGTTCTGACCGATTCCCTACGACTGGCTTTGTTTAACGGTTTGTTCTCTACCATCCCATTGGGCAAACAGTATAGAGGGCTATTATTGCAGTTGCGTATGTGGAATGCGAACTGTTGGATGTTGTGCTCATGTGATGACAGTAGTCTGGTACCTTGGCTGGGCTCAATACCAAAGTAATATTGAAGCCCCAGCATCATTTCTTGACGATGTGTTAATACTAGAAGGTAGTGATGAGATGGATTGATACATAATAAATATTAAAAAACCAAATTGTTGTTTCATTTAAGTGTACCTATTTCAGTTCCTTGTATTCATACGTTTTTACTTTTTATAAACTAGTCGTGATGTTATGACAATGTAAACTTTCCAATGGTGCCTATTAGAGAGTCGTAAAACGTAGCAACACGCTTTATAGAAGCGATTCAATTCACTGACTAGTTTTTTTGTACTGTATAGGTTATGTAAATGTTATAGCTTTAAGGTCATAATATTCCGCCATGATTGTTCAGATAAACGTCAAATATTTTCGATTTTTATTTTGTCCATCTTCAATATTGTTTTAATGTGGATATTTTTAGTTTAAATATGTTTATGGGTTAATTTCCTAGGATTTTTAACCATGTACATGTTGTAGCCGGAGTTCCATACAAAAATGAAACGTCTCCTTTCAACAGAGACTAAATACTAGGCATTGCACAGTTGTTTTCAAAAATCTGAGCGCAATATTTTATGTTATTTTATATTTACAATTATAGTAATAAAATTTAGATAACTAACTGCTAAAGTAGAATTCTATACGCCAATGAGTTATTTTCAAAGTACCCGAACATCAATCACAATCGCATACATAATGAAATATATTGTTTTATTAATACTTTTTAAAACGCATTTATTAAAATTATATGAAAAAAATTTATACAAAGTCAAATTTAGACAGCAACACGATATATTCACGAAAATCCGACCGAGTAAATGAGAATCATCAAAGTGTGATCGTACGCATTTCGGCACACAACACTATAGGTAGATAACTTTTATTTTCAAGGTTACGCACATTTTGCATCGGCTCGTATAAATATGTTCTATCCGTGGTAAACAGTCAAGTACCTATTTTACTGTCACAACGCCATCTCTTATGAGCTGTTATCGAATAGGATTCGGAACCTGTGTACTTGTTATGGGTAGATGGCAGCAGTGGAGCTAGTACTGTGCTGCCATCTAGTGTAAAAAGATGGGTACCAAAATAGCAAGTAGAATAGCCAGAGTTAGGCGTGTCCAAGATTTATGTATGGGATTGAGTATCTGTACTAGTATAGTATTATATTATCTGTGTCCGTGGTAAACAGTCAAGTACCTATTTTACTGTCACAACGCCATCTCTTGTAAGCTGTTATCAAATAGGATTCGGAACCTGTGTACTTGTTATGGGTAGATGGCAGCAGTGGCGCTAGTATGGTGCTGCCATCTAGTGTAAAAAGATGGGTACCAAAATAGCAAGTAGAATAGCCAGAGTTAGGCGTGTCCAAGATTTTTGTATGGGATTGAGTATCTGTACTAGTATAGTATTATATTATCTGTGCTATGATTTACTACATAAAACTCCATTTCTATCGGCATGTCTATCGTAAGTTTGTAATTCAATTCAGAATAAGTTGGTAGCACAGAGATAATGATTATTATAACGCCGACTAGTCCGACGACTGCGCTATATCCATATAAAAATATTCCCTATATAAAAAGTACTCTGTGGCTATATCTACTGCCGCACAAGCAAATTAAAGACAATAGAAGTAACGAGAACCGACCAGGTGTTTAAATACCTATAATGCCATGTAGTACAACAAAACGTTTTGTTTAATACATTGATATTTGTTAAGCATACATGTTTTTCATATTATAAGTAATTTCTTATTAATTAGTATCAGTAGGTAATAAACAAATATTGAAGTAAACCAAAAGAAGGGTATGAAATAAAAATACAATATTTTTAAAGACTTGTATAAACATATAAAAGAGCCATCTAGCGTCTCATCTAGCCCTATAGGTAAAATAAAATGATAGGTAGATTACCTATGTATGATAAAAGATACTGATATATCGATATCTTTAAATCATAAAATAAATACGTTTACCTTGATGCTCCTTAATTAAATATGTACAATGCTTATTTATAATTTCATTTTATGGTCCATTTTCTTCCAATAAAGCATTTTGATTGATCTTAATATTAACATTGGAACTCATAGTGCCATCTATGATCTATTTTTGGAACTGTTTACTTTTTGTTCTAATTGGTACCCCATGACTTGGGTTACATTGGCACTGTACAAATACTCTAAAAGTATGTGTTCAAATATAAAAGCCATATTTCTATCGCATCTATATGTATTGTTTTCGCTTTTGTAATATTTAGTAATTATTTCTTCTCGTAGTTTATATGCACCATTTAAATTTGAAGATTCTGTTAATATCTTTATAAATCCGCGGATTAAATTGCTGGTGCATATATCAAATATTTGTTGAATGTGAACATTTTGTTTGTATGCAAATGCTAACAAAAAGAAAACTGAATCAAACGCACATGTGTTAGTAAAGTTCATACTTTTATGGATAGAATTTACTAAATTCCCATTTTGCAAAAACAATACTGAGATGTTTTTCGCGGAATATCCCTCTCCCCCCTAGTTTTCAGTATATGAAGGATTTTCTGTAAATATGGAATCAGAAGAAAATGATTGTTTTGTGTTTATTTTAATTTTTTTACACTGCTTACTTCTTTTTGTTAGCATTTTCCTTTATCAGCCCTTGTTTGTTTGTTTTTTTATATTTTCTAGAGTTATGTTAAGATTTTTCGCAGCTATTTTTGTTTCCCCTAATATAAAATTGTAGTGATTTTTTATAAATTCATCCACATTGTAATTATGTAGACGTGTTTCAAATAATAAGTGTTTTAAAGTTTTAAAATAACTTTCAATAGCTGATGATGTTGGTGACTTATTTTCTGATTTGTAAAAAAGACACATGACATTGCCCCACAGAGGCAATTTGAACCTTTTAAGTGTTGATACTAGATTGGGTAAGTAATAGTCATTTGGTTTATTTGTTTTGTCCTTTGTTTGATCCAAGATTTTTTCTTTATTTACAAGCTCATCAAACCAGTCTAAAATATTGTCATCGTCAGTTATTGTTACATAATCATTAGATAAATCTTTTTTGTCATTTTCTTCAACTGGGTCACCTATCGTAACCAACAAAGATTTGAGGTATTTCATAGAAATTTTACAAGTTTCATTGTTTGTGAAGTCATATTTGAACGTGCAAATTTTTATAACATGACAAAGTACAGATTTAATTATTTCAAAATTTTCGCACTCTTTAACAAATAATATATTACGAATTTACATTTTTATATTTATATCAACGTTATCGAAGCATCTTAAGTTGGATACGTTTTTGACAAAGTGACTTGTGTTGTCTTAAGAATACTTGTCGTTACTTTTATTCATTAATACTAGAAAATATTGTCGTAGATAGTCTCGGACTGTTTGAAAAATAGTAAAAGCTTGAACGTATGCTGCTATTATTGCTGAAGAGTCGTCAGTTACTATCTCGTAAGGGGCAGCACGTACTTCGTTGTGTCATCTTTTCAACCATGATGATATAGAATCCGTTGTGTGGTGGTCAGTAATCAATTGGCAAATTGCTGTCGACTTAATAGTTGCAGATGTTACCATGGCAACATAGAGGAACAATCGTTTCGTTAGCAGAGATCCATCTGGGAGTTTGATCGTTCGGAAGAATGATCCAGTTGCATCTATAGTCATTGTGACATGAGGAATTTTCTCCATATAAGCCCTGAAGTATTGAATTTGTTGTTCACACCAATAGCACAGATGAAAGCTCGGTACCATAGTGAACCCGCGAATGAAATTTTGATACTTTTTTTCATTCATTCATTTATTTATTTGCTTAGAAAGTAGGTACATAAAATAAGGATATTAACTTATGTTGTTCGACCCTTGTACAATCTACCATAAATTAGGCATGCAAATATTATAGGTATATTTTGTAAAAATAAATATTGAATTAATATGTCAATACAGAATTACTATGCCAAAACAGAATGATTATGTCAATACAAAATTATTATGTCATTAAAGAATGATTACGTCAATACAGAAATATTATGTCAATGCAAAATTGTCCCTATGTCAATACAATAGAATGTTAATGCATATTGTTAAAGTTGTTACAAATTGAATTATAAATCTAAATTGTCTTATCATTTCTGTATAATCATTAACAGAATAATAACATTTTTCTACCGATAGTGAAGACAGATTTCTTTTAAATATTTGGATCGGTGCAATTTTTATATTCTCAGGAATTTTGTTATATATAATAATGCCCATATTAAACACACTTTTTTTAAGTAGCGTAGTGTTGTATACATTATGATGCAATAGGTGTCTATATTGGGCTCTACCAGGTCTTTTTCTGGTTTCTGCTATAGTTGTGTAATAGCTTTTATTTACTTTAACAAAAACAGCCATTTCGTATTTAGACAATGCTGGGAATGTAAATAATTTTAGGGCCTTAAACATAGGTACGCAACTGTCTGTTATTCTTAAGCCACACATAGCTCTTATGCACCGCTTCTGAGCCTTGAACACTTGCTCCCTTAAGCTACAATTACCCTAAAATATCAATCCGAATCTCAAAACTGATGCCACTAAGCCATGATACGCTACTAATAATGTGGCCTTGTTAACTTTCTTGGACAAGCTAAATAGCATGTATGCAGAAGAGCTTAGTTTTTTACATACTTCTTCAGCCTGATGTTTCCAAGTTAACTTACTGTCTATCAAAATACCTAGAAATTTTGCTACATTTACTTGATCAATATTTTGCTGATGGTATGCTATGTTTAAATTTAGAATAGATGTTCGTTGGTGGAAATGCATTATATTTGTTTTCCATATATTTATAATTAAATTGTTCATGTCAAGCCAATGTACTATGTCCTCAAGTGTGTTATTAATGTCATGTTCATAAGTGTTTCTTTCATTACATTTTAATAATACAGTGCTATCATCAGCAAATAAAATCATTGGATGTTGAATGTCTCGGGAAGTCATTTATATAAAGTAAGAATAAAAGAGGCCCTAAAACGCTACCCTGAGGCACGCCATATTTAATAATTCGTGCTTCAGATAAGTACTTTTTTCATATTTGGTCATAGGACAGATTTTCGTTATTTCTGTATATTGATAACGGTCGCTGAGATAAGACTTTATGAGATTTAATACATTTCCTTTAATGCCGTAGGTGTTCAGCTTGCGAAGTAATATTTCATGATTAACACAATCGAAAGCTTTGGTCATATCTGTGTAGATTGCACATATAGGTATTTTTTTATCCACGCATTTCATAACAACATAAAGTAGTTCGTAAATAGCTGTATTTATGCTTTCGCTTTTACGAAAACCTTTTTGTTCTTCACTCAATATGTTGTATATAGTCAAGAATCTGTTAATGGAATCAAGAATAATCTTTTCTACGACTTTGGAAAAAATAGGTATTAAGGCTATCGGCCTGTAATTAGCTAGGTTATCTTTATTATCCTTTTTATGGACTGGTTTGACTATAACTGTTTTTAGGGCGTTAGGAAATACGCCAGTGGTTATACACATATTTATAATATGACTTAAGTGTAAAGCAATAAAATCTACAACAAATTTTACTACCTTGGTTGTTATACCATCATAACCAAAACTACCCTTGTTCTTCAATGATTTTATTGCCTTTATAATTTCTTGAGGAGGCACCGGAGGCATGAACATGGACTGAGGATTGCATTTTATATTATTAATGTGTATATTAACTGTGTTATTGCATTTTATCTGGTCAATAAAAAAGTCATTGAAAGCATTTGCAATTGCTTTTGGACTGTTTATAATGTCATCCTGCATTATAATCTGGGTTATGGGTTCAGTAATGCGAGGTTTATTATTTATAATTTGCCATGACGCCTTCGATTTGTTACTGGATGTATTAATGAAATAATTGTTTTGTGCCTTTAGAGTTAACTTAATAATTTTACGATATCTTTGAGAATAAGTTTTAAAAATATTTTTATTTTCATTTGTAGGGTTTTCCCTATATTTCTATAATAAGTATGAGAATGCTCATGATTGAATCAGAGTGCAATCGACGACTTTACCTTTTCTCGTGCTTTATTTTCTTTAAAGCTTCCATCGTAAGTAGCACTGGAGAATTTACAGTACTGTCATCTTTGATAACTACGGAAGCAATTTCTTTGTGGATAACTGTAGCGGGTTTATATTGCAATTTTTCCGCTAATTGACGTCTTTTGTACGGTGTGAGTTTCTTCTTCTTGTTTGGATTGTGTGGCATTCTATTATCAGCATTAAACAGAGTACAGGTGATTGTCACTGTTTTGTCTGTTTCTGCTTTGCTCGTTATTTCCGAAATGCAACTACATTGTGAGCACTTTCCTTTAATCAGAACATTGTTGTCTTTGTCGACCCGCTTAGTCAGAACATCATAGGCCGTTACTTTGTCTCTTTTTGATAGTTGTCATTAGAAGCAAAATTACGTTGACCAGTCTGTAAAGCACCGGTTAAAGTGATCGTTAATTTTTGTACGTCAAAAATTCAAGGCCGTCAAGGCCTTCATTTTGTGAAACAACACTTTTTGCAGTTTGACGATAGTTAGCGCCATTTTAACGTATACGCGTCTGTTAAGTGTACGTGAAACAACGCGAGACGAAAGAAAGACCTACTGAAGCCCAAATTGTAACTTAATTTCCAAAGATAACAAATATCCGAAACAGTGCGCAAATCAAAGTCCGTATAAATACCAAAATTTAAAACATCAAACAAACACCAGCGAGTAGGTACTTCATGCGAATTAAAGGAAAGTAAAACAATGACTGCAGGCTTGACGCGATCTCTTTTAGGAGCGCACATATTGGACTGCTGTGATTGGTTAGAGAGCCGGCCTTCGTCTCCCGCACTGCACCCCCGTTCCATTGGCTCTTGTGTGTTGTAGGGCGTGTGGCCTTATTGGTAATTCCTTTAGTGAAATTCAAAGTCGTACTATCGTTAGTAAATAACACAACAATAATGGGTACCTTGGTATGACACCTACCGTACCTACGATATTGTAAATAATGGGTTATTTAGTCTTAGACATAAGTTATGGCTCAGTTTACAATTATTCATCAAATAATGCTATCTTACAGGAATTACGAATTTTTAGAATTTAGGAATACGAAATTTTTTTCATAAGTCATGGTCACTCTATCGAAAGATTCAAAACGTATTGAAGGTTATAGTCTTACAGCTCCTGAAATATAAACCTAGGATCTTTTGTATATTTTTACAAATTCAAATCTAGGTTTTACAGAAAACTCCAGACCTCTACGATGCATTTTCAGCGAGATATCGGCGATACTGTGTCTTTCACCGTTTCAATGGCGCGGCCATGAGGTTTTAGTCTTACAGCTCCTAAAATATAAAGCTAGGATTTTTTCTATATTTTACAATTTTTTTACAAATTTATTCTATTATTTAGGTACTTATATTTCGGGTCTCTGCAATGCTCAGTTTTAAAGATCTCCGTGGCCGCATCGAAACGCACACAAGATATTTGCTCGGATCAATAAGCGATCGACTATTATCTTTGATAGTACATGTAGTACATGTACATGCTGTCTGATGGAGATGTGGTACATGCGGTGCATCTGAATAAAGATCCATTTTCACAATCAGATGATGAAATCGAAGGTCAAGGCACCCAGCCATCAACACGTCGAGGGAGGAGGGAAGGAAAAAGACTTATACAGATTGATTTTGAAATCGTGTAATTCCTTTTATTCACGGTCGAAAAATTTGAACAATACGTTTCCAAAATTTATCTCGTCTCGATATCCCGATATACTATATAAAATACAACGGTTCAAGTTCCTAATAAAACATTATATTATACTATAGACATTATCTTTATTTCAATCCTAAAATATATAAAAAATCCCTTTTTATTCAGCATAAGAATATTTATTATTGCTGTATGGTTTTTTTTAACCACAACTGCATACAATGACATTTTGGAAAACTTGATAATTTCACTACAACTGCATTTAATGCAGTTGTAGTGAAATTAACAGAACAGTTGGCATTTATAGATGTTGGGTAATATTACCAAAAATACTTGGCATAGATTTTTTTAGATTTTATGTGGCCTTTTGTGTGGACTAAGTATAGCTTATATGTTTTTCATCACAATTAAAAAGTCCAGTAAGGGGTTAAATAAAATCTAAGAACAAAATGAGTCTAATTGCTGTGGCATCACTTACATTTCTATGTGTATATGGTAGAATGCATTTAATGCAGTTGTAGTGAAATTAACAGAACAGTTGGCATTTATAGATGTTGGGTAATATTACCAAAAATACTTGGCATAGATTTTTTTAGATTTTATGTGGCCTTTTGTGTGGACTAAGTATAGCTTATATGTTTTTCATCACAATTAAAAAGTCCAGTAAGGGGTTAAATAAAATCTAAGAACAAAATGAGTCTAATTGCTGTGGCATCACTTACATTTCTATGTGTATATGGTAGAATATATTACTATTATTATCTGTGTAAGCTCAAATGCCTTATAGCCAAAATAAATTACAAATGTCATAAACAATCTACGAATTGGTTAAAAGCACAGATTACAGAGTCTATACAGACAGATGACAATCTGCGAAGTAGAAATTTCGACCTTCTGAACCTCAAGAATTGATTTTGACAGAACAGATTATACAGAAATCTTTAGTGAAGATTTCAGTTTGGGTACGAGTCTTTTAAGCATGTATAAATAAATATAGGGATGTTTTTTTTATTACGCACTTATGTATTTATATTGTTAGGAAAGGTATAACCAAATAAAAAACGAGTGGTATTTATTATTTTTATTTTTCAATTTAGTTTTAAATATAATAATGCTTTATTTTGCATAGGAGGCAATTCTGAAGGCAATCCGAAAATATCAGTACCTTTTAATATTCTATTTATACTTTTACACCAATTGTGTACTGATAACTATAAGGTGTAATCCAGAAAATTTTCAGCCACATTATTGTGTGTAGCACAAATAAGGAAATCTATAGGATATGTAGATTTGATTAACATTTTTATATGCCACAATATTTTATGTTGTTCAGGTTAATTTCTAAGTATTCTATAGATTCCTTAGTAATATATTTAAACAGCTATACTGCGCGTGTAGACGGGTAGGTCAGTTTATTTTGTATCGATTTATACTCTCTTACTGAGATCCACTTGTGAACCGATTCTATATCATTAGATGTCAAATTCGATTCACAAGTGGAGCATTGTATATTTTTTAATTTTAATATTTTCTAATGACCCACCCTGTAGTATAGGCTTGTGAGTGCACACTCAATCTTTCTTGAGTGGCCTTTATCTGATTAAAACTGCGATTATAAGAGGATTCGGCAACTTTATTTTGTGTGGTACTTCCGGTAAACAATTATTTTAATTTTAATAATTGTTTAGCCGAATCCTCGTCACAAATAAATGTATTTGAATGAAATTTTATAAACCTTGTTATCAGTAAAGATTTAAAAGTGTTTTTAAAAGTATGGCTGTCCAGATTATTATTTCTGTAATTATACGCCCGCATTTGCCCAAAGAAATTTTCAATGGGATCAGAATCGAAATAGCATGGACGCATCATTTTAAATCCCTTGTCTGCTAAAAACTGCCATAATCTTTGCAAACTTTTTAAAGTTACAATCCAATTGGCTTATGAGGGTACCGATTTTTCTTTACCTGTACTATCAACAAATAGCAAATTTGTAATTTTCTTAATTGCCTCAGACCAGAATTGGTGGTGTTGTGACTTCTGGGTGACAGCACTTCTCAACGGTTTGCCCTTTTGCATGGCAGCAAAACTTGCTCCGTTAACAATGTCAAAGAGGTTGTCGAAGAATGTTGTAATCTCCCACATATTTTTAATGTAGGGCTGACAGCTGTTCCATCCGAGTAGTTAGCTATAACACAAAAAAACTATTATGTTCATAATATACTAAATTAATTAACATAATTATATCATGTCATTTGTGTTCATAGTACCCTCAAATAACCTGAACACAGGTTTACAGTAAACCAGATGGCAACTATAAATATATAAGTAATGATGTCATCTTATAAAATAAAATTGACTGAATATATTATATTCTATGTACTCGTAAAAAAAAAAAGAAAGTGATGTCAGTATATTAGAATATAATCTTACCCATAGGAGTAGTAGTAGACCTTCTTTTACTATAATTAAGCTCATTGCATACATATTTGCAATAAGAATGATCAATATTAGTGTTCAAGTTTTCTGAAACAATGTAGAGTTAATTATTTAATTAATATTAATATAGTTGTCATTTAACAATAGATATCAATAGTGAGAAGCATTCAATTCATCAATACCTAGCTAAAATGTAAATATTACTTAAATGAGTGTATGCTAAATGGTAAAGCAAACAAATTATCTGTGAAATGAAGTTTATGCTCTCCATTGTTATGCAAAATAATATTATGACATAAAAAGTTTTGCTATAAAGAGTGCACCCATAATTTACAACAAAATTTTACAGATATTAATGAAACAAATGACCATGAAAAGTTCTATTAGCAATTCAAGCTTAAGATTCTCATTAAAAATGTATATTTTATGTATATATCTCAGGGATAGTAAGTGATTCGTATGTTAAGTAATATTTTGTCTAGCACAATTAGGGTAACTAATACTTATATGAAATTAGATAGGTAGGCAAAATATCTACTTACCAGTGTCTTTATCTAGCGTTTCTGGCACTCCAGAAGCAATTTCACTAGCCGTAAAAAGCGTTGGGTAACCTCCAAGACGAACTCTTGATTTGGCAGTAAGAAATCGCTTTTCAAAATGCTTTACGCAGACGTATAGTTTGCGAAAATCACTGAAACTTTTTTGTTCACTGCTAGATACGCACTTTGACCACTTGTGGACTCCTATCTCAGTTTTTGGCAATTTAATCAGTTTGACGTCTACTGTTGCAACCCGCGACACAGCAATTGTTAAACATGGTAGAAACGCTTGCGCAATATTACTGCTAAGATAGCTTGAGAGGATGTTACGGAAATTAATCAACGCAAAACTCACTCGATCAAAACTATAACGGTAATGACAAATTGTCAAATTTGAAAGTACACCAAAACAAACAATATGGCGGGCTTGAAGGAGGCGCGGGGAGGGTGAAGAGTTGTCAAAATCAATTCTTGACCATAGACCATGCCATAGACATAACGTTGAAAATTTCCTTCAGAGATTACCACCCGTGGTTAAAAGCAAGGGAAATTCAACTAAATTTGTCTTATTTACCTATTGTATTACTCCATCAAAAATACACATAATATTCTTATTGTTGTTACACATACGTAAGTTAAAATGGATTATATTTTAGTTACAATTAGTGTTAAAGCAAACTAAAGTTAGAATAATACGATGTGCTAATATCAAGGATTTCTTGTAGTTACTGAAAGAGTGGATTTCAAGCTTATAGAATATGACTACTGCAGCAAGACCTACTTTTGATCCAGCCAGGGGAGGCCAAGGACGCGGGGAAAAAGATTTAAGTGCTATATCCCGTCAATATTCAAGTAGAGATCTACCTGGTCATACGAAGTTAAAATACAGGTAAAACTTAAAAATAATATGATTTTCAAATGGCCATATCCTGTTAATTGTTGGAATGCTAAATATTATTGAAAACTTTTCTGTCTGGACATTGTTGTGCCGCTGACACTTAATAGGTTAATGTATGGTTTGTAATACTGTTAATAATTTAATTTGTGTCCTTTTGCAGAGAACAAGGTCAGGGTACTACTGAGGAATTACGCTCAAGGGATTTTAGGAAAGAGTTAGATGATAGGGAGAAGGAAGGATCTAAAAGCTCAAGTGCCAGGAGACAGGCCGAGCCATCCACAAAAAGGCCAAAGATAGATCAAGTGCCTGCAGCCAGTTTAGATGCTGATGATCCACTTGAGGGTGACTCTTCTGACTCTGATGATTCTGATGATGACACTGCAGCCCTCTTGGCAGAGTTGAATAAAATTAAGAAAGAGAGAGCAATAGAACAGGCTAAAAAGGTAAATATTATATTTCTTTTTAAAGTGTCTTGATTCTGAGTTATCTAGTTTTTAGCTGACAACATTATCTGAGAATAGGTCTTATGTAAAAGCTCGTTTTACAAGTAATACTGTATTCAAATAATTTTATTTACTTAGCTATTTTGATTAATTTGTTTGGCGCTACCACTTTGCTCTCCCTCATCGACATTAACACCAAATGTAACACCCATTCACCTAAAACGTTTTTACTTAGTATTTATAAAAATAATACTCTTATTATAACCCTATTATAAGAATGTGTTGTCTGTACAACGAAGTCTCTAATAAAGTCGAAATCTTTGACTCACAAGCCGCTATTTATAAGAAAAAAGTTTTGTCGCTGCTGTTCTAAATTATTTCATGTATAATAATCTTGTATAACTTATTTTATAACATCTCATATAACCATTGTTTCTTTCTGAATTTAAATTTGTGTAAGTCTATAAATTGTACTAAATTCTAACTCTTTCTATAGTTAATTAATAACTTTGAAACTTATAGCATGCTCTGTAATTATGTTAGGGTGTCAATCCTTTTGCATTGTATAAGTAACATGCTTTGATTTTTACCTGTTGTAATTACCTTAATAAATAAATAAATTTCTATAGAAGCCAGATCACTGATTGTCAATTTATTGTTATGAAGCCTGAGAAGTTAATATAAACAGATAAACTATTACAGAGCTTTGTCAGATTTGTTATTAAGGTTCTAAGCAAAAGGTACTGTCGGCAGTCAGGTTGATCTTATATAATTACAACTCAATAAAAATTATATTCAGCTGTCTTGTTATAAGATAGATTTTAATTGTACTTTTCTTTCAGGAAGCTGAACGAAAGCAAGAAGAAGAAAGAATTCGTATGGAGAACATATTATCTGGCAATCCATTATTGAATTACTCTGCAGCTGGACAGAAGAATGATTTAAAGGTATAAATACAATATAATCATGAATAGTATGCATTTGTGTAATAAAATATTCAATTCATATTTTGTATTTATATGTATGTATAAATTTAGAGTGATAAATAATATTATTAGAGCTAGTTTTGCAAGTATAGTTTGCATGCAATATGATTCTGGTTATAATATAGGGTATAAGACAATCTTGGTTTAGTTTTAACATTAATCCTCAAGCTATAAATTGTGTAATCTGTATTATTATAAATTTATAATACAGTTCTCACAATTTATAGCTGTCAATTATGGCTTTGCATAAAAAAATATCTGTGAGCCATTTCCTGTGTTAAGGTTAAATTAGACAATTAGAATATCAGCCGCCGTGGCCGAGTGGATAAGTGTGCCGCCCGAACCAAATGCATTGACAGTGGTTGGGGTATCGAGTCCGAGCTACCACCGTCTACACTTTTGGCACGCAATGCCGTGTTTGAGGAGTGGCTGGAGAGGCGGCATGGCGCCCTCACCTTCCGGCTGACACAGGTACTGACTGGCCACGGTTGTTTTGGCCGGTTCCTGTGTCGTATACGCCGGCAAGAGATGCCCGGTTGTCACCACTGCGGCGACTGCCGCGACGTTGTAGAGGACACGGCGCTGCACACTTTGGCGGTTTGCCCCGCCTGGGCATCGCAGCGCCGTGAGTTGATCGCGGCAGTCGGATCGGTTGCCCTCTCGCTCCCGGCCGTAGTTCAGTCTATGGTCCGGAGTGAGAGGTCGTGGAACGCCGTCGCCTCCTTCTGCGAGGAAGTAATTTCCATCAAGGAGGCGGCGGAGCGGGAGAGGGAGCGTTTAAACCCTCTCCCCAACCGCAGAGCCGGGCGCCGGAGGGCGCGAGATGACCTCCAGCCACCCTGTGGTTTGACCTCGGGGGTGGCGGGCTTTGTGGGCCTGCCCGCCATCCATTCAGCACCAGGTCCGAGAGGCGGCGTGCGTGTTCCCACGCGCGCCTCTGTGTCGAGTCCGTCTCCTCTCTAGGGGGGAGACAGTAGGGTTTACTAGTGGCGTAAAGAAGTGCCTATTATGGGTAGGTCTTGTTGTGTAGTGGCCTGCCGTTTCATACGGCGGGCCGAAACCTCGGCGGGGTTGCGACCGCATGCGAAAGCGATTCGCGCGGCCCCGCCGCTAGTGGTTTTGTCGAGGAACACCGTGGTAGGTTTAGTCGGTATTCCGGGAGGTACTTTACTATTATTCCATCTTTCTTTTACCCCGGCGAGTCCGACATAATCCCTCCGCCCGCCCCCGCGGAGGGATATGCATCATTGCATTCCCCCACGTAAACAAAAAAAACAAAAAAAAATAGTATAAAAATATTTACTATGTACAGAAATACACTTGTCATACATTTATAAGAATGTAAATAATTATGATTAAAGATAAATAATCATTAACCTAGAGTAGGGTATTAATACTGGTTAAACAATGATGGAAATCTTGGGATTAGTAAGTTTCTTACTAATCTATCATAATTCAACTAAATTGTATTGCAAGAGGTATGCAAAAGTACAGTTCAGTAACATTTTGCATGCTATGTCTCGAGTTAGACACATAATGAATAGAGAGCCCAAGCAGAGATTTTTGTTAATTCCATATTGGGTATAAGTGTACAGGTAGCACCTATACACCACGGTAGTACCACTTCACATTAAATGCTAAGTGATATGGCAATTATTTATGTTTGTATGATGTCATGAGAATTCTGTTTAATTTATATTATTTACAGGTTAAACGAAGGTGGGACGACGATGTCGTTTTCAAAAATTGCGCGCGTTCGGAACCTGAGAAAAAGTCAAATACCTTCATCAATGATTCCTTAAGGTCTGAATTCCACAAGAAATTTATGGAAAAGTATGTGAAATAAAGAATTGTAAATTTGAAATGTGTATAACATTTATAAAAGGAAATATATAAATATCCAAATGTGAAGAATCAATTTGTTTTTATGAGAATGGCTATTTGTTTGTCATTAAAATTCAATTCAATAAGACATAAGTATTTAAGTTATAAACATTGAAGCCTATGCTAAGAGAATGCAGAGAATTCTGATACACAGCTTTTTCGTTAGTTTCTATTTTGATGATTTTAATAACTTAAAACATGTAGAGTGCCTATTACAATAAATTTTCTATTCTGCTGTGTTAAAGTTTTAACGATAAAGGAGGCTCCATATGATTAGTTTCACATATGGCACACTATTTTAAAATTAAACAACTCTGAGATTCAATGGCTCCAGGGGTCTCGGTTTAATTCAGTTGTTAATAAGCTATCATTGTTTTAAATTCTAAGTTCATATCAAAAAGACCTGTAAATAATACAATTGTTTTATTTTTCATTGATAAGTCTGTTAATAAATACCATGCCCCCTAGGTTCGTCACATGATGTCATTAAGATTTAAGTATGACTTCAAAAACTGTAGGTGTAAGTATGCTAGCTCTATAATATGTAAGATTTATTTTTACAATATTGTTGTACCTACTTATAGTGCGGCTAGTAAAATTGATTAATTTTCAATTTGGTTTTTTTGTTAACCTTTTGAACGTCATTGACCACTTAACACATTCACATCCTAATAACTTTTACACACTTCATACGCCATACCGCCATACTTACATTACATTTTACTAGTGAACCCGCTAGCGAGGTCCTCGGTAATACAGATGCGCTGGGGTGAGCGTACGACGTGGGTGTCATAGATTACAATACTGTTAGTGGGTCTGTGGTATACAGCAGTTACTCGCTCTTAACACAAAACACAAAACACTCTTGTTAAAGGAATATGGACATAGTTCTTCTGGATATAAGTTTCCTGGAAGCTTTCTAGTGCCGTGTTCTAGTTAGAACCTACATGTACACTAATGCCATATAATATTCTGACACTGGTCTAGCCTTAGGATATCGTTAGCCTTCGGGTTGCGGAGGTCTGGTGGCAGCCGCTCCGTGTTAAAACTGATATCCAGTAAAATCCGGTTAGACCAGAAAAGCCGACTGCAAGTGACTTGGGAATAATAAAGGCTAGGGAGAAGAAGAAGAATTGGAATAACGTAAGATTAAATTCAACATGAAAAGGATGGAATTGAATGTGAGTGGGGTGAATTTTACAATCTGTTTTTCAAAATATTCCATCAGTTTACAAAACCTGTCTACACTTGAGAGCAATAAAATCGCACACGTTGACTTTTTGTTGTTAAAGCAGTTTTTTTCATAAATGTGAATACATATTAAAATAAAACTTACACTATTTGAATGTTTACTTCAGTACCTTTCTAATGATATCAAATACAGTGTAAAAAAAGTACCCATAGGGAGTTTTAGGGCACAAAACCCAACATACGGATAAAATTACCCAATTTAGCTTAACAAAGAATAAAAATAAAACTCAAAATGCTTGATCAAATTGTTTTTTAATAAGGTGTATTCCCTCCCCTAGCCTTGATTACAGCTCTTAATCGGTTTTTCATGGACCGTATTAATTTCACCATGAAATCTTGCGGTATGGCGTTCCACTCCTCTTCAATGGCAAGTTGAAGCTCTTGGAGGCGCGTAGGAGCAGGGCTTCTTGCTCGAACTCTTCTTTTTAGCTCATCCCAGACATGCTCAATCGGATTGAGATCAGGACTACGAGCTGGCCACTCCATCGCGGTGATTCCAACATCTTCCATGTAGTCGCAAACTGTTCTAGCGACATGCGGTCTGGCGTTGTCGTGCATTAAGAGAAAATCTTCTCCCATAAGCCACGCAAGCGGCCTCACATGTTCTTCGAGCACTTCTTCGACGTATCGTGCAGCCGTCAAACTTCTCGATCTCGGGCCGGTATTCGCCGTAGTGATGAATACAATGTCAGTTTTAGTGTCCAACATTATGCCACCCCAAAACATACACGATCCACCTCCAAAAGCCACACGTTCGCTTATGCAGCATTGTGAAAATCGCTCTGATGACCTTCTGTAGACCCTAGAGCGACCATCATGACCATGTAAAGTCATTCTGCACTCATCAGAGAACATAACAGCCCGCCATTGGTCATACGTCCAATTTAAATGTTCCCTAGCAAATTGTAGCCGGGCTTGTCGGTGAGCTGTGGTCAATTTGGGACCATTTGCTGGGCGATGTGAAGTCATTCCTGCTTCACCTAGTCTTCTTCGAACTGTCCACCGACTTATACTGACATTGCGAACTTCTCGAAGCTGTTGTCCCAGTTTAACCGCGTTCAGTTGCCGATTTCTCAAAGACCTTGTCACAAGAAAGCGGTCATCACGCTCTGATGTTGTGCGTCGCCGGCCAGATCCTGGTCGCCGAATGTAGCCACCGGTCTCTTGGAACCTCTGGTATACACGACGAACAGAGTAGCGGCTCAAATTTAGCCGTCGAGCAACTTCACTTTGGTTATGGCCTGCTTCGAGCAAGGCAATAACTTGAGCGGCTTCTGCGGGCGTGGTATCCATATTTTTCCAGTAAATCCGTATGCTTCCAGTAGAGATGTTATCACGTTGACCTTCGGTATGCAACTGAATAAAAATTCCAATAAACTGACCTTTTTATACCTGCGGCTAAGGGTGCAAGTAGTGACAACGCAAACGCGTGAATTTGGGGAATTCGGTGTACGGTCGGTTTTTGTAAGTTACGTGAAGGTCAATGATTTTAATTTTATGTTTTTGTAAAGCTAAGCTTGTATGCTTTAATTTTGTCTAATGATTTTTACTCAATATCTTTCGATTTTAGAAAACAATCAGTAATAAACCAAATTACAAGGGGTGTGCGATTTTATTGCTCTCAAGTGTAGTTTTATACTTTTCTTATTATATTCCGATAACATATACACCGCACTTACTAATTCGAATTCCGAATATTACTTAGCTACATATAATAGCTACCTTGGATATACCTACAAGAATGTCATAAAATATTTTTTTTGTTATTGACAAGCATTGAGTATGTTTGAGTCAATAAATATCGAAGGTTTGGGCCAAACCCACGTTATTATTACTGTTTCCATTCCGCGCACACAAATTTGTTGGAGTATAGTCCCCGAGCCAATAATCTTGGAAGGCTAAAAAAAGCCACTTTACCGGGAAACCTTACAACGGACGAAGGTACCCAGTTTCAATTTAAAGGTACCTATCTGGGATACAACTAATCGCTCTGAGCTTATTGCAATTTAAGTCTGTATTGTAAAGAGTCTATTAAACACTTTACTTACACTAAGATATGGGTGAGTAAACAATTTTTTTTAATATTCGCTGTTATCATGAGTCATAAATCGTCAAGCTTTTTAGAAAAACAATTTAAAATTGTTTTTTTTTTAATGTATTTCTGAACCTACATTTTTCACACCCTTTTATTTACTAATTTTCTTTGTACTTATTCTTATTACAACGTGTAAAAGTGGTAGTAACTTAATTAGCGAAACGCTAAATGTTAATTCCTAATCTCAGAATATGAAACTTTGCCAACGGAAACGAAACAAACAAACATAAACACATCTGGCGTGTAGTCACCGCAAACGGAGAACAAAACTTCACACTCCTTATGTGTAGACGCAGTCAATGTGTTAACCGAGTTTTAAGTTTCTAAACTTTGGCTTCTCTCGGGTGCCACACGCCATACACAAAAGATATCCATGGCGCCCTATGCGGCGCCATCCGCACGGAATCGGTTAAGCAGTTTGAATAAAAATTATTCATATAACTTCAAATCACCGATATTACATTTAAATGAATATAAATTTCATTTAATAATTGATTATAATGTTCTTATATTAAGTTGATTTTGTGAATAACATTGAAGTTGTTTGCATAATATTATTATTTACCAGACCTGTCACACAACCCACGCGGAGGTTCATTGGCATCTAGGAAGTAGTAAAAAATAATATATAAAACAAATATGTTTAAATCTAAAAACCAACACTACCTAGTAGTATTTTATTTGAATTTTCTAATGTGTATTTGCAAAGAAAAATGTATTTTAACATGAGCCCTCGACGTGCGCGTGGATTCCTGTCAGGGTCTTGGTCTACAATCAGAGGGGGGATACTTTAGTAGGTATGACATTTAAAAAAGAAAGGCCCGCCATCTGTGTATTGGTGATAGAAAGAACTCTTTAGCTGATTATACAGAAATCTCAATAGATGGCACTAACTCATGATTAGGCTGTCATCATTTACGAGGACTGCCTAGTGTTGTCGGTAAGAAGAATAAAATGACTCGAGACAATTAAGCGAGACTATTCTTAAACTAGTTCAATAATTATATACGCAGTAAATGGTAGCAGATTTGCTTCATGATTTCTTCCTCTTATTTTAAATCATCAGTCTCTGCGTAATTTATAGGTATTTATATAAGGGTCGATTTTTCAATCGTCAGAAAACTTTTATCTAGGGAATATTGACGTTTTGACAGCTTTTGTATAGAAAATATGTCATACCGCCATATTTATTCTTCAGATAAAATTTATCTGACGAGTGAAAAACCGGCCCTAAGAATATTAATTTTCTTGAAAATAGTAAATGAATTTTTTTACATGGTCACACTGTAAGTTTAATAGGAAAAATAAACAAAATCAAAAATACTGTCACAAATTGGCGGCTACTTTGCGTTTGCGCATGTTTGTAGTTGTTTAATTCCATTTTGTGCGTTTTCGGCTGTGATTTTTTTCAAGTAAGTGCGTTGAGTCGAGCAATTTACTCCGCCTTGCTTTCGAAACTTTCTACCAGATATATTTCGTTTTATGTGCAACATACACTATTCTGAAGTACTTACTTTATATAATATTGTCTTCTGTTTACGCAAATGTTATTCATTGAAATTAAACTACTATATACGGATTTTATAGAGTTGTTTATTTAACACTGTATTACAAAATTTTGAAAATATTACACTACTACTACTATTGATTTTATTTTACTAATTTATCTTAATATATATAAATCTCGTGTCACAATGTTTGTCCTCAATGGACTCCTAAACCACTTAACCGATTATAATAAAATTCGCACACCATGTGCAGTTCGATCCAACTTGAGAGATAGGATAGTTTAAATCTCAAATTATAGTCGCAATTTTAATTTATTGCTAATTATTGTCTGTTATTATTTGACAGTCACAATTATCTGTTAACTCCAAATGATTCTAACAGATGTCGATACCTTTCGACTGGGTTGAGTAAGTAATCAATAGATGGCGCTGCTATGGTAAATCTACGTACGTGTCATATAAGCTACATTTTAACAGCATAATTACCACGTGTTGTTGACGCTATAAAATTAATTAAATTTATTTTGTAGTGAACGAAATACCGTATAATTCAATTATTTCCACTTTTTAAATTTTTGGTGTTAGCATAGCCGGCCTAAAATACAAGTAAGTAAAAAATAAAAAATAAAATGCAATACAAAATATATATAACATGGAAAAATATAGTAGCTATAGTGTAGAGAGAGATCGTTAGACTGCCCCGCAGAGGTCTCGAGTTTGATCCTAAAGCGCGCATATTCGACTTTTCGAAGATTCGTGCATATTAAATAGTTATTAGTTGGTTTGGGCATGTAGAAAGAGTGGACAAGAAAAGACTGACTAAGAAAGTTTATAAGGCTACTTTCTTACTATATGTATAGATTTTAATTTCGTATTGCATTTTATTTTTTATTTTTTAGGTGATTACAGAAATAATAAAGTTAGCTCAATGAACTACTACGCACACCGAATAATGGTTAGACAACATCAAGACAATTATATCCTTCGATATCGTCAGCTGTTCCATCAATACATTGTTGATATGTATGCTAAGGTCGAAAGCGAACGCTTGCGATTCCTTCGATTCAACCAGGCAAAACTACGATCGGAAGAATATATTCACTTACGACATGCTGTTGCTGGAAACATCGATGGAAATTTAAATCCCAATGACATCGGTAATGCTTTCATTTTACCTTCAAGCTACATCGGCAGTCCACGGAACATGCAGGAATACATGCAAGATGCGATGACTTACGTACGTCATTACGGCCGACCGGATTTATTTATTACATTCACATGTAATCCGAATTGGGAAGAGATACAAACTTTACTATTGCCAGGACAACAAGCCATTCATCGTCATGATTTAACTGCACATATGTTTAAACAAAAATTGAAATCCTTAATTGATTTTATTGTTAAATATTCAATTTTTGGTATCACACGTTGTTGGCTGTATACGATAGAGTGGCAAAAGCGAGGTTTGCCTCATGCCCACATTTTGGTATGGCTTAAAGATAGAATCCGTCCTGAAGAAATCGATCAAATAATTTCAGCCGAAATTCCAGACCCATTAATTGATCAAGAATTATTTGATATTGTCACCAAACACATGATCCATGGGCCATGCGGTGCTTTCAACATGACGTCACCGTGCATGGAAAATGGAAAATGTAAAAAAAACTTCCCAAAGCCGCATACGAATGACACGATCACGGATATTGATGGTTATCCAATGTATCGCCGCAGAAGTACTGAGAATGGTGGCCACACATTTACAATGCGACTGCCGAACTTTCCAAATCAAGTTGATTTTGATAATGAGTGGGTGGTACCATACTCACCACTACTTTCAAAAACTTACAAAGCTCATATCAATGTTGAGCTTTGCAGTTCTGTTAAATCAATTAAGTATATTTGTAATTATGTAAACAAAGGCAGTGATTTGGCCATATTTGAAGTACAAAACATAAATAAAAATGACGAAATATCACGATACCAAATGGGCAGATACATTAGCAGCAATGAAGCTATTTGGCATATTCTCAGCTTTCCCATCCACGAAAGAGATCCTGCTGTCCAACATCTGGCAATACATCTTGAAAACGGTCAACGTGTATACTTCACTGAAGAAAATGTTCTCCAAAGAGCGTTCGAAGCTCCGAAAACGACTCTAACTGAATTTTTTACATTGTGTCAAAAACCTGATGTTTTTGGCCAATTCGCGAAGACATTGGTGTATGGTGATGTTCCACGTTATTTCACATGGAACAAATCCAGTAAAAAATGGGAGCCACGGAAACAAGGAAAACCACATCCTTCCATTACAGGCATATTCAAAGCTAAGACATTGGGGAGACTTTACACGGTACATCCAAAGCAACGTGAGTGCTTCTATTTACGTTTGTTATTGGTGAATGTTCCCGGACCAACGTCTTTTGAATTTTTACGAACAGTTAATGGTCGAGTATTCAATACATACCAGGATGCATGTCGTGAACTGCAATTGCTAGAAGTCGATAACCATTGGGACTTAACGCTTGCTGATGCTGCGTTGACATCAACACCGAATAACATTCGTCAGTTGTTTGCAATTATTTTGACGACATGTTATCCCTCGCAAGCACAAACTTTGTGGGAAAAATATAAAAATTGTATGACAGAAGACATCTTGCACCGAATTAGACAAACAAATCAATCCCAAAACATAGATTATACACCAGAGATGTACAATGAAGCATTGGTCTTGATCGAGGATTTATGTGTTCTTATTTCAAATTTACCACTTAATCATTATGGTATGCCATCACCTAATCGTCCAGCCACCGACTTAGTCAATACCGATTTACAACGAGAAAATCAATATGACCATGGAAGTTTAGCAACAATTATCATGAACAGTGAACCATTACTGACAGCAGAACAAAAAATTATTTATGATCGGATTATGCTGGCTGTTGCTGCTGAACAAGGCGGTTTTTTTTTCTTGGATGCACCCGGTGGAACCGGTAAGACATTTTTAATGTCGTTGATTCTTGCCAAAATACGGTCGCAACAAAAAATCGCATTAGCAGTAGCATCGTCAGGCATTGCGGCTACTTTACTGGATGGTGGGCGAACAGCACATTCAACATTCAAGCTGCCATTGGACGTTCATAATAAACCAGATGCAATGTGTAACATCAAAAAGAATAGTGGAATAGCTGCAGTGTTGCGGAAGAGTTCTATAATAATTTGGGATGAGTGCACAATGGCACACAAATATTCACTTGAAGCATTAAACAGAACTATGCAAGATTTAAACAGCAATAATAAACTTTTCGGTGGTGCTATCTTACTTTTGTCTGGTGATTTCCGACAGACCTTACCGGTTATACCTCGCTCTACTTTCGCGGATGAGATTAATGCATGTTTGAAACAATCATTCTTATGGCGAAGTGTTGAAACACTTCGATTGACCATAAATATGCGAGTACAATTGCAAAATGATCCATCAGCACAAATATTTTCCGAACAACTACTAGATATTGGGAACGGTAAAATAGAACTGCAACTAAATACGCAATGCATTAAACTACCAGACAATTTTTGCACTGTTGTTCAGGATAAAAATGAATTGATTCAGAGTATTTTCCCGGATATACAGAATAATTATTTGAATCATGAATGGCTTAGTCAACGGGCGATTTTGGCAGCCAAAAACGTTGATGTTGACGAAATTAACTTCCAGATACAACAGTTGTTACCAGGCGATCTGATGTCTTTTAAATCAATCGATACTGTTGTTGATGAAAATGAAAGTGTAAATTTTCCGATTGAATTTTTAAATTCATTAGATATCCCTGGAATGCCACCACATAATCTTCGATTAAAGATTGGTTCCCCTATTATTCTCCTCCGTAATTTGAATCCACCTCAATTAAGTAACGGTACGCGTTTGGTCATCAAAAAGATCACCGGAAACATTCTTGAAGCAACCATTTTGGCTGGGAAGTTTAAAGGAAAAGTGGTTCTGCTGCCACGTATTCCGATGATACCATCAGATTCTACCATACCCTTCAAAAGGCTACAGTTTCCAATTCGTTTAGCTTTCGCCATGTCTATAAATAAATCTCAAGGTCAAACAATGTCCATTTGTGGTTTAGATTTGGAAAATCCATGTTTTTCTCATGGGCAACTATATGTTGCGTGTTCACGTGTTGGGAAACCGTCGAATCTATTTGTGTTAGCTAAAGACAGGTTAACCAAAAACATTGTGCACCGATTGGTGTTAAATTAAATTGAAATTGAAAGTATTTATAATTAAAAAAAATAGATATTAATGTTTAAAAGTTTAAGACTGTCTGCCTTGCCTACCTCATTCATGAGTTTAAGCGTCACATGTTATTTACTGTATTATACTGTAATATACTTATATTTGTTATAAAATAAATGGAAATAATAAATCTGATAAATTTTTATTTTGTACCTATTGATTTCTGCTTAATATCAAGTGTAAGAACATTTTAATTAATTGTGTTCAACGTACTTCCCCTTCAAATCTCAATCCTGTGAATTTGTATACCAACATCAACATTTTCGTCTTTGTTCGTAAATAATTTCATTGTACTAAAGGGTTATAGTAGTAGAAAGTCAAATAAGATCACCATATTTTTTTACAAATACCATCTGTGTGAAAAGGCAGTGAGCCTTTGTTTACATAATTACAAATATACTTAATTGATTTAACAGAACTGCAAAGCTCAACATTGATATGAGCTTTGTAAGTTTTTGAAAGTAGTGGTGAGTATGGTACCACCCACTCATTATCAAACTCAACTTGATTTGGAAAGTTCGGCAGTCGCATTGTAAATGTGTGGCCACCATTTTCAGTACTTCTGCGGCGATACATTGGATAACCATCAATATCCGTGATCGTGTCATTCGTATGCGGCTTTGGGAAGTTTTTTTTACATTTTCCATTTTCCATGCACGGTGACGTCATGTTGAAAGCACCGCATGGCCCATGGATCATGTGTTTGGTGACAATATCAAATAATTCTTGATCAATTAATGGGTCTGGAATTTCGGCTGAAATTATTTGATCGATTTCTTCAGGACGGATTCTATCTTTAAGCCAAACCAAAATGTGGGCATGAGGCAAACCTCGCTTTTGCCACTCTATCGTATACAGCCAACAACGTGTGATACCAAAAATTGAATATTTAACAATAAAATCAATTAAGGATTTCAATTTTTGTTTAAACACACGTGCAGTTAAATCATGACGATGAATGGCTTGTTGTCCTGGCAATAGTAAAGTTTGTATCTCTTCCCAATTCGGATTACATGTGAATGTAATAAATAAATCCGGTCGGCCGTAATGACGTACGTAAGTCATCGCATCTTGCATGTATTCCTGCATGTTCCGTGGACTGCCGATGTAGCTTGAAGGTAAAATGAAAGCATTACCGATGTCATTGGGATTTAAATTTCCATCGATGTTTCCAGCAACAGCATCTCGTAAGTGAATATATTCTTCCGATCGTAGTTTTTCCTGGTTGAATCGAAGGAATCGCAAGCGTTCGCTTTCGACCTTAGCATACATATCAACAATGTATTGATGGAACAGCTGACGATATCGAAGGATATAATTGTCTTGATGTTGTCTAACCATTATTCGGTGTGCGTAGTAGTTCATTGAGCTAACTTTATTATTTCTGTAATCACCTAAAAAATAAAAAATAAAATGCAATACGAAATTAAAATCTATACATATAGTAAGAAAGTAGCCTTATAAACTTTCTTAGTCAGTCTTTTCTTGTCCACTCTTTCTACATGCCCAAACCAACTAATAACTATTTAATATGCACGAATCTTCGAAAAGTCGAATATGCGCGCTTTAGGATCAAACTCGAGACCTCTGCGGGGCAGTCTAACGATCTCTCTCTACACTATAGCTACTATATTTTTCCATGTTATATATATTTTGTATTGCATTTTATTTTTTATTTTTTACTTACTTGTATTTTAGGCCGGCTATGCTAACACCAAAAATTTAAAAAGTGGAAATAATTGAATTATACGGTATTTCGTTCACTACAAAATAAATTTAATTAATTTTATAGCGTCAACAACACGTGGTAATTATGCTGTTAAAATGTAGCTTATATGACACGTTCGTAGATTTACCATAGCAGCGCCATCTATTGATTACTTACTCAACCCAGTCGAAAGGTATCGACATCTGTTAGAATCATTTGGAGTTAACAGATAATTGTGACTGTCAAATAATAACAGACAATAATTAGCAATAAATTAAAATTGCGACTATAATTTGAGATTTAAACTATCCTATCTCTCAAGTTGGATCGAACTGCACATGGTGTGCGAATTTTATTATAATCGGTTAAGTGGTTTAGGAGTCCATTGAGGACAAACATTGTGACACGAGATTTATATATATTAAGATTGTCCGTTGATTCTATGTTTGTTAAGTCGATCTCGACACAGGAGAACGACCCAGTGCGGGAGTTGTCTTTTGTAAATAAAATTATAAAATGAATAGTGCTAAAGATAATTGTTTGTTTATAATATTTTATAAAATTGGAAAATACCATGTATATAATTTCCAGTTACTGCTGATCAATTCTGTTTAATCATTTTCATTTTTCACCTATCTCATAACATTTTCCGTTACTTTCAGGCATAACAATGCATTGGTTTCCAGATCATTTTAAATTGCCTGAAAGATTTAAAATTTGGGCTGCCCTTGCTGGTGGAAAACTAGCATCAGAATCAGATTATGACAGATTCCAAAAAAAGAGGATTTATGATCTTCACTTTACTGACAAGGATAAAAATCGCAATAACAGGCTGAATGCATTAGCAATCCCGACACTTCATTTACCTGGTAAGTCAATTATGTACATAACTTTTTCCTGCGCTAGTTTATCAATATGTGTAGATATGTATACTTTATAAGCAGAGATTTAGAAGTGGTGAAAGCCTAAAATAAATAAATTGTCAGACTGTCATATAGAGGGTATCAGGTTTGAATCCCACAGCATGCACCAAAGTTATGTGCATATTCAATCTTTTATATACCTTAAAAAAAGAAATAATGTTAATTGTGCTATGACTTTCCTTTTTATTTGCAGAGCAATTTGAGCATGAGCTAGTTCAAGCTTTAACCTCAACAAACCAGTCACAAAGTACAATGATGACCTGTCTAGCCATAATTATGATAAAGATGGTGATGCAGATCAAATTAATTATTTATGGGGCTGGGTCTTGACTACCTTGTAATATGTGCAGGCAAAACCTAATAGACACTGAAAATAAAAATAATAAAAATGCTTTTATAAAGGTAAAGCAATATAATAATAAGAAGTGGCTATGCTACCCAAGTGAGGAATTAGAAAATAATGTCCATGACATACAAAATATTACAAGGTCATTTTTAAAAAGAATTGTTCCCAAAATTAATATTAAAAAAATATTATTATGGTGGCAGACACATTGCTCGAGTATCCATTTAAATGTACTACACATAAAAAAAGTAAAAAATTTACTTCACAGATATGACAAATAAAGTTATATAGTCGTCGGCCTCGATGGCGTAGTGGTTAGTGTAACCGACTGCCACGCCTGAGGTCGCGGGTTCGATTCCCGCACAAGTCAATATTTGTGTGCATGATCATGGATGTTTGTCTTGGTCTGGGTGTTTCTATGTATAATATGTATGTATTTACAAAAAAAAGTATATATGTATGTTTATCCATTGTCTAGTACTCATAGTACAAGCTCTGCTTAGTTTGGGCTAGATGGTGTTGTGTGTATGTGGTAGAATATTATATTATACTAGCTGACCCGGCAAACGTTGTTTTGCCATAAAAAATGATATGACCAAAAGATTTAAAAAAAAAGAAAAAAAAATAGATGTTGGCCGATTCTCAGACCTACTCAATATGCTCACAAAATTTCATGAGAATCGGTCAAGCCGTTTCGGAGGAGTACGGGAACGAACATTGTGACACGAGAATTTTATATATAAGATTATATTATAGGTGTAGATCGATTAATCGAATTTTGTGGGGCAAATTGTTATGATTTTAATAAATTTATGCGTTATAAAAATAAAAATTAAAACACTTCATGTTCTTTGATTACCATATTCCCCGTTAATTTTAGAGTGCTATTTAAATTTTTGGAAAGCTATTTTAAGGAATATAACTGAATGAACAGTTTGGGAATAAGGTTTCCTGTGATTATTATTTTGGAAATTTTATTTCAAAACTATGTATACTTAACAACGCAGATTTGTTGGAAGAATGAAACATAGAGTAAATACTGATTCTAAAGAAATTATTGACCTAATCAAAATCGTCAAAACTATATTTCCAAACAGTTTCCCTCAGTAATTAACAGAATGAGAGATTTTAACAATAATTTATTTTTTGTAGTATAAATTGAAAAGTCACTGACACACAAATACAATAAGATACCGATAACGTTCATCTATTTCAATAGCGACACAATTGAATGCGAGCAATATTTTCGAAGACGGCACTTTAAAATTAGAATATTTTTTAATTGAATTTTAAAATGTTTCTTCTGAAATATTGCTCACATTTTATTGCGTCGTTATTGAAACAGATAATCTATACAGTACCGATATAAGTATAATATACTATACAACTATATGTAGGTAGGTATCTATATGTAAGCACGTTGATGTCGTCGCTAAAATTCAGATGGCGCATTGTCGTTTGTCAAAATCAAAAAGGTTTGCTTCAATTCGGCTCAAGAGGGCTCTCTATTTCCGTAGTATATTTATACTCTTTGTCTACAATCTTAGTACATTAACAATGGAAGAACATTAGATATAAAGAAGCCAATTAGAATAGAGTAAAATAAGTCAAACAAACCTATTAACTTCTAAGACTTCTGAACGTAGTAGTATTATAACGTGTAGAAACTATTCTACTTCAATTCATAGATGGCGTTTTAATAAAGATTTGCATATATCAGAGATTATTTTTGTTATCTGTGGACGGCGTGTTTTGAAAATATAATGGCTGCCGTATCTTTGATGCGTGTGGGCATTATTTTGTTCTAATCAGCTGTTTTCTGTGTGTGCGTTCGCGCAGCGGAATGTTGTTGAATTTAAAGATTTTAATTATGCAGATATTTAGTGTATGACGTCGTATAATTGTGTGTGGTAAAAAAAAATTGTGCACGTAGCCATTGTGGAGAAATTCACCAAAAACTGATTCCGCTGGGCGAACGTTGTCCTGGCGGAACTTTTTTTAATCCATAGACTTTAGAAGAAAAGAGATGTGTCCAAAAATTAGTGTGTATTTGTGTGTATGTATGAATAAAATTAGTGCATGCATAAACTTCGGAGAAATTCAAGTTTCCGCTACGCGAACGTTTGGCCATTAGCTAGTTTTCATATAAAGCGCTTACATAGAGAGCTGTAGATTTTTACATACGTTGTTTTGAATTTGTTTATATTTGTTTAAAAAACATATATTTTAAAAAACATAGACATAATTTTCTAATTCCTCACTTGGGTAGCATAGCCACTTCTTATTACTATATTCCTTTACTTTTATAAAAGCATTTCTGTTATTTTTATTTTCAGTGTCTATTAGGTTTTGCCTGCACATATTACAAGTTAGTCAAGACCCAGCCCCATACATAATTCATTTGATCTGTATCACCTTCTTTATCATAATTACAGCTAAACAGGTCATCATTGTAGTTTGTGACTGGTGTGTTGAGGTTAAAGCTTGAACTAGCTCATGTTCAAATTGCTCTGTAAATAAAAAGAAAAGTCATGGCACAATTGGAATTATTTCTTTTTTTAAGGTATATAAAAGATTGAATATGCACATAACTCTGAAAAATCATTGTTGCATGCTGTGGGATTTAAACCTGATACCCTCTATATGACAGTCTGACAATATTTACTTATTTTAGGCTTTCACCACTTCTAAATCTCTGCAAAAGTGTACATATCTATACATTTTGATAAACTGGCGCAGGAAAAAGTTATGGACATAATTGACTTACCAGGTAAATGAAGTGTCGGGATTGCTAATGCATTCAGCCTGTTATTGCGATTTTTATCCTTGTCAGTAAAGTGAAGATCATAAATCCTCTTCTTTTGGAATCTGTCATAATCTGATTCTGATGCTAGTTTTCCACCAGCAAGGGCAGCCCAAATTTTAAATCTTTCAGGCAATTTAAAATGATCTGGAAACCAATGCATTGTTATGCCTGAAAGTAACGGAAAATGTTATGAGATAGGTGAAAAATGAAAATGATTAAACAGAATTGATCAGCAGTAACTGGAAAATTATATACATGGTATTTTCCAATTTTATAAAATATTATAAACAAACAATTATCTTTAGCACTATTCATTTTATAATTTTATTTACAAAAGACAACTCCCGCACTGGGTCGTTCTCCTGTGTCGAGATCGACTTAACAAACATAGAATCAACGGACAATTATATTAGTATAGATGTGCTAAGGACATGTGCATCATTCATATGCTAATACAGACAAGTTATAGCTGATATCTGCAATATCCTAAGTTGTTAATCATAACATGTACACCAATATCATCACAATCGCGTCTTTTATCACGTGATAAATAAAACGTAAATTTTCCGGTTCAAAATGATCAAAAATAATGCCGATGTAGCATACTTGTTCAATAATTTCTTTGCTAGTGTACCGATTACCACCACGAGCGCATTACATTCTTCATCTATAGACGCAGAGAGGTTATTACATTCCAGCGTAACAAAGTGTAGAGTATTATTTAGATTTAATTATGTTAACGCGACTGATATTATCAACACTTTTCAATCTCTGGAATCTAAAAATACGGGAGATCTCTGGGGTATCATCGTTAAGGTCGTAAAAAGTATAATAGATTTAGTTGCTCCTTATTTAAGTGGGTTATTTAATAGGTGTGTAGATTCGGGAACTTTCCAGATTTGATGAGAAATAGTAAAATCATACCTTTATTTAAATCCGGTAGTAAAACTGATCCTAGTAATTTTACGCCAATATCAATTCTACCAGCTTTTAGCAAAATATTTGAAAAATTAATACTCAAGCAATTACTTAGACATTTTAATTTAAATAGCCTCTTTCACGACAACCAATATGGCTTTACTAAGGGTCGTTCAACAAGGGATGCAGGAGTAGCTTTACTCAAACATATATACAAATCGTGGGAAAACTCACAAAATGCTATTGGTGTTTTTTGCAACCTCTCAAAAGCATTTGACTGCGTCTGTCATGATACGCTCATACGGAAACTAAGGCATTACGGTGTTCAGAGTAATGCACTGGATGTAATTACGTCATATTTGAATAACAGGATTCAGTGTGTAGAAGTCAATGGTTCAAAATCAAATAGCTTACCTTTAAAGCTAGGGGTGCCGCAAGGTTCAATTTTAGGCCCAGTTTTATTTTAATTTTATATAAACGATTTACCTTTTTATTTGAACAATATTTGTGACGTTGTACTGTTTGCTGACGATACTTCTTTATTATTTAAAGTAAATAGGAATAGGGACCATTTTGACGAAGTAAACAGTGCATTGATTCAAGTAACAAAATGTTTTACTGTAAATAATTTAGTACTGAACCCCAAAAAAACAAAATGTGTTAAATTCATACTGCCTAATGTAAAACATCTTGGTCCTAGCATAACATTGAACGGTGAGGTACTGGAAGCAATATAATCCACAGTGTTTCTGCGCATTACACTTGATTCAAAGTTACAGTGAGGTGCGCAAATATCTTGTCTCTCAGCGAAACATAGTTCGGCTGCTTACGCCATTAGAAAAGTCCGTGGATTAACTGACGTTGATACAGCTAGATTAGTTTACTTTAGTTATTTTCACAGCGTTATGTTATATGGAATATTATTTTGGGGAAAAGCAGCTGATATACAAAGTATTTTTATATTGCAAAAAAAGAGCTGTGCGTGCAATTTATCAATTAGGAACTAGAAATTCGCTCAGAGAAAAATTTAAGAATATAGGTATTTTAACTGTAGCATCACAATATATTTATTTTAATATTATGCACGTCCGTCAAAATATATATTTATACATAAAAAATAGTGACATACATAACATCAATACTAGAAATAAATATAAATTATGTGTTCGATTCTACCGTCCACATAAATTTCATGGTTCCTTCATGGGTCTTGGTATTCGTTTTTATAATAAAATCCCGAGTAATATTCTAAAATTACCAGAGAATACATTTAAAGTTAAAATTAAAACTTGCTTAATTTCAAGCATATTATAATATAGATGATTATTTAAATGACAAACATCCATGACACTAATATTTGCATCAGATCACAGGATATTAAATGACAAATACTAACACTTATGTTTTAAAAAAAATATATTTGTATATATTTTTTTTTGTAATGTCACACCTTCTTTAATCTAGAATTTACATTGTTGTTACACTCAGTCGTATTTTAATCAAGAAGAATGTGCAATGAAGGCAACTCGTGATTATGGAGAGTTCCGTTAAGCTTTCTTTTGAGTCTTATTCTGAGTTCGCATGCCAAGGACCGTCATGCTCACTTAAATGTCATTGCTTGTGGTGGCGTCATGGACCGGGTCGTTCCCTTCCCTTCAATATGGCGAAGGAGGCGATGGCTGGTCCATGCGTCGTACTCGTGAACGGGTGCTACTTGTGGTGACTGGTCGACCTTGGTTTCGTGGAATTCGATAATTTACTTACTACATTTTAAAGCCCTTAACAAACTTGGCAGGAAAAACACAGTCAGGCTGGTGTGGGTTCCGGGGCATGCAGGGGTGCAGGGTAATGAGGAGGCTGATGTATTAGCCAAAAAGGGCTCGGAGCAACAATTTGTGGGCCCCGAGCCATTCGTAGGTCTCTCTGAGAGTACCGTCAAGGCAGCTTTGAATGCACATGGCAATGATAAACACAGGCTGGAGTGGATGGCCCTTAGGGGTCTGGAACACTCCAAGAAATTCATTGCAAACAGAGCCACGGGCTTTACCCGGAAGTTCTGCGGGTACAACAAGGGCCAAATACGCCTACTCACAGGAGCGTTTACTGGTCATTTTGGCACCAATGACTTCCTGTGCAGATTGAGATTGTCAAACAATTCGATCTGCAGAGCCTGTGGTGAACATGACGAGTCCATATCACACCTACTGTGTGAATGTGACGCGTTGGCCGGACTAAGGATGGGTCTAATGGGATTGGCATATCCGAACCCTGAAGACTTCAGGCTTCTCCCTCTGAGGTGTACGCTGCGACTGATGCAGTACATTCATAGGGAGATAGCTCAAGGATAAACCTCGGGGCCGACACAAAAGATCCCACTGGGTCGAAGTGTCGCCGGTCTACAATGACTGGCCCCCGGATCAAGATAAGATAAGATAAGATACTACATTTTATTTAAACAGTTAGATTAAACTACGGACTGCTCCTATTTACCATATTGCTGCTTTAGAGGCTACCATCAAAATTTATCAATTACTTGAGTATGTTGAGTAGTAGTTCATGGAGAAATGGTTGCAGCACCCTACAGTTATGATTTGTAAACGAAATATTATTGTACACTTGGCGATTAAAAAGAGTGGCTATGAGTTTCTTGCCCGTTCTTCTCATGAGCCCTACACCCTAGCTTCGCTGAAAGTGGCAGTAAAGTTAAATTCACAGAAAAAAATTACGTGTAACTTTGACATTCATAAGTGTTATCTTGTAACCTAAATTGAATAAATTTATTTTGATTCTGATTTTATTATTTTTAAACGCAAACGTAATCCGACTTAAATTCAGGAAATAATGTTTTCTCCGATTCCTGCTATTTTTTGGCTGATAGTACACACAGCGACACATCAACCTAGACTGTTTGGACTTTGAACTATTAGAAGTTGAACGATGCGAATCGTGCGAGAGAGTGCGTTATACTTTTGTTACGCTCTATCCTTACCATTACATCGACACCACTATGCACTGTCCCTTGCCGACAGTTCTCTATTTTGTATGTAGCGTAGTTATGCGTATATAGGGTGTCTAACTTGATGCGTTGCCGTGTGTACATTTCATAGCTGAAAATGAAATATCTCCTTTACCAAGTACGAGTTGAACTTACATAAAAATAAATACATTTAAAAAATACAAGTACTTGCAATAAAAGTAACCTAATTTTTTGTAAGGTCTTGTTCTTGTTATTTTTCTTGTGCGAGTACGACTCGGTTTGAAGCAACAAGTTTACGCTGATCAGGTGGAAAATTCGACAGTTTATTTAGCTTTAAATAAAGAATTGAACGTTAGGTATACTAATTATATATATTTTATTTTTTAATATTGGTTTTTAAAATTTGTCCTTTACAAATTGTTACAATATCTTGAGAAAAGATTATTATCTTTTGTTAAAAGAGCAGTTTTTAATAGGTACGTACACACGGCTACACATCAAGTTAGACACCCTATATACGCATAACTACGCTACATACAAAATAGAGAATTGTTGGAAAGGGACAGTGCATAGTAACTAAAACAAATATTATGCATTTTAGCCAACGGCCATTGACATTTGATATTGACATTAATTATAATAGTAATAATATTGACGCAGTTAACTCTACAAAGTTTCTAGGGCTAATTATTGACAGAAATCTCAATTGGAAAGCATGATATGTATATGAATACATGCTTTAAATCAAAAAAATTGTAGTAGTGCATACGCTTTGTACTCCCTGTCTCGAATGCTTAGTATAGACGCACTTCTTACAGCATATTATGGACTAGTTGAGTCCATTCTCCGATACGGAATAATCTTTTGGGGTAACGCAACCAATAAAGATATCGTATTTAAAGCTCAAAAAAGATGCTTAAGAAGTATGTTCAATTTACAAACAACCGACAGCTGCGTGCCCTATTTAAAAAACATATGGTATATTAACTTTGCCTTCTCTCTACATTCTAGAAATCTTAATATTCGTCAAGTCTAATACTAATCTGTTTCCTCGCATGGCAGACGTAGTTCCAAGAAATAGGCGTAATAACTGTAAGCTACAGCTTACACACCGCAAGAACTGCACTTATGCGCAAAAGCGTTTTTTGTATGCCTCCAGTAATTTATAATAAAATACCTAAAAGTTGGCACGAGTTACCTCTCGATACATATAAGAAAAATAAAATTATTCTTGGCTGTGAAAGCGTATTATAATGTCACCGATTTTCTACAGGAATTGTTATAATTATGACAAAATTGTTTTCATTATGTATATAATGAAAATATAACAGAATAGCATTTAAGTAGTTATTAATGATTCATGACATTTTTATTTAATTTAAAAGAACACATTTCATTTCTCTATTTGTGTGGATTATTTTTTGGTATATTTACAATTCAATTACTAAACGTATTAAGATTTTAGGACATTTTAATTGTACTTACTTTATTATTATATAAATTTTGATAATAATTAATTTCAATAAAATGTCTAAACAACATTTGCACGCCACTGTGTGGCAAACATGTAAGAACAATAATAATTATCCTATAATATCCTACATGCCTGAAATTGGATGTATATACATGTTTATGCAAATAAATATTATCTTATCTTATCTTATATTATCTTAGTGGTGTCGATGTAATGGTAAGGATAGAGCGTAACAAAAATATAACGCACTCTCTCGCACGATTCGCAGCGTTCAACTTTAATAATTCAAAGTCCAAACAGTTTAGGTTGATGTGTCGCTGTGTATATTTTCAGCATTTGTAATCTCGCGGTAGGTGGCGTTAGGTTAGGCGTGGCAAACAAAAAAGTGCTCATTGCTAATAGCAAATTTTTAAGTAAAAATGTTTTGTCAAAAATAATTCATAATTTTTAATAACAGCAACATCTTTATTCACATACATTCTACCGTTAATAAGAATTTTAAATTTAGCTTAATCTTTTAGTTTAATTTACTTTGAGATTAAATAATATTATTTTTGTATCAATCGATATTATAGTAATCCCAACACTACTGTTTCTAAAAAGATACATATCTGTGACGCCGTAGGCAACTAAAGGTGTCATCTAGTGTTGTGAACTTTACTTTGTAATCGCATATTTCAGATGCTTTTCTTTTTTCTTGATGTCTTGTTTAGATTTCGAATAAACTCAGGTCGAAACTGTTATGAAATAGTGTTTTTATTGTAGTTTACATAATGATAATCACTGTTCATTACCTCAAATTGTAATAATAATTAAAAATGTCATCCCCCCATCACTAGCGAAAATACCTACCACATATAATTTTTACTAGGCTTGGCGTCCGGGATGAAGTACCTAATGTAAAAAGGCGCTGGTGTGCAAAAGGTTAACTATATAATACAGTAGGCTAATTCATATGGTAGCTAATTCACGTAATTAAATAAGTTCAGTTGCAGTGCAGTTGCAGTTAAGTTTCAATCAAAATAGCCCTTTTCGTATTCTCGTAATTTTGACAACCGCTGTCAGATACGCTCGCGTCAAGTTCGCGTCACGCGAGCGCTTTAGAGTATTCTACTGTTGCGCGTTTTATGTCGTGATTCAGATCGCAACTTGATCGGTATTCACCTATTCATTTGACGTCTCAAATGACAGTTTAGTCCGATCAATGTGAAACGTTAAACGTACGATTCCATGCGATTACTTAGTGAGTAAATTAATTTCCCTCATGTAGCCACACCGTGGGTAAATTTAACTGATGTAATGGAGCAAAAGACCGAAAGCCATGTCAAAAGTATTACATACGACTGACGTACAGTTGACGCGCAGCCATAGATTACAATACTCACGGGTGGTAATCTCTGAAGGAAATTTTACAACGTTATGTCTATGGCATGGTCTATGGTCAAGAATTGATTTTGACAACTCTTCACCCTCCCCCACGCCTCCTTCAAGCCCGCCAATCCCGCCATATTGTTTGTTTTGGTGTACTTTCAAATTTGACAATTTGTCATTACCGTTATAGTTTTGATCGAGTGAGTTTTGCGTTGATTAATTTCCGTAACATCCTCTCAAGCTATCTTAGCAGTACTATTGCGCAAGCGTTTCTACCATGTTTAACAATTGCTGTGTCGCTGGTTGCAACAGTAGACGTCAAACTGATTCAATTGCCAAAAACTGAGATAGGAGTCCACAAGTGGTCAAAGTGCGTATCTAGCAGTGAACAAAAAAGTTTCAGTGATCTTCGCAAACTATACGTCTGCGTAAAGCATTTTGAAAAGCGATTTTTTACTGCCAAATCAAGAGTTCGTCTTGGAGGTTACCCAACGCTTTTTACGGCTAGTGAAATTGCATCTGGAGTGCCAGAAACGCTAGATAAAGACACTAGTAAGTAGATATTTTGCCTACCTATCTAATTTCATATAAGTATTAGTTACCCTAATTGTGCTAAACAAAATATTACTTAACATACGAATCACTTACTATCCCTGAGATATATACATAAAATATACATTTTTAATGAGAATCTTAAGCTTGAATTGCTAATAGAGCTTTTCATGGTCATTTGTTTCATTAATATCTGTAAAATTTTGTTGTAAATTATGGGTGCACTCTTTATAGCAAAACTTTTTATGTCAATATTATTTTGCATAACAATGGAGAGCATAAACTTCATTTCACAGATAATTTGTTTGCTTTACCATTTAACATACACTCATTTAAGTAATATTTACATTTTAGCTAGGTATTGATGAATTGAATGCTTCTCACTACTGATATCTATTGTTAAATGACAACTATATTAATATTAATTAAATAATTAACTCTACATTGTTTCAGAAAACTTGAACACTAATATTGATCATTCTTATTGCAAATATGTATGCAATGAGCTTAATTACAGTAAAAGAAGGTCTACTACTACTCCTATGGGTAAGATTATATTCTAATATACTGACATCACTTTCTTTTTTTTTTTACGAGTACATAGAATATAATATATTCAGTCAATTTTATTTTATAAGATGACATCATTACTTATATATTTATAGTTGCCATCTGGTTTACTGTAAACCTGTGTTCAGGTTATTTGAGGGTACTATGAACACAAACGACATGATATAATTATGTTAATTAATTTAGTATATTATGAACATAATAGTTTTTTTGTGTTATAGCTAACTACTCGGATGGAACAGCTGTCAGCCCTTCATTAAAAATACGTGGGAGATTACAACATTCTTCGACAACCTCTTTGACATTGTTAACAGAGCAAGTTTTGCTGCCATGCAAAAGGGCAAACCGTTGAGAAGTGCTGTCACCCAGAAGTCACAACACCACCAATTCTGGTCTGAGGCAATTAAGAAAATTACAAATTTGCTATTTGTTGATAGTACAGGTAAAGAAAAATCGGTACCCTCATAGGCCAATTGGATTGTAACTTTAAAAAGTTTGCAAAGATTATGGCAGTTTTTAGCAGACAAGGGATTTAAAATGATGCATCCATGCTATTTCCATTCTGATCCCATTGAAAATTTCTTTGGGCAAATGCGGGCGTATAATTACAGAAATAATAATCCGGACTGCCATACTTTTAAAAACACTTTTAAATCTTTACTGATAACAAGGTTTATAAAATTTCATTCAAATACATTTAATTGTGACGAGGATTCGGCTAAACAATTATTAAAATTAAAATCATTGTTTACCGGAAGTACCACACAAAATAAAGTTGCCGAATCCTCTTATAATCGCAGTTTTAATCAGATAACGGCCACTCAAGAAAGATTGAGTGTGCACTCACAAGCCTATACTACAGGGTGGGTCATTAGAAAATATTAAAAAATATACAATGCTCCACTTGTGAATCGAATTTGACATCTAAGGAAATAGAATCGGTTCACAAGTAGATCTCAGTAAGAGTATAAATCGATACAAAATAAACTGACCTACCCGTCTACACGCGCAGTAAGGCTATTTAAATATATTACTAAGGAATCTATAGAATACTTAGAAATTAACCTGAACAACATAAAATATTGTGGCATATAAAAATGTTAATCAAATCTAAATATCCTATAGATTTCCTTATTTGTGCTACACACAATAATGTGGCTGAAAATTTTCTGGATTACACCTTATAGTTATCAGTACACAATTGGTGTAAAAGTATAAATAGAATATTAAAAGGTACTGATATTTTCCCATTGCCTTCAGAATTGCCTCCTATGCAAAATAAAGCATTATTATATTTAAAACCAAATTGAAAAATAAAAATAATAAATATCACTCGTTTTTTATTTGGTTATACCTTTCCTAACAATATAAATACATAAGTGCGTAATAAAAAAACATCCCTATATTTATTTATACATGCTTAAAAGACTCGTACTCAAACTCAAATCTTCACTAAAGATTTCTGTATAATCTGTTCTGTCAAAATCAATTCTTGAGGTTCAGAAGGTCGAAATTTCTACTTCGCAGATTGTCATCTGTCTGTATAGACTCTCTGTAATCTGTGACAATACTATACGCGCAGCACACGCGCAGTTTACGTGCAGCTCACGCGCAGCTAAACAATTACAAGAATACTATTTTGCATTAAGACGTAAACTTCATTGCAACTGCACCGCAACTTGATCGGCGCGTCACGAAATTACGTGAATTAGCCTACAGAGCATTATACTTGTGCACTGCGCATATTTACGCGTCATAAAAGGGTCCGGTTTAAGTTTCTGGTCGTAGGTTTAAATTATGAGTGCGCGCCTTTTAGCCATAATGTTTGTATATTGTATCGGATGTAGGTACTTACCCCTGATAAGTAAGGACTAAGGATCATATTTTTGACGTAATAGCACAATGGAACTCACAATGGAATGTATCACACAGGAAAATAAATGTAGCACAACGAAGTTGGGTGTGTGTATGGTTGAACATATTTCGTGTAATCATTAAATAAAACTCATTTTGTCAGGAATATTTTAATCAATAGTACAGTAAAAATATGCATTCACGAAAATCAAAACCTTTAAAAACAATACAAAACACAACTTCGTTAGCCTGTATGTAAATACGATACGGTAGCGTTTGAATGTTGTGAAAGATACAGTTCCGCCTAAGGTTTTGTATTTTTTATATAATTTAAGTAGAGTATCTAGTAATAACAGTTTCTGTCTTTGTATTTACATACATACTCTTTTCTTCCGCAGTCAAATGACAGAGGTTAATTGTCTCAAAAAAAAAAACAGCGCAATAACTGTCTTTAGTCTTTTTCATCACATTCGCATTCTAATAACTTTAACATGCTTCATATACTACGAGTATACCAACATACATTTTACTAGTGAGCCCGCTAGCAGCGTCCTCGGTATTATAGATGCGCTGGAGTGAGCCGACGACGTGAGTCTGTGGTATACAGCAATTACTCGTATTACAAAACTCTCTTGTTATTAGGAATATGGTCATAGTTCTTCGAGATGTAGGATTTCTGGAAGTATTCTAGTGCCATGTTCTAGTTAGAACGTACACACACTAAGATATGGGTAAGTAAACAATTATTTTTATATTCTGTGTTATCATGAGGCCTGAATCGTCAACCTTTTTAGAAAGATCATTTAAATATTTTAATATTTCATGTATTGCTTTCTAAACCTACATTTATCACATCCTTTTATTTACTCACTTTCTTTTTACTTATTATTTTTTTAGATCAGCAAAAGATTACCTAACGTGGTACCTAATAACTTAATAAGCGAAATGCAGAATGTTAATTCCGAAACTCAGAATATAAAACTTTGTTAAAGAAAACCAGGGTGTCAACAGACAGCCAGGAAACCTGTGTCTCGCAAGATAAATTACCTGATTCTCAAACTCTTCTTTTGATGATTTATCCTACTGTAGAGAAATTGATAAATATGTATATCCACAAAAATACCACCATCACTACAAGAGAAATTTATACTAAGACGGAATACGAAGGTTGTAACATGAGTGCAGAAAAGCAATTTCAATGAAACGAATATTTTTTGATAAAATTGGATACTAAAAATAATTTTTTTTTTTTATTTGGGATTATGCATTGAGCGTTTATGTCGGACTCGCCGGGGTAAAAGAAAAGATGGAATAAGAAGAATAATGTACCTCCCGGAATACCGACTAAACTTACCACGGTGTTCCTCGACAAAACCGCTATCGACGGGGCCGCGCGAATCACTTTCGCATGCGGTCGCGACCCCGCCGAGGTTCCGGCCCGCCGTATAAAATGGCAGGACACTACGCGAAGAGACCTACCCAAAGGACTCACTCTCCATTATACCCTACTGTCCCCCCGCTAGAGGGAGACGGACTTGACACAGAGGCGCGCGTGGAAACACGCACGCCGCCTTTCGGACCTGGTGCTGAACGGATGGCGGGCAGGCCCACAAAGCCCACCACCCCCAGGTCAAACCTCAGGGTGGCTGGAGGTCATCTCGCGCCCTCCGGCGCCCGGCTCTGCGGTTGGGGAGAGGGTGTAAAAGATCCCTCTCCCGCTCCGCCGCCTCCTTGATGGAAATCACTTCCTCACAAAAGGAGGCGACGGCATTCCACGACCTCTCACTCCGGACCATAGACTGAACTACGGCCGGGAGCGAGAGGGCAACCGATCCGACTGCCGCGATCAACTCACGGCGCACAGTGGGCTGAAATTCGTGTTTCATAGACATTTAAATCCTTTTTTGAAATCGACGCTATTTTTTGCTTGGATACGATCGGGAATACCTTCTATATACCTGTTATGATAAAATTTTGGGTTTATAATGGAAAACAGCGCTCTTAGAATATTTTTCGAAAAAATTTATATGGAGTCGACACAATAAATGATGATATCTCCGTTATCGCACAATTGCGCCTAATACCCTCTTAGGTTATTAATATATGAATTATTTTTGATTTTTTGACGTACTCCATGACAAGGTCAGACGTGCGCTTTTTTTTTTAAAACCTTTCAAAATATTTAATATTTAACATTGTTTATTTTTTTGTTTTAACTAATATCAAGCTTAACTTGGATGTATATAGATTGGACATTAACGCAAATCAACTATGCGCCATATTAGAAAGTCAAATTCGCTTGAAAACTCATTACCAGAAATAGTAATTATCTAATGATTCTCAAAATCCCCAATAAAAGTAAGGAAATTAGTGTTTGTTAATGACATGTTAACTATCTACTGACTTTTTGAATATCTATATCTATTGAATAATCAGTTCTCGTTAATAAATAATTAAGAGGTTATTTAGCAAATTAGTTGTTCAGGAAAATAGTTTAAAGTCGATCGCAATAAATAGGAGCATACTAAAAGAAAATCATTTAGTATTCTTCAATAATTGAAAGTACAAACACCATGGCAAGTGTCGTAACAAACTTGAATTTGTTCGTTATTTTGAAAAGCGCTCCTAAACTCAGTGACTATAATTTTTTGTTTCAAACCGTGCTATCTCGTTTAAACAACAGTGTGTCTGAAGAAGATTGTGTGACTTTAAAAGAATTTTGCCGAAGATTCACTAGGGCTGTGCATAAACGGTATGAATCAACACAACGGAAATATGAGAGGTTCCGAACTGACTACGAAAGTTGGCTCGAGGCTGATGTTGATTGGCCGAATTTTGCTTAAAAGAAAATATAAAGTCAATTACTCAGCAGGAGGGAAACCTTATAGTTCCACTTTCGGAGCCATCACCACGTTCTCATGTAACTGTTTTGGAATCATCTTCAAGCGCTACTAGTTCGCATTTGGAGCCATCTACATCATCAACGGGAACTATGACAAAACGAAAAATATCAAGCCGTAAACCTTTTGAAGACTTGGGAATGACACAGAAAAAGAGGCGGGGTGGAGACCTGACAGACAAAGATTCCAGTGAGCTCGTATTTGCTACTATTTCTAAGTTGAAAGACGAAGGCCAAAACAACATTGCTGCAGTGATCGAATATATGGTGAAGCACCCAGAATCAATCGAAAAATTTCAAGATTTATTTAATAAACCAAGTAGTAAAGAAACCTTTTCACCGCAAAAAGCACTCGGTTTACTGATATCTCTAAAATTATCAAAGTGGCAATACATAAATCTTCGAGAATCAGCAATTCGAGAAGGCCTTAAGCAATTGTACCCTTCGTATTACTGCGTGCAAAAAGAAAAGAACGTGTGCTTTCCACCTGAGCCGAAAAATTCAATTACGGTGACAGATTCTTCAGCAATAATTTCACTCCAAGCTTTGCTAGATCTGACAGCAAAGAGAATAATAAAATCTTTGCCAGAAGTTATACAAAATAAAGAACTGATCTTAATATGTAAATACGGTTTCGACGGAGCATCCAGCCAAAGCAAATACAAACAGAAGATGGATTCTGCACAAGATGACTCTTGCATCTTTATGACTTCGTTATCGCCACTGAAGATGACATGTGAAGACATCACAGTTTGGGAGAACCCGAAACCTTGCTCAGCAGCGTATTGTCGTCCAGTACAGTTCACCTTTATTAAAGAAAGTGAAACAGTGGTGAAGGATGAAAACGAAAGAGTGAAAGCTGAGATATCGGCTCTCCAACCATCTCAATGTGATAGCAATATGGTGAGTCATAAGCTTATGCTCACCATGATTGATGCTAAAATAAAAACTTATCTTTCACCTAACGTGAGATTGAATGCAGCGTGCTACCTTTGTTTGGCAAAACCATCAGAGACGAACAACTTAGAAGTAGTTAAAAATAAATCAACTGAAGATGATTTGATGGAGCTCGGACTTTCTTCACTACATGCACGTATTAACACAATGGAATGTCTTTTACATATCGCTTATAAATTAGATATTAAGAAGTGGTCTGCTAGAGGGGAAAGTGAGAAAGCCGTAGTGGATGCAAGAAAGAAAACTATCCAAGCCAGGTTCAAAACGGAGCTCAACCTATTAATCGATGTCGTAAAACAAGGTTATGGCACAACTAATGATGGCAACACTGCACGACGATTCTTTGAATTTCCTGATAAGACTGCGGCTATCACTGGTCTAGATGAAGATCTGGCCCGAAGATTTGCTATATTGTTGCAAGCCATAAGTTCAGGTGAACCCATCAATGTTTCAAAATTTAAAGAATATGCGTCCATTACTGCTGAGAAATATGTGAAATTGTACAGTTGGTACTACATGTCATCAACAGTGCACACGATACTGCTTCACGGAGCCGAAATTATTGCTGCTAACGCAATTGTTCCGATTGGGTGTTTATCTGAAGAAGCTTCAGAAGCGAGAAACAAGGACTTCAGAAGATTTAGAGAACATCACTCACGGAAGAAGAGCAGAGTGAGTTCCAATGAAGATATCTTTAATTTTCTTCTACTTTCGTCCGATCCGCTTATTTCAGCAGTAAGACCAACGTTGGATACCAAGAAAAAGAAACCTTTGTTTGATGAAACATTGGATCTGCTGAATCTTCAAACACCTGAATTTGAGTTTATGGATATTGATCAAATAAATTCTGACTCCGAGTTCGATTCTGAAGATAGTGATTCAGAATAGGCAATATTTTTTTAAATTGTTTTATTTAATTTTGTCATATATATATTTATTGTAATTTTTTTACCATATTTTAATTTTAATGAGATGTTATTTGTATGATTATATGTATTGCACAACTACTAAAATTTTGTGTTAAGTGTATATCTAGTGCTACTAAACTAACCACAGAATGTGTCTTATGATGTTTAAAAATATTTAATTACAACTAATTTTGTAGCCTAATTATACAATAGATATTAAAGTAGTAGTAGTAGATAGTGGTGCTGATTCCTGCAGACATCTGCTAATTTTGGGTGAAGGTGTCTGCAGAACTCAGCGCCAATGTCAGATCACGTTTTGTATTTAAGTCATTATGTGTAAACGTTTCTATATTAGAAATATAAGCTTAAAGAAATCAAGCTAATTTTGTATGGTTTTTAATGAGTTTCACTTTCTAATATTGCACACAACAAATTTGCGTAAATATCTGTTCTATATACATCCAAGTTAAGCTTGATATTAGTTAAAACAAAAAATAAACAAAACAAAAAGTGAAATATTTAGAAAGATTTTTAAGAAAAAAAGCGCACGTCTGACCTTGTCATGGTGTATGTCAAAAAATCAAAAATAAATCATATATTAATAACCTAAGAGGATATTAGGCGCAATTGTGCGATAACGGAGATATCATCATTTATTGTGTCGAATCCATACAAATTTTTTCGAAAAAATTCTACGTGCGCTGTTTTCGATTATAAAGCCAAAAGTTTATCATAACAGGTATATAGAAGGTATTCCCGATCGTATCCAAGCAAAAAAAAGCGTCGCTTTCAAAAAAGGATTTGAATGTCTATGAAACACGAATTTCAGCCCACTGAGCGGCGCTGCGATGCACAGGATACTACAAAAAAAAACAAAAAAAAATTACTTGTGTTTATGTACAAGTAATTTTTTTATTATTTACGCAGATTTAATAAAAATTATTCGTATACTTACGTAACTTCAAATCATCGTAAATGGATATACATTTCATTTGGTACCTATTTTTATTAATTAAAATGTCTTTGAATTAAGTTGATTTTGTGAATAACATTGAAGTTGTATGCCTAATATTATTGTTTACCAGCCCTGTTACACAACCCACGCGGAGGTTGCTTGGCATCTAGGAAGAAGTAAAAATATAACAAATATGTTTAAATCTAAAAACCAACACATACACTAGGAAGATCTGTTAAATATATATACTGTAGTATTTTTTATTATTGTGTATTTGCGAAGTAAAACCATGTTGTCCACCAGAAGCCCTCGACGTGGGTTCCTGTGCCCTCAAATGCGGCAATAGTGAGCCCACGACGCGACGTGGGTCCAAGGCAATCAATGTGTTAATAGCATAATACCGTTTTAAACCATTCTTATTGTTATATTTCTTTGCTATCTCACTGTCTGTAAGCTTCTTTAAAACTTTCTTATCATGAAAATTTTACTACCTCTATACGTTTCTTTTAGAGACTCTTCAAGAACATGGTGCTGTATAAGTCTTTGCTTTATTTTATTTCTTGCTTCTTCTAAAATATTAGGAAGTTTATCGTGAATGAATATGTATGTTTTAATCTTAGGAATAAACTCAGGTGAATTAGGAAAATTTTCGATTTCAAATGAATTCAATTGATTTATAGTAGATTACTTTTGCAGCTTTTAAAAAATTACAATTTAGGAAAATATTAAGACGTCAAGAATCAAAACACAAACACTAGCTTCCGAGTTAAACAGTTTGTTTAACTCGGAAGCTAGTGTTTATGTTTTGATTCTTGACGTCTTAATATTTTCCTAAATTGTAATTTTCACGACGCAAAGCAGTTTGTACTGTTTTTCTGTTAATCTTTTATTTTCGTTTCCTACTGTGCTACGATAGCGACGACGCCTTTTCTTCTTCGACTATCATTGGTTTATTATTTTTCTTGTCTTCTGTTACGTTTCACTTCCCTTCATTGATTTCTTATATCCTGTTTTCCACTTTCACCCCTGTCGCTTATTTTCCTTTTTCTAGCTATCATCCTTACAAAATTTTTCTTCTTAATTTTTTCAATTTTAAGGATTTTCTGTTTTTAGTTTTTCGCAATACTTGCGATATCTTTCTGCGGATGATAAAGGCATCTGAAATTGTAATAAAAAGATGGAAAATAAAAAGTTGTAAACTACTGTAAAAGAAGGTTAGAGTTGCCACCTTTATTTTGAACGCATAGAGTATATTTACTATCAGAGGTAAAAAATAAAGTACGCGCTCCCAAAATAAAGTATTATTTATTTAACCTGCTTTTTTGTTGATGCTTGTAACATCTAAAATATTTACTATCAAGGAATGTGTTAATCGGATCTTTACAATATACATTTGTCATAGACAAAGCTTAAGCTGAATAAAAAATTGTTTGAATCCATTTAGTGAATCTCTAAAGCTTTGCTTTAAGTGAACAATTAAATAAAACATTTAAAAGTCGACATAGCTAAAATAAATTATTTTCACGTACTTTATTTTCCTTATAAAGTATAAAGTACGTTTACCCGAAATAACGTACAATACTTTTTTATAAAGTACGGTTGGCAACCCTAAGGAAGGTGTACATATGAAATATTATTTATAAAATTAACATTAAGAACAGCTTCTAAAATTTGTCTAATTCATTATATATAGGTACACAGCTAGCCTAGATGAGGGGACATTAATAACATTGATACAAGAAACATGAGAAGAATATTGATCTGTGTAGGAATCGAACCCACATTTAAACTAGGCGCGGTTTGTAGTGGCGAAGGAAAAATATTCGGTGCAGTGAAAAAGAATTGTAAGAGGGTACTTACTTAGCGAGATAAGAATTATTGTAAACATACCTTTAGGAATTTCCGTTGTAACACGTTGCACAATTTCGTGTCACAAATCTCACAACGGAACAAAAATTCTCGCCACAATTCACGACAACGGATTAATCTCTCCTACGCTTTTTTTAAACTTAATATGTATTTCAATAATGCTTAATAGATATTTGATAATACGAAAAAGATCACTAAATCCTTATTATATTCATAACACAGGCCTAACCTAGTTTAGGCAAGTAGCTGATAATAATTTAAAGAATTTAAATAAAATTATCCTTACTTGCCATAACTATAATTATTATTTTAGTTATAAACTTGTTTATTAAGGCATTGAGTTATTGTAAGATATTAAGATTTAATTTAAAGTTGATTTAAGTCTACTATTGTACTCCTTTTTTAGCCAAATAAATGACGACACACGCTGTCAGTAGAAATAAAATGCTCGAATGACAATAAAGAAAACATGGTGGCTCACTGGTAATTTGATTGTCAATACAAAGTCAATTTAGCAATATGTACCGATCATTCAAGAAACTTCTATTTTGATTCATAGGTTTCGAAAATATGGGGTATCACAACCGGAATATTACAACGGAAAGAATTTTTGGGATATGGGCAATATTAGGCAGGTACATGAAAAAAAAAATGTATTGTGCTATTGTGTATAAAAACTATTAATAGTGTTTATGGAACTGTAATAATATTAAATTACAAAGGCTATCTTCCATTACAAAAAAAACAACGGTGAAAATACTCTTGAGGAGTCCCATAAGGACACGTCTATTGTACATGGCGGTGAAAGACACCTTGTATGATTATATTTTTTTATATGGAGAAATATGCAATTAATTCTGTTTTTTATAGGATTACAGTTTCAAAGATATTCTATTGTATTTTATTTTATATATTAGGTATAGCAAAAATTCTTAATTATTTTCAAGCTCATTAAGCGCGCAATTTATTATCTTTAATGTATCGGATATCGTATTATCTACTTTAAGTTAGTAACATCAATAATTATTATTGGTTAAAAATAAATAATCAATTAAAAGGTTTGATAGCTTTCCATCCAAAGTTAGGCCGCCGCCTAAATGTTTCTTTGCTTTCGAATCGAAAATGCACAGTAGTAATCCTAAGTTTGGGTTGGTGCCTGATTTATGGAAATATGCTCGCCCTCTTTAACTTGAGTATATTTGTCACCTCTTTACGCGTGTTGTCCGCCTCAATTTACCTAGTATACAGATTATCGGCTTGCTACGAGTGCCGTAAGTAAAAACTACACTGATCTGTTTATTTTATGGAACGCGTAAGTGCATCGGGCAGCTAACTAGCTACCACCATGCAGTAGCGAAAGCTCGTAAAGCTAGTAGATACATCTATGTTGGTTTAATTGCTTTTCGAGATCAGTAGCTGCGAAGCATAGGATAGAGTGAACTGGACGCTGTCGTGCCATACGTTGGACCAGTGTAGTATTAGTGGAGTGTAGATAGCATAGATCGAATCGTGCGCCGAGCAGAGAGATGTAAAATCCTTACCCGTTCGCGATATTGTACTGTGGTCTAACTAAGATTAACCACATTGGGAGGCTGGTCACTAAGCCGCGCATAATTCCGGATTGGATTATCCTTTCGTGGAACCTTGGTTGCACAATGAGAGATCTTCTTTTCGTGTAGTTAGTGGCCAACCTGTTGTCAAGAGTTGTTCAGGCCTCTGACATGGCTTAACAACTGCTGTCAATTTGACAACAACCGGGACCGACTTTTAACGCACTGGAAGGTACAGCGGCTCCTCTATTATAACCTAACGGTTGGTGTAGGGGAACGCTATATCATAAACTGGGATAGTCGTAGAGGAAGGGGATGTACCCTCCGAAGCACGGAGACGCTCAGATGAAATACCACCAAGCGGTCACCCATCTATAGACTGACCGCACCCAACGTTGCTTAACCTCGCTAATCGTTTACCGACCAGTGAGTGCAACCGACTAAAAAGGCCTCAAAAACAGTTTGAGTTGACTCTTTGTTTAATATTAGGTATGTACGGAGCATGCATTTGATCCACTGAACCAGCAATGATTAAACTCGTTCCTAGTTCATTCGTGAGGACGTCAACGTTGTCAAACAGTAGTATTGTAAGCCTAACCGCAATTGGGTCAATCTTTTTACTAATCAAATGATTTCTTTAAAGCAGCGTAGTATAAAATTACCAAAGTAGGATTACTGCAAGTGGGATAACCTACGTCACAGCGGCAGCTCAGTGTGTTGCTCCGTTCACCCGCGAACTCAGGTCACCTCCTAAGAGTAATAATTGTAGCTACTAGTAACTTGCTAAACCTGGTTCTCAATTACTGCCAGCCTTCGCTTCCATTGGTGCGATACCCTGATACCAGGTTTTGAATTAAAATCAATAGGGTAATGAGAATATAAGTTATAAATGATATCAGTTTACAAACTGTCCTACTATAAATGGGCACGGGCTCATTATGAGAAGGGTTAGGTTAGAATTCACCTTGAAAATATTCTGAACAACTTTCAGTCATGCAGGTATTCATACGTATTCCTCTTCTCTGTCAATAAGCACGGTAATTAAATATTTAATCAGCACAACTTCGGAAAGCCACAAGTATATGGCGTGAAATCAAACTCGAGACTGCGGGGTAGTCCAAGGAAAACACGTGTGCATTAGAGCTTAAGTTCTTCTGTATATAGAAATCGCTTAGTCATCTTGCGCTTTAGGCTTCAGCTTAATTGGCCAACATGGTAGTTCATATTCTGATTAGGAACTTAGTAAGATGTGAACTTTGTTAATTTGGCAAAATGGTAAAATTCTAGGTGAGTAGGTATTAAGTGTTGTTTGGGTATTTTCGGCTACGAGCCCGTACGCCCCTTGATTTTCACCCCTTCCATTAAGTTGACGGAGCCTCGCTTCGCGGGACTCCTATTTTTGGGTGGATTTAAGAAGATACCTAACAAATACCTACTAGGAGGCGAACCTTGAAGGGCGAACGGGCTCGTAACTGTATTTTCTTGACAACAGCTTGACGAAATTGGTTTTATCCATAATCATATCTATTTTAATCATAATGTATGAGAGAGTAGGGTAAATTAGACAGAATAACTTAGCGCGATTGGCAGCTGCGGGCTGATAGGGGGATACAGTGAATCACCAGTGGACTGGGTCCATGGCGCTATTTTTCCTGCACTAATGCTGACTATTCGACCTGAGCCTATTTTTGAAATATTATACCCATAGCGGGCGCGGCGGCGTGGCGTGACATAGCAATTAACACGCCATGTGTTAATTTAGTTCAATACTAAATGCACAATTAAATAATAATCTATATTATTTTTTCTGTCTCGGTGGTGCACGCGACCCTTGTACGGAAGCTATTGGATTCGGTTCTGGGGTCGGGCAAAGTGATAATGGATTTTTACGTCAAGAAATTCCTAGTAGCAGTGCCTATGAAATCTAGAGTTGTGCCCAGTAGACGGCAATATGACCTAAAACCATTGCTGGTAAAATGTGGATGAAATATATTAGTTGTAATAAGTTAATAACTGACAAAGAGTGATAATTATCAAAACAGTATGGATGAAGAACTATTCGTTTAAGAAAATATATAATAATTAAAAACTTTGTTAAAACTTACAAGTCAGTATAGCAATAGTATTAAGGGTTGTATCAGAACATACCTATCTACATAATTAATGAGTCTTGGTTCGTATTGAATGTGCGTGCTTCGTTATTTGCGCCGCATCAATGAGTATGAACATTGAACACATAATATGCAGTCTAGCAGGCTGGACGTGTCCGGCTCAATGTTTAGTGTTTACGTTATTAAAACGGACGATGTGTGCAAGGCGAAGGAGGGGAGGAATGTGGCGAGTGCGGCGCCGCGCGGCGGCGGCGGCGGCGGCGGCGGCCCACCTTGAGTGGGCAGGTTCACCGGCTGATCCCGCCGCGCGCCTCCGCCGCTCAGTTCTCGCCAGTCGAGTGAGCGCTCCGACAGCGAATATGGCTGGTCAGAAGGCGGCGTGGCTGTGCGCGTGTTTCATTTTGTTTACTGTAGCGGAGGCCGTGCTCTCCGGATTATACATTGATAATGGCGTTGACCAGACTGTTATACATCACTCGATGACGCGACATGAGAGGATGGTAGTTGAACACGAAATATTAGAGCTGTTGGGTCTGGGGGAGAGGCCTCGACGATCTCGGGCGCCACCGCTGGATCGCTCCGCGCCCAGCTTCTTGTTGGACGTTTACAAGCAATTGGCCGAAGAACATGAACAAGCTCGGCCAACTCGAAGCTCGGAGATGGCACTCAGTGGTGAAGAACAACATGCAATTGACGAGAGCGACCTCATCATGACCTTTCAAAGCAAAAGTGAGTATAATTAATATGTATTTAAACTAGAGTCCTTGTTAAATGCATTATTACTTATTTAGGTGTGTATTTAAATTATACAATGGCTTGGATATCCTTCTGCTCGATTATTATTATGAGTATTATTTGTGTTTATGACGTGGGCCATTTATTTTATTATTATTACACCAATTTAGTACCTACTTTATTTAATTTATTAGTTACCGGGTCCACGAACTTTACCTCATTTAATAGTATTTGTAAAAAATTTGATTTATTAAATTATAAATTTAATAGAGACATTAGTCATAAAGTTGAATCCAAGTGAAAGCATGCGAGGAGATAAAAGTGCCGACTTCTAAAAGCACACGCTGTGACTGACTGAGCCTTTTTATTTTTATCAACGTTTTGTTTTGCGGCAATTATACAAAAAATACTACCTGAACAGATCAGGTAAAAAATGAGTAGACAGCAATGATGAGTCACTGTCTTTGGTTAACATTCCTGGCATTGTACATCAAGTATATACTGTGAGTTCGAAATCCAGTGGCACCATACCTATACAACAGGTAGGCGAAGCTGTGATTAAGGATATATGTACCTAACAGTAAACAATATGAAACTAAGTAGATAGGTAAGTACTCATGTTTTGTTTTGTAAACAAACAGTGTGTGCATGAAGGTACCTTAATATTCCTATATTACTGATTATTATAAACTATAGCGTTATTTAACTAGCCATAGATGTACATCATTAAATGAGACAAATACTTATGAATGTTCTAATTATCAGGCCATTGGATTTTGCCCGAAATACATAGATGTATTACAAAATATACAATATTATATATTTTGTAATACATATATGTTTTATTATTTCTTTACTAGCTGGACGCCGCGACTTCGGCGGCTTTTTACCTATTTATTTTAAATTACACATTTTTCTAAAATAAAAGTAGCCCGAGTTACTCCTTATAACATCACCTATCTGCCAGTGAAAGTCCTCCCAAAAATCGGTTCCGCCGTTTCATAGATTAGCCGGAACAAACACACATACAATTTCTTTTAATATGCGTATTCTTTTTTATGTACCTATTTAGTAAAAAGCTGTTGACATTATAAACAGACACTTCAATTTTATTTATTTGTATAGATAAAAAGTAAAAAGAGGCTCACATAGCCTTCCGAAAGAGACCTATCTGCACGTCTAAGAAGCAACATAAACTCTAGTAAAAACATGATTGTGTATTTCTAATAATGAAATCCTAACTAATATAATAAATACGAATGTGAGTTTGTTGTCCTGACCGATTATCATAAAATTTCGTCAGAAAAGGACATAGGGTACCTTTCATCCAGAGGAAAGTACTGTTACTCACCTAACCCAGACTACATCTATGCGAGCAAAGCCGCGGGCAAAATCTAGTTGGAAATAAATGTGCTTTGTAAGTATAAACACAATGACGTGGTTACTTAGTAGGTACCAGATCTTTCTGGAACACAATCAAATGCTATCTTTTCAAGGAAAATTATGAATCGTACTTTGTTCGACATGGAGAAGATATTGTGTTAATAGAATTAAAGCATTTTATTTGATATCGTTTACCAATTTATAGTAGCGGTAGTTTGTAGAAGTATCAGAATCGAATAAAGATGTGAAATCAGTAAAAAAAATATTATTGTTATAACTGTGTTCGTGAATTCTAGTAATCCATGTGTGTTAGGCGTTCGTTGAAAATCATTTGTGTGCATCTAGGGCCCAAGGCGTTACATATTGTCAAAATTGAGTGCATTGTGCGTTAGTCTAAATATAGCGATTTAGTAAAGTCAATCGGGTCTAGCATAGACGTCTTCTAACGATATTGCCACCTTTCGAATTGCCGAAGAGATTATGTGAATGGCTTGGCAGTTCTTAAGCTAGTAGATCCAGCTAGGCGATGGTAGGCTGTAGCAAACAATATCCATACTATATACATGGTTAAAAATCCTGCAAGGCTCCGTGCTATTACCAATTTTGTTTCTAATGGCGATATAAATGGTATTTCTGTTGTTTGTTGACTTTATTAATTCATATATGAACAACTTTATGGGGGATAAGTACCTATCGGCAATACCTACATGGTTTCTAGTTCACAGTGGCAAATCTTGTGATCATCTTGAGTATCTCTTACACTACCGTGTCAGGGATACTAGAAATAGGGCCAATTAGAAAACGTACCAATAATTTGGCTCTTCATATTTCCGTACTATTAAAACGTGGAATTCTCTGCCAAAACACGCAAATCATTCTTTCTTCTAGGATGGGTCTTCAAGCGGGGCGAGATAAATGTAAAGACTTAGCTGTAAGATCATTGGAATCCTCGATATAGACATTTTGAGTAACGCCCACCCTGTGCAAACTTTCTCCATTTCTAAGACAATAGAGATCTTCAGTATCCTGAGTGACGCCAGTTCTGTAAACGCCTGTACTTAGGACCACTGGGATTCTCGGTATTGATATCTGGAGTAATTAAGTGACGGCAATTCTGTACACGCCTTTTCTATGTATATCCATTGTGTAGTACCCATAGTACAAGCTCTGCTTAGTTTGGGCTAGATAGTGTTGTGTGTATGTGGTAGAATATTATTATTTTCTTTATTTCCTAAATTTACAATTATAATTATATTTTTAAATATATACATAATTAAAAAAAAAACTCATTTAAGAACTATGAAGACCCACCGGCATCAGGAACTGGGTCCAAGCTACCGGTGGTTAGGGCTTCAGTGAGAGGAACCCTTCACGATGCGTGCCGATTATTATTATTGTTATCTCCTAGTCCGTTTGGTTCCTCAGTATTGATATCTTAAATGACCTGATAGTAATAAAGATGTGATTTTGGAGACATTACTCATGTAGGTATATTAGTTTTTGATTGGCTCGGCGTCAACGAGGCAGCCGCAGTGGTAGTGAAAGTCTGCTGTCTCGGTTTTACACACAAGTATTGAGTTATTCTTTAACAAAATCCATCATAACAGCCCCGAGTTAGAAAGAAGGTATAGTAGTTAGTTCTACGCTTAATATCTTTCAGCTCGCGTTGGATTATGTTAACTAGGGAATAAAAAGTAAAGTGAAAAGAAAATTATATGCACATGTACATAAATGTGAAAATCGAACTTTTCGAGATCAGGTACCGATACTGATACAAAAGAATAACACGCAGTGAATATTTATTGATAGAAGTATACGCAATTCTGTATTCAATTTAAGTCCCGTAACACGAAACAGTTTTAATATAAACTAGATGTGCCTGCGGTTTCACTCGCGTTTATGGTTACTCCGCCGCCCCCGTGGGTCGTAGCGTGATGTTATATAGCCTATAGCCTTCCTCGATAAATAGGCTACAGGCACTAAAATAATTTTTCAATTCGAACCTATAGTTCCTGAGATTAGCGCATTCAACCAAACAAACAAACTCTTAATTAGCTTTATAATATAAGTATAGATTAGCATACTCTCCAATATGACAATATAATCTAAATGTAGACTGCGCAAGCGCACCTATCTTGCCTGTTATGTACTATGAATAATCATATATTTATATAATGCCTTTTGCATTATACATAACGCTATACCTAATAGTTAAAAACGTATATTTATTATTTATTACACACACCTGTAGTTGGACTTAAATTACAACCAGATCATTGAACACCTGTTTACAATCCATCCGAAATCTTATTTTTCTGTCGATATTGCCACACCTTTATATATGGAAATTTTTAATAATAAAACTAAATATGTTTGCCAAGAATCACCTTTTGCACGTGTTCAATTATATTTTCATAATGCACATATTGGTTATAGCGCAACAGGGATAGCCTAGTAGGGCGACCGTTGGACTACCACGCTAAGAACTTGAATTCGATCACATGTGATTTTGACTTCTTGAAATTATGTGCGTACCTAAGTAATTTCTGCAAAGTCGGAGATATGAAACGGCACATAAATTAAATTACACACGAAGTTACGAATTGGTTGTATGTATGGACGTAAATTAGCATCAGACTACAAAACAGTTCGACTAGGATTTAGGTTTAATTATGCTCGCACCGTACCCGTTTCACTGCTGTAAAGCCTACGCAGCACGTATGATCTGATTTTTGTCAAGACGTAGGGAAAGTTAAACTGTCTTGTAACTCGCAACGAATTTAATAGGAAGTGCCTATATTCAAGAAGATGGAAAATAAACTCTTCTTAAAAAAGAACAACGTGTATGCATTTACCAAGTGCTTATAGTTGTTTGTCCATTGCTTAACCTTGGAATTTTGTACAACTGTGCATGGGTTAGGAAGAAACCCTAAAGTAAAAGGTAGCTTGCCTGCTATCTTTTTTGGGTCGAAAGCCCGCTAGAAGATTGCAGCCAAACAAATATATGTTGTGTTCCTGTATAGGTTTCTTAGACATTTAGGAAGAGACGCTGCACTAGTAAGCGGGCCAGAGTCATTTTCATCCTTTACGCTTGGCAGTTAAGGGATTTATCTTTTAAAATGTTGGCGGCACGTGCTGTTTCTGCCCGTGTTTCTATAGGCCATGTCCTACAGTAGCCACTTTCCATTAGACGCACTAAATGCTTGTTTGCCAACTTGTATAACAACTTCAAAAATTATATTAACTACGAAATGTGTCATAATTTCGGCGATCATTATAGTCGGCGTATATACAAGCTACTCATATTACAACATTTGTATCCGCATAAATATCGTCTAGAATTACAAATCTCAATATATTCCATTAAGCGTGCATGTATAATTAAACAGGCGCAGATAACAAGTTAATTTTATATTATATATGCGGTATATGCATCTACCATATTTAGCACTTTATATAGGACCTACTCGTTATGTGCCCGACGGAATATCCCATCTGAAACATTTCAGGTAAGATCTGTCATGGCTTTAGAGTTTTGACAGTAGCCTGCCCTACTTATTTTACCTTTTAGCCGTGATGAGCCTTTTTCCTGCGTCATTAAATAAATATTAAAGAGACTGACATAATATGTAGATACATGAAATCCAACAAAGAAGCATTGTACTGAAATAATTACCTTTAATACTTCATGATATACCAAATTTTGAGATCAGAATTGGCACACGATCCGTTCCTAAATCTTGACTGACTACTGAAACTCATCTTTTCTTTGATTTACTTAATCAGTTTTACATATTTAGCAAGCCGTAGCGCATAGTTAGCTTAACTAGGTTTCAGAACGTCCATGCCTTTTACGAAATCCGTTTTAGTTTAATATGTTTGTATTGTTTGTCTATAGTGTGAATGGTACTCGAGTACTTTTTAGAGAAATATCGAAAATGTAAGGTTTGATTATAATAATCATTTTCTTAAAATCATTTATAATGAAGATTGAAAGATTGTTATTAATTCGATATATGCCCATGGAATATAATAAAGAGATTTATGAAAAAACTAGATGTGCCCGCGGATCCACCCGCGTTTGTGATTACTGCACCGCCCTCATGGGTCGTAGCGTGATGTTATTGTAGCCTTCCTCGGTAAATAGGCTATCCAACACTACTACTACTAACTACTAATCCAACCAAACAAACAAACAATCTCTTCAGCTTTATAATTATAATATGCTATTACTGTGTAGGTATTCGAATATACGTAGTTAATTGCACGAATGGCGTAGTGGTTTAAGTGGTCGGCTCGCAGCTGCCACTGCGCCGAGTGTGGTGGGTTCGAATCCCTCACGGAACAAAAATTTGATGTTCTTGGTGTCCGCTGTTTGTATGCTTGTGAAATCCCCCGTGACACAGGAAAGACAGGTAGGGCAGGAGATGTCTTTTTAAACAAAAATAGAACATTTATTTTTATAAATATCTAATAAACAATTTTAATGTATAGTTTTAGAGAAATACCAATGAAATGTACATATAATAATATCAGCCCTGTATTAAACTATCCCACTGCTGGGCACGGGCCTCTACTCACTGTGAGAAGGGTTAGGCCATAGTCTACCACGCTGGCCCAGTGCGGGTTGCCAGACTTCACATATTTTTGAGAACATTATTGAGAACTCTTAGACATGCAGGTTTCCTCACGATGTATTCCGTCACCGTTAAAGCAAGCGATAATTAACTATTTAATACGCACATAACTTCGAAAAGTCAGAGATGCGCATCTTTGGAACGAACTCGAGACCTCTGCGTGGCAATCCAACGGTTTCCCTGTTGGCTATCGCTGCTGTAATGTACATACTTATTTATTAAATATTTTAGGACATCACCTGGGGGCGCTTCGACACGGTCACGGAAGGCACGTGTGGTTCGAGGTGACTGGTGCGCCTGGTGATGCTTCATCGCTTCTCACTGCTGAACTGCGGCTGCACCAGGCTCCCACGCAGACCGAAGAGCCCACCAGCTTATATACCGTCGTGGCACATAGAGTTATAAGCGTCGATAACATGGGGTAAGTTATTATTCTAATCTCTACTAAGTTTATAATAATAATATTAATATCAGCCCTGTAAACTGTCCTACTGCTGGGCATAATTAAAAATCTATTGTGTCTGTCCGCTGGCGTGCCGCTGCGACGGAATAGTTTAATGAGTGTCAGTCAATTATACATGCAATAACCACATTGACATGCAAAATATCTTCAAAATCTAGATATGGTCTATTTCTTTATTATTTCTAAGTATTTTCAAACTCTTTCCTTAGGTGTTCAATTATTTCTTCGCAAGTTTGACACTCTTAACAACATTCTATGCGGGTGTCAATTATAAACATTTTTAAAATAAAATGATTGCACATAGTGCACCATAAACAGAGCTTTGATAATTTAATCGTAACAGCATTTCAATAGTGTTTACTTTTTCAAAAGTATTTGGCTTCGTTATTGTTTACGTATTAATGCTATACATGTTTACGTACTAAGTCTATATTTATGTTCGTTTAAAATCAGCATAAGATTACCGTATAATCGCATGCATGCACAGCTATAATTTCTAAGTACGTAAAGTTGTAAACGACTTGAAGAGAAGGCACAGGGGATTATTCCACTTGAAGAAACATAATAAATAAATTGAAATCATCTGGAATTTGATCTCCCAGGTGATATCACTTGGGTGATCAAAGTGGAATAATCCGGCACAGGCAGGTATGTGAATTAGAGTAGGTATCTATAAAGCTTTGGCAGCCACTACTGGATATGGACGTTGGCTTTGTTGTATCGTCTTTGAGATATACATACATATATTAACTTTATAAATTGCAAGGAAAATTGTATATCTATTTCGTAATCGAATTAGTTACTACATAAAGAAATTTATTTTGGAAATGATCATCATTAAATCGTATCGTTAACAACCTTATATAGGTCGACTCGCGTGGGTGCAGTTGGTTTAATTGCATACCAGAAAATAATAATTCCTCAACCTACGCCGCAAAGATTTTTACGCGGGTCTAGTTAGTAAGTAGCCTAGTTTTTTCGACACCATTGGTAACCAAAGTATGTTTTATTTAAAAGTGTATGAAAGCGAATAATCTTTACTAATATTTTAAATGAATTTGTTGATTTGTCCTTCTTTCGCGCAATAACGGAGCAATGTGACTCGGATCGACGTGAATTTTGCATAGGTAGAGATAATTAACGGGGATGTGACATAGGGTATCTACTTCTTTATCATGATGAGATGTACAGTCCTTGTGGGATAGATCTTTGGATACACGGTTTTAATCGGTAGCTCGAGGCTTAAATACAGCTGACGGAAAGTTATCATTCATCATACCTTTATCTTATGTGTTTCATCATATATTTTTTAGAAGTCTACAAATGGAGCAAGTGGCGGCTGTGAACACCAGTGCCGGCGCTGAGGGCTGGCTGGAGCTGAACGTGACCAGCGCGCTCGCGGCATGGCTCTCGTCTCCAGCAGACAATCGAGGCTTCTTTATTACATTGCATCCGCATTCACAACCTGGTATGTGTGATTATATTTTGTTGGTATATAAATATGCTAAGTATACCGTTTCCGATTTCCCTTTCAAAAGATCGGACAAATTGTAATGAGATTTATCTTCAGCCTTTTTTTTGTAATTTGAATGACGTCAATAGACACGCAATTAATTTCGTGAAACTAAAGCCAATCAAACAAAAGGGCTGCGCCTAGTTTACCAATACAAAGGTTCAGTACTAAGTCACATTCCTAGATAACTTTGACCTGGATATCTACTTATTTATAAAGCCTTACAACTTTTAATAATTATTTCACAAAGTTAAGTAATACGTAATAATAACAACATAAAAATAGTATAGGTAACGGTTTTTATGGGATTGCGAATTCCCAAGATGCCTATGCTTTCATAGTTTCATGATTATGTTTTGTTTACTTAATTAATAGCTGGGTTCTTAATTAAGTAATCATTCAAAGTGAACATAATATTATTATGACAATTACAAGTACTCACACAAAAATCATTCAGTTTTAGTACCCATGGATCACACATATTTTTAACACGCTTTTATTAGCTGTATCTATATAACGGAATCTTTGAACGGGATTTTCACTCCTTTGAAACCAACAGATTGATTTGAAACTTTGCACACTTATCGAGGACCGATGACAATACAATAATTTAGAAAGAAAAATAAAGTAAAATAAAAATAGTAAAAGTAAAAATTAGATTTAAAAAAAAAAATATATATACTAAAAAGAGTAGAAAATTATTTAATAATTTTAATATAAAAAAGCGTGGGGTGCTTTCTAAGATATTTTGATAACCCCCACCTCACGCTTTTTTACATAAAAATTGATAAATTATTTTCTACTTTTTGGTTTGTTTTTTTTTTTAATAAAGCGTGTTTTCTTAGTTTTTTTTCAACTATTATTTTTGTCTCTTGGGATGATCTAACTACTACGTGATCCATGCAGTTATATTAGGGTATCTTTAGTTGTTACAATATTAATTGTTGCTTACTTTGTTTATTATACTATTTAGATTAAAGATGCGTTTCAATATGTTGTATTTGCTACAAACAGTTTATAAAGAGATAATACTTTAGGTTCAATTAATGCAGATAACTACTACTAAGTATACTACTTTGACGTATGTATGTATTAGGAGATTATGGATATTCCATTGTTCAACCTAAAATATTAGGTTTTAAGAAACAATACATATTAGCGTGTACCTTACGGCAGCGCTAGTTCAATGACCTAGGTGGTATAATAATATTTAATGTTACTAAATGCTATAAGCATCGTAATGTCATAGACGCAGCGTTCGTCCTATACATTAACAACTAAGTGTTGATTTTCTATACATTCTAGAACGTCACGTGAAACCAGAAGAAATTGGTTTAGAAGAACCACGTGGTGTCGTGTCGGAAGGGAAGCAACCCTTCTTAGTAGCATTCTTCAAGAGTGGACCGAAGCTTGGTGGCGCTGATGCGGGCGCTAGACGAAAACGTGAGGCGAGGCGATGGCGTTCACATGGATATTCAGAGAATTATCTAACCAGAAATCCTCTCACAGGTTAGTAGAGTCCTTGGTTCTTATTTAGTCACAATGCTATTGACCTTTTGGTAAAGCAGCACCAGTATAACTTGAACTAAGGCTCAAATTACAGGAATACTTAATAATCGTGAGACGACAATGTCGTCTATGCATGGGAGTATTTTAAGTGGAGTTCAACTGTGACCTATTGGCATAGACCCGTATAAAAATAATATGGTCCAAAAAAAGCTTCGTATATTTTGTTATTAATCTGTCATGTGTTAGAATCTCGCCACCGGTGTGCCGCTGCGACTCAATAGGTTAAAACAGTTGAAACGTAATTTTATAATGGGATTAAATATAATGACCATCAAAAATACTAATTACACAGCACATATTGCACAGCATAATAAGCACCTATACGCCTCAAATCACTGCATTCCGTCTCGGAAGAGGTTCTTTCTTAAACCCACCCAATAATAGGAGCGCCGCTAAGCGGGGCTCCGTTGAATTAGTTTGATCTCTTTAAATATATTTTGCTGTGCAATTAGTATTTTTGGTAAGCATATTTTGCTGTGCAATTAGTATTTTTTTGCTGTGCCATTAAATATTACCCTTTTATTATTAGTTTCGATATGATTGCCTAGATGGTGCATAGGTAGTGAATGCGACTGTTTAGCTTAAGGTATCGGGCTCAGCTCCCGGGTTCAGCAAAGGGTTAATTGAGTTTTTCTGTCAAGCTATTGTAACTAGCACGGTGTTTGGGGCTGTGATTTATAGACGGCCATAGGCTCTCTCTCTGTTACGTGGGCCTTTGAAGCTGTCAAAGTTTCACTTATGTCTACTACATCGGGGAGAAATGCGTGAAACTATGCATTAATGCATACTATTTTCAATAGAATTATGTTGTAAAACCGATTTTGTGTTTTTGTTTGTGTTGTGAATATATTTAATTTATTCACTCGTTATAATAATGAATACACTAAGTTCTTTTACAGATTATTCAGTTCAATATTGGTAATATAAGAAAAATAATAGTGGAGAAGGTTTCGTTGGGTGAGCTGTGCATTGGGTGAGGTCTGCCACCTGACGCACAGTCATCTCTTTGTTCTTATTAAATTAATACTTATCCTATCATTTTAATTCCAGATACGTCACATTGGACGACTAGAAGCTGTGAGATCCAGACGCTGTACGTCAGTTTTAAAGATCTAGAATGGCAGGTTGGTGTTGTATGAGCTTTCAAAACTGTAACGCTTTTGTTTTAGACTTTGGGTTATTTAATCTAAGAACTATATAAATTTGTTAAATGCGTATGGAATAATTATTATCCAATGGGCTCTACAATTAAGATAATCATTATTCATTCATCGAACAAAATAAATGGTATTAAGTGACGATGTGTCATTTTTGGGAATACTTTATATGCTCGTGTAAGATAATAATATAACTGGGTTCTCCGTATCACAGTAAATTCTCGATGCAAGGTTTGAATTCATATGACACATTTCTTTTGGACTGATATGGTGTTACAAGGCACACTTGATCAATATCATGTTTGTGAAACAAAAGCAAGCAATGATTGTGTTTTTTTTTTAAATTACATGTTGTTTAAGTGAAAATAAATATTAAGTAGAGTGATTCTTTTTGTATTTAACATATTGGTTATAAGATTTCATATATTATCATTTCGTATCAAATATAAAATGTCATCATACCTAAATGTAATTTAAGTATCAATGAGGTTTAATAGTAATAATAATAAATGATAATAGCGTCTCATTCAAAAAAGTACGCGTAGTTCGCAACAGTAGGTACAGTTGCTATTAAAGTTCGTTATATTCCTCTATGGCGTAGTGGTTAGTGTAACTGATTGCCACGCTTGAGGTCGCGGGTTCGATTCCCGCACAAGTTAAACATTTGTGTGCATGAACATGGATGTTTGTCTTGGTCTGGGTGTTTCTATGTATAATATGTACATATGTATTTACAAAAAAAACAGTATATATGTATGTTTATCCATTGTCTAGTACCCATAGTACAAGCTCTGCTTAGTTTGGCCTAGATGGTGTTGTGTGTATGTGATAGAATATTATTATTATATTGCATTGTCATTCAATATTCTGTAACATTCTTGAGGTTGTTGAATTTCTCTTAGTTCTTTTGACTTCGACGTAGTCGTTAGTGCTGTCTTCTATATACTAATGACTTTACGAGTTGTAAATGGTTAATAAAAAATAACTCTTAATTATTATCCAGTTTGCATCATTAAGTTATTCATAATAAAACCTTAAGATTTAAGGGGAAATTAACCAACCCAAATTAATTTACACTTGTAACATTTTTGCAACGATATTTTGTGTATATTAACTTAAAACCATGATTGGCAGGATTGGATCATCGCTCCGGATGGATACGGAGCGTTCTACTGTAGCGGCGAGTGCAACTTCCCCTTGAATGCTCACAAGAACGCTACTAATCACGCGATTGTGCAGACACTCGTGCATCTTCTAAACCCTACGAAGGTTTGCGAAGTTCCTTATTATTTACTTACTCTAATGCAGCAAGTAGGTATATTGTATATCGATTGTTCTTTAAGTTTTCACTATATGGCCATGTACATATTCGGACTAATATTGTAAATGCGAATGTGAGTTTATTTGTTTATTAGTTTGTTACGCTTTCACGCCTAAACTAATCAATTAATCATAATGAAATTTTGCATACACATTGTTGGGATTACAGAAAAGGACATAGAACACCATTCTTAAAAAAAAGGTAGTGTTTCCGAGAGATAAGCCGCGGGCAAATCTAGTAGGATATAAATGTTTCCGTAGCATGGAAATCTATACTAATATTACAAAGCTTAAGAGTTTGTTTGTTTGGTTGAACGCGCTAATTTCAGAAACGACTGGTTCGAATTGTAAATTCTTTTAGTGTTGGTTAGCCCATTTATCGAGGAAAACTATAATCTATGTATATTACATCATGCTACGAACAATAGGAGCGTAGCGTTAAATTAAAATGTTGCAAAAACGGCTAAGAGCCTCTAATGTGACGCAGAGGAAGTTGCGCGGGTCAGCTAGTGGAAGATATAGGTACCTAATCATTTTATGTTTCAGGTGCCGAAGCCATCGTGTGCCCCCATCAAGTTGTCGCCGATATCAGTGCTGTACTACACCGACGACTCCAACGTAATTCTGCGCAAATACAAGAACATGGTCGTCAAGAGCTGTGGATGCCATTGAGTTGCCAAACAAATAACATTACATTCTACAAAATCGCTAGTCTTTTAACAATATAAATTACGCTTCTACATGTTGAAGGAGTAGTAGTGCACTCAGTAATTAGCATAAGCATGTATTTTTTAAGTCTATGCCGTATAGGTTCATAAGAATACAGAAAACTTTTATTTATACCTAAAGCGACAGTTACTTAGTTTACATATGTGGCTATCATGTAGTATACATAATATTAGCTAAATATAGATCTGACCTAAATCCTGTTATTTGCATCAGTGATTTTAAAGTATAACGAGTGTAGTATCGCCATAACAGGAAATATTTTTGACTGAATCGTCACCCATAAGTATTTTATATTTCTTATATTAAATGGACTGCGTTTTTATTGTTGTAAAATATTAATTTTACTTAGTGATAAAAAGATTAAAAATAAAATTTAAATCCAGTACGAACATGCGACTGTATTATTACTGAAAACAGTTTGAAGAGTACAACGCGTTTTTATTCATCAGATATTTGCATTTTTAAATGTAAAGCAAATAATGTTATTGTATAAATACACATGGTTCAAAAGTATATTTTATAAATATTTTAAAATATATATTCACTGCAAGTTGCGTTGCACTGCGTTTATTTTGTTATCAACGCTGTACATTTTTTTTGCGCGTTATATCCACGCTCATGAGCAGAGAACTTATGTACCGTTTATTTTATTAAATATACTGTTATTCTGTATGTGTACGATGCATAATCTACCGTAGAATAAGCTTGGAAGATAAATTGTAACATGATGCCTTATTATGTTGAGTTATTACAGTGATAAAGGGTCGCTCACATCTTTGCCTCTATGTGATTTATCTAAAAGTGCCTTTTTACACTAGTTAAGTAATTTATGTGCCAATCGAGTAAGTCAATTTTTATAATGGATTTATTTACATTTTATAGTTAATAGGTACATGTGAATTTGGAGACGTAAAATAATAAAATTTATACAATAAAATATTTTTCGATATATATTTTTCATTTCATTATCTTCCTTTATAGTGTCTACTATAAAACTACCGATCATGTAAGCCCACGTTTAAAATCCATATTGTACAAAAACCAATTTGAGCATGGATATATTATAGATATAAATATCTATGCTCAAATTGAAAAGTGGCTTCTCACAAAAAAAATCATGACATCATCACATGACGGTTTGACCCTTGGTGCATAGAAGCTAAACATAGTCTATATTTAACAAAACAGACAACGACAAGACTCGAACTTCGAGGTCGCAGTCTGTAGCATACATGACAAATGAACACGTTCCAACTGACTCTTTAATTTTCTTGAAACGTAACAAACATTTTGCTTTGTACTAGATGTAAGTACTGCATGTGAATATGCATGTGGGCGATGATATACGAGTGTTTACTGTTTATTTGTACTACTTTACTGCTTAACGTTACATATATCCGGTCTGGTCCGTCCAAAATCGGTTTTCGTCGAAGGACTTTATACGCATCGAATGTCATGCTAGGCAACTTGACAAATATTTCATAGTACCTACATACAATTTCCTAACTCAAAATCCTTATAACATTGTCCGGCCTGTGAATTGAACCCGTGATTTCGTGATCGATCGATAACATTGGCGCATATTCTTGGCCTTATAATGGGAACTTATAAAATTATGATTTAGTCACGCACGCACTTTAAGAAGTTACCTATCTTATGATAGAAAATGTTAAAATATATTATGCAAATTATTATATAGATATATTATGTAGTATTTTGCCAAATTGTAGATAGTGCTTAAAATAGTATACCTATATATTTATATTAAGTAGTTAGTATTATTATAAGTAGACATGTAACATGTGGGTATTTTTGATCGCATGGATGATCAAAAGTCGAAACTAAAGATGTGCCAAAGAGCTATTGAGCATAGAGCATAGCATCCTCCATAGAGCGCAGCGAAAACATTGTGTTTCGGACGTGATCCGTTCCTTTCACTGCGCTCCAAGAGACGCATAGATGACTTAGGTGTTTGATTCGCCAGGCGGAAGTGGGACAGGGCTGGACGCGTATCCAGCACTATGTACCGGAGGCACCCAGAGAGGTGGGCACTAATCATGACCAATTGGGTGGGACAAAACGATTGACGGCGACTGGTCATTCCTAAACGAGACGATTTGAACGCCTTTGAAAGTGTCTGGCAGAGAATATCTACTAGTTATTTGAAAGTCAAAGGTAGAGACTTTTGCTCAGCAGTGGGATACACGACATACCGAAATGCTATAGAAAATATTGCAAAGACGAAGTAGACATTTTATATACTATAGCTTGATTACTAATAATGTTTGATAAATTTATTCAATAAATTACGGCAACTTTATTACTCCGGCAGTATTGGTTGTGTGATCGCAGCCGTCAGGTCAGGCGGACACACTGTGCACACTGTGTGTAAGCCATGAAAATGTGAAAGATATACCTCGGCACTGCCCAATGCCGTTTAAACGTAAACAGTAATAGGGTATAAACAAGTTCGTACGAATAGTCACGTCGATTTCTGCGTTATGTTATAGCTATATACATGCACACATGTATGACCCATAATAATAAACTGTTAATATGATACACCTACACCTACGCATTCGGGTAAATATTTATAGGTGTGATACCATGTCCTTCTACAGAAGGATAGTTAAAATGTTTTATTGACAGGAATAATAACCATTAGATTGGTAATTTAATTGTTTTATTCCAACCATTTTAAATTAATAAGTAAAGAGAAGAGACAAACCTAAAAAGTAATATATAATATAATTATTAACTTCTGCAGAGATATTGGGGGAAAATAAAATCAAAGAATGTTTTAACGGAAACAACACACAATGAAAAATTAATTGAGTCTTGGCCCCGTTGACCAAGAGCTTGAGGGAGTTAGCACATACTTATGGTCATTGGCGGAGAGGGAGATAGTTTTTGACCCCTCTCCCCAACCGCAGAGCGACGAGACGAGCTCCAGCCAACATAGGCTACTTGGGGGTGGTGGACTTCGGAGACCAAAGGTCCGTGGATAGTACCAACAGGAAATAGCAGCCAGAAAAGCATGTATTGCTGGCATCCACTTGGTACTCTATATCTCTTGCTCTAGCAATGCAGTTAATCCTTATGTATTGGATTGGCAAGAAAACAATCGGCTATTGAAGCAAGCGGTTTATCGTCAGACATTTAAAATTATAAGATAATATTATGTCACGAAGAGTGTATGAGCACTTTCGAATAACCTTTTATGGAACATAAACACAGTCGACTCGTAAAATTTTTGACGAATCGTGATTAACGATCCGGGTACCTACTTAATCAAACCAGGAATAAACTTTTTACATCATTATACCTTTTTTGTAAGCTATACAAATAAGGTGCAATATCTATAAGTATATCCCAATCTGTATCTGTCCGCTTCCCTTCTGGATATGAATCGGTTTCGGTAAACATACAAATACGGATAGGGGTGGAGGTAAGCTTTTACCCTTATCTCTGTATTTAAATCTATTAGGTATTCTTATAATTGAAACTTTTATTTGTAGTCATTACTTTGTTCAATGTTCCCTATTTTTATCCGACTGCGTCAAAAGGAGGGTAATGTTTGTCGAGCGTATGTATGTATGTGTGTATATATGTCTATTTCTTTGGCACGCCCTACAGCACAAACGGTGGACGGTTTTTGACATATGAGATGTCGTTGAATTCATCAGAATTGTGGTAGGGAAAAGGCTATATAAATTTTCAAAATGGCGCCCGCAGATGAAAAAATGTGGGTTTGTTTTATTTTTCTTACCTTAGCAATATGGGTAACAAATGAAAGATCGTGAAAAGACCGTTTCAAAAATATATGTATCATATCACGTTTATATTACTGTTTTAACACAAATTGTCAAAAAGCGTACCAATTATATATCGGCACGCCCGAAGTATCATTTTCTAGCAAGAATGTATTCAAGTCAGGAATGACATTGCCTGTACTTAGTTATATATTAAAATAAAAGTATGTATATATTATGTTATATTATAATATAACATAAATAACTTGTCGGTTAATAAAACTAAAAAGTTTGAAATAATATTATTATTATAAAAACAAAAAACCCGACTGCTTAAAAGTAAATACTTTATGGTGCTGCAGGCGGGGACAAACAATACTTTGTAACCTATGGGCAAAGAAAGATCGCCATCGCTATATTCCTGCACCTCTAAAACGGAATTCCTGATTTTTTTCAATGACAGACCGTAAATATCTATCTTAATTCCCTACACATTCTGAGCAGGGGTGCAAAACAAATATTATATTTAAATAAATTATTTATACCAAATTTAAATGCTTTTTAGGCTCTGCCGTATAGTTGAAACTAGTAGAGTTAAGAGGCAATTATTAAACTCTCTCCCCAACCGCAGTCGGGCGCCGGAGGGTGCGAGACGACCTCCAGCCACTATGAGGTTTGACCTGGGGGTGGTGGGCTTCGTGGGCTTGCCGGCCACCCGAGCAGCACCAGGTCTGAGAGGCGGCGTGCGTGTTCCCACGCGCGCCTCTGTATCGTGTGTCCGTCCTCCCCTCTGGAGGACAGTATGGATAAAATTAGTGGTGCCCAAAGGGCAGGTCTATTTGTGTAGTGGCCTGACGTTTCATCCGGCGCGCGGGCCAAATCCTCGGCGGTGTCGCGATTGCATGTGAAAGCGATTCGCGCGGCTCCGCTGATTGCGGTTATGTCGAAGAACACCGTGGTAGGTTTAGTATATATTGTTACACCCAGTGCCATCTTCTGGCATTGTGAGGAAGACTCGGCAGTTCCATCTAATAATTTATTACAGCACCATCTATTGACGTCTTACAGAACTACGTAATTTGTCGGTACGAGAAGCAAAGCGAGAACTCTGGCACATTCTCGAATCTTCGTACTGTTTACATACCGGGTATGGCGTTTCTAGAAATCTCTCGAAACGCTTTAACCGCGTATAAAAGGGGCAGACCAGCGCTCCCTGAGTCAGTTTACAATCGTAAGCGGTCAAGTATTAATTAAAGCGAACGGAAGTGAAAATACTAAAGAGTTTAGGCTTGTTATAGTGTTGAAATTAAACTCATTTATACGGATTTTAATGCGTTGTTTATTTAACACTGTATTCAATAATATTAACCTCTTCAGACCATGGGTACACATATGTGCACCCTCATTTTATTTAAGTTATAACTAGTAATGACATCTTGTGACAATTACGAGTACTATAATGACGTTCTATGGATTATTGAGTTTCTAATCATACCGCTAGGTGCCGTTTTGGATAACGTTTTATTTATTATTTTCGTGTTTGAATTTGACAGGCTGAGTGTTTTTCAAGTGACACCCACTTACGAACTTTGATTTTGAATAAAAAATTCAGTTGTTCAGTTTGATTCCAAATTTCTGTTGATTTCTGTTGCTAAGTTGTTCGACTTGCGTGTGATAAGGTAAGTTTTACAATTGTTTTGATTTCTGGTCGTGAAATTCTGTTTTATTTATTGATGCACAAATGTGCACCTCAGGATTTAAAATTGGTTTTGTGTAATATATGACCGTTTTTTAGCTTGAACATGGATGACCGGGTGATCGAGAATTTGCTGAATGATAGTGACTTTGACTTCTCCGAAGACGATGATGACGAAGAGTTCTTACCTCCAGACGTCTTAGGAGATCTTCAACAATTAGAAGAAATGGAAAACTATGAAGATCTCGAACGAGAAGATGAGGAAACAAGGCAAGTCGAGGAAAATATTGAAGAGGAAGTGCCTCAAACATCACAGAGTACACGATCATTCTGGTTAAGTAAACAAATGACTTTCCGTGGACCAGATATCGCAGATGATGTTCTAATTTCGCAGGGTACTTCAGACATGAATATATTGTATTGTTTTTTTGAGTATTTGCCGCTAGATTTTTGGGAATTGGTTGCAGAGCAGAGCAACATATATTCGGCACAAAAGCGAGAGTTAAAATCAATAAATACAAATGCTATTGAGATGATCCATTTTGTCGGCGTGCAATTGATGATGGGTACCCTAAAATATCCTCAAGCGAAGCTCTACTGGAGTAGGGATCTTTGTGTACCTATCGTCAGGGATACTATGAGCCGTAACAGATTTTTTGAGCTCCGAAATTATCTACATTTTGTAGATATACATCAACCAAATGCTGATGACAAACTCTGGAAAATAAGGCCAGTAATAGAACCCATTCTGAAGAAATGCCATAGTTTGCCACGTTCGAAACATATGTCAATAGATGAACAAATGATTCCGTTTTCAGGACGATGTGAATATCGTCAATATGTACCAGCTAAGCCAAATCCACTTGGGCTAAAGAACTTTGTGCTGGCTGCCAGAGATGGGCTTGTATTGGATTTTGAGATCTATGTTGGCAAGGATACATTACCTAGAGATGTAATGAAAAATCTTGGATTGGGAGCAGGGATTGTGGAAAAACTTTGTCGCACAATTGTGGGTAGTTGTGTTTTGTACACAGATAGATTTTTTACGAGTTTAAAGTTGGTCGAACATTTGTTAAAAAAAAATAGCGGGATTTTTCTGACTGGAACTGTAATGACAAATAGGATTGGACCAGTGACAAAGAAATTAAAGACAGATCAGGCGTTGAAAAGAGGACAGTGGGATGAAAAAGTAAGAAATGATGAAGAAGTATGCGTCGTAAAATGGATGGACACAAAGGCTGTAACAATGCTGTCAACATGTTCAGGGAGCGCTCCTGCAGATAGCTGCAAACGTTGGTGTAAAAAGCAACAGCGAAAAATTGACGTAGATCGGCCAGCGGCAATCAGAAATTACAACACCTGTATGGGTGGCATAGATTTATGCGATAGACTAATTGCTTATTATCGAAGTGCAATGCGAACAAAAAAATGGACAGTAAGAGCTTTCTGCCATTTTATTGATCTGGTTGTCGTCAATTGCTGGGTAATGTACAAGCGCTGTTGTGCTGAAGAAGATGTCCAACAGAAAGACAAATTAGGGCTGCTCCAATACAGACTGAATTTAGCAAAAGCTATGATGAAATATGATGGTGGGCGGGTTGAACGCAATTTCTTGCCTCATGGCTCTAGATCTCGTCCCAGCCCCAGACCATCAACATCGAATTTTTCAGCTGAAGAACTACAGTGCCCTAATATGCCTCCAGCTAAAAAACACCGCTCGATCATACCACAACCACTAGCCGAAATAAGGCTTGACAATGTGGGCCATCTGCCACGATTCGTTGGCAGCAAGTCCGCCTCCAAATGTCGCCATCCAATGTGTTCCTCACGTTGCCGCACCATGTGTGTTAAATGCGGTGTTTACCTGTGTGTACTAAAGAATAATTGTTTCGAAACTTATCATACTGTTAAGACCTTACGCCCTTACTCTTAGATATGTTAAAACCCGAAGTACACATATGTGCAACATTTTTCTTTACTATTTCAAATTAAAAAAAAAATTTGAAAAAATCGTGTGTTTTATTTACGTCCCTACAACTATAAAAAACCATAAAATTCATTATAATTCATTTTGGTTCATGTTCAGGTCTCAAGAGGTTAAAACTGTTACACTACTACTACTATTGAACTTTACAAATTTTAAGCGAATAAAATTATTAAAGCTATTAAAACTATTTAGGTTTACACTTCATTTAGGTTTAAATATTAACAGTTCTAGTAATTTTATTAGCTTAATAATTTGTAAAGTTCAATAGTAGTAGTAGTGTAACAGTTTCAAAATTATGTAATACAGTGTTAAATAAACAACGAATAACAGAAGATAATACTAGTTATAGAGGAAAAGTGTATTATAGTGTTTGTTGTGTTTTAAATTTAATTGTGTGCTAGAATAAAACGTGTTTTAGTCGATAATATCCCTCGAACCCAGCACGTAACAATATTTATAAGGTTTAGCCCATTTATTTATAGTTATTTTAAAGTAGAATAACCATATGGTTATTCTACTTATGTGACACTTTAAGTTATGAAATAGGTTTTAAAGTGTCACCCATATTTTTATTCTTGTAGGTATCTTGAAGATATCCGTCTCAGCTTCTTCTTGTTTAATTTAAGAGCATATTTTTTGTCGATGTAGTCTTTAAAACGGTTTTCAAGCCGAACAGGTAAATCCAGACCATCCTTTACCAATAATGTCTTAAGTTTACGCGAATGTTATACATTGAAATTAAACACTTTATACGGATTTTGTCGAATTAAATAGCATAGTAAAGTTCAATAATAGTAGTGCTAGAGTTTTCAAAATTATATAATAAGTGTTTAAAGTAAAATAAACAACGTGACAAAATCCGTATAAAGTGTTTAATTTCAACATGCTTTACCAAGTGAAGGAAAACGTAGAAGTCGAGTCTCATCAAGAGGGTGAAAGGAAAGAAGAAGACCGAGATGTGGGGCGATTCCTTCTCCTAAGTTTAACCTTTATAATATTTTTAAGAGTCGTGTATTGTGTACATAATTATAAAAATACAAAAAATGTACATAGATGACTCTATACACATAAGTGTATGGTATCTATAGTCCATTTGGTTAGGTACCTACTTAACTAAAGATAAACAATTTTGATGTGTTTTTATCTAAAAACTCAGTTTAAAAATAAAATACTGATAAAGAAACAATAACAATAACGATCGCTAAATCAATTGAACCGTTAGTTTAAGTAGTAGTTTATTTGTTTAATAATTGTGTTTGTGTAAAAAGTCACATTAAGATTGTTTACCTTTAGTTAAGTACCTAACCAAATTGAGTATGAGCTTAACCAAAATCGACATTATAAAAAAAGTAGTAGTAGTTCTATAAGTACCTACAACAACTCATATTTCACAAACGGCTTTATAGAAAGATAATGTAACAACATTTCAAGCAAGATGAAAATAGGTACTAATCAGGTTCATTCAATGTCCGTGATCTAGAATAAGTATACATAGCTGTATAGGTACTCATTTTAGATCATGGACATTGAATAAAAATATTTGAATGGTTGCGACAAATATGAACAATTTGACTAGGGATCACGACTTTCCCCGCAGATAGTGAAGCCAGGTTCAACAGAAGTGTTCATCGAAAATGACATTCGCGAAGTCCCAGAGAAAACCTTCAAATTTGTGACGAATTAATCAGCAGTATATTGGGCGACAGAATGCAATTCTCCTTAGCAAAATAAACCATGGATTAAGCGTTGAGGATCTTAAGTTATGCACCTGATGTCTGTAAATCATATGCAGCAACGCTTGGTTACCAGATATTTATTTTACTTGTAATATGAGACAGGGGGGAAAGACGGATAGAGCTGACGCCCCTCAATCGATGTTTTACAATGATATTGCCGTTTATCTAAAAGGCTGGTCTGTTCGTTGAACAATCAAATGATTTTACCTCGCCCAAAAATCCCATCCTATCTCCCAAAATGAATTGCTGCACATCTTTGTATCGATCTAACAGAAGTATACCTGCCGAAGCTTTTGGCAAAGGTTTGGTGCTAACTGTTTTATAAGCTTTGCACATGAATATCAATGCAAGACTTTTACGCACAAGAATCGTCACGTCAAATGGAATGTGGATGTGCCGGGGGTGAATCTATGATTGTAGTTAGTACACATTTGTGGAACAAATATTTGCTACGTAATTTTTATTATAACTAGCTTTTACCTGCGGCGTTGCTCGGGCAGCTTACCTTTGTCTGTATGTTCTTTTTCCTGGACCCGTTACAACGTGTGTGTGAAATTTGATGATGATCGGTCAAGTAGTTATAGCGTTTAAGAGTAACAAATAAACAAAGTTTATAATACTACTTAGGATTAAATCAACGTTAGAGTAGTAAGTAAAAATCAGCTCAGACGGAGCCGAAAGGAAGACGACGCTTTTTTAAACAAGGAAGTATGTAGTAGTAGTTTATCCACAAATAATTATTATTAAAATGTTAGCTTTGCTTTGCTAAAGTAACGTAGGCCTAGCAACACTGGTATCTTATAAATAGAGGCATGCTAACTAAACTATTTAATATTATGCTAAATAAAATATTTTGGGAAGTATGTGCTTTCCAAACTGCCTTATGATGAACTTGTCCTGTATATCTAATGGATCGTATGGAATTAAATCATATCTATACTAATATTATAAAGCTGAAGAGTTTGTTTGTTTGTTTGGTTGAAAGCGGTAATCTCAGGAACTACTGGTTCGAATTGAAAAATTATTTTACTGTTGGATAGCTTATTTATCGAGGAAGGTTCTAGGCTATATAACATCACGCTTCGACTCACGGGAGCGGCGCAGTAATCATAAACGCGGGTGAAACCGCGGGCACATCTAGTTAACTTATACATACTATCAGCGGCTGTGTATTCACAGTTTACTCCACTGCATTGGTGATTCAAATAACTTTAGCCACAGCCCTAGTTAGTGACTGCAACAATAATTTATTAAAATGCTTTGGTTGGTCTAAAGATGAATCAACGATTAGGAAGCATATTGATTCCTAAATAATATATAAATATATGAAAGAAGAACTTTAGCTGCAATACATAATAATTATAGATTAAACTCATAAACGATAAATGTTGTGTGCCAATCATAAAAGCTTTTAATTATAAATCTTACAGAGTTCAAACGGCCGTCATCAGACCATGAACTTTTGAACGTAACATTTAAAACGTAATAGAAAATATTAATAGCGCTTTTTCCTTTAGATAAACGTTTTAGTTTTTTAAGGTACGTATTTAATTACTTCCATCATTGCAAAGCTTCCGTGCTCGATAGTAACTTATGAAAAACTTCTGAAATTGTTTGTAGATTTCAAGAATCTTTGGTACCTACTTATATTGTTGATAGAAATGATCGCAAATTACTTGAGACTAATAATTCAAGAGCATTATACTATATACATATAATAATGTCAACCCTGTATTAAACTGTCCCACTGCAGGGCACGGGCTTCTAGTCAGTGTGAGAATTGTTGGCCATGGTCCATCGCGCTGGCCCAGTGCGGGATGGCAAACTTCACGTGTCTACGAGAAAATTATGGAGAACGATGTTTTCTTTCCATTACAAATTTATCTTATTATCTCAGCCTCACAAACTGATTAGCTGATATGCTAAACATATATTATGTATATCTCATACATTTTCAAAGTAATTGAATTTGTATTGCTAGCAACATCTCCACTCTACAATTGTATTCACCACTTATTTCACATACCTGATGCCAGTGTTATTTATTCTATGACCATGTAAATGACGTATAACCACGAACTAATCTAATTAATTTAATTGGTTATTATTACTTACGCCATTAATTACGTAGATATTTACATCTCTGTCCAGTTTGTTATGGACTAGGGGCATACGATATTCGTACTAATATTTTAAATGTTCTGTTACGTTTTACAGTCAAACCGTTGAACAGAACTTAATTAAATTTGGCAAGAGGATACCTTGCATATCAAGGATAGACATGGGATACCTTATATTCTGAAAATAAATGTGTTAAGATAGGATAATAACGAACTTTTTATGGCAAAGAAAAGTAAAAGAAATTTATTTTATGGCATTTCATTTTTAAGCCGCGATAACTTAGCACAACAACTTTGGAATACCATACAGGACAGGACTTGAGATCGCTACTAAGGCACACAACTCTGACTTTTCGAAGTTATATACGTATTAAATTGTTAATAATCGCTCAATTTACCGGCAAACAAAAACTTTGTACGGGAAGCTGCATGTCTGTGAGTTCTACATAATGTTCTTGAAGATATGTGCAGTCTCCCAATCCTCATGGGCCAGCGTGGTAGACTGTAGCCGAACCCTTCTCATTCTGAGAAGGATCAGTGCCCATCAGCTGACAGGTTATATGCAGAGACTGATATTATAATATTAGGTTCATATATTTACAATGTCAATCATCGTTTACCATTAACTTAATTAAGATAAAATACTTAAGGCTAATTCTCTTAAAAAAATTTAGAATGCCGATGTAAATTCTGTGTCATAAACATTACAAAGATATTCTCCTTAAACGAACGTCAAATGGGAACGTAAATTAGATTTCAGCTCACCTTTTATGTTATATAACTTAAAAAAGACAACTCTTGCTCTAGGAATAATTCTTGTTTGGCGGAGAAATTTACAAACATTATATATTATTTTTTAGTGTTCGTTGCCTATACCGTATGATATATACATAATGTACTTACTTTAAATCTATTTGTCTCAAGTATTTCTACAAAACCATCCGCCATTTTACTCCTTTGGAATGTTACTGACATTATGTATGTACCTACATAATCTTATTTACATTAAACAATGTAACAGGAAATGCCTAGAATCATTGACCAGCCTACTTCTCTAGTTGTAGTAACTGAGAACATATTCAAAAGGTATCTAGTGTTATAGTGATGTACCTATTTTCTAAAACAAATAAAATCCTATAATATTCTTAAAGTTTTAAAGCAACTTAAACAATAACGGCGTCTTATACAGAGTGATTTTGAAATCGTGTAATTCCTTTTAACCACGCATTCTACTGGTGATATAGAATAACCCTGACCAAATTTTTTCTTAATTAGAATAATGGTTTCGGCAAAATTAGAGTACAGAATTTTTTCATGAAATGATTTCAAATAGTCATATTTTAACCACCTGACACAATCATAATATTTTACTAATTTAAAAATAATAACATAACAATAACTGATGTCGTAAATAATAAGGGGCAATAAAAAGGACCGCCCGTTATTATTTACGGCATTAATTATTAATATGTTTTTTTATTTAAATTAGTAAAAAATTAAAATTGCTTCGGTTGGTTAACATATGACTATCTGACACCATTTCACGAAAAAAACGGAATAATAATTTTTCAAAATAAATAAATCTAATTAAATAAAAATATGGTCAGGGTTATTCTATATCACCAGTAGAATGCGTGGTTAAAAGGAATTACACGATTTCAAAATCACCCTGTATAGATGAATAAGTTCGATGTATTATTTTAAAAGCACACCCCTAACATGTGCGGGATTTTATAATTAATTGTGGAGGTCATTTATCACCCAGTGTGCATACATACTTATACCTTTTATAGTATATTTATTCTTGGAAGATAAGTTTATGGTTCATAGAATTCTAGAACGCTGCACACGGTGTGCATGCGGTGTTCATGTTTAATAACTACCCACATAATAATGTCATAGTTATTGTTGTTAATTTTATGTATTTTATCAATTTATATCAAGTAATTAATGATTTAAAATTGGATATAAGAAAATCATTTCTAATACCTCATATAATATGTAGTATTAGAATTGATTTATACACGATTTATACATAAAAAAAGAATTTATTGTATTTTTGTGTATATCTAATTGTATGAAAGCTTAAAATCGAAGTAAAATATTTAGTTACTTTTAATAGTAATAAATCTTTTTATAATTTCACATCTTACCTATTGCAATCCATTTTACAATTACGATTTACATATTACGTACGTCACTAAAATTGTTTTGAAGTAGTAAAGGGATACGTAATGCGAATTAAAACATATTTTTTTATATGGAATATGAATTCTTAGGCCAGTGTAAAGTTATGTCGACAATATTGTTAGATCTGTCAAATGCGAATAAATTGCTAGGCGGAGTTTAATATAGGTATGTATCTATACCAATATCCTAACATTATAAATGCGACTGCGAATGAGAGTTTGTTTGCTTGTTTGTCACCTTTTCACGTCTTAACTTCTCGACCGATTATTAATGTGCGTAATTTCGCACATACGTCTCCTTACTACGTACAGAAAAGGACAAAGCGTACCTTTCATACGGAAAAATACTGTTTCCGAGCGCAGCCGCGGGAAAAAGCTAGTCATTGATAAAGTTACATAGGTAGTATTTTGCTAGTCAAGTTTCCTCATCATTTTTTGAAATCTATGTGAACCATTCACATAGATTTTACGCCGCAAAAAATCAGAAACGGCGAAGATCCAGTTGCTTTGGCCTATCTCCAGTGATTACGCCCGCGCCCTAAAAAAAGAAAGTGTGCGATATTGGGTAATAAATATGGATACTTTTGTTGATAAAAATACACATACACAGTATCTATTAATGTGTAATGTGTTTATGCTGATTGATGTATAGACACACAGCTCAAACTGCAAGGGCTCGAAACTTATCATTTTGCATACCGGTTCCTTTATCCATATAATTTAGGGAAGGAGGTTTTATTAAAGGGACAACTGTACGAAAAGAATTTTAATAACCATATGGAATCTGCAATCCGTCTAGTTAACGATAAGGCGTTTCGCAGAAGGCGGTCTTCTAAAGGATAAAAGAGAATCGTTCACCGCAGTTAAATTACCTACTGTGGGTATAGTCGCCACTGGGCGGACAGCTACGGTTTGTTCCGTCAGCTGACGTCCACCGGACTCGGCCCGGCAACAACGGACTTATGTTCTTTGTCCTTCGTGTCGTTGTCGCATAAGATTCCATATTATGTGTCTATTCTGTCAGTAAAATGTCCGGATCACCGCTGTCCGTCATTCGCAAAGCGCCTAATAGGTTCGTCCTGTACTACAATGAACTTAAAAATAGTAAACAGAATAAGGTTGGGTCTACGAACGGTTTATAAGATTTTAAGCCCTAAACGGCTAGATAGTGTTATGTATATGTGATAGAATATTTTTTATATTATATTATTTTTATATTGCGTCAGATGGAGATCCAAAGAATGTAATTTATTAAAGTTTTTATGTATTAAAATAAAAACTTAGTAGGTAAGCTATATATTTTTAGAAAGTATTTTAAAATAATTACTGATTAGGTTTTTTAGGATTACACAGCAAATATTTTTATTTTACGTAGTTGAACTTATTATGAGAGCGGCGGCCGGCGGCCGGCTAAAACCATGTAAAAACACAAAAATGCCTTTTGCTTTGATCGTGGCATTGTTTGCTTACGCGACTGATCCTGGAGTCGATTATTGTATAAGATAAAGTGTTATTGTGTTTTTGTTTGCATAATTTTTAGTAGGCGCACGGAGTCCTAACTCCTATGTACCTACCCGGTAAACAACAATGGTCTCGCTCAGTATTACGTCGGACCTAACAGTGATATGTTGGTGGAAAACGTCTCTGCCTATTCCTTAGGTGGATGTAATATAACTACATACATACCTACGTACGCACGCTTATACATATACCTATATTACACCCACATTTTTCTATTCATCTTTTAAGGTCTTACGCCACATCTCACCAGATCCCGTGATGGTACCTACTGATAATTTCTTGACAGAAAAATCCAGTAACAGTTAGTAAAACCTGGTACGGTTATCAAATCCACGACCTCAAGCACAGCAGTCGGTTTCAGTATCGATACGCCATCGAGGCAGTCAAATATAATTTGAAGGTGTTTTACTTTTGGTCATGTAAATAAAATGGATGGTAGCCCTTTGTTCAAATTTCACAAAGAAGAGCTTATTCGAGGTTGACATAACACTCTTTACATAGTGTATTTAAATTTCCATGGCCAGCCAAAGCAACGACGGGCATAAAATAACAACTTAGGAGAGATCCAAGTAGATTACGATAGGATATTTTATTGCTGTTTTAGTTTGCCCTTATTTTCATACGCCTCTGCCCCCATTTTTCTTTTCTTTGCCAATTGCCAAATGCCAATTCCATCATAGCTAAAACAATAATAAACAAAGTATGTGCAGTGTAGGTTTGCTCTCTTCTGTACTCTGACAATGTGTATGCGAAATTTTATGTTAATCAGTAGTTAAGGTGTGAAAGCGTAAGAAACAAACAAACTCACATTAGTATTTATAACATTAGTTAGAATCTACGTACATACATTCTACATTAAGGATTGCGGTTATATTTTATCGTTTGTTTACGCCATGAATATCGTATGGCATATTAATGAAATCGAAATGAATATTTTTGGCGAAACAAGAACCTAACGATTACATAGCAACATTTTTTTATTTGTTTTGAGCATGTTATAATAATGTAGACTACTGGTCGCCATATGTGAGCGTAATTGATTAGAAAATATATTTCTTTGATTTATTTATTGAGATTTAGAAAAAAAAGGTGTTTTAGCTTTCTGTTTATCTTTTCCGTTCGTGCGCGCAATATGTTCAAAACTTTCAAAAGGGGTACAAAGTTTTCTCTTCACATAATAATATACTAGCTTTTACCCTTGGTTTCGCTCTGAAAGAGTTGTCTTTTTCTAGGTGAATGGTACCCTATGTCCTTTTCTGTGCCCCTGACAACATGTATTGGAAATTTTATGATGATTCGCCGAGTACCTAGGGCGTGAAAACATAACAAACAAAATTACATTCGCATGTATAGTAATTAGGATAAATTTTATAGTCATTAATGTCATTATAATCCTTAATTCCCACCGGAACAATGGAGTGACAATGCAATGTCATGCAAATGTCTAGTAAGTTGTCAAGTTAGAGGTTATCGATTTGAACCTGGGCATGCACCTTTAAGTTTTTGTAGCAATTAATTACCACTTGTATATCAGGTCGAAAACCTGTGTGTCTGGGCATTATATTAGCAGTATTTGCAAAGGTGTGTCATTCTTTACGTGTTCATGGTTACATTTTCTAGATTATGACAATCAATATTTATTTTTATATAGTTATTGAGACACCCGTCTGTTGTCAAACGTTATAAAAACGATCGATTCCATTTTGTTTTTGATTTGATTTGTTTAGTAACTACCAATACAGTATATCCTAATAAATATTTTATAAATCTGTTCTGTTATCCGTGTAATATCGATATTAAACATAGTGTTTATTTACAGAATGGATTCTAAGTATTCAATCAATCGTCTTACGTCGTTATCTATAGATAGGTAACTGATAAACATTTTGAGTTGATGTCTTTGTAGTCATATCAAATAAGTAGTAGGCAGCTCGCGTTTATTGTGTTTTGTATAAAGATTCTGAAATTTAAACAAGCATTGACGACTGTTAATGCCTCATGAATTTAGACTCAACGAATTTTAGGCAGGAAGAGTAAATAATTCATAAATTTGTATAAATCTGCATTTTTGCCTTAGTGTGGTGCAAAAAAGGAGAAACAAAAGCTTGCGGCTGACGACTTCAAGGACATAGCAGCCTCCACCGTGGAACACAGTGAGGCGGCTCGGCGTGGGGCGCAGCGAAGCCCACAGGCCACATCATTACATCGCCGACGCTGTGCTATAACGCACGTTTACACGCTGAGATCGGATAATAAACAATGCTAACCAAGACGATCGACACTCACCACCTGCTGTGAATAGTTTGTATGTGAATGTTGGTGCCGGCGCCTCCAGCGCAAATCTTTAAAACAATGTGTTTCTTAATTTTAGTGTGTGCACTTATATATTACGCCAGTGCCGATATAATTACTGGAGATGTGAAGTTCAATAAGTGTTGTCCAAAGAATCAAAGTTTAATAAAAGTGTTAGATTTTGATGTGTCTGTCAGTGATTATCAGTGTATAGACTACGAAAGTGCCAGCGTTAATTATAATATATCGATATCTCCTCTTTACGTCGGCGAAAATGTATTGGTTCAGTATGGAATACCAACAGATTGCGATGAACTACAAATGGTTCAAATGACATTAAATGAAGGATTAAGAAATTTAAATGAAAATTGTTACGATAGACTTGAAGTGGATTTAGTAAACGACACATTAAAACCGTACATTCCTAAAATTGTTGCACTGAGTTGTCTTAAAAATAAGACTCAAAAATCCTCTGAACTAAACTTTGTAAATCAGTTACGAAAATGTTGTCCAAAAGGCGAAAACTACGATACTACTTTTCATTTATGTAGAAAAATGAATGAAGATAACAACGAAGATTGGTTGTTTAACCGCTTAAAATTAAGAGATCATTACATTTATGAAGTTGATTATGGGTTAAGCTGCAAACCGGGAGAATATGGTGTAGAGTTAGGAGAAGACTTTTTTTCACTGACTGTAGATGGAAGTAAATTGAAGGTTTTGAAAAGAAATGATGAAGCCAGTGATCAGGTGCTACCAGGAGAGTGGTGCATAGATCGCGATTATACGGGTCAAAAAATTATGGCTCGTGTTTGTACTCGTGATTGTTCCAAGTATGATGCGTTTTGCCTAAGGAAGTGCTGTCCTATAGGATATCATTATAGACCCAGACGCTGTGGCAGCTTTGCAAGCAAGTGTGCTCCTAACGAAGATGAACTTCTGTTCAACATATCTGATTATTTGGAGCCTTTGCAGCGGGATGAAAGGCACATTACAGGTGAAGTTTGTTTATATAATTCTGCACATGTCATTTGTAACAGTACAAAATAAATACATTTACCATATCACAATATTAATTGTATGTCTTAGTCCTTGTCATTGACATATCATTACATCACAATTTAACATCGCTTGTATTTCTAGATGTTTTGGGATTCCGGTCAGAGTTACATTGCGATGAAGGTCGAGTGGTGCTGAACAAGTCTTTGGAGAGGGATCGCCATCGGCTGGATTCTGCTGGCCGGCTTGTCTCACCAATAAGCGCCGGTTACGACTATTGTTTTGAAGCGTTCGACATGCGTCGGTGTAAAGGCGATGTTATCGTCACTGCCGTTAATTGCTTCGTAAAATCGCCACAGACTAAGGACTTTCAGATATCATTCATCGTAAGTGGCTTTTAGTTTTTAATAATGTAGTACGTACGTTTGTACGTTATAAATACTAATATCTTCAAACGAATTAAGATATATGACTGAAATAGTTGTTTAGATCACGCATTTTTAGTATATTTATATTGGCCTATTGACTCACAGATACTACAGACTGATTTACGTATAGATAAACGAACGTTTAGTGATTCAGAGAATATCGTGGTTTCCAAAATTACGTACCTACATATTCAGACAGGTATAAAGAGAGGGCTGACAGATAACATTTAAAAATGCTGACGCAGCTCATATTTGTTTATTTTTATGCTCTTTGCAAGCAAGGAACTCGCAATAAACGACATATTTCTTCAATACGCCCAATGACGGAACAAGGCTATATTTTAACTAATATTGGCCATAACGATTCATCGTTTATGAACATAAACAGAAATGCTGAGAGAGGATGACGTCAGTGGACAACGGGTAATCATAGCCCTGAGGCTAATTTTACTGTTCATATTTTGTAATATGATCGGGATAATCAGAATATTTGAGTATACCCTTAAACATACCACATATAGCAGCGTACTTAGTTAAAAAAACCTCTTGGCCATAAAATATTGCACTATATAGTAGTGTGGGTGCTCTTTATGATAGCGGAATGTATCATATAGACTACCTAGTGCCGCTGCTTTCATTACAATAACCTAAAATTTACCATTACAAACACAGAATATCGCTACGTGCACGAAAGTTATATAAAAATTGAGAACAGAAAACGTACGCAAACTGAATATTTTAATCATAAACTTAACTAAAATAGTTAAAATTTAGGACACATAACACGAAGGAAAGAAGACTAATAAATTATATTTGTGTAAATAATTTATCAAAAATATGAATCGTGGTGAGACTTATTTGTGTCACACACATTAAATCATCTAAAACTATATTTCAAAGGGACATCTGATGAGTGAGTTGATATGTGATATCCGCGACCATTTGTAAAATGGTGTTATGTCAATAAAATATTTTTATTCTACGGACGCTAGATACAAAACAAACATCTCAAGTCAGTTGATTGGTAATTCAAACAAGTTATAATAGAACATAATAGTAGTTTGCCATTAAATCTACGTCATAGTTCAGAGCTGCGACTGGGCTTTCCCGAAGACATGTACAGTATTGTTAATTTTTAATTAACACTTGTTTTGTCGCAAGGAAAAGATTATTAATGAATATTTTACAAACAATGTTTCTTGCCTGCTAGTTTACTCTGCACTTTGATTTTTTTTATATTGCTTGTAATTTACAAATATAGTTTTTAGCCTATCCAGCTAAGCTAGAATGCTTGTTTAATCGGTAACAAACCTACGGCATTACGATTGCAAGTCAATTGCCATATCCATTGAACTACCACTGGTTTCCTAAAGTGCTAATAAGCATACTTAGCCAGGTTACCGATGCTTGTAATCGGCGAACGTCAATGAATATTTTATATTAGTGTAATTACTAAAGCGTTTCCATTTACCATATTATATTGCTTAACATATTTATAATGGATGAGGTAGTGGTTTTAAACTACTTATGTTTAGGGTTTACAAAAAGAAAACGGAGCGCTTGAAAGGCTACTTTGTTGTAGGTCATGTTATTATTATTAAAACGATTGTTGTTTATTCTGTATTACCCGGCAATTTTAAACCTGGGTAGTTTATACTCTTGTTCATTGTTCAAGTTATTTCAATGAAAATTTTTAACAAAATCGCTTAAACCGTGTACTTAACAAAAATTTTTATTTATTTTCGTTTATCGCCTCAAGAATGCCGTTGTCCAGACACAATGTTTTTGTTATTGTCTTGCTACAGTTAAGCTGACCGGCTATAATGCAAGTATAGATTTATTACAGCATGATAGTTGTAATTTATTTATAATATAAGGAGATTAACGTCGGCGTTAAAGTTCAGTCGGATCAGAGTATTAACTAAAATTAAAATACACACAAAAGGTACATGATCACTAAGTTACAAAGCCGGTTTCGTTATTTAGTATGTGCATTGGAATTTTACAAAAGTGAAGGTCTCATAATATAATAAAAGCAACCGTAAAAACATGTAAAACAATAATATCTGTTTTATAAATGTTCCACTGCTGGCCATAGATCTTTAGTCAGAATCAAGAATTTTATCACGTTGGTAAACTATCCAGAAGTTAGCCAACATGTAAACGGCATTAAATTCTTTGTAAATATTATAAAATGCCTTATATATGTATATAAGCTGACATATTTATCGAACGTAGCTTAGCATAGCTTTAAAAGGTCAAAGAAGCACTTAGAACCTGTGACTCTTGAGAGTTTATCGGCCTCCCAATAGCCTTAATTTATGTTACATTAATCTTGTGATTCAAATACATACATGTGTGCAAGAATTACGTAAAATATAGTTCCGTACACAACATGTTGAAACTATATTTTGTAATACTACCATAAAAGCATTATTGCGTATAAATGGTATTTATATTAAATTTTAGTTGGTTTCATAATGAGAACGATACGGATCCCTCAGCTCGCCAATACTATTTGCATTTAGCGTTTATGTTATGCAGGTTATGCTCGACAGAATTCGCACCGTCGTGCGTCGTTTGACTATGCTATGCTATGCTATTAATGGCATCCTGTGTATTGTATTTTTTTTGTATCGCAGATGATTACCATCTCCAGCGTGTGTTTGGGTCTGACGCTAGTGGTGTACCTGTCTCTTCCTGAGCTCCGCAACCTTCACGGACGCACTCTTATTTGCCACGTGAGCACGATGCTGCTCGCGTTCGGCTGTCTAGCCCGAGTGCAGTACAGCCGGGTGCCGAACAATACTACTTGCACATTACTTGGTAAGTTAAATTCCTTACAGACAAACAATTGTTTAACGTCAGCATTCGATAGAAATTGCCGGTAAACGAAGACTCAATAATGATTATTATTTAGAAAAATGCAATGGTCCGTACCTATCCATACACGAAAACTTATAAAATTAGGTAGGACAATATAGCAGCACTCTGATTTAGTCACATTGCGAGTACCTATCAGCGAAACAGCCAACCTAGGTAGGTTAACCGCCGGCACTCTAATTCTCTGGCAGTATGTATTTTATTAAATACAATACAATATAAAGTAACAATAATATAAAATCACAAAAATTTTATCTGCAGGAAAACCCAGACCGCGGCTGCGTTAAACCAACAGTAATAAGGATCAGATTTTCTTACTATAAAGTAGGAAAATCTGATCCTTATTACTGTAGGCGTACAAGCTTGTCATTAATACTCGAATATTATAGCTAGAGATTGCAGCCTTAATTATATGTGAGATAAACAAATATTGAAAGATAGAACAAGGACCTGTAGGGCAAACCAATATTTGTTCTGTACGAAAATCGGACTCACGACCGACGGGACAAAGAGAAAAGTAAACACTATTGTGCTGAATTTCAGAAGACCTACTCAGTAATCAATAAGACCTGCCCATGCAGGCAGGTCTTATTGATTACTGAGTAGGTCTCATTAATTATTTTACTCGACAAGTAGATAACATGGGTACATTAATCAATAACAAAGGCACTTAATCTAATCTTGGCGCTTCTAGTACCGAATAATTAATTCACATGATACCTAAAATATTTAATGGCAAGTAAAACTATATATTATGCATATTATATACATCAGAAAACAGGTCTTAAATCACTGAATATGTAAATTTTATGTGAATAAAACATTGACAATATATCTTAATATGTCTTTAAAATATGTGTACGAGGTTAGGCGATTTAATAGTAACTGATGGATTATCTAATTTTATGTATTAGTTGCGATGATTGTTATGGCGATATTATCATAATCTGGTATAGTAGAAGTTACTTTATCAATAAATATGCAATGAAACATCTGCTTTAGCTATCACCAGTTATAATTAGTGAGACTATTGTTGTTTACCATGCACTATTTCAGACCTGCTACAGAATTTTGTAAAAGAATATTAAGTCACTTTTAAAAATACGTAGTAGTATAATCTCCACGTAAAGATAAAAGTTTTCTAGAGGGACACAAGTTTATAGTCAACTTATAACGTTATTTGTAAGCATTATTACTTGCTTGCTGCAAGTAAAAACACTAAAAACTAAAGCTACTGGTGCCAATTCTGTTGTCACAAAATTCTCTAATCTTAGCTAAAAATCTCTAAAATTTATTTTAGTCCTATCACGTTTAGCGATTTCAGAATACGAAATGTCGTTTGACAGGACTAAACTAAATTTTAGAGATTTTTAGCTAAGATTAGAGAATTTGTGACAACAGAATTGGCACCATTGTCTCAGTATGCATACTTTTATATATTTCCTTTCAAGCTACAGAACCTTCCATGTTCGTGTCTTATTCACAGTTTCGATTCGACTCGTACCAGCGATTTTTATTAACATAAATGCAAAAAAACATGTATTGAAAAAAATCTGCGGTCTTTTTTGGATATGATAACTTGAAGACCAGGCACAAAAAATACCGGTTATATTACTTAAATTATGACAATGAATTATCTAAATTACAACCATTCTACGTATTATGTTGATGTGTCTAATAAAATCTGTTCTGTATCAATCGAGACAGATGTCTATATATAGGCAAAAACACTTATAAAATCGGCTAAGTTCGAGTCGTACTCGAGCAGCGAGATCGCGAGGTATTTTACTTTAGTATTTACACTAAGTATAATAATTTTAAAGGACATACAAACAACCGTTACATAAAAGCATTGGATATTATATGGTGACTTTACTGAAGTAGACACTTAAGTAACGTTACGATTTTTTATTATTTGATAAGATATCTGCTATAATAAATATACTGTATTATAACAACATTTCATCCGACTACATAAAATATGAAATGTTCTCAACACAAAAGATATACTAATAGTCTCAAAGGTAAGACAGATAGACGGTGATAAGCCTTATAATTGTGTTCCTTATATTGAGAATACAAAATCCTATAAGTTACCAACTTTACGTTTAGCTATTATAGTGTCCACGAGTTGTATTCATGTCGATAATACCTACGATGAATAATAGTATGTCATAACTTAAGTACTTAATGTGAATCAGTTTAATCCACCACGGTATTTACGACTAGATAACATCTGCTTGCTATAAAAACACTAAAGATTGGAGTAGGGCGGTTATCTAAATAATTATGTGTGAAGAGGCAGCGATATTATAATGTGTTTTATCAGAGTTTTGCAAAAATGCACTTGCAATTTGATAGCATGATGTCCTGACTTAATTTTTTTGTAATTTTTTGTAATAAAGTGTATGATGAGGTAGTGCCGTGCCATAAATCTACGCTTATGTCAGCGACCGATTTTTAGGTTGGGTTCGATCTCCATTCCGAGCAATTTGTTAATGGTTTATATTGTAGTAAATTCACAGCACGAAGCTTGTAGACGTTATTTTAAGCTGTATTTATAGAGAAGGCTCTATTACGTGGGTCTTGGATCATTAAAACAGAAGAAATGAAGGTTTAATGAAATTCTGCCTTAATTGTCAAACGCACCTGAACGCATGATGGAAAGGTGCGGTTTAGCGTCAATTATATATATAATTAATTTATATTTAATTTTATTACTTAGCCTGAAATTCTCAAGATAATTCCTCCTAATCTTACAAACTTAAAAACCACCATATTTATAATAGACGTGAAATATAGAATATGATGTTTATATAAGGAAGAAATATATAGGTAATAACTGCATTTCCGTTCGTTACAAGTTTTGAAATCATACAGTTAATTACAATGTTATCCATAATAATATGTACCAGATGCAATATGTTAAAAATCACGTCAGTAATAATCCTAACAATATAATACCTAAACTGATAGTCAATTACATATAGGCATTTGATATTGTGTTGCAAATAATTTTGATATGGACCACATTTCCTTATGATAACAATTATACCAACAGGGGACAAAAATATGCGATCCAAAAAATAATTATACCTAGTGTGGATGTTCTTTGTGTCCGTTATTTAAATGTTTCTAAAGTCCCCCGTGACATATAATTGATTCTTAGTGCGAGAGTTATCTAATTTTTAGTTATATGACAAAATGTACTAAAATTATACGCATGCTAAATGACATTAGGTGCAACCATTGATATCCTAATTATAAATGCAATTGTGAGTTTGGTTTTTATGCTGTCACACCTTAACTACTCGACCGATCATCATGAAATTTTGCATACACGTTTTCAATTGCACAGAAAAGGACATTGAATACCTTTCATCCAGGAAAAAGTTCTGTTACCGATAGATAGAAACTTATTGATAAAACCTACATTATCGCAAGCGAAGCTGCAGACAAAATCTAGTTATTAATAAAGTCTACATTTAACTGAGCTCATCTCCTCTAAATCTAAATTGTAACGATCAAGCGATTGAATATATTTTTAGATCTTTGTTCACATAACTCAGAGTATTGAGTCTATCATGGCGTCGCAAGTACTTAGTAGTGCTTATACATATATCTAATCATTGATTCATTATCACGTGATGCTATTGGATATGCTACAATAAATTAACAACAAGTGATTTGGAGTGATGACTCCGTCCGTTAATCTATCAAAATTATTGCATCTTTTAAAATACATACATCCAACCTTCAGTATTTAAAAGTGTTTACATGTTCCAAAAAAATATATGCTTTAACATAACTCTAAAATAGTTATATGTATAGCATTGAGGATTCAGGTGTCAAGATTTGCATGTAAATATTGCATAAAGTACCTACCTATAAGACCTTTTTATTATTCACTTAATATCAAGTTAAATGTTTGGTGTGATAATCGGCAAACAAATGCCATAATTAAATACGGATCTTGGGTTTTATAACAAATATACCAGTTAATAATGTAACAAATATACCAGCAAAAACTTGGTACTCGATATTACACTAAGTAAGGACTAGTCCACCAGTCATAGGAGGTTCAATCTCTTTGTCAGCTTTGTTATAATAGTGTGCGAGCAGCTTTACACACACCATGTGTAGGTTTAAAACTGCTGGAAATCTTAAGCAGAACACTTGAAGAACCATTAAGGTAGCAGAGATAGCACTAGCACTGACAGCCTCTCATATTAGAAACCTATTATAATGAAGGTGCCCTTCATTCCGATCTTAGCCATTTGTTATGATATGAGCTAAAATTTACATTTCTTCGGTTAATCGTTACGACTACAGAGCGCCGCACTGTGGGCTGAAAATCGACCTCCATAGACATAGAAATGAAAGTTGCTAGATGTTCGTTTTGTTGACAGATATGGCTTCTATTAGCTATTATACACATAACAATGTCGTCTGAGCTAACTCCGCACAGAAATGAATTTATTATAAGGTTTTTTCGAAAAAAATGTATGGAGGAGCTAGCATGAAAAATCTGAATATCTCTGAACTTGCAAGGAAAACCGTAATATCCTCAGAGATGGTTATAGGACTAATTATTTGTGATTTTTTGACATACTTCATATAACGGTACCTGTTGCAGATTTTTTTTTAAAAATCATCTAATTTTTAATTAATTTTTTTTAACATTAAACGATTTGTTTTGTTGTAAAAGTAAAGAAACAACACGTTATATGCATATAATACTAAATCTTCGCCAGTTATTTGTTAAAATATCAAGAAAATTATTTTTGCCTTACATAGTATATATGTTTTAAAACAGGTAATTGGATACCATTACTAAACTTTGCATACAGGTAAACCACTGAATATTAAATTAGCCTTCTAATGAGTTCTGAATAAGAGATTAAGTGATGCAATATCGCACAATGGTAACTACGGAGTACACTAATTAAAATCTTACAGGTAAGTACATAAGTAAACTAATTAGTTAATTAGACATGTTACGAGTTCTAAGAAATATTTTCGACAACTGTCTAATTATTTTATTATTATGTCTAAATGAAGGTATTTTTTTAAATCATTAAATTCTACTAATGTCAAAGTAAAGATCAATCGATAAGTTAGTTATTTTATTAACGCTAATAATAGGCATTAAATAAAAAGAAAATAAATTAAAAAGGTATTTTTTAATAGTTGATAAAATTTATATAAAACAAAACATAGGTACAAAAGTATGCAAAAATATAAATAGGTACAAGAATAGTAATATAAAATATTTAAAAATAAATCAATTGCAAAACATAGTTACGTACCAAAGCTAAATAACGAAAGATCATGAAAAAATTACATTGAATAGAATTATAATTAAAAGCACAAAAAGTTTCTAGTTTTCCTTATCACTCTCGTCGATTTCTGAATCAGAATCTAGATTGCCTAGAAACTCAAAGTCAGTTTCTTGAAACTGAATTAAATTGAGGGTTTCAGGAAATAAATCCTCCTTTTTCTTGGCATCTAACTTGGGCCTTTGTACATTTATAAAAGGATCCGAAGAAACAACTAACATATTAAGGATATCATGATTCGAATCTTGCCTGCTCTTTTTCTGCGAATGATGTTCCCGAAACCTCCTAAAATCTTTATTGCGAGACTCGGATGCTTCTTCCGAGAGACTTCCTATGGGTACAACATCATTCTTCTCGATTATGTCTGCCCCGTGTATAAGTAATCTGTGGACGGTTGATGACATATAGTACCAGTCATATAATTCCACGTACCTCTCTGCTGTTTTGAAGGCATAATCTTTAAATTTAATTATATCTACTTTTTCCCCGGAAGTTATTGCCTGTAAAATCACAGCAAATCTTCTTATTAGTTCTTCGTCCAACCCAGTAATGGCTGCAGTTTTATGGGGAAATTTGAAAAACTTTCTTGCAGTGTTGCCGTCATTAGTAGTTCCGGAACCTTGTTTAACAATGTCAATCAATAGATTTAATTCGTCTTTAAATTTGTCTTGAATAATCTTTTTTCTCTTACTTAGCATTTCTTTGTGCTCGTTACCTCTCGCAGCCCACTCTTTAAAATCTAGTCTATACGAAATATGTAGTAAACATTCCATACAATTTATACGGGCGTGTAGAGATGACAATCCAAACTCGTATATATCAGAAGATACGGTCTTTGCTGTTACTACACTCAAACGGTTCATTTCTGTCGGTTTTGCCAGACACAAATAGCATGATGAACTTGATCTGGCTTGAGACAAATACGTGCAGACTTTACCATCGATCATTGTCATCATTAGGTGATGATTCACCCTGTTTCTATTATTGCACTCTGTAGGAATGAGAGCCTTAATTTCTTCATCCATTCGTCGTTTGTGTTCGATGACTACTGCTTCGCTTTCCTTCACAAAAGTAAATTGAACTGGACGACAATAAATTGCTGAGCATGGTTTTGGGTTCATCCACAAAGTATTGTCTCCATCAGTCAGTTTTAGTGGCACCAAGGAAGTCATGAAAATACTTGAATCGTCTTGATCGCTATCCATTTTCTGCTTGTATCGGCTTTGGTTTGACGCACCATCGAAACCCCATTTAGATATCAATTTTAAATCCTTATTTTGCACATCATCGTTAGGAAAACTTTGGAGGATTCTTTTGACCGTAATGTCGAGTAAAGCTTGAAGGGTTATTCTTGCCGATGAATCGGTCACTAACACTGATTGCTTCGGAGGATAGCATGCCAGCTTGGTTTGTTGCACTTTATAGTAGGATGGATAAATATCCTTTCTACCTTCCCGAATAGCTGACTCTCGTAAAGTGATGTATTGCCACTTTGATAATTTTAATGAAAGGAGTAATCCAAGTGCTTTTTCTGGTGTAAATAAGATAGTTTTCACCGGTTGCTTAAGCGTTTCCTTAATTTTAGAGGCTGCTTCAGGATGTTTCAGCATATATTCGATTACAGATGCGATATCCTCACAACCTTCTTCCTTAAAACGCGCTGCTGCTGTATATGCCAATTCACTGGGATTGTCAGTTTTATGCTCATCAGATCTTCTCTTCTTCTGTTTGCTTTCCAGATCTTCGAATGGTTTTCGTGACCTCTTTGTCATTGTACCAACAGAGTATGATGTTGAGGGTTCTGGAGAGATTGATCTTGATCCCTCAGCAACAGTTGGTTCTTGAGCGACTAAATTTATACAACTTGGCCAATCGATAGTTGCTTGCAGCCAAATTTCGTATTGTTTTCTAAAAGTATCAAGAATTCGGTGAGATTTTTGCCACCTTTGTGATGCAGCTCGTACAAATCTCCGACAAAATTCTTTTAGAGTCACTTGATCTTCAACGGAAAGACAAACGTCTAGGCGGGATATAACTTCACTAAACAATACCTCATGATCAAATGAAGTACTCTTACATTTTAGAAGAACGAATAGGTCTAAATTGGTATTTAAACTTTCCATTATAAAATTTCACAGTGATATGTTAGGGGTAACAAAGCTTAGAATAAACTAAATTATGATGCAAAATGTTAACCATTTTATATTTCAGTCCAACATTAGTTAACGACCTCATTAGACAGTTGTCGAAAATATTTCTTAGAACTCGTAACATATCTAATTAACTATTTAAGTTACTTATGTACTTACCTGTAAGATTTTAATTAGTGTAATCCGTAGTTACCATTGTGCGACATTGCAAATCACTTAATCTCTTATTCAGAACTCATTAGAAGGCTAATTTATTATTCAGTAGTTTACCTGTATGCAAAGTTCAGTAATGGTATCCAATTAACTGTTTTAAAACATATATACTATGTTAGGCAAAAATAATTTTCTTGATATTTTAACAAATAACTGGCGAAGATTTAGTATTATATGCATATAACGTGTTGTTTCTTTACTTATACACCAAAACAAATCGTTTAATGTTAAAAAAAATTAATTAAAAATAAGATGATTTTTAAAAAAAATTCTGCAGCAGGTACCGTTATATGAAGTATGTCAAAAAATCACAAATAATTAGTCCTATAACCATCTCTGAGGATATTACGGTTTTCCTTGCAAGTTCAGAGATATTCAGATTTTTCATGCTAGCTCCATACATTTTTTTCGAAAAAACCTTATAATAAATTCATTTTTGTGCGGAGTTAGCTCAGATGACATTGTTATGTGTATAATAGCTAATAGAAGCCATATCCGTCAACAAAACGAACATCTAGTAATTTTCATTTCTATGTCTATGGAGGTCGATTTTCAGCCCACAGTGCGCCGTGGAATCCTGAGATTATACATATTCTACTAAACATTACGCTTCTTAGAAGTTGGCCAAGTGTCAAAACCTTTAACATATACGATGATATTACTTGGTGTAAGCTTAAGAACTCGGAGAATAAAATTAAATGTTGGAAATAAAGTGTGCTATTTAGGTACCTATTAAAATTGATACAGAAGTTTTGGGTATAATAGTAAATGAAACAAGTGGTCACTACTGCGGTCTTCTGAATAATCGCCAAGCCTTGACCAAAACCCACTTAGTCAGATGAGTCAGTGTTGAACTAATCTAAAAATAAAAATGGCGTATATTAGTCCCTACATTAAATAAGCTTGTACTTGAGTATTTGAGTAGATAATATTTTTCCTTGACGTATTCAAATATCTGTTTAAAAAATACCGACATATCCAGTAAGTACAATCAATTAATCAATGCTCGTCTGGTTGTAATTTTGTAGTCGTATGGATATACATACATGAAATAATTTGAGAAGTAAAGTATTATGAGAACGTTAGCCTGTTATAGTTGTTTAGCTATATTTATATATATAATTAAATTGTAACTGATCAATGTCTATACACAGACGATATTTAAGAAAAATCATGCGATGGTCTTATTATATAGAAGCTAAAACAATGATTTTGAAATTTCTTCTCTGTCCGTCTGTCTGTACCTTTGTACGCGGATCACGCAAAGACTACTGTACAAAATTGATGCGGTTTGCACAGTTATATTGCTGGAGATTTAAATTAAAATCTGGAGCATGTATCAAATTAATACGCTGCCTAGAAACTGAGTACATAATTATTAGTAATAAGAAATTTTTGATACACCGCCTACAAGTCGTAGTAACAAGAATTGGTTGGAGGATCGAACATCTACGCGTATGTATGTTGGATGTGTCTAGATTAGCTTCTTCTTACTTCCTAATCTACGCGTACAAAGTCGTGGGCAAAAGCTAGAAGGCATTAATAATGCTGCTATACCTGGAACTTACTACAGCACAAAAAAGAACTGCATAAGAAACTATCAACTACCTATGTCGAATGATGACGATAGTTTGTTGAAGAACATCTGTATATGTAGTAATAAGTAGAATAATATTATATAGTACAATGTTTGCACAGGGTACGGCATCTACTTCGGGTTCGCGGCGGCGTTCGCTTGGCTCAACGTCATGTGCTTCGACATCTGGTGGACATTTGGGTAAGTTTTGTTAAGAATCAACACAAACATTTAGACTGGCTACGCGATGCAAATGACGTGTGAATCGAGCAATCGTATTAAATCTTTGCATGTATCTTTATGTTTCTCAACACCCATACATACTCGAGCATTGAGTGCGTCGTTTCGTTAGGCCAATTTCAGATTGGAATACTTATGTATATTAGAATGTCGTAGGCGGTGGCAGCGGCAGCGGCCAATATCTAGAGTTAGAAACCAAGTGAATTTAATAATCTTATGTATAGCTTGTATTAAATAGTTAATTGTCACCTGCTTTATCGGTGAAGAAAAATATTGTGAGGAAACTTGCTTGTCTGACAGTTCTCCATATTGTTCTCAATGATATGTAAAGTCTGTCAAACCGCACTAGGCCAGCGAGGTGGACCATGGTCTAACCTTTCTCAAGCTGAGAAATGCCCGTGCCCAGCATAAGGACATTTAATATAATATAGGGGTAATATGTATATTACATAGTATAGTTTGAATTAAGTTCCTGACTGGTATGTGAGGGTATTTACTTTTTTAATTGTTATGTTCAAACACAAAGTTACAGTAACATGCAGTTACCGATTAATCTTCCTCTCGTGTTATTCAATTAACCCTTAGATAATCAAATCCGCTTTTATATTATCATCGGTATATTCTCTGGTCAATAGACATAACACAATCGATCTTCTTCTGTTTCCAAGACAGAGGAATAGCAAATAAAACTAAGTACCTTAAAGTTTTATTATAAATAGGTAGGAACGAAAGTATTGGTTTCAAACTTAAATCTTAATCTTCGTTAAATGTGATCTTGCTTAATATGGAAGAACGTATAATAAGGCTAACTGCCACTTTATAAAAAGCCTTTCTCATACAGATATGGAGCTCATGTTGTGCAATTACACTACTATTACTACATAAATAAGCAGGACAGGTGTAAATATACTCCTTGCTTTTATAATATAACACTGCTTCACGTTCGATATAACATTGCGTTCACGTCTTAGATTAGGCTCCGACCACGTGAATTTGTTTATATCATAACGTTGAGAAAATATTCAGCCGAGTAGTGCGCCAGACATTGCAATACTTTTATTCACACAGTTTAGTTTTGAACTATATACCAAACTATATCGAAATCCAGTTCACTTTAATATTAGCTATTCGAGAAGGCAAGGCAATACATACGTTATGTGGTAACTGATACAAATATTTCTATGTAACTGTATAATCTAGAATAATTTCTATCACTCATAATAACGAACTATAATATTATTTTCTATAATATTAAAATATTTTCGCTAAAAGCTTATAAATATTTAGATCTTATAGAATAAAGATGACAAGATATTTTTAAGGCTCACTCTTTAAAAAGTATAATTCGAATACAATATTAAATGTTGCATAGGATTTTCAGACCGTTTATATATGTATAGGTATTTCTAAAATTCAGTGAATGAAAATGTTTACACAGCAACTGTTGATATTTTTCTTCGTAACGTAGTACTAGTTCTACAAATTATTCAAGAAATTGAGATATGGGTTGCGATGATCACAAATCTATCAGCCTTCCTACACAATTCACAGATGTGTAAATAACGGAACTAGACGTTGGCTGGGAATTGGGGAGAATACAGCTAGCGCGCTGACTCGCACGCTATTCGTGAAACTGTGCTATGTTTCCGGCCGCTTGGCAAGTTCATGTTTATGTAGCTATCAAAAGAAATTATGTGTTAATGCTAATGTCATCACTTATCACCCATCTTACAATTCCTGAGAGTTTTGCTCAGAGCCGTTTGTCGCAATGTGGGCAAATATTGGTCTTGACTTATTATAGTTATCGATAAGTTTACACACAAGCTCTTTGATATTTGCACATGGCAAGAAACTCAGGGCTCTTGCAAGATGTTTAAAATAATATACAAACACAACTAATACTCCAATGATCTAATGGTAGTTAAACATTAACAATAGCAAATAAATGAGTCAGACTGGCGTTGTTACCTACATTTTATGTGATATCAAGGGCATAATGCAACAGGATTTAGGATGGGGTGATAAAGCGTTTATTATCATAAGAGGACATAAATACTAATATAATCATGTGAATACCTACATAGTTTTTGTTGCTATGTTCATTTTTAATGGTCATACAATAGCTACTGTTACTGTCGACATTGAGTTGTTTGAAATTTAGTTTTTTCATTCTCAAGTCGCTTTTTTTGAATTAAGAGTTCAATGGAATGGCTTAGCTTTTTTGATATTCTGTTAAACTTATCAGATTTTTAATCTGAGTATTTTCATTTAACTCATTATAAGATTGAAATTAAACTACTTTATACAGATTTTATCGCGTTGTTTAACACTTCATTACGTTATTTAGAATATATTACACTACTACTGCTTTTAATCTATATCTACTAATTTTTAAGCTATTTAAATTATTAAACCTATTTATATTTATGTTTACACTTTCACCGACGGTCACGGGGAGACTAGTCTACTAGTCAACGCGATAAAATCCGTACCTATAAAGTAGTTTAATTTCAATGAATAACATTCGCGTAAACAGAAGACAATATTATCATTATGAGATATCACCTCAAAATGACCTTTATTTTAGAGTCTTTCGCCAAGTGTGTCTGTCAACGACAGTCTACGCTAATATTGTATGTTTCACAATAATGATGTATGTTGTGTGATTAGGTCGAAAGCAAAGGTTCTATGGAAATAGTTGTTGTACTATCTATTATTGTAATTAGTCATTTGATTTGTAAGTATTGATTATGAGTGTAGTTTAATATTAGGGAGTGTCGTGTACACTCTAGTAGCTTAGATACCTACATCTTCGTCATACTTATTAAGTATAAGTTAGGGCATGTCTATGATAAGTTAATTAGTTTGACCTAAACTTGTTCCTCTTCTAATTGACCTTGAATGTTGTCTGGATATGAATGCTTCGGATATAGACAATAGGTTTATGACTTACGGGTATTGTGAATAGTGTTTTTTATAAGATTGATATCTTTGCTTGTCTAGGAAGTAAACATAAATTTTTACTTCCTAGTTATTGACTAATACTTAAGTAGGTATTTATAAAAGGCAGACTATCACATTATTCTTTTTTTTTAGTTTTGTGCTGCGTATCGTAGATCTTTTGACATTAATAATATTTTTGATCATTTATTTGTTCTCGTAAATTAATAGTGTCTTACTATTTCAATTAAATCCTAATCTTTTTCAGTTAAACTGTTCACAAATATGTATATTATACAGGCATATTATATATTTGAGCATTGTTATCTTATTTAACGATTTAATGTAATACATTTTTTTATTCGTTTGTTTAATCATTACTTGTTATCAAATCAAATAAACTTAACTGATTAAACCTTACATTTGAATTTACAGTAATATAAAAATGCAAATCATATTACAACTCACATTTTCGCATTTTCGTAAACATTTCTACAAATTAGATATTAACACTTAATTGTATGATGTCTGCAGTAAGATTGAATAGGTCAACCGCGAGCATTTCAATTAGCCAGACCTTAATGAAAACCGACAGTATAAAAAAACGTTTTTAACGTCCGTTTGTTGAGGTGGGGCTCTAATTAAACCTAATACACCCATCACTCTAACATAATAATACAATTAAAGAATATGATAAATATTAAATGTGGCAACGTATATCCGAGAAGGTCGTGTACTTTACTAGCTTTATTTAAACCATATTCCAGAATTACGATAACATTCATAAACCATATGTATGGTAAATGTTAACACGCTTACAGTTTTGTTTACAATTTCATAGTTCAGCTGAAGTGTACACGATTACACGATTAGTAGCAAACGTACCCGCGCTATCTGCGTACCTACTATAATGAACTTATTATGTTCAAAGCTCAGCTATCGAGGGCCTGCATGTTATCTGTACCTGGGTGCTTATTATCTTATATTTTTTGCTGTCATTTATCCCAGTGATTAGTGTGTTAATCCCCATGACTTAAACAAGTAATGGAAGCAGTAACATCCAATAAAGGATACATACATAGGCGTAATAGCTTAGGCGCGCCCAACGTTACGACTTAATACTTAACTTGTTTGTAATCGTCATAAAGGAAATAGTTCAAAGCTTTATTATACCCACATTTTGCATTGTGTCTTAACTGATATGCCTTGGTATATCTCCTAATTGTCTGATCTATTGACTACTTTCTATACTTTTATTTAGTTAGGTAGCCGGTCTATGTATAGTGATAGATTTGTTATAATTGTGGTTTATCAAATAGATATGAGTATCGTGGTAACAAAGTAAGTCTGTTGACTGCTGCATTAGTATGCTTTGGCTAACGTATATTTACTTTAAAGATCGCTTGGGCAAAGGCACATTAAAAAAAATGTCTACATATAAAATAATTTCAATGCGTGCTCTGTCATCATGCTAATTAACTATGTCATGTTAAGTGCAAAACATCCTTAATGCATGATAGTTTTGCACCAAGAATCTATAATAAAATTTCTGATGTCAAAAAATATGCCTTTAAAAATATTTAAAAAACTGTCAATAACTGATTAATTGAACCATATTATATAAATTATAGTGCACTAATGATTTATATAAGACCTTAATTGTATTTATCTTCATTCGACTTAAACATGGTTGCATTTCTGATTATTTTATAAATGTTGTCTGTAGGAGTGTCCGTACAGTGCAGCCGATGCGGAAAGCAGATGCCGAGTTCCGACGGTTCATGTGGTATTCTCTGTACGCGTGGAGCAGTTCGATATTGCTGACGTTAACGATGTTCCTATTCGACAAGTATCCCGTCGCCAGCTACCTGGACGCCAACATTGGAGACGGCATGTGCTGGTTTGGTACCCGTGAGTACTTCATGAATATTACAGGCCTCTTATAACGTTCACAATTTCAACCACGAAAAGAGTCTAAATAGCTGTCATAGCTTGTTTTAAACAGTACATGTAAAATTGTCTTACCATCTTAAAAAACTATAGCAGATTTGGAACTATTATTGATTCCTTTGTAAATATGAGTTTAAACTTTGTTTGAGGTTAAAATATAATTGACATGACGGACCTTAGTAGACCTTAGCTACAGCTGACCCGCGTAACTTCTTTAGCGTCACATAAGAGAATTTTCCCCGTTTTTGCAACATTTTCCATTGATGCTCCGCTCCTATTGGTCGTAGCGTGATGTTATACAGCTTATAGACACACTAAAAGAATTTTTTAATTTGAACCAGTCGTCAGATTAGTGAATTCAACCAACCAAACAAACAAATTTTTCAGCTTTATATGTAATAATAACATAATAATATCTTAGGTGCTCTTTATTACAAATTAAGAGGACCTAAGCGGTTAATATATACCTACTTAAACCCAAGTAACCTCAATGAATTGCGCTCTTGCACCAGGACAAGCTATATAAAATAACAATGTAGATCACGTACATACGGTCTATGTTTGATATCTGTCTGCGCACTTCCTATGCTAGTTTGAATTACGCCAAGCCCAAGTTTATTTTAATTCATAGCAGGTAAGATTACTTTAAATCTTTGCTTAAATTACGACTCTATTAGGCACAATAATACAATTATTTTACATTTATTAATGAATTAAAGTATTATTATTTAGTGACTAACAACTAACAGTAGATGAGTTTGTTGTGTGTTTTAAATATAAATATATTAAATTTAATACATGATAAAGATTTTCTTTTATAAGAATGTTTTGTTGTGATTAATGTATACTTTTGGTAAACGCTCACGCGTTTAAAATAAACTCGCGCCAGATTTCTGCGTAAAGAAAAATAATAAACATATTTAATACGTCATTTATTATTTGGGCTACTCAGTTCCTACAATATACCATTTTAATTTAGCTATCAGTTCGATATAAACATATGATTTATGACGCACTTGTTATCACTAGTAAATCATATGTGCCAGGGTTGCCATACAAACAAAAATATAGAGCATAACGATTATAATTAGGAAAATGGGCTATCGTAATACGAATGCTTGTTTTGTATGTGTATTTAAAAAAATATCAAGTAAAATGTTAAATAACCTTTTAAACCGCGGCGACACACCGGTGACCAGAGACAACAGAGTTTCAATTATATCTGGTATTTTAAGACATGACAGATTAAATAAACCTGCAGTCAGTTTAAAAAAATGCATCGAAAGGCTCAGTCATCACTTCCACAAAGCATATTAAATTTGGGTTCTGTTTACATAATATCTCGAAAAGGTTAGCACGAACGCAGTAACATATATTCGCCATCCGCGTGACACAAAACTGATCATATAACTAACATTGCTAATTTGGATTATATGTGTATACTAAACGTGTAATCAGTAGAGTATAATTTTAAATATAATCACTAATCATCACAAACATAGAAGCTTGAATTGATAGAGTTTGGATTGTAAACATTGACTCAAAGTTAAGAAGTTTTGGGTTTGATCTTTAAACTGTAATGTATTTTCGATGTCACTGATTTTCTTACCTATAAGGTTTCATGCCTTTCTTTTGGGTTATTCCATACATTTTATTATTATAGATATTGAAGGATATTGACCATTGATCGAAAGTAATTAGGCTAGACGGCGCGTCGGCGGCGGTGTCGCGGTCGCGTCGTTATAATTGATATAAGAACGTAATTGCCTAATTGATCAGAATTCTGGTTAGTGGGTTGTATACGCGTATTGGATAAAAATATCGTAAGATATTGAAAGGCGGGTATATATGTATATATACCTATATATGTGTGTTTTATGTAATCGTAAATAGCCTAATAGATTTAGGACATAAAATAATAAAGCAGTGTAAGAAGAACATTATAATAGATATGCTATCTATTATAATGTTCTCCTTTATCATGTTATGCTTACATGTACATAATAAACAATTTCAATCAATCTTACAATCTGTTGCAGTCTCTCGCACAGTTCTAAACAGGTCTCTCCTAATTAGTTAAAATCTTAATTTTTATTATTAATTTATTAAGCCCAAATTGTTATGGACATATGTACATCATATTTGTATAAAAAAGGAAGAATGTGCTTATCAATTTGCATTCGGCATTTATGATTTCTAAACTATTTATATACATATTATTTTAAACTAACAAAAAGACGATTTAAGAACATAATATGGCCTTTTTGTTTGTTTAATATTACTTATATTAACGATTAAATTTTTATAACAGTGGTAGCTATAAGTATATATATTAAATCTATAGTTAAAAATATAAGCATCTCTCGATTGTAAATAATTAAATATAAATTGTCATGCAAAATGCACATATGTGTGTAGTATAAAAACGACTGTCATGTCTGTTTTATTTCAGTGCTTCTAAAGTTAAATAAAGATATAATATAATGTTTATGACATTTTCAGTTCAAAACTCTCAGTCAGATTGGCCACATTACATATTCTTTGTGATCCCGATGGGCCTGGTGTCGGGCACCAACTTTGTGTTGTGGGTGCTGACGGCTCGGCATTGTGCTCGAGTCAAGTCGGAGGTGCATCGACTTCAGGCGGGATCTGTTGGAGACCGCGCGAAGAGACGTTTCCGGGTTGACAGAGCCAAGTGAGTAAATAAGCACTATAAAATCACAAATCAAGCAAGTATGAACTATATAGATAGAATAATCTAAGCCTTAAAGCATATCTGCTAAATCTGCTCCAGACATTCAGAGATATGATATTGTCATTACATTTATATAATTTTGAAAAACTATTAAACTACTCATACTTTTGAACTTTACTACTACTAAACTATTTAAATTATTAAATTGTTTAGATTTACACTTTCCCCGACGTTTCGGTTGCTTTTCAGCAGCCATGGCCATGGGGCTCCCCGTGTAAGTACTTTAATATTAACATTCAGAGACATTTAAAGAAGATTTGAGTTATTCTTTAGTAAAGTTTCTTCCTAGTAAACCTTTAAAAAAGTAATTATTTTATCGACGTTAAACGTTTATGAGTGTGGCAGTAAGTCTAAAAAACTTGGATATATTTTTCTATTTCATGATATGCTGAGTGTAGAATACCAATCGACCGTCTGGTTATTGCCCGTAATACATATAATGACAAATACGAATACATACCGAAACGACGAAATGGTTCAAATCAGACAAATCAAATTATATTATAAAGAAAGCTTAACCGAAAGAGTTGTTTAAAAATTAGTTCCGTTATTGTAACCTATTTATCAAATGATCAGAATAAATTTTTATGGTATTTATATTTAGCCCAAGTACTTCAATGTAATAAGTTTATTTTGATTTCTCCATCAGGAAAAAGTTATTATTTGATAAACATGTTCAATGTGTGTAGACAATCTTTCAACAGTGTTTGAAGACAGATAATTCTATAAGATATTGCAAAATATTACGACATTAATATTTTATTTAATGAGTAAGTGAGATCATTACAAAATAGGATACTTATGTATAATACTCGTAACAACTACTTTTCAATAACCAATCAATTAAATCGTTCACTATGTAATTTCTTTACATGAAGTAGTTATTTTCAAAAATAGTTACTTCCGATCAATACTATAGTTAAAAAAGTTTATGTTAACAAATGCTCGTTTAGCACATTTATAGCATGCTTGATAAGTTAATTATAGTTTAACTTGAGTTAACTGTTTTATGACACAACAAGATGGATGTAAAAACCCAGAATTCAACCTCTTCGTCTTAAATGTAAAAGTAATGAAAAGAAATGACCTTTATAACCTAAATATCTCGGGGGTCTTTTGACCCACAAGGCTCATATTCAAACCCGACCGAGGTATGACCTCGAGGTATCACACCAATTTGCAAGTCAATCGGTCCAGTGATTCCGGAGTTATTCCTGTCACTAACAAACTGTCACTAACAGACAGACACACAGACCCACATAGTGTTTTCATTAATCTCTTCGAAGAAAACTCAGAGTTTAATAAAGTAAACGTGACATTATACTAACTACTAATGCTATGATACATTGTTGACATTTGTTTTATTTTTGTTGTAATACCAGGACATGAAACAAGCGTTATACGCACATTTAACATTTTTGCTTTTCACTTAAGTAATTATGCAAATGTCATATCGTAAATCAACGCTCTGCTTACGCGGTTTTATATAACTAAAATAAATTAGATTAATTGAATGACTCCGCAAAATCCACAAGCTAATATTAATTTATCCAAAGCGTAGGTGCTAGATAAAAAATATATTAATGATTCAAGTACGGTTCATCTACTAATAACATTCAGCGGCGAGTGATGAAAAATAAAGAGCGACTGTATTAAGATTTAGTTTTCCTGTGTATATGTAACGTGTGTACGGATATGTAATTGTCTAGTTTCCACATGGATTTTCCAAACGTATTTAAAAGTAAGGTAAATTGTAGTTGAATAGGAAATCGAATAATGTTTATAATAATAATAATAATATTCAACCACATACACACAACATTGTCTAGCCCAAACTAAGCAGAGCTTGTACTATGGATACTAGACAATGGATAAACATACATATATACAATTTTTTTTTGGAAATACATACATGTTATAAATAGAAACACCCAGACCAAGACAAACATCCATGGTCATGCACACAAATGTTTGACTTGTGCGGGAATCGAACCTGCGACCTCAGACATGGCAGTCGGTTACACTAACCACTACGCCATCAAACAACTTATAATTCATTAAAAAACAAATAAATATCCGAGTTAATCGTCGCCATCGAGGCCGACTAAACACGGGTAGACTTAATGTGATGGTATTAGTATTGTTACGATGTTTCATTACGGCGTAGAGGAGCAAGGGTTTGCTGTGTACTATGGGGTTACGTTGCTGCCACGGGTTTTATAATGAACAAAGAGTAAATCTGTCGTATAGCCCTGTTTCCTTGACCCGCAGTACATCTAGCGCCTATTACTATTCACCTTAGGATTACAGGCATTTCTTTTTATTGTGATACTAGTTTTTGAACGCGGCTTCGCTCGCGTAAAAGTAGTTTTGGTTATGTTAGTAACAGTACTTTTTAAAATATATACTTTATTACTCCCATGTTACTTCGTGATAATAAAGCTTACTAATGGTGAAATTTGCTTTAAAATCGGTTTTGTAGTTTTTGAGTATTTAACTCAAAAACTACAAAACCGATTTTAAAACAAATTACAAACAAACAAAATATTTAAGGTAAATTCGATCTGTGTACTAGATTGCACATGGTGGTGAAAGGCATTTATTTTTATTTTGTCATTTGAAATCGATCAATGTACAAGATTACACGACGCACGTGGTGCGGTAAGGCTCCGTTCAATCAGTAATGCGACGTCTATTTTATTCTAATTTTCCTTTAGCAGTAGTTATGTTACGTTCAGAATATTTAGACATTCATCTACTTGCTATGACATGTAGTGACGCGCTCAATTCGGTTTACAATGCACGACATTTATAATCTATACAACTTAATAAAATTACGTTATGTAGAATAGTATAATATAATGTTTTTAACTCTCAGTTATATTTAATTTATTTGCTACCCAGATACATTCTGACGGGAAAGCTTTGGGTAGTGATGGGTGCCGGTTGGATTTCTGAGTTGCTGTCCACGCTGACATCAGAGCCTCCGTGGCTGTGGATGATAATCGATCTCATCAACGAACTTCAAGGAGTCTTCATCTTTCTAATCCTTGTTATCAAGCCAAAACTCTACTACCTTATCAGGAAAAGGCTGGGTAAGAATATTTTGATGATCACTCGATTACTTATGTTCTTTTTTGTTATGTTTGAGTCTTCTGTCGTAAAAACTCTTTACAGACAAGTCGTAAATACGTAAATTATGAATACAGAACAGAAAAACAATGTTATGACTAGTAGAGTATTATATTATCTGTGGTTATGTTAGTGTTTGTGTACGCGGTAAAATAGCGTACAAACCAAAATATAAAATAGAAATCGTTATAATTTGTTGTCTTCATCTCCATAATAAGTAATAATTCACAAAATATCTATTTCTAACAATGAGACGTAAAACGTGTAATAAATATGAAATAAAAGTATGTTCTGTGATTATTAATGTATTTATCTTCGTTCGCACAATTGGCTGACTTAAGACGCTGACTCAGATATGACAATGTCGGTTTCTTATCATTGTTTTGAAGTTTTACAGCAAGTGAGAGTTTATTTTGTTTTCAGGTTGTTCAAGGATACCAATTGAATCAAGTATATATTAGTTTACATTATTGAACGTTGTCTTTTACTTTGTACTATCTTAGTTCTAACCTATAACGCTACTTTCGACGTGGCTTGCCCCTCTGGCCTTGTTCTAATAAAACTTTCGCTTAATTAACACTTAAAGCTAACATTCTATATGATTAGCTTTATCTCGAGATTCAATATGAAGCATCCAATTATAATATTTTAATTTAGATATCGTTATCTGTTTGATATTTCTCTTTATATGCCGAATGTACTGTGGCATATCTGTACTCTTGTTATTGTCACTGTGCTAATATAATTATGAATTAAGGCTTTGCACAATATTATTGATTAAACGCAAAACTAGTAATATCTCAATGTAATGCCTCAATGGTACAACAATTCCTTCAGGGATGCCGCTGGGCAAAGTATAATGGCGATACTTTCGTCATTTTAGGGACTAATATTATGACATGACTTTGAAGTGTTTTTATCAGTACTGTACAATATAATGTATAGCTAGATATATGCTTAAATATCAAACTATACAAAGAAAAGTCATTAAAATTAAAAGACATTATTTTTAAATATAGGTAAGAGTAACGTAAGAATTTTTTTTCTACGCGATGTGTTTTGCGTTTATCAATGAGAAGAACGCATTAATTGTTGGTGACTAATATGTACTAATATACGACAGGGCTGGAGAAGCCGGATGCGCAGAAGAACGGTGCTTCATCGTCGGCGCGTACTTCGTCCACGTTCCTGTCCCGCGCACTCAGCACCGACGATCGCACGAGACTCTCACTGCAGAATAACGTTAAACAGCCCTAACTGCGAAGTCAAATTGACGTCTCTACCCACATTAACGCACCAAACATTTACATTTCACATTTAATTTCTTTAAAATATGTATTCTATAATTCTTTACGAGGTATTAAATAACGCATAAATCTTTCAGACGAGACCTCGATCCGACTTTGTTTTCGACACATTACTGAACATTTTGATGGCATGTCACATTTTTAAAAGTCATTTGATCAACATTAATTACAAAATATTTTGCTTAGTAGCTTTCATGATTTAATATTTTTATTCGTTCTAGTCATAGAATAAGTAGCATTAATCCATGTATTATGTTCTAATATACTGACTTGAAGTATTTCATAAATCACGCTTTTAGTGTACTTTAGGGCTTGACATTGTTGACGTATTTATGAATGTACGTGATTGACAGCATCTACCTGGTTGTGTCGTCATCATGATCTTAGTTACGTACCTACTTATGTTTTTATGGCTGTTGTTACAGAATTAACAATATTTGTTATTGTATATGATTGCCGGCTTTAACGATTTAGTTGTTAAGTGGTAAAACTTGTTTATTTCATAAGTTTAGCTAATTTATAATTTCTTAAGAAGCAGTACCAAAATTATAAACCATAACTGAAAAAAACTAAAGTGGGCAATGTTTTGAGATTAGGTTCTTTATTTGATTACTGGGCAGTAAATGAATCTGATGAACCTATTGGGTAGTAACTAGTAGGTATAAGGCACCTACTGATGGTTTTGAGAACAATATAAATAAAAGTTAACTTTGTACTTCAACACGATAATTTATGTATTCAAAGTAAGTAGATAAATATCCAATGTTGATTGTTCAATAAACCATTAAACAGAGTCATAAACAATACTGTTTGACATACTTTTATACTAAATTTGAGTTTAATAATTTCGATTATATTATATTTAAATGCTCGTCATCGCAAATGTGAATAAGAGGTACCTAGTGTGAATTAGGATATATCTGTTTATTATTTAAGAGACTATTGAACTTGTAAGTAAATATAACCCATACCTAGAACAACAGTTTAGGGCATAATAATTTTGTCAAAAGCCATTTTTCCATTTCCGTTAATTTGTCTATATTTTATTGCAGTAATCGCCCAATTTGGTATTGACAATCATAGTTTATTGTAAAGCAGGCGCGTATCCAGTGGGCGAATAATTGTGAGTCTGCTTCGGTGGTACAGCGGTAGTGTATGTCTATGAGGTCTGGGGTTCAATTCTCGCGAGGGACAGAAAAGCCGAATAATTTTTCTGACAAGAAATTGTCAGTAGCTACAGTGAGTCTCAAATTGTGCTCAGTAGATGGCAATAGGAGTTATCTTATTGCCATCTACTGAGCAGAATATGGTGTTACCATATTATATGGGACTTTAAACCATAGTTGGCAAATTGTGATAAACCTCTGCCTGCCTCTTCTAGAATGTAGGGCTGAGACTATGTATTTATCAGAGTATCTTTAAAAATTCCAGTTATCTTATTATCTTTCATGATACCGTCGATATTGAGTCTGGTAAAGACTTTGACTACGGCCAAAATTGAAGTCTAGATCTACGGATTTCAAATACACAACAGACTTCAAATAAATTAAACGCCTAATCAGACACGTCTGATTAGGCGTTCAAAGACGTATCTTATCAACTGATTGACAATTTGACGAGCTGATTATGTTCGTTTTTCTCATATCTGTGTTATCTTGGGCTACCGCAGTTTCATCTTCATACAGGTACCTCAAGGAAATTATATTTTTATCATAGTAAGGTGCCAAATACCCGTGGTATTTTGCTAAAAATCTCACCTCGAACTCGTCACACCAGTAACCATAGCAACCAGGGTTATTGCCATGGTTACTGTAAAAAGCTCAAATCAAAGCAGCCTATTTAAATACGAGTTTGGTAGTAAGATTTAATAAGATTGCACAGCAGGAATTAAATATTAAATTATTTTCACAATGTTGCTGCTTGATGGTAAACGGTTATCATAGCCTTTGGGTCTTTGCAGCATCAGGGAAATAAGTCGCACGTCATGTTGACATTGGGCAAATTTGGTTCCTTGCTTGTGATAGCATTACATAAAACTGCACCATACATTCTTAGAGATTTATGAATAAAAGCTTTTCTAGATTTATGTGTGTAAGAATTAAATATTTTTTATTTAATTATATTAGATAATATGATAATGATTTAATAATTAAAATTTTAACAAAGAATATGAATACATGGCGCTTCATAGAGTGCTTAGGACTAGAACCTACTACTTAGACAAACACATTTTAGAACAATTAATTAATTATCAATGTATCTGTCTTATGTGCAACAACAACGTAAGTTCTGTAAACGTAATATGTGTTGTCAAATGCAAAATCGAATATGTGAAACTTATAATATGATCGACAGTATTTTTTTAAATATATTTTGTACTTACAATTTATGGCTATGATTTACGAGACTATTGCGTTTCCTCTATATATGTAGGTGTGTATGTATGTTACCAATATGAAATATTTAATCAAAGATCGGTCTTTTAGAATAGGCATCGATTTAGAAGTTCAAGTACCTATTTTTACAGGGAATTAAATTAGCAAGGCTTTCCTCGATGTTGTTTTGACTATACCAAGTACTCGTAAGTAATGTCTCCAGATAAGCTGTCTGTGAGATTGTTTTAAGATAAATATTGTTTATTGGAAAGATTATTATATATGCGCAAACGATATGTAAACCTCGAATATATTGAAATGTATAAATTATAATGTATTTGCAATGTACAACATTATTTTAGTATACCATAAATGCTTCTTTTTTTTGGGACGAAAAATTATATTTATGTGAATGTTGCAATTTATGGTTCTATAACTTATTCTTAACACACAATACTTACACAATTATATTGTATAGGTATTGAAATATTATTGTTTGCCTACTAGCATAAGGTTAAGAAACAGGTCTGATCAGAAATACCTTTGATCGGATATGTAATGCGACCGAAACTATAGTATATGTATAGCTAAGTTAATTATTTTATATAAATCCGGCATTATTATTGTAAAAGTACCTTAGCTTACATTGACACTAGAAGTAATATTCATTTCTAAATGTATGTTGTTTAATAAGTATTTTACACTTTAAGCACAATATTCATTAAGTACTTACTTATTATTGTTAATTTTATGAATACATACATTGTAGAAAGGCGACGCTTTCACGAATCTGTTATTCTTAATTAGAATTAGGAAAAGACGAACAAATAAAAATATTCTCCATTCCAGACTAAATGTTATTTTTCCCTGGTCTATAATTTTACTACATGACGCTTACACAGATCTATTCTAATAGATATCTGCAGTTTTTTTAATCTGCTCAGGCGACCAGAGCTCAAAAGTAAATCAATAATTGTTTTGTAACATAAGGCTTATTAATACCAACGCGTTGTCGTTTTTAATCAGAGTCATAACGATGTGAACTGAAAGACCTCTCCTCAGACCACCCAAATTATATGCATTCGTAAACCTTCACAGGTAAACCTTTTCGGTAAACATGTAGCGTGTGTGAGTGGCTGAAACCGTGATTGAATTTGTGATATCGTTTAGATATCGCAAATGCGATCACGGTTTTAGTTTTAACGCAATTCTTTTAAAAGTTATCTTAGTATTTTGGATTAAATAAATTTAAAGTCTGTTGCAATTACCTACTTAACACAAATGTAATATTAGAATTTATAGTCCTACAATTACAGTTCAAATAATTGCCTATCTTCCAAATTTTGAGTTAAGTTGCTCTTTTAGTAAAAGTGTGATGTGGCCATATTTTGTAGTTTCTTTTTGGGAATAGGCAGTCGTGCAGAATGTTATTGTGACAATTAGGTATGTTTTTGTATGACTGGGTGAAGAAGAGTCGAGAAGAAGGGCAGAACTATCTTGGTCTCTGTCACATGAGCTCTCTGAGTAGTAAGTTAAATGAGTATGGTTAAGTTTGTTGTTGCATGATGCACAGTAGTCCTGCCGGCTCCTACTAGGCTATGGTGGACTTAGATAAGGAATTACTAGAATGTATCAAAATGATAATATAGATTTGCTTTAACCAATAACCATGAGTTGCGAATCACTTAAAGATTTTTCAACGAGTAGGGTGGTCCACGACATGTATATCACATTTTCGTTTCTTTATCCATATTAGCTTATTGTTTTTTATTTGATTAAATTTCAATTTCATTTTTTGATTAAAGTTCTATACTGCTATTAAGGATTTTCTGACAGATAAGCCCACTAAAGATTTCCCACGCAAATATTGCATTTCGAACTTCATCGGTAATTGCAAGTGCTTTTACTTATTTATAAATCTCTAAATCTGTAAGAGTTCCAAAATTAAGCTATTGCTATAAAAACCCTTCGAATATTCAGATACTCGGATCTTCTATGCATACGTTAGTCTACTTAAAACCCAATAAATTTAGCGAGATTATACATCCACGCTAAATTTATTAGGTTTTCTGTTAAGAAATCTCAATAGCAGCCCGGAGTTAGGCAGTTGGCGGTTTTAGACATCCCCGTGCCTCGGAAAGCACGTTAGGACGTTGATTCTGCGCCTGATCTCCCTCAGGTCGTGTCAGATTACCGTTCCATCGGATCATGAGAGTTAGGGAGCAGAGAGAGCACTTGTATTTGCGCAAACACTATAATATCTGCTGCGCAGATGACCAGTCTCCGTTAAGATTGGTCGCCGTGATCGAAATTCGACTTGGAGGACGTTATATATTGGACATATTTCAAAAAACAATAACACTTGGGCGTCGAACCCAGCACGGCGTACTCAACAATAAGGACAAATGAGACAATCACGATGAAGTATATCTTTTTGTTATTAGCGTTATTTTGAAGTGTGTATACACTTCAGAATGCACTAAAGCCAATAAACTACCATACACCCACGCGTAATTATAGTATTAGTTCATACGTTGAAACTTAATCTGGGTACTTAAAAACAACTTTAATTAAGGGCATTAGATCAGTTCAGTCACGAAGCATGACGGACGTTGTAAGTGGGCAATGTCTAATATACATTAAAAACAATGAGCTTAACAAGGTTCTGGATAACATGACTGATAACTTCTCCAGGGAACTTAATTCAATTAAGCCGAGTGGATGAGAAGGACGTATGTACATATACGAGCGTAAATGTGTCATATAGAACACGCCCTGTCTATCTGTGTGAAGTGATTGTATTTATGTATCTAGGAGAATACTCTACGAGCATTTAGTATTTTTATCAGTCAATAGATTCTTAAAGTCGTTATTGCATTTTTGCTATTTATTGCATGTGATTTATCTGGCTATGATTTCTATGAACTATTTTATGCTTGATGAGGTTTAAGCACGGCAAGCAATTAGCAGTGATTGCGTGCCGTGGGATGTGTTTTGAACAGAGCGACTACCACACAGTGTGTTCGTAGACTGATTTTAGCTATTACTACAGAAAATTTAATGTGCCTTACCGCATTGTAAAATGCACTCCAGTGCGTTTAGACGCCAGACGTTCGGTGTGAATCGTACACACGGCTACACATCAAGTTAGACACCCTATATATGCATAACTACACTACAAACAAAATAAAGAATTGTCGGAAAGGGACAGTGCATAGTGGTGTCGATGTAATGGTAAGGATAGAGCGTAACAAAAATAAAACGCTCTTTCTCGCACGATTCACAGCATTCAACTTCTAATAGTTCAAAGTCCAAACAGTCTAGGTTGATGTGTCGCTGCGTGTACTTTATTAAACGATTTTGTAGTACTTTAGTGATTATACTTAGTATTATTATATTTTACCTAAATTGAAGGAGAATTTTAAATAACGCAATTCTTTAAAAACAATCTTATTTATAATATTTTAGCTATTCTATGAATGCAGCAGTTTAAATAAAATATATTGATTTAAATTTTACCGTGACTATTTTTATTCTTTATATTATTTAAACGGAGTCGCATCCTTGTATTTTTGTTTTCAGAATACTGATTAGAGTAAATTTTGCCAATATATTATGAGATTCTTACATTAATTGAATCACACGTAAAATCACATTAAACGTAATAGGCAACTCAGCAGTATCTTGCTATATTTTTAGTCGTCTCACCGATAACAAATTATTGACATTAGTCAGTCTACAGATAGCACACATTATTTGTGTAACATAAATAATATTATTATAGATCCACGTGCAACCGTATATGATAATCATGAATTACAGCATTGTGCGCAAATCGGTGCAATGTGAAAATAAAATCAGTCACACATTGCCTAGATATTAAAGTATCTTGTTATGTTATATTACAATGTATACTTCGTATTTATTGTGTAATTTATAAATAGGTTTATTTATTTTGAAATACACTTGAACTTTATACTGCGATGAGAAGTACTAGACTGCGGATTCCGATTCCGAGGCAGATCTATCGAGAAATGTTTTACAGTACAGAATATTGTAGTGAGTTTTGTCTCTTCGTTGAGTAGGAAGTCTAAGGCTCTTTGAGAAGGTGTTATGCTGTCAAAAGGAGCGCTAAATAAAGTCTACATCGCACAAATCTTTTATGCTTAAGATAATAGAGCCCAAGATAATTATATTATTTATACAATTACGCAATTGGATAAGAGCGCTATTACAGTTTTTTTATAAACCTATTTATGTGAATGATTTAAGTAGTATAATAAAATACGTGATCTATTTATCAGCCTATCGGTAGGCATTACTTTGCTAACTCAATAATATAATGACTATGGAGAAGAAAGTATTCACATCAATGTCAAACATAATGTTTTGTAGTCCATTATTAAAATAATATGTTATTCATACCACCATGCTGCAAATTGCTAGTTAAGTAGCAATAGGCGCGAAAAGTATTCATGAAATAATAAAAAAACACATTTTTTACTTCAGATTTCCTTGCGACTTCACTTGCTTATAGCATAACCTGTGTTACGCAGAGATAGTGATTTTATTAGAGATAGAATTTAGGAATCGGTTCAGTAGCTCCAGAGATATAGAGCCCATATACAAAATAATACATTTATGTACCTCTTTATAATCTTACTACGATATCTAATGATTTGGACGCTCACAATATTAATGTTACCACTTGTATGATGTAGAGACAGTAGTCTGGTCTCTCTATTGATAACATAGTAGGTTCTACCTAAAATTGATTCCGAATGCCTGTTCCAGAAGCTCTGTAATCTTCTCTTATGTGAAAATACGTCCAATAGGGTACTTTCCGTACTAACTGACTGGCTTTGGATGGAGAATCTATACAGTAAGTAAACTAATTTGTACCAGTCAGCTAAATCAATGATTAAATTTCCAGCTTAAGCCTCGACTTGAACATTTTTTGCTTGATTGTGATGTGGGATTTATTGCGTATGTTCCTTTAAATATATGGATTTTAGTTTTAGTAGTAGTGTCGTCAAATTCAAGCGGTTTAGTAGCTGTTCGGCGCTGTAGTTAATGAGATGCATTCATCTCATTAACTTTTGCGATTTAACGTAATACTTTAATGCTGACATACAAACATTAAATACATTAGTTATGATGGTGATGATGATGATTACATAATTCATATGAATCCATTAAATGACTCAAGAGTTGTTTCTCTAAAACTTTTGAAACCTCTACAATGTAAACAATCATAAAATATTTCTCAAACAGCGAAAAGTATTATTTATTTCGAAATTGTTGCAATAATATAATTTTATGAAAATATTTATATTTTTATAAAGATTCCTGATTTGCACAGTCTGGGGACTAGGATAAAATATTCCATCATACCAAAAATGAATATTATAGATTTTTTTGGTAAATTCATATATAAATCGCGTGCAGTTTTGCAAGCGATATTTTTTAAAGTCATATATATCTTAAGCGGTTAGCCGCTAAGATGCCTATTAAAAGTTAATTGTGTAGGTATCTAAGTATATAGCGAGTCAAATGTATTTGTATCCAGTCAATAATAGACACGATTTCCAGGGATAAAACGATAACAGAAATAAACATACAACAATTCAATACTTTTATGAATATTTATTGCTTTCATTTTTCAATATTTTCCATGATATTAAAAATTATTTTATTTTGTTTACGTTACATGATGCAGAAAACAGTTACTGATACTGAGTAATCTAATTACTTAGATATAATACTTGCTTAACAATCTTAACAATCTAATTCTGTTAAATTATAATAATAATATCAATTGATGTTAAAATAACTTGGTCCCGCATTTTGTACCTAAATCAAATTTCATGATAAATATTATATACATGTTTAGAGTACACACGTAATATCAGTACTGTGACTTGCGGTGTTATTTACAATAAAAACTAATCAGTACGTAGTTATTCGGACGTACTCGCGCGTTTCAAGGCGAAATGTTTTCACACATATACATATTCTTATTTAACTAGTTTATATAAAACAACGAGCAGTTTCATCGAGTTTATGTAAAATAAACGATTTGTACCGAATAGAAAATATCAATATCCTTTGTGACACTTAAACTAAGTTCATAAATTAGCAATACTGATGACCTCTATTTAAATAAAACCTCTAAGTAGGTATATTTTATCAAACGTACTTACAAGTTAATTAAGTTTTTACAATTATAATATCCTTATACACGTAGTAAGTAAACTTCAATAGCGAGGTTTCTTTAACGACAACAAATAATTAAGTATACACCTTTATCACATGACAATTATGTTATAGTTCGACGTATAGCTTATCCTAAACCCTCTAAGTACCTTAATAATATCATTGTTAGAAACATGTCTTCGAAGTAACTTGCAAATTTAAATTAAACAAATACTTTTACTGGTTTGTAAGTACTCACAGTTATTAAGTAATGTAATAATTATAATATCATAATAGACAAATTAACAAATAATAATTATAAAATTTTGATACCGTTTTTAACAATACAAATAAATAAAAAAAATGTATTAACCTGATTTTCACTAAAGAAGATGTCGTAATGCTCGAAACAAAATCACTCAAATAATAGAATTCTTCACGAATTGCAATTCTTACACGAGTTCGCGAGTTAGTCGTTTCTAAAGCTCTCACAGACGAATTATCTATCACAAGAAGGGCGTGAGGCTGAGGCCTTTGGTCGAAAATATGCCCCGAGTTGGGAGTTGTTCGAAAATCTTATAAAATCCTTGTAAGTTATATGCTTGTTGTAAAAAGTTCGTAAGTACAGTGGCATTACTAGTAATGTTAGGATTATTGAAGTCAAGAGTGGTTGGTGGGCTGCACGGTGATGGGCGCAGGCGCAGGCGCGGGCGCAGGCGTGCTGAAGGCTGCGGGCGCGACAGGGCTGCCGGGCACCGACGCGTGAGCCTCCGTCTCTGCGTCGCGCTCCGCCACCTCCTCCTCGTCGATGATCGAGATGTCGCGGATAGATGGGCGATGCGACCGCCGCCAACCTGGACAACAATGATAATTAAATAAATAAAACTGTTAAGATTAAAATTAGATAAAAAGTACATATAGAAAATGTCTTTTTAAACGGGCTATCAACAAATGTAATGGGTTTTATATTTGACTAGCTGTGCCCTATAATTTCACCCGCTCCTAACGTAGGTAGTAGTAGGTAGCATGATGTCTGATTACGTTCGTGTATTACAATACACACATATCGCCAAGTATGTCCACGTAATGAGACGGTGAGATTTTGGCAGATCCTACTGAGAATTTTTGGACGGAAATACCTAATAAAACCTTGTCTGGCTCCCGATTCGGGCAAGGCAAACCCGAGATCTCAAGCACAGAAGTCGCATTTACTACCGATGGTCCATCGTAGAGGTATTTTTATTGTGTGGAAAGATTACAAAAATATTATGACTAATGTGATCGTACAGGGAAAATACGAGCTAAATATATATGGAATGTAGTGTACTAGTCTTATTTCTAAGAAGGTCGTCGAGTGAGCTATCACGTATATGTTAATTGTAGATAAACAAGGTCGGAGTTTATCTGCTTATTATTTTGTGAACAAACCGACGCCCGTACTCAATAGTCGTTAAAATGTGGAGGACAGTGCACCATATTTGTGTAGCGTTGAGTGTGATCATATTCTACTGTGGAACTTGCAACTCTTTGCGAATAAATCTAGAAGATACAGTGAGCGATAAGTTTAATAACGATGGAGTGATTCCAGAGGAAACGCCGTACTTAGAACAATCGAAGACTAAGGAAAATGTAGTTGATATTTTACCCGAGAGTAATGTCGACTCGGTATATATCGATGCGAAGCGGCATGAGGATGAAGACTTGCAGATTGTGAGGAAAGGAACAGTACATCGTGCATTGAAGACAAAAAGGCAAGCACGTCTCGCTCACGGTTATACGCCGCTTTATCCGCAGGTGCCTTCAACGCCTCCTTACAATCCCTATCAACCATCAGCTCCGCAGCAACAACCACAATGGAATCCTAACACGCACAATTATTCACAACCTGGATATACTTCTGGACCGGGCTATCCCTCTTATCAAGGTTACAAATCCAATAATTTTAGCACGCCATATAATGCAAGTCAAGGTACTTATAACAATAGCCAAGGATACTACAATCCCGCCCAGGGACCTTATAATCCAAGTCAAGGGCCTTATAATCCAAGTCAAGGGCCTTATAATCCAAGTCAAGGGCCTTATAATCCAAGTCAAGGGCCTTATAATCCAAGTCAAGGGTCTTATAATCCAACTCAAGGGCCTTATAACCCCGCTCAAGGACCGTATAATCCTGCTCATGGACCTTACAATCCAACTCAAGGTTCATATAATACAAGTCAAGGACCCTATAATCCCGCTCAGGGTCCTTATAATCCAAACCAAGGTTCTTACAATCCAAATCAAGGGGCTTATAATCCAAGTCTGGGACGTTACAATCAAAGTCAGGGGCCCTATAATCCCAATCACGGACCTTATAATCCAAACTCAAGTCAAGGTCCCTATAATCCTAGCCAGGGCCCTTACAATACCACTCAAGGACCTTACAACCCAAACCAACCTCCTTACGATCCAAATCATGGACCTTATAATCCCAACCAAGGGCGTTATAATCAAACACAGGGCTCGTATAATCCTAATAATGGCCCTTATAATCCAAATCAAAGGCCTTTTAATTCAAGTTATGGACCTTACAAGCCGGGAGCAGGATTAAACCCATATGGCTCTCAGCCGCCACCAGGCAAGCCTTACAGTCCACCATATGGACAATATCCCTCGTACAACCAAAGTACTAACTCACCACCTTATTCAAACAGCTACAGACCGCAAAATTCTTCTGTACATCAGATCACCACTCCAAGACCTTATTATCCTGGTTACGGACAGACTAATAATTCATATCCTGGGCAGCCATCCTATCAAAATAATTATCCCGGCTATCCACATAATAGTGCTGGTAATAAGCATCCCGTACTTCCATACAATTCCACGGCTCAAGTACCACCCTATAATTACAATAACGCTCAGAATCCTTCTTATAACAATTCTAGTGTTTATCCCTATCCCAACGGACCAGGATCTAGACCATCTCAATATCCTCAGAATTCTAATCCTTATGGTCAAAACTCATATTCTAACTCGCAGTATCCGAACTCATATCCCCCAAATTCCAACCCTCATGCGCAAACTACGAGTTTATCCTATCCTCATTAGTCCGTTTCTCCTGACAAATGCAAAAATGAAACAAACAACCGCGCTATGACCTTATGTGGATACAGATATTTGTATCGAAATTTGTAGTTATTACTAATACTGTAATTCATGTATATTTTACACCTATTCAAATATTATAAATAAGATGTACTTATATGAAGCTGAATAAACAAAATAGTTTTAGGTAAGACTTTTCCTTGTACCCATTATTATGATAGCTACGAGTATATGTGTATATATATATTGATATCTTAACGACTTTGAACTTGTACACCAAGCAAATATACTAAAAAGGAGGTCATTACATATCTAATGGTTTGTTTTCTTTAAACATGAATTCGAATATTTTATAATAAGAATAATAAGTTCTTATTTTGAAACAGATCAAAATCAGTGTGTAGCTTTAGCAGAAGAGAGATAAATAAAGGTTTGCAACAAATCCACTTACCTTCCAAGACTGGCGGTTTGGTGGTTCTGGAGAGTAGTTTCGGTCCCGTGATCGTGATGACGATGGCTCCGATAGGGGCAGTGATGACAATAGACATGATGCAGACGGTGAGTACAGTCTCAGCGTAACCCAACAATACGGGATCAACTTCAACGCCGGCCATCTTGCGTACTTCGTCCAAGGCGACAGGACCAAGCGCGGCCTACGCAAAACATATAATATAATTACATTAATACGTATATACCAAATATTGTGATACATCGAAAGAAAGTTATATAATTTAAAATGCATTCTCCAATGATATGCATAATAGAAATCATGAGTGACTGTTGACATTTAGCAGACAGCATATACACATGATAAATGAAATTGATGCATAATTATATCAGCAGTAAATATCCATCTGTATTTCATAGTTTACTCAAATTAGAGATTTTCTATATAAAGTTATGTTTTACTCTGTAGTTGAAAAGGCAGTGGGTAACGAAGCATTAATGAATTTTTCCTCTCTCCTATATTGCTGTACCCGACTGGGTCCACGATGATCAAAACTTAACATTGTACCTACAACATAAGCTACATTGTGGAATGCAATAAGTATATTGAGTATTGAATTAAAAAACACATAATATACATATCTCACAAACTATTAGCTAAAATAAAAAAGTCGGTCCTAATCATCCATTTTTTTTTAAGATCTATCCAAATATACACCATGCTCACCTAAGAGCAAGCAATTGTATGGAGTGCCATTGATTGATGACACATGATTATATTTTCAAAATTCAATTTCATAACGTATTGTGCAAGAAAAGTGATTATATATAATGGGTGATTTTTTAAACATTTGGTTTATAATTTGCAAAAAGAATACTGTAAAGTTAGAACATCATATTTTTTTATTGGGAAGTGAAAATCAATCCTTGTCATTTATTTTATAAAGATTATTTCATGTAAAAGTTGGCCACGACTATGTTTTAGGTGATCCATACGAGAACTCCAATTTAGAGTTACTTTATAGAGCATATCAGCTGGTATCTGAGTGATAAAACATGTGATGTTGTCTTCTAGTGCTTGAATCGATGCTGGTTTATCGGCATAAACAAGAGATTTGATGTACCCCCACAAAAAAATAGCCCAGCGGCGTCAAATCGCAAGATCCTAGATCGTGCGATTTGACGCCGCTGGACTATTTACGACCGATTTACTGATCCAAAACGAGAGATGAATTGCTCACCAAATTCATTGTGCAATAGGTCCATATATGTAAAGTTGGAAATCATTGCACGATAGCGTTTTATTACTGTCAATGGTGATATTGACAGTAACGTTGTTCTCATCTTTATGAACTTCTCGTATGGATCACCTAAAACGTAGTCGTAGCCAACATTTACATGAAATAATCTTTAAAAAAATAATGGCTTGGATTGATTTTTACCCAATAAAAAATATATAGAATATAGACAATTTATTTATTCCTTGATAATATTAATTTTTCATTTTACTGATAAGACCAGCTTTAATTCAATGTAAGTAATAAGTACTGACAGTAATACTTTACTGATATTGGCAAATAAATCCTCTAGAAAAAGAAGACGTTCAGATTGTCCAGTTCATGCACGTTAAGGTAACAGATTAAAATTTAAGTACTGTGTAAAACAAAGATCCTGCGGTATCTTTATGCGAAGACTTTTCAAAAATCATTTTAGTGATAATTTGCTTGAACATTTGTGTTCTAATAATCTTACACACCTATCTAGTTCTCACAATATACAACAGACTGTAGTATTAAATTATATATTCTTGCATATAATTACAAGACTACACTATTAATAATAATGTCTTTACTGACCTGTACTGTTGCCTTGGCCATCCACGCCAGACCGACGAAGATCTTTTCCTTCATGTTCAGGTTACTACGAACTGCGCAAGCGCTGGTGAGCAAAGCTCGCAAGACTGCGCAGGCTATTAGAATACCACCACTGACTAACACTAGATGAGGCTCTAAGTCAACAATCTGTAACAAAATTTATAAGTAGTATTATCTTATTACATAGAAGAAAAATTACATATAAAATATAATGAGAATAAAATTTGTGCGTAAAACGTTTGTCGTAGGTAATGAGGAACTATGACTTTAATTGTTCACTGTTTGTCTGATACGCTATTCCATAGGTACTTATGACTCTTGTATACGTCGTGGGGGATATGCACACGTTGCTGCTCGCGGTACATATACCGGGATAAAAAGTATCCTGTCCATCCTATATCTATCCAGGACCAAACATCTTTACAAATTTTACATATATAATATTAGTAGGTTGGTGTAATAGGTGTAAACTCATGCTGTATATTCGTATTTCATTAATATACCTTATTTAAATCCTATATTGGAACTTAAATATAAGTTCAATTTATATAATAGTTTTACTCACAACAACTTGTGCGCCAGTGACAGCGAACAACATAGGTTCAAAGAACATCCAGAAGATTTCGAAAGCAGTTGCGACAGGGTTGTCTTCGAGTTCCCAACCGAGTTCTGACCAATTTTTGCCAGCAATAAACGCGAATGCAATTACAGCCAGTGGTCCTGAAAATGAAACAGAGAGTAATATAAATATTCAATCACAGTAAAAGCATATCAATCTCAAGTTTCCGAAAATGGTGTTATAAATATCCGTTACTTTCATAAATGTATATTGTAATTTTGTTAAATGAAGATAATAACAAGTAACCACGTACCGCGCATCTTGAAATAATTTTATATTGATATTTTATTGGATTAGCTATTAGCGAAAAAGTTTTGCTATTAGTGATTTTTTTTTCTATTTGCGAGAATATATTACCTATCAGCGAAGTGAATAGCGTACATGTCATCTAGGTATCAAATTTAAGAAAACGCAAACGATAGTATTCTCTTTATTTAATTCATAGGTACTAATATAATAAAGAGGCAAGATTAGACTTTTGATCGTATTTGAAAAATTCTGAAACTTATGAACAAACTTTAATAATTATTTCACCATTAGAAAACTACTTAATGCAGTGATCATATTAATAATAATTTACGACTAGGTATAATATCTACATTTAGTTATAGATTAAGTACGAGTTAGCAAATTACCTACATATGTATTAAATATGCGACACCTTTGACTTGGTAGTGCAACCACTAGACCATGTTCTAACCAGGTAGTCAGTTAGATATTTCTTTTTGAAATCGCATTGTTGTCTCCACTTTATCGGTTGACAACGCAGCCATTGATTTATAACAAGCCATTGTTCCGATGAAAGGCATTCACGCGGAACACAATCATGTGTGGTTATTGGCTACCGTATTTACAATGTATGCTAATACGATTGACAACGTGCTCTGCTCGTATATATGTATAACTTTGGTGCATATTGTATGTATATAATATAAAATTTTCATATTCAGACTGGCGCCTATATCCCCGTAAGTGTAGGCCGAGTTATAAAACATACAGGTATATAGGTACCCACATTTTATTATTTAATTATAGCTGTTTTACCAAGCTTTTATACGATTGTGTTTATTTTACACAATCTGAATATTCATTCTTATCTTAAATACGGGGTCAGTCAGTGCAGACCGGCGACATTTCGACCCAGTGGGATCTTTTGTGTCGGCCCCAAGATCTATTCTTTAGCTATCTCCTTATGAATGTACTGCATCAGCCGCAGCGTACACTTCAGAGAGAGAAACCTGAAGTCTTCGGGATTTGGATATGCCAATTCCATCAGACCCATTCTCAATCCAGCCAACGCGTCACATTCACACAGTAGGTGCGATATGGACTCGTCCTGTTCTCCACAGGCTCTGCAGATCAGATAGTTTTCCAACCCCAATCTGCACAGGAAGTCGTTGGTGCCAAAATGGTCAGTGAACGCTCCTGTGAACAGGCCTATTTGGCCCTTGTTGTACCGCCAGAGCTTCCGGGTTAAGCCCGTGGCTCTGTTTGCAATGAATTTCTTGGAGTGTTCCAAACCCCTGAGGGCCATTCACTCTAGCCTGTTTTTATCATTGCCATGTGCATTCAAAGCTGCCTTGACGGTGCTCTCAGAGAGTACTACGAATCACTCGGGGCCCACAAACGGTTACGCCGAGACCTTTCTGGCTAATTCATCAGCATCCTGCACCTAGCCCTGCACCTCTGCATGCCCCGGAACCCACACTAGTTTAACTGTGTTCCTCCTGCCAAGTTTGTTGAGGGTCTTAACACAGTTCAGGACCATTCCGGAGTCCACCCTGCAAGAGCTTTGAGAGCAGCTTGACTGTCACTGAGAATATAAGCAGTTCTGTCAGTGACATTATTGTTAATATTCTCCTGAGCGCAGGCAATTATAGCATAGGTTTCCACTTGGAAGATCGTTGCATATTTGCCCATGCTTTGGCTCACCTTGCAGTAGTTGGCATACTAATACCAGCGCCCGATCCTGTTTCCATTTTGGAACCATCAGTGTACCAGATGAAACAGCTCTTGTCAGGGGATTGTAGACCTTGTCTCCATTCGTCTCTCGTGGGGACCTTTATTTTAAAATTCTTTTTGAATATGTGCATTGGTAGCATTTATCGCATCCCATGCTCATAATCCTTTTCAGATCCTTCGATATCTCCAATTTTGTGTGTCAAGTTTTCGGCATATTGACTCTCCACAGCCCATGCACAGATAGTCTGTGTAGCGTCTTTATCGCCTCTAACTTCACAACAATGTGTAGCGGCGTTAGAACCAGTAGGACTTCTAACGCTGTTGGCGTAGTCGGGAACTTTATAGCCGAATATTCATTACTAAGAAGATAACATAACATTATAAAGCATATACATATATTACCAAAGCTTTCGTCTGAGATCTAGATATACACTAGTACACGGTAACACTTTTATATTCGCAATTCTATTCAGAATTTTCATACAGAGAAACTAAGTATATTTCGACCTAGTATCAAATCTAAGACCCCACGATCGTCAGTTGTGGTTGTGCTTTTATGTTTATAGCCCCATATCAAAAAAGTAAAAGTAAATCGACAAGCAAGAATCTAAAAAAATTATGATGTATTATACCAAAAAATGTTATACTTATAAATTATGGATGCTTACCAGCGCCACCCCAGCCAATTTCTTCCGAGCCAAGCACCATCGCCAGTCCGCCGACAAGCAGCAGAATAACTCGTATAGGCACAAGGAAAGCGTCGTTGCGTTCGGGAACGTACTTGACCAAATAGCCACACAACACGCCCAACACTATACCACCAACAATACTAAGAGGACCCTGAAATTACAAACAAAACACATTATGTCTAACTGATATTACAAATGTGAAGGACCTGCCGCATATTTAGGGTTACTTTCACCCTCGAATTTTAGAATAGAATAGAATATCGTTTATTTCTTAGTACATGGTATTACAGATATTACAAATATTATACAGTGTTTCACATATACTACCGTATCCGGTGTAGAAATATTTTACAATTAGAATATTAAAATAACATTTAGTATAATTATTTTTTGCGTAGTGGTTATTAATTCTAGATTTTACATTATATAATTGTTATTATTAAGAGCAATTATTTATTTATTACTTATATTCTATAAAATCTTTAACAGAGTAAAAACACATATCCAAAAGCCAAGAAGATATTTCACGTCTGAATTTGTTTGAAGGCAGCTGTCTGATCTGTGGTGGCAGTTTATTAAAAATTGTTATTGCCATGCAGTAGGCATTACGACCATACAAGTGTAATCTCTGGCTTGGTGCTACTAATTTGTTTGGGTTTTTATCTTGGACTCTTTTGGAAATACATTCATTTATTGGAAATAAATGGGAATGCCTCTTAATAAACATGCACATTTCAAAAATATAGAGACATGGTAGTGGAAGTATCTTTAATTTTTGAAACAATGGCCTACAATGATCCAAATAATCAGCACCGCACATGGCCCTAATGCATTTTTTTTTGCGCTTTGTACGCCCTGTCTATATCTACTGAATTCCACCATATGACCAATCCGTAGCGCAATACTGAAGAGACGTACCCATGATATGCGTTGAGGACTGTTTCTTTACTGGCCGTGAGTCTGAGTTTGCGAAGAGCCAATACGAATTTATCTATTGTACTACACACTTTATCTATCTGTTCCTTCCAGTTCAATTTATTGTCAATAATTATACCTAAATATGTAGTAGATTGTATTGGCTGCAAAACAGTATTATTATATTGTATTGTGATAGGATGACATGTTGAATTTTGAGTTTGATACTATACTAATTTAGTTTTATTCAAATTGACATGTAGATTATTTTCTGCCAGCCATTGCACCGCATTTTGCAAATCACTATTAGCATCAAACTCGAGATTATCTTTGTTCAAACATCTTATAGTCAAAGTGGTATCATCAGCAAACAACGTGCATTTATGTTTTAGTTTACTGCAGAGATCATTAATATAAATAATGAATAAAAGTGGCCCTAGATTTTGATTTGATTTGAAACCTAAAATCCAGACAATTCTGGAGTGGGCACGGCCAAAGCCTTATGTACATCAATAGACCTGCTGAGTAGTTATTAATAGGTTATGCACGTCATATATGAGATAATTATAGCAAGTAACGATAATTATAGAATTTCTCTTCAAGACTTTTCACTCAAATATACATACGTTCTTTATTTTCTTAGTCAACGTCAACGCCTGAGTCCAGCCCAGTAGTATATTAACTCATTATTATCCATTTACATAAAATATTGCAATATTAAAAAGACTTAAGTTATTTTAAAAATATTTATTTACAGCAACATCTGGCTTTCCTATACCCTGGCAAGCTTTAGTCAGGTCGAGTGCAAGGCCAGCAAAAACCAATGTTTCAACATACAAATTCCCAGACCAGTTTGAACTTAAGCAAAATGTCATTGTACATAGTGAAACTGGTTTAATATCGAATTAAAGTGCTAAGAATTATATTAATTACTATTGATATGTATGTACATATATTCAATACAACATTTCAACAAAAACTAATGTTATTTATAACGAACTAGTTTTCTTTTATCTTACAAATTTAGGTAAATGTGACGCTAAAATGTAAGTAGAACAGTCAGTTCTGCTAACATATTTTACTATTTTTTTAGCGGATACAAAGACATTTACATTTTTTATCTCTATGTAAAGGGTTATGTTTATTGGTCGAGGTAACGATGGCACACACTTACTATCTAGATTAAAAAGTTGAAAACTGGACGTTAGGTATCTCAGTGCACAAACAATGTGTTTCACAGTGTTTATAATGCGGGAGAGTTGCTAACAAGTTTTTAAAATGTAATTTACATACGACAGATATTGCGTTCATTTCACTTTTAGACAAGTTTTATTAGAAGTACTATGTTCTGAATTTATTATTTATTACTCACTTTCTAAATGTTTATTGCGGAGCCAGAATTAGTCTATATTAATTGGACAACACGTTTAAACCGATTTAACTTGTTGCGTTGATCAATTTTATCCATTAACCTAGTAGATGGATGGCGTGATCAATTGGTCAAATGACTTAATTTAAAGCAAAAAGGCGTAAAAGAAATAAGTACCATTTTGGTTAAAGACTGGAATAATAACAGTGATTATAATTGCGCAGAGACTTAATTGGTCGTAATTAATGTCAACTTACTTGAATCACATTCATAGTAAGTGATGCGGTAGAGAACATGATTGACGAGACGACGCCGAACACAGCTACACTGGCTGCATCGTCCACGCCGGAGACAGCCAACACTAGGGTCGGTATACCCTTGGACACACCGTAGCCTTTCTCGCGAAGTCTGAACAGACATGGCACGATTACAGCTGGCGACACCGCTGCTACGATGGAAGATAGCAGGAAAGCTGAAATTATTGGAAACCATATTATGAGGCGGCAATTGCAAAGAGAATTCGATTTCAAGATTGACTTGATAAAATAACCGTTACGTATAAATTTGCAAAGGAACTGTGACGAAATAAATTTGTACTCAATGTTCCGGCCCTAATTGATGAACCGGAACAGTCGTGGCATCTTGTCGTAAAGGCTTTTTATCTTTTATAGGCAACTGTCGCCGAAGCTATTTTGACGTAAATTGTAGATATTTGGCACACCAAGTAAGTAGTATAAGTAATATTTATATTAAAATATCTTCGGCGAAATTGTACGTATAGGTTAAAAATAAGCCTACAATATTTTCATTTCGACCCTATTCATGGCGTTATTGACGTCAACTCAGTTCTAGAAGACATGTTTATAGGTTTTAATTGGAGAGCTTATCAATTATATTGCTAATAATATAATGAATAATGTATACAATAATAAAGATACTAGTATTTTAACAAAATATACTAAGATGATAACGTAAAAATGTGCATCTATCTGCAAAATAGCCTACATAAAATAGCATACACATTATATAAAATTTTATTCTTATATTTCATAGCAATGAAAACGCAATATATAAGTAAAATACTAAATTAATATCGAAATATAATAAAAAATGTCTACTTCCTGATAAATAAGCTAAGTTTAGGATGCTAGTTGAGATCATTCAATTTATGTTACTTTGTCAAAGGTTAAATGTACATTTATGATAACTTACCCCAGTTCCAAGGTAGTCCAAGAAAGAAATATGCCAGTACCGCACAAAGCACACACTCGAAGGTCCAGGGTATCAAAGCCAATTTGATTACAGTGAGAAAATACTTTTTCAGAGCAATCGGATCCAGATCCAAACCAGCTCTCGTTAAGATAATCGTTAAAGCTATTTTCCTGAAACATCGCAATAAGTTTTGTTAGAATATGAAGACCGTAACACTAAGAGATTTATAGATAATAATAGTTTCTTAAACGGTATTAATTTTTATATAAATACCATTTGTTTATTATTGCTGTTTTTCTTTTGATGAAAAAGGTACTACCGTAGAAATTAAACTTATTTATAATAAGGTTATAATAAGGTTAATTTTATATTTGAAACAAGTGATTTTAGAAATAACGCAATATATAATCCATATACAGTAGTTGATGTTCAAAATTCGCGTAAAAGTAAGGCAATATTAAGGAATTACCTGATGTACGACGCCACATGCATGTAAGTTTGGTCAAAGTTGACAAAGCCGATGTTCTTCATGATTATTCCTACTATGAGCATTCCGATAAGGGCGGGCAGCGACGTGATCTTCATCATGATCGTGCCTCCGAAGAACGCGACGATGGTCAGCACTGCCAGCATGAACAGCTGACCGCCAGGCGCCGCCGTATCGCCCATTATAATCCATATTGTGACCCATACTAATATTCCTGTTGAGTATACCATTAAGGCATCGTTAGGCTATATTAACTTACCTACATACATAACAAAATAACATGTAATATAAAATCATACATAGTCCCTCCATAGTCAACATAGGTATTACTTCCACACTTACATTCCCGCCAACTATGATTTAACACCTACCTAATAAGCTCGACCTTATTGCCGTATATCGGTAACAGATAAAGACTCTGTGCTGCTGCTGAATATCTTGACAGAAAAACCTAATCAGTTTTTCAGACCCAGGAATCAAACTCGAATACCACATGCACAGCAGTCGCTTCCATTCAAGGACAATATTGTGGTATTTTCGCAAATTAAATGAATTGACAAAAACATTGATTTCGCTTACAACTTTAATAGAAGTGAATGGTGTATAATTTTATTATCCGTTCGTTAAAGGTATATAGGAAGTGATAATTATTGCATAACTTACCAATGATTAATATTGCTAAGTTTTGAGCGAATTGTCTGTAGGACGGACATAACGGGAAGGGGCAGAACTTCTGCCAGTGTGGTGGTTCCCACGAGGGAATGCCGGAGTCCTCCGTATGACACTTTGCACAACAAGCGTACCACCAAGACCTGCGTAAACATAAATATATTTTAAAGCCATCTAAAACAAAAATGTGATGAAAGGCCTGTTGAGATATATAGAGTAAATAGCAGAATTAATAACTCAGTAAATAATAATTCATATAATATTGTCTTCTGTTTACGCGAATGTTATTCATTGAAATTAAACTACTATATACGGATTTTATCGCGTTGTTTATTTAACACTGTACCTATTACATAATTTTGAAAACTATTACACTACTACTACTATTGCATTTTACTAATTTATAAGATTTCATAATTACTACTTTTTTTACCTACCATATATATATTATATAGTATTCCGTTAAAAGTGCATTGCTACATCTTATTACATTATTATAGAACGTTTATAATTTAATGTCGTTGTTATTGTTTAATAAAAGAAAATAATAAGCTTTTAAAAAGAGCTAAAATTTTAAAAAGAGTATAATAAAATACTCTTTTTAAAATCTACTTACTACCGTGTGTTTTAAAGTTGTCTGTTTTATGCCATTGTGAATTTTTAATTCGCATATTATGTGTATTTTAGTAACCGCTTTTAAAATAGTTACTTTTAAATGTCACACAATGTGAAAATATCTAATTTTCTGAATCATAGTTAAACAGTACAGTTAGTTTTGCAGACACTGATATTTTAAAGTAGTTTGCGAGTCAATTGTATGATGTATGCACAGAATATAGACAAAGGCTTTTACTTAATAGTCCGCAAATTTTCAAATGTTACATAGATTAATTTGCAAGGATTATAATCAGAACATGTGATTCTTACCTTTCTATGTATTCGCTTTGTTGTGACAATGCCTTCTTTGAGTAGACGGAAGATGTGGTGGAATATTTCTTAAATCTCCCTTCGATATGCCCCTGGCGATCTGTATCAAACAGCTGAATGTTAGAAGCCGAATGCAAGTCAGTGTGCCGATCGATGAAATTGTTCGTGGGAACCAACAGCTATATCAAGACACCTGCTGTTTCTACATCATACTACAATTACCTTTGTAAACTAACCTTGCAGGGACTTCACATTAACCGGATTATAGGTAAAAAGTTCATAATAATACTGACACCGATGTAAATCACAAGGTCTTCAATCTTTAATCTGGGTTATATTGGTTCCGGTCGTTTGTTATTGAACAATTCTGATGAAACATATTAAGAACTGCCCTAGTTATGCCTTTTAAATAAAGGCTGTGTACTGTTTTAGTTTTGTATGGTTTGCCACTATAATGTACTAAAACTGCAGGTGAGTGTGCAGTTTTATTTGCGGGTAAGTGTATAGGGGCTAGCTACGTGCCGCATAAATGTACGAATACCACGAACTTATTAGAGTACACGTAGGCTAGTGATCGCCCAGCACACATTTTTTATATTTGAAATCCCATAAATTTATCGCCTCGAGATCAGCAGGTGAGCTTGTGACTAGGATTTGTAGTTTCATTCCCTTCAGATTGTAGGATACATTAGTATTGCATCGACATATATCTCTCTATATGCAATAGCGCGTAAAACATGATTTAATTGAGCAGCTAGACATGTACATAAATAACGTAACTAATGTCACGTTACTCACGACATATAAGGAGGAATTTAATTGAACATTAGCTTTCAAAGTAAATTATGATTTGCGTAAAGTAATTTTGAAAGGAAAATTACCCCAGGAGTTTTCCATATCTGCTGCCATGGCATTGTGAAGGTTGCTTTTGCGGCGCGAAGGCCCTTCCGCTTTTGCTGATACGCTGCCATTCCTGTACAAGCAAATATAAACTAATTATAATTATGTTGCACCATAAAACGTTTTGTATTCCGATGGTAAATAACGTTTAAAATTGCATTCACATTTTAAAACACTCGCTTTCAATAAAGGCACGTTTCAACTTTTATATGTGTATTATGAAATTGTTTAAGTACCAAGGCAGACCTCGCAGTGGAAGGTCTAGGGAGATGGATTTTTTATAGACACTTGCTGTTTACCACGTGTTTGTTTTTCACGCAGTTTAGCGTATACGTCTAATCTTAACTTATAGAGCCCACTACAATTTTGTTATATTTTTATCGTTATTTACAGTACATACAGAAAGGTGTCATATTTAATGTCGTATATTTGGCAAATGTTTATCATTAATCCTGAAAATTAATAAATAATGCATAGTATCTATTAATTAATTGATAATCCTAAAAAAGTCTGCAGAATGTACCTTTAAGTGTACTAGTAGCTTGTCAAGTTTTACAATACCAGATAGGTATACTTAAAATCTATTGTATTTCTAGCCACCGGTGTATCGCTGCGACTCAATAGTCTAGAATGACTTATATTGAATTAAAATATTAATGTGAATAGAATTTCAAAACAAGGCCTGGAATGTTTAAAATAATAAACTAAGAACAAATGATGGTTAGGATTTTTGCAAATCTAAATGCAAAAGAACAGGTGATTCATATTAATAATGTTGCAGACAGATTGGCGTGTAAAGGTAGTAAAGGCCAGAAGCCATTGCTACTGCCTCTCAATGAAAGAATATGATGTCACTCGAGCGCTAACTTGACCAGCAATTTAACAGCTGGGTTACGATAGATTACTAGGTATCGTTATAGGTAGATTTCATAACATTTCTCATGTACCACTGTGTTAAATTTTTCGCATCGCAGTGTTAAATTTTTCATAGAACATGGAGATAAATAAAAATAACATTTTATTATGTTAAATTACTTCTTAAGAGTTGGCAATATATACTTTTCATTCAACTTATTATATGAAGGGCGTACGCGTTAAGTACGAAATGATACCACTGTGCTGCATATTATCCCTCGGGACCGATTCACGGAAAAGAGTAAAGGCTCGCATATCAAATGAATTCTACTGTATATCTAAGCAACAATGCGTTTACTATAGTTGTTAGACCATTGTGATACATATGAATCACCTTGCGAATATTTCGTATACCTATTATATGTATAATATACCACTTCATTGTTTCTAGGTACGAGTAAGTGTTGTCATTGCGAAGATTTTTGTCATGTCATCGCTTTTTTGTTAGAGCATGACTTATTTTGTTCACGTGATGTGAAGTTAGTGACAAAAAGCTTTAGGTAGGTGTTTTATTGTTACAGCACGTTTATTGTCTAGTTTAGTGCCTTAGCTTAAGCAATACAAGTTTAAGTATAAGTTAGTAGTTACGTAAGGTTTATGTGCGTTACTAAGAAACAGTTTGATATTTTAAATGTTCTAGGATGCCTTCGAGCACATTGATTGCGTACGATCGTGTGTTCTTGGGTTGTATTTCCATATCAAATGAATTGTTATTACGTTTTTCTGTTACGCAACTTTCAAGAGCAGAGTCTGGCGATGTGCCTGGTGGTAAGGTCACCCCTCCTTATGAGACCTAAAATGTAGTTAGATAAATATATGTGTAGTACTTATCTGTTTACCCTTTCAGAGATATACAGTCGTGAGGGTACATATTATACTACATTTTGCCAGGGCTTCGGTCGCGTAAATGTAGGTTAGATTAGCAGCAATACTTTTTTCTAGATAAAAGTTACTCTATGTACTTTTCTGTTCCTCTGAAAACGTGTATGCGAAATTTTACGATGATCGGTCGAGCAGTTAAGGCGTAAAAGTGTGACAAACAATCAAACAAACTCACATTCGCATTTATATTAGTTAGGATATATATAAATATTATAAAACCATGTTTCATTATTGTTGAATGGTTAGGGTTAAGTATATTTAAAATTTTACCTTAAAATTTTACCAGCTATGCTTAAGTACAGCCTAAAGCACCTAATCGGAGCTAACCTATGATCGTATTTGAGATAGATTGACCTTAATGTATTTAAGCGTAAATTAATAATAAGATTTTTGCATAACATTAAAATAAAATGCAATAATTATACAGTTATAAATAAACAAACTAAGTTATGCAACCTGATTTTAGCGTGCAATAATATATTTTAGCAACTAAACAGGAAACTGATAATGTACGTTATTAACATTTTTATGTTATTTTTATTATAATGATATTGTTTAATAAATCTTTCAGATAAAATTATATATTAGCAATGTGCATTGCAGTACGCAATATACTGCAATCTACATACGTAATGTGAAATGTTGTTTAGTGACTATCCGGTGGTCTATCTATGTACAAGCAGACGAAGAAAAGTAGGTACGGATAAAATAAAAGCTGCAAATAGTTAGGCACTGCAAACATTTCCACAGTTAGTAGATTTCTGTTTTTCATCACAAATGTGACATGCCAAGTTGTCCTACAATTTGACGATCATGTAAAACCTACATTAAATGTATTTCTACTTATATGTATAAACTACTATTAAACTAGGGTAATCTCTTCGGATGGTAATTGATTTATTTTATAAGGATCTCCAACAAAGAATGTATTCTTTAACCTTACATACATTACATTGTACCTTACTTGCTAAATAGGTGTCTTAAAGTATTATAGGATTTATGGGAGAGCATATGCAAAAATTTTATTTTGCCGTCAAAATGACCACACTCCGCCTGATGGTAAGCCATCATGTGGTCTAAGAGCAGTGGCCTCCACACTATCCTCATACCTTGACGACATAAACTACAGTTTTCTTTAATTTATAACAGTATATGACTGAATGAGAATAAGTCATTCTTACGATCGGTGAGTGCTTACTGAGATCGCTGCGATATTGTAGTGCTTTAAGTTAAGGACGGGGATAACGTGGGATTCTTTAGAGCACCTTTATAGGTATTCTGTGAAGAAGATTCAAACTGTTAATACTATTGTTGAGTAAATTGTATAGATATGTTTAATCAGACATTAGTTTGGCGACGTTTAAGGGACATTCGTTCAAAGCAAGCGAGTCTTTCCTCAAAACTTCTTTAATTCCTTTCTCTTATTGGTAAATTAAGTGCCGTACAAATCTCTTCTGCACTCTGCCGATCCGAGTTACTAGGGCTTGGTTTGTTGGATTTCAAGCCGTGCGAGTGTAGTGATCGTTTTTAAAATGTTTTGAAGATCCAAGTACAAATCCAAGCACTGCATAAGATATGCACTGTTCAGTATTTTAGCATAATGATCGGCAAAATTTAGTTGACTGACCATAACCTAAGTCCCGGATAACAGAAATTTCTGTTAGCGCGTTCCCTCGATTAGTATTTACATAAATTCTCCATTACTTGTATCACATTATTACATTTATCACATCATTTGGTCAGTTAATATGCCACAAGGAAGGAAATTATTACGAAACCGATAACTTGCTTAATTATTAATATTTAACATAATTTCCTGTAGCTATTCCCCATCATTAGTTCAAGCTGTCTAAATTTTGCCAAGTTAGCATAAATATAGCATTATGATACAAATTAGTAATTATGTATTAATTAGTAATTAATTTTGCAATATGGTAAAAGTTGTATAATTTTAATTTTAAGTAGAATATAATAAAATTACAGTTGTATTTCAAAATTATTAATGTATCAATATAACCACAACATATGTGTACAAAACGATAGAAGCATTCTGTCTGGTCACTGGCGCCCAAATATTAAATTAAAAATACTGCTTCAATTTTAATTAATATGCGAAATATGTACCGCGTAATCTTTTTTTGTGTTATTTTAAATAATATTCAAATTGAATACGTTCTATGTTTTTGCCTGCTTGTCCCCGAAAGGTGTAAGCAAAAGGTATATTTTTATACTACACTTTGCTAGCTATGTTTGTTACAAGTTTACCTTATTTCAGCAACTTATGATAACAAAGAAGGCTGTCTGATTAGTAACGAGCATAATAAATATGTATATCCTAAGTGTGAAACCTTGGCATATGGATTAAATTTGTGCCAGGTTCAGGTTCACGTGCCAGGTTCAGGTAAAGTACGTTGGATATTTTAACCAAATCTCCAATTATCCAAACGTCTTCATTAACTTGCATTTATAATATCTGCAGGTACTATTTATAGTGTCCAACTATTTATTATTATCCGTCATAGAAATGACGAATTCACTGAAATAACAATTACCTACTCCATTCCTTGTGTTATAATGCCACCATACTTCTAATGGTAAACCATCGTGGTTTTAATTCTATTTTATAGTTAATAAACAGAATTGTGATATGTACTGTATGTAATAGATGCATATTTTTATGCATTCAAGACAAGTAGACAGATGTTATTCTTGGTGTATTTCATTACCTTACATCTTTGTGTAATATCTTCTATATTCTTATTATGATTTCCTTTTCCCTGAATGTAGCATAATATATATATATATATAATGTGGTCAAAGGACGTTCGATGCCGTCTTACTCTTGCGACTATCCCTTTATAAAAGTAGTTAGATAATTTCAAAGAAAACCATCATACAATATAGGTAGGTAATAAATAAGATTTTATTCCCGAATCATAGAATATTAAAGTGAAAATTCTCTAAAATTTATTTCAGCTTACATTAATTAATCATCAAATTATATATAAATAATTAAAAAGAGCATTATTCCTTCAATCACTGACTTAATTTAGCACAAAGGTTTCCCTAATGGATAACAAGGAAAGATTTTGGATTTTCAGACATTCCCACACGATAGCTAATAATGACATTAATGACTTATTATTATTCTAGGATGAGAATTTAAAAACTAAAGTCTATGCGGATTTCGCAGTCGCGGGCACACAAGTTACTGATATTATAATTATGAGAATGCAATTGTTTATTTGTTATATTTTAATTTCTGAACTACTAAACTGATTTTGATTACGCATGCATAGGTATTTTCTAAATAGCTCTGACGTATTAAATTACGACCACATCTGGCCAGTTTTGTTTTGAAACCACGAAATATGGGTTTTGCCTATTGCCTACTATAGGTGCTATTGAAAATTGTCTAACAGACAGACCCAATTCAACAGCCTGACCCAAGTATCGAAACCGGTGCCTTGGTCGGGCGTAATCGTTCCAACCAATAGGTATAACATTTAATAGTGGTTACAATTTCCATGATGATTCACTTGTTCTCATTGCTAAATATGAACCGTAGCGTGCGAAGGTCTAGGTGTTGTTTACTGTTGAGTGAAATTGAGTTTACCACAACATGTTCACGTTAACCTCGCATATACAACACAAGTGTTATGTAAGCTTACTACCATTTAATTATTGCTATACAGCTTATTACCTCTGATATTTTAACACTTGTCTTCTATAAGCATATATTGAAATAAAGGTTCTGCGATATAATTGCACAAAATAAATAATATGACGAGTCGTCACATGCTACCGATGGTTTCGGTAGCAGATCGTTATTTCATGCAAATGTAATGCGATTGTGTTTATGTCTGCGGCACATAATAAAAGTGCTCGAATCGTTTTCATGTAAGTGTAAAATACGTAACCGCAAGCCACGTGCACCACTAACATGTGATAGTGAAATTACTCAGTATTTAATCGTATTGTTCAACGGTCCATATCGCAAGGTAAGTTCATGGTAAAGGCTTTGACGATAAAAAATTACGTGCGCGCTACGCACTGGGTCAATGTTTAGCCGCGCTAAATAAATCTCATTGCGAATTAGTTAAACTGTCATGGTTCTGTCACTGATTACTACTCAGCTAAATGAAACATTCGTTTAGGAAAGATGACTTGATTATATGTGGTTCTTTTTAAGATCGATTGTGAGTATTTCAATGAAAAAATTACGGAGGTGGTGTAGAGGGCAGACAGCTATAGCATAGATACACGATAGTTTTTTTGGGTGAAACATTATATGAGCCTGAAGTTAGCCTGGGAATGGTAACTTCAGATAAATCAGTGGACAGAAGCGACGTATAGCAACTAGTAACGTACAAGTTATTTTTAAATTAAGAAATATTTCGTGAAAATAATTCATTTAAATTATTTTATTCATTTAATTACCTTTTTAGTTTTTGTTTTTTTTTTTTATTTAAACGGAAAGTAATATGGCAAGGTACCTAGTGTAGTTGACATTTAAGTATTGTAAGCGTTAAACAAAATTCCTATTTGAAACACCATTATTTAACTTGTGACAAGAGGCTTACTGTACTCATATATGAATGGGTAAACTGAAAACCACCGAAAAGCCACATAATAAGACGGTTGTTTTCAAAGATAATGTAAAGATCATTGTCTCGACACGGAGCAAGTTCGATATCCATATATGAGCACATGTATGTATAGGTCGGCACACTCGGCACTATGGCTTGTCATGTCACCATGACGTGGTTGTCCGCCAACATGTCGAGCAGTCTTTATACGACGGATTGTTGATACTATATGTGGGTCATATAACGAGAAATATGCGTCCATTGCGACCTTAGCCATGGCTTACATTATTAATAGCGAGCTTAGAAGAAAAACAATAATATCCGCAAAGAGAAAACTTATAGAACGGCTACGGTTTACAATAATGATAATATTTAGCGGTGTATATTTTTAGCTATTCAGTAGTTTGATACACATAATTGCAATATGAAACTTTTATGTACAAACAAGTTAGTGACGACATCTTTCGACACGGCCTGTAACTTGTGACTAAATTGATAAGCTACACCAGCTATGTATTTATGCATACGGTATATATGTATATGTACGTATCTATTTACATGTACAAATGAACATTTAATGGCACACTACTTTTGTTTGCATCACCGTTCCCAGAATCGTAGGTATCAAAATTGTCAATGGATGAGTTTATAGAATCTACATGCGTATTCGGTTTTACTTTTATATTGTTAGTACTATGAATAGACCACCCGCTGTTACAAAACATACCTACTGTTAAAAATAACCATGCGGGTAAAAATTAAGTGATAAAGACTAACATAACCAGACGCCATTTTTTAAATATGTGATTGTCAATTAATAGTACTCGTAATTACAAGCAGGAATATTATTATTAAGGAGGTATTATAAACTTACCAGTGACGGTTGAGTGCGTCTGTTTCGAGAGATGAGTCCGAAGGTAGGTAGCTGTCGTAGTGACAACTCAGGCTGCTGTGAGACATTCTACATGGTACTCAGAGAGTCTTATTCACTATAACTAGATTAGCGGGCGAATTTGTTGAGTGGTTTACGCGTGGGCATGCCGCTCGGCTCAGCACGCTCCACACCTATGCCGCGGCGAATGTGCATGTTATAAGAGAAGGTTCGGCTGCGAACGAGTCGGCCGCCTCACCTCACCCCGGGCACGTGACTGCCTCTGTACGTTCAGTTTCGCCGGCCGGCTGGCCGGTCATTGGCCGACGTGCAAAAATTTTCCAAAAGAACAACAGTGGACCCACTGCCATAAAAATGCGTTGTGAACTATTGCACAGGGCGCGTACTCGGTGATGAGTGAGTAAATGAGCCCGAGGCGTCGCGGCTGTGTTTATACTAGTCATTTCAAACAACGCTCGTATAACAACCGCGCAGCGCCCGCGCCGCCCGCACAGCCCGCAACCTCCGATTCTTCCGCACGCATCGATACAATGTGTGCGATCGCGATTAAAAACACCAAGTGATTTGTTCCATGTGGTTTTATATGTCGTCTGTTAACGATAACTACATAGGTGTGTGATGAATACTCAGAACTAACTGTATGTATGTATGTATAGTACAACAATCACTACGGCGATGTTTACTTACCAATGTTTAACAGCAGCTAAACTTGGTTTTAATGTTTAGTGTTTGCATATTGCTATTTTATAGTTATATGCTCATACCTACGTTAATAAAATGAATTTAAAATACGTAGACGTTTATACTGAACACGTTTTAAGCTTTAAGGATTTCTAATGTAGAACGTTAAGAAAATATTTTGTCAATGGGTCAGTAGGTACAATTAGTGTTGAACGACATATTAAGTGGTAGTTATATACATATATCATGCGCTTACAGAAGTAGTAAAAATATCTTTTGTATCTAAGCGTGACGACTGTGTGACTGCGACGAATTGTGAGAATATCGTGTAGGTTAAAACCTTTTGTTATATGCCTCTGCTTCTTAATTGTAACATTATAAGCATGACATCTTGTTATTAAAGGTATTTAATATATAAATTAACTTCATTCCTAGAGTCTTTGTGAATTGTATGAATTGTACAAAACTGTAAAACATTACTTAGCTTAATATACGAATATGTCAATGATATAAATATTTAAAAAAAAACATATCACTGACCGATTATTGAAAATGGATATTTCAATTGGTTTTTTGTTCTTATAAGATAACGTTATGATATAACGGATCAATAACCGGTATTTAGAAGTATATAAATCTAAACTATTTGCTTAGAAATTTAATTATAGTTTCAATTAAATTTCTAAGAAAACAGATAGAGATAAATCTTAATCAATCTGCTGCTTCTGTGTCCGTAGTTTATTAGTATTACGAACAATTCTAGTAAGAATAAACACGAAGACATGTGGATTGATATGAAGTCTTCATGAACAAAAGGCATGGTCCATTAACCGTTGAAAGGTATATTTTTAAACGATGATAAATTAGCGCCCAAATATCAAAGGTATCAGCTTACAGAATGCATGATTCTCAAGGACGAACGGTTCAACGGTGACTTATACGCCGTTGTTGCCATGGGAATTAATGAGTGGCATTTTAATTGGTTTTCTGTCCAACAGACGATGCGAGAAGGACAACGAAATGTTATTTGTTTCATTTGATCCATATTTGTGTGATTCGTCATAATTTCGATACACTTTAGCGAAAAATAAGCTGTCTAATATTTTTCATGTGATTTTCGATATTAACTGCATATCGGGAAAATTAAGTATTTTGTACGATTTCATTAGCTTTTAACCACATTGCATGATTAATAAGAAATATGTTTTGTAGTAATTTGCATGTTATCCGCTTATTAGTTAGTGTTACTTTATAACGGATATTATGTATGGAAAAAAGGGTAACCAGTTTTCAATCTGCAAAATTTATTCAATATCGTTGGGTAGTTGGTACGTCAAAGGTAACAGAGATATAGAGTTACTTACACTTTTATAATATAACTATGGATAGCAATGTTTCATCAGAAGTTCTAGCGCGTAGGTACTTATTTAAATGTTTAGGGTCTGTTCTTGTATTTCAAGTGCTAAGTTACGCCTTTACCCATTCGTAATGAGAGATAGAAAACTTGGATATACAATGTACAAATACTAATAGATAAAGTCAATTTTAAAGACCCAGTTCGTTCTTTTTATCTCTTTTTTTATTTTATCGCATGTACCTAAGATATTCATATAAAACAACATATAGATTTTTTTTAAAATATATGAGTATTATTACAAGCCTAATTTCACAGGAGACATTCTTCATGTTTTATTTGAACTATCACGGAATAATAAAGATTTCTAAAATTCAAGTATTAGGCATAGGTTTTTAGCACTGTTTATTTTTTGTTTAGGATCCCACTCACTCACCCACCACTACAAAAACTGTGTAGCCGAGCGCAGGGCTCGGCTACGGTCGTGACCATGGAAAACGAGTTTCGACATCTGCGAAATCCCGCAAAACTAAACGAAGTTCCGCAACGAATTTAATCAGAAGTATACAAGAGAATTTGAAAAAGAAGGATACATCCTTGCAAAGCGGGAGACATAATAAAAATATATAACAGGCAAATTAGGACCCTCATTGCAAGCTATGTCTGAATCCTGTAATATGTATGGCAAAGACGACTAACCGCACGAATTTGTTAATTGTTTATTAAAATGATACGTTCATTTTGTTTAAGTTTATTTTACCATCTTATGGAATCCCCGAGAGACTCTGCAAATGGATTGCCAGCTTTCTGGATGGTCGGAGCATTATAGTCGTCGTTGATGGCTGTAGCTTCGAAACCAAAACCATTAACGCTGGTGTTTCTCAAGGCTCGGTGCTCTCCTCAACGCTGTTGGTCCTGCATATCAATGACTTGTTGTCAATCGAGAACGTACATTGCTATGCGGGTGACAGCACGGGTGATGCGCGTTATACCAGCTATCAGAATGTCCCTCGGAGCATGATACAGGAAAGACGAACACAACTTGTGTCTGAAGTCGAGGACTCTCTTGGGCGGGCCTCCGAATAGGGTGAACAGAACTTAGTTTGATTCAACCACTCGAAGACACAAGTGTGCGCGTTCACTGCCAAGAAGGACCCTTTTATCATGGCGCCACAGTTCCAAGGAGTTACTCTCCGTATCTCCGAAAGTGGTGGGTGTACAGAACAGGGCGAGGTGGTACTTCACACCAGGTCAACGTCTTGTGCTTTACAAAGCATAAGTCCGGCCGCACGTACTGCTCACATCTCTGGGCAGAGGCCCCGAAATACCAGCTCGACCCACTTGACTCCCTACAAAGACGGGCAGTTCGAATCGTTGATGATCCCAATCTCACGGATAGATTGGAGTTGTTGGAGCAAGGGAGATACTTTGGGTCTCTCTGCGTATTCTACCGACTATTTCACGGGGAGTGCTCTGAAGAACTGTTTGATTTGGTACCAGCGGCCCCTTTCTATCACCGAACCATTCGACATCGAAGCAGGATTCATCCATATCACCTGGAAGCGTTTTAATCCAAGACGGTACGCTTTCAGCGATCATTTATCCCACGTATGTGCAAGCTCTAGAATGAACTGCCTGCTTCGGTGTTTCCCGAGCGCTATGATAAGTCCTTCTTCAAACGAGGTTTCAAGAGAGTTCTTTTTTCACGGTAGGCAGTGGCTTTGCTGTGTCCTGACATTACTGAAGTCCATGAGCAGCGGTTACCACTTTCCATCAGGTGGGCCACTTGCTAGTCTGCCACCAATAGCAATAAAAAAATAAAGACTGTACTTCTACAGTGTATGATGGGAGAATTGTTAACTGTTGTGCATATTCACCACATTGGCACAGCTGTAAGTCTAGCTAACTATGTTAAACAATCATAATTGGCTCTTAATACACGACAGTGGTCGATCACCAGCCAGGATCTCACCAGACGTCCACGTATGCATGGAAAATCCTGTAACAGGTGCCAGGCCAGGCCTTAGTTGTTGTAAGTCAATGATATTGTCAATCGTTTATATGATCTTCATATACATCGGTCTGCTGGTTGGATATAATCTCTATCGCACGCTACTAAAAAGTTTGCTTCGATGTCTTCGGGTGTCACGTAATACATTACGGCGCCTCGAGTTTGACCAGAAGGACACCCGCCTGTGTTGGCAAAACTTTTGTGCTGAACTTGAACAAGCTTTGCACACGAATATTAGGTAACGCAAGACGTAGAATTTAAAGCATTTAAGGCAATACAGCGCCGAAAGTAGTTCTATCGGCCCATTTAGTCGCACAATATTGTTATTGTGCGACTAAATGGGCCGATAGTTTTGTTGAATTTGTATTCAACATAAACGTTTAAGGATCTGCCAAATATAATTAAGTTAATTATAGCTTTAGGTTTCTTTGTTGTGCAGATTTTGCTAAACTACTGTGTACAAGCATATTTTGTCAATAGCGCCTTAAGATTATCTATCTCTTTATGTAGCACTGCAACAATAGTCAAACCACAAAACTACTTTATGAAATGTATGTTGTCATTTTGTTAAATGTTTTTTTGTTCAAGCATAATTAGTGGTGGATCAGGATTCATCAGGATTCCGAACGTACTTACTGTCTAAGTACACCTTAACTTCATATTAATTTTAATTAACTAGATGCGTTTGAGTAGAGGCATGGTGCCTGTAAATTATAAATTGCAAAATAAATATTGGCCTCGCTTATACATATTGCGCGAACATACTGCATAGGAGTTTAATTAAACAATACTTATTTTTGTATTATGTTAACTTTGAACTAAAAAATTTGAAATTTAGAAGACAAAAACGAAATACATAATATTCGCAAAGTTAAAGGAAATCCTCAAGCAGTTTTTACTGGGGGCAATGTTTCCATTTAATTAATCCGGAACTTATGAAATGCTTCAAGAAGTTGTTTAATACATACATATTAATATTAATCATTAGTCAAACGACATTAAAGAAATTTAATTATGTTGTAGACATTTCATATTCTAAAAATAAACGCGATAACGGGACTACACAAAAACATAATTGCAATACATAAAGTTTAATTGAGAGTAGAGGCACGTGATGCTCAGTATGCTATCTATCATGCTATTATTGCTATACAATATTGTTTGGATGCGAGTCATGTGATACAAGTACGTGGATCTGGGAGCGACCAATTGACATGACCTCTATTATCCCCTCTGTTTCTCTATTACTTAGAGCGAACAAAGGGATATTGTATGAGTCAGCAAGGTTCTCTCATAACTGGACATGATCTATGCCTTTCACAAATAATAGTCACGTGAGGAGCCAAAGAGACCTAGTTGTGTGGTGCCGAGGCGGCCGCAGTGAAAGGAGATTGTTATAAGAAGGCACACGGCATGCGTCACTCATAACACGCGTCGCTTAATGGCAAACTGACGTCTTCTTACCGATTACGTATTTTAATTTTTTATATACGTAAAGGGCCTTCTAAGCTGGTATTACGAGTATTTAACCTCCAATGTGTGACTGCAATATACTAGCTGTCAATGACAGCCATATTATAGACGGTTAACGTCAATATTTTGCATATGCCTATCCATCTTTGAGATGCCGAAGCATTTAAATGTTTTTGAGCTAGCCGGGCTATAACTGAAAATATACATATATGGCCACGCTCATATATTGCAGTAAAATTTACTGCCTAGATTTAAATATTTTATATTAGATTAGTTTTTAAGGTATCTATTTATATGTTATTTAACGCTTATGTCGTTAATGGATATTTTAAATCATAAATTATAACTTATCATAATTATGTTAGCATTATATGAAGCGATTAATAATGATATAGAATCAGTTAATTAATATCTAGACTTAATATCACTATCAGAAAGAGTAAAAGACTTCAAAGCTCTCAAAGTAGTATTAAGCTTAGCTTAGCTTTCGTTGTTAGGTATCCATAAAAAATTATATGATGACGGATACGAGAGAAAAAAAATTTCACACTGAGTAATAAGTTTCAGCTAGTTCTATGGTTGTTTATAAAAACTATAATCATCGACCAATATTAATAAAAGAATAACAGTAGTGAAAATAATATGGATACCTTGTAGATCCTGTGCCATAAGTTTACAAACTTATTACGCGGTTCCTAGATAGATTTGCAAATAGGACGAGGTAGTATTGAGTTTTTTTGTAAGGAAATTCTGAGAGGCAGTACGGCGTTTAGATTTGTGTGTGTGTGTGCTAACTAATATGTGCGAAATGCGGTTGTAATAAACTGCTACCTATTTCTTCGGCGACTTATAGGCATAGATATGATCTATGTATGTATAGGCGTATGAAGGTTGTAATTAAACTGACTTCCTTCCTTTCCTTAGGTAATTCTATAAAATATATTGATTTTGAAAAGATTATGTTATTAATACGGCAAATTTTTTTGTGTTAATGTTTTCGAAAATTTATTGTCGATTATTATATAATATATGTTTTACCGATATTTATATTGATATATCGGCCTCAAACTGTAACACGCTAAGTTATGCTTCTTGTAGCAACATAACAATAATAAGTTCGTAAACGGACTTACATTTTTGGACAATGACCGCTATTTTTGTTATTATTTATTTTCCGTCTCACTCTTTTACACCACCGATTTCCTAGTCACTCTCGACTTACATCAACTACCGATAGATTTTTGTACCGTGTATAATGGTAATTGTCATGGGTTTTGAGGTAAATGCGCGACTAGTTACCAGAGTCTAGATGGAAGGAAAGAAATAGGAAGACATGTGAGTCTTCAGCATTCTTAGTCTGCGAGCGCAACATAGTAACAGTTTTATAACTATCACGTTGTTATAAGGGGATAGTACTTTCCTAGTCGTTTTGGTTAATTCATATCGTAATCAAATAAACAACAGTACGTAATGTACTCGTTTATAAAAATCACTATTCAACTGCTAAAAGACTTATTATTACGTTGATAGGCTGCACTTATCTTAACAAAGGGCAAATACAGGTGAGAATATACTTAAAGACAATGTTAGACGTTTGTAATCACTGCAAATAAGGCAGTATTGCAGCAACCATGGAGTAATAATGACTGCTATTAGTCTTTGAAGAGCTTGTCGATATGTTCTGGCTAAGAGTACATAAATGCGCCTCCAATGTCCTATTCATTCTAAAGATAAACATTTTAATTATGTATATAAAAGTAGGTATTGCCCGTGTCTTCGTTTGCGTGGACAACAATTTACCTGCGTCGTCATTCACATGAATGACAGTACGACACATATCGCTGGTGCTATAGAATATAATTACATAAAATATTTCCAATTGTAAGTTGTGCCCTTAGCTATCGAAGCGAGTACCGAATCAAAATTTATTTAGTGGCTTTTGTCAGACGTCGAAACAAACAGACAATATTGAAATAATTTTTCGGTTTAGATCCCCTTAAATTGTTAAATCCTTGTAGTTTTTTAATATCGACCGTATAGAGGAACCGTTTCGTTATAGTTTTGTTATGGTATGGATACAGGTGCTTCTGAGTGAATATGCTGATACACGTATCTCTTTTTATGTAATTATGGTAGTAAGCTGTAAAACTACTGTCACTTGCAATAGCAGTGGCATAATTCGACTTTTTTATATAATAAAGAGCACCAGTTTTCAACACTTGCAAAATTTATATGCTTACACTTCAATATACGAATATAAAAACATCGTAAATCAAAAACATGGCTTACAAGAGTGCGGCATACCTATGTTTCGCCGTTCTCATAATGTATTAGGTTTTCCTAGAATCTTTGTTTACCACGCCTATAAAAATATCAGAAATATAATGTTTAAGCGCAATTTTGTTTAGACAACGGTTTTTGAGCGACGATTACATTAAATTCGCGTGTAGATGTTTTTGCAAATCTCAGTCCTACACCAAAGTCTGTTTCTGTGTCACGCCAAGTTTAATCAACATTAGAATATCGGATACTACAATTAAATAGCAACAATTGCATCTGGCCTACACTATTATTAATTCTGACGTGAATCAAATCAATACAATCGACCTATTATATACAACCAAAATATGCTGCTCCCAATGTAGCACCGAGGTGAGCCTTATTATGTATTTTAGTTATTTAAAGAAATTATCTATAGTCATCAGTCAAGTAGTAGCGCAAATTTCTGCGCTAGTCACTACCTCACTACAGGTAAACAATATAAGGTTATATAAACTGCGATCATCCGAAGGGTGGAGGTATTAACCCAGTAGAGTACTTGGCCTATAAACGGTCCTTACTTTGCTATATTAGAAGCCTAAAAGGAAAATATCGGTTTAGTGTGACAGTGATTATGCACATATCTTCAAATGTAGCATTATATGCCTTTAATAATTTAAGATTGATAACATAAATGCTATTCACTCTAGCACAGAGTACACATTTGTAGGTACTATATCAAGTGACCATTTAAGTAAGAGCAATCTGAACAAATTGTCAGTGAACCCTTGGATGATAGCAGCATACCGTCGATCACTGGAAAACTTTCTGAATGGCCCATGGTGAGCAGTGAACGTCATATGGATACATAATAATGCTACAATCTATGGCGCGATCGAATTCTTGAGAAGAGTTATTTCAAAAATAATATTATGGAAATACACTTTCCATATTCTATTCAAAGTATAAAAATCTAAATATCTGAATATGAAAAAGAAATATGTTAAATCTGAAGATGAATTGTTTTTTTTTTACCTCTAATTAAAATGAACGATGGAAGAATGTTGAACGCTGTGGCGGATCCGATTACATTACGCTTGTCTATAAGATGTCAACTGCTTATAGATATGAACAATAAAAGTCCAAGGCGGGCAACAAATATTTTTTTAAACAGCATTGCCTTTCTTATAATGCCATTATTTAATATCTCAAAAATCTATAATAGTATGTTTTTAAGTTTAAGGAGTTTTATAATATCCGTGGGTGCATTATAGCACCTTTAAATGACCTTGCATTTTTATACTTATATTTTTCGATGGTAAGTACATTTTAGTCGAGAGGTAGTGAAACAAAGTCACGATTAACTCCTACAGTAAATCAGAATATCTACGTCTCGTCTCGCTATTTGTTTCGATTTTAAGTAGGCGCTTAAAGATTATCATTTCTTTTAAATAGTTGCTATACATATCTCCACATGTAATTATCCTGCATTTCTTAAATTATCTTCTTCTTCTTCATCTTAGCGTTTGTCCCGGTTGCATCCGCGGAGTTGGCGTTGGAACCCAGGGTCCACTTTCCCGCTAAGTCTCCTCCATTTCGCACGATCATTAGCATCCTGTGGTGTGAGGTTGTTGGCACGCATGTCATCTATTACGACGTCAAGCCAGCATGTCTTAAGTCTGCCCCGTTTACTCGGGCCAGGCGGAGGTGGGATAGCAAGACATTATATTATGCCTGTATATAAAAACTAAACGTGGCACATAAAATTCACGGCCTTGCAGAATGTTTATTATACGTACCTTTCTCGATCCGATGGTAGATTTTCCCGGTCTTTGCTAGACTCGTCTGCCATTATAGAGACTTTTCTCTTGCCGTCGAGTGCGGTCGTCGAGTGGAGCGGCTTATTCACAGGTGCAGCGGGCGGCTGAGCTGGTGGCTTCTCTGTGATGACAGTGGCCTGGTTCTGCAGGTCGCTCAGATCGAAGGGATACTCCTTTATCGCAGTCATTCGGACACTTGTTTTACGAACCTGGAAGATACCATTCAAAATGATCAGGGCTTTTCTACTTTTCGTGATGATGTAATAAATAACAATAATGATAAGAATATGAAGTATTGCAATATAAGGATAAACAAAAAAAAAGTACGTCGTAAAGAATATAATTGGTAATGATTATGTGAAAAATAATACATTTATGTTAGGGGTAAATGTAAATGTATTATTTTCATCCATGTATGTAGACATATTATTTTATAATGAATCATTTGTTTCGATGTCTTGTTTATGAAATTGAACGGCATTTACATTAAATTTACATTAAATTTACATTTAGCTAGATTGCAAGATTAAAAGACAAAATACTGAATGCGAAATGCCTATGAAGTAAATATATCATCGAACTATATGATTGATTGACGAGAGGTTAAAAGACGTCTATAGACACAATAATATGTTTGAGATTCTTGACAAAAAGACAGAACCTACAGTGTTTCAAGTAATGCCACAAAAAGACATCGGTTTAGACTAGGTAAGTAGAGGTAGAGAGGTCCGGTAGGTAAATAACACCCCAATAACAACTGATTAAGATTGAATATTATTCGGGAGGCCGCGTTGAGACCGCGTTTGTTTTAAGACCATTGTATAGAATAATTTGCATATTAGATTTAATCGTATCCAGTTAGATCACAGGGCCACTAATTGAAGATAATAAGAGAGAAGTCTTAAACATAATACAGGTAATGTAAAACACACTTTCGGAAACCATTCTGAAAGTCTACTTGAATATTGCTGGTTGTATTTATTGATTTATATATTATTTGTTTTATACTACGGTAGTATTAACTGTAAAATAAATAATAAGAAGATACTAAAATTAGCCTAAAAATGATAATCATGTTTAACCTAAAGATGCGTTAGTAGTATACAAGATTTCTTTTAATTGAGAATTATATTATAGTAGATAAAATCGGTTGTAAATAATATTTAAGCACAAATACAATTAAACAACTTAAAAACAATATTTTAAAATTAACATCAAATTTTCTGGCGACTTCAAAAAAGAAAAGTTCATGCAAGGATCAACTAGTGCAACGATATTGGTACAACACCGAATATTAAAAAAAGTAATGAGATTTTTTTACACACCATCGGTTTTTATTCCATTTCATATTGAAAAGCATTGTACTGTATTCCGATTCGTAAGCTGCTAGAAAGGCAAGTGTCGGTTGAAAAGCTGCGCGCGCGCCGCACAATGTCCGCCGGTTAACTGAATTGTGACGCGATTGAATGCCGACAAGTGAGGGTTTCAGCAATAAAGCCTCCGACTGCTGAACAGATACGTTCTAAGTTACTAAGTTTTAATATCGATCGAGGACATGGAAAACTGAACGATGTTCATTTTCTTGTTGACGTTTTGTTTTATCTTAAAGGATGGTTAATGTCCTCTTGTTGTTCTATTTATGCTTTTATATTATTTTGTAATGCTGTCCAATTAGTTTTAATACTTTGGCCACGATGCAACTGCTATAGTAAATTACAGTTGCAGTTGTAAATATCGCTTAGGTACCTTTCGAGTAACAAGCTCTTTAGTTCACGTAAAATGTAGTGCTTACCGTTTAATATTGTACATCTAGTCTATGTTATGTGCTGTATTTAGCTTTCTGTTTTTTTGTTATAGTACTATTTAATATTTAATTGTTTTATGTACAACACATGTATTTTATATTTGGCGTTTGATCATTATAGTTAATATTTCTGAAGAAAGATGATTACATTTTAGGTTGAGACTGCCTATAACCTTGAACAGAATGCTCACTGCTAGCTCGTATGTAGGGCTCGTAAGATCCAAAACTCTCTTGTTTTAGCATCTCTTTCACTTTCACAACAATATTATGGTTGGTTACTCATAAATATTAATTTAATAGGAAATATAACACATAGGTACATATCTTCCAAATTTTATTAATAATATTAGCCAATCTGTAAGTAGAGGACCGATTTGAATCAAAGCTTATAGGAGAAATGAGCCTATGTTTTGGAATATTATACGAAATGATGTAAGTTTGTCATATATACATAATGTATATATGGATTTCGTTATTTCAAGATCAGTAGACTATGCTGTAAATCTTCTGATATGCATGTGCAATAATCAATTTGCAGCTATCAATGTCTTGAAAGAATACATAGATGAAGCGAATTTCAATCTCAGTTCATTATTAGTGCGTCGAATACTCGTTGCATAATGTGTCGTGTCTTGCATGCTATGAAACGTTTTTTATCTAAATTAACATTATGAATATGTGTATTATTTTATATTATCGTTCTCTATATGTATTTCATTTATTGAAAATCCCTTATGAATCAAAGAATAGCCAGGCAAACCAGTTGCCATCTAAATACTTTTGCTAGATATAATATTTATGATATATATATATATTCATACATACACACATATATATAGAATATTATGTTATATAATATTCTATCACATATCTTCTGTTATTTATACGACCTTGTGTTAAATGAGAAATAAAAAGTAACGTAGGGACGTCGCTGAACCACTGAACAGTTAAAGTTTCTACAAACCTAGTTGTTAGTGACTGCGTTTAAAAGCTCGGCAGAAATGCGCATTTTGAAATAAAAATTACAAAGACTCTATGTCAAGCTCTTCAGTGATGCATTAAAATAATAATGTTAATTATTTTTTTATTGGTAAGCACGCCTTGCCTAATTGCTTATAATAAATATAATTATTAAGGAAATCTCCTTAGGAGGCTAAACCTTTGTGGAAAGAACATCTTTGCAGCAATTACTTACCACAATTAAACATCCGATATATATGTACATATATATATATATACACAGATTATCTGTATTCACAACAATAAGCCGTTTAACGGAAATGAGAGACGTTCGAGACTGGTATGAGATCTAGGATATGCAGTGATATTGAAAGCAAAGGGGTTGATATCATTCGTCTATCGAAGTAAGTCCTAAAATAAACGAAATTCGTAATTATTATACCAGAAAACTATAATTCTTATAGGAAAGAGAACATTATTTTGTAAGAATACTATTAGAGGCAGACAAACGCAAACTGTAAGGTAACTTCTAATTTGTTACTAATCTCGTACCTACAGCAACGATCTCGATTCGATTGAATTCGAAAGTAGCTCTATTCGCCGATTACGTTTTCATCATTAAGCCACTGATAAGACCTTAATTTTTTAAATAAATGCAAATGAAGTCGCGGGTAGCAACTAGTCTTTTACAAGAATGATTTTTTCTGAAACGGCACGTTATATTTTCTGACATTATTTCTATGTATCGAGAAACAATCGATCATACTTATCTCTTTATGCTTGCAGTCTAAAGAAGTTGCTTAACAATTTAATCTTTGTTTATCATCAGTTTATCATATAACCTTTAATGTAATTTAGTTTGCCATGTAATGACAATAGCCTTAGAGAAAGAAAAGAAATTAAAATTAAAATAAATTAAAACTCTTTTATAATTGAAGGAATCACGAGATTCAATAATACATAGTGTTATTTAAACAGCTTATGGTGTTGATTGCTTAAATGTGTGCTATTGTATTATTTGGGTAAGTGTGCCTTAAGCTAATTCCCGACGTGACGGCGCGGCGGTCGGTCGCAATGTGTCACCGATAAGTTTATTTGCTTAAGTGGCCTCATCACAATCACATGATCACTGACGAGGAGGCGACCACGAGTTTTCAATCGACACGGACTCTCCGCGCTTATCGCTTCAAAACAATTAAACGGATTGCTCACACAATCGTTGCTGTGACGTATGGAGATCTTAATTAAAAGGTAAAGGACAATGACCTTAGTGGAGCAATCAATAAACGTAGCGGTCAGCCCTTCTAGAGTAGCAGGTCACCGAGGCCAAGTACTCCGTTTTATTTCTTATCACTGCATGTTTATGAGTTTCCTAACTGCTTTGAATACAAATCACAAAATGTTGCGTGACATTTCCTTGTGCATTGTCGATTATTTACCAGAAACTATATACACTGAACAATATCAGTTTTGTTATCTATTATTCTTCAGTTAAACTGTTTTATAGCCGTATCGGCCACTGCAACGTATTATCGTCATGGTTCGATGATAGTCTATATCAATACTCTCAATATGATCTTGTGACTGAAAGATTTCCATTTTATTGTCCTTTAATTCATATCAATCTAGGACATCTCAAAAGGCCAATATGTTATTTATTGATAAAAATAGAAACCTGATGGAGCATCACATGAAATAAATCGAAATATGTTGAGCGCATATCGATTGATGTTATTGCAGTTGTCTACTCTCTTAAACTACATATTTAAGTCGTATTTTCTATTAATTATATCAATTTCATATTGATACTGTTTTTCGTTACAGGAATTTGTGTGATAAAATGCAAGCAGTATATAGATCCCCTATGAAAGTTATCCGATTAATCTTACTAATATTATTATGAAAGTAAAAGATTGTGAAGATCTTAGGATTTTTAGTTAATCACGCTCAAACCGTTAAACGAATTAAGATGAAATTATTGATATATGGTACATTTTATCATGGTATGCTTTCCTGTGGGATTTACTTGGGCAAAGCCGAGGACGTCCGATCCTTATCTTATCTTATCTTGTGTGGGGGCCAGTCAGTACAGACCGGCGACACTTCGACCCAGTGGGATCTTTTGTGCCGACTTCCTCAATAACGAATGCCATAGATGTTCATGGCAGCCGGGACCGACGGCTTAACGTGCTCTCCGAGGCACGGAGCAGGCGATAATTGTCAATCAATACGCACATAATTTCGAAAAGTCATATAACTTCGAAAAGTCAGAGGTGCGTGACGTGGGTTCGAACCCGAGACCCTCTGCATTGCAGTCTGTTGGTCTCCCCACTGAACTATCGCTGCTTACGTCCGATTCTAACTATTTACGCTACAAATACAAGATATACTAATGAGTTACAAGCTATAGGTTTTGAAACTTAAGATCTTATCGACTATTGTCGATTTATAAGTTGAAGGGTAATCTTAGTTGATATCTGCCTGCATAGCGGTGATTTAGGATTGCGACCTATCAAGTTAATTTAGTTGTTTATGTTCTTGACGCATTGATTTTTATACTAGGAAGTCGGCAATAATTAGAAGAGCCCATTTTGCATAATTTTACACTAAGTTGATGTGAAATTATATTGAGTATAGTAACACTATACTTAAAATATATAGTTTCATATCAATTATAGATTATCACATTGCCATAAATTATTTATACCTTAATTTACATGGCCGTTATTAGGTAGTTATGCAATTGGTTGTATATCTAAAATATGTGTCATTTGTACATAAATTATAGTATATAACGGTAAATTTAATAAATAAATGCTCGTTCTGAATAGGATAGGTTGGTACCACCATTCTGCACTCATCAAGTAGATTTGCATTCCTACTAAAGGGCAGAGTACTTGTGCCTCCTAACTTTGGCTGTCATGACTGTGTTCAATTGACAGTGCTTCTGCAAATCCGAAGCTTACGACTAGGTGGGCACTAAACCTAATGGCCACTGACTAGCTTCCTTGATAAGCAATAGTAAAAATAAAACCTTTATGAAACGTCACGTAAACAAAAATAATGTTCCGAGCAGCATTTTGTGTAGAAACAAAGTTTTATCCTCCAAGTGCTCATTAAAATATCTATCACTAAATACATTGTAACCATTCTTTGAAATGTTACACAGCTCATTGACAATATGCATAACATACGAAATATTTTGTCGTCTGAAATACTTAGTTAACTATTTAAACGAAACGAGAACAATGAGATCATGTTTTGTGCGTGGCATAGCGAATTGAGATATATTACTCATTGATTTTTACATTTAGGATCTTAATTTATTTTTAGCTTTTTTTAATTTGGAGCGAATTACAATATTTGTATTTTGGTAATTAGAAAGAAATGTAGCAAATTAACTATTTATTTATGCGCCATCCTCTATCCTTTCATCCACATTCGTAACTGAACTTTCGTAACCAGCTACGAACATGGAATTTTTCTCGTTTGATAACTAGCTACGAAAACAGAATTAAATTTCTGTTTTTGTAACTGGTTTTCATAACCAGCTACCTAAATGGAATTATTTTTCTCTGTTCATAACTGGTTACCAAAACAGAATAATGCATTCATTTTTCATAACTGGTCGTACAACATGGTCGTAGCTGGTAAAGTTCAGTTACGAATGTGGTTGAAAGGTCCTCTATTATTAAACACTTCTTTCTTTCTATCAATGTAAAATCGTAGGTACGCATATTAAACTTAGTCATTTTTAAAAGGTCGTATTACAGTAGACAGACGATTAATCCAGGATTTTGAGGATAAATTGTCCTGGACTGAAGACTGATTGAATTGGACCGAAATAACAAACTTTAATTTATCTTTCGGCGTACGGCGTCCAGACACAAAATCTGGTTATGGTTAAGCTGACAGGTTAAGTGATATTTGACTTAATTGATCTATAAAGACACGTAGCATTTATTTAAACTAATGTGTAAAATTACAACAATTTTGTAATAAAGTCTTGCAAGATATATACGCAGTAAAGCTTAAAAATATTTTCAATATCAATAATAACGTTCACACAATACACTTAAATATAATTAGGTGTCTTAATATGATTATAAAGATTTATTTCTAAAGAAAATCTTTATGTATGTAAGTTTACCTAATCAGTATGTTTGGGTCAAAATAAATTAAACTATGAAAAAGCTAGAAAAAGTCGATTAATATTGTATTTCTATATAAGAGTTGTTTTGTACTTTTTAAAGAAGTTACCACGGTGCCGGAAATTTAAAGTATCAAACTGAGCCGCAGTCGCCTGGCCGGGTTCAGTTAGTATCTAATATAATAGTCACATTTGTTAGTGATAAAAGATGTAAAATAACCTTTTATGAGTAGATAATGTCAATGTGAATAATATTACGATGCTAATCTCTTTCATGTGACATGCAGACATCAATAGAGGTTTGGGTTAGACCGTATTTGTTGTGTGTATGATTAGCACGGTAGCTCTATCGCGCTGGCTAAGTTCTCTATCACGACTATCCTATATACACCTTGATGTAACCACAATAACAAAGTAATATATACTTTAGTAAATAAACAAAGAGACACTGCGTTATTGTTAAGTGTTTAGTAGATTATCCCGTGAGTGCTAACAAAGATCAACTTCATTGGTTAAGTCTATAGGTGATTCTGTATTTGTATATTTTATTTGTATTTTATTGATACTATATGTATAGAAAATAACAACTTTTATTTTAGAAATAAAATAGGTCATTCTTTATCTCTATTTATTACTTATATTTCTAAATAAAGACGCCTAGTTTTTATCCGCTGCTTAATTTTTTTATCTCGGGAATAGTATTATATTTCTAGATGAAAGGACCATACCATTTCAACATCGGACATATAGTTAAGGCGTAAAACATAAGAAACAAACTAACATTCGCATTTATAATAATAAAAATAGGATTTCGTGACAGTACAAAAAAGAGGCTCGTGATTCGTTTAGATCGGTCAGTATCCCCAAATGTAAAAGTAGTGTTTCTTTGGCGTATAATACACCACTTAAGTGCACACCTGACGGGTATACCTAGTGTCTGTTCAAGTGGGACTTTCACCCACTAGAAGACGTGACGTGTTCTTTATGAAAGAAAACAGTTAGAGACACTTTCGATAAGATGTACGGGTCGGAAAAGTCTAATTAAGTGGTTTGAATCGTATTTGGGTAATTTTTAGCAATCATTTACACACGTATGTGCAGGCTTTTGAATTTGTTGTCGTTAAACGAGTTTTAAAGAGATCATTACTGTCTTGGTATGTGATTGAGTATTGCCTTGGTATTGCCGAAGTATATAAGCGGCGGTAACTACTTACCACGCCTTTAGGTATTCTGGCTCGTCTGTCCCTAGGTGCAATGAAAATAATAAGATACGGTTTATATATTACCAAGGCATTTGGAAATATCTATACTAATCCTTACATTGTTTTGATTTTCTTAATGTTAATCATTTGTAAGCAATAAAGATTTTAATATGTTCCTTAAGGTATTAATTACCATACTGGTTTTAACATTCACAATAAAAGTCACGTTCGCATTACTCTGTTGTATAGGGACATAAAAATTAAATATAATGTTAAATTTTTCCCTTACTTATATTACTTTGAGGTCAAGTCGTGTACATGAACAACAGAGAAATTATATCAAATTCTCTTATTGTAATATAGTAATATAGGATAGAATATAATTAAATGTTTACAGGACTATGGTCTCAAAGAGACATTGTACTATATTATTTGGTACTATAAAAACGGGTCAACATTCAACAATCAATAATAGACGCATATGATATTTAATTTTATGACTGGTGGCAGTATGTAACACAACAGACGTATGATCTTACGTGTTCTCAAGACAATAAAGGAATGTTCTGGCTGAAATCGTTTCGGTTTTAGTCATGAATGTATTCACATTCACACAACCAAGCGTGACTTATTACAGGTGCGAAGTTGATATATCCAATGTTATTGTGAAGTTGCTCTAAAATACGCACTATATAACGCAATTTTAAATATGTAAGTACAACGACATATTTTCATAACACAGCTGTTATAAAAGTAAATACTTAATAACGCACTATACGGTATAAAGGAAAATGAAAATCCTTCTTATAATCGTCTCCTCGGAGGCCGGTAATATTTATTCACGATGGAAAATTGTACGAACGGAACAAACGGTAATTTGTGCGTTGTGTTTGTGCCGTCTTGTTTCTACTTCATGACACAAAATCATTTTTTGTTGAATATTATTTCTCAAATCCGATAGAAGCTCAAACACTTTTAATTAATAAGAGCAAGACCTTTTAAAAACGTATATTGCGCGTAAAGTTCACATGCAATAAAAAACAAAAGTAGGTACTGACCATTTTGCTGTAGTTGGTATGATTCACTGTCACTATAGTCAACTGTATTCGATCCTAGACACTCATAGCAAATGATAAACAACAATTAATGGAGCAGCTTCATTGCTATGAGGCCAGTGGTTCGCGTCCTGTCGTACTGGTATGTGATGCCACTACTACCCGAGCGTACTCTCAAACAACCCACTTGGCCAATGCACCGCCCTGCCAACTCCGTTTACGTCTATTGGATCACAATCACCATTAATAAAGTTAACTTGAACACAAATAGATTTTCACAGGCCTATGTCAATTATTTTGAAATACTACACTTACTATGCTTATATGTATTTATAAAAAATACATACATTATTATTAGCAACTGGGTCGAGGTTTAGCCCACAAAGTCCTTCTAATAAGTTTGTTTATTGATTTTAAAAATAACGCATGTTCTTTGCCACATGTCACCTCGAACTCAAATCATTGCCTTAAACTATATTAAACAAAAAATAAAATATAGGATAACAACCTATCAGAATGAACTAAAAAATAGAAAATAATTCTTAATATTTAACTTTAAATAATTGTGTTTTAATAATTTATTCGAAACTAGCTAGTAATTCGTAAGGCCATGAAAATATATGTAGAAAATACTATGTTATATTTTAAATCCATTAAAGCGTTTGTTTTAACAATATTTAGTTTTTATTTTAAGTGGTTTCTATCTTATTGCAGTATGTGTATGTGGTTATGGTTAACAATTAGTTTCAAATTATAAAATCACATTTACAGTTAATAAAAGCTTATTACGAACTGGAGGACTTACGAATCTATTAGAAACGCACAAGTTTGAATGACTTGTTAGAAATGGGATCAACGGTTCTCCTAACTCAATTAGTCTCTACGATCTTTAAATGATAATTTGTGATAATAGTTTGAGTTGTTTACATTGAGGGAACATTATCGTCGGCCGGCACTTCATTATAATTTTCCTCTTTAATTAATATTCTTAGTCCGTTTTGTGATACGATGTAATCTTTGCATGACGGTCGTCTTCAAGGTAATATTAAGAAATATTAATAAACGGAACCCTTAAAGAATATTTTAATAAAACTGTAAGTAAGCTGCAATAATTTTCAAGATCTTTGCTGATTCACTTGGGAATTCAATGTTCGATTATCATATGAATAGTACCTATAAAGGTTCTTGAATTATGTATATCTAACAATTTATTTATATTATTTATTTAAAACGAAACTGTATCGACGTAACAGTTCTACTGTGTGACGCATTTCAATATACTTTAATTGGGTTTAGGCGATCACTGTTATTCAGCATGTAGACAAGCAAACTCTAGCCTCCAATCTATCTACATAGCCATAGCTATGTAGATAGATTGGAGGTTGGAGGAGAAATGATAATGTATCAAGCAAGCATGCGACCCGTCTGATGCTAAATAGTTACCGTAAGCCAAGGGCGGTTGCATCACCACAACTCACGCATTACCAATACTACAAAAAGAAGCCGGTGTGCCACGAGCGCATAGATCACATTGGTTCGCTGCTGACAACACAGCTCTTCATTTATGTGACTGGAAACTCTCTATTTTCACCACAGGCTGATATCCACAGCAAAAACATTATTACTTCAATCGGTGATGGTAGTTTGAAGGTAATTCCCCAATCTTAAATGGAAACCAGCTAGCTACAGGAGTCAGTGAGCCGGGGTAACTACGAGCCCCTCATTGGATTAGGGCACAGCGCACCGAGGTACCGAAAGATCACCTTGCGTTGAAGGGTACCTTATATCTATCCCTCTGAGATGCTGCGGTGTTCGACCTCAAGGTTCAACTCGCAGGGTAGTGTGGTTAACCACAGAAGGCAAACTCCATTTTCCGCCATATGTGGCGAATAGGTGTCTTCCACGCGAGCGGCTAGTGTGACAAACGGCGCTGTAGCATATGAATGGAATGCGTGAGGAACAGAATTGTCGAACGAAGTTGTGGTTGCGGTTTTGTAGTGACTCGAGCCAACCTAGGCTTGTGAGCCATTTTGGGTAAACATGCGGATCAGCCTTTGGAATTAAGTGTGCTCTAAAGCTTCGGTATTATACTAGAAATGTAGAATACGTCTTATCTGTCGGCCTCGACGAGGTTATCATTAGCGACTTTAGTGCCATTCGGCTACAAAGTGACTCGATTTTATGAGGACCGGATCCCTGAACTTGTGGACAAGGCCTGTCTATAAGCGGTCAACGTAGGTCTCTAATATAATTTGGATGCGAGGTAGCTTGATTTTATAAGGAGGGGAATCTTCGACCTAGGGAAAAGACCTCTTTATAATTACTCCCAAAGGTCTTCTTAGTACTGAAGTGTATGAGTCCCTCAGTCTTAGACCTAATGGTTGGGAATAAGAGAACGCCACATCATAAGCACAGTAGATTAGAGAGAGAGAGATGGAGCGGTGCCTATATACTACAACTCTTAGAAAATGTCATTTCCGCTGGGAATTATAATTTGTCTGAAAATAGACGGTAAAATAACATATGTGATAAACAATGCTGCAACGTATTCAAAAAAGGTTTCATGAGCTAAGTTCTAAAAAGGCGGCTCATTGACTAGATCCAGTGCAATAATTAAATAAAAATTATGAGTATATTTGTAAAATAAGATACCGGACTCGATGCCAATATTAATAATTGCGTAAACATTGTAATTATTATAGGATTATATTATTAACATTAAAAAACTGTACATCGAGTTGTTATACTTGGATACGCAATTGCCTGTGCAGTAAAAAAAGTAACAAATAATTTATAATTCAATGTTTCCTTTTTAATTTAGCTTTTATATTCTATCGACATATATAACGAAAATAACATATAAAAGGGTTGCATAAGATTAAAAAGAGGATGACGGAACGGTTTAATTTTATTTAAATGATCGTACCTACCCTTAGTCTGATACGAGACGTATCATTATTTATGATATAAAGTTTTTTTTACAAACATAACTTTCATGAGCGGTATTTATTATAAACCTCTTTGGCGGTTGTACTTATGATAATGTTTTTCTATTGTACAGGTAAGTTTTGGTAGGCATCGGTGACAGTGTCGCAATGCCAGGGTGCTCTGCTCATAACTAATGTCTCCCGTTGAGATCGAAACCTGATGGTCTGGTCCGGAAAACATAATCTTAAAACCGTTAATTAATGATATATTTCATCATCAATTTACATGCAAAAACGAAATTCTTACAAAATTAATTTCAGTCACGTAATGGGTATTTTACATGGCAATCTCCAAGTAAGTTGCGCTACCTTCACATAGGCCGAAGAGCCTGGTAAGCCCTATTATATAATTATAATATAGCTATAGTATAATACATGTGATGGCAGATATATGTGATTCATAAATTTCTTAAAAGCCTATTGTGTAGAATTATTTAAGTATGATTATTTCTGAAAAGTCAGAAAATTACGATAGGTATATGGTAGTCGGTATTACCAAGTGGCACGCGTTTTTAATATGTTGAAAGTCATAACAACGTAATAATAGTACTTGTATCAATTACGTAGCTATTTATAACCCAAATCCGATATATTGTTATATTAATCAATATTCTGGCAATAAAAGATAAAACTATTAATCGACTCGTAAATTAAGATAATCTAATGGTAATTCTTTATTACATATTGACTATATAATACTCGATTATGATTAAGGTAGTCTAGACAATGAATGATTACCTCCTTGTTCTGTGACATAAGCAGATAAGCTTAAGTGACGAATGTTGGGTCGTGGTCCTTAAGGTGGAACCATAATACAGAAGGAAAACTGTGACTATCGTACATTATTATTTCAAGAGAGATTTGCCTTGATCGTAGTAAATATGTACAAAGAGTGGAGGGTGTATTTATGTATGATCCTAGGTTGTAATACATTTTTATGGCATTTTTATTGATGCGTCAATTTGTTAAATTACAATGACATTTATAACCCAAATCCGAAATATTGTTATATTAATCAATATTCTGGATAAGATATAAATGATTATTGACTCGTAAATTAAGATAATCTAATGGCAATTCTTTACTACGTACTGACTATATAATACTGGATTATGAATAAGGTAAATATAGTAAGTCTATACAATAAATGATTACCTCTTAGTTCAGTGACGTAAGCAGATAAGCGTAAGTGACGATTGTTGGGAATTGAATCGAATTTGTAATTGCGTCTGATAGACTCATCAAAGTACAGAATAGATAATAATATATTCCTAAGGCAGATGAGCTCGACCTTTTTAAGGTGAAACTTTAATACAAAAGGGAAGCTGTGAAAATATACTATTATTTTGCAATAGAACTACATAGAAATACTTGGTTAATTTTATTTGACTAGTTTGGGAAAATACTCAAGAAATATTTGTTTTGCCTATGACAAATGTTTGATAATAATAAACACTCATTTGAATAAATGCTAATACCTACTAGCTGCTAGCTAGAACTAGTGAACTGAACATTTGTCTTTTTAAAGCTAGTTTAAAAAGACACAAATAGAACACACACAGACTCAAACCGATGCAAGTTATATTTTAAATCACTTTAGTCTTAAGATCACTTCAACCTTGTAGTCGGTTTTCCAAGACTACAGATCCACGCACATATAAACACTTATTAATCAATTATTGCTTTTAAAGCTCATGTATTTACTCTTTTCAGTAAATTCAGCTAAGGACTAAACCGAAATAACTGGCTTTCAATAAAAACATTTAAATCAATCCATCTGTTACAAACACAACATAGGTACATGTTAAATTTATAACACACTTTTAATGAAGATAAAAAGGAAGTTTAACGATTGGCGTAATGGTGTAACGCGTAGGTATCATAGCGTGTCAAATTTTTCTTCTTCCAAGAGAGTTTGTATTCATCAACCGACTGTGATTACTAGTTGCGGGTGATCTAAAATGTTCACGTGTCTATCGGTTCCATGTTTATAAAATAACCTACAACAAAGAGACAAGAGCAGGCGCAGTCTGTGAAAATAAAAATAACTAACGCCTTACGCATACTTTCCAGACCGAATTTCGGCCACGGCGGCCAACTTCGATAGACACTGGTCATTTGCGCAGGAGATGTTATAGTGCACATATAAGTGTGCGCAAACATAAGTGTACTCTCTAATATTGAACTCTCATAGTTCAATTGAATGGCAAGCCGACGTGACCGTAAAGAGATCAGGCGCAGTACCCACGACTTTATGCGCTTTCCGAGTTACGGGGTGTGCAACACAGTCAACTTACTAACTTCATGCTATAATAATAATAATAATAATAATAATATCAGCCCTGTATTAAACTGTCCCACTGCTGGGCACGGGCCTCTTCTCAGTGTGAGAAGGGTTAGGCCGTAGTCCACCACGCTGACTCAGTGCGGATTGGCAGAGTTCACATATTTTTGAGAACAATGGAGAACTCTCAGACATGCAGGTTTCCTCACGATGTGTTCCTTCACCGTTAAAGCAAGCAATAATTAACTATTTAATACGCATATAACTTCGAAAAGTTAGAGATGCGCGCCTTGGGTTCGAACTCGAGACCTCTGCGTGGCAGTCCAACGGTTTCCCACCAGGCTATTGCTGCAACTTCATGCTGTTGTAGAGAATTTCTTGACAAAAATACCAATAAGTTTTATTGGAAACTCAGGTGTACATTATAAAATCTTTTCTGTAATAAATAATATATTGAACAGGCTATCATAATTCCATCTGAATCGCAAAACACACTGACGCAATGCATAATGCTTGTTAGTATCATCATGAGTCGTCCATACACATATGTAATTATTGAATAAGATAGATGTTAATGTCACGAGTCGCTTGGACCATATTACTTCTGCGGGCCTCATTTCATATACGACGTGCTATAATTGAGGTTAGTAAAGTAGTATATGTGTGTGTTAGTAAAATGTCCTAATTTAAATCGTGTCATAATGATTGGTAACCCAGGCAAACGTTGTCTGACCAGATCGGAGACATTCTAGAGAATGTCCATAGAATATAATAATACGAATAACTGAAGCAGGAGATATTTGATTCGATCATAGCGAATATATAGAGGTAAGGAGAATTAAAAAAACGACGGTGTATTTATGAATGATCCTAGGTCGTGATATATTATTATGGCATTTTTATTGATGCGTCAATTGATTAAATTTCAGAGACACGAGTGACTAAAAGTCTCTACTTAAACAATTTACTGGATTTCAGTTAATTCATTAAATCAATTCTTTTTGAAATTGTAATCGCTAAAACAATAGTTATAATTTTCTTTTTTTTATGTTACTATCTATAGTAATGACCTCCAGTAGTCGGAATTCAATTGTAACTTATTAATTTCATTTTTATATTTTTATATTTATTTGCGTTCTGCGCGCCTTTTCTTTATAGATTTTAGTTATGCAAAAACTTAAATTTCTCTGTACGCGAAATATGTTAAAACATGGTAGTAACAAACATTACTGCGTTTAGTTTTCTCTAAACGTATTTATATATGTATATACATCAATTATTATTTAGCTGAAGTGACCAGTGAATATATTTTGTCCTTTATTTATTAGGAATATTATTGCAGTTGCATATGCTGACATTTTCATCGATATATTGTAGATATATATTGAGAGAAAGAGATGATCGTATTTTAATAGTTATACAATCTTTGATATGTGATGTATGAATTATCACTTTTACTGTAACATTTTATAATAATTTCATGCTAGCTGCAACATAACACGAGTCGCATAAAGGATCGCTGAGTAAGATATTTTGTAATTATATAAACTTGTGTTTTCAATAAAACGCTATCTTTTGACTTTATTCGACGAAGCACCTAGGTTTTATTTAAACCATCACCACGCATTCTAAATATGATCACACAATTTCGTTCTGTGTTATATAGGTACATATATATTATATTTCGTTATCTAAAGTTTAGGTTTGGCTAACAACAACTTAAAAGGAAAAGCTTATAGGAGAACTGCATGATGTTTTAGCTACTAACCGCAATATGAGGCGGTGCACAGTTGAAAAAGATGAACGTTCATTCATGAATCGAGTACCGACAGTAGTAACTGCACTGGTATTCTAGCTTAACCTTTAAATAGAGGTCATGCATTTCTTATTTTCTTCGACACATTCCTTAGGGAATGTGACGCATCTCAGACGTCTGCGTCAATAAAGACATTTAAGTAGTGATGAACTACTCGTCTTGGCTACTGCGGCCCATGAACCATTTCTCTTATTAGAAGATTATAGTATATACACGACTAACTGATTATAAATATAAATGTTCAAGAAATTTTTCAAGTCTTAGAAAACCAGACATAATTAAAAGTCTTTTGTGGCTGGCCATCGGTGTGCCTTTACGAGTCAATAGGTTAAGTTAGTATAGTAGGCACACCGTGGGGTTTTGATCCGTAGGCCCGAAGTACGGGAGAGCCGGACATAACCCTCTAGTCTCCCCTGGCGAGAGGGTATGCATCAAGAGACCCAGGTAAAAAAATAAAAGTATATTTTTTGTATTGTAATCTTTAAGTTGTTAAGTCATATTATATAGCACAGAGGCTGCAAAGCTAATATACTATGCCTATACTATGTAGTAATATCTGCTGCTATATGTTATATACATATGTATATATAGCAGTAATATATGTTAGTTTTACATATATGAATCATAACTGTCCGAATTTGTAAGTCAATGGCTATTGAAGAGGGGTGGCCGTGAGTTTCTTGCAGGTTTATCATATTATATTCCACTGTTTACTGATTTGACAACTAATTGAAATGTCACTTCAGTAAACTCACTTACTACTATGCTTTGAATATCACAAGTGTAATTTTCTGACCTAAATTAATAAATTGGTTTTGATTTTGACTAAGAGAATGTAAGAAGACAGTCGTTTTGTTTTTAGGTAACTAAATTTACAAAGTATGCATTATTTGAAGTTATAATGTTTTAATTTTAAACATTGTACTTATAATTTGTTCACATGATTTGTTTTGTTTTCTTACATGTACTAGTCTTGAGAGAACAAATAAGATATACAAGTTTACTGGTATTGCCGTACTAAAATGACTATGTTAGGTTATTGAATGTTCAGTTCTCTTTTAAACAATGTTTTTTTTTGTAGTCAAATACGTTCGACACATAAAAGAAGTGTTACAATTTTGTTTTAATCTATGCAACACAATGTCTTCAATCACTAAATCTATTTAAGCCGATCAATAGTACTGCTTTTAAATGGTTCAGCTAAATACTCAGTACATTGAAAGTTCGTAATATGTTTTTCCGTCCGTTAATATGATTACGAAGAATACGCCGTATCTGTCCAACAGAACTTTCTTTTTTTATAATTTTCATTGTATTTGGCTCACTGATATAGCAAGACTATTTCTAATTATTTATTTAATTAATTATCATTGTTTATTTACCTATATTTTTAAACATTCTATGTTAAGATCGTCAAAAATATACCGCATATATTTATATTGTATGTGTTTACAAAATTTAAACCGGAACTAAACTATACTATGTACTAATTCCGTATAAAATAATGATTTTTTAATAAGTTAATAAGAAACGGCACGCGGCTAATCAATAAAAAATAAAATAAAACAATCAACAAGTTCACAAATACACAATACAAAATATTACATACCGACAGTTTCCGTGAGTACTCTAGTTAGGCACATGGTCATCCAACGTTCAACAACTTCAAAATACTAAAGTAGATAATACAGAGCGCTTTCCTATATAACTCTAAGTGTTGTAAATTACGTCGCAAGTACACGTGACATTAAAGGGGCGCAACTGTTTAATCCGATATTATTAATATATCACGCGACAGGTGATCGCCGACACGATCTTTGAATCACGAGATCATACCTTTTGTGATAAGGGTAAGGACGAGACGCGAATTTAACGCTAGTGTGGACGGCGGCGGACTGCCGCGGCGGCACAGCGCCGGGATCTCGGCGTTCGTCACCAAAGTCTACGTGATAACTCGGCCTAAGGGCACTCACACAATCATTCACGTCTACAGTTTTTCAACGACCTCGGTTTTTTAAGGAGCACGTGGTTCACAACCTGTATTAACTTATGAGGTACAAACAGTTTTTAGTAAGACTTAAAATATTAACGTCAGTTTCATAAATACACTTCAAAAAATCTTTGTTTCACTAATAATCACGTTAGTGTTAATTGTATTGTGTGACGCGATACTTTACTGGGTGTCTTTATCAGGAAAAACGACTTGAAAACATAGGAGCTTGGACACAACTGCTACAATTACGAGGTTTACGTTGGTTTTTATAATCAGATATCGTGTAAACAACGGCGATGCATCCTTAAATGTGTTGCATGGTTTTGTAAACATTGTTTACATATTTTAAGTGAATATTTTCGAGCAGTATGTCGCAGCCTTAACAGACAATAATAGATTATATCATATAATCTACTGTCATCAACAAATTGGTTGACATTCCATTGTCATCAACTTTTAAAAGCTAAATTACCGAATTGAATACGGGTCACAGCAAGGCGTGTAGTTACATTGTAACAACTAACCTTAACCTTCAATTAATACACACATAACAATAAATACCTACATATATGTATATTTTAATGAGTAGGTAACATCCCTGCCGATCATATACGAGAGTGAGAGTAAATTAAATTGCCATTATTGCAACTCTTAACTCTCAACTCTCAACTCTCCCTCGTACTTATACATTAATAGCCACTTAAAAGACGTCTTTTTAAGGGACTAGTCATTATTCATTAAGTTAACACTATTAGATAATATCACTTAACTTCTTAACTTGTTAACGTTTTGGCATATGGGTTAATGAATTACGTTTTTGTTTCAGGTAAAATAATTTATAATATACGTTGCAAGTGATAACTTTAATGACATAATTTAAAACCTGTCGATTTACTATATGATTGTACTCAATAAATGACTTAATTATGTTACGGACTAATAAAAAAGTAGATAGTGGGTACATGCTGAATCTTGTATAGTAGTGTACGATAAGGTACATTAATTAAATTTTATGACAAATAAGTAATCATTCATTTTAATTTTATAACCAATATTTGACATATTGGTATAAAATTAATAAAAATAAATAGTAATAAATGAATAAATATTATTTTTTGCCGACGTTTATATATATTTTAACAAGACGATTTGCGTGCTAGAGATTAGCTATGTATTTCTGTATTTGCGTTCAGCGACAATGGATACAAAATACCACATAGGCAATTTGGTCCACTTTGGGTCCCAATGGTTTTAATCTCGTGCAGGTTTCATGCTTTCTATGTTTGATTCCCATGCGGAACTCTAAACACTCAGTGCTTGAGGCTTAAATGGTCACATCTCTTCTGACTACCATCAGTACCATCCATGCAACCGATTACAATATTATCATTACAGCCGTATGACGTGCTTGCTTTAGCTTTATAATTGAAATCGCTATCAATTATATATCGTTTGATTGTAGTTCCTAGGTACATATACATATAGACTGTAGCAATGTAATGCTATGAACAGTGTTGAAACTACATAGGAACGCTGAACGAAAAGTCTTATTCACTTTAGCGAGGCAAATATCAATTTTATCTTAAGTATTTTATACGTGCGTTTGCTACGGTAGCTTGTAAGACAAGCTTGAAATGGATCTTCGCCTCCTCAACGATTAAAAAAAGAACATTCTTGTACAGATATTTTAAATTATCATAATTTAGCTTATAATACACAACTTATGCGTAATTTATTTGTTTTAAATTAGCATAATTTACAAATTACAGAAGCGTTATCGTAGCAGTTGCATGTCTAGGCCACTCAGTATTTTTACTTAGTGTATTGCTTGTTTCCTGTCTCATAATATCGCTTCTTTATCGGCATGCTATGTAATATTGTATAGTTTATTGGAAATAAGATTCAAATACCAGCTTAATCTGCCAAGTCTTGGAATGCCAGATATAATTAAAATCCTATTGTGTCTGGCCGCTGGTGTGCTTGTGGTGGCTTAATCGATTAAAAATAAAGTTGAATACAATAATTATTTATATTTATTATAGTCGAATATAAATATTATCTTAGGCCAGACTATTCTATTGCACGGTTAGCGCAGTGGTTTGAGTAATCGCCTATCTATTGCTAGTGCACCGTGTGTTGTAGGCTCGATTCCCACACAAAATATTAATTAGTGTGAGCCACACATAGTTGTACCGAGTCTACGGCTTTAGCACAAACAACAGGCGGCCTCGATGGCGTAGTGGTTACTGTAACCGACTGCCACGCCTGAGGTCGCGGGTTCGATTCCTGCACAAGTCAAACATTTGTGTGCATGAACATGGATGTTTGTCTTGGTCTGGGTATTTCTGTGTATAATCTGGATGTATTTACAAAAAAAGGTATATATGTATGTTTATCCATTGTCTAGTACCCATAGTACAAGCTCTGCTTAGTTTGGGCTTGATGGTATTGTGTGTATGTGATAGAATATTATAAACAACGGTTCGTATAATATATAAATTCAAAGATTTTCAGTTTGGTAAACATATGTATGAAATATGAAAGAAGTACTTATGAAAGAAATGTATTATATTTTTCATAGACTTAGAATATATTTGCTACATATTTTAGAAATATTTCCATTAAGTAAACCAATCCAATAAGTGAATTCACTTGTGTAGAGTAATAAGTGTGATACGAATCCACGACTCCTCGATCGCAAGTCCAATACGTTATTCAATGGGCAAACACTGATTAATAATTATTGATAAAAATATTGTGATCCACATACAGCTGTTACGAGTCTGGATGTTCGGTGTACCCGTTGTTTGATTGTTTGTAAAGTCCCTAGCGACACAGAATGTATTCCTAGTGCGAAAGATAAAACAATTTTTATCTTTTATTTATTTTTTATTTAAAACGCAATGTTTATTTGTTTATGTATATGTTGCTTGACAATGACTGAGCGTGTTTTGTGCCCGTTTTTTGAATGTTTGTAGTTGTAATCTCGCGTGACACAAGGATTAACCCTCTTGCCGATGTACTCTTTTAAAATTAGTAAGAATGTAACGAAGCAGCCTAATGTATATTATTAACATATTTGTTTCCTTTAGAATTACTTGTATGTGATGCTTACTGAGTTTGATAATTCAATTTGAATGCGGGACAGGTGCCAATAATGTTAAGTTTTCCTCATATAATTAACGGGTCATTGCTCTTTTCATTTAGATTTTATTGTAGATTCCAAGGGATGATTATTCGATCTCGATCGATATTATGTGATCTTAATCAAATAAGACATATTCTGTGGAAATACCTGTAACGATACACTACATAGACACAAAGCAATTAATAGATTAAGGTAATTTCCATTAAGAAAATCTTTCAACATATTGCTCAGATAAGGCAACTATGAAAGCGTTTGCTAACCATACAACCTTCTTATTGTTTATTGATTATAATTATCTTTATATATACAGGTTGATTTTGAAAACGTGTAATTCCTTTTAACCACGCATTCTACTGGTGGTATAGAATGACCTGACCATATATTTTTTTATTAGAATTATTTTTTTGGAAAATTAATAATATATTTTTTTTTGTGAAATGGTGTCTGATAGTCATATGTTAACCACACGAGACAATTTTAATTTTTACTAATTAAAATAAAATAAGTTAAAGAAAGTCTAAAACCCTCTAATGGAATTCTTACGAAAAAAAGAAAAGTAATTAGATCGACTCAATTATATTCTCATATTAAATTTAGAATTTACTAGTTGTTGTGACTTGGCATTTCATTTGTGTTTTGTTTATATGACAACAAGGGGCGTGAGAATATTAATCAGGTTGAAAATCGGTATGATCAGTTTTATACATAAACTTAATAGATAAATTCACAATTATTTACATCATACCAATACGGTAATAGTAATATATCAGTAGTCAGATAAGCGTGCAACCCGCCTGTTTGTAAGCAAAACCTATGGCCGCTTAAAAACCACATATTACGATACTACTCATGCTGTGTTCTTTACGCATATTTGATGATCGCGGTTATGAAAACTGAAAATTAAATACGATAAACAGTTATTATAAATACGAATAGCTTTCTCTTGTAACTCAGGTTATAACAGAATCAATTGATGTAAATAATGGTAAAATCAAAGTGTCGGAACGAAATCATGTATCTAACGTGACTTCATCGGAGACCTTAACGATTATAAACGCATAAAAAATCTTGCAGTTGATTGGGAAGGAAGATGTGGACCAATCAAACGATCACATGATGTCAACTATTTTCATATCTGTAATATGTAAAGCGGAAGGAGGAAAATTAAGGAGCCATCACGTGCTCAGTCAACGAATGAAACAATTAGGCATAGACGCAACTGCCACATTTACTATACATGAATGTAAATTGATAGAAGCGGTTTATTTATGCCTTGCATCGTTCTCATATGTTGTCATAGGTATGTGTCAGTTCTTCATTTGCGAAATTTGTAAACGTGAAAATATATATTGTTTTTATTTGTAATATACCTATATAATATTGTCTTCTGTTTACGCGAATGTTATTCATTGAAATTAAACTACTATATACCTACGGATTTTATCGCGTTGTTTATTTAGCACTGTATTACAAAATTTTGAAAATATTACACTACTACTACCTACTATTGATTTTATTTTACTAATTTATAAGCTAATAAAATTATTTAAACGATTAAATCTATTTATTTTTGGTTTACACTTTCCCCAACGTTTCGGTTGCTTTTCAGCAGCCATGGTCACGGGGAGACTAAGATGGTAGTTGTCTCAATGTTCCAGTGTAGTTATTTCAAAGTACCCGAACATAATTTAATTATTGGTGTTTCTATTTACGCAGACTGAGCTCAAAGTATCATGAAGTCTAGCTGTGGTTTGTTTCTTCTTGGGTTTGACTATTTGAAGTACTGGATCCCAAGCTGGTGGTACATTACAACCATCTTATCTATTGAAATTGGGATGTTTTTTGATTTCAATAGCCTCGCGAAGCATCCTTGGTAGGAATCGGTGTTCTTTAGCGAGAATCTGTGGTTTGTCAAATCTCAGGTAGTGGTTGGTCCCCTGTTGTGCTATATATTTATCTACTAATATAATTGCCTCTTCCGAAACTGAGAATCGATCCAAGACCTCACGCAGATTACTGCGTCTTCTGTCGATTCTCGGTTCGGGCAGCATGATGGTTTTTATCCCTCAGTAACAGCACGGAAATTTGGCACTGTGCCGGCGGACGGTAATAGACACGTCTCTTGTCCTATCATGTGTTTATATTTTCGTAATACTTTATAATATGTCCTATACCCAAAAAATCCATTCGTAACCGATAAACAATCAGTTTTAAGCGTTAAAGTTAGTGAAATAAAGTTGAAAATGGCGTGGCACTTGGTAGCTCGTATCCGAGCCGCTGGTAAATAGAGGTACACAATGTAGCAGCTCGTATGCGAGCCGCTAGCAAAGGACAGGTTTAGGCTGCCTGTCCATTGAAGCGGAGCGAGGTTGTGGAGCGAAGAATTGGAGGAATATTAACCAATAGGATTGCATACTACGTAATGGACAGGCAGCCTTACGCGGGTCCGAAAACCTTTAGCTGGCGAAATGTAGGCATAATGCACTTCTATTACCTTAGGGATATAGGTGGGACCACGTAAATATGTATGAACTATTAACGAGATGTTAATGGTTCTATGGTGAATAACTAAATATTAATGGCTGAATATTACATACATGGGGTGTAGTAATAAGATCATCGGTGTACATGTCGAGCATTCTAAACATGGGAAATTCCATTACTACAATATGTTTATAATAGCCGACCATGATCTAATGTCACTTCAATCTTTTATCAAAGATAATTTATTTTACAAGTATATGTGATACGATCGGATCAATTTATCTAAAATTTTATCAATAAACCATTATATTGATTTGTTGGTATGTCCTAGTGGCACATTACAACTGACTACTAAACAAAAGTATCTTTGATAGAATTGGAAGTCGTATTTTTCAACTACTTATGTAGGCAACAAGAAAAAGCATTACCTGATTATAGTAGCTACTGTAAACAGGGTCTTAATTAAAATCGTATGTTACCAACTTATCAAATAAAGCCGGTACAAGGCATAAAATACCTAGGCCTCTGATGATGCATCCTTAAGGAACTCTGGGTGCCCTGCGCACTACAAAAATAACACACTGTGTTGTTTTCCGGCGGTATTCTGAAGGATCGTACTACCTTTGTCGTAATATTTCAAATTAAAGACAGCCTGCCTCTGGAAACTTCATACTATTAAAAAATGTTAGTGATCCGTATTAAAAATATATATAACTAACTTTTGCCCGCGACTTCGCTCGCGTAAAAGTAGGTTCAGTTAGAAACGGTACTTTAAAAAAATATAGCCTATGTCACTCGGTGATAACATAGTTATCAAATGTTGAAAGAATTTTTTAAATCGACTGAATATTTATTAAGTTAAATCCTTACAAACAAACAAACATACAACCAAAAATTAAATCTTTCCTCTTTATAATATTTGTAAAGATTATATTTATCCGGCTATTTACTTAAGAACCCCAAAATGAACATAAACAGCATAAACCTGTCGCAGTGTACGCCATTATCACCAGCAGTTGATACCCTGTGGTGCCTATTTACAGTAATAGGTTGCTTTTACTTTTACTTATAGAAGGTATTACATATAATGATAACACAATAAATAAAACCAACTGTAGTCCAATAAATTACATCCTAGAAATAAATACATATAAATTCCATGGTTGAAATAGCGTTGATGCTGCTTTCAATAATTTTAAGACCTACAGTAAGATATTAACAATCTCATATAGACAAAGTACCTATACTTCTTTAATATATATTATAAAAATCATGACACCATCTTATTTGTTAAAAGTAGGTAGGATTATATCTATGTATATGTCAAAATAATTTTAGTAAAATATAAATAAATTTTAGTTAAAATTAGTGAAGTTGTAAAAGTGTTAATAAACAACGCGATAAAATCCGTATAAAGCTGTTTTATTTCAATATATAACATTCGTGTAAACGTAAGACAAAATTATGCAAAGAAATAACTGACATAAATTACCACCCGTTCTTTAAAGTTGTTAGTATAGTATGACATATATCAACAATTCTGTAAAATTAATAATTAAGACGGCATCTAATTGAAATTGACTTAAAATACAATTTAATTAATTGATATAAGTCCATATTCACATAAAAGAAAACAAGAAACTAATTGAAAATAGACAACTATGTTTATGGTTTTGAACTTGTTAGATTCGCTCAACTATGTATTTATCATATTATGACAATCCTCTTGTACCTTGTTACCTTGTACACTGTATAGAAGTTAAAATATTTATAATCTAAATATTAGTGACCAAACCTTATCTCTATAATTGTTTGTCCTAGTATTCAAATATATTATTATATTCTTTATTTTTAAAGCAATAATATATATATTGTTTTAAATATATTTTGAGTCTTTAAATTTTACTAAACAAATTAAAAACTAAACAAAAGCGTTGCTTTTCTTCTTAGAACTTGGAATGGTTTGTGAGGATCTAATCGTCAATCTCATTAATAATTTGTTTGTGATAAACAACATGTCATCCATATTATGTATTTCATATTTGACTGAAAATGTTGACTGTTATGACTGGAAAAGTAGTCGAGACATATCTTTAACATGAAATATATTGCTGTTTTTGTATTGTAGTCAGTACGTACGAGTATAGTGGTCCCGCAATACTTAACTAACCGTAAAGATCTGAGAAAAGGTTTGTGGTGCTCAATCACTTACTACAATGTTGACCGAATATTTAATTGTAGCGGAACTACATTTTGTACATAACCAAAGCAATAGTAATAGAAATATCTATTTGTATTAGGTATTTTCACTAAAGTTGTTTTACGTCGGTCGGTAAGTTTGGTGGGTCGATGCGGAAATAGCTATAAAAGGTTATGTCTTTTATAGCTATTTCCGCGAGAGACTGTGAACACTGAAAATCAATGTGTATGGAAAATATAAGCCGCAAAAGACCATTTGAAAAATATGGTAATATTGAAATCTCGATTACCAAGAAGACTTAATACACTTAATGGTAACAATATTTTCACTGCTGGTCTCTTCCGCAGACCGTAAAAAGCAAAAGAAATGGATAGTGTCGTAGAGCGGGCAAAATAAATTCCAGTAAAGGATAACAGAGTTATATTATGGTTTGCCGTTGCCGGAAGCCATAGGTTCAGAAAATGTTTACAATTGTCTTGGATCATTTATTAACAATTGATGTACAGACGTCAAAGTCTCTATACTGTTACTTTGCGACCTAAATTTATAAATATTTATTGATTTTGAGATCTGGCGGTTAAGCTTTCCAGAGTGGAGTCTTATCATTCTTTTGCTTGGGTTGCAAATTATGTTGCCATATGCCGATTTGAGTACATACGTACTTTTATATTTTTATAAATGATATCTAAGATTTATTAAATAGTAGTAGTACTAGTATTTTTAAAATTGTTTTCAAATATTCTGCACATAAGAGCTCCACCCAGTCTAAGTCCCACATTCATTATAGTTTAGTTAACAGTAGTTTTATCTCTAATATACGGAACAGTACTTGCTACATGTACCCTAAATGTAGCAGGCAATGAAAAGTGAGCGTACGATGTCTCTGCCTACTTTGACGACGTACAAGAAAGAAGATGTTATATTTTAAACAATAAAGCAATCAGATTATCTAATTAATAAGTTGACGTAAATTATTATTAATCACATTTGACTACTAAAAAAATATTTAGCAAAGATCAATTAATTAATTTGATTGAGCGTGTCTATACCAAAAGAGTTAATGTGTATATAACAAAATATAAAAGGAGCACCGCTTAAAAGAAAACGTTCATTCTAGTAGTACTTGCTTTCATTACTAATTTTGTCTGTATACGAATTTTAAACCTTTGTTATTTAGAGAATTAATCATTATTTTTGCTATTTGTTGACGAAGCTGTTGCGTACTAAACATGATAATAAACAGTATCTTAATATAGTACAGTACCCCAAGAAGTTATTTTACCATACTTAATGTTTTTTAATTACAACAATTATTAACAACGTGAATATTTATATAGCGGTACCTACCTTTGTAACAAATGTTCATATAATATAAACAAGTGCTGTCGTCGTTTATTCGATTATTCTATTAACACAACCGGTGCTAAGTCGCGGTAAATAATTAGCAATAAGAGAATTAATCGTGCTAATTCATAATTGCTAGTTATTTGTCCATTTGACTAAATATATTTGCACACTTCATGTATTAAATAGGAACTAAAGTAACGATAACGAGTGTTGACTAAACAACTACACCGGGTATAATGTAGGTCTTAAACAAAGGTTTTGTCAAAGTTAATCTGATAATTTTCCAGCTGGACAGATTGAAGTGGCAGTCACATTGAGCCTCATCACGTGAGGTTGTATATTGATATATGTCATGTATTTGTTTATTTAGTATATGATAATTTGTTCAAAATCAGTCTGCTGGTATAGGGTTGCGCGTAACAATATATTTTTAAATATCTACAGCGTCTGCTCTAGCAATGAGTCTCTGTGAGAGACAAAATGTGTTATCACAACAAATAACAATGGATTATAATTTTTACTTTCTGTACAAAGTTCTTTCTGTACATTCGTAGTAGCGACGAACATTCCGCGCCATACGTGCCTTTGAAATTATACTAACCTATCAATTTATCTTGGTTTGGAACCATGCGTGCATGATGCCATTACAAAGTCAAAGTAACAAGAATCGGTATTTACATTGTAGTACATATGATGATTTATATTCGGGATGTATCTGTTCCGAACTTATTCTAAATTGGTTTTAGCTAATATTGTATTCATTCAGTTTAGTCTAAGAAGCTGTAATAAAATCACGCTCGCGTCATTGAGCACAGGAAAACCTTGGAAAATATATAAAATTTTAAACACACTACAAATAATTGTCACATGCCCATTCCATGGAAGGCATTAGTGGCATGTTCGACTTAGAAAACAGTATTTCATAATAAAATAAGACTTGTAATTCCTTTTGATAAATTCTTATGCATTTATTGTGATAAACAAAGTGTGATTTTGCACATAATTCGTATTGTATCCAAAATAAACAATTAACTTGTTAATCAATATTCGAAAATCCTATAAATTTTGCTTGATTCAATTATTAAATTGCTGATATAATTTCTATTTTCTATTGGTTTTAATCCAAAGAAAAATGAATAATTCACAGAGAAAACATAATTAATAATCAATTTCAATTGGCCACATTTACGTTCTGTGTGATAACGTTCTCTATCAAAACGAAAATTGTCGTTTCTTACCGTGAAAAGTTCTTTATTCAAACAATAAAAGCAGGTGCAAGTCCGTCGTAGTCATGGGTGAGTAAACAAACAACAATCACACTACCCGAGTACTAACTGAGTATTTCTTTGCTCATGATTTGCTCAACAAAATATACATTTTTAAGAGTCAGTTATGAATGCAGCGCGTAGTAATTGTTCGTTTATGAATTGGTAGTAGCAAACAAGTTTTATGACTCGAGCGTTAGATAAGAATTTGAATGACGTTTGGTATGTATGCCCGTATTTTGGTTGTATTTCATATATTACTAGTATAATTGGCCGTGTATCATACTAACGTTGATATATATTTATAATATTAAGTTTATTCCAATAAAAACATTGCAAGATACATGTTGGTTTAGACTATAGTATGGACTAAATTTGCTATTGGTACTAAATCTATCTGGTTGGTCCTATAAAAATGGGAACTTGTACTTTAAGACCAGCAACCTTTCCATTATATTATATTTAAACAAGCAACAGACAAACCTGTAAGTACATTATCTACAATAATATTGGTCTTTCTAATAAAAAAGTAATATAAAAGTAAACAGTTAAATATTAATAGCTAAGTCTCACTCTACATAATATGTACAAATAATTTATATTTTACGTATCTTTGAAGGTGTAGGTACATTTGTGTTCATAAGTACGCGCGCGTGTGTGTGTGAGTTTCTTGTAATAATGACATATTTTATTGCCAATATATATTACTTATACGAGTATGACTTAACACAGTATCACACCTATATATCGTTCAATGCTGACGCAGATCACATGCATATATCGTCATCTATGTTAATCTTATACGTAATAAGAAGCCAGCCAATAAAACTTTTAAGGACCAATTGTCGTAAGAAAATAATTATGTTCCAAATGGAGTTCCGCTCTAGTTTTTAAACGTCAAGTGTGAACTGAGGTGCAATTTAAGTATTTATATTTTTATGGAGTTGAATATCATGTGTGATTTATACCGCTTTATTACGAAAACTAGCCCTCAGTTCCAGACTACATGAACAGTGAATTTCACTTATGCTTACGCCGATAGACCGACGAGATATTCAGATATATTTTATTATCTATATTTTGACTAAGGCTATCTATATCTTTATATTTCCTTTTGTGAGACTTCTTCATAACCCTAATTTAAAGCGTCCAGTCATGTGGTAATATTATCTGAAGTAGTGGTAGATTACGGCGGGCACACTCTAAGGTAAGAGTGTGACCACTCACTTCTGTGCAGTTATCAGATATAATAGTCAATGAGATCACAAGACGTTTTATCTGCTGATTTTCCTCGATACCGTTTTCCAAATAATATAATACAGACGGCTTTAAGTGTATATTGATCTTTGTTTGATAACACGTCATAGTTCATGAAATTGTTAAGTGTTCTTCTGCAAGAGATAAGTTTATGCTATGTTATAGCGCGTTTTATTGGCTAAAGATGCATGAGCAAGGTGACTACTATTAGGAAGATCTCATACGAATAGCGAGTTTTACCAATCTGAATCTGAGCTCCATCTATACATATGTAATGTTCTTTGCCTAGTTTTGTAGGTTAAAACTACTCTACGACCGTCTTTACAGCCTGCATGACTCAAACGAAATCGAGAAAGCGTAGTCTCGTATTAAAATTTCGTCAAGTGTGTACTTACATAGGACTTAAAATTTAAAAACCGTCCGTTTTAATATTACTTGAAATATTTAATTATCTGTGCAATCAACAGCATTTATTTATATGCTTAACAACAGTAACAGCACAATGGTTTACGTGGACATTTTGTCACAACTATTGGATGTTTGGTTAACACGGGCTAATATATTTTCGGCTGACACAGGTAATGACTGGCCACGGTTGTTTTGGCCAGTTCCTGTGTCGTATACGCAAGAGACGCTCGGTTGTCACCTCTGCGGTGACTGCCGCGACGTTGTTGAGGACACGGCGTTGCACACTTTGGCGGTTTGCCCCGCCTGGGCATCACAGCGCCGTGAATTGATCGCGGCAGTCGGATTGGTTGCCCTCTCGCTCCCGGCCGTAGTTCAATCTATGGTCCGGAGTGAGAGGTCGTGGAACGCCGTCGCCTCCTTCTGTGAGGAAGTGATTTCCATCAAGGAGGCGGCGGAGCGGGAGAGGGAACGCTTAAACCCTCTCCCCAACCGCAGAGCCTGGCGCCGGAGGGCGCGAGATGACCTCCAGCCACCCTGAGGTTTGACCTAAGGGTGGTGGGCTTGGTGGGCCTGCCTGCCACCCGATCAGCACCAGATCCGAGAGGCGGCGTGCGTATTCCCACGCGCGTCTCTGTTTCGAGTCCATCTCTCCTCTAGGGGGGAGACAGTAGGATTTTAATGAGAGGTACCTATATTGGGTAGGTCTTATCGTGTAGTGGCCTGCCGTTTCATACGGCGGGGTCGCGACCGCATGCGAAAGTGATTCGTGCGGCCCCATCGATAGTGGTTTTTGTCGAGGATTACCGTGGTGGGTTTAGTCGGTATTCCGGGAGGTACATTATTCTTATTCCATCTTTCTCATTTAGCTCGGTGAGTCCGACATAACCCCTCCACCCGCCCCCGCGGAGGGGTAGGCGTCAATGAATTTCTCCACGTAAAAAAAAAAGGACTTATATATTTTGTGATTCAGAAATAGTTGTTCCATGTTTGGGTGCTTTTTTGTGTCCTTACTATTTAGGTATAAGTTTTTATAAGAGCGTCAACCAGCATCGATATAATATAATATTAATTGTTATTTGGGTTCGATTCCCGCAAATGTCAAATATTTGTGTGTGTCATGTCATGAACATGGATGTTTGTCTTGGTCTGGGTTTTTCTATGTATAATATGAATGTATTTACAAAAAAAAAAGTATATATGTATGTTTATCCATTGTCTAGTACCCATAGCACAAGCTCTGCTTAGTTTGGGCTAGATGGTGTTGTGTGTATGTGGTAGAATATTATTATTATTATTATTATTTAACTTTTAGTCCCACGTCCTACGCACTGGTTGTCGCTCTTATATAATTATATGTTATATATTATCTTATATCTTATTGGTGATCATAAATTATCTAATGCAGTGATATTCTTCTGTTTTTTTAATGTTAGGTATTACGTATTTATAATTATCTAACAAAACGTGTCTTGTAAAAAATTTGAATTGCTTACTTGATCTGAATGATTAATTTTGCTATTGACAATGAATTATTACTTTTAATTGACTATAAATAGCTCGTGGTTCATACAGCTATTGTTAAATACGTAGCTGCAAATTAATCATTACTATCATGCCTTCATAAATGTATAGCTAATTAAAAATACGCTTGAATTCTAAGAAAAAATAAAACGAGCAAAAAAGCAAAAGCGCCTTTGAAATAAAAAGGCGTTTCACATTATTTTCTTGTATTATTTTAAACAAATGTTTATTAGAATGTTCTTTCGCTTTTTATTATATAATTCTTCAAATTAACGCTGTAAGCTCTGTAACTAGACAAATTATGTCCTATTAGAGAAATTATCTGGCATTTGTCACGTCACTTTTAACTTGACAACAAGCGGTTCTACAAACTAAAATTACAGGCAAATTTAATATAATTTTATCTTGATTTAGTTTCACGCTAAATATCATTAAGATATGGCATTAATATATTATTTTAGTACGACTGTTTTGTTAAGCATATATGGGACATGTATACTCATCATAATCTTAGGTTTGAATCTCTCGTCAGTCATAGAAATAGTGGGTATCATATCATTTTTGAGTATGATGTAAGAGCAGCGATATCGAGCGAGGGTCTCGGGTTCGAACCCACCTCGCGCACCTCTGACTTTCGGAAGTTATATGACTTTTCGAAATTATGTGCGTATTGATTGACAATTATCGCCTGTTCCGTGCCTCGGAGAGCACGTTAAGCCGTCGGTCCCAGATGCCATGAACATCTATGGTAGTCGGTATTGGGGAAGTGGACACAAAAGATCCCACTGGGTCGAAGTGTCGCCGGTCTGTACTGACTGGGCCCCACACAAGATAAGATAAGATGATGTGCTTGGTAACACGGGATTTTAATTGATTTTGGAAATATAGGTAAGACATGATATTAACAGATTTTTAGGGATAGACAGGACCCTTCGGCCGCCTATGAAACCAAAGCTACGTATCCAGTTACATGTAATAATATATTTTAGGTACTTAATCTTTATACGTAACACTAGATAAACGGCCACTACGTCCATTTATCTAGTGTTATGTACGAAGTATTGTAATATTTCTGTAGTATAACAATATAAAGAATGTTCCAGAGGATAATAGTTATCGCCTTTATTGGCCTAGGTCTAAAGATAATTCAAGGGCCCTCTTAATGGATACTAACTGCTTATTCAATGTATATGGAAGGTTGTTACCAATCATAACTCTTGCCTCAACATTATAAAAATATTGAAATACAGGGCAGAACAAATTTCAGAGATAAGACGTGATGCCATCGATTCCATTAAACAAGTTGTAAACGATTTATTCTTTTCATTGTCCCTAGTATCATGTGTGTAAAATAAGAAAAGATAAACAATATAGAAGTCATTGCATTGCTAGAACAAGCAATATACCACAGCTGGGAAAAGTGCTCATTTTAAATAGCGTCGCGACGCATGTGACTTTGTTTGCCCTTTACCCAGCTGTGGGTTCTATATTGCTTGTTCTGGCAAAGCAATGACTTCTTTTTATATTGTTGGCTTCGCCTGAGTAATTCTCCGATTCTTACAAGCAGCCAAAGGCTACAGTAAACACAGTAGTACCTACACAAGTAGTCAGATAAAATTACTGCTAGATCGGAGTGTAGAAAATGTAGATGAAATGTAAAATAGGCATAATTGCCGGGCAGTAAATATATTTACGTCGAACATAGCTTGGAGCATTAACTTTTATGAATTAATAATGAAAATATCAAGCGATAACAATTTTCTATCGTCAATCATATTGTATCTGGTTAGGGGGTTTACAACTATCTTAAGCCTGTTGGCAATGACGCAAAGCACAACAGCACACCATATTTCACATTCTTTTATATCTCCTACTTATCGGGCGATACCTAGTATTAGTGTTAAGATTGGTATCCAAGTAAGAGGTGGTAATTGCCCAAGCAAGCCGGTTTATTACACTGCTGCCAATTTTCTAATGACATACCATCAGCGGTTTCTTGAAAAAGTGCCGCGACAAACTCTAGCAATTGACAAATATGTCTTATAAGCAACAAACAATTTAAAATACTATTTTAATTATAATTTAAAATTAGCTGACTACTCAACTTAGAGTTGAGAACAAAATAAAATCATCATATTCTTTAAGGTTTGTCGCTGCATATTGGCGGCCTGCAATTAACTAATTCAATGGCGTTCAAAGTTATGTAACATCGATTGAGTAGACGGAACAATAAAGACAATTAACCTTTAAGTACTCGACCGCGTACTTTACTGCCATGAGTGATGGAACAGGAGTGGCTTGATATCGAGTCTGACTATACTTTGATTATACATATTATTAATAATTACTACATTGCCATTGCCATGGCCATAATAAGAACATTGCCACGTTGGTCTAGTGTAGTACAACCGCTGTTTGTGCGATCTTGTATTCACTTCACTAACTTACTAAACAGCCAACTTATTATCAGCGTGTTTAGTCAGACAATTCTCAGGTTTAATACGGATTCCGGAACTCTGTTCGATATAAGGCAGTACTGACTCATTGTGCGAGACTAAAACATAGTTGGTGTTAATGTGGGTGCGATAAACCACAGTGTAATACTTCGGCTATGTTATGTTATAATTAAACATTTGGTCATACCTACAACCATTACTCGGTTAATGGGTGGATAATTTGAGGGATCAAATCCCACTAACCAACTTAGTTCGTTCCAATAGAGGATTCATAATCATGTTAGGTGGTTGATGAAACATGATAATTTTTCGTTCCTCGGTATTTAAGGAACATCAACATATTTTATTTTCTTTTATTATTGGTAATAGCGCCATGACATGTACCCATCGCGGTATACTAGTGTGAATCCCTTATTTGGTTGACGTTAATAAGCAATGTACTTTTGTTGTTTTACAATTCAGAAATATGCTAATTTTCATATAAATATCCGACATCGGGCTGCTAACACTGTCTTGTAATAAATGGTCGCTACTTTATCTATTGTTTTTAATCTTGGTATTAAACAATAATTGGTAATTGAGTTCAACCTGTGAAGTCTTGGAATGTCAGACATAATTAAAAACCTATTTTGGCTAGCCGGTGGTATGCCGCTGTGACTCCATAGGTTAAGAATACTTTATAGATATATTGTTTATGGAGATAATTTTCATTATTCAACTTGGGATTTTACCTAAACTGTTGTGTAAACAGAAAGGCCTGATCAAATACCTATCTATGTGTTAAGTGTAAGTAGTGCCTAAGCTCTATAAATATACGTTGTACGTGCGTTAATGTGCGCATGATTTCTTCCTTCCAGGTGTAGCCAGTAATCCCCTGCAGGCCGTCAGTCGTTTACTACCAGGGTTTTGAACAAGCGTATCGTCCACCTGATAGTAAGTGATTGCCAAAGCTTAGGTTGCTCGGAAAGGAACCACCAGCGCATTGCTAATTCTAGCCATAAGATATTAAAAATGGGATGCAATGTAAGGAATGTTGGGGTAGGTGATATTACCATTAGTGAGTAAATCTCTTACTTACGGGGTGAGACTTGAGACGCAGTAAATATATATTACCACTGTTACGCAGATTTCCAATCAGAGGGTGGTAATTAACCTTATGGAACTGGATATCGTAACAAACAATAAGCAACTGTGGGCTCTTCCACTCAAAACCTTTTGATTCGTATTTTTAAAATACACTAGTCTACACTAATAATACCAAAAACGGGAAAGAAAATATTATTTTTGTATTTATGTTTATAATGAATAAACTTTAAAACTACAAGACCGATTTAAAAAGTTCTTGCTCCATTAAAATATACTTTTTGCAGTAGTATCATACGCTACGAGCTACAAGAGCGGCGTAGTAATCATAAACGTAGGTGAATACGCAGAAAACAGCTAGTTTGTGTGTAAACTGGAGAACATTAATACGTTTGTTTATTCTTAATATTCTTTCCCCATCTGACATAAGTTGATAAAAGATTTTACTTAGCTTCCTTTAAACAGGTATTAGTTTTCTTTAACTGTTTATATTAGGGTATATACTAAGTTTGTCAAAGTAGAAATGATATTGATTCTCGAAATTCGATAAAATTTGCTAATGAGGTGTTCAGGCGTTTGAGATTTGCTAAAACAATATAAATAATATTCCATTATCAGATGACATCGCTAAAGCCCTGCATCGGATGATAATCTTTATTTGTCACGATCTTATTATACGTGATAAATGGATCACATGAGCTGAATGATTTTGTCATGCTTTAGATAAATAAATTGGTGTAAATTGGTCACATTTTTCTCATATTTTGCACTTTATTATGTTTGGATTTGTATAATGTAAATGCCAATTTGCATATTTAATGTAAAGATTGGGTATAAAAGCATATTCTGAAGTATTGAATCGAATTAGGCATTAATTGGCGGAAATCCATAGTAATAGAATTATTGGGAAGAGAGGAACCCGCCGCGTACCTGAGATTGTCCAACCCAACTATTGCAATAGAAAAAGGTTGACAATACCGAACTCCTCTGGATGGGGACACGCGTCGTGGAATCCGGGCGTACTTCAACTTGTGGTATTCCGCTTCGAACACAAAATATGCAATCCGAGGGTGCGTGGCGGGTTCCTCTCTTCCCAATGATTTTGTCTTTTTATTAACTCTTGTCTGAAATTGGAAGATCTGGTCTTCTTTCTACCTAACTATGAGTAGATGGTAATGCTTTGTGTAAGTTTGGTTCTATACACGATGTTGGGCAGAAACGCATGTGCTTACCCAAAAGAATACACTAAAAGAACAACGAAGCCGACACAGTCCCCTCGAATATCTTGAGAATTATTATAGTGTCCATTAGATTACTGATACTGTCTCATAACTCTTAAACCAAAGCAGACGGTTACTTTTTGAACAACCCCGAACTTCAACTTTTCTTCTGCATCATAATACATGTTCTTAAGTCTTTAATAGTATGTTCAGTGGGTATACGTGTTAATCTTGTTGAAGCAATTTACTTCATCGTTTTGTCAGTAATGTGCGGCTTGTTGTCTTGTTATTGTTAACAAGTGAATTACATAGAAGCGCTAATTTAATTGTTTAGACTGCGATTCGCGACCGGAGTACGTCACAAGTAGGTGAAGTACGAGAATCACAAGTGTTGTGTACATGCGTTCATAAAAATTCATGATACAGCTTTGTGGTTAAGAATGACTCAGTACATAATAGCTAAATAATCCTGTATTATCTAACAAAATTTCCAACACTATATTTCAAATCAGATTACTCAAAGAACAAAAATGTCTGGTAGTTCCTTCGCCAAAAGACTGACTTTAAGGTGGCAACTAGGCTTACTAAGCGCACTATAATTAACATAATATACATATATTTCAGTATGTTCACAATGTAGATTATGTTATCTATCGGTGAGCTCTTATAATAGTTATAGAATCATTCACTTTTAATGTTTGTACGTATTAAACCACAATAAATATGTAAAATAAAAGACGGAAACTTACCGCAGTTGCAGATCGTGAAGTTCTGCCGGGATCGCCGGTCGTTTGCAGGTGGAGTTTGACGGCCTCCACACCTGATCTCTTGGTGCGCGCGTGAGCTGCTGATCTCGCCTCCGCGTTCAGCTGCCGCCTGCTACCACGTGAAGGTTCCTGCTTCCCACCCCTCTTATCCTGCGTCTTGCCCCGGAAGTCCTGCTTCGCTCGACGATCCCGAGACTTCATTTTCCAAAATTCATTCTAGCGTTTCACACAAACATTGTCCGATATGTTCACTATTTGAAAAACAAACTCTATCGGAAGTTATAACGGAGATAAGATATTTACATTGAAGGCGAGAGAACGTTGATAAAAACTTAACATAAACGAACTGCCTGAATACGTGACAGAGAAGGCCCTTTATGTTAACGTCTCGGCGTGATCACGTAGAGTCCTTGAACTGGCGCGTATTGTGGCGCGGGCGCAGGCGCATGCCCGGCTCGGCAAGCGTGAGAGGTCGTTTGTTTCAGTATTTACGTTATTAAAACTCATGTGGGTGAAGTGCGACGCGTGGTGTGTACGGGCGAGCGTCGGGGTTCCCTCCGACTGGTGCGCCGCGGTCGCGGTCTCGCTCCCCTGCGCCGCGTGTTCGATCTCCGCTTCTTAATTGAAGGGATCTCCTCATATGCCACTTGGATGGCATGTTATCTCAACGTCATTAACACTAATACGCATCAAATTATTGAAAATGACCTACAAACAAAAAGAGTACTATGATATTATCATTTAAATATTGTATATGGTAGCTTAGTATTGGACAAAGTATTGTATAGTCATATTGAAGTATCGAATACTATTTAAAATTTAATGTTGTCTGTTTAGTTAATTGGTATGGTATGGTTATGGGTATTCTACATCACAACTAATAGAACATCGCATGTTTTGGACGACTAATTAACATACGACGTTATATAAACATAACATATAAATATATAGTGTTTTATTCAAATAAATCATACAAAAATATTTGAACGAAATATTATTAACTAATACTTTGAATACCTATATTATATTTAACCAATATAAAACATTTTTAATGCTTGTAATTGTTAGGCTTATGTCTTGCTGTCATTCTGCACTTAAAATTAATGTTTTGTAATTACACCGCCATCTCTTAAGAACCAGCTGAAACTGTAATATTATGCAGTCGTGAAAAAAACATGGTCGATTCGTTCTAAAAGACGCTAACTAGAGGCGTATTTTTCAGTGACATTGTCTCTGTAGTTTCGGAAAATGCCAATAGATGGCGTAACTTGTGCATTAGTTTCAATGTGCCGTATGTTTTTTTAACTTAGTTACACGAGTCAGCACTAGATAGCAGTAATTTTGTTTGATGTTGGCCCAACTTTCTTTTATATGGGGGCTAGGCTTAGATTAGAACACGAGTACTATAATTTAAAATAATATTGTGATGCTGGGTTCCTCAATGCTTGGTAGTGACGACTGCTTACTGTACTATATTAAAATTTTAGCTTAGTGAAAAGTCGGTCATTGACTTTAGAGCCATTTGAGCGCACAAACTCTAGCAAGAAGTAAACCATCAATAACAAGAAGTCCATATAGGTAACATAAGTCAAGAATTCCGTTCTGCCCGTATCTAACAGACCTGGACGAGCTACGGTGACGTGATGTAATTGGTCAGTTCGCCACTGCTAATGTCATGGTCGTCTGTTATATGTTTGACCGCACATTGTTCATACATTTCTGTGATGTATAATAAAAATATATTTTGTGTGTAATGTTCTTTGTGAATAATGTTTAAGTATTATAAAGGCTTAGTTTCTTTTACGAACGTCTTTGAGTTGACATAAGAGCCGTAGTTGTGGTTCACCCGTTCCGTCTGTACTGATGTGTAATTATTATTCTATAAATTTTTTGAGTCATCTTAAATCACCAAAACAACATTTTTATTTTAGTATACACTACCTGAATTGTTAACATAGACGATGGTATAATTCAAGTGCTGTCTACCCTACAAAAAGAACGTGACTGAGGAGTTGGCGCATGAGAACAAGGTTTACTGTCGCAAAGACAATTATACAACAACTCCTTATAAAGCTCTGGAAGCTCTACTACCAGAAGAAAGACTATTTTTATCTGGTTGGTTATTGGTTCCAATATGTAAAATAAATACCTCACCGTCTGCGGCGGTCAAAGCGGTGTATCCAAAACAAGCGACGAAGCTATTCTCTGGTAATTAATTACAGCTATAATATTAAAAGAGTGCGCTTTTCATAAGTTGGACATGCATAAAAGCTTAAAATATTTCATGAATATTAAATGGTGTCTCGATGTTTATGTTATAATTCATACTAAACATTTTACTGTCTACACTGTCATAAAAAGAAATAGAAAATTCATACACGAAATTTAGAAATCAAATAAAATCTTTTTGGACTTAGAGAGTTCTTGAACTCTTCAGAATTCTTATGAAATATATTTTCGGAATAAATTTGTATTGGATATTATTTTCTTGGCTCTTATCCAGTTCACACTTGTATGGTGATACAAACATCGTAGCTATGTTAGCTGTAAAAGACGATAAGTTTCCATCTAGGTTAAATAAATTTTGCTGTAAAAGGTTCTAAGAATCCATATAGGTAAGAAGCTTCGGCTAGTACGCATGTCATTTTGTAGACACGCCAGCTTATGTATGTCAGAAAAAAGGTAGTAAAGTTTTATTAGGTACCTATTTAATATATTATGTTGAGAATAATTGGTCATTGAAATTAAACACTTTATACGGATTTTGTCGCGTTATTTATTTTACTTTAAAACACTTTTATTACATAATTTTGAACACTCTAACACTACTATTATTGAACTTTACTACTGTTACAAGTGTTACACTTCAGAACATTGAGACAACTACCATCTTTGTCTCCCCGTGAATATGGCTGCTGTAAAGCAACCGAAACATTTGGGCAAAGTGCAAACTTAAATATCAATGGTTTTAATTAAATTAAATAGCTTAAAATATAGTAGTAAAGTTCAATTATAGTAGTAGAGTTTTTAAAATTGTTTGTAATAAACCTGGTTTATAGTAAAACAAACAACGCATCAAAGTCCTTATAAAGTGTTTAATTTCAATGTATAACATTCGCGTAAACATAAGACAATATTAAATAATTGGTCATTTAAATAAGAGCCCGCGACATTCTTGTCTGATTCTAATAAGTGAACAACAAAATTTTCAGTATTTGATTAGAATTATTACACAGTTTGATGGTAAATATTTAATAAAAAGTAAAATTTTGAAAGTAATATTTTAGCTTCACTGTAAATAAAATCAATTTCTGTATAACTCACGATAAACATATATGTAGGTCTCAGCAGTGCTAAGTTACTGTGTGCTAAGTAAGCCATGATAATGTTGAGTTGACTTTAATGGCGGTACGTACGGTTGTGTAAACAAGCAAAATAAGCCACTTGTAAGTTAGAACAAAAATGTAAATTGTATTTAACTTCGCCACCACGTTTGCTTTTTGAACGTGAAACCATTTATATCTAACTGCTTTACAAATCAAAGTCGAGCGGCGAGCAGCGGGGCTGTGGTATCATTCTTCACTCGAATCAATTCAGAGCACTTTTGGTGCCAGCCATAACTTTGACGTGGATTAGTGTGAAAGCACGAAATGTGTTCTATCACTTTGTTATGACGATTATTTAACCTACCCATTCGAATCCTTCGGTATTAATTTAATATTTCACCGGCTAGTCGATCATTGGAACACTAATACAAACTGAAACTTTAAATAAGTAATTTATAGAATATTTATTATTTTATTGTAGTATTTAAAATACATATAAAGAAAAGAATAAAATAAGATGTACTGGATGCGAAAAGCTAACAGTCAATATTAAGTATACCAGATTCCACCTGAGATTTCTCTGCATGCTGCTGGCATTCATTAAAACATATCTATACTATTCACAAATAGAGTAGCTGATTTTCTAGTGAAAGAGTTTAAAGAAGGTAACGGTTCGGTAGTTTTAAAATGACATTCTACATTTAAACAAATAAACGTTACCCACGTAGCGTACTTACACAAAAATGTCTGTTTATAAGTCTGTGTGTTACTATCACTACATACCTACAATTCATACTACTGCGATAAAACATTTACAAGTTGTTGTGAATACGACGTATGGCCGTCTTGGCCGCGTACTAGACTTAAACAAGTATTGATATTTATTGTGGATTTAACAATAACAGAAGTTGGCACAGCGTCATGTCCTCTCAAACCTGAAGAAGCGCTAGACACATACATATATCCTACAGACGATTGCAAACTTGTGTTCAATTTCTGCCGTAAATAGTTCCAGAACTCCTTTAAGACGAATTGTAAGCAGCAGGAGAATAACTGTTATCTTTTGCAGTGGCAGTGTAGTGACACCTTTTTAAGAAAACTGTTAACCGTCAGGCGCACCCTGTTGAAGACAACTGCAAACAACTATCGTAACATAAGTGCAATAGACAAATATGATATGCAGAGATGTAGTAAGTATATATGACCATATTCGCACCCGTATTGTAGAATGACATACCTATATCTTTTAAATCCTTTCCTTTCATCTTATGGCAATGCGCGCTGCCGCCGGCGCTCCGTGTACATGTAGGCTATTGTGATTATCTGACTTTGCTCTTGTAGTTTACGGTAGGTAGCGTATATGTGATCGATACTTGGTCCGCTCCTGTGGGACATGGGGTACGACTGGGCCCTACGTGCTGTCCTACCCCCCGGGCTGAGCATCATCAGCTACGCTGATGACACCCTTGTCACAGGGTGTCAAAGCCATGGTCGACAGCGAAAGTAAGTGGGTAGCAGTCGCATCCTTGTGCGAGGACGTCATCTCGCAGAAGGAGGCGGCAGAGCGGATCCGTGAGGACAGTATTCTTGCGGATCCGAGCCGCCGCCAGCGTACCGGGCGGCGAAGGCGCGCCTTTTGCCGCCTTACGCCGTAGTGAAGGCCGCGGGTGGGAGAACGGGGATCTCCCATCCGCCAGCCGTTGAGTCGGAACGACGCTCTCTGTTGTGCCAGGGCGTCGTCCAGGAGTCGTCGCTCGCAGACACAACATCTCTGCATTGGGCACTCTGGGTGGGTCGCTGATGTAGTTTCAGTTCCAGCGACCCACCCACCATACAAAGCAGTGAGTTGGCACACCGTGGTGGTTTTAGTCGGTGGGCCCGCAGTCTCGGGAGAGCCCGACATAACCCTCTCGCCTCCCCTTGTGGCGAATGGGTATGCATAAGGAGCATTTCACCAGGAAGTAAAAAAAAAAGGTAGTTTATATGTTTCTTAAGCATTGTTGCGGCGGAATCAAGAAAATACAGCCATGTCCACATGCGGTGGTGACTGGCTCATCTCCCATCATTAGGAATACAGTAAATTAATAAACTATGATTGCTAATCTGGCTGCCCATTGCTGCCATATACATATGTATTTGAATTTATATCTTTACAGGCACGCTATAACACCCACAGTTAGTAGTTAGTCGAGTACTGTGTGGAACACACTTACTTCGCTTCTAGAAAAATGAATTGCGGGTTTGTGAAAGTACAAACTGCCAATATTTACTTTGTATCGCTACACGATATTCGATATAAAACAGCATTATGTCGCAAGGCTTCGCGATGTTATACTGGGAAATAATTACAAAGTTCTGCGGGTACCAGTGAAAAGGATAAGTAAAAGTACAATAAAAATTACGAGTTCGATATAAGCAGTAATATATTGAACAGTAAAGTTTACTTCCACGATCTATGGGAATAACCAATGTCATCCGAGCCGTCAAATATGGTATACATATATGGTAGTTTTCGGGCTACACTATTGTAACAATTGTCAAAATGACGTCACAAATAACAGTAACTTTAACCGCTGAACTTTAGCCAGCCAGCGTTATAGTTGCAGTTTAATTAGAATACGTATGATACAAGAATATACGTACATAATATCCGTATTATACAAATATTTGAAGTGTATAACAAATATTTTTTATTGTTGTATCGTACGGATTCTTATATGGTGTTGTCATTGATATACTTATATATTAATAGTAAATGAATTGTAACGGTATCAATAACGTAGTACTTGTTGCAACCTACTCTAAGGCATACAAAGGGTTTTCGTATGTTATAAGGGCAAACAAATTAATTTATAACAGTTTATGACCTACCTGTTAAAACTTTATTCACAGAGTAAGGTATACTACTTATCGTGCTAAAGGCACGTAGCGTACCTTTAGCGCAGTAAGTAGTAGGTATACCTTGCTTTTTTGCATGTGTAACCATGATTTGATTTCATGATTTATGACTATAGTCGATTTTAGAAGTCTGGCTGGATAATATTTATTTATTTACGTAATAATACATACGAGTATAAGATCATGAGATTTTAATATCGATATCAGTTTTATATCGATATCTCAAGTTTAGACTTAACTTAAGTGATTTGTTCTTGCTGAGTTATAATGTATGATGTCGAAATATGATAAATTATATCTCAGCAATAACAACTCTGCGAAACCTTAAAACCTAACTAACCCGACAACAATATTTAGTTAGTCGAATAAAGAGCAAGTACGAAGCAAACTTTAAACGATACTTCTCTACACAAAGAAAATAAAAAAGAAAAAGAAGAAATCAAATCTAAAAGAAATCCATTTATTTTAGATCGTTATAGTTTAAAAATATTATAGTTACATTTATTACGATTTAGTATTTTTATTCACATATTCCAATGTGTGATGGATCCTTTAGAAACAAAAGTTAAAATCTACTTATAAACATTTAGGTTAGCAATATTAATAAAATTCCTACTTCACTTGATAAAATATGTGATGTATAGAACATATTAAAAATGAGAGCAATATTCAACTAAACATTACATCGTATCTGTGTATAGTTGTAGAAAAGAACGTGAGATAACATTTCGCCAACTATGCACAGGCCACATGCAATAGCGAGCTATTGCCGTTTCTAGCCACATTTTCAGAGAATTTCTTGACAGACAAACCCAATAAAACTTTATTTGTATCAGGAATCGATACTGGAATTGGGAGATCGCTATTGCTGCAAGCCCTCTTACTTATGTTATTGGATCAACTAAGCAGTTGACGATTAAACTTTTTAAAATACGTAAGAAGACGAGTCTTCAGAGGTATCACTTACATGTTATATAATATGACAGCCATATAGTGCGTAAGGTTTATTTCGAGGTGAACATTTTCAACAACTATGATTAGAAGCGAGTAGGCTCGCTTCTCATATAGAAAATAGTTAGAATTAGTGCTGCTATTCAGAATTTCATGATAGAAAAACCGAATGACACTATACTCGTCCCGGGCTCGATTAACTCGAGACCGCATGCACAGAAGTCGTATTAACAAACGCAGCGCCACCGAGTGCATTGTAAAAATCGTAACAAAATCCAATTTGGTGACTACTATTATATGTATAATGACAATATGATTTGATCTGCGACTCATAATTTTGTAGTTTGTCAAACACGGCTTGAAATAAAACGACTCAAAGTGAATCGCTTCGTAGCATTGTCTATGAGAGCGCGCGAGCGCGGCATTCACAATTTCACAATCAATTAAACAGAAATGGTGAAAGTATTTTTATAAAATGGTTGAAATGTGTTTGGCTCACGAAGTTAACTCTACTTGGAAGTGTTATAATATTCTTTTGTAAATAATATTGCATAGATGTGTTTGTTAAGTTGGTTGATAGTTTATAACGTAAAATGAATCGAACGGCTTTGTAAACGAGTGGCAAAGTAAAAACGCTGTTTTATTAAAATTTGTCATCTTTTCCAGTAGCATACTGCGGCTTTTTAGTTATTTCGTATTGATAGTAAGCTATTTTACCTTACAATAGCTCATTTTCAGTCAGGCATGAAATATATTCCGATAACGGGATGCAGTGAATGTAAGGTTCCTTGAATTGTCATTATGATGTGAAGGTTTAAGTATCAGATAGAAATATCTGGATTTAGGTTAATTGGAGTTATGTAACTAAAACCATTTTAAAGAGATACTCGTTTTATTACGACACACCAGCATACGATCCTTAAAGTAAATAAAAGAGACATCATTTTCTTTTTAGGTTTTGCAATTATATATAAATAATATTGTTGATTTGATTAGATCTGTTGTACATGTTCCGTTTCCTTAGTATTTAGAATGATGGTTGAAGAACTAGAGATGTGCAGCTTCACTAAAGTAAGCACACACTATTACAACGGATTTTGAAAATTGATAGGACCAGGCAAAACATTCACATATCATTATATATTGAATGACACAGTAGTAATCTGATATTGTCGCTATTTTTACAACAATATACAGCATAGTTCTCTCTTAAATTATTCGTAAAATATAACAAGCAGTTGAATAACGCTGTGTACATTGTTCGACCACTTGGATACATTATATTTAGACTAAAAGGTCATAGATAATATAACTAGCTGATAGCTCTGTGATATATTGTGATATGAACTTGTTACTAGTACTTATGATTTATGCCATAATCCTGCGACTGGATAGCTAGTTACTTATCACAAGTTTCAATAGGCTATAATTTATTTTTAATATTTTATTCTTGCATCCAGCTTAATTTGGTCGGTCCAGTTTGTTAAATACTAACATGAAAAGCGACAAAAAGTACTGGCTAATCAAAAGGGTAGACGGTATTTTCCTCACTCGCCTTGCCTCGCAACCTTCCACACGACTGATTGAGGCCCAGTTCCTTCATTCAAGAAATGAGACGTTTTACCAACGGACAATTAATTTTGGACATATACCGTATGAAAAAGATGTCAAAATATAACAGTCGGTAGATTAAACAACTCGTTTCTTGAGTAAAAAAAGCGGGACTTAGTGCGTTTGTTATGAGTCTGTAAGCTTAGCTTCAGCAAGATTGTAGTTAATACAATAAACTTTACCGGTGCGCTATAGTTATCCAAATAATATTTTAATGCTGAAGCAAAACCTATTTCATTATACTGCCTTTAATTGAAATAAGTATTACTGTTATCATGTGTTAACATGTTTATCTTACATTCGGTGTATAAGCATTGCCATTCAACGTGGCGATGCTGCCAGTCTTCTGAGTATACTACCAGTCGACTGTGATGCGGAGGAATTCTATGACGCCTATTAGAGGGTTTTAGTATTTATTTTTCTTTTCATTTTTGTTTTATAATATCTTGAACATTAGTAAGTTTTAAAGAATTGTGTTTATTGATAATATTCTTACAGTAAATAAATATTCTTATAGTTAGACATTCAGTGTATAAAAACTTTGCATGAAAATATAATTACTCGGTTGGATTGGTAAAAGGTTATTAGTACTTTTCATTTAACTGAGTACAGACTACAAGCAAGGTATGACGTATCACGTCCCGTTCGTTGTTCACGCAGGACACTCCCTTAAAGTTTAAGTTTCGACAACAAGGCTAATATTGTTTTGCTTGAATAATTAGTATCGATAATTACCTTGTCATTAAATCAATTATCAATGCTAACTATTGGCAGAATAAAATTATATTATCTTCGCGACAGTTCAGTGTCCCGACAGATTTATTGGGATAAATATAATATATAGAGTGTGACATTACGATGCTACAGCTAGACTTCATGATACTTTGAGCTCATTCTGCGTAAATAGAAACACCAATGATTAAATTATGTTCGGGTACTTTGAAATAACTACACTGGAACATTGAGACAACTACCATCTTAGTCTCCCCGTGACCATGGCTGCTGAAAAGCAACCGAAACGCCGGGGAAAGTGTAAACCAAAAATAAATAGATTTAATAGTTTAAATAATTTTATTAGCTTATAAATTAGTAAAATAAAATAAATAGTAGTAGTAATGTAATATTTTCAAAATTTTGTAATACAGTGATAAATAAACAACGCGATAAAATCCGTACATAGTAGTTTAATTTCAATGAATAACATTCGCGTAAACAGAAGACAATATTACGATGGAGTCATATTTAAACAAATATTGTGTAAAAGGTAAATGTTAGAAATGTTCTATGAAATAAAATAGGTAATAGGTGCCATAGAAGTTACTGTATATTTATGTTACAATATATAATAATTAATAAAGCCGTCTGTAGGTGTCGCCGTATTTGCAGTGCTGTTGGTTCGGCCTGTGAACTCAAAGACCTTTGAGTCAGACTAATTAATATCCTCTGATGTATTTATTCACTATGAAAAAAGAAATAAATCCGAGAAAATGTAAACAATAACAATGCTTCTGTGTTCTTATTACTAGCATGTGCAGAGTTACTTTGCATATCCATATAACCAGTACTAAATTAAAATAAAATGCATATATTTTTATTTGGTAAACAAACAATTGTATATTATCATGCCTTATCCTAAGAATATTACATCAACAAATTCAGTATCACTGGCTGTTAAATAAGTTTAAACTAACCGTGATATTTAGATATGTTATTCATTATGTGATTATAAACAAAATTCTAGCAAAGTATTACTAATTATATTTATGTATCGATCGTATCAATTATAATGCAATATCAAAAAGTTATTTCCATTATAAATTGTAATATAATTACTTCTAAAATATTGTACAATCATATTTAACATATTCAATATTTTAAAAATGTTACAAAAAGCATACTACTGTACAGAGCTCACAAAGTGTTTTTAAGATATTTCTTAGAAAAGCTTAGCGTAGCTTTCAACTTTAAGCTTTCTAAGAAATATCTTTTTTTATGGCCTAAATGGGCAAACGAACAGATGGATCGCTTGATGGTAAGCGATTACTGCCGCCCACGGACACCCGCAACTCAAAGGAGTTACAAGTGCGTTGCCAGCCCTTTAAAAAGGAATGAAGTAGGGAAAGGACATAGGAAAGGATAGGAAAAGGATCGGGGTAACTGGGCCTCCGGCTCTCTCACTCACTGATACGAAACGCAACAGTACGGGTATCGTTACTTCACGCCGGTATTCTGTGAGAGGGTAGTACTGCTCCGGTCGATCCGGCCCATTCATGCTGAAACCAGCGAGCCTTCGAGATCTGCCTTCAGCCTTATCAAATAAAAAGCAATGCGTGTACTGTTGGACAGTTTCTAATCTAATTTGTTACTACATTATTTTTCACCTTATCTCTATACAACAATATGTTATAACCTATCTTTGTACTAGTAATACAATAAGCTTAATTGTACAACAAATAGTATTAAAAGATCTATTATTAAAGCATTTCGATATAGTTCTGAATATATTTTTCTTAGTATCTTCGACTTCGAGTTGGTTTGGATGTACGGATTGCGCGTGGTTAAAGTACTTGGTCTCCTCGTCAATGTGATTGCGTCGAGTGTTGTGGGTTCGTTCTTTAGTCAGGGTTAAGCGATAGAGACATTATAAATTGCAACAGACACAAAATCATGTACCTAATAATTCTAATATTATGAATTGGAATGATAACATTAGTATAATTATTTGTATTGTAGCTTCAAGTTAATTACTTACTTAAAGTAATATGTAGCAATTCGTTAGAGAACATAGCTAATTACAACCTAACGCTCTTACGGCCAGTCCTACAACTTACAAGTAAAAGTTATCCGAAAGATTAATCGCATGCTGTCTCACTCATGTGAGGTTAAAGAAGAGAGATGGTGAGACTTTTATCTTATATGTAGATAAATGCTAACTGGAGGTGGTAGGACAAGCTCTTAACGTAACATGCCATATCTTGGATTTGCGCTCGAAACAGTATCTTTTACATTGAAATTAAACACTTTATACGGATTTTTCAATAATAGTAGTGTTAGAGTATCAAATTATGTAATAAAAGTGTTTAAAGTAAAATAAACAACGCGACAAAATCCGTATAAAGTGTTTAATTTCAATGTATAACATTCGCGTAAACATAAGACAATATTAAAATATCTTTTACATTTAGTTATTAAACAGTTATGGATATTTAAATAATCTTTAATACGTAGTTTGCACCGACAATTAAGACAAACAACATTTCAGGGACTGTTAGATACAAAACACCACAGTAAATTCAAAAAGAAAAAGAATATTCTTTTAAATAATTCTTCCGTCGTTTTATTCAATAATACCAAGTTATACAATCCAAGAAACTGGTGGTGGGCACATAAATTAAAGCCATTTCGTCCTTAGGCTAGAAAATCTCGATTATCTCAATAAAAAAGAAACACGCCGGGCATCCGTCTTTTGAGTAAAATAAAGTTAGTAATTTTGTTCTAGGCTGGTTCAAGACTAACATTCCAATATTTTATTTCCTATTATTAATACCATATTATACATAGCAATGTCAATGTTGATGATAACACTTGAATGGCACAGTACATTCCTATGTACTTCCTATCCTAAAACTATAACTTTCTGCTGCCTATATATATTACGTATGCTTTTACAAAAGTAAAAAGTATACATTGAAAATAATATAGTTATTTAACTGTTGCTTAAACTACACAGATCACATACTGCCTGCCCCTGCTCTTAAAAATATTGCTACTCTTATCATACAATATATATTTTCCTGATTTTTGCATAGCCATCTGCACAACCCTACCAAGGCCGTCGTTGTAATTATGCTTATAAGTAATAAATTATAAAAGAATATTTTCATAGTGAGATCCTTAGTTTTTCTGTGTTCGTTCACGTTTCAGACTCTAAAACAAAAGTAGAAAAAAGAGGCATTAGAGTAAAATAAAATGGAATTATGAATAATCATTAATTAAACAACACCAGGACACTCGCATTTAGACTCCGCCGAGGCACATTAGAAGATAGCCAGAGGCGCCAAATAGGATTTATTTGTTTCAATACGTAGAGAAAACGCCTGATACTATTAACACAGTTTCTATTTTATTTTATTTTATTTTATTTTATTTATTAGGGAAAATAAACAGTATACACACATTATATGTTATATAAAACTAAAACTATAAATAAATTGTGTAAATGTGTGACCAATAACATTTTCCACATATTACAATATAAAATACTTAAAATTTTCATACGTACGTTGAACAATTTTATTATATACCTAGTGGTCAAAATGAAGAAAAAGCAAACAAAAAAAAAAAAAAAACATGCAAGAATAACAGTGCTTTTAGCCTTAAAGAATAATAATCTAATACATCAATGTAAACTAAAATAAAAGGAAAAAAACTAATATAAAAATATACAAGGATTTCACAATATCCTAACATAAATAAATATCGAGAGTGGGTAAAACAACAGTATTAATCACTATCAGAGTTATTAAGACATAAAATAACATTTTGTTTAAATTTACTTGGACTAAGCGCAAAAATGTCGATATTGTGGAAATATTTATTATAATTATTTGTAATTCGGCGCAGTGGAGCTCGCAAGCCCGCGTTAGTACGAGAAGTGGAAACAGCGAAGAGGTCGTATGTACGAACTCCACGCCTCATTGTGGTCCTTGGCACAATATAACTTATTTTATTACGTATGTCTATACAATCATATATATTGCTACATAAATGGAATAAAAACATTGTGTCCAAAAGAATACGCCTAGACTTAAGATCTAATATTTTATACAAAGTGAGGAGAGTTTTATGTGTTGACGCTGAATTATAGCAACGGTAATGCATTGATTTTAAGAATTTATTTTGGACTTTTTCGATCAAATCTGAGTATTTACTGTAGTAGGGATTCCACACCGGCACCGCATATTCTAACTGTGATCTGACCAGGGCTTTGAAGAGATACAGGTATGTTGTCGGACGCACAAATTGTTTCGTGGATCGCATCACAAACCCAAACATGCGGTAAGCATTACTGACAATTTTGTTTACGTGAATGTCAAGATGAAGCTTGTCGTCGAGATGAATGCCGAGATCACGAATATGAGACACTCTGGATAAAGTTATATTATCTATTGCATACGGGTATTTCAAAACATTTTTATTTTTGGTATAGCTAATACAACAACACTTGGAAATATTCAATTGAAGCTTGTTTAGCTTGCAATATTCACTCAACCGATCTAAATCCCTCTGCAGTAGCATACAGTCTTGTATGTTTCTGATAGGTCTGAAAATTTTGAGATCGTCTGCGTAAAGTAATATTTTTGAGTTGTGTATACAGGAGTCAATGTCATTGATAAAGATTATAAACAATAATGGTCCCAGAATCGATCCTTGGGGCACTCCGGAAGTAACACAGATATCGGCAGAGAAGAAACCATTGATTACAACTCTTTGGGAGCGATTGCAGATATATGAAGCAATCCATCTCAACAAATCACCGCGAATTCCATTATATGAAATTTTATTTAGGAGTGATTCATGATCCACTTTGTCGAACGCTTTACGAAAATCAGTGTAAACAGCATCTACTTGAACGCGATTGTCCATATTATTGAACAAATAGTCCACAAATGTTACAAGATTGGTTGTAGTAGATCTTCTTCTAACAAAACCATGTTGTTGTTGGATTAAACTATTGTGTAGTGCCGGATAGATTTTACTGTGGACCAGTTTCTCAAAGAGCTTCGACAAGGTGGAAAGAATAGATATTGGTCGATAATTTTCGACATCTTGCTTAGGCCCAGACTTGTAAACAGGTGTAATATTTGCACGTTTCCATGCTTTAGGAAATATACCTTGAGTTACAGATCTATTAAATATCATTTGTAAGGGAGCACTTATGTTGTTTGCTGTATTTTTAAGAAAGATCGCTGGTAGGCCATCTGGTCCTGGACCCTTTGAGGAATCCAACGATTTCAGTACCTTCACAACTTCATTGACGCTAAATCGAATATCGCTAAGAATAGAACAGCTATCAGAGTAATCCTCGCCCAAACAATCTATACTTCTGAAAGTTGAAGGTTCGTACACAGATTTAAAAAAAGCAGAGAATAGGTTGCATATCTCTATAGGGTCACTAGCAGAACTATCTTTATATTTCATATTGGCGGGAAAGCCCGAAGAAGACTTACGATTAGAAATATATCTCCAAAACTCTTTAATATCATTGCAGATACCATCTTCAACGGATTTTATATACCTATTGTAGCAGTTCTTGCATTCTACATGGAATCTGTGCCGGAATAAAGAAAACTGTTCATAATCAGACGTGTTTTGATATTTCTTCCATTTTATCCATGCTTTAACCTTATTCTTATGTATGCGTATAAGTGCTGGTGAAAACCAAACGGGATACCTTGAGGATCTCGATTTTACTAAAGGAACGTGTATACCAAAAATAATGTTATAAAATATATCAACCGATGTGTCAACAGACTGTTCTATACCTATTTGATTAGCCCAATTTACGGTACTCAATTCTTTATTAATTTCATCGTAGTTCGCTTTAAAATAATTATATTTTTTAACAATAAACATTTAAGGCGGATACCACCCTAAGTTTTATGAAATAGTTGTTTGATTATTATGTCATCTTTACTATACAATTTAATGTAAAATAATACAATTTCAACTATAGTTTTCAAATTAATATCAATAAAAATTATATTAAAACTTTGCACAAATGTTACACATTAAAAATGAAGTACTTTATAATGGATTTTACCACGGATACTTTTTTTATTCAGTCTTCCTGTGAAAAGTGTTATTAGAAACAACCATGCGTCGATAAAATTGTTAAATGTTTAATATTTTAAATAGATTAAGAAGTATTTTTTAAATAATCCGCAATAAAATCCACGTAAAGTATTTTAATTTCATAGCAATCAAATAAAATAATATGTATAATAAACTAAAAGGAAGATAAAGGAGACTACCTAGCACTTGTGCCCCCGATAGCGCCTGAGGAAGTCCAGACGGCCCTTCGCCACATGAAAAATCGGAATGATGTCGAAGCCGATGGAATCCCCATCGAGGCCTGGAAGGCGATGGGTCCTTGCGGTGTGAGCATTCTAACAAACCTTTTTAATCACATGCTCCTGATCGGAAAAATCCCGAACCACTGGAGACTGAGTATCATCACTCCAGTCTTCAAAGGTAAGGGCTCGGTGTAGGAGTGTAGTAATTACCGCGGAATAAGGGTCATGTCCTATACCATGAAGATCTTTGAAAGGATTATTGACTCCCGGATCAGACAGGAGTGCACTGTCTCGAAGTGTCAATTTGGATTTCGCTCTGGGTGCGGCACCATGGATCCTATTTTTGCCCTAAGGATTACCATGGAGAGATACAGATCGACGAATACACCTCTGTATATGCTCTTTTTGGACATGCAGAAGGCCTTCGACTGTGTCTCTGGTGTGGTGATCTGGTGGGTGTTGAGGTCCAAAACAGTACCAGAAACCTATGTTGACATCATTCGAGACATGCAGCTAAATTCTGATTCCCTTGTCAGTACCGCTTTTGGCGATACACTAACCTTCCCCATCACCGTTGGAGTTCACCAGGGATCCGTCCTTAGCCCGTTTCTGTTCAGCGTGATATTAGACGTCTTGTTGGACAGCAACAGAGACTCACATGAGCAACCTTCCTGGTTGCTCATGTATTCTGACGATATCACGCTGGCAGACGCGGACAGGGCTCAATTGGTGCGACGGATGTATGTGTGGAAGGAGTCGCTTGAGAACGGCGGTCTGAAACTCAACGTGGTAAAGACCGAGTATCTGGCCTGCAACACCACAGATCCCACGTCTGTCCGCATAGGTGGCGACATGGTCGAGCGCACAGACCAATTCAAATGTTTGGGATCTGTATTCTACGCATCTATGGAAGTCTTCATGTCCGTAATATAGCAGATAAGCTGCAAGAGAGTCGCCTACACTGGTACGGCCACGCTACGTTTTACGAAATGTTACGTGGGGAACAAATGTCTTGCCATGCCACCTTCACCTGACCCGAGTAAGCGGGGTAGACCCAAGAAATGCTGGCTTGACGTAAGAGATGATATGCGTGCCAACAACCTCACACCACAGGATACGGAAGATCGTGCGAAATGGAGGAGATTTAGCGGGAAAGCGGACCCTGGGTTCCAACGCCAACGCCGCGAATGCAACCGGGATAAACGCTAAGATGAAGAAGAAGAATATGTATAATAAACTTTTAGTATCAATTAAACCTCAACATCACAGAGAACATAATATATTTTAGCAGTTTTGTACAGAAAACTTTAGAAGTGTTAACATTCTAAGGCAGTACTCATTAGTTACAACTAAGTTCTTTACAGAAATTAAATTTATCATCCTCTTTTTCTTTTACTGCTAGTTGGTTTTCAGTTCAACTCAAATGTGGAATGGAAAACGGTAATCTTTTCTTAACACGAAGATTTATTTAAAAAAAAGGAATGATAAAGATTACTTAAGATGTATACAAAAGATAAAAAGAAGTTTATGTATTTACCGTTATTGCATGATTTCTGTTTTTCTTTTAATAAAATTGGTCCTAAGTGCTTGGTGAGTAGATAGCCAATGGGCGTAGTAACCAGTATAGCTTGGATAGTAATCCTCATGTACTGTTCGGCATACAGCATTTCCTTCTCATCGTATGTGCCACGCGATATTAACGCGTTGTAAGCAACTGGACACAAAACCGCCTAGAAATGAACAGTAAGACTGTTATATTAATTGTCACTTTATACTGAAAATAATTACACATATTTGTTTCTTTGTTACTTTTCACTAGGAATAATTCGTGTGTCACGGGGAATTTACAAACATTCTAACAACAGACACAAAAGACACTAAGACTTGGCATAACAACATACACATAATGTGTCTAGTGAATAAATTGTTTTTTTTTATTATGTGAGTAGGTTTAATATTTACCAATGTAATTATTATTTTTCAGTCATATAAGTATCTATAAGTGAAAACTTGTAATTAGCCTTCCTTTTTGTATTGTTTCACTTATTACTTTAATAGCTGTAAGTTTTCTTAAAATGTAGTTATGCCAAGTCTTAGTGTGTGTGCAGACCGAACCCACAATACTCGCCGCACTGGCAATGATGAGGTTATTTAAGTGGTTTAAGTTACGCTATCCGTGCGCCACACGTCCAAACGCCATCCGACCAACCCAAGTTGGTCGGATGGCGTAGTGGATTATAGACATCTAAATGCCAGCATTAATGCGTATCTTGTTGTGTGTTCGAATCGCTACAAGCATTTGTGCTGCTCAATGAAATTTGCCTTAGTTAATATAGAGATTATATTCAAGTTAGATATTCATGGCAACAAACAGTTATAATCGACCAGAGTTAGTCGGTTAGGGTAAAAGGTTGGCAGAGGTGTATTACACCCAAATTTTGCCTGCTAGGTTATTAGCTCCCACATAGAGGAACGAACATTTTGCCGTCTACCAGCCATAGTTCCAGAATTCATGCTACTGAGAATTTCACAAAAAATCAAGTAAAATGTCTCAATTACACTTTGCTCGATCGAGGGTTCGAACCCGAGACCTCATGCACAGAACTCGCATTCATTACTGATGAATTATTCCACTGCACCATCGACACAGTGTTGTTAAACAAAGTAAACGTAAATGTAGTTAATACTACTTTATTTACATTTGTTTAGCAAACATGTCACACGTAAATAGAATATTTTATACTGTAAATGGTTTTGACTGTGATGGATTACAAGGCACATAATTGAGTAGTTCACTAGAAAGGGTTGTGAACTTCCCGCGTGAGGCACACCGGTTTTAATGCGAACCCCTAGAACTTGTTAAGCCGCGCGGGCAAGTCGTCAGTCGAGAGGATTAATATGAGCAAGCGTTTAATTAAGTATAGTTTCTGAATAACAATATCAGCATTTATTGAATGGTATATCTGTAATTTATTAACAGAATGGTAGTAAAGTCCCTCGCGACACGGATTACAAAGCAAGAGCAGATTTTCTTTAAAATAAAATATATTAAAGGCAAGGAATGGGTGTGATGATCTGCATCTTTGGAACTCTCACTTGTTGGGCAATAAAATTAAAAGTATTACCAGTATTCTTACTCCGTAAGACAGTAGTACTCCGGCGGTTGAATAGGCGGGTGAATTATTTGTCACCAAATAATTAGGCAACAATGAACACATCCATACAATTACAAAAAAAAGGTCTGTATATGAATTGAGGGCAAGCAAAATTTAATATAGGTTCTCGGAAAGAGTTAATCTGTACATCCCATGTGACCATCTGTGATTGCAATTGCATCACATATGTATATTACATTGCGACAAGGTTCAATCTCTAAAGAGTCTATTTGGTCGGTATTGGTTTCGCTGCGTTGCCACATTCCAGCCTTATCCAATGTACTACAGATAATTACAACATGCCAGACGTTGTAATTACCCCTAGTACGTTCATAAAACATTTCCAAATAATAAAATTAGACATGTACCTCCACGATAGACTTTGGTATCCACGTACAGCAGACGAATAGCCTTTCTCGCATCGAAAAATTTGTGCATACCAGGAAAGCGACGCTCAATCTTACTGCCACACATATGCACAGTATTCCAAAACCAATCAGCATCACGTTCGATATAGACGTATTTATCTGAACAAGAGAAGTAGAAAAATAATTTACTGCCTCTAAACATCTAGACGGAATGAGGGCATAAAATCTTTTATTACAGTTGTATACTTAATGCACTTTGATATCGTTATCTAAAAATAAGTGTAATCATTCGCGGTGTTTTCTCTTTTAAATAGAAATGGTTCAGTATCAGTACTACTGAACAATGTGTTAAATAAGTAATAGGCACATTTATATATATGAGTCATGTTTCATATTTAGCTAGCTTCAACATTACGATTCTTCTTACCTGTAGGTAAAATGGCAACCTTTTGGCGAGAGTACACATGACTATGGATTTCTATTTTACACACAGGGTACACACACACGTGTGTAGTATGATTATATTTGTATCCTAGACTAAAATAATGGACATAATTACCACGAAGAAGGTGCCGGTGTAAGCGAACAGAATGGGCTCTAGAGAGGACCACATGACGCGATAAGCGGTGGACGCGGGGTTCTTGTTTAACTTCCACCCGTCCTTCTCCCAGCACTTCGCCGCAGTGGCGTTACACGCCAACACTGCTACACCGCCTATAATTTAAACATGTGTGAGTTTTTGATTTAGTAGTTTGAATTAAGATTGGTTCGTGATATACTCAGCCATTTGAGTATAAAATAAACCAAATATAGCTTTAGTTAGTTTAAGTCCCAATTTTCAATCTATAATAATATTATAAAGAAGAAAGATTTGTATTTTGTATTTTAGTTGGTCAGAATCTGCTGGACTGATTTTAAAAATTATTTATATTTAAACTCTGAAAGCTGCTTTATCCAGAATTGTAATTGTTACACAGGCTGTGTAACATCATGCAACGAGCCACAGAAGCGGATCAGAAATTATAAACGTGGGTAAATACACGCGGTACAGGTAGTTTGGAATAAAGTAAATTCCAATATTATTCAACCCTTACTCCCGGTATGCTAATGCTGTGTATTGTAAGAGTTTGAAAAGAATAGGTACAATAATGAACATTTTTTCAGTGTGTTAATAATTATGCATGAACATAGCATGTTCATGCATAAATATTAACACACTGATTTATTATATCAGTATTAGCTATATTACTGTTAGCCAATATGCATGTATGTGTGTAAGTAGGTAAGCCGGTCACTATTAGATTATGAAGTATGTTACACAATTGGAGCATAACATTTATCTATATCAGATTATTAAGTATGCTAAAAATAGACACAGAAATGTAATTATTACAATTATGACTTGCCACTTTTTCCGTCTACTTAAAAAATCACATACCATTATTTACGCTTGTGAATCAGCCTAGGATACCTTTGCAACGTCATGGAAACATAAGCTCTTTCTTCGTAAATAAGATTAGAAACTGTTTGCTTTTGGCTTTTTGAGAAAACCACATGATGGTAAATAGAGGTAGATAGTGGGTAGATATATGTAGTATTGTATGCACTGTCATGGCTTGCTAAAACATCTTACCACGTGATATTAAATCACTGCAATGAATGACGTTAGTTACAAAAACCCGGACGTAGCATGGGAATAGTCAGCTGCAGGCGATATGTAGGCAATAAGCAGTAATTTAATTATAATATATATGACCTATTTTTATTAGGTCAAAATTCACATACACTAAATAGTGAGTGCTTTAAGTCTACACTACAGAATATGTACTAGTATAATCAAAACAAATAAAAAATCTTGAATGCCGCAATTCTCTGAGACTATTTATACGAAACATTTTTCACCGATCCTTCCTGATTATGAATTGATTATATAAACATACAAATATTAGCGATATATGGTATTTGAAATTGCTAGAAACCATCAAATATCTGATAAAGCCGTTGCAAAATGTTTATATTTCATATTTCGTTCTGTTGAATAATTCGATTCTGTGGATTAATTTCACGGTCTTATTGCTTCACTTTTTATAAAGCACGATTCCATTTTATTGATATCATAACATAAATCAATTTAGTCAAATTATTTAGAAAAAGTAATGCCCATTGTTGAAGTACGTATGTTCAGAATAAAAACAATAAAGTTAAGAATGATCCCGTAGGTATAATAAAACTAAGATAATAAAACGTTACTTTCGAAATGCGAGTTTTGTACTCACATTTGTATATGTATATCGTTTGCTTGTATGTATTTGATGGCTATTAGTTGAATATTTCGATACATTTTCTAAACCTATGAAGTAAACTTTATCCATTTCGCAAAAGAAACATTTCGAAATAAGGCATCACAATTTATGTCTGGTTAAATAAATAATTTGTATATTTCATCTATGTGGCTGCTGCATTAAATGTTAAACTCTTAAAATTTTTAACTTTTCTAAGAACTAAGCCACAGTTAATTAATTTTCCTGGCTTCCCTTTACATCGCACCTGCGGAACAGTGCTTTATGGGCTTTGTTAAGGAAAAACTAAGCATTATTTGGTAATTCCACAAATTGGACGGTTCTATGTTTTACTAAATAAAGGCAATGTTAAAAAATATATATTCGCAGTATTTATAGTATTTATATTTTCTACTATGGATTATTTCTGTTAATAAACATTGCAGTACGTAATGTAATCAAGATTCTAAAGAACAGATAACATTTATCTAAACAGACTATTATTAATTTACTTGATTATTATTTATTTATCACGTATCGTAAGTTTACTTACTGAATATTCTTGACTGTGACTACGATATAGTACGTGATAGTTATAAGGTGCAAAATTTCAACAAGTTCCCGGTTGTGTATGAGAACATACGCGAGAAGTGTATGAGAAATACCAAGTGTTCTACAGGCTAGTTTTAATGCAACATTGCTTGTGAAAAGAAGGGAGCACGGAAGAGAAAATGCTCTGTATTGCTGTTAGATCGAGTGCACTGTTTTGTTGCAAATATCATACTTCCTCGTGTTGTATTATGATATTTTTCTCAAGGAACTTTTGAAAGAAACAGTAGTCTTTCATTCGATATGAGGTTAGCACATCGAGTTTTATGGAAGTTTATAGTTTACTAACGCTCACTTGGTTTCCTAGAATAAAGGAAATTGATGTTATACTTATGTAAGTTTTCACAAACATTACGCTTCCAAAATTGGCGTAACTGCCTATCTTTTATGAGATTGGTTATACTTTAAACTATTTTTATGAGATGATGTCTTTAAGATGATATTTTACAATATTAACTTTTTACCATGCTTACTTTATATGGTACATACTTAGTTAGTTCGAAAACATTGCATTGTTAATTACAAATTGAATGCAATAAAATCAAATGTTAAAAACGCAATTTTCTGATACGGTTTATAATATTATGCTTATTCTCATGATAGACATAGAAATCGTAGCTTAATAAAAACTAGACAAATTTTACTTACCAGTGCCACCCCATCCGTATTTCGCGGATAAAAAGAAAGTGAACAGTCCTCCTAATAGCACGAAGAGGAGGCGCAACTCTGCGACGAAGAAGTCTTTCGAGTGAGGCATGAACTTCGCGAGGGAACCCCAGCTGACGCCGACAACTACGCCCAACAACAACGCGAACGCGGCCTGCAACCGTCATGTTACGTGAACAAAGATAACAGCCAAATGTTCTACAATAAACCTATTTTAGTCGTCATGATAGCGGACTTAAATCTATATTGGTGATGCTGTAAATAGTGATTAATTTTGCCTCGATAAATATTCGTCATTTTATTGCTGTAATTCTAAAAATTTCACGTACTTTCATGCATAATTTAGAAAGATTGCAGATTAATGTAAGAGGCTACTTATCTATATAGCATAGATTAGTTTGGTTTGTTACGATTAGTAGAATGTCTTATAAAAGTATTATTTTCATTTCGGCATAAGTTGTCGACTTCAATTTGCAATGCAAACTTATATCACTTTTTTCGTTGAATTGTTGGCATTACATTATTATTTAATAAGTTGTAAATGTAACAATGCATTATTATGATTGGTGTACAGATACAGATTGACTGATAACTCTCTATGTTAATAACACTACTTAATATTATAATTGTAAAATTTTGGAAAGATGTTTGGAAGTTTGTTACTTAATCTCGCGTCGATCGGATTTGTTTGGAAAATTGTACCCCAGATTTACCCTGTCAACTTGGCTCAAAGATAGACCCTGAACAAAATTAACACACTAGCTACGTTTTTATCAAATTCTTGCTAGCAAAGCCGTGGGCAGAGTATAAAGGAGTATTATTACTTTATTCACCTTCACATATCGGTAAGGTTCATCGGCTTCATACATCATGAAGCTGTGTATGACGCCAAACACGCCAACACTGAGGGCTGTGTCTGTTCCACCCGCAGTACAGATCAGTTGGGGCCAGTTCTGAGACAGGTTCTTACCGCCACTGATCTGCTGGATCGTTGGCATGAGTATCGCGCAGGATACTGAGGCATACATCGAGCCCAGTAGAAAACCTGAGAAGTAAAAATATTACACTAAAGTCAGTTAAATCGTTATAAAGCGACGCACGGATGGCGTAGCGGGTTTAGTGGTCACTTCGCCACTGCCACTGCGGCGAGAGTTGTGGATTCGAATCCCACACGGGACAAAACTTTGTGTGATCCACAAATGGTTATTCCGAGTCTGGGTGTTTTGTGTCCGTTGTTTGAATGTCTGTGACACAGGATTTATTCCTAGTGCGGGAGTTGTCTTTTTAATGACAAAGAAGAAGATAGTAAAAAAAAGGAAATGTTGCATCAGCAGGAATTTATACCAGTTTGTATGATTGGACTAAGTGAGGTTAAGGTTTTCTTTAAAAATATCTCATTTGTAACATGCAGTCTCCATAGCACTGCGTTCAGTTAACGACAATAGGCTCACAGACAGAAAACCCGAATAATACCTTGCTTAAACCGGGAATCGAACCTAATACTTTATTTATTTATCTTTCATGCATACCAATCGCATTCACTACCGCTGCGCCACCTAGGCAGTCTTAAATCTTGATCTATCATATTTTACTCTTTAACTATAAAATTAATACATCAGACGCTTATAACTTGACTATAAAACCTTTGAAATTACTAAATATGTATTCAAAGGAACGTTTTATGCATTCAGCGAGATTGGTCAATTTCTTAAACAAAAAAATACCTATGTAAAAACTTCGCGTTTGTCATTGAACCACACCTTGACATCTATCTATTCTTCGCCTTAATAAATAATTGTGTGGAAGCGTTAACGTCAACGGCGATATGATAAGCTTCAGTAAACATGGTGATAATGCTATAAATATCATATATTTACTTATTCTAATAGGGTAAAACTGTTGTTCCGCAATGCCAAAATCTTACTGCAACTAGAATTTAATTCTTTAGTGTGAGTGAGCATGTGTTTGTACGACAAGAAAACATAAAGGTGGAATAAATAGGAGCGTGAAAAGTAAAACAGAAGTTGACGTTAAAAACTTTTTGCTTTGATGCTTTGTTCACGAAATCGGGCCGAGTAATTTACAGGTGTGTAGCGTGGAGGCACCGGCGGCACGGCTCACGTTGACGGCTGGAGCGCATCTCAATGGCGTTCCCGCATCACATCATACGACCAAAATGCATTTAAATCTTTTACAAAACGAATTTTATGCCGGAGTATATTGAATTGGCTTTGTACTGCACACACACAGGGCTCTATTGTGTTCAGTGTTCCTACCAATTTTTATTTTATTACGCAGTTTGAGGTGTTGGTACTTTTTATCGAATACTCGTCCGCGATTTTTTGTTAGCTGGCGCCAATTTGAGCGCCAAATAACTGTCACTAATAAACTTGATATCTCAATAACGGGCAGTGACTACGTTGCTTTGAATAATGGCCGGCGAGACAAATTTATTTAAAAATTGAACAGTTTAAAAGACATTATTATTATTAACAAAGATTGAGCGTCTGAATCACGAGCAAAGCTATATTTGATTGCATTCTGCGATTGTTTTTCAGCAGTTTGATTCATCATGAAATATATGATATAAATAGTTGCAGGAGTATGCGGCAGTTGAAACAGTCTATATATTGTCCTAATTACCTCTAATTACCCTCACGGGAATAATGTAGTTGCAGTCATAACAATGACCGTAGTCTAGTGGAACTTAGTAATTAGTAAATAAAGACCAACATGCTTTTACTTAAATTTAAGTAATTCTTATACTACATTTTCTTGAAGAAGGAATTTCTATTCAATTCGTAATGATTCATAAGTTTTGTTTTATTAGCTAATTAAAAGCACAATGAGAATAATAATAACATACTGTTGAATTAAGCGAATATTAATGGAAACAAGGAATATTTACCCCACATCAAAGGGTAGTCAAGGAACACATGCATGCATACAGCGAGTGTCACAACCTCCGCAGTCCACGGCAGCACTCCGAGAGAAGCGACCAGTTTCCAGTTCTTTTTCATATAAGCGATGTCCCACGCCAGAGATCCTTTTCCCAGAATTATCACCGGGAAGATTTTCCTATTAATGTATTATTAATTTTAAATGTAATATGTATTATTGCAAAAATTAATATTCAATCTCAACTATAAATAGAAATATTGACGAAGTACAAAATAATTGTAATTTAATATATATATATTAATTAATAATTTCGAATATCATTACAGGCCATTATCAGTCTAAATTAATTTCGCTAAGCTTAATTACATTTTCGATGGCAAATAGGTTTGAACGAAATAATTTATACTTTATTGAAAATTATAATTGAATATCGTATCCAAAAATGTGTGTAGAAATTAAGATTTATTTAATCACTCATATTACGAGGTAGTCACTAAGATAACTGAATAGTCCATTTTTTTGGCTTGCTAAGTTAACAAGCTTTGGTTCTTATTTCAAGAACCAAATAAGACAAAATTTATTATAGATAGACGAATCTTAGCCTGCAGTAAAGACGTGATGGAAGATGGTCATCTCGCTAATAGCAAAGCGTCAAATTGTTGTGTCATGTATGCGTTTCCATTGGGACCGTATTCCATTATTCATAAACCCACCATGATATAGCATTTATCACCAGAATGGATATAGTGACTTTGTTAATTTGAAAACAAAAATCCCGTTAGATTACTTTACCTTAAAAATGCATCAATTTCAGTGTAGTCGCGCATGTCAAGGAACCCGACATTTCTTGCGATGATGCCAGTGAGGAGAGCTGCTAATAGAGGTGGTAGGGAGGTAGCCGTCTGTAGTATGTCTCCACTCATCCAGGCCGCGATGCCTATCACAGCCAACCTAAACCAGCGGCCGTCCCAACACCAGTCTTCGCCAAAAGCACACCACAGCAAACCCCATGTTCCTAGACCTATGGTAAAGATAAGTTTAAAATCAGTACAGTCTACTGTTGAACAGATACCCTGGGTATCTCCCTACCGGGGTTTCTGCAGGGTACCTGTTCAACAGTAGACTGAACAGATTTTATCAAATATAGACTCGTTGGTAAGATAAAAAATATACGGAATTATTGATCAATTAAAGAATTACTGATAAGATTAAATAATTTTAAGTTGTATAAGATCTTGATAAAAAAATCGTTAATCCATTTTTATCTTTTTCCCTTAGATGGTACATTGATTTTTCGTTTGCCGAAAATTAAACACACGATACACAAACACACAAACATGTTATGCACATGGAAGAGTCTAGCCATACTTCCATGGCGAAGCAGTCCTCGATAGGAATCTATATCGTATCCTATATTATACAAGACGCGAATAGTAGTTAATCGAGTAGATATTAGCTCTATATCTTAGGTAAATGAGAGCTATTTAAAAAAGACTACTACTAACTACTGTTTTTAAAAGCGAAGGCTTAGCTAATTTTAAAGTTAGTAAAATAAAAATAAATGAATGGTAGCGTTATGGTACACTTTTTATTGTATTTAATTACAGTTTCATACGAGCCAAGTCTAAATAAAAGTACAAAAAATTATAAATAACAATTTTGTCAATCGATTTCTATGAGCTCTAAAGTATGTACGCACGTCATCTTCGGTTAGCAATATTTTATTTTCTTTGCCAGTCTTCCGCATAATATAAAGTAAATAAAATATAGATATATCTTTAAATACTGGTTTATTCACTGATTATTATTTATTTTTAAACAATAAGTTTCTGAGTTAGGAATGTTTGAACCTAAGCAAATAGGAACAGCGAGAGCGTATCATGACGATGCGCTAATCATATCATGTAGAAACACATATGTACGTGCGTGGACACTGATAAGCTAGATACAAAAATACAGAAAGTATTACTATAGGGTAGTTGACAACCGGTGCCATAGCTTTTGTGAACTGTCAAAACGCAACTTTTCCAAAGATTATTGAAATGTAACTTAAATAAATTTATTGAGCGGCACACCGACGGCCAGACACGATAATTTTTAAATAAGTCTGGTTTTATTTGGGTTTTGTCCAGAGGAAACTGCTATAAAATAAACTGTTAAGTGTACCATAACACTATCATTAATTTTATTTGCCTAGTTTTATAATTAATTAAGACTATGTTTATACACTTTGCAATAGATGTAGTCTACGAAATTTTTATTTAGATAGCGCCGCAATTAAGATTTGGTAGACGGTCATCTCGTCAATACCGAAACCTCGATTGTTGGAGATTACATAGCTTTTTAATAGAGGTAAGCATATATTTACTTGACCTACAACTATAAGCGCCCTCTAAAATATAACATTGGTTACCACCTGGGTTTCTATCACGGGCAGTGTCACCATAGATATACATCAATGATTAATGGCTAAACCTTTTACACAAATCTCATAAGTACAAGGTCTGTACGTCACTCATAATTTCATTTGAAATCATTTTGCTCCGTATATTTAAATACCAAAAAGATTTTATGTAGTCCCCACTTGTCACCCCGTCGCTTTTTTATACTATGAATTTGTACAAACTTATTGCAATGTAGAAAATAGCAAATTTGTGCGACATCCCAGGCTTAAATACCAAGTTGAAGGTGAATCTCTCAGCATTTTCTTAGTGTATAATGTTTCATCGTCGTTGTAGCTAGAACTACCAACAGATATTAGAGCTTCAATGACAGGGTCATAACGTTCAACATGTCTTGGAGAAAAACAAGAGAAGAGTTATGAAGAAGAGTTCGTGTGTTATAATCATATCACTGAGTTTTGTTCATGCCTGTATCATCGCGGTAAAACGCGTGTGAAATTGCAATGACACGTTTTCTTGTATTGGCATTAATTTCGGAAACAAATATATTAAAATAATATGTAAAATATTTCTCTTGTTGTTGTTAAGTTCATACCCAGTAAACGTGTATAAAGTTATTTTTATTCTACTGAATTTCTTTGAGATATATTTTTGCACATGTATTTTTCTGATAAACACTAAATATAGTTTCAGTTTTACTTAGAAACTTGAAATAACATTTAATATTTGATTCTACAAAAATATACATTTTTTTTTTGTATTTCTGAATTGCAGGTCACTGAACGAAAAATCATAATATGTTTATATTAATATTTTAGTAATTACAACAATTTTTATTCTTTCAAACACATACTTATTCACAATATGATAACACATAAATTTGTTATTAACACAGGATCTGAATACTAAGTCTAATATTTATTATAAATAACTAATTAATCTAATATATATTTACAAACGTAATAAAAAAGATAGCATAATTACAAAAACACAAATAATTATATATTTACAAAAATGGTTTAGGCATCGTAGAATTCTTAGAATTTAATTTCTATTTTCTTTCTCATTAATATTTTTAGATCATAATATATCAAGTATATTAAACATGAAAGATAAATATTTGAGTATTAAATTATCCTATGGTAAATATGATAAATAGTCTTGTCAGTTGAAAAAGGTTTAATGTATTTTACTTTTACTTATTTTTTAATATCATATACCCACAGGATGGCATTGAAACCCTAAGAAGCTTAGCTTTCACTGTTTGTAAGTCCGAACTTTGTCCCAAATTGTTTATTTTACATGAAAATATAAATCCTAATATCTAATTTATCATTTCCAATCAATTGCCGAAACTATTATTTTAACCGGCCTTATTTTTAAATCTAGGCTTCGCTAAAACCTGTCTTTTGTTTTATTACCTATAGGCAAAGCATGTCGGTTGTTTATATGAAAAGGAAATCAGTACATCGGTGGTCTTTGATCATTATTAAAAGTTAGTTAAATTCATTCATGGGCTTCACACACAATTTTGACATGTGCTTGTTTGTCCTTTGGTCAAAAAGTTCAACAAGATAGCCAACATTGAAACCACGTCAAATATATTGAACGAAAATGTGCAATCACATAGAAAGTAATGAATATACATAAAATATCATATTTCAAGTAACACTTACCTAATACTAATAAGGAGAAGTAATGTAGGATGGTCGGTGTTGCATTCCCACACAAGTCTTTATTTTTCTTAACAGCCTCTTCTTTAAACACATTCTTTTCAGAATTAAAATTGAACGTAATTTCGGGTGATCTGAAATTAAATGGCGGACGGCTGACTGTTAATTAAACACGAACATTAATAGTTTCAATTAAAATGATTGCGAGACGACACAACTCACTCTGATCCTATCATTATTATACTTGGTGGCTTCAGAGTTCTTACTAACAAACTATCGTCTTCGTTCATATTATAAAATAATATCTACTATTGTAAACTGATGAGGCATGCTGTGTGCTATAAAAGTACTTACTTACGTTTTCAATTCCTCGACGTGAATAATATAGACACCCTTATCTAAGACAGATGCTGTGTTATTATCTGAAAATAATTAAACTTGTGTATACTTAACATCAAAATTGCTTATTTTAGATTTTACTGAGGCTATTGGTATTGCTACGATCATTTTTATTACAACAGTACCGCTGATGTTTTTCTTATCATAATGAAAGGCATAGAATATTTGTTCACGATATATACATAGGTATGTGACTTCTATATCACTTTCAACACGAGACATATACCACATCTCAAATTCTTTACTTATTTTGATCCTTATCCCCGTAGATCCTTATTCTGACCTATGCAGATCTATTCTTATAATACTGACAAGAACATTATCGTCGAACGTCATTCATTATTACAGAATATTTAAGCCCGATTGAAAAATATGCTTTTATTGCCATTACAAAAGTAAAACTAAAAGAATCCCAAGCACAGAGTCCTATGCCAGCTTTTTTAAAATATCTGGTTGTAAGCAGAGACTATAACCTAGATACGCACTATAAGGCTTTTAAGTGTGATAAACCGTCTATTACGGACCCTACCATTTTGTAGCTGAAAACGTAACTTGGATATTGGCCATTTCTACCTGCATTATTTAATGCGATTGTTTTGAGTTTTTATTTATTAACTGGCACATAAAAATTATTTATATAGGTACTGATGGCCTCGATGGCGTAGTGGTTAGTGTAACCAACTGCCCCGCTTGAGGTCGTGCGTTCAATTCCCGCACAAGTCAAACATGAACATTTGTGTGCATGAACATGGATGTCTGTCTTGGTCTGGGTGTTTCTATGTATAATATGTATGTATTTACAAAAAAAGTATATATGTATGTTTATCCATTGTCTAGTACCCATACTACAAGCTCTGCTTAGTTTGGGCTAGATGGTGTTGTGTGTATGTGATAGAATATTATTACTATTATATTATATTATTATAACCCATTGGATATATCAAAATAATTAAATTTTGAATAGGAAATAGTATTATATCGACGATGTATTGACACACACAACATGAATACAAAATGCTATAAAAACACGTCAGTAAACGTTTCATAATTGATGCGATGTTAGTAGTATTGTTATTGTCAATATGACTCAATTCTGTCAACAGTATACAACGAGTGCTTTGATTGTCTCTCAATTTAAAGATCATCAATGATCTTTAAATTGACCTTTTCTAGCAATGATTTTTATACGTACAGAATTGGCTCTAACTTTTGAATCCTATATATAGAAGAGGTTTACAATCTTCTTATTTCTAGTCTTTCTAGTCTTACGAACCTTCTCAGTTTCACAAACTTCTGTTCAACACGACCTAGCTAGGCTAGAAATAGTTCTAGTGTAACCAGACTTAGCTGTAAAATAAGTTTTCATCTAAGTCTAGTTGGACTTGTAAGCAAATCCAAATTTGAATATTGCTCATTTACAAAAAATAATTTCTAATGTTATTTGAATACTTCAAATCAATAAATATTTAATGAAATTGAAAATAATTAAATATCAAAGAAATAGCCGATTTGTGAAAATCAGACAAGAATCATGGGCAACTTTTTCAATCGCCATTTGTTTACAATATTATATTTTTTAGTAGTACGTCCGAACCGTTATTACTTCGTTATTGAATATATGATCTGGCGTGTGCGTAGTTGTCAATAACATGTATATTATTATAAAAATATGTAATTTATTCATTTAGTATATTTCTCTTCAGACATGTAATACATCTTTATTCGTTACGCCGTTCGCTTTTTGTGACTTCTAGTTTTTTTTTTCATATTGAATGTTGAATAAATGCTAAAACAGTGGAGTTGTAACATAGTCGAGTGCACACCCACGGGACGAACCACTGACTCAGTTATGTACGTTTTCTAAACTTTAGTATCGTTCACTTTAACGATGAAATAAAACTTCGTGAAGAAATTGCATGTCTAAGAATTCTCAATAGCATTTGGTGGTCATAAATGTGTGAAGTCTTCAAACTCTTCAGACTTCATACAAGAGGTGCCTGTCCATGACTGAATCAGTTTTGGATAAGACAAAATTTTATTATTATCTATTTTACTAAATATTTTACAAATTTATCAGGATAGTTATCTGTTAAATTAAATGTATTCAGGTTATTTAATTGTTTTAGAAAATATACAGTTTTATTGAAGTCGTTTAAAATAGTGCATCCCGTTTAAGTTGAAGCATCCAGACAGGATACATAATCAAGAAGTTATTCTTAATGAATAGAAATATCAATATTAAACACATACAAGTTACCCAAGCGTGCACGGTGATTAATACGGTCATAGCTCGATGTCCTATGATACACCCGAACTGCATTTCCGACGAAGCGAGTTTGCGTTATGCGTTACATGTGCGTTATGAGGTGACATGCCGCATGCAGCGCTACGAACATTTGCGGTGAGTAGCGCACGTGTTTCCTCACAAACACAGTACAGAGTAACAGATGTCAAGCGTGACAACGCTTCACAAGTTCGAACGAACATTTGAAGTCACGAGGCGCCTCAATCGCAGTGACCGGCACCGCACGCGCCTTTTCATTGAAAGTAGAAATATTGATGTCGGAATGAAAAGATAGTAGGGCTTGTATCTTATGACTCCTTAACAAAGATACAACGTAATAGACAAATCTTTATCATTTGTTAAGTAACTTAATCCTTCCGGTGTCGTACTAGTATTTGTTATGGTTTGTGTTGACAAACTAGGGTCACCCGTAGCCCAAAAACCAAAGCAAGTGCATGTGACAAGTGACGCCTATTTGTCCATCGTGTTGTCTCTATGTGAATGTTTCATAGGATTGAAATAGGTTCGTTTCGCGTATTTCAATGAATTTTGATTCCGATTGAGACGCCTCCATGCTTCGTGTGAGTTTTTTTTTATTAAGCGGTAGGCATAGATTTCATATTAAGTACTTTTATAAGTCCTACCGCCTATGCCAAATATATTTTGGGATCAACAACGCATAATCATTTGTAAAGCATAGTAAAAAGTGCCTACAAACTTCAATCTTCAAACGACTCAGTACAAGTATTATTGGTTAGTTTTTGTTTAACGTCGGCTTTATTTTTTTAAGTTCTACATTGAGTAGAAAAATTGTTATTTACGCAAGTTATTCCCATTATGTAAATGATTTTAGGATTATCAAACGTGTTGAATTTGGCCCTTTTGTTCATTAGAAATAGGTCTTAAATAAGCTTGGTATTTAAATTGTATTTGGTAATCATAGTTAAAGAAAGTGAGTTTTCTATTATACTCATTTAATATGAATTTAGGTACTATGCCGTTTAATCACTACCAGCTTCTTAAAAATTAACATAGATTTTGTCATAATTAATATTGTATAGTAATTACACTTTTAAAGATAGGTTTATGAAGTCTGCAGTCAACATAAAATATACTTATTTCAAGGTATTTCGAACAACTTGTCAAACACCATATTTTACCAGTGCTCAAACTATTATAATATTTTTTACTAGGGTACATTTGTATCTATGCAAATTAATACGATATGTTGGTTTCAAAGATCCAAAACGGCAGAAAATTAATAAATAATAATAATAAAGTTTATTGGCAAAAAATGGAGTAGTTGTAGTTAGTACAATTGGTACTACATGTACTACTGATTCCTAAACGAGGCTATAGCCTGTATTTTGGGAGACAGTGCTCAGCCAAAACAAAGCAACAATAGACACTAAAGTAAATCAACAATTTTCCATTTGAAAGGTAAGTTAAATACAAATACATGTTCATCTATGTGTTAATTATATGATTTTAATAATAAAAGTAATTTGAAATATGAATTATTGAAATATGTAAGATGTGTGACTTTCAGATAAACCGCAAGGATGTTTCTTGGTACGGTTTCACGCCTTAACTACTCGACCGATTATCATGAAATTTCGCATACAAGTTGTTAGGAGAACAGAAAAGGACATAGGGTACCTTTACTTTACTAACCGAACCTAATCTAATTTACATTTGTTACGCGAGCGACGACGCGGCCAAAATCTAGAATTTTTGTACACAATAAATTGTATATTACCATAATAATATACTGAAGATAAGAAGTGACTAAAAAGTTACTGTTGAAGAAAACACTGGAGGGCGAGATCATCCTGTAAAGAGCATTTTTTTGGCTTTGGTGTATTGTTAATGGCTGGCTGTGTGATGATCACTTGAACAACTGTTACAACCCTTGTTGTCAGTACTTTCATACAAGTAGTTAAGTAAATTTACACGATGCTCATCTTTGCTTTGTCTATAAGCATCTCTATTTATAAGCAATTGACAAGTATTATAATCATTTATATTAAACTCATAACTGGTTGTTAGCATCTATTGATGCTAAGCAGGCGATAAGTAGTCTGGTAAGTATGTCTCTATTTCAAGATGCAGTTACATGCAGTAATCTTTCGTCGTAGGCTACGGACGTAGCAATGAGTTTTCTTAAGGAACACTGAAACTATAGACTTATAAGAAACGCAACAATTTCCTGAGAGAAGCGACTATGTCGTCCCAAATATAGGTCCTAAAGAAACGTAACATTTTATCTGATAATTTGGCTCCGTTGCAAGTTTGAACCGCCATGAAATTTGTAAATTAACCACACATTATATATATTTGCAAGTATTCAATGACTTAGGGCATAACGGCAGAGCACAAACTATAACCATACGTACCGTCATCGTGGAATTTTGCTGTCGATTCACCTCAAGTAGTATCAATATTTCAACAAATATATCATCTGGAGCATGACATTATCGGTATAGTTGTATATTTTGCGTCCTACAATGTTAGTTTATTTGAAGTGAAGCTAATTTATAGGCTTTTCAATAGGTTGCAAATCATATAATGAAATGAGATTTATGAATATCATTGATAAATTCTGAAACTAAAAACCAAATTATGTTTAAACGATCTTATGTGTAAGATGTTCACTTAGTCATGTAATTTCGGTGACAGTTTAAATAAGAGAAGAAACCTTTAAATGACTGCATGTTAAAATATACTAGTACATATTATATTTTAAATAAATATTGATAGAAGTTTAAACTATCTTCTTGGTTAAGCTATAAAAGATATCACTCTACTTTTACTATGAAGATTTTCACATATCACATCGAGTAATCTATTTACATACATAATGATTAGTTTAGTATTTAGTAATGTTATTGAGGACAACTTCTAAGCTTAAACTTAGCTTAACTTTAAGCTCTTTGGCTTTATATCATTGTATTTATAAGTTACTCTATCACGGGTATTTTGTAATATTTTATGGTAGGAAAATATATGCTTCCTTTAGAGGTCCACATAAATGTATGGGTCCAATGCGAGAGTTGCCTTTTAAGAGTTTTAATACTAAAGCAATAAAGAGCATCTACTGGCCATGAGAGATGAAGAGTGTGAAATGTTGATCGTAATAAATCTGGGCTATGTCCAGATTTTTTAGGTTTCATAATAAGGTCTGATGGACCAATAAATATCTATCTAGTGATAAAAATAGCATCTGCTGTGAATACTTGCTGATGTACTACACAGGATGTTTGAAAAGCTACCATAAGAATACAAACTTTAAAGTCGGTAGAGGACAATATAATTATAACATGTTCATATTATTTTTATGTATATAGTTATGCCTAATAAATATTAAGCAGCGCTTGCCTAGTAGGCGTCCGTTGGACTGCCACGCAGAGGTCTCGAGTTCGATCTTAAGCCGCGCTTAATTATCGCTCGGTTTAACGGTGAAGGAAAACGTGAGGAAAGCTGCATATCTGAGAGTTCTCCATAATATTATTAAAGATATGTGAAGTCTACCAAATCGCTTTGAGCCAGAGTGACTGGCAGACTGTGGCCTTTTCAGACTAAGAAGTGGCCAGTGCCCAGCAGTATATATCTATATATATATATATATATAAATCGTAATTCTATTTTATTAGTTTTGTTAGTGCGTATTATCATTTATAGATATATGTATTAAACTATTATTAAAGTAGGTACACATACACACACTAATTAACCAAATCTTACTAACAACATGATAACTTCAACTTTAGTAACTGTGGACAGATCTTATATAAATAAATAAACCAATATATTATTGAACATATCTAGTAAGTACAGTAGGTATGTCTAGTTCTAACTAATATTATAAAAGCGAATATGAGTTTGCTTACCATAACACCTTAATTACTTAACATCAACAATTTTCGCGTACTCGTTGTCAGGGGAACATAAATGGACATAGGGTACCTTTCATCCAGTAAAAGCTACCGTTACTAACCTAACCTAAACTACATTTACGCGGGCGAAGCTGCGGGCAAAAACTAGTATTTTATAAATTACTGTTCTGAATACGATGATATTTTACATGTATAGTTGCTTTACTTTAGACCAATTATGGTTTGCCTTAAATTATAAGACGCAGTAAACATCATGTCTTTATGGCGAATTAAAGCAATTAATCCAAGAAGACACTAAACGAACTAACTTTGTACCTACACAAATTGACTCATAATTATTTGATGTAGATTATTAATAATACATGTTATAGTAATATGTAGACTATTCTTCTTATAGAAATAAATTGTGAGAATAGCATTTTTTATAAGCCATATTTCTGCACACAGAAACATTTAAATAGCGGACACAAAGAACATCCAGACGCAGCACAATTATTTGTAGTTCACACAAATTTTTGTCCCGTGTACGACGTCGAACTCACAACACTCAGCGCAGTGGCAATGGCGAGGTGACCATTTACACCATCACGCCATCCATGCAGTTTATATTTGTATAAATTATGATATTTTGTATTATTATCACGAAATCAAATTTCGTAAAATAATGGCAATATCGTAGGTAACGTCGTATTTAACAAATTCATTAACAAAACAAGTGAGAAACGGCAATGAATTGCTGTAAATCTTAGAGTTCGAAAAAATGGTATCACGTGACCTTGAGGTAAGAAGTCAAAAGTCATAGTCGTTTCGAGGTATATCGACTATACTGAGTCGAATAACGTTGACAGCCAGTCTCTAGCTCTTACGGTTCTTGAGTTGAAAGTTGTATAACAGACAGACGGACAATGTTAATTGTTATTGTATAAGAGATTTTTCGAACTCTAAAAAGATTACAAAATTTAGGATAAGATCGTCGATGAACCTGTGCTAGAAACTAAGTATGACTTTGTGCATATGCTTGCTGACAATCGTTCCGTCCCATATTTAAGTAGGTAGCGTTATTGGACTTTTGTGTTTGATAATAGGGTAGTCGCCTATGTTTAATTTGGTACATTATTTTACACACAACAAACTGCAATCAAAAGAAATCTTTGTTTGAAACAGTATCAAAATTGGTTGCAAACTAAGAGAGTAATTAATATTGTAAATTTGGATATAAGAAAAAGTGGGGTGTAATGGGGATATGTCGCTATCCCCCACGCACAGCCGCGATTAAATAGCGGTTACGTCATAATTTGTATCTTGTATCCTTTTTCTGTCATTTTACAATTACAAGATTTGAAATGCTTGTTTATTATTTATATTTTATTATATTTCGAAATATACCTATTTCAGTTTTAGATTTGGGTAATGTGACTATTTGACTTAAATAATAAAAAAGTGAGTTAACTACCCTACCTATTCTCATTAGCGGTAAAGGGTCTGGATATGTGCCTGTTTCACCATCATAAAATTGCGAGGCATGCCATGTTGCGCACCAATTTGAAGCGCACCAAAAGGAAGCAATAAATTTATACCGATATTTTTTTTAGCTAATACTCCTCATTGCATGACCATGACCCCTGGTGCGCAAAGTAGAATAGAAAATTAATAAATTTAATATTTGCGCACCAAGTTAATAAGTTTTTCACACAGCGCCGGGTGCGCTTCAGACTGGTGCGCAACATGGCATGCCTCTCCTTGCATCCTATCACGTATGATCTATTACATTGCTGACTAGATTAGAGTGTAATATGCCTACCGGACTATGTACGTACCTACAAGCGTATATCTATTTGTGTATGTACACAAAGCGACACATCAACCTAGACTGTTTGGACTTTGAACTATTAGAAGTTGAACACTGCGAATCTTGCGAGAGAGTGGATTATATTTTTGTTACACTCTATCCTTACCATTACATCGACACCACTATGCACTGTCCCTTTCCGACAATTCTCTATTTTGTATGTAGCGTAGTTATGCGTATATAGGGTGTCTAACTTGATGTATAGTCGTGTGTACTAAACATATAATGGTGGTATTAATATGCCTGACGCCATCTTTTAAGCCTCTATCTAGAACGATCCGCTAAATACAAGGCCAATTAAACTAATAACAATAAAAATAGCTTACAATTATATTTATATTAAACAGAATAATTCGTACTACTACAACATTATATCTATATATCTTGGAGAAGAGTCAAATAAACTAAGATTGTTATTGCTTTAATTTTATTACTTACTAGCTTTAGCTCGCGGCTTCGCTCGCGATAATCTAGATTTTATCAATATATTTCTCACTCTCGGGAACACTATTTTCTTTTTGGATTAAAGATTATGTCCTTTTCTATAATCCTGACAACGCGTATGCGAAATTTTATAATGATCGGTCCAATAGTTAAGGCGTGTAAGCATAACAAACAAACTCATTTTCGCATTTATAATATTAGTAACGACAACGTTGTTCTTTTTGAATGACCATAGATTAATATTTTATAGAATATTAACTGGAAGGATCGAAAATTAAGTAGAACCACGTCCGGAGTGATTTCATCGAACAATTAGAGCATTTTTCGTTTAGCACAGAGTTTAGACTGCTTTTCAAACTTTAGTGGGCTCGACCGCTGCGATTTTACTAGGTATTTTTATTCCATTTAAATGTCCTCTTGAATGTCTTTAATTCTTTTCAGAATGCAAGTGATCTCAAACAATTTTTATCTTTGTAAATAGTAGCACGTTATCATTAATGCCCACAATGCGGAACGAAATCAACATTTGTAAAAGTCTTATTTAATTGAAACAACATTATTTTATCATGTAATTCATGTATGTATAACTAAAATTTGCAAATATTTGTGTGTTTGGTCTACTGTGGTAGAAGCTACCGTATGTGACTACATGACATTTTTAATATTTGTCAAACGGATTGTGATACTGATCTCGGACGTCAGAGAAATAATATTGCTTTTTCTAATGCTAAAGATTATCACAATTATTAAAACAACCATTATACGAAAATAAAGAATTATATTTGCTTCAGTAAATAGCTTACATAATATTATTTATGTCCGGTATATGATAGATGTCCTGTATATAGGCGTATATATAAATCACCTACATATGCTGAGAATTACCCACACTACGCTTGTAAATAAAAATATTATGTATACAATGTAAAGCAAAAAATCTTCAATATGTTCATAAAGAAAACAATGTCTGTACTCAATGCTAGGGTTTTATTCCCAAGCATACAACTATTGACATTCAATAAGCATTCAATAAAGCAATTGTCGTTATTATAAAAGTAGTTGGCCATTTATATTTCTCGCCTTATCACGTCAGTCTTACAATCTGAATGAATGCTATACAGTTATTTGTATTCGACAGTGATTGCATTGATATTATTGTCGGCAGTTAAAATATTTGTAACCAACGGTTAATGTACATAGCTACTGTTCTCGCGGCTTATTTTATGTCATGCTTGAGTTCACGTTAGGTCATGGTTAGCCCAGCCTCTAGTCATGAAGAAGTTAATACAGTGCACGCTATGAAGATAAACATTAGAACTGAGACGCGCATTTTTAGCCACGATGAGAATTTCGGGTTCTTAGATATTTCCATATATATCCAATCACATTATAGTTATATAGTAATGTTATATCTATGCAAAAATAAAATCGCATTAAATACAATCAATCGACCTCGGTGTTTTACTACTTCTAAAAGATAACATACCTGAATTTTAAGTATAAATATGTGCACTATATCACTACAATGCCCGCAGTTCGTTGAATATAGTACCTACATTTTGAATTTGAACGCATAATAGCAAAACAGAAAAATAGGAATAATTTGTACCATATGAGACGTGAGTTGCTTTTTGTTTAGAATATATAAATTTTAAATAAAACTGATGTAGTAATGTTTATTTCGCAGAAGCATAATAAACAATATGTAGATACAAAAATACTAGTTATAATTCTAATGCAGTACACTATTGTTGCGTCCATGTTTCTCTAAGGGATATTGAAACATGATTGATTAATAAGAAAATGAATTTGTCATTGACGATGAGATCTTATTTAAATGTCTAGTGCGTTAAGTACGCGTGTAGCTAATTTATTTTATTATTATACATTTCAAGCTTATCCATAACTGATGTCTTTAAAATTAACCATAACATTTTTGAATAATTTAGCCATTTTGCTTTCTATACCTAATTATTTAAAATAATTCACTGCGATTAACAAAACAATTTATACTTACATATGAATAATCGTTCCTCTTAAAAGAATACGATGTAATAATAGAAAATTTAAAATAACTTACGTTCCATAATTTCTGGACGAAACGGCAATATGCAGTTTGGTATTCAAAAATAAAAACACAATCCGGTATAGTTCAGTATTCGCGGGCGATGGTGTTCAGGAACATGATTGGTGAGGTATTGGGTGGACGGAGCACAGCGGTCTGGAGGCGACCGTCGAGCGTGCTGCGGCCTGAGCTCACGTCACAGTGGCAATCAATAACTAGCCATTATTATCATACTGCTACGTAATTTTAACGGCATAATAAAGATTATGTGTTATTTTAAATCTGGCTAAATTAGGGTGAAATTATATTTATCAGTTACCACATTTCGTAAGAGATATAATAATTATATATTTAAAAAGATAAGTTTTAGCCTGCAGGAAGTTACAGTACCTCCGAGAGCACTACTTGGACAGAAGTGCTACCGCGCCATGTGGAGCTTAAATACGGGCCGTGTTTGCAGCTAGCCTATTGATTGTGTCTTATTTTTTTCGTTATTTAATAGCAAGCCTCCAGAATTTGTTAATACTACTTATAATAATTATTCCCTTGAATAATATTAGGTTCTTCTATAAATCTAAACGAATTATTACTAATAGTAAGTAGTCAGGATGCTAATTCTTGGTTTTAGAGTTACGGTTTGAGATGGACATACTTTAGAGCTAATACATGTTATTTAATCATTATTTCAACATGTGGCATAGGCATTTATCACACGATGTTTTATATGTTTTAATTGTTAAATTACTTGTTATGGCTTTTTGTGTACATCATTTTTACACTAAGTTACTTTCGTGATCCATTAGTATAATATTATATATGTATATATGTATGTAACAAGATTTATTTGGCGACTTCGGGCGAAAATAAAAAAGTAAATTATATATCTATTTATTTATATAAATAAATGATTTTAATTATTTATATAAATACATTATATAATTTATTTATATAAATACATTAATTAATTTATTTATATAAATAAATATAAGCTTATTCAGTTTCTTTTTTATATTAATTTATATTTTTAATGATTACGTGTGAATGAGAGATATTTAGTGTTTTGTAGTATACACATTTTAAGAGCACACGTAATATTAATTCCGCACTACACACTGGCACAAATGACTGTGTGACGAGTTGTATATCTACATATACTGGGGAATAGTGAATACCAAGCTGACGCTTCATATATTAATCTGTCAGTTTCAACAAACAAATTTTATGGCTAATTTTGTTAGCAATTTCTTTTCTTATTTTTAAACGTAACTGATAATTTTACATCAATTTATTATACACAGCAACCATTTATAAGTAAGCGGCTCTCAAAATTAAAATGTTAAAAGGAAAATCACCAGAATTGCGTAATACCATTTAAATTGCAAAAATATCTAATAAAAATCAACCACAGCATTTATTTAACATAACTAGATCCTATATTGCAATAATCTACAATGTTTCTAAGGAGTGATCATTCTGGAGACTGTTACTGGAATGTTTGGTTGGTAGAGATATTTAATTAGTCTTTTTCTGCGTCTCGGTGTAGTGGTAGTGAATAGGTCTGCTATGGTTATCCATACTGATATCGGGCTCGATTTTCGGATAGGACAAACTGTTATTGGATATTAATGAAAATAAATTCCTAATACCAGTGCGGAGTCTGGAGTTATGGCTGGAAGATAGCAACACACTTGAATCTAAAATGTGGCGAAATATGGGATAAGGGACTAATTACATTTATTGAACTCCATTCGCGTTTTGCTGAACGGTTTTAGTAAAACTTATGCAGTTCTGCTTCTATCAGCCGCGTATAGCGTCGTAAGAATTAGAAATACACCTTGACCTATCTTATCGGGCATATATGTATGCGCTGGCGTGACAGTGGAGTTATTTTTGATAGAGTATTTGGTAGAATATTTATTTATTTATTTTATTATTTATAACTCAAGTTAGAGCGTGTTGCAATAGGAATTTTCTATGTTGATACACCGGGTCGTCGCCTTGGAGTCGTCGTCCTTAGACGCTTATGCATCCTGCGTTGGGCCCTTCTGGGTAGACCGGTGATGTAGTTATAGTTCCAGAAATCCATACACCAGTAAAGCAGGGAGTAGTAAGTTAATGGACAAACATTGTTAGTAGAATTCGATAGACATCTGATCGTAAAAGCCTCTCTCTTTTCAGTTTATAAACTGATAAAACTCATTAAATTATTTTGACATAATTTGTTTGTGAACTATTGTGAAATACACTACTAGAATAAAAAGTATGATAAGTGTCAATTCAAGACATGGTCTATCTGTGTGCCAACCTTTATCCAAATCCGTTTATGCGTGATTGAGAAACAAACCTCCCAACATGAAGATTTTTAGATGTCCGTTACGAAGTTGCTTATCGTGTTGTGACGTTACACGTTGGTACTTTTTAGCAGTCATGTTTTCTTGTCTTAGTGACCATAATATCTGAAAAGTATTCGAAACGATAAAGCGTGTCTAAATATAATAAGTAACTTAATTCCAATGATGAACATTGGTTTATTATCGTATAATAGAAAGTTTAATTATAGAAAATTATCTTAATTATGCATAAGATAAGATAATTTCACGATTTTTTACACAAGAAATAAAACTTATTGATTATCTTCTGATTATTATATATGCTTACTAATGTCATAATAGTCCCAATTTTCTAAAATCTGCCTATTTTAAAATATATGTATCTTGAACACAATATGCTTAATATTGTGTTCAAGACAGCTGATTCAGAAGAGACAGCATGGTTCATTTGAAGTACTTATCATTGGATAAGCACTTTAGCTGGATTTGCATAAAAGTGTTATACTACTGATATAATAAATGTGCTAGATTAAATGTTAGGTGTTCTGTCACAATAACACTGTGACTAGCTGAACATAATTAGATGAATAACTATAGTAGAGCACAGGCAAGAATAGAAGATAATTTTTATTTACTATGAAATTAAGTCACACTAAATAAGTCAAACTAAGTATTTTTTTATTAATTATGCGTATGTCATCTTGCCACTTTGTTGCTGTTGTTGAGCAGATGTCTACAGGTAGTGTTTGTAAACATATGTTTGTAATGGACGGATTTCCTCACCGCTAGCAATGCGCAGTGTGTCGGGAATTACTCCGGCGACGAGCCAAACATTTACTTGTTTGATAGCTGTTATGAGTCTAGGTGTTTCTTGTGTCACTTTCAAAACCGCAAATAGAATGTGTTTGAATATCATCGTTTAAAATGTTTTATATTATGTTTATTATCTATATTTCTAAATATCAAGTTATTGCAAAAGGTACCATAGAGAAGCGGATATATCTGTAAAGTTAGATACCGTTATTTTTTTTATTTCAATCCCGATTTTCTTATTTTCAGTAGCAGTCATCATATGGCGAACATTACGGTGAAGAATTCTTATCAGCAATGTGCAGTTTACAATATAGTACCAATATTTCTTTAAGCATTACAACAAAGACACATTCTTAACGATAATTAAGAGCGGTGAAGAACTATTATACATACATATAATAAGGTGTGCATAGAACCTACAACTAGAATGTAATGTGTGGGACGCCGGGCAGTTACACAAGGGTATTAGCACGGTTTCGTTCAGGGATAAAGGTGAAGTTTTAATAATGTTTGCCAACAGCGATTCCGAAACTGATAAGCCAGAATTCATTTTCTAATATCCTGTGTAAACTTCTCGTGTAAGCTGTGTCCACAACTAATATTTTTATCTTGTGTACAACATGCAAGTAGGTTTGAACAAATACACTATTTAATTAATCGAATTTGGCGTTACTTGGCGGATATACATAAATATACTACATGTTCCTACAAATTGCCTTCATGAATAGTGTAGTGGTGTACTCGTAAGTGGTTGGCTCGCCATAACCAATACGTCGAATGTTGTCCGTTTAGAGACCCACAAATGGTTGTTACGGGTTTGGTTGTTCCTTGCTTTCGTAGGTTGAATATTTGTAAAGCCCTCGCATATTTTCACTTTTCCATCTTCTTCTTCTTTGCGTATCGATGGCAAACACTTTTAAATTATATATTTGCTGCCCAGAAAGCAGCTACGCTAGCTGCGTTGTTAGAGGCAGCTATCAGATCCTCCTGCGTGAAAGTTGTCGGGCACGCAGGGCACGATGTAAGGTGGGACATCGTTTGTCTTGCACCGCACGTGCAAGCTAGATCGGTACCGTCTGAGAGTTTCCACCTAATCATGTTTTCTTCGCACCGACCGACCTGGGTTCGGAGTTTATTTAGCGACTTCAAGACCGACCATGGCAATTGATGTCCAGGTGGAAGGCTCACAGTGGGTGACACGAAAGGTGTAGGTAGATATATGTTTTCTTGCCACAGGTTGCATCTCACCTTTGATGGCTCCAGAGTTAGTGCATGGACACATTTAACGAAGCTGTTACGGCTCTTCAGCCTTTGCTGCAGTGGCCTGTGACCATACAAGGGGTGCCGTGCATAACCATCCATCTTTGCTCTCTCTGCTGAGCTCGCCACAGCCCTGTGGACATCCGGAGGTGTGATGCCAGCCAATGGGTACAGCAGCTTTACCGGGGTCGGTTTAAGGCAACCCGTGATAATGCCAGGGCAGAAGTTCGCAATACTTGCGGTGAAGCTCCCCATTTCGTAGTAGTAAGACGCTGGAGCAGGTTATTGCGAGTGTGCACCTTCTTCTTCAACATCTCACAATTTTTCCCGTATGTGAGAGACCTATCAAGAGTGATTCCTAAATATTTGGGTGTTGATTGTGGGCTATAAGCACACCCTGCCACGTAATATTGAGTTTACGACTCACTTGGTTGTTACGCAGATGGAATGCACACGACTCTGTTTTAATTGGAATGGGCTTAAGTGCGTTTGCCTCATAGTACGTACCCAAGCTGTTAAGAACCGTAGTGAGGTTCACCTCTATTTCTTCAAAGTTCGTGGCTTGGGAGGTTAGGGCGAGATCGTCTGCGTAAATGAAGCGAGACGTGTTTGGGCAGGAGGGTTGTTCATTAGTGCAGATGTTGGAGAGAAGCGGGGCCAGAACACTTCCCTGAGGCACTCCGTTCTTTCAAGTTCTCCAACGACTCTGGTCCGATAGAATATGAACCTGAAAGCGACGGTTATGGAGGAGCTCCCGGAGTATCATGACAAATTTGTAGTCACCGGTCATGGTTTCCACCTTCCACAAAAGCCTTCTGAGGTTCACGATGTCGTAGGCCGCAGAGAGATCAACGAAAACAGCGCCAGTTATTTTGCGAAGTTCAAACCCGTCCTCCATATGCTGCGTGAGTTTCAGTGTCTAGTTGCAACATGACTTCACCGGTTGGAAACCCGCTTGCTCTGGAATCAATTGGGTCTATCAAGCTCGTAAGTCTGGCCAGCAGCAATCGCTCGAATAATTTATATGTCTGACACAGTAGTGATAGGGCGAAAGTTTTTGGAGTTATCTGCTTGCTTGCCCGGCTTTAATATAGCTATAACTTTGGATTTTCGCCAAAGTCGAAAAGAGTAGATTCTAGGCAGTTGTCAAAAAGAAGCAGCAACCACGACACAGCATTTGGGCCAAGATGTTTTATTTGCTCCACTGAGATGTTATCCAGCCCCGAAGCTTTGCCACTTTTAAGACCGCTAATTGTAGTGACTATGTCGGTCAGGCTGAATGGCTTGCTAATTTGGTCACTTGAGTTTGTGCAGCTAATTGTCTTTGGGACCTTTGCAAGGCGGCATGATGATTTGCCATTTAGTAAGAGCTAATGAGCAATTTGGTTCGCGGTAACTTGATAAGAAGAGATTGATCGTGGTGGGTCGTTGGTCACCTTTCGGATGGTATTCCATGCTTTCTTACTGTTGTGGGTCAGGTCTATGCCAGTAACGGTTTTAATCCACCTCTCATGTCTGGTGTCACTGATACGCGAAAGCAGTTCTTCACCAACCAAAGTGATTTCCTCGGAGAATGGGTCTTGGCTATATAGGAACTCATACTTTTTTAACAGATCCACAGAAATTTTTGATAGCCCAGGTATGTAAGATGTCCGACAGCCTCTAGGTATACACTGGCGTGATGTTTTGGCAACTATGTCGACAGATCGATCGTAGTTTTGTGGAATAGGCGGGACATTTAACAGAGCTTGATTTATGGACTGCGAGAACTGTTCCCAGTTTGCCTTAGAGTAATTGAATTGACGCTTTAGCGGGTCGCTTATAGGTCGTACAACGGGTCGAGTCGGACACATGATCGGACTACGCTGTGTACGAGGTATTGGGTTGCATACGGTCTTGGTGCACTGAGAGCTTATGGTATGACTAATAAAAATAAGGCCTGGATTATAGCCACGCTTCCATCGGCCACTGTTAAAGGAAGCTGGTTGTTTAGGATTATGAATCAGTACTAAAAAGCAAAAAGTAAAAGCAACCGAAACATCTGTTTCGTTTCTTTTCACTGACTAGGTATGGAACAAACGTAAATATTACGTACACAAAAATACTATGCTAATCATCATCAATATTAATTGTAAGTTTCACTCCTGGCAGAGACAATTGACAACACGTATGACGTTATTATGGATTAAGTGATCATAACAAATATAACCAAATATAATTTATGAGAAACTCAAAATATTAACGATAAATTAAAATTCCGCTAGATCTATGCAGTAATCAATGAATTATAATAATAAATTAAGCGAACATTATAAGCTTAATTTAATCTTTTAATGCATTTTATTTTGTAGAAGTATAATATATCAGTTATGTATATACACTGTCCCGCAGCTGGGCCCAGTGCGGGTTGGAGTTATTTTTTTGTAAAACTAATAGTGCGCAACAGTGGGAGTACTTGACTGTCTCTATGGCGCAGCGGTAGTGAATGCGACTGCTGTCATGAGGCTTTAGAATCCCGGCTCGGCCAAACATAAAGTTATTGGGTTTTTCAATAGCAGTCCAGAGTTAGGAAGTTGGCGGTGTTAGACACCCCCGTGCCTCGGAGAGCACGTAAAGCCGTTGGTCCTGCGCGTTATCTTTCCCCGTTCGTGTCAGATTACCGTCACATCGGATCATGAGAGTTAGGGAACAGAGAATGCACTTGTGTTTGTATAGGCATTTGTGCTCTATAATATCTCCTGCGCCGATAGCCAGTCTCCGATAAGTTTGGCCGTCGTGACCGAAATTTGGTCTGGAGGACATTATTTTGTAGAAGTAGGATTGATAAAAAATAAATGTATGTGCATAATGAACATTTATTGGATATCTTTATTATTTTGGAGTCAGCTTGCGTTGTTCCGTCGGGCCTGTGATGACTGGGGTGGAGATAGTGTTTGAGTTCGGTAAAAATCTGTAAACAAAATTAACAGATTTATTCATGTCATCTAAGTAAGTAGTATTACATGCATACAAATATATTTGGTTAGATGCTTGGACAACAGGGCGTACGTAGCGTCATTTATACAGGGTGACAGGTAATTAATGGATAACCTTGAAATATCTTATAGTGGAACTGAAGACAGTTCAGAAAAAAAAATGAAAATAAATCTATCCTAATTACTACCTGAGATAGGAAACACGCTAAGGATTATATCTCTGGTTCTAATAGTAGCGCAATTAAATGAACCGTAAAAGATCTTATGCTGAGTCCCAAACTAGGAAGAGTAAATATATGTCGAAATCCGTCCAGTGACATTTCCATAATGCCAGAACCAACAGAAACCCAAGAATCAGTTCAGATATAAACATACGAACCTAAGTAATTTTCAAAACATCTACAATGTGCCTTACTAAATTTTAATAATAGTATTAAATTTAGGTTAATTTTCTATCCCTTGGGAATAGTACTTTTTCTGGATGGTAGGTACATACCCTATGTTCTATTCTGCACATCGCACATCGTGTAGATATGCAAAATTGAATGATGATCAGTCGAGTAGTTAAGGCGTGAAAGCAAAACAAACAAACTCACATTCACGTTTAATAATATAAGTTTGGATTATAAAACTATAAGGAAGCAAGGTATAATATATGTTTTATACATATTTAATGCAATGTGGTTTTGTTATATTATGTTAATCTATTTCCTTAAAGCCTCTACGTATTGCTTATCGCTATGAACAGAGCATGTTTTAGTCCCTCTATTTAGCCCCCGACAATAGTCAGGCCTCATGTGTAGATCCTATCTGCCTGTGTACTCAACTATAACATGCTGTCACTAGTCTCAGGTAGATTTAGTCTCTCTGGACAGTATAATTTTGCAAATTCTTATTAGTATAAATGTATTGAATGCTATATTGTCCATTTGAAATTGTTTTCTTGTTATATTTTTAAACTATGACGAAAATGATCATAAATTAATAAACCTACACAATAAAAAAGTGAATCATATTATACGACGTTTGGTAGCTATCAGCATAATGTATTTAATAATATATATAATTTCATAATGTATACTAGATTTCACTCGCATATTGGGTCGCGTTAATGAAATTAATTATGTCAATAAATTTCTATTCCTCGGAATATTTTCTTGGATGAAAGGTACCCTATGTCCTTTTATGCACCCTGATAAGGTGTATGCGAAACTTCATGACAATCGGCCGAGTAGTTCAGGCGTGAAAGCGTGATAAACAAACTCAAAATCGCATTTATAATATTATATAGTTAGAATTATATCATAGCCAAGTAAGTACACAGTTATTGAAGTATTATTGCCGTAGTATCAAACCAACTAGTTTTCTATATATTAAAAGTTTGAAGATTCATTTCTAATTGCATGTGATGACTGAACGATGACTACTTAAGGCAGTGCTAAAGTTATGACTCGCGTCACATTTTATTTTTGCGTTAGATGTAGGCGGTTATCTGTCATGATTAGATGAGATGCTGATGAGGAAACGTAATCGACAATTAATATGCATACTCAGCTTGATGGCAATTTACAATAATTCTCAGAACTCATTAAGAAACTACTTAACAGATGATATAGTCCTTTAACATGACGGCGAACTTTTTTGACCTGGCTGAAAGGTATAGTGTCTCTTATGAAAGTAAACGAGATAGTACCTACTATAAGATGGTTTTCGATTTCATAATTTAATGGATTTATTATAGTAACAAAAATTAAGAAAAGTTAAGAAAAACTAAGAACTTTTATGGAGCGGCATTTAAGAATAAAAAGTTTTATCTATTGAAATATTTTTGCTATAATAGAACCTTTAAAACATTGATGAATTATTCAGTGTAGGTAGGTATTTTTGAGCTTTTTTTCTATTGAGTGATAAAAATAAAAAAAGGGCCAGACATAAATATAAAAATGTTTAAAATAAAAGTAGCGAGATGAACGTCTTGACGCAATTATAAGTTTTAGCTATAAATATTATTTTATAAATAAATATAATCTTTAGCCACTTTACTATATATATTTTATATACTTATTTTACTGCGCCCGCTTGGCCATTTCGATAGCTAAGAATAAGTCAAGTGCCGTAATTGTTTTAGTATGGTGATACGCAAGCTGCGTTAACTGAATTGCAGTGAATGATACATACGAGTATAGTGATGACCAATAAAACCTGACTGCTAACAGAAATTACATTTATAAAAAATATATGCGATTATCACGTGGAAACATTTTGTTTGTGCTAATGAATGTTCTTTATTGTTTCATTACGGCTATAATCTACTTATCCTTTCATAGTTGAATTAATAAGTCAAAGAATTGTTCAGTTTATATTCCTTTATTTTTATAAGTGAGACCATTTTAATATATTATTGTAATTATGGAAGGTCACCATAACTTGATGAAGATTAGAATGACACGCCGTTGCTTAGTGATTGCGCAATGAAATAGTCTTACTAAATATCGGTGTCTCTCGAATCATCTTATCATGGGACAGACATTTGCATAGTGAGGCGATTATAATTTAGCTCGGGCTGCGGGTCATTGCGGATGCTATGTGTTTATATTGTGGTGTCTAGTGGCCGCAGTATTGGGATTTAAGCCGTGACCATTGAACCTAATGTTTACTGTTATTTGCTGTTATGGATATCGTCGCTAAACCCTTCAATAATTTAAATTGTATTATTGTTATAGTTTGTTAAGATGTTTATACAAACAGTATATTGTTATATGTGCTTACACTGCATCGATAAAAATATACCCAGAACTTATTTGGATTACGTAATAAAACTCATACGAGAGCAACGCACAGCACTTTGTCTTATTAAAAAACTACGTATTTATAGAATGTCCAGTGCAAAAGTTACCTTCAGGAGCGACCCTCGATTCTTGTGATAGAAGGACGGGGCCCATAATCCTTGTTAGCACGGAACCCATAGTCGACGTTACTAGTATAGCAATAACGATGATATTCGCGTGCTGTGCCGCTATTTGCCTGTCCTTCAAAGTAGCGTCGTCCCACAGAGAATCCATTGCAACGCGCACAAGGACAGCCTGAAATTAATTTTCATTTAATGATATTCTAATTATAACATAAATTACAGCTTGGAAATGTTTGAAGTACTCAGCAATTATAATTATTACTGTTCGAGAATTTGATATTTTTGTGAGTATTATGGATTTCCCTACTACATCAATTTGTAATAATTGAAATGTGGTTGTGATATACCAATTTTTGATAACACAACATTTTATTTGAAAAATACGTCTTTTAATACATGCCTAATAGATAATTTCCTGGAAATATAGGATCTTTTACCTCAAAAAGAATTCTAATAAGTCTAGATAACGTCTTAATCAACAAAACTGCACACGGTACTAAAAATATATTACATCTTGGATTGAAAATGTATGTCAATCATAATTGGCGTAGAATAATTATTTGCTTATGCTCTGTGTCCCGCATGTTTCTGTTATTTGATATTAAATTAACTATAGGTACATTTGTTAATAATTAATGAACATAGTCTATAGACTACGATGATTAATTTTGAATAACTGTATAGCTAATAATAAAGCGTATTCTTAAACGGTAACGGTATGTAATAACTCTATACTCGTTTGAGATAATAATTTAAAATAATATCAGTCCTATGTATAAACCGGCACGGGCCTCTCAGTGTGAAAAAGGTAAGGTTGGTTGACTTTATACATCCTCAAGAATATTTTAGAGAACTCTCAGATCTGCAGGTTTTCTCGCGATATTTTCTTTCACCATTAAGGCTATGGTAAACACTGCACAACAGTATGTCTGATGATTGGGTTAAGTTACATGACATTAGTCCAACTTTTAATGACTATTTCCAATCTGTGACTGAAATTTCTCTATCAGTTCTAGTTAACAAAATAAGACACATGGGTCGTTTTATAATAAAACACAATATATTTAAAGATTATCTTATTTTATTTAGTTCTTAAGTTGAAAATATCTATCTTTTTTGCTGAAATAGAAGGTAGAGAGCTGAGCTTATTATTATTATTTGTATATTCTCCGCAAATAAAACAAAAATGAATCGGATTATTTACACAAACACGTCTTAACGATGCCATATCAAATTATATTAAGAAAACTTAATATTGTTCTAGTTATCAGCAAATTTAGGGAAAGCAACAACTCGTGAATAAGATCTGTTACAAAAAAAAATTAGTGTATATGTAGAATCAGGGACATCGAATTAGTAAACATCATGTGCTAAAAGTCATTCATCAGGAAAAAGTTGCAATTTTGTTGTGCAGTGAATGATTCACTATTTGATAAGTACATAGCTGCAAAAAGCAAGGGGTTTAGACATTGAGGCCTTAAGATTTAACTCGAGAGACCTTGGCGTGTTAATCAAATGGTGTTCCACTAGGTTATCGCTACTATACCGTTTGAAAACATACTGTACGTGTTATTGATAAACTTTTATAATAAAACTACCAATCAAAATTGTAGCTTTATAAAACTTTCAGCTGTATCGATTCGATATTGAAGCGACGACGAGAAAACGTACTAAAAGACGTGACAACGTCCATGTAAATGTTACAGCTTTCTATTAAAACGTAAGACATACAGAGATATCCTAGTTCGAGTGAGCATAGCCGATTAAACCCTAAACGACAATTAACTGACAGCTCAGCTCTACGGCGGAATATGCTTTGTTCGAAGATGCTGGCCTGACCTCGTGTAGTGTGTAGTTTACTCCGATACCGTTAAATCAATTAGGAGCCTATCGAGTTATCGACTCAGCTTGGGTACCTCAAAGCTAACGATGGTCGCTCTATGACATATTCACGTATAACGTATGCAGCGCTTCCTATATCAAATTTAATCATTTAAAATAGTATCACGCCTGTACATACCTAACATTTATAAAGGGACAACGAATGTTGTACCTGTTGAGTTTTGTCCGGCAGTCCATAATTTTCATCATTACTAGATCTAGTACCGTTACAAAGAGTATCTTGGCATAAAATTTAACGTTATAAGCAGTGCTGAACATGCAAACTCACATTTAGGCCACTAGAGCAACGTGGTAAACTCTTATTGTTAAAATATTTCTTTTTAAATAAGGAAATGGCGATAGAATTACACACAGTCAAACAGCTGTTATAATTGATATAAGACCTTCGCGATAGAGGTTTTTACTTACAAGAAAAACTAACAATGAACAATATCATGTTACCCAAACGTACCTATGTAGTTCGTAACAATAGGTATTGACATTCGATGGCGTAGCGGTAGGAATGTGACTGATGTGCAGGAAGTCTTAGGTCGATTCTTGTGTCAGGCAAAGAGTTATTCGGATTTTCATTAAAAGTTTTGACAACGGCGCCAAATCTGGAACAGTGTCTCGAAAACGACATTAATCTCGCTTCCTATTACGTGAGACCTAACTCATATCAGGCGAAAAGTGATTGTGACTCACCTTAGCCTACCCCTTTTGGGATATTAGCGTGAGACTATGTAGTATCACGCCTATATTATGTCCACGCGTGGTACCTACGTCACTAAAAAGTAGCCTTTGTCTTTCTCCAGATTTTAAACTATATCTTGAGAGACAGAGTTACTTTCAAATTTATAATATTATTAAGGATAACTATACCTTCATACGAACATATGTATGTACGTTTAGTTTCCACAGCGAAATGATTATTGTGCGTTATAATAATATGGTATTATATCGAAGAACGATGGACATAAAATATTTATTGTAAGAAATAGGATTAGATTACTAAGCGACTATCGTTTCATCCAATTTATACCGTCGATTTTATAGAATGAACTTTGGTATAAAAGATATTAAATGAAAACGATAGTGTCTAAGATATAGCACACGATATAACACATTTTGTGTAGTAAAAAGAAATTGCGGTGGACTCATTTAAAGAGTAAAAAAGTCTACGTACTGCTGATAATCGATATGAATGTTGATTAAATTCAGATCGAACTTCAGCACTACATAGATATTTAGATTAAGGTTTGTTGAATTTTCAGTTTATTATATTTACAATTGCACTATCATGGATGCACAAATGGCGATGTGGTTTTAAGGGGTTGTTTCGCCATTGCAATTAGACCTAGTGTTAAGGGGTTTTAAAACAACACGCTTAAAAATATTGTGTTATCTGCAAATAGTTATTCCGAATCCACACTCGAACGACTGGAACGTTTTTAAATATTTGTAATGTATTCCTCCACACTGAAATTATTTTTAGTTTTCTATAAAGATTAATAGAATAAAAACGTGCGTGAGAACCTAATAATACCTACATTACTAAATAATTAGTTTAGATCATATGTATTTTATGACTTACTAGTTAATATAATATAATGGAATAGTTAGATATAAAATTCTATAAGTAAGAGTAAAATAATCTATAGCTCACTAAAAATTCTTGGCAAGTAAACACCAAAGGGAAAACTTGGAAACGATTGAGGCTCCGTTATCCTCTTTATCTCTCTCTCCTTCAAGCTAGAGGACCGCGAGATTGTTGCTCATTTACCGTATAAGAAGAGAATATAGAATGGCTCTGGGTACTCGGTTGGCAAATTACTAATACAATAAAGTAAAAGAAATGTAGGAAGGCGCGCAGGCAAATTAAAAAAATAATAAGATTACTGACGTTAATTATATATCTATTATAAATACTCTATGTATTTTAATGAATATGGTCGAACAAGTAGAAAAGATAATTTAATGGACACGATGTATCAAATACCAATATTATACATGCGTGCATAGTGTCACGCCTTTTTGCCCGAAGGGGTAGGCAAAGGTGTATATTATCCAAATTTCGCTAGCTATGAGCTTAGGTACTATGTAATAGAGAGCGAGCCTGTTGCTGTATACCATAAAACCCAACAACATTTAATCTGGCCAGGGTATCAAGCCAGGAAGCTCATACACAGCAGTCGCATCCACGCCTGTAATTTTATAAACTAAAAGGCGTCTTATCAATGTCGCACTTTCAATGATACTAACATACACGTTATCTACAAGTCTAATGGTACTACAATATAAGATAAATATTGTACAAAGTTTATTTATGTTTTGTTGAAAGAAAAGTAATTGAAATCTCTCATCTTCCTTACGTGTCACTCCAACTAGTGAAGGTTGGACAATAGTTTTGTAAACTTTAACAAGAAATACGGGCGATACGTGCTATATTACGATAGAATCTTTAACTGAATATACTGAAAAAGAAATAAATATGCATTATACATTTTTATATTATTTTATATTTTCATTTTAATATACCTAAAAAAGGGGATTAATTCTAGTGACCCACTAGAATTAATCCCCTTTTTTAACGTGGAATTCATTGGCGCATATCCCTCCGCGGGGAACTAGAATTAATCCCTGTGTCGCGGAGGACTTTACAAACATTCAAACTACGGACACATAGAACACCCATATTTAGAACGACTGTTTGTGGATCTCATAATTTTTTGTTCCGTTTGGTAATCGATCACTTAAACGAACACGTCATTCGTACAGTATACATATAAAATATGTAAGTGGATATACTCCTAGTGATTGCTGAATTTTACTGTAAGTCTGTACTAGAGTATATCTTACAGCGAATTAAACACAATTGTATAAAATATAATTTAATAAACAGCGTCACTGACTTGTTAATATAATATAGTAGCAGCTGCTTTTAACACAGAAATGAAATAATTTCACTGTGTTAAAAATGGCGTCCATAAAGAACAAGATGTTTTTTATTGAAATTAAACAAACTTTATACGGATTTTATTGCGTTGTTTATTTATTATTACATAATTTTGAAACTTTAAACTAAACGTCGGGGAAAGTGTATAATTAAATCTAAATAGTTGTATAATTTAAATAGCTTAAATTGAAGTAAACAGTAACTAGTAAAAGTGTTTAACAATAGTAGTTCAAAGTTTCTAAATTATGTAATAATAGTGTTTTATAAAAAATAAACAACGCGATAAAATCCGTATAAAGTTTGCTTAATTTCAATGTATAACACTCGCGTAAACATAAGACAATATTAAGATGTTTTTCTTTAGTTTCAGGAAAATATTTTTATTAGAGGAAATTACATTGTAGTTTACTTTTCTCTCGTAATTTCACTTATATCTAACATATGACTATAACGTAGATAAATTTAGGTTGGCATACATATATAATCAGGTGGTTAATGTTAAAGAGCTACCTATCCTTTAGTTTTATGGGTCCTTTACATAAAGTAAAGGGAAAACTTGAGGGCAGCGCACATAATACAAACATATAGCACATAATAGTGTCAGGGTTCAAAGATCTAAGGTTAGTGGGATAAGGTATAAGTCAGTCAGTTAGTTGGTAAGTGGCTTTCACCTTCAGCCATTTGTTGCCCGTGGTTAGGCCCTTAACGTACGTACCTACATAAATTGCTGTTACCTACCAAACTGTACTATAGTACAGTTTGATATAAGTCTACGCTTCACTTTATATTCAAAATGTCCCCTTCTTGCCTTATCCTTATTTAGATAATACATTTTATTCATCTTCTCAACCAGGCAGCAACTCTCATTATAAAGCCGAAGTGTTTGACGTCCTTAACAATGCAATAACCGACCACCAAGTTCTTGTATTTAATATTGAGGTTTCAATTACAAATGCCTTTTCTTACAATAGTCTATAGAACCAGTTTGTATCGTAAAAGTTATAATACAAGCTAAATCTGGTGGGTAAACATTTTATGTATAGTATGCGGTGATTGAACCTATATGGTTGTACATAGTGACACGTATTAAGAGATTTAGATAACGTGTCGGTCACGACACAGGTCGTCACAATGGGACTAAAAAAATATCAAAAAAATCTACACGCTGCCGCGCTGTGACGGTTTTTTCACTACTGATACTACAGATACAGACTTTCTGAATAATATTTTTTGTTATGTAGTCTCAAATCGAAAAAATCGAGAGCTTAAAGAAGCATTGCGTTATTAATAACTACCTACAATATGTTAATTTAAACTATAACTAAATTAGAGTAAAAAGCACTGTTACTAAACTAACCTAACGTACATACATTTACGCGAGCTAAGCCGCGAGCTAAACTAGTTAATATTATAAATGTGAATGCGAGTTTGTATGTTTCAACTACTCCACCGGTTATCATTATTACTATATGGCTTAAATATGTATATAAGTGTTAAAATAAGGTAAATAATCAATCAATAAATTATATTTTAACCAACTTTATAGCCCATTGGTAACATTCATTGCCCATTTTTCTTACTTGCCTTATTTAGTAAACAAAATATCTCGAAATTAAACTACTATATACGGATTTTATCGCGTTGTTTATTGAGCACTGTATTACAAAATTTTGAAAATGTTACATTACTACTACTATTGATTTTATTTTACTAATTTATAAGCTAATAAAATTATTTAAACTATTAAATCTATTTATTTTTGGTTTACACTTTCCCCGACGTTTCGGTTGCTTTCCAGCAGCCATGGTCACGGGGAGACTAAGATGGTAGTTGTCTCAATGTTCCAGTGTAGTTATTTCAAAGTACCCGAACATAATGTAATTATTGGTGTTTCTATTTACGCAGAATGAGCTCAAAGTATCATGAAGTCTAGCTGTGGTTTGTTTCTTCTTGGGTTTGACTATTTAAATATAAAATAGTAGATTTAATAGTTTAAATAATTTTATTAGCTTATAAATTAGTAAAATAAAATCAATAGTAGTAGTAATGTAATATTTTAAAAATTTTGTAATACAGTGCTAAATAAACAACGCGATAAAATCCGTATATAGTAGTTTAATTTCAATGAATAACATTCGCGTAAACAGAAGACAATATTAAATATCTCGAAATATATACATACTCTATGTATTGTCTCTATCTTTATTGTTATCTTTATCTATTAGAGAATGCATATAGTTTAAAAGCAGAAACTAATGTAAATATGTGTGCCACCTCTATTGACGCGTAATTTTAGTTAAATGATTGCAAATGTTACAACAAAAGTCAAAGTGATTAATGAAATTAAAAGGATACTCTGCGAAAGCATTCAAATCATAGGATATAGGACGTTTTTGTTCTTATGAATTTAGTAATTATACCTTAGAGCATGTCCGTATTAGATATCGAGTATCTACGGTTCAAGTCATAGGTATTCTGCCCAGTCGACTGTTTAATATCAAATCAATCATTTTAGTTCGCCAATTAAGGCAAAGCGATTTAAAACTACCAAATTTATTTAATTGCTCGGCGATATAGATTATTGTAAAATTGTTAAACACTATATTAAATGCAGCTTTTCATCTATAAAACTAAAAATAAACCAATAATGGCTTAATTTGGCAATTATAATAGTATATTTGTCCTTTTCCTTTCATATTTGTATGATACTCACAAATTTCTAAACATAGAAATTTCAAATAATAATGATCAAATACGTATAGCACAATTCAAATAAACTCGTGTTTACCTGTTTATAATCATTTCATATTTGTCTACGAAAAATATTCCTTAATAATAACTGGACTAAAGTCCATTTTTCTATTTATTTATGCTGCAATTAAATTATCTACAACTGCCTCGTTTTTTTCAAGAATTCATTCTAATATTGGTGCAGCTATAATTTTTTTAGGGAAACCCACATAATTGCAGGGGCTGACGACATAATACCCAGCTTTTCATCGCAAATCAAATATGGGTTTAAACATTTTCTTTAACTCCTCCCATGTAAGGGCGAATTGCTTATGAATTCTGAAAACGATATTAGAGGACCTCAATGATAATGCTTGGATTAATCGTTTTTGGGCTCATTCAGTTTGGGCCGGTAAGGGGATTCTCTATTGATCGAGGTAACAACCTGACGACGCTTTTTTATATACTTAGGGTCGGGTATGCTAGGTACAAGTGTTTTTACTGTGTGTTGATATAGGTACATATCTCTATTAATGATATATAGATATATGAGCAAATTCTGACAGTGCTGCAGCGATATTAAAAACCTTTCATTGTTAGAAATCTATGCTATCTTGGAGCAAAATATGCTACATTTTATTGATATAATATGCGAGTAAAGTCGCAGGCGAAAGCGACTGTAAGAATAAGTTGTTAATTTGGGAAATAAAAAAAAAATTAATATTGTGACAAAGTAAAACTAATAGTTGACTGATACAGGATGCAAATTCAACGCACGCTTTCGAACTTTTAATCTTTTTAAGTCGCAGCGGCACACCGGCGACCAGGCACAATAGGGTTTTAATGTGTCGGGTAATCCAAGACTTCACAGGTTATATTGATGTGGTTATTATCGGTTGAATTTAATTAACTTTAAAATAAAATATTTTAAGTAAATATGCTTCTCTGTTTTTTTCAATAATATGGTCATTCCGGGAGGAGCACTTGTCTAGTACATATCGTACTTATGTGCACGCTCTTACTGCTACCTAGATACACGGCACAATATTATTACATAAACAAGAACAACAACGTAACAAATAAAATATAAATGTATACAAATACAAAGACAAAATTGTGAAATTCATGGTTGCCACGTGGACCTGAAAACAATATGCTCGCCTTCATAATGGGACATAAACATATCTAGGGCAATATAGGTGTAATAAACCTATCCAGTATCCTTCAGGGACTAATAGGCGTGTAGGCCTGTTATAATTTATGATGGTTTTTGAAACCTATAATAAAATACCACAATGGGTAGTTTGGAAATCTCTGGTCTAGTATAAGAGTATGTCTTACTCTATAATTATTTTGCTTAAATAATGATTGAATTCTAAAGTATCCTAATTTAACATTATAAACGCGAATGTAAGTTTGTTTGGTACGCTCTCACGTCCTAACTACTTGATTGAAATTGATACTTACGGAAACAGGTACCTAAAATTTAATAATGATCGGTCGAGTAGTTAAGGCGTGAAAGCGTAAGAACCTAATAACTAACCTAAATGTAAATTTAGTAACTTTACTAACTCATAAACTTTGAAATTCATAAGTGAAATTTTGTGACCCAAAGAAATAAATGATTTATCACTTTGACTTAAAACAAACTTACATTCGCATTAATAATCCTGACTGTGTGTAAGTTTTCGTACAGTAAACTAAAAGTATAGCCCACAATGTGGTGATTCAATAAAAAATAATTCATAGTTATTATATGACTGTGTGCCTGTTTGTTACATTTTCACTTCTGCACTGCCAGACAGTTTAAACATTATGTTTAAATTACTTGGCTCGCTTCTAGAACTGGGAATGAAAATAAAAAGGATTGAATAGACAACTTTCTACCCAGGTATCGCCAATTAGCACTTTTGTTATGGCAAAAGTTCTTAGAAATCGCAGTTATCAGTTAATTAATTTACTGCGTGCATTGCACAGTGATTCAATTCTCAAGAGACAAAAAGTTGTGTGATCTATTAGATATTTAATTTTAAGAATTCAGACGGTAGGAGGTGTGTGAGTGAGCCTTCATGACGACGAATTGTGCCAATTGTGAGAATTACCTTTTTAAATAAAATCAAAGTTAAATATTTCTTTGGTATTGGTTAGGTATCTTCTCATAGGCTCAATCTTTTGTCTGAACCTATAACTAACCTAAATATAAATTTAGTAACTCTACTAACTCATAAACTTTGACGTTCATAAGTGAGAGCCCAAAGAAATAAATGATCTATCACTTTGACTTAAAACTGTAAGCCAAATGTTAATAGCTGTTACCTGCGATTTGGCTTGCTCTTTTGAATAGTAGTAGACCGTTCTTAAATGGAGTAATTTTTATAGTACCTAACCATACCTCTAGCGCAGGATTTTAAATAAACCTAATTTATCATAATCGAGTTATCAGTTTAGTTATGAAACTTTAACAGATATACAGAATTACTTTTGCATTTATGACATTAGTACGGATTTTAATATGAAATTCCAGGCCAGGATGCTCATCTTGATCTAGAATTTCATATTGGAATCTGTGCGATGAATGTGCAGGCAACGGTGATTTTATTTATTGCGATTGTAAAGGCGATTACTTTATGATACGAAGTAGTGGAATATATTGCCAAATAGAATATTTTTACATAGATTGATTCAGGAAGGCTTAGGTGTAGGTATATATTGTTAAGGTTTTGTACTACCCGTGTGAAGCCGGGGCGGGTCGCTAGTATTGTATAAAGAAAGTGTTTTGCACTGTTACTTGTGAAAATGTAACGATTGATTTATCGGCAGTTAAACAACATTCCGTACTGGCCCCGTTGTAATGGGCTACATATTATGCCTTATCATTGCAACTGTAAATTAATTATATAGAAACTAAATATTATATATATTTATATATCCAAAGAGTTCTTTCTATCCATATTATATCGAATTATATATAAGTATAAGGGAAATATATATAACCTTCATTTTATGTGCTTTATTTTTAGGTACCACGTAATAAAAAGCGAAAGTGCTGCCGTTTGCCGGGTACATTTCTAAACTCGTATTGTTACCGAGAACCGTCCTTTACAGAAACAGCTAATAACACTTTTCTCTACCCGGTAATCGAAACCGGAAACCACACAATCGCAAGTAAACAACTAACGACGCAGCAGTTAAATTAAATATATTAATATTTATATATTTTCTGAACTATTTTCACCTTGATCACTATACGACTGTAATACACTGCTGTGATCAACAACTTTATAAAAAAATCAAGGGTCACTGTACTCTGCGGAGCATTTTAATTACTGTTGACTTTGCAAAAAGGCCTAAGATCTATATTTGGCAAAGCTTTGATGTAAACTAGCTGGAAATTACTAAAACCAGTGTTGGGACGACTCAAAGTAAATTAAACTGGAGTTCACTGGCGGACTGTCGCTCTGACTCTAGCTCGTTAATGAAAAGATCACATAAAAGTTATATTAGTGGTGATATTGAGGGCGAAGGCCAGAGTTTGCTTCTGTGTGTGTTCAGCTCTTCTTATAAAACGCATCTGCACTTTAGGTCACTTTCTTGATTAATGCCTTTGGCATCAGCGCTGCAATAAATTTAATGTTCTGGTTAGTTAGGCAGAGGACGCCGCCATTTTTGTAACTTAGTCCTATAATCCCTATCTTTATGATGTTTTAAATATCGGCTGAATACAGTAGTATATTATTCTTAAAAACACTTATGCAAATAGAGTGTTTAGTTATGTAAGCATACTACAAATATATGTTGTTTTTTCTTATCTAACGTACGTAATTATTAAAAAATTGTATCTTTGCCCGAGAATTTGGAGTCTAGATGCTTGTTAATTATACTCTATGTTTTGTACACAGAAACAAAATAAATATAGAGTAGTGCTTTTAAAAATTAGCTAATATAATTTTATTACATTGATATTTATTCACACTACTTTGTAGTCGCACAGTGGTTAAACCCGACTAAATTTCTTCTTTCAGAGATTGTGAAAAATGAGGGTATCTTTCTCCGTATTTTAACTATTTCTTCTCTCACACTACCCTAGATATGCTGATGTAACATTAAATTTTAGATAAGTATAAATGCTTTACAATAAATTAATCGCTATAGCATAGTTGTAATATGTTATGCAATTTATGTTGCATCATCTTCTCATTGCTCAACAAATATTGCCACAACGTTCGATACTGTGCAAGGAGATTAATATTAGATTCAAGCACTAAACACATTAATTAATACTCTGAGTATTATGTATGTTTCTTTGCTATCATTTTATGGGTTACCTGCTGAACCGACTTAAATGAGCTAGCATAAAATAAGGTATGGAGAAAGAGATATAGAATGAAGGATATAGACATAGTAATAACGATCCTATTTCCCGCAAACGATGCATTCGATGATAGTTACTACAAAATAAATTGCATTTGTTTATAAAATATTACTTTGAATCTAGAATCAGAACTCAGATCCGTCCGACATTTAGGCAAAACTGATGTATAAAATTCAGACTTCCTACTATAACGTAGGTTAACTTATAACATAAGAAAAGTTCAGAGCTTTAACTTAATTAATTAATTTAGCTGACATTTTTGTAAACATTGTTTAAAAGGCCTATTAAATCCAAGAAAAACAAATACAACATTTAAAAAGGATCCCACTTGAAAACTAACGACTGCATGCTTTGTTTATTTACATATTACGTGTTTACTATAAAATAACAGCAATGCGAAATGACGTAGGTCTGAGAGCTTAGTTTAATTTATTAGACCATTACATTCTCTGATAACAAAATGTGTGTTTCAAAGTCAATGCCAAAGTCTTTATTTCCATGAAAATGTATTAGTACTTCTTAGATACGTCAATTCGCCTATGTAATAATAATAAAATAAGAAGTAAATAAATACTTTGTATTGAAAAAAGCCTATTTGAGGCCGTGAGCTCTCATGACAAGAAGCAGCCCAGGAAATCATATTAATCGCCAAATGTTTACAATATGATTTTAATAATACTAATCAATTTATTTAATTCTTTATAATATATGATCTTCAATGTGTAGTGATTAAATTAGTAGATTATAAGATTTTTATTTATATATGTGAATATTTAGAAAATTTGTGAACTCCATAACCATTTTCAAACATATTTTTAAAGACCCAAAGATAAAAGCCAAACAAAAAAGAAACAGAATCTCAAGTTTCTTCCTCAGTTTTATTATATAAGTATATTATGTAGATTAACTTAATAATATATTTAACAACATTAAATATACGGATGGTTATTAGATATTTAGAAGCGCCTAGTGTTATCACAGGTCGATGTTATGACATCAGGTGCACCGGCCACCGGAACAATATTATTTCACAAGAGAATAACTTTGTTTACTCAGATTCTCATCGGAGGCGCCATAAGCTCACTGCAGAGATTATCTTGTTTTATTTTCTTTATTAATAAAGGTGCTGTTAAAATTCCGGTGTTATTAAATAGAAAACGGTGATTTTCCTTTAGCCCGGTTTATTAAAAAAATAACTAATGCCTTCGGTTTATTAATTTTATTGAGTATAGCTGTTAGCGCGATTTCGTTCGCGTGGAATGTAACAAAAAAGATTTACTTAGGTAATTCTTCTTTCGCAGAACCCTATTTTTTTTCTAAAATACCCATATCCTAAGTTACTCCTTAGAACTTCAGCTAACTGCCAGAGGAAGTAATCGGTCCAGCCGTTTCAGAGATTTGCCGGATTAAACAGACAGACAGACAGACAACAAATTTACAAATTGTTTTTTTAGTATAGGTACCATATATAATTTCATATAAAGCTATTATTTGACATCACGAACAGACACTTCAATTTCATTTCTTTGTATATGTAGAATCTTAATATAATAAATGCGAAAGCAACTCTGTCTCTTTCATTTTTACTTTTTTAACGGTAACGAAATCTAACACGTGTTGATGAAATCCAGTTTAAATAGATCCGTTGTAACCACAGGGAAAATGGTATACTTTTTGAATAAATTATACCGAAATTGCCAGTAATAGCTATTGTTTTTATTAATAAACACCGTTTTTCCTCTAGTAATATATAGTGTTAGGTAGGCTTATTATAGGGTGCGGGACGACCTCCAGCCACCCTGAGGTTTGACCTGGGGGTGGCGGGCTTTGTGGGCCTGGCCGCTATCCATTCAGCACCAGGTCCGAGAGGCGGCGTGCGTGTTCCCACGCGCGCTTCTGTGTCTAGTCCGTCTCCCCTTTAGGGAGGAGACAGTAGGGTATTTTTAAGCGTGTAATGCCTATAGGGTAGGCTTGTTGTTTAGTGGCCTGCCGTTTCATACGGCGGGCCGAAACCTCGGCGGGGTCGCGACCGCATGCGAAAGTGATTCGCGCGGCCCTGTCGATGGCTGTTTTGTCGAGGATCACCGTGGTAGGTTTAGTCGGTATTCCGGGAGGTCCATCTTTAGACATAGAGTCCGACATAATCCCTCCTCCCGCCCCCGCGGAGGGATATGCGACAATGCATACCACAAGGTAAAAAAAGGCTTATTATACGAAAAAGAAATTAAACATAGACAGACGATTCGGTCCTTAGTTAATTTTATATTTTCTTTAAATGTTTTATTGTCGTCTGCGGCACAGATTATCCGAAGTGCAGAATATGGTAGCAAAACGAGCAAATCAACTACACATGAAATGCTTTATAAGTCCTTTTTAACTGTCCATTTGTCTTGTTGACTCTGTAAATTTATGTACTTTATCCGTTGCCATGAAATCCGTTATATGGCAGTTCTTTAAACAGGAAATAAAAAGATTTTCTATAATCGGTAGCGTGCTTGCGGTTGTATGTTAGTTTACCGTCTAATAAGTTTATTTTCTGTAATATTTATTTTGTTACTTATCTAAGCTAAAAAGCTACATTTCTATACTATACTAGCATACGCACACGCACACACAGACGCACACGCACACACACATGAACACACGAACCTTGAACGAAACTTGTCGTAACACACATAGGCTTACGCTCTGGGATACTTAGTTAAGTAAACTTTGTTGAGTAATTTTATTTTTATTTATTTCACTTTTTTTTTTTCATATTTTCGTATAAAGGGGCAATCTACAGATCCACAGAATTTTGAACAACCGTCTTATAACAAATATATCATGAAATTAACGATGGGGCGTCTGGTGACCTGTTATGATACAGGTTTTTTTGAAACCTACTACCAACGACAGTCTCTTACAAGTTAATTTATAATGTGCTATTTTTTTTATTATCCCACGGGCTTAGTACTTTTGTTTTTATGAAATGAGGGTACTCTATATCCTTTGATGTACCCCTGACAACGTGTTTGCCATATTTCATGACGATAGGTCACATAGTTAAGGCGCGAATGCGTAACAAACAAAATCACATTCGCATTCATAACATTTATTAGAATTGCCATTATGTGAAACTGAAGATTTAATTTACAAAATGAGGATGATTTACAAGTTTAACAAAAAGTACAGTTAAAGATTTCACTGCGTGCAAAATATATTACAAACATTTAAAATGTAAACGGACTTCATCATGTCGTTAAGGCATTCCATGGACGTCCACTTGGACGTTTGGCTGTCCCGCCATTATTTATTGTTAAGGGACAGTGTCATAATCACGGTTGTATGATGAATTGGTGATAGCGATGAGGTTTTATTAATATATAGCTGTTTATGCTCTCGTCCATCATTCTGATGGAGTATTTCGGTTTTATGTTGTTGCCATGTTATATTTGTACCGGTGTTGGATGAAGTCGGTCTCATTTGAGTTCAGTTTTTCTTCTCAATTATTTTCATCCCTTTTTTTCTATATTTTATATATTTACATATTTTATAATGCACGGATGGCGTAGTGATTTAAATGGTCAACTTGCCATTACTACTAAATCGTGTGTTTTAGGTACGATCCTCCCCACACGGGACAAAACTTTATGTGATGTGGATCACCTAGACTCAGAACGACTATTTGTATGTGTAACTTGTGTACGTTGTTTACATGTTTGTTAAGGTCTTCGCGTCACCAGCAATACGGCTGGCGCAAGAAAGCGTTTTAAAAAAATGTGAGTATTTCCTAATTTTAATTAAAGGAATACTACATCTTTAAGGCTTTATCTGTTATCATGTAGCTTGTTAAAACACAATCAAAATTATTTATTAGTTTTATTGCTTATGTATAAATATCTATCTACCAAGTAGTTTCACACGACAATACCAAACACTGGCTAAAATAATTGTAGCCTATATTTGTATCGTTCGTAAATACACCAAGGAGGTATCTTACGTCATGGCGAACGATCTTATTACACCATACCATTATTCATTAGATCCTAAACTCAGTACTATTAAAACATAAATAACATTTTACTGTGCCAGCTTACAATACTCTAAAAGCGTTTTATTTTTGGCTCAATTAAATATATGTTTTTAAACCAATAAGAATGAATATTATTATTTTGTTGAATAATTATCTGAGGAGCTGGCTGGAGCTAGATTATAATAAAAAAATAAATTAAAGCTCTTTCTTCTAATACCTTATGTAGAGGCCTGCTACTTGATAAGTATTTTGATTCTTAAAAGTTTATCTATAGTAATATTATAAAGCTGAAGAGTTTGTTTGTTTGGTTGAACGCGCTAGCCTCAGGAACTACTGGTTCGAATTAAATAATTATTTTAGTGTTGGATAGCCCATTTATCGAGGAAGGCTTTAGGCTATATAACATTACGCTACGACTAATAGGAGTGCAGCATCAATGAAAAATGTTGTAAAAACGGGGCAAGTTCTCTTATGTGAAGCAGACGAAGTTGCGCGGGTCAGCTAGTATTCAAATCAAATCAAATCAAATCATTTATTTGCGAAATATGGGTATAACAGGTCTTAAAACTAAGGTACATAGTATCACCATATTCAACCTTAACGGCATGCAAAAAAAATATTTTTCATTCATTAATATTTGAATCATGTAGGTACATATCAACTTAGATACAACATAAAATAAATATAACAAGTCTTGACGTTTATATGTGGAGCAGTAATGGTTACAAAGCAATATGTCGGGTCACAGATGTAACCTGGATTATGATCATGATTTGCACTAACAGAACGTTCTATTCATTGGACAAACAATGCGCTTGTCACCAAAATGCTGCGGAAAAACAGGTTTCGGACTTTGTAGCGCAATTAACAATCACTTTGTTTCCATCTTTCGTAAAGCCGGGCTGCGTTTACAACTAACAATGTATAAGGGATTGAATGTAAAGTTATGTTTTTTTCATAGAAATATCTGGTCTGTCTCCACTAGGAATAATTTGTGTCGGGGCTCGGATATGTAGATCACACTAATTTTGTTCCCTATCTGAGAGTCTAACGGATCAGCGCATTGAGAGCGGCGGTCAACTCTTAAAAACTCTCTCAAACTTAAGGATTGCATTAAAAGTATTTGTTTGGAAATATTTAACTAGCTACAGGAAATAATTTTGCAAATTTCTAACTGACTCATTTTTTTTTAAATATTAGCTGATCAAATTCTAATATCCAAAGTTTATAAATAAAATCAACACATTTAAAAAGTTCTCCGATGTTTGAGAATGCTTTCGAAATGATGTGAGGATAAATATTCGTTAAAAACGAATAACGTTACTGTTACTACAAATGCAGAACATGCAAATCCTAGTGAAATTCAAATAAAACTTACCTCTACGATGGCTTTCGGTATCCAAGTGATGGCGATAAAAAGACTCTCCTTGATCGACAGCTCGTTAGCGAGCGCGACCAGAAAAGCTGTCAGCATGCGCAGCACTAGCGCCGCGAAAATGCACCCCAGGATCAAGCACAGCTCCTTCACACTTATTTCTGATACCTAAAATAAAGGTTTTATTGTAAACCGTGTCCTTCACTTTATATAAGTATCTTATAGAACCCTAATTTCACCCTAATAGTTTGACAGTATTTGCCGAGATTATCCCCTCGTACTCGACGACTATTGAGCGTTGGTATAAAACTTCTTTTCCGTAAAGATTTAGTTCAATGTCTATAGTAATGTACCTTGGTTTATAGTTATTTTTATTTTATATCTAGGGGAAAAGCATGGGATATGAAGTAATTTCATTACAAAGTTTTATTACCTCATAAAGCTTCGTGAATAGTAATTTGTTGTTTCATCTGTAGTAAGTTCTGCTAGTCTCGTGAGGGTTTATAACGTATGACTATAATTATGTGCCTTTAAGGGCAGTTTATTTTGCGTGTCTAATTAGTATAAAATGATTATACCAAAAGTACGCGCCCTTAATGCGTTGTAATTGGATTAATAGTAATTAAGTAGGCAGACACAGTCGTGCGCGGCCAAGAATTTAATGTGGTATACACTAAAATACGATTCAAATTTGGCGGTGCGCGTAGGAGTGTATCGAGCTGCACTTGATATACGCCCGAGCATATAATAGCTGTTAAGAAGTTGGTTAAAATCGTTCGTACACAACTGCAGTACGAGAAATGAGCTTGCAGGAGCAACGATATGCGCATTAGGTAAAATAAAATGTGCTTATTTATTTGAACGGGTATATAACTCTACCAACTTAAACGTCAAATGATTCTTCTCAGCTGTAATCTATTATAGCATGGTCACTTTTGCCGCTTCCACGTCGGTCTCTACAGCCACGCTAAACAACTACTATATAATACTTCTGGTAAAGGTCAAAGACGATACTGTTTGCAAAACTATTAGCTACGTTCTGATGCTCTCCGGTAAGTTGGAATGGCATATGATATAAACCTAAAGAAGCAGTACAGTACGTAGCGATTGTGTTGCATTACTTATTAGTAATGCAGCGCAATCGCAATCCTTTACCACACAATAAGAAAGATAATTGCCAAAATATGTCTTCATATTGACCGAATCCAATAAGGCCTGGGTAAAATTAGTTTTATTAATGAAAAAATATTATATATAGGAGCAGATATGTACATCTAAAAAATACCCGCTGAGGGTGAAAAGCATTGGCTCAAATATTAGCCAGAGAAGTTTGTACACTTCCCAGACAGGATTGTCGATAAGAGGCCAGTCGCGACGTGCCCAACGCGTCGCTGCCGCACCAGCGCACACCATGATTGCTACACCCGCTGAAACAAATAAACACTATAAAATATCTCGATTACTTTACTTTTTATTTCTCATTTGGATACGCTAACTTCATCGTAACCGTTATTTCATGTAATCACTAGACTATAGGTGTCATACTTCTGTTTATTGGCACGAGAGACTTATTGCAACATAAATAGGTAATAAAAATTGCTTTTTACTGAATTTGATTTCTATTTTATTAATTAAACAATATTATAATACAGAACTGAACAATATTATATTAAAATATTGTTCAGTTAAATAATATAATTAATAAAAATAAAAGTAAAGTAGAATGGAAATAACAATAGCCACCTTTTAAACATTTTCTATTTGACTAACCATAAGAGAAGGTCTTCTTACAGGTTTCAAGTTAGTGTATATAAAACGCAACAAGAACAGTTTACGTACAGATATTATCCGCGGTTACGCTTTTATAATGAATTGTTTAAAGATATCATGAGTTGCTCAGAGCTGGTATAGTTCATATGTTGTTTTTTATACATAGCTATATCTAATAAAGGTTTTAATTAATATTTAAAACGAACAACGGCTTATATTTGTTGGTAAATTAGATAGTAAAATGGAAAGCATTTTGTCAAGTTTGCTTAGTTCGTTATATGTAGATCAAAAATTGTATCTTTTATTGAAAGATAATCTCAACTCTCAATAATAAGTTTAATCTAAATATTAATACAAAATATTGACTATAGATGAACAACTTGGCACTGTCTATTTTTGTCTAAAGTTATTACAAAATTGAGTAGTAAAAACGCATTTTTCATACGTGATGATTTCCTCGTGGTTAATTGTTTTATTGGTGCGATAGTATAATAAAAGATAATTATTCTACATAGTATTATCACGAGTTTGCTCTAGGTTGCTATTCATTAGTAACGAGCTAAAAGTATTTACTTTGCTTTTATTGCGTTGTAAACGCATGTAAGATAGAAACGATTCAGGAAGAAGCAACAATAGCATTTAAAAGTAACTAATATTAAATGGGATTGATCTAAATCTTGCGTGACAATGTTATATCAGTGATTGTGCGTCTTATGAAGTAGCATTTCTAAAATTAAATCGTGTCATGAGAAACTCGTTCAAAAATATTGTTCTTAACTGAGGTTAATTGATGCGAAGGTTGATAAGAGGCGAGAATAAATTAATACAAGATGACGCGTACGTCATCTGGTTATGCTTTTATTATTAATGATTCAACAACATTTAACATTGAATATGCATATGGGCTATACGTAACGTTTAACTATGATACTGACACTTATGATTGACCAAGGGACTATGTATATCAAATTTTAAGCGACATGATTAGTATTTTAATTGCTCCTTGTTTACATACCTATATAGTTTTCAGACAAGGGTTTTCTACTCTAGTTCATTTCTTGAATTTATTCTAATTCTCTCTCTGAAAATCTCAGGTAAGAGGAAGTTCGGTTTCCTTGATTGTGTAAAAACTGTATCGCTCATAACTTACGCAATATCAAAAATAGTATAATGTAATTTATTATATTTTAATTAATTGTTACCCGAGTCAATCTCAAGGTAACGCGTACCGGGATAAAAATCCTGTATGTGAGTCCAGGATCTAACGTACTTGTGTGACAAGTTTTATCTAAATCCGTTACCATATAATGGATATAGATTTCACGCGTGATTTAGTAACAGATATTTAAACGTCTTCACAAAGTTTTAGAGTCCATCATACCTATAATATATCTTAAACTTAATAAATCATTTTTAAACTATTACTTACTTGTTATTTTATATGCAAGAATGTAATAAGTGTAGACGCAATAATCTTTTGGATAATAATTTAAATAAAAGGAAACGGGCAGAATTGGGCCTGACGTTACACAAATGAAATATTTATCAAAATACTTTATTCTATTTTTCATCCTTAATCTCAAAATATTTCAGCGATTGTCAATGGGATTCATCTAAATAAAATAAAATAAACAACATATTGATAATTCCGCATTATTACCGGAAGACGAATAAATGTACGCGCGATAATGTTGCCATGTGAATTAAATAGTTAGAAGAATAAGCATGCTTTATTTAAATAACGGTATTTTCGAGTTTCATCTGGATAGATTATCATCTAAGTAGGTAAATAAATAATAATAAAATAGAACAGAACAAATTATTAAATAATATAATTATTTATTCAATCATTGCATATTTATAAAATATGATCTAAGTTTTTTTTTACTGGCAACTGGAAAATCGATTTTGACGTTCATAAATCAAAAGTCAAAACAAACAATTCGCTTGTTGCTCTTGCGCAGTGAATACTTTCCGTTATGGTTTTTCGTGTTTGTGTGGTGATTTGTGTTTGGTGTCTTTATTTAACGACTTCGGCTACGTGTACTGGACTGACGACTACTCTTTTCACGAACGACTCACGCATTTCTAATAACGGACATTGGTTTCTTGCTTACCTGATCGACCCATGTAATGTCCATAATACGGTACCTTGGTTGGGCAAGGTATCAAAATAATTTAGTACCGCCTGCACAATTTTTAAATGATTTATTGATTATTTATGATGAAGAATAAACGAAAAGAAATAATGTGTGTTTTATTAGTTGTCCCTCAAACGCCTGTAGTTTTTATACTGTTTCTCGTAATATATTACATATGTAGGCATATGTCTATCAACTTAATGGTTCTATTTTGTTCTTAATATTATAATCTAGTTATAGATAAGCTCTAAATTAAACTGAAACAAACTTATCCTAAGTTTTTGCCATTAAACAAGGTATAAAAGTCTATTTCCATAATGTTTCACAGCCTCTAATTAGTTACTCCCATTGAAATCTCGCATTTTTATTTTTATTTTGTAGATGTTATTGTGTTATCTACAAAATGAAATAGCTATCATTTTTGTAACGTTAGGCCCAAGGTTCTATGGAAGTTCGCCCGTCTCCTTTAAGAACTATAGTGTATATTATATTTTTTTATTAAAATGTACTGTTATAATAACATAGGTATTTATTAAATAATAATGGTTGAATATGCACGATTGTATACTTTTCATGACATCATAGAATTGACGTCGCACGCATAGACTCATCGTCGAAACACGACAGCCTTGTGATGTCTTATCTCAATCAGTAAATAGACAACAATTATTTATACAACGTGCGAATATTAAGTCGCGTCTCTGTTCCTTAATTACAGTAGTATTAATGCCGGTAGGTATAGCTTTTACTATTTATTTGTATTATATATGGTACTATTGAGCTCGTGCAATTATTATGATACCTACTCTCTTAAAAAGTATTATTGCGAGTTATGTTGTTAGGATATTTATATCTATATAATTAATGATATTGAACTTATCAATGATATGGAAATTAAATTAGTACATGTTATCCATGTCGACGTGTGCGACTAAAGCTATTTTTGTTTCGGTATTATTTTATATACGGATTTATAATATTGTGATTACAAATGTCTGAGTAAGTTGATAATACGGTAACTTGGCGATTAAGTAATTTTTGAAATATAGATTTTAGGCATTCAGCATTCTGGACATAAATATTTTTATCAGTAAATAGGTAACAAATTAAATGTGTAGTGTTCCAGCAAATGTCTTTAGTAATATTTCACTACGGAATCCGTAAAGTCACATCTTAACGTCAACTTTGGCGGCGTACACGAACGATGAGTGAAATTCCCTTTTTTATACGCATTTATTTGAGTCAGTGTCATAACCCGGCTGGCGCCAAATCCTCGTGTCGCTTCATAACAGCCGAACCCAAAAATAATTTGGGAGGGGCCACATATGACAAAGATTCACTTTGTACGTTTGAGAGATCGCAGGTCACGGACCCTTTGTGTTCACGTAATCACATTATTCACGTAAGACCTTCAAAACGACGTGTAAAATTAAAAGCGCTGGAGAAAGTGACCGAAATTAATTCAAGTTATGATGATGACTACGAAAATTTATTTAGATAATAACTCGGCATAATTTCGGTGTGAAAATTTTTAAACGTGCTCTAATAAAAATAATTTAATTAAAAAATTGTAGCACTTACATATTTTTGAGTACGCGGTAAAAGGTATCTAGGTAGGTAATAAATAATATCAGAGTCAATGATATAATTTGTTTTAAGTCAGTTTGTATGGTCCGGTCAAGACTTTATATATCTATATCTAATGTCCATACAAGCCTTTCGACTATCCTAGTGAAGGATTCGATAAAATAATATAAACCACAACTAAATCTCCGGATTCATAAAGCTAAGAGTGTCCACAGTTATATTTTGCTCAGTCGTGATAAGTAAAATGTGCAGTGCGTTTTCTTTTACACAAACTCCAGAAATATCTATCCTAACGCGTAAAAAACAAAAAGAGAATATTTATATAGTATATACCAATACGAAAAGTTATTTATAATATAATGAAGTTCTTCATACAAACGACTTGTTAAAAACTATCTGCAGTTACAATATACTCGTATGTTTTAAACCTATCATTTATGTGTTCAAGTCTGTGCGTCCTACCATCTGACACAAGTTGGTTTAACAAGCACTTATTAGTATGGCGCTGTTCTACTTTAGCAAAGAACTAATTGTAATTAAAGAAACTTCTTAATTGGAAATACTATTCAACTTTTTCGTAGCAACAATTTAATATTATCAAACTGTTTTGTTAAGTTCTAATTGTTGGCCTAATTAACTGTATCTGCATGTTTTAATTAAAATTTTCTCACTTTTAAAAGTGGGCATTATACAGTAACAGTACGCTTTAGACATAAACTAAGAATATGGTTGTTTTTGAGCAGATTATAGTAATATTGATAGAAGAAAAGATTTTGTAAGCATATAATAAATTTTATTACAAACTAGCTGACCTGCGCAACTTCGTCTGCGTCATATAAGAGAAAGGGTTACTTCTAAGATATTCATTGCAATCGAATGATGTAAAGGGTTATAGAGAGTCACTCTTAAGAGATAGACATATGGCATGGCGGACTTTTTTTAGTTTTCAATTATGTCATACAATCATGATTGTTGCGTAACTTTAACCTTTTACGCAGCGCATGCAACGGAAACTCTCAAAAGGAATAAATTTTCCCCGTTTTTGCAACATATTTCATTGATGCTCCACTCCTATTGGTGGAAGCGTGATGTTATGTAGCCTACAGCCTGCCTCGATAAATGGGATATTCAACTCTAACTGGTAGTTCCTGAGATTAGCGCGTTCAACCAAACAACCAAACAAACTCATGTGCTGTATATATTAGTATAGATTAGAAATACCAAGAATTGTTTATTTTAACTAAGTAAATAAGAAATGATTACAATGTTATTAAAAATGCAAAAATTTACAACAATTACTGATCGTGAAGGAGTGAACTAGATATTGCAGCGCAGAGTTTCATTTGATTTCTCGTTGAAAATTTAAGTAAAGTAAGACTCTGAACATTGGCGGACATAGCCTTTATTAGAAACCAACTTATTATGTTGAGGCAGCCGCATTAACATTATTTGAAAAGGTGATCATGTACGTTTGTCTAAGTGATTGTGGGATCAATACCTTTGCTTTTTAGAAGTATATATAATTATCAATGAAACATTTTATTAAAGTTTTAATACCTTTGATAGTATGATTTACTCATGAAAACTTTTATGGGGTAACCGGAGACGAGAAGAGCGGAGAGGGTTGTTTCCAGCAGTAGACAGCTGCGAACTAATCCATTCTTTACTTTTATATAGTACAGATTATTAACTATTTAGTACCATATTGGTTATTAATTATCAGCTGATATTGATCTAATACGACTAGAAAACAAATATGAATTTATTCCCAGAATCAAGAAATTATATACGTAGATATCAGATGATGAAATTGTATCAAATTGTTATATGTATGTATTGATGTGCATTGGTGACATATTCAGTTGCTAAGACATGCTAAATGTTATTAGAATATTTGGTTAGAAAATTCTCTGTTGCAGCACAGAGTCTTAAAATGTATACGGTACACGTGGGGCCTAGAAACATAGCTAGCAAATTGAGATTAAAACATAATTTTTGTGGCTTATCTCTTCAGGTCTATATATCACCGACAGCCTAGTGGGAACCGTTGGAATGCTACACAGAGGTCTAATATTCGATCTTAAGGCGCACATCTCTGACTTTTTGAAGTTACGTGTATTTAGTTGGAAATTATCGGTCGGTGAAGGAAAACATCGTGAGGAATCCTGCGTGTCTGAGAGTTCTCGGAGATATATAAAGTCTGTCAACTCACACTGAGTCAGCGTGGTGGACTACGGCCTAATCCTTCTCACACTGAGAAGAGGCCCGTGCCAGCAGTGGCTCATTTTAATACAAGGCTGGTATTATGTATTATATATACCTTCTGGTCTAAATAATGAAAATTTGCTAACCCTAATCCTACTAATGTTATCTACAGTTCAGCAATACTCTTGCATTGCTGAACTACGGAGATTAATGGAGCTGCGCAACATCAATCCAGTGAGTGTGGACTTTTAATTAGCAATTCAAACTGTAACTTACATTCATTGTGGCATCTATCAGTCTTAGCCGAGTGATGTTCCGACGTTGCACAGTTTAAACGTGAAACAACTGCTATTATCGGTGTGTTGTTTTGAAACTGAAGTCCATTCTCATAACAAAAATTGTTCATAAAAGAGTTCCGATTTGGTCCCAGTGTAATAAATATCGCAAATGATATTCCTTTATATCAAAATAAATTTAAAATGTATACATAAATTGCATTTCAGTTCACATTTGCCGTTTGTAAGACTATTAGTATAATATTTTGAACAGTTTTTATCGCCAGAATTGGGCTTCTGATGTCTGAGTTTTATAAATTATCACAGTATTCAATTTGGTTCATGCATTTAACTGCCCTATCCTCCATATTTCTCGTCATTATCTAATACCAAATTTGCAAATTTAGGTATATTACTCAAACCATATTATAAAAAAATGCTCACCCAATATTTCCTTATATATTGATTAATGTTTATTAGTTTATCCCTCGATGATTGTGATAAAAGATGTTATTTATAAAAAAAACTGTGTAACGTGTACCTGTGACCTAACTGTGACCGCAATTTCTTTCACATTTATTTTAGTAGTTGCATCGGCTACTTATGTGTCATAGCTTGGATAATAGAGGATAGGCGTGGGCCTATCCTCTGCTCTTCAATCTAACACCATACTAAATTCTATTGACTCATTGGTTAGTCAAAATCATTGAGTCTGAACCACGTGGGCTGAACGTTACCCTAGAGATTAAATTGTTTCAGCGCTTTAGTCATGAAAGCGTAAATAACACAGCGTCTGTCACTTCGATAATATTACAGACACAGACTTATTTTTTTATGTAAAGCTCGCTTATTAGTTACGTTTTAAACGAATTCAGCATCCCCAAGTAAAAGACACGAGTCTATTGTTTTCCACCGAGCACATTCCCAAATTTATTTTCCAAATTGATAGCAAACCTAATAATACTTTGTCCGACTCAGAAATCGAACCCGAGAGTTAATGCAGCATTTATTACCCCTGTGCCACCGAGGCAGTCTTATAATTTGTAGTTATAACTGCATATGTCATAACAGAAATTACAACCAAGGTTTTTACTGTTGGTAATTTCTACACTGCTACTTCAGTATACCCCAACAAAAATAAAACTAAATATCGTAAACAGCGAAACTTGGTTTACCATTAAGCTCACTCCTTCTATCCCGTTTTTCCATTGATGTGCCATACACCTGTATAAGAAAGACAATTTGGTTCCATAACGACAGCAGCCCTGCAATAACCCGTATCCCGCACGCACTTGTCCGTTTTTATGCACAATTTGTTATAGCAATAGTATATATATTTTGGCTGAGGAGGAAATGGAACTGGCTTGTAACAGACATACGAATGTAGAACCGTAGGACATATATTGTGTGAGAGAATTATTATGCTGTTTTCTTTTAGCAGTATGCAGTAGTCAGTAACAAGTTTTTAAGCCGTCCTGTAACAGCAAGATATACTTACCTATCGAATTTGTTGGTACAAAGATGTAATGAACTGTAGACCGTAGTATACTTCCTCGTTTTTCCATGTATCAATGAATGTGTAGCATAAAGAAGCAGAAAAATGCAGAAGCGAAAACATGACGCGTCACATCCCTATTCGCGATTATTCTCCAGTCATATACGATGCAGTACATATATATATGAAAAGTATAATTGAGAAGTTTCATTAGAGAGAAAAGTGTAACAACTGTTTCCAAAGTTAAGTCGTAAGTATACTATTTGCCTGCAATGTAAGTATAATAAAAAATTACCATAAATAACTTGTAACAGACAAAAAATAAAATAGTGTGGCGATCAAAAGGTACTCCGTTACTTATAGATGTATAGATTATGTTATACGATATATTGTCTTACGTTTAAATTACCTTAGACGAATTATGTCGCAGTATACTTGAAATCAAAAAAATTTGATTATTTTGAAGCTATTAAAATGTTTAAATTATTGAACTATTTAAATTTAAGCGTTGCCGATGTTTTGGCTGCTTTTCAGCATCCGTGGTCATGGTTAAACTATCTTGAAGTTAAAACACAGCTAGACTTCATAATACTTTAAGTTAATTCTGTGTAAATAGGAACATCAATAATTAAATTTATTTTTATGGTTGTCTACCTTTTTTTTTCGTCTGGCAATGCCTTGACGCAGACCTCTCTGCGGGGGCGGGCGGAGGGTTGTGTCAGACTCACCGGGGTAAAAGAGAAAGATGGTAATGATAATAATAATGGACCTCCCAGAAAACCAACTAAACCTACCACGGTGTTCCTCGACAGAACCGCAATCGGCGGGGCCGTGCGAATCACTATCACATGCGGTCGCGATCCCGAGGTTTCGGCCCGTCCGTTTAAAATGGCAGGCCACTACACAACAAGACTAGACTTTGGTCACCACTAAATTTAAGCCCTAATGCCCCCCCTTGTAGGACGGACGGACACACGATACAGAGGCGTGCGTGGGAACACGCACACCGCCTCTCGGACCTGGTGCTGATCGGGTGGCGGGCAGGCTCACGAAGCCCACCACTCCCAGGTCAAACCTCAGAGTGGCTGGAGGTCATATCGCGCTCTCTAGCGGCCGGTTCTGCGGTTGGGGAGAGGGTTCAAGCGCTCCCTCTCCCGCTCCGCCACCTCCTTGATGGACATGACAACGTCACAGAAGGAGGCGACGGCGTTCCACGACCTCTCGCTCCGGATCATAGATTGAACCACGGCCGGGAGCAAGAGGGCAGCCATACCGACTGCCACGATCAACTCACGGCGCTGCGATGCCCAGGCGGGACAATCCGCCAAAGAGTGCAGCGCCGTGTCCTCAACAACGTCGAGGCAGTCGCCGCAGTGGTGACAACCGGGCGTCTCTTGACGGCCTATGCTACACAGGAACTGGCCAAATCAACCGTGACCAGTCATTACCTGTGTCAGCCGGAAAGTGAGGGCACTATGGCGCCTCTCCAGCCGCTCCTCAAGGACGAGACTTACCGCCACGATCGTGGCGTGCCCGTCACTAGGGTGCACAAGTCGTTTCTTCCATTTCTCCACTAGGACCTGGCAGAGCTCGGACCTTGCCGCCTCGAGAGCGGAGAGAGCAGGTCCTTCGCCCCGAGCCAGCGTCTACCGGCGCCAGTGGAAGAGTGACGCCAGGAGTGCCGCTTCTAGGTCCCAGGGCATCGATCCGGCGAGGAGGCTCGCTGCCTCGAACGAGATCGTGCGGTATCCTCTTATCAACCTGACGGCCAAGGTGCACTGTGGCGCACGGAGCGTCGAAATGTTACGGGCCGTTGGGTTATCCGCCCAAACTGGGGCCCCGTAGAGGGCCATGGGCCGTACAACTTCCACTTAGAGCCTCCGGCAGGAGGTGTTTGGTTGGGCAGTAGGCGCGCAAGCGCACTTACAGCGGCCCGACGAATGGGGGCCAAACAACTAAAATGAGCTCTAAAGTCCCACCGGCTGTCGAGCAAGAGACCTAGATACTTTAGGGTTGACTCGACGCCGATGCGGACCCCTCCTACCATGATATGGGTCCCTGGGGGTGACCGTTTCCGAGGGCCGTGGAATCAAACGGCTTCGGACTTAGACAGGGTCACCTCGAGGCCCAACCGCCGGATACGATTAATGACTTGTGCTACCTCAGCGGTCGCTAGTATGGCCGCCGTCCGGTGCGACTTAACCCTCGCCGTGACTAGCGTATCGTTGGCGTAACAAATGACGCCGATCCCACGGAGAAGCGCACCTCGCAGCACCCAGTCGTAACCAACGTTCCACAGGAGTGGACCCAGAACCGATTCCTGTGGAACACCGCACGACATCTCTCGCCGACCCCAACCGTGATGACCCGGGTAGACTACTACCCTCCCAGACAAATATGCCCCGATAATACGGCGGAGGTAGGTCGGCAGTCGATGGAAAATGAGTGCCTCCCTAATACAGTTCCAGGGCAAGGTATTAAAGGCATTCGACGACGTCACCCCGAGACACCGCATCCTCCACCAGGCTCCTTACTCGCAGGACAGCATTAATAGTAGAGCGCCCGTGGTGGAAACCATACTTGTTGTCCGCCAGATACGGGCCCACTAAAGAATAGCGCTTGACGAGGCGCTCCCCGATGACAAATTCGAACAATTTAGCCACCTCGTCCAGCAACACGATGGGCCGGTAGGCGGATGGCGAGTCCGCCGGGCGCCCTTCCTTCCTGATCAGGACCAGATTCCCCTGGCCCTGCACTAGACATTCGCTGAGGAGCCCCCTGAGTCGGGGCACCAGCTTTTCGAGGGCTAGGGTCAATGCTAGGCCTGGAATGCCATCGGGCCCTAGGGCGGTGTTTTTCGAGCGAAGTCTCGACACCGCCGCTCGCAACTCTCCCTGGATCACTTCAAGAGTATGAGACGACCATCATCTTAGTCTCACCATGACTATAGATGCTGAAAAGCAATCAGAACGTCGGGGAAAATGTATATTGATATAGTATCAATATTATCAAACATTTTTGTTTCAAATAAGCTGCGATAAAATCTGTATAAAGTAGTTAATTTTAAAATTATACCTTATAGATTTTTTATCTTCGTCGCTTTCATGCATCGGTGTCAAGCTGGGTTGTTCATCTAATAGTTCCTGGTACGTTACCCGGTTACTTCTTATAAAGTAAGTCTCAGTACTTAGTAAGCATTGCTAGTATATGCTATTAATTGTTGCGTGGCATTACGAGTAAAAGTCATGTACTACAGATCGTAGTTCTTAAGTAATAGACGAGAAGAATTCATATTCGTATTTCTTATACCTGCTGCAAAAGCTAGGCTGGGTCTAGAGCCACCTTTACTCTTTGAATTAAAACCGATTACGTATTAACTTATATTTAGACTATAAAATAAATTAATAACAGGTTTATATTGTAAATCATTGGGATTTGTGAAAATAGAAAATAAAGTTATGAACCTCGTATAAAGCTAATTATTTGGTCTGCTAGTTCGAAAGTTAAATGTCAGTACATCATTCTTATATGTCTAGACACATTTGTTATTTGTGAAATACATTATGATAACAAATTAATCCCTAAGTTTATATTTTAATAGTGATGCTAATATTATTTTAAAACACATTTACCTGCATTAAATACAAAAATGTACGTGTATCTGCGTCAATGGTGTTAAATTTCATACAACGTGCGGATTTTTTAACATAAGATCATCGAAAATTTTCAAGTAGTTAAAAATATATATTAATACATAAATATCATTATTAAAAGGTAGCAAAACCACTGGTTTCAATACTAATTAACAAACTTATATATGTATGTATTTTATGAGAGCTTTTCTTTACACGAATTTTGACAACACATTATCTCTACCCACAAACTCTTATATAAATCACGTAATTTTAAAGCATCTTTTTAATAAAACATCCATAACGAATCACTTTTTTTTGTATTTTAATACAAGTTTCGTTTGTCAATTTTTAAGTGTGCATTATTTGAGTATGGTCATCTTTAAACGGCGTAGAGACCCATGACAAAAGTAACTTTAGGATATCACATAAAGGATCAGAAACCTTTCTTTATTTGAATTTAATTTTGCGGATACCGTCAATACATTTTCAGAAAGAAGAACTCATATCGATTATCCAAAAATAAGAAACCGAAGCAGTTCTAGGAATATCATATCAGAAATTGTATGTATAAAAGAAGAGCGGCAACTAACTGAAATTGACATTGAAATTGCCTGCACCAAAACTATAAAAGTAATTTAGGAAACGAAAATATATTATTTTGAGAGTTTGTTTTAGGGTAGATGAATAGAAATTATGATATAGGGCTTAACTTGTAAAGATTTTTACTGAAAGAGACTATTGAAATTTAGACTAATGTGCATAGGAAAAGTATCACGCCAAAATTCATTAATTCTATCTAATTATATTTACTGGATTATTATTACACACACATATATATATATATATATATATATATATATATATATATATATATTAGAATCATTGATTGTGATTGCAAAATCTTTGTCAACCCAACACAAGTTCATTACTTTTGAATAGCTTGGCAGCTTTTATAACTTAGAACTATTCCTATCCAATTTTATTTTTATAAATGTCCTTTTGTGCCCTTATTCCTTTATTTTTTTACATGGGGGAATGTATTCACGCATACTCCTCCATGGGAGCAGGTGGAGGGGTTATGTCGGACTCACCGGGGTAAAAGAAAGATGTTGAAATGATGATAATGGAGCTCCCGGAATACCGACTTAACTTACCACGGTGTTCCTCGACAAAACCGTTATAGACGGGGCCGCGCCAATCACTTGCTCATGCGATCACGACCCCGCCGAGGTTTTGGCCCGCCGTATGAAACGGCAGGCCAATACACGACAAGAACTATCCAATAGGCACTACTCACTTAATTCCTACTGTCCCCACCTCCCTAGAGCGGAGATGGACTCAACACAGAGGCGCGCGTAGGAACACGCACGCCGCCTCTCGGACCTAGTGCTGATCGGATGGCGGGCAGGCTCACAAAGCCCACCTTAAACCTCAGGGTGCCTGGAGGTAGTCTCGCGCCCTCCGGCGTCCGGCTGTGCGGTTGGGAAGAGGGTTTAAGAGCCTCTCTCGCTCCGTCGCCGCCTTGATGGAAATCACTTCCTCACAGAAGGAGGCAACGGCGTTCCACGACCTCTCACTTAGACTGAACTACAGCCGGGAGCGAGAGGGCAACCAATCCGACTGCCGCGATCAACTAACGGCGTTGCGATGCCCAGGCGGGGTAAACCGCCAAATTGTGCAGCGCCGCCTCAATAACGTCGCGGCAGCCGCGCCGCAGTGGTGATAACCGGGCGTCTCTTGCCGACGTATACGACACAGAAACTGGCCAAAACAACCGTTGCCAGTCATTATCTGTGTCAGCCGGTGAGGGCGCTATGATGCCACTCCTCAAACATGGGACTTACCGATCCTTTTCTGGCCTACTGAGCGTCCGATCGTCCGTCAGACAGACATAATTAGTCTTTCGTAGAAGGTTTAAAATAGTAAACTTAAGAATTAGAGATTTATTATTATATTAATTAAAGAGATTAAGATTATAAATACACTACACATATTACACGATAAGAGTATGTTATTTTTATCGCTCAATATTGTGATAAATAGAAATTTCAATGAAAATAAATATTATAGAACTATGTAAAATAATTATTTTCTTTTTTATAGGTGGCATTAAGTACTATCTTAATGTTCTGTCTTGTTATAAATGTCTATTTGTAACAAGACAGAACGTTAATATTATCTAATATAATATCCAATTCAACGGAACAATATTAAGCCCATATCGAGCCGAAATCTAAATAAAAGTATGTAAAATATACTTATTTCTAATACTCTTCAGAATTTCAGCGTAACTGGATGATTTGTGCTCCATTGAAGGCGTCTGTCAATATCTCAAGCCTTTGAGAGGTAAGCGTGATGGACGGTGGATAAGTTACTTTATAGAATAAAGTATCTAGAGGGTATTGTCCGTCAATATAATTACATCCTCGTAAAATTTTATTTAAAAGATATTTCCACAAAATCTTGTGATGGATAGTAACAGATATAGAAATGTATCGTTTTCATCACTCAATTGGTGGAATTGAGCAAATCTAGACGTTTTTGTCAAATCTAATCTCTTTTGGGTTAAAGTTTCATCTATGTTTTATATTGAATGATATGTTTACTTTAGTCGACTAAACGTTCTCAGACGTTCTTGCCACTCGAAACTATGCTTTATTGACCCTTTCATTGTACTAGTAACTCTAATGATTTCAGATATAGGCTATGGAGAAATAAGGTCTATGGGCTTGGAATTATTACTTCGATAGTCGATTGTGATATGTTTGCTAGGTTCGACTCTTTGGTTGTAGATATAAATTGCTGGCCTGAGATTCAATATTGCAATTAACCAAACTTTTTAAACAATGCTAGCCAAATATAGTTGGTCTAGTCCTATATTATAATAATTATAGAATCCTTTCTTAATCTTATGTATTAAATCATAATGGTATTACCATATTAAGTTTTATTTGTAAATAAATCATATATGTCTTCATTGTCTTTTTATCAAAATAAAGTAGGTCATTCGTCGCGTGAAGCATCGCGCCGAGTCGCGTGAAGCAGTGCTTTTGTCAACTACGCAGAGACACCCCATAACTTACTAAAAAGCATCGCCGCTTTTTAGTAAGTTATGGGGATTGTCAAGACTATCGAGTCATTCATTCCCAATGCACCACTAGTTATCCACGGCATATTTAGTTAAAGAAACTATGTGTTCTCTGCCGCAATGTGCTTTGCATCTTTGCTTCGAGTTACTCTCACTGCTATTGCCATATCTAAAATGTATGTTTTTTGGCGATCGTAGGCCGCAGCTTGTGGTTTTCTCTAGCTACTGCAATGTGAGGATTATATAAACTGATAGTGGTTGTCCACGACCATAAACTTAAAAAGCATTTTATATATTAGTGTTTACCGTCCTCATTATATTTGTTTACAAGGTAGACGTTGACGTCCACTACGTAGAAATAGCGTGGAATATGAGCTAGTTGGTAGGGTTCTGTGAACCTTTTTGTTACAACGTCATTAAGATTATAGTTATTTAATTGAAGAGTTGCCTTTCATTTTTATTTTCACCTATAAATACCTATCTTAAACGCCTCATCTCAAATAAATTTTCATTTAAAACAAATGGGAGGAACATTGATTTAATATATACAATTTGGATTTGAAATTCTAAAACAATTTTACTATAACTATAAATAATAATGATATTTCTTGAATATAATATGTATGTTGATTCTATCAGTTAATATTACGAGAACTAATTTTTAAAAGTTATGTGGTATGTCAACCGTTTCTTATTCCTAAACCATTAAATGGGGAACATATTATCAAAATTTCATTTAAGAATGTGGCTCTTGAGTATAAAGTCCATAACAAAACAAAACTTTGAGTTTATCATACTAGAATTTCCCGGAGGGACATTATTAATTAAAAATAGCGACTGTTTTCTTTTCCAATATTTATAAGATTATACCAAAAATTGATGCTAATAAAAATTAATGAGGCTTTGTACTCAACAAAATGCTTTTGTTAGCAAGAGCCCAAGGCTGATTATGGAACCGATGGGAATAATTCATAACGAAATGACTCCATGCGACGCGGCCACGCAGGTATCTCTCATGTTGTGACAGAATTGAGCATATTTACATTTCTTATCTTGTATACATATTTATGAAAGCAAGTTGAAAATTAGGTAAATAAAAACGGATAGCAATTATTCTTTACAAAACATGATGTTTAATATGGCGCACTACATTACGCCGCATTCACTTCAGGACGTGCTATGAAACAACCTATCTCAGCGTTTTGAAAGTCGATATTACATAATAATTGTTGTTAACATAATATTTGATTGCAGACAGTATGGCACCGAAAAATAATTTATTCAATTACCATTGTTATGTTTGTATTGTAATGGCCCTTAATTGCAAACGATTTCAACTAATCATGCCAACTTCATTTTATTTTTGTTATTAATGAATTATATGATATAATAACTAAAAGAGTTCCGCACTAAAATAACTAAACTTGTAATTTGCTATGGCAACACTAATGGCGTTGCTACATGTCAATACTTTTCACATAAAATAAAGTCCAAAAATCTTTATTTCCATAAAATGTGCAAAATAAGATCACGCCTTATACATATGTTTAAATGTTATATTCCTCTGCAGGGGGAATACACCCACATTTAAGTAACTTTAATCTGGCATTAAAATGGTATTTAAAAGTTAGCTTTATATAGCAACCTGCTGAAGTATTGCAAGGGTTCATTTAAACACAGTAAATAGATATATAAATACTTACAAGTGCCACCCCATCCAAGATATCCACCGGCGTACGTCAACAATACACCGCCACCGAAAATGAGGAGGCTTCGTATAGTGGGTGTGTATATGTCACTGTGATCCGGGAGCTCGTCTGATAACACTCCCCAGAATATTCCAAGCGCGATACCAACGAATATAGCCAGAGCACCCTGCGAAATTACGAACAGAAAGGTTAAGGGCCCTACATCCAAATTGAACTTTAAGAAAAGACAGTTCGATTTTAAAGAAAACGTAGTTTGAGTGTTACTTCAAAACGATTTCAGATGTAGATAAGTGCGGATAAATTTAAGATTTTGAATTTATTCCATTAGATCCTTAGTTTTCAAAGTGGTCCAGGTGGACCCTCAGGGGTTCATGGCAGACTTGACGGGGGTCTACATTGGCGTGACAAAAAAATAGAGGTTCACAATTCGTAAACGGGGATCCACGAAAATTTATTTGCTTTCGATAGTGAAGAACTAAAATGTTGGCTTGATTTCACCTATCAATGTAGGCAGATAATATTTTAGAATCCCTCGCAGGGATACTGAGGATATTGAGGAATACGAATCGCCAACAAAAAAAAAAATTCAAAAATGTCAGCCCGTAAACATGATCAAATTTTTAAATTTTAACGCAATTTAACTTTTTGTTCCGAATATACCTATTTTACTTGGTGGAAAAATTTCTAGCTGCATGGGACGTCCACCGGAACCAGCTATATTTTGAAAGTGGTCTATGACAAATAAAGTCTGGGGACCTCTGCATTAGATAAAAAGTAATGCGAGGGAGACACTAAAATTTTTGACTTAGTATTTTAAAAGAAATATCACTTCAGTTAATAATATTATAGTAAAAGTAAGTACTAACATTGGAAATTAAAATATCTCGCCGCAATTTTGTTATAATATTATGTCAGTTTTAGTTCTCACTCTTAAAATAGAATTTTAATGATTTACCTTCACGATTTTGTATGTAAGTGAGGCTCGGTAGAATATAGCACTGTTAATGACCCCGAATAGGCCTTCCGTAAAGGCGGTGTCAAGCCCACCCGCGTTTCCAACTAACAAGGCTATTTGATTCTTTGTACCCAACCCTTTCTGGCGAAAGCTCATTGCTATCGGTACCACAATAGCTGGTGACACTGAAGCTAAAATAGATCCGAGATGAAGACCTGCGGAGAAAGAAAACACTTCAACTCACAATGTAGTCGTAATCGATTTCAAATATTTGTACAGAGACATTCCTTTGAAATATTCAGCTTTATGTTATTCAATATTCCCGACTCTCACAAGGCACAATTGTCATCACATGAATGGGGATTTGTGTGAATGAACTCACTGAGCCGTTTCCAACCAATAACCGGTGCTACTCGTTTTTCATCTGAGGGTTTTCTTATTTTCTATAGGTCAGTCAAGTAAACAGGATCAACAAAAATAGCCGAGAATTGTATTTCGTAACTTTGCGTGTAGTCCGGCTGAATAAAGATGGAGTAAGTTCGTTAAGACGTGAAAGGTTGAAGTTGAAGTTTAATATTTTCCTCACCCCAGTACCAAGGATACTCGAGAAGTATGTGAGCGAAGAAGGCTGTAGACAAACACTCGACGAGCCAGGGTAGAGTGGCCAATGAGAAAACTTTTAGCGAATTATTTTTTATATATTCCCAATTCCAGCTTAGCGGGCCTTTCGTCAAGATAATTACGGGATAAATTCGCCTGAAAAAAAAGAGAGATAATGGTCAATGTATTGATTTCAATAGAATTTAAAATTAAAATTTATTTTTATTATTACTTAGGCTTTTTAATGCTTATTTAGTTGTACTCATTGTTAGTATGTATATTAATGTACTGCCTGAAGATAAAGTGGCAGATAGACACCTATCTTATATAGTTAGGGTATTTCTAATTAAGACTTATATCTAGATCTACTATTGTAATATTGGTATCAGGTGTAGGTTATTGGTGTGCAGTCAGTATCGAACGGGTACGTGCAACGTATAATCTTTATTATTTGACAATATTTTAAAAGGTCTATTATAAATAATTTCTTTGAAATGATAGGTAAATTACAGAGCTTGGCACAATATCAGCATTTTAATTATAATTAGTGGCACTCAAAACATTTAACTTGATTTAGTTCAATGATGTTGCCATTAATTTGGTAAAAAGCTACGAGAGTTAATTTAATTAAAAGATGATAAAATACTGTTTCAGTGTTGAAAATGTGTGTCCAAAATGTTAGTATCAAAGCGTTGTAACGTCAGGTGAGGAGGTTGGCACGACGCGTGCTGTAATTAATTTAATGGCTTCCCCCTATCATGTAGTATCCAATAGTACTTCTATTAGCAAAATTAATGGCACGTACATTATCAATAATAATTATTACTCTTATGAAACAACCTACAATTGATATAAACTTATAGGTAATTACGATGCTATTGGCATAAAACTATTTAGTTTATTTTGTATTCAACTTTTTTAGCCATTTTCGGTAGACGATACATGCCATTGTTGCAATGATTGAGGAACTAATTGTCTCTTTACAATGTTTTGACATGAACATAATCATGAATTATCAGTCTTCATTTTATCGTATGTGTTTCTAAGTACTTACGAATAATCAAGTTGTTTTTCTTTAATTTTAGGGCTTGAGTGAATAATATCCAGGCTGATAGTGCCTTGCAGTCATTGTCGTCATCTTTTTTTTAGATATCTGAATAAACTCGCGTAAAGTGAGGTAGTTCAATAAGCAATAAGCCTCATATAATGCCGTATAATTAGCTAAATTTAAATATGTGACATTAAACTATTGATGCAGACTATAAAATAGATTTAATTCAAATATGTAATATTTGTCTACTACAATGCAATGACGTCATCAGTTTACAATCAGCCCGTGATTTGATTCATTATTCGTCATTATACAATCCCTGCAACTTATTTCTTCTTTGGATACATTTATTGATACAGATGTTGTTACCTAAGTAGTTGCGGTGGAGAATGTAATTTTGTCCATGTCAAAGTACATTCAAAGTTAGTTAAACAATTTACGAACCTTAAATGAAAATCGATTGAGTCCGCAGTGGGGTCTTGCAGGAAGTTCGATGGTCCAAAATATCTATATAGCGCCCCCGTTAACGTCATACCGATTACAGCGTTGACTGTAGTGAAGCGTTCCAATGTGTGGCCGAACATGTATCCGACTATTACCACACTTGTCATGTTAAATAATACACTATCAGGTATCACGGCGTCTTTTAGTAGAAACCACGAAACACCCCATAGAGTTAGACCTGGAAATTATACTATTGTTAGATTTGTCATTTTGTACCCGTTTTTTGCGATTATATATAGGTTATCTCCATCTGGAATAAAGTAACTTTTAAATAGTAAAATAATTCTTCAAGTAGGTACAGTAGTTTCGGAGATTAATTACCCTGAACATATACAAACTCACAAAAATAGTAGTTACTTCTTATATAATATTGGTATATATAAATACTAAAATGTGTTTCTTGGTACATACATATGTACTTTTTCAGTAACAGAGCAATGATTCGTTATGATTTTTGCATACACATAATTTACGGGTCGGCGAATGCCATAGTCTACTTTAATTCAAAGCATACGATTCCTATGAGATAACCGCGCAAAAAAGTTATGGTAAGTGTCTTGACACCAAAATCATAAAAAGTAGTAAAAGAACAGCAGTTAGCAGATTTTTGAAAACGAGAAAGCGAGGTTTTCCTTTGTTCAAAGCTAGTAAAAATTATAAATTTTATATCAGTTTTTCGATGTTCACGAAAGATGAAGGTAATGTTATTAGGGAGTCCATAATTATATAGTCACATTCTTAAAATTTCACATTTATAACAAAAAGAAAAAGTGTCTGCCTGATTCTATAGCCTCACCATGGGAATGAAGAACAGTTTATATTGTTATTTTGTTTTCGCTTCGGTTTGGCTCGAGCACAAATGTTTGAATATTTTGTTTCACTTATTTGAAACTTATTCACCGGAAATGTCAGTTCAAATACGATGTTTATATTTTAATCCCTGGGCCTGGTAGGGATACAAATTAATTAACAAACCTACAAATTTTAAAATACAATGACGTAGTTACAAGTTTAATTAAAACTTTAGTATTGTTAGGAGCCACCGGTACACGAATGTATCGAGTTTTGCGGTTCCTATATACCAACAACCAATCGGTTTAGGTACGAAAAGTGAATAGTCGAATAAATACCGCTGTTATTAAAACTACCCGTAGACTAAGTTATGTATCCATAGCGGTTTGCTTACGAACAACAAAGTTACTAATAATGGTCCGTAAGCTTAAGCAAATATAAATATTATTGTTAGCTCGGCTTTATTAATATTATGTATGCGAAAGTACCTGTTTGTTACGTTTTCACAACTAAACTACTGAATTGATGTAATTGAAATAAGTTAACCTTTGAATATCAGACAAGGATGACCTTGTCTGATATTCAAGGGATTTTAATCTGATATTTCAATTACAACGACTTCGCCCGCATGCTTAAGCAGCCTATAAAGGCTGCTTAGAAACGCGGGCTAAGTCATTGGTAACCATTTTTAAAATAAACAGTATATATACCTGGCGATGAAAAAGTATGGTCATGAGTTTCTTGCCAATTCTTCTGATTGTTTCTACGTCCTACCTGAACATGGCAACAGGTAAATACATACATGCATACATAAATTCACGCCTGTTTACTAGAGGGGTAGGCAGAGACTACGGATTTCCATTTGCTACGATCCTGACACACTTCTCTGGCTTCATTCACTTTTATAACCTTCCTCATACACGCTCGCCGGTTTAAGGTGCTCTTGACCTGGCCTTTATCCAGAACGTCTCCGATCTGATCGAGAAACGTTCGCCTAGGTCTTCCCCTTGCGACTATTCCATTCACACTAGCCTTATAAACTTTCTTAGTCAGTCTTTTCTCGTCCATTCTTTCTACATGCCCAAACCAGCTTAACATACCCTTTTCTATTCTCATCACTATATCCACTTTTATGCTGCATCTCTCTCTAATAACACTATTCCTTATTCTATCTTTCAGAGTCACACCACATATATTTCTAAGCGCTCTCATTTCTACAGCATTTATTCTGCTTGCCTTTTCGGATACATTTCGACAGTTTTTTTTTTGTTTTTGCGTAGAGCGTCATTCACTTTATTGCTCCACTTGTTCTCCATCAATCGTAATATTGCACATCGTCATGCACTCCTCGTTTTCAAATACCATTACTTTTGTCTTACAACAGGTAAATGTAAATGTTAATTCTCATTAACAAGTATAAATAAACATATTTTAATTTTAGTTGTGATTATACATATATCATAAAAGTCAAATATCATTAATATTTAACCAAGTAAATACGTAAGACATTTGTGTATTTGTGTTCGTAACTAAAATTATTCCTTTGGTTTCGACCATTCAATTCAAGTTAGTCAATGAAGAATACATATGGAGCTGTGACAGGTTTTGTTTAAAATTAAATATATCACTTCTATCCTTCAGTTTAAAATTATCAGACGACTGAAAAAATATTGTATTTTAATGTGTAATGTACTTGTATTTTTTAATCTTCTAAAAGACGTTTGATATTTTCGTGGCAAAAGACGTTCATTTTCGTTTAATTTTTACGTAAGTCAGGAGGCTTTATACATAATTGGCAATTGGCCAATAAAGCAGAAACTGAGACAACGCCCTACTGTCTTAAAAGAAACGCCAAGAATGTGTATGTGCTCCTTAAAATAAATTTTACAATTTAACCTGACTTGTTAACTAAATTTAAATGTGATTTACATGTTATACACACGTAAATCACATTTAAATTTAGTTAACGAAGATAAGAAGCAATAATGAGATAATTTACATCAAAATAATTCTTCTGTATATATCAATTAACTCCGCCTAAAGCGCTGGACCAATTTTGATATTTTTGTGTGGCTCCCTAAAGAAATCGATTCGTTTTGTCAGGATAACGTTGATTGTCTTCGCTAGTTATTTTACATAATTTTATATATTCAGGCTTGTGTAAATTTTTTTTGTCTGTACCATGCCTCCGACCCTCTTGTATATATATATATATATATATATATATATATATATATATATATATATACACAGTACAAACTACGTTCGCAAAATAGCATGGCACTATTCAAACATGTTTATGTACCATGAGATTTACGTTAGAACTCTTTTTTTAAAGACCCCTCCCGCAATAGGTATAAATCCTTAGGACTTCATAAACATTTAAACATCGGACACAGAAAAACAACCATTTGTAGATCACGCAAACTTTTGTCCCATGTGGGATTCGAACCTATAACACTTGGTGTAGTGATGGTGGCAAGGCGATGACTTAAACCACTACGGCATCTGTGAAGTCGTTGTCATAACCAATGCTTGTTCTTTTCTTTGTTTATAACGTTTCTTCTAACGTTTTCTGTTAAATAACTCGTTTTAGTTTTTAATAAAGAGCCTATATCTCTCTCTAATGTACAATAAAGAAACATGACTTAGTAAGAATTGATAAATTCTGTTCAACAATGAAGTTGAATAACTTTGAAGCATTTAAACTTAGGTGCCTAGTAATATAAATCTACGTTTATCAATACAGAACAATAATGTCTTCTTTGGTAAAGTTAGTCAATTGAGGAATCTAATAACTTATTTATTTTTAACCGATTCTCTTGTTCATAAATTAATTATTTTATAAATGACAGCTTGCAAATACTGGAGGCATTGAATAGACTCTAGACTGTTCAACGCTTTCAGTATTATCAACCTGTCAGTACATAGTTTACTCGAAAACCTTAAATGAAAATTGGGGTAGAGGTTTACAGTATCTCTTCTGGTGTACTAACTTATAACCTGTAATATTTTTGAAATATTAATTAATATTTATTCATAAGTAGAACTATATTCAATAGAAGCAGGTCCTTGTAAACTTATGTTTTTGAGTTATAATATCATGAATTGCTAATTATTTAGAGTGCTACGCCTTTTGTAATCTGTATGTACTAATTCTCATCCATCGCAAGGTTATATAAAATAATAACAATGTGTAAGTATACATTAGGCATTTTGCTTTAGTATATAATTATCTTGCTCCTTGTATAATATGCATTTAATAAAATGATCTGGTGGTGATCTTGTTCATACAAATGTAAGCTAATAAATTGTTGCAATGAAATTGCATTTAACGGATTTTATCACGTTGTTTATTTGAAAAACGATGTTTTTACAAATCTTACATGGTGGTTAACCACCCTCTTAGTCTTCTGACAGCTAGCTTAAAATAGTAGTACTGTTTCAAATTTATAATAGTAGCGTTATCAAATAAACGTCGAACTAAAATCCGTATAAAGTATTTAATATCAATGTTTAACATTCACGTAAACGTAGGACAATATAAACAAATTGTTAAATATGTCTGACGCTATCGTTGTAATACTATCGATATGCGTTATAAATTATAATATATAGTAAAGTTATTTGAACTGTACCAATATAAATTCGCATCGCGCAAAATTTAAATTTAGTTTTGGTATTTATTGTATGTTTGATAACATGCTTTGCAAAATCTATTTTTATTTTATCAGTCTCATTTACTACGAAAATGGATGATCCTTTTATTATTTTCTGCTTATGTGTCATATATATGTATTATTTAGTTGTATAATTTATTATACAGCTGAAATGGCTATAGATAGATAGATTGTAGATTATTTTTTGCTGTTCACCGAAACATATGTTTATAAATTTGAGTTACTAAGTGGTAAATAGGAGCAATACTGATTGTTAAAGAAATGTCTTACAGCCTATAAGCGTGAGTTTGATTAAATCAGACATCAAAGCATAGGCAGTAGCCACTATGATATAATAATAATAATATAATATTCTACCACATACACACAACACCGTCTAGCCCAAACTAAGCAGAGCTTGTACTATGGGTACTAGACAATGGATAAACATACATATATACCTTTTTTTTGTAAATATATACATATTATACATAGAAACACCCAGACCAAGACAAACATCCATGTTCATGCACACAAATGTTTGACTTGTGCGGGAATCGAACCCGCGACCTCAGGTGTGGCAGTCGGTTACACTAACCACTACGCCATCGGGGCCGACAATCTTATTATTACAAGGGATCTGAATACTTGTAATGAGATTACACGCGCTGATACATCTCTAGCCAACCCTCAAGAGATAAAGAGGCGTGAATATTACGTTAGAACTCGGCAAGATCACGCGGCATAGTTAATTTGGGTAATTGGTCATATTTTATACGTTGCGAGTGATTGAGTGCGGTAAGTTGTGATAAATCTATCTTCCTGTTTCATATCCATAATGGTAACCTCCACATATATCTCAGCTATAAGAATATTTCACAAATGGGACAGTTTCATGAAATAGGGACGAAAAATAATAAAGGTAATGCGGTGCCTACATTTTTCCCCATTACTTTGTCGACTGTTTGAGGGTATTTGTTGACGTGAGATGTTTTAACCATTGATATGCATATGCATATGTTATACATACAAATAATTGTAGAGAAAATTTTGAGTTTATTAATTAAAACAGTTTGTTAATTTAATTATGTTTGTCTTAGCGGTTCGGCAACTAAAGTATGTAATACATTAATGACTGGTAAGTATTACATACAATAAATTTTGCAATGAATTAAAACGCGTTCTATGGGAAGCCTTATTTGTCTAGTATCCTAAGGCTGAAGCTAGCAGCTCAGCTTCAGCAGTAGTCCTTGGCATAGTAGGTTCTAGGGTATGAAACATATTGTGTGCCGAACATTTATATGTCAGGTGATAGATTCTTACTTTAGCTTATAATGAATGTCTCCTTCTCACCTTAAGCTCAGAAGCTTACGTGAAGAGGAGTCCTGAGGCTCACAAACGTTCTGTCTAAAGGTAGATAAGCGGTGACCATAGCTTGTATTACTGGGGTCTCACTGGTGCATGGCAGGCGGGGCGCCTGCCATGCACCCATGCAGTGAGACCCCAGAGTCTAATGGTAGACAAGCATTAGACGGGGTATAATCTAGTTTGCGACCAGTATTATAAAAATAAATAGAAATGTAAGAGACATTAACTGGCTTTCATGCAAACAGTCTAACATTTCTATGTTCCGGAAACTTTACTGATCACAAACATACCATATAAACTTATTAGGGTACGATCTTTAATAAGGTATATAATAGTATATAATAATAATATACTGATATTCTAGAATTATTTACATACGTTACATGTGCATATATGCCGAGCTAATAATAGCGTGTTGTCACTGCATTTGTTGAACGATTCAGTGACACGTCATGATGACAAGCATCTCAGATGATCTTTATCAAACAAGGCCATTGATTACGAATCACTTGCGTACCAATGCTGTTTCTATTTGCGGCAATAAAGGCGTAGAATTTTGATCATACCCGCTGAAGCTACGTCATGTGATTTGTTATTAACATGGTTGGATCTTGATTATTAAGAAATACAAATAAATGGTTATTATTAACTATAACAGCGAGTAATACAAACTTCAATTAAAATACTGATGACAATTATCTTTTGTTTGAAAGTATAAAGTCCACGGCGATACAAGAATTATTCCAACTGCAAGATACGTATTATTTAAAAAAATATTACTGAGACTAACTTAAAGTACATACTGGTTTGACTGTAATTTTGAATAAACAATTAATTATATTAATATTTTACCAATTTTACCGCAGCTTTTTATTTGGTTCTATACCACAGGTACCGTGTATTATGCAGAGATAAAGCTATGTTATTTACCAACCCAAAAACAAACTCTATGCAAAAATCACGTCGATCCCTTGTCCCTTGCTACTTGAAAAGAAGAAAAACATACAAAACACTTTCGCATTAATACTACTAAGGGTTTCTTTTACATATAATTTGTTTATAATAATATAAGATCAGCCCTGTACATAAACTGTCCTATTGCTGGGCACAGGCCTCTTCGCAGTGTGACAAAGGTTAGGCCATAGTCCACCACGCAGGCCCAGTGCGGGCTGGCAGGCGAATCATATCGCCGAAAACATTATGGAGAACTCTCAGATAAGCAGGTTTCTTTACGACGTCTTTACTTGTTAAAGCAAGCAATAATTAACTATTTAATACGCACATAACTTCAAAAAGTCAAGAGGTCTCGCATTCGAACCTAAGGCACACTCACCAAACAAATTAAAAATAACTTGTTTTATTGTGATTTATCAAATATAGTACAATTATATATACATATGTATGTTTGTTATGTACGTACCTATTACGAAATGGACGCTTTATAGTTATAAAATCACTATAAACATACTTTAGCTCAACTACAAACACGCCCACCTGATCAGTAACAGCGAGTTTAAAAGCAATTTTTATATTTTCCTGTTGTTTTATCGACATACGGGCAACAGTGAAAAATAAAACTAAACATCAAACGTTACATTTTTCACAGTTTTTGGTTATGGTTTGCACTGGACGCTATATTTGGTGTAGGACGCACATGCATCGACGTCAATGTTTGCGTTCCGTCTATATTCACGGCAAACGCCTGCATTCTGAAAACCTGATAGCGCCTAAAGCGAATGTAATATCACTTGTTCAAATTTGTTCAATCTGCACGTGATAGTTGTTTGTTCTTAAATTCTCTCTCTTTTTTACATAAAGCAATTATTTTTCTTTTATACATACAAAGAGAACTGACAGAAAACCCAACGACACAATGTCCGGTAGAACCAACAAAGATATTTGTACATAGATAATATATTATATGCATACATATTTCTTAGAGAAGAAGGCTAAGATAACAACAATAACAATTTTCACCTAACTAATATCTGATTTCTAATAACAGATTTCACTTGCGACGATCCTGGCATAATTTGTTTGCTGTATCGTATATATCAGATTTATTTTCACAATATTAAAATAAAGTAGTTGCAAACGATGTAGTATAAAAGCAATCAGAAGAGAGAAAGTTGCCGTTAGTAGCGTAAGGTTTCAGTCGAAGTTGTTGCCAGAAATAAGAAACGCTTTACGGAACTCTCTCGACATCGTCTCTGAAGTCTTTGCAATGACTACCTAATTTATCGTGCGGCTGTCTGCCATCGAAGTATAACGCGAATGTAATTAATTAATTGACTTTATGGAACATTTCAAAGTAGACAGCAATAAACTAGCATTCATTTGTTGCAACCCATATAGACTTTAATTTTATAAGTGAAAGGGTTTCTGAGTATATACCACAAACTAAATTGACAATAAATAAGTAAATGTTATTGCTTAAATATTCAATTGCGATTATAAACAAATATTCTCCTTAGATCACAATCAAATTAAAATTAGTTATTATTGATGACAATCAGGATAGCTTTTCAATTACCATTAGATGACATACTTCAGTTTCTATTTAAATTTCCTCGGTGATTAACTGTTATATAGGTAGCGTGTAGACGCTTGTTGCACCACAGGTATTAATTGCATGAGTTTCTTTGGTAAAGTGCCAATTTTCCCTACTCCAATACTATAAATAACTCAAGCGAAATTTAAAGCTTTAACTTTGAGTAAAGGGACGCATAGGAGTTCGTTGGACGAGCCGTGTAACAGTTGAAACAAGATCGTCGAGTCGTAGAGTGTATTGATAGAGCGCATTTGGTGCCATCTAGTCTAGCGTCAATGTTTGCGGTCAACAAAGTGGTGAAGTCAACTTTTGGAGGAATCAGGCAATCAGCAATGTCACGATGCCCCGTATAACAGTCACTCTCTTCGCCAGTCTATGATACTGTAATACACGCTAACTTCTACTTACAGTAGTTACAACTAACTTAGATATTAAATAAAAATAAATAAAAATAAAATATTATTATTACGCACTGACCTGTAGCAATAGCCTATGGGTAGACCGTTGGACTACAACATAAAGGTCTCGTGTTCGATCCCAAAGCACTCACCTTCGACTTTTTGAAGTTATGTGCATATTAAATTGTTAATTATTGTTCGTATTAATGGTGAGGAAACCTGCATGTCTGAAAGTTCTTCATAATGTTCCCGAAGATATGTGAAGTCTGCCAACCCGCACTGGACCAGCGTGCTATGGCTTATAAAACCCTTCTCACACTGAGAAGAGGCCTGTGCCCAGCAGTTTAATACAGGGCTGATATTATTATTATATTATAATCTACTAATAAGAGGTGAATATAAGGTTTTGTTCAAGCGAAACACGAGCTCCGGTTATTTATTGAGTCACAATCCCACATACCTTGACGTCATCACACAAATTATAGCCCTATACATATTTACAATTCTCAGCACATTAGTAGCTGCGAGATAAGTTAAACAAGTGCGCCATTTGAGTGCTCGAAAGGCTATTTAAATATATCGTTTATATCAACAATTTAAGTGCTAAACATTTAATTTGGCCACTGTGTAAGTTTTATAAACTGCCATCATAATTAGAAATTCATTTAATTTGTACTAGCCCGACCTCAGTTAGAGGGTGCATAAAGAGTTTTGTGTGGATAGCGACTAACAGCGTTAACTCGAACTGCAAACTCTATTCAGGTGCCGTTTTCTATTAATTAATTTTTCACTAGTATAATCCACCTCCATTTTATATTTTTACATTTTATTTTAGTCGACGTGCGATCTTTCTTCTTTAGTTTATGTTTTTCATACAACTTGTTTATTTAAATAACCAAAGTTGAATGTCTGTTATTAGTAGCTTATGTATATTATTAATATGGTTTTTCATAATAATTAGTAATAAAAAAATATTAACACAATCATTAAAATATATCTCAAATCTCTTGTTATCTCGAGATATATCGTGTTTATAAAATTATCTAAAACTTAATGTGGGCTACAGTTTTAGCGAGTTGTTGTTATGTGGTTCGGATTATGTGCCATGTCACCGGCCCTACTGAATTGAATCAAATTAAACACGACTTAGTTTCTATGTTTTGGATTCATCCAAAGCTACCATCCCTCATCAAGTAAATAGATAGACAAAAATCTTAGAAGGCGATTGTTTTTAAGTTAGACTTCTCTTAATAGTCAACGTTCTCTATTAGTTTTCAGAAATATGTTTAAATATCATACACGGCCTCATAATAATAAATGCATTTTTAAGTGGTTTTTATCGTATCTTGAGGAAATACCGGAAAAGTCGGCCGTAGTCCTTGTTTACATCGTAAAATATACCAAAGTGCTAAATTTCATCTTTCTAGGTCTGCAGATTTAGGCAGGAGTCTGGGACTCCTTAACAGATTCACCAGCGCCCGGTTATTCTGCCAGTAAGTGGGCAGGACTTTTTTTTTCATATGTCGGAGCGTCAAGAAAATAATCACTTGAATGTAATTTATTTCTGTAATTGGAGTTGAATAAAGCGTCATCTATTGGTTTATTTCGAAACGTCAAGCGTAAGCTTGAGTGAGGTCGCCACAGAGCCAATGTGTCAGTTGGAGTGACAGTTAGACTCGCTGCGTTACGGATCAAATCAGAGATAATCACAGTCAACCTTTATTGTTTTATTTCTCTTGTATTTGCCTATCATTAGTATACGTACGAAGTATAATACCACGCCTATATTTTGTTGCTTCATCATGTCAAAAGTGAGTTGCCGTCTTACTCTCCGACACATTATATATTAATATATATAATGTATTTCAGAAAATAATTCATAATAAATGTTCGATTAGCTAGTCCACCGATATTACGGTAAATTGGTTTGAAATCTCTTTTCAATAAATAAATAATAAATAAAAGAGAAAAGAAAACTGTCATAATTTGGTACGTCAACATTATTTATGGATATCACACCCGGTGGTCTCAGGCACTAATCAATGAGTTACCAAAATCAAACACATGTCAAATTTGTTTCGCTGTTGCTAATTCAATCAGTCAATCCCAGCAGTCGACATGCGTTTGACCGTATGTTAACAATTTTTTGTATTGACATGCATTTAAAAACTGCGTATTGAGCTCGAATATACGAGGATAATTTTTGTATTGATCTACCATTTGAAAACCGGCTGATAAACTTAAATATACTAGATTGGTGAGACAGATTTGACTGACAGGAAACATTGCTTGAAATGTATTTCTAAACAACAGGTAAGGTTGTCTAAGCTATGATATTATTTAGGATTTTATTTATTATTATTGTGGGGTACAAAATATTTAAATTCTCAGCTTTGATGCTGGTGGGTGTGAACCTGTCACGGGCTTATGCCAAGAGGGTCGGTTCATTAAGTATTGTTGTAGGTGTCTGAGTAGTGGATGTTAGAAATCGACTATAGAGCAAGTATCGATGATAACGGATTTCTGTAGTTTTATATATGAATTTTTATGTAAGTCTAATTCTTTTAGTGACGTATGTAGTGACTTTGGAATGAGTCCTGTACTGTCTGTATATTGTTTGTTCGCTAAAATGGGGCATCCTCCTGTAATGCGGTCTATTGTTTCTTGATTTGTGTTACATAACCTGCACCTGTCTGATACTACTGTAGGGTCTTTTATTATATATTTTTGATAGTTCTTTGTTTTTATGATTTATTTAATTATTATTATCATTATTATTTATTTAAATAAAATTTTTATTATATTTAATAATTAAAATTATTATAATTATTATTATTATTCTCTTTATTGACTCATTTTTCAATAATAATTATATTTTAAATATATGATTATAAAAAAACACATTTAAAAATATAAAAACTGAAGACCCACCGGCATCGGGAACTGGGTCCAAGCTACCGGTGGTTAGGGCTTCAGCGAGAAGAACCTCCTGACGATGCGTGATGTGTTAAGCAATACGGTCTTCTGCATCAGAGACTTAATCCAGCTGTCTAACGCAAGCCTCTTCAGATAGTGATCGAGACTCTTGGCAATCAGTCCGTAGACTGATACGACTATCGGTACAATGATTGCTGAATCCACATCCCACATGTCGACAATCTCGTGAGCCAGATCCAGATATTTAACTTGTTTATCTTTTTCAGCTTTCACGAGATTCCCGTCATGAGGAATGGTAATATCGACAATCATTGCACGGCGCTCTAATCGGTCCACCACCACAATGTCAGGGCTGTTGGCTACAATAGTCCTATCAGTAATGATGGACCGATCCCAGTACAACATTGCATGATCATTTTCGAGAACGGGGTCGGGCATATACCTGTAGTACGGTACTTCTAAGTCCACGAGATCGTATTTTAAAGCAAGTTGCTGATGTATAATCCTGGCCACTTGGTTGTATCTATGCAAGTACTCGCCATTAGCAAGACGAGAACATCCAGAGATAATATGTCTGAGAGATTCTCCGGGTTGGTGACACGCCCGACATATGTCAACCGTGCCATCCTTCAGGATATATCTCCGGTAGTTATTCGTCATCACTACTTCGTCCATAATTGCATAGAAAAAACCTTCGGTTTCTCCAAACAGGTCACCAAATCGTAACCAGGATACGGACGATATTAAAACTACGTCAGGCCCATATAGAGCCCGATAAAACCGCCCGTATAGCTCTTTGCTCTTCCACATAACCTTGCGATCCTCAGTTGTAAGCACCACCGGTTTGCGCCAGTTCTCTTTAGCCAGAGCGAGCGGGGTGAGGGCCGTATCCACTGCCACCACATCACGATGGACATCCACGTTATTGTGGAGAAAATATTCTCGGAGATTACACACCTCACGGTTATGGAAGGTCTTGGCACATAAAAAGCCACGACCCCTACATTTCCGCGGGATGTACAATCTCATTACAGAAGAACGTGGATGGTGCATTCTGTAAGCGGTTAGCAGTGACCGGACTTTTCTGTCCAGGGTATCTAGTTCTGATTGAGTCCATCTGAGTATGCCGAAGGAGTATGTAAGGGCTGGCATGACCCAACCGTTACAGGCTCGCACCTTATTGCCACCTGTTAAAAGACTTCTTAGTACTTTCTTCAGGCGGCCAAAGAAACGCTCCCGTAACGCTTGTTTCATTTCAGCCTCGGAGATATTTAATGCCTGCGACATATCCAGATATTTGTAGATTTCGGTTCCAGACAGAGATCTAAGTTGTATGGAATCTGAGAGTTCCTCCACAACAGATTTCATAATCTTGCCTTGCTTCACATGTATTACTGCACATTTATCCACACCAAATTCCATCCTGATAGAGTTACCTACTAAAGGTTTCGGTTACCTTAAGTAACGCTGCCAGTTGCAAATTGCTAGGAGCAAACAATTTTAAGTCATCCATGTAAAGGAGGTGGGATATAACTTGACTATCTCTCTTATTATTATTATTTGGGGATTGTTTTAATACTCGGCTGTAAGCCGGTGTTTTAATGACGGTTACGGGTTGACACCAAGTAGCCGTCATCTAAGATATAATAAGAGCGTTATCTTCTGTGTGTCACGGTTCGGTCTCATCACTCTGCATAAATTTTCGTACTATTCTACATGTGTTTAATATAGCTGCTTTTTGAATGTTAATAGGTATTTGGTGTTAGGTCGAGCAATTTAAGACTATGGTGTAAATATTTTGGGATTACCCCGGTGGTGGATATCACAATCGGCACAATGTAAACTTTGTTGTCTTTCCAAATTCTTGTTATTTCTTCCTTCAGTTCTGTGTATTTGTTAATTTTTTCCGTAATAGTTTTTAATAGGTTATGGGTATTTTGTACTGCTATGTCAATTATGTATGCTGTGTTTTGTGATTTATTGTGTATTGTGATATCTGGTCTATTAAAATGTATAGTCTTGTCGGTTAGTATGGCACGGTCGTAGTATATTTTGTGACTGTTGTTCTCTAATACGGTATTTGGGTTATATTTATAGTAGGGTGTATGTGTATCTTGTGTAAGTTTATATTTAATGGCTAATTTTTGATGGATAATATTTACTATTTGGTTGTGGCGATGTGTATAATCAGTTTGCGTGAGTGTTGGGCTTGCTCCTGTAATGTGTTGTATAGTCTCAGGCTGCCTGTGGCATTTACGACATCTATCACCTGTTAAATCTTTAATAATGTGTTTTCTGTAATTTCTAGTATTAATTACTTGATCCTGAATTGCTATGATAAACCCCTCAGTTTCCGGGAATAGATATCCGCTCGTGAGCCATCTGTTAGAGGCTTGTGAGTCTACATGCGATTGTTGTAAATCGTGAGGGTGACGACCATGCAGTACCTTGGCTTTCAATTTTTCTATCCTATCTTTTTCAGGATCTGTCGGTTGGTTTGTTATCTGTAAGTTGTTAGGTCTTTCTGCTAAGTTAAGAGGGGTAAATCTAAAATCATTGCTAACAATTGCTCTATGTAACTCACATGTGTTTGCTTTATTAAAGAAGAATGACCTGAGATTAATTATTTGCTTTTCCCACAGCCAAGATATATCAATTAGGCTTCTACCACCTTTTATGCGACTGAGAGACATTCGTTCTATTGCTGATTTTGGGTGCAAATAATTATTTCTTGTACTTACAAGAAATAATTAATAATAAAAACCCGCACAACACTTGTTGTGCGGGTTTTTATTTCAAGGCTCTTTAAATCTGTCTTAGTCCATTTAATTATTCCAAATGAGAATGTTAGTATGGGGGTTGCATAGGTATTAATTGCTTTAATGAGTCTTTTGCCTGAGAGCTGCGATTTACAGATTTTTACCTAATCTATTTTTGTATTCTTCAGTGAGTGTCTTTTTTAAGGCTGTGTGATCTAACTGTTTTGATTGATAATAGCCAAGGTATTTATATAAGTCATCTGGATCCTTTGCTGTTATAGTTTGTTCTTCTTTTATTGTATAATCGCCTGACATTATTTTGCCTTTCTTTATATTTAAAATCTTACATTTATCGATTCCAAACTGCATATTAATATCTTTACTAAATAGAGCTGTAGTATCAATAAGTTTCTTCATGTTTTTTGCTGTGCTGCTATAGAGTTTAATATCATCCATATATATCAAACGCGCTATAGACGTTACAGAAGTGTTATGCTTTAGTCGGTATCCTACGTTATTTTTATTTATCATGGCAGACAATGGGTTGAGAGCAAGACAAAACCAAAGTGGGCTAAGCGAGTCACCTTGATAGATACCTTTTCGAATCTGAATTTCTCTTGTTATAATAGAAGTATGTGTGTTGGGTAGGTGTATATTTGTTTTCCAGAATGACATAATATCTTTTAAAGAATGTACTAAAAATGGGTTGATTTTATAAATGTGTAAGATTTTAAGTAACCAACTGTGTGGAATACTGTCGAATGCCTTACGGTTATCAATGTAAGTACAATGCAAGTTCCTTTTATTTGCGTTTGCGTGTGTGTGTATGGTAGTATCTATTACTAGTTGCTCTTTACATCCCATGTGGTTCCGTCTGCATCCTTTCGGTTCCTCCGATATTATACTGTTAGCTTCAATATGTGCGTTAATTCTGTTAGCAATTGTAGCTATTAAAATTTTATAGATTGTCGGAAGGCATGTTATTGGTCGATACTGTGATGGATCATTTGTATTTTTGCTCTTAGGAATCATGTAAGTTATTCCTTTTGCTAAAAATGACGGTATGGCTTGCTTTTTCAGTATAATATCAGTGAAACAGTTTGCTATTGATTTGTGTAGTGTATGTAAATGTTTAAACCAAAAGTTATGTAATTTATCAATACCCGGTGATTTCCAGTTATGAAGTCTAGTGGTAACGGTTTTAATATCAGCTTCCTCTATTCCACTAAATCCCATTTCATCTATTTCTGTCCACCTCATTCCTTCTTCTTCAATCCAGGCTGCTTTTTCATTATGAAGACTTTTAGACTTTTCCCCATATATCTGACCAAAATTCTTCTACTTTTTCTTTAGTTATTATTGTTCCCATATTATTACTATTACTATTATCAAGTATGTTATTTTTCAATTGTCTGTAAAAAATCTTTTCGCTAGTGGTGAACAGTTTATTTTGTTGTTTTCTTTGAAGTGTTTTCTTATATCTGGTTAATCTATGAGCTTTAAGCGATAATTAAGGGTGTCAAGGTATTCTTCTGGTGTTTTATTATTATTTTCATGTCTTGTGTGTACTTTGCAATTTTTAAATATCTTTTCTACCGAGGCCTCTATTCTTCTTGATCTGTTACCTCTAATGTATTGTTTAAGTCTACCTATATCTGACCTCAACCTAGAAATGTCTTTCTGTAGGCGAATTTGCCAGGGGGTTCGAAATATTCTTTTTGTGTTGCGCGATTGGGTTCAGCATATACTTTGTAGCCTAATTCTTCTGTAATTACACTTGCGGTGCAATATATCAGCGTGTGAATATCAGTTAGTAGTATATTTTTTGTCAAAAATCGGTCCAGTATACTATTGTTAAATATTGCGAGTAAGTTAGTTAGTCGTTTGCTGTAAGCTAATTTTGGTAGTTTAGGCCTCATGATGGGATCCATCCCACCGTATTCTAGTAGTTTAGATTCTAATTGGTCCTTCAATTTATTATTATTATGTTTCTCTTATCACAGGTACTTTCTAACATATTATATTAGAAAATACCTAGCCCGTTGGGAGGCTTACACGGAGACATGGGTCCAACGTGAAGAGGCCCTTCGAGAGTTTTAATCAAAAGTGTGATGGAACACCTACAGCGGCACTAGCCGCAGCAGGCGTAGGACTATTGCTACGTATGGATTCTAATATATGGGCTATAGGTATACGTGTTTGGTGGACCGGTATATTGCTAACTATGGATTAAAAACGGCATCTTCCCTAAATACTCTTATAGCAACAATGCAATGGGCAGACGGTGACTCGCCAACTCACTAGATGGGCCCCCTGAATAGCCACTATAGGCATACAAGCCAGCAGCAGAGGGCAACATCAGTGCGAGTGGCTAGGGGTGTCGAGCGGTGCGGTGCCGGTTTCACCGGTCTCGTGACAACGGAGACCCGGAGCGGGTTTCCCCGTAGTTATGCCCTTGAAAATGACACTTCCACCCCCAAGCATATAGCCCTAGCGGCCCCCCTCTGACCGGCCGACCAAGGCAAGCCAGAGTTGAGAGTCCTACGGCTCTTGAAGTTCCACCCCAGCCAACCACTAACGGCAAGCCGGGGACGAGGCCCTAACCAACTCTCTGAGGCATTCAGGACCGCAGTGTCGCCACTCACATTCAGCTCGCCACAAGCTGCCCTGCGGTTTGTGCGCTTTAATTTAACCTGGTGATACATTTTTTGTTTATATCACAAGGCGAAGGTGATAGTTTTAAAGCTAGCGTACTGTGCCCTCCGATATAGCGTTAGTCTCATGATGAGATAACGACTGTCCCAGAGTGGTTTATTATTATTATTATTATATTGTAATGGAATAATAATTTATGACAACGGAAAAAATATCAGAATGATTGATTAATACTTGTACTGGCTATTTATTTAAACTAATTCAAATGGTCCGTAAGTGTGACGTCACCGTTTATATTAGGACCCATTAGGTACTGCAATAATATATCTGCGGATCGATTGATTGCTTTAGAATGTTATTGTTTCATAGGCAGACTACTTGTAGACATAACGTGTGTTGAGAGTGAAAGGCTAGAACTACAATAATACTATTCAATAGTACCTCGTATTCTAATCAAAACCTTTCCCTGTCAGCACTTACTACTCTCTAATATGTTTAATTAAATCGACTCATCAGTTTGTTTTTGGTTCCATATTAACATTATAACAGCGAAAGGTTGTTTGATCGTCCCTTTCTAACATTAAAAATTAGCAAAAATAGATTTTAAAGTGAAACTGAATGATGTTAATGGAATAATAATGCTCAAACTAAATACTGAATAAGAAGATGCTGTATAGTCCTATAAAATATAATAATTCACCTGTTAAAGTAGGTTAAATCTTACCATGGTTCAACATAACAATTATAACTTATTAAAATTGTCTTTATTATTTAAGGATATAGTGTAATCAAAGTGTTAATATTGCAAAACATTTTTTTTTGCAAATTAACATTTATAATCATTTGCCTAGTACGCCAACTGGTCAGGCGGAACTACGACCTGGGATTGTAGTTTACCCAGAGCACGAAGCATACAAGATTTCTAATCGCATGTTATATTCTACACAATCCACGTGTGTCCCAATTACTACTCAGATTGTATAATTATGAGCCTTAGATTGTTAAACAAAAGGTACCTACTGCTTGCGCTCGGTGCTGCCTTTCACTTGTCATGAACTTTTAATATTTTTGTCTCTAGTAGAAGCGCGGCATGCATGCATGCGGCATATTTCGTGCTCTGTAATGGCTGGTATAGATTAGATCCAGAATGCGACAAGACTAGTTGAGCGGAAATTGGGACAGACTTATGTCTAGCAGTGGACTTCAAAAAGCTGGCTATGTGATTTATTTATATAGTTTTGTGAATATGGAACATGTTTTATGGATATTGTTTTGTCCTATAACCTAATATCCGTTGCCTTGCTGTTGTGTTTGCGCATATATGATTAATGTAGATCACTTACATATTAGTCTTTACCTATGATTTTTCTTTATCTTGGTATATTTATCCATTGTCTAGTACCAATAGTTCAAGCTCTGCTTAGTTTGAGCTAGATGGTGTTTTGTGTATGTGATAGAATATTATTTTTCTCCCTAGCCTTTATTATTCCCAAGTCACTTGGGGTCGGCTTTTCTGGTCTAACCGGATTTGACTGGATATCAGTTTTTACACGGAGCGGCTGCCACCTGACCTCCGCAACCCGAAGGCTAACGATACCCTAAGGCTAGACCAGTGTCAGGATATTATAGGGCACTGACTTCCCAATAACGACTGCCATAGATGTTCATGGCAGCCGGAACCAACGGCTTAACGTGCTCTCCGAGGCACGAAGCAGGCGATAATTGTTAATCAATACGCACATAATTTCGAAAAGTCATATAACTTCCGAAAGTCAGAGGTGCGTGACGTGGGTTCGAACCCCAGACCCTCTGCATTGCAGTGTTGGTATCCCCACTGCGCTATCGCTGCTGCTGTGATAGAATATTATTATAATAATAAATAAATATATTATTTACTCGTGTTGGACATATGTAGTTATAATTATAGAAATGATCGTATTATCAACAGTGGTAAGATATCGACAAGTCCAATGAAGCAACACAATTAAATTGCTTATTTACTTTAATTTATATTCACAACACTTACATACGCCTCTAAAGTGCGTATATTTGAAAGATACTGACGCCATCTATCCCTTGCAAGTTTCATTTATTTCTTTGCAGGCAATATTCTAAATTATCTTTCACCATTGCCAATGCGGTGATTGTTGCAAGTGACAACTGAGCACCGTTTTAAAAAATAAATCCGCAAATAGTTAAGTCTGTGTCCTTTGTATCCTTTGTTTCATTGTTTGTAAAGTCCTCCACCAGGCAAAGAATATCCTGCGCAATAACGCAACTTGTAAAAAAGAACGCGACAATTGCAAACTAACCATTCGCATATACGATACAGAGTTTCTCTGTTTACATTTCTTTATAAATTGATGATGTAAGTATATACCTACACTACGCTATTAATGTTACATGTGTGTGTTATAATCCTATTGTTCGGTTCGATATTGTTACTTGTGTACTCACCGCAAAGAAAGACTCCAGCGTATTGTCTTAATTCGGAAGCGGATGGAAGTACTTGCCGCAACTTTCTAAGGAATATTCGATTTTTCTTCTCATCTTCCACATTATGGTGTCTGTAACAAGTAAACTTATGTAGATGTGTGGCACCATTAGAGAAAGAATTCACACATACTATTAGAGAATTATTTACAAACATACATGTACTTACTCACGTTTTGGAGGATCCGAGTTCAAATGTAGTTACATTATTTCCTCTGACGTTTACATTGTTATCTGAAAATCAATTTTATTATATTAATTTTAAATTGACTTATTGCGTCTTGTGGCAGTTTAGGCCGTAGCCCGCCTAATGTAAGTATGTAACCATCAATTAGGCTCTTTAGTAATGTAAGAATACAGCCATGCCGCTGCCCTCCGGAATAGTAATTATAAGCAGGTAGTTGATTCCAATGCCCGGACATACTTAAGACACATGCTGGATGGTATTGTACGAGAAGATTTCCAGGTAGAACGGGTGAACCGTGCTGTGTTATGGAATGGTTCGATTGTAGAAAGGTGACGATGGCATCGGAATTAACTTAATCAGTTCCTGGGTACACTCTTCTTGAGAGGATAACGTCTCTTCGTCGCTTTAGTATATCTAAATCCGTCAAATTTTAATAGTAGTACATATCATAAATAATTGATTTATTAGGTCGGTGTGTCCTCGAATCGAAAAAAAACCGAGGTCACGACCTGCACTAGTAAATTCGTTTAAGCTTTTACCACCATTTTAAAATTTCACAAATAGATTACTCTATTTCGCTAATATTATCTTATGTTTACGCGAATGTTATACCTACATTAAAATTAAACACTTTATACGTATTTTGTCGCGTTGTTAATTTACTTTAAAACACTTTTATTACATAATTTTGAAAACCCTAATACTACTATTATTGAACTTTACTACTATTTAAGCTATTTAATTTAATTGAAAATATTTATATTTAAGTTTACACTTTGCCCCGACGTTTCGGTTGCTTTACAGCAGTTATGTTCACGGAAAGACTAATATGGTAGTTGTCCCAATATTCTGAAGTGTAACTAGTTATTTCAAAGTACCCGAACATAATTTAATCGTTGGTGTTTCTATTTACGCAGAATGAGCTCAAAGTATCATTAAGTCTAGCTGTGTTTTGCTTCTTCTTGGGTTTGACTATTTTAATTACTGGATCCCAAGTGTAAGAGTTTTCAAAATTATGTAATAAAAGTGTATTCAAGTAAAATAAACAACGCGACAAAATCCGTATAAAGTGTTTAATTTCAATCTATTTTGCTATTTTATCAAATCGACATTGTTCGCCGCAAGTTGAATCAAGTAGGCAGAATCGATCGAGTTACTTAGTGCCGCTTTTAACGGAAGGCTATGCAGTTTAGTTTTTATTATTTGAATCGATCGATCTGGTGTCTTTAAGAATGTCTCTAAGACGCCAATTAGATCCAATCAAAACGTACGAAAACAAAGGTGTACTCGCATTACATGGGTGACTCAATACCTTACAATCCCGTAACTGAGCGGTGTCAAGACACCTTTAGCCATCTCTGATCAGTAGTGTGAGTCTGCTGGACTGCCAGTGAGTTATCTATCCTCATACTGGACATCCCATCTACTCTCCGCCTGTTACCTCTTAGGACGCATGGTGCAGGCATCTCGAATTTATCTATCTATTTATTAATTGGTCACGTAGTATATGGTAGGCTAGGGCCTTAGGGTATTAGGGCTGATAACGCTGTAGGTACTGCAGGGTATCGTAGGTTCTTATCATATAATTGTGCGCATACAGTCCGTTACTACTAATGTGACGACTGTACGATGGGCGATAATTTAATACGATATACTTTAAGATAAGTTATATCAATAGAAACAAGAAATAATCGTAACTAATTTATTTTATTTTACAACGACTTATTAAGTCAAGTCAAACACTCAGATTCAAAACAATACTAAACAGCTCACACAAGTTTTTGAACCTTACGCATGCATTGAAAATGAGGTGACTTATTTAAACCAATTAGCCATTCGTGCAGTCAAGTTATCATTCTTTTAGATGCTGGTTGTTTTGGTTTATGGGATTCTCTATATCTTTGCCATAGGTTCTTAAAATCAAAATTCTGAAATTTAGTATACATATATTGTGTGGATAACGTTGTGATTGCAAATTTATTTTACGTCAAGCCAAACTATGTAATTTAACCTGTTCATTCTTAGAATACCAGGCATAATTAAAAATCTATTGTATTTGACTGCCGTGCGGCCGCCGGTGTGCAGCTGCGACCAATAATATGGTACCTACTATAATTATGTTGATCTCTAATAAAATAACTTTCAATATCAAAGCAACTGTTTGTCTATGTGAAAACATTTCAATGTAGATTCGGTGAAGACCGTAAATTTTCAAGTAAATTATATTTATTAATCCTAAATACAAAATGTAAATTATCTAGTGCTACAAAACAACAAACTATAATATTATAATATGAACATAATTTCTGTTCCAAGAACTATTTGGTACGTTAAGTATTAATCTGATGTGTTGTTTATAAAAAAGACAAGGATGCTTGAATTTTGTAATATCCAAGTCAAACGATTTTTCTTTGTGCTTTTATACAGTCCTCACAGATTTTTTTATTTTTTGTATTCCTTATTTTTATTAGGGATTTAAGTACACAGAATCCTCACAGTTTTGGTGGCACGTGTAACTAAACAAAATTATTTTCTCAATTCACTTGTTGTTTGTTATTGTAATTGTTGTTTGATTTCGTAGCAAAACAAGTGGGGAAGCCATTAACTCAAGTTTAGATCTGCTGTCAAAACTTTTTAGAATTGAATGCTTACTTACACGTCCGTTCTAGAGCAGTGTCTTTACTGCGAGATTTCATTTCTCTAGATACCGTCAAACGCTGCATTGTTTGAAAGTATTCCATGCATACGTTTTTCGAAATCGAGAGGCAGAAATCCAGGATGTCCGATACTGTATTCCAAGCGAAAGTTCGTATATGAACTGACATCTACCTGGTGATCTATTATTACAGTTGCAATGTTATCTGTTATGTATTTTTAAGCAACAGTAACTTAACTTGTACCTAAGTGCCTTATAAAATAAACGTGGACTAGAGAAACATATTTTAATTAGTACGGGTTTGTAAAGCGATTCGACCTACAAGTCCTGGTTTAATCAGTTCCTAACTGGGATTAGACCTAGATTAAGCCTGCGAGGATTCAGGAGTCATGTAGTGTTGTCATAAACGAGTGAAACGATAATTATTCGAAATAATGTATAGAGAATTATGTAATTCAATAATAGTTGCACAGTTGTTTACTCAAATTTCGTATTTTGTATACTTCTAGCAAATTTCATATGCCTAATGGTATTGTCAGCATTATTTTTGTCTGATGTAATGTTTAAGGAATACTTCAGATGGTTTAGCAGTCATATTTTTATGTCTTGACGTAAGTTTACGCAAGTTCTTCGGTAAAACAGAGAAAGGCAGAAGTGTGTAACACCACTAAGATATTTTACCTGACATGTTTCTCTGTCTCAACTTATAGGAAATGTCGTGCTGCTACTGAGAATCATAATAAAATCATCAGTATAATAACTAACCCACTGCTGGGCACGGGCCAGTGTGAAAAGTGTTAGGCCATCCTCTACCATGCTGGTGCAATACGGGTGCCATGTGAAGTCTGCCAAGACTTTACATATATTCAAGAACATTATGAAGAATTCTCAGACGTGCCGGTTTCGGCTAAGAGTTATCTATAGTATGATAGAATAACACTTCATCTGAATCGAGAATCGAACTCGAGATCTCACAATCGCTTGCAAACAAAAGCGCCAGCTTATGCCACTAGGACCAACGAAGCAATCTAATGTACTGTTTGGAATTAAATAATGCTTAAAAAAATAAAAGTTGGTTATATAAAGTCTATGTTTTATAATCACGGCGATTCAGCTTAGCAATTATCCTATTATTATTACCCCTTAGTTTTAAGTATGAATATTAGGTAGGTTTCACCTACACCACCTACCGTTTAATTAATTTACTACACACAGTTGGATCCATTGATTTCATGACTTTTAGTTATGTATTTCCATATTAGCAGATATATATTATATAATTCGTGATTGTTTAACATAATTATATCTAAACATTATCCTATTAAACGTCTTCATCAACAAATATACTTGCAAACATTTACTAAAATGCTGCTTATAAACTTTCAGCTTACTCTGAGAATGAGAGGGATTAGTGCATAATCTACCATCCTGGCCAAGTACGGCTTGGCAGACTTCGCACATTCTAGATAACATTAAGAAGAATTGTTAGACACACAGAATGTATGTCTAAAATGTACTTACAATGTTTTCCTTCACCGTTCAAGCGAATAATAGTAAACCACGTAACCATGGTATGTCAGAAGTGGTTTGTGGGAAAATGAAAATAGAGGAACGGACAAAAGTAGGAAGTAAACAGTACTTTAGAATTGATCCATCTTCATGTGGAAAGATAATTAAAATGACAATAAAATCAGAAAATTCTCAATTACTTTTTATGGTGTGCTCACAACGACTGAAATATCACCTTAGGAGTTTGTTCGACGCTGTCCTATACAAACACAATATTATTTTTAGCGCGTTAAATTGTATTTTGTTGACCTTTTCTAATCTGTTCTGACAACAAATGGATTATGTATACATATTTCTAAAAAGTTGTAGAATAAAAGTCATTACACGGGACGAATGTTATGACCAGTTAAAAGCATTGTAAATTATATTAATAACTTTGTTGAGGTGTCAACGAGAAAGTTTTAGAATTAATGGCAAAGGTCGCGATAAGAAAGACGAGCATCGAAGTTCATTAGATTGTTTTGCGTATGACACCGTAAAGATCTTCACTACCCGAGCAGAATCAAGCCGAGCACGTGTAGAGCCATTCGGTTCGCAGCGTTAAGTTTGGGCGCACAGAAAACCTATTTGAAATTCACGCCGCAATTTCCTTTGTAAATACTTATTTTTCTTGTATACCAGAAAATCATTAATATAATATAATATAAAATGTTTACTACCTATATCGTAATATGCGATTACTTCTAGAAAACCGCTTGATGACTCCATCAAATATACTCATATTGGTTGGAAATCGGATAGAATGCGGTAAAAGATTTTCCCTTGCACTCGTCAAGAGGCCGATAGTTGGCGGAGCGCGCCGTATATCAGCCGAATGCTTCAGGCGTGCTTTATGAGTGCACTCTGTGAAATTATTTGAGGTTTCTAAGGTTACAATGCAAATTTAGTTCGTTACGTGTTCATTCGTGCTCAGTTCGTCTAGCGTGAGACACCCTAAAAGGGAATGGCATTTATAGTTATAATATACGAGTTTGTCATAATTGGCCAAATAACTTGTTAATTAATGTACGGTGTGTAATAAAATTGTGTGGTATCATGCATATGATACTGAAAACTGTTATGTTTGCTTAACAACTGCCAATTAATGAATTCTTAAATTTTGGATAAATATATCCCACCAAAAACATTTTCATGTAAAATGTTGCCAAGACGAGACCATGTGACTGGCACTTTCAAAAAGTTATCAGATCTCATATAGAGCCAAGCTTCTAACTCTACAACGCCTAACTTCACAAACTCTACACCTTAGTCAAAATACGTGGCATTTTTGATATCGATTTACATAGACATTACTTGAGACATCCGAAATATACGATATTAATAAAAGAGCTGGCATTGTCAAACATTACCTATGTGATCGTGTTTTCTGCGAGATATTTACATTACAAACAGAATTTAAATAAAAATAGCATTAATAGGTAATATGTTTTGACGAGTAAATATTTTGTATTACCATGTCATTATCGGTTTTTTTTATAATCAAGGGATCCACAACATAGCCCTTAAATATGATTACACATTTTCATGTGTGTATTTACGCGAACAGTCCTTGTTCTTAAAATATGAGAGACTTGACTATTTACCACGGTAACCAAAGAGTGGTGTTATAAAGACCTGCCAGGTTATCAGTTAAACAGTTAAACAGCTTCAAAACGTAAGTCGTGTGTAGGGAGGCTCTAATTAGAGAACTTCAAGTCGATCAGTTACTCCACTAGGTCTGTTGTTATTGCTTGTGTAAAACTACATCATAATATATTTATCTATACGTGTCAAGTTAAAAATAAATCAATATTCTAAAGTAAAACTATATTGGTGATGCACTGGTATTTAATAATTGTATTTATTCTTTTTGTTTTCGAGGCTTATTTTAAGAGTGTTAATCATTAAAAATAACTTGACACATAGACACTTTGCATCGAAGTATTATTAACTCTGAAGAGTAATGTCCAGCAAGTCATGGTATGGTAGTAATCACTAGTAGTATTCCGTAGAAATACTTTATGTTAGTGCGATGTCACCTATTAAAGATTAGATTCTAAAATTATAATTGTTGACTCAGAGACGTAAGTGAGCAATACCTATTGATTCTATGGTTTGTAGACGATTCCCTGTCGGGGAATGTATTTTTGATTTTATCTATATGGACCACATACCATACTATGAAAAGAATACTGCGCGTCGTGTTTCTAGGAACAAAATTATGTATTAAGAGGTACTCGTACCGAAAGACGGATAGCGCTCAATGTAACTATATAAGTATCATATTTATGACACCAGTGTAGTGATGAACATGCTTCCTTGGATTGTATAGAACGTGATAATGCCGGGCTCTGCGACAAGGAAATTCTTAGAGGTGGTAGCGATTTTGGAACAATAAACGGTAATGTTCTATTTCATTGTTATGTGACGTTTAAACATTGCTAGTGAACTGTGAATGTAATACATCTGTGCTGAAACGATGTAGTGTAAAATCGTAATTTTTGTTTGCATCGATAGCGTAGTGTTTTAGTGGCCGTCGCGCCGTCACTATAAACAGATATAGAATTGATAGTATTAATTCGATGTAACGATCTAAATGTTTATACGTTCTATGAATAGTTGTTTGAAGTCTAGTGATTGATTGTAAGTATTAATCACTAGTCTTCAAACAACTAAATTCGTGTATAAATGCAGAAAATACGATTGTATGCATATTATTAATAAACGGTTAATGTGTTGACTTATGATTCATCACAATAATTAAACAATACAATAATTATAAAATATAATTTTTGTTTAATATTGTCTTCTGTTTACGCTTACGTTGTTTTGTTTACGTTGTTTTATCTATTTATATTTAGCAGCCATGGTCAAGGGGTTTCCGTGACCATGGCTGCTGAAAAGCAACCGAAACGTCGGGGAAAGTGTAAACCTAAATATAAATAGTTTTAATAATTTAAATATTTTTATAAATTAGTAAAATTCTATAGTAGTAGTAGTGTAACAGTTTCAAAATTATGTAATACAGTGATAAATAAACAACGCGGTAAAATCCGTATAAAGATGTCTAATTTTAATAATTTTTGTTTACTAAGTTATTATATATTTTATTATAACATTATATTATTATTAAATTACATAACAGGGATATGTGAAAAAGCGAGAGAGTCGTCTGCACAGAGAATACAGGTTGAAAATAATAATAATAAATTATAATAAACTAAATCTAAGATATGAATAATTAATTATCTTTCTGTATATTAAATATATATAGTATTATCATGCTCATTCATATTGAATATTGTACGCTGTCTTTTTATTATGAAAATGTAATTTGTCAGCTCACTCGTCTTAATGTGGAAATTTTTTCATGCGATCTAAGTATCGTGAGATACTTTGGTGTCACTTTACAATGTTAATGTGCTTTTTAACGAGACTTTACTTAAATTAATATCCTTAAATCGTATATTTAATCATGCTTACAAGTATCCACCATTTCAATATAGTTTAGAACATTTATTAGCTTAAGTTTGTTCTTCGAATAATGTAGGTATATATATCAGCTGAGTAAGGTACTTTGACACATTGTACCTTTCTTGTTATAATTATGTATATTACTCATTATCTCTCTGATCATAATGTATACTGTATATAATTAATACAAAACAAAAAAGACAGAATACGTATGCAGAAATATATGATTTAATTAATTAAATAATTTTGCAAACTTTACAGTATGGCAAAATTATGACTATGCTTCAAGGTATAAGCTTGATGTAGAGCAGAGTTAATTTTTTAAAACTTTACATTCAGTATAGGAACTAGTAAAGCTAAGGTTATAAGTGAATAATGTGCATTTATATTTTTATCTGTACGGCGCGGCGCCGCGGCGGCTTGTTGGTCATCTTAGCATTGCTAACAGCCGAAGCGCTTCTGGTTCGATCTGGTACGAGATAAATAGTGGTCTTTGTGACTACTACTCCAATAACGGCAAATCAGTTTAGCAACTGATATTTTCTTGAACGTTGTTGTATCGATGGTTTAAAAAAGTAATATTATGTGACACGGATAATCATCATATGTTACCGGGTCACTTGGCCAGACGAGACATTTACGTCTAAATTGGCACAGAACCAGAAACCAAACGAATTTTTTTACTTGCCAGCTGAAACGTGTTTACGTTTCTGTTCGAAGTTGTCACAAACACTATAAAATCATATCGACAATAATTTCCACATGTTAACTTTGTATTCATTTCATGTTGATAAATCAAAACAATCAACGGCATTAACGGTAAGCCATATTCGTATTGTTGCGGATTTTCGTGAATATTAATTATTATTACTGATCACAGGGACGGAAAGTTATTTATTATCATCAGCAAGCACATCACCCATTTCAGCTGATCCTATATTTACTATAATTTAATATGAGGACTCAATAAAGAATAAACATGTATTAGGAACAAGACAAACGTTAAAAATTTACCTTGTATCGTCTAATTATTATATAATTTTTGCATTTGCATATTTTTACAGTTTGCCTGTATCCAATATGGGCCAGAGGATTTAAGTAATATAATTTAAGGGTAAAAGCTACGCGTAAGAATTTCCAAAAACGCCTGCGTTACGATTGTTATTGATCACAAATACAGGTGTACCTACAGTAATTTGCATCCACTTTATTTAAATTTCTAATGAACAACACATCACTTACAAATTAAATAAAAACACATGTATTTTCACAGTGAAATCTACAATTAAATAGAAACAAAACACTTAAAACTTACCGATTTCATAGCTATTGGCGGTCATGGTGCCCTAACCTTTAGCACTGTACTACAACCGAACCTCGTGTAAAATATAAACCGCGTCGCGAAACGAAAGCGCATCAACGGCGTGAACACATATGTAGTAGATATTGAAAGCACGACTGACACTTTACTTGGCGTGAACGAGAAACCGGTGTGATCTCGTATAACGTTCCTCTAATAATACAATTCGTCGCATGCGCACTGCGTTCAATTGCCATAATAGAAAATACATTAATCACTGGACGTCGAAATATGTCGATGGTATGGCACACAATCGATGCAGTTTCAAAATAAGCAAGTAAGAATTATTCAACACAGAACGTATACGCCGGACGTACGTCGCCCTTAGCGTCATCGCGCACTGTGTTTTCATAACTTAACAATAAATACATTTTGATCTCGTTGCTCATTCAACTATTATTAAATAATATACTAAGTTAACGCATCCAATAACACCATTTATAAACATCTGGTATGTTTACGAGATTTTCTTATTCATTTCAATAGTTATGACAGCAATAGTAAAATTATAATATCTATTGAATTCATTCAATTGCCGTTCGTTGACGTCTTCCATTAGAGAGTACAATTAACAATTAAGGAGTATGGGCGTAATCAAAAATTTTGCTGGCAATTTACTGATTGGAGTGGTATTGTTATAAGTTTTCCACCCACTGCTTTTCCACTCGCCGCTTGTGACGTAACTCGAGGGTACTAAGGAGTCACTTCTTAATTGAGCATGTCAATTGTATAGTAAGTATACGAATACGCGTATAGTGTGTACGGTGTAAGTGATTATGAAACGTACAGCAATAAAGTATTAGGTACTTCTTTCAATTTTCTTATCGGAGTAAAAGTTAATGCTAACGGTATATACATATACGATCGCACAATTACAGTACTTTTTATGCAGCAGTTAAGGAATAGGTTGTTATTATACAATGTTGACTAAAATACTCAATATACTTTATTGGACATCAACTACATTTTAATTAACAAAGAGCAGTTTTATGAAGTTATTTACTAAAGGTGGCTCCGTCTATAAAACTGTAAAGAGGTTTCTATTCAATAGTATAATGGATATAGTGCACGATGTGATCCTCATAAATGACGTCACGGTTAGTTAAGCATAAATATGTCGTTTTCACATCAAAGAAAACTACAGCAGCCCAATGGATTGGACATTGGACTTGTAATCGAGAGAGCGTGGGTTCGAATTTCACCCAATGCGATACCGATGTGCACCCACTCCAGTAAGCATTCTAGCCCAGGTGGAGGAGCTAGGAGCTAACAAGAATAATTTGGAATCCAAATTGCCAATAAAACTTAAAAAATAAATACCTAAACTTACGCAATATCATTAAAACTAGTACAGTAGTAAAGTACTTAACTCCATATGACATGGGAGCAAGTCTTTTGACAGTAGTCATGAACATGGCACAAAGACGCTACTTAGAAGCAATGGAATAAAGCTATCATGGACCATTGAACTTTCTTTAGTTGATATGAGGCCAGATCTTGCACCATAGTTATATTGTATTGAACTCACAATTCGTACCAGTATACGAGTATAACGCAGCAAAACCAGATAAAATACTGCATCCGCTCTTAAATTTTCACTTCGCGTGTAAGTAGTGGCTGAAAAATATATCTCTGCTTAATACGTACTATACCTAATTATTTAATTATATACCTACTTCAGAATTTTGCTTCATGACTAGCATGATTTCAAATACTTTTAACAAACTGATTTAATCATAGTTTGCTATTGATATCTATCGATGCTATAATATTCTTTTTTCATACAACATATGTGGCAAACAGGCTCATCCAATAGTAAGCGGTTGCCATAGCATGAGATTGCTTGCAATGCCAGGAATACTACTCGCGTGTCGTCGACCCACGGAAAATAATTAGAAATGCTTTTATAGAATAAAATTAGAAATGGTATGAGTCTAAGTATGAATTTATCGGGTGAAACGCTTTCTAGACCGAGACCGAGACCGAGACAAACTACAGTATGGGCCAAAAATTTTTGCACTTTTGAAACATGAATAGAAATAAGACTACAAATGTTATTTTGTTGATAATTTATTTAACGTAATAATCATTTAATGAAATTTATTTTTAAAAATGACATCGTCCTAATGTGCGCCGTCTCGTTGTTGGCATTCCTGCAATCGACTACGCAAACTATGGAAAACTCGCTGACACACGCTGCGGGGGGGACCGCGGCATGTCCTCGTGGATGTTTTGTTTTAATTGGGATATTATCGTCGGTTTATTAAGGTAAACTCGACTTTTCAGGTATCCCACAAGAAAAAATCGCATGGCCATGGGATATCACCTCTGCGAGAAATCAATTTATTCGGAAACATTTCTTTGACTACCGGTAAACTCACATTTGACGTATGGCATGTTGCTCCATCTTGTTGCATCCAGGTCCTGCTGGTGTACCCTTGAAATTCATGAAACTACGGCGTGAAAAAGTCTTGCAACATCTTGACGTATTCCGCTGAATTCACAGTTACATTATTTCCTTGATTATTTTCAAAGAAATACGGACCAACTATGCCATTTGCTTGATTTTTTTTTTTTATACAACTAAGGTGGCAAACAAGCATACAGCCCACCTGATGGTAAGTGGTCACCGTAGCCTATAGAAGCCCGCAACACCAGAGGCATCACTTGCGCGTTACCGACCTTTTAGGAAAGGAAGTGGGAAGGAGAAGGAGCGGGAAGGGGGAAAGAGGGTGATTGGGCCTCCGGCACTCTCACTCACCGAACGAAACACAACAGTAGAAGTACTGCTATTTCACGTCGATATTCTGTGAGAGAGTAGTCCTTCCCCGGTCGAGCCGGCCCATTCATGCTGAAATCAGCGAGGCTCTACTGTCGTTTTAGGTGAATGAAGTGGCTTTTGGTGTTTAAGGCGAGGGTTGTCCCTGCTCCAATATCGACAATTATGCTTATTCACGTGCTCATTGATGTAAAAATGGGCCTCGTCCGTAAACAATACATTCTCAAGGCTAAAGAATCGCTCCAGCATAGTGTCAGCCAATAACTTACGTTGAATGTAATCATTTGGTTTCATCTCCTGCACAATTTGAAGCTTATATGGGTGCAGTTTGAGGTTCAGATGCAAAATTCGCCGTAGACTAGTTCTTGGTATTGCCAGAGCCGCCGAACGCTTACGTGTAGATGATTCTGGATCGTTCCGTACGGATATTTCGACATCTCGAATGTTCTCATCGCTTCTTCTTGAACGTGGCCGCCCTGTTTGTTTAATATTCGTTGTCGATCCCGTTTGCTCGAATTTCTCGACCCAAGCTTTGATCAAATTAACACTTGGACACTCACTTACACGGCGTAATCCGTATTCAATTCTAAACAGGCGTCGTACAGTAACGTAGGAATCATTGTTTTTGTAAAATTGTTTTACACAAAAAACACGCTGTTGTCCCGTGAAGCGCTCCATCGTGACTAAAATTGCATGAAGTGACGCATCGTTTCCCGCCACCAGCGCGCCCATCCCACAAACGGTTTTCAAAAAAATCTGCATCCGAAAACTCTCGGTCAATTAGCGAGAAATATCTGCTGTCTAATTTATAATTTGTAATATTGCTTATAAATCTTGCGTTTCAAATAGTTTAATCAATCCGGCACTTACAACCTAAACAGTTATTCATTGAAATTAACCTATTATATACGGATTTTATAGCGTTGTTTATTTAACACTTTATTACATAATTTAGAAACTGTTGTTACACTACTATATAATACTACAATAAAACTTTACTAATTTTAAGCTAATTAAATTATTAAAACTGTTTATATTTAAGTTTACACTTTCCCCGACGTTTCGGTTGCTTTTCAGCAGCCATGGTCACGGGGAGACTCCTTTCGTACTCCGTACATTCGCGTAAACAGAAGATAATATTATCTAAACAGTTATAACAAGATTATTTATTCCGAAGTTCTAAGTTAGTTCTTCAAACCTACTGCTGATACACTGTACCCACTGCAGTTTGCTTCTATAACACTACTTTATAACTATTATCATACAACGTAACAACGAACGTTCCGAGAAAGTGTTTATTATAATAATTCAACTAATACATTGGCTCCATTGTTTGAATGCGCCGAGTAAAGGAATGCGGGTCCTGTTACAGGCTAGATCGCTGCGTAGTTTATGGGCCAGGGAGCGTGAGAATTAAACAACTCATTTCCTCTAAGTATAATGTATCACTGTCTTGTCAACACATAATTATATAAGTATATGTATAAATGTAAGTACAAGTTAGATAGTTAGATGAATAGGAAGATAACTATAGTAGGTGAAGTGATGTAATGCTGTGGTAAATTGTTTTTTGAGAAATATGTCGATAATTAAGTCGAATTATTGTTGTGGTTAGTTCAATAAGCTATTGCAACAGGTAAACAGTTGACAAATTTGTCAAATTGCAAACCACATTCAATAAAGGTCTATTATTGATGGTTACGACAACGCGTTACCATTTTTTAAAGATGTGTTGTACAATGTAAATGCCTTGATATTAGGTGAGTCACCTATCGAAATTCCACAAATGTGTCTATTTTTCGTGATAATGAAGTGTTCACAGTAAAGTGAATTTTAACAAGGTATTCACGAACAATAATTGTCACCTATCACGTATCATTTGTTTGACTAAACAAAAATATGTAAATTCTCACGACGTGTCGACAAAAATGGTCAAATTGTCGACTTGTCACTCGTCGTCTGTCAATATTATCTTTATTGAACAGGGCAGTTGTGTAACTATTTACCATGTATGCGTTATAACCCCCAAATTTAATGGGTTGTAAGAGTAGGTAAATAATGACAAAACAATTATTTTGAACTAGTGCCTGCCCGCGGCTTCGTCCAACCCACGAGAACGCACTATCGAAAATGAAAGTATTTATTTTAATCTATGTGGTAATCGAGAATCGAGAATCTGTGTACCAGTTTCATCCAAATATATACAACATTTATTCAATTATAATACTTTACTACTTTCTGTATACTGTTAATAGCTGTTAACGACCGTTGGCAAGTAAAGTATCATGGAGTAAGTTGGTACCTTTTTAATTCGTAAATGGTTTGCATCGCTACTGCCACCCTGCTGAGCGTTGTAGATTCAAACCCCCACGTGACCCGCACGTCTAAGTGTACTTTGTGTCCCCTTATCGTATGTTTCGTTGGCCTTCATAAATAGTGCGGGAGATGTGATTGAAAAGTAAAATTATGAAAGAAAGCGCGGTCGTCATCAGGCTTTGTCTATGATACTACGATGGTTATAAACAGCACATATTATCACATTGGCTTGCAATTAAATTTGTAAGTTATCGACAACTATTGGCAGTAACTTGAGTACGTAATGTAGTCATGCTGCATAATAATAATATCTAAGCATGCCTTATCGAATAAATAATAGTGATAAATTGCAAATATTTCTTGATGTAGGTAACTAAATAGAATTCAAGATGGTGGAATTAATAGCGCTATACTTACATGAATAATTAAGCTAACGACTACATGGCTTGTAAGGAATACCTAACTGCCGTTGTTTGTTTCATAATAAATGAATTTTAAGCCATTTATCAAGGCATGACCCTGTGGCTGAAGTGGCATTTTATGAACGCAAGCATTTATAACAATTATTCGTATTGCTTGATCAATTTTATTTTTGTATAAATGTATTTATTTTTGTGTTTTATATTTACCTATGTTGCTATTTACCTGTGACGTAAGTCTTTATTTACGGCCTATAGTGACGGCTCGCGTTCGATTCTCCGTTCCCACATAACATTTTTGAAGCGTTTGTTTGCCAGATCCAAAGCTGTTAATTAAACTTTTCTAATATTTAAGTAACAGCATTGCGCCCTTAATAATTATTAATAATATAATATATAGTTTTAATTTATTTTATTTTATGTATAGCCGGCAAAATGTGGAGTTTTATGCATTTCTACCTATCACTTCGCGGATATTGAATCTATGTCGAAACATACGTATATATTTAGTCTCTCTCGTACATTCCTAAATTCATTGATTCAACCGACTTGGCGATCGTTCAAATTAAAAATTATTTTATTTATAATATTCTCGAGCACTGATATTTATGTAAAAGTTGTATATTGTAATTAGATGCAACGATTTCTTTTATACATAAAGCTTTGTATGTGTTTTATAATCATAAAACCAACACGCTGGCAAGCTTACGCAAACGCATAATTAAAAATAAACTACTTGGGAAATCTTGACGAATTCAAAGCCGGAGGCTATTCGGCTACACAAAACGTGTTATTAACGTCGAGGGCACCGCATTGATGGCAATATTTTGTTCGTGTCACGCAGAAACGAGATATCTTTGTGCAGTTGCAACAACTTGCAAACTCTGTGTTCGTTAGGTGCGCCAGCAAAAGGAAGTCATTCCGGCGGTAAACAATAACGCACGGTCGGAAACGTCTTTCACGCTAGACCGGCTCCCGCCTAGTTGGCAAACGGCGAGTCTCTAAAGAGCGGGCAATTTTCGCAGTAACACCCGCCGGATACTGGCTGCTCATTAACTATGAACGCCGTCATCAACGACTCTTCTTCAGCAGAAAAAACGGCGTTTAACAGTAGCACTCTCGACGAATAAACGGTGCGGTGAGGTGCTTTTGAGCGGCCACCGCTACAAAGTGCATATAAATTGCGCTACGGAATTGAAGCAGAGATATGAAAGGAGTAGCAACTTTTGAAAGATAGGCCGTGGGCAGACCGCTTTGATATCCACATGCCTTTCTTAGACGTAAAGAGGATGGTTTACCTAGAAACGTGTGTCTGGAAATAGAGTTGCTACTTAGAAAGGAAAACTATCAAAGCAAAGAGTGCATCACATTCAAGATGACTTACAAAGTGAGTCGTTTTGTATATTTGCAATCTGTATCACACAAAAGCATAAATAACATCACTTTGGTATAATTTATTGAAGGTTTTAAATAAATTGTAACAATGCGATGTATATTCATTGAAATTAAACTACATACTATATACGGATTTTGTTGCGTTGTTATCGCGCAGTAGTTTAATTTATATTATGCTATATACATATGTATATTATTGTAATACATTCATCTACCAGATGTTAGTAATGATTCTAAGCGCAGCTCAGTATACATTCAAATTACAATAGGTTTGAGTGCATATTTGTATTCAATTACTTCATTGAGTTACCAGATTTTACCCGTAGCTTCGCTTGCTCAGAAAGAGTACTTATTTTTCTGGATGAAAGGTATACTATGTCCTTTTCTGTACCCCTGAAAAGGTGTATGCAAAATGCATAACAGACAAATAAACATACTCACATTCGCTTTTACTTATAATATTATTAGTACCTTCACTAAAATATATTTTTTTATACGACTAAAGTGCCAAACAAGCATACTGCCCACCTGATGGTAAGTGGCCACCGTAACCTATCGCCTGCAACACCAGAGATATCACTTGCGTGTTGCCGACCCTTTAGGAAAAGAAGAGGGAAGTAGAAGGAGCGGGAAGGGGGAAAGAGGTTGATTGGGCATCCGGCACTCTTACTCACCGAACGAAACACAACAGTAGGGATACTGCTATTTCACGTCGCTATTCAACGAAACACTACAGTAGGATTTTGATTTGAAGCAATGTAAGGAAATATTTTGACGATAGCAGGTATTTTGCATATTCAGTTTATACCTACGTATGAACAACTTCGCAAATCTTCCTCGCGTTACTTGCCGATCTCACTTCTAATTTGATCTTCCAATTAAACTTTATTTTGACTATCATTGGCTGTAAAACATTTATCTTTATGGACGAAGTTTTCCTTAAAATATAGTAGCCTTGCAAGGACTTATCATTGAAACGGTACATTTAAAAAGTGACGAGTGCCATTTAAATGAATAAATATATGTATAACATTTTAATGTCGAGGTTAGCGAAGTTTTAACGAACATGCTATACTACACTAACATAAAACGTTTATTCCTAAAAATATTCTGCATAGCTTTAGAGTACTTATACCTAGTAATGGTAGACTTGTGGTCTCTCTGAAAATATCTTTTTACATAAATTTTCTCCCAAAATGCTATCTTTGCCTTACAAAATTTCTATCCATACATACTACAATCTCAAATTCATTAGACTATTAACATTAAACTTTCTAATTCGTATTTTATCGCGATTTTATTTTAACGCAGTATTTTGATACTAATGTAATCTTAAATTAAATCACTTTAATATTTAAGTTTACCTGTGACTATCGCCGCTGCAAAACAACCGAACTGTAGAGCAAAGGACAAATTAATATAGTTAAATTGCAAAGTTCTATTCATGCGTGTGTTAGTGTGCACATAAGTGTGTATATCTAATGACATTTCAATTTGTAAGAAATGTCTAAAATTCTATAATCCATAGACTCTACTGTATGATCTAAGGATGGAACAGTGGAATCCATCCTAATATCCAGGTATTAGTATGGATTTGGATTTCTGGATAGCTGATTCAGATCACCCTTAAAGGTAAATATCAGACTCTAGAAGATCGCTGTCAAATATTTTGCTTGAATTAGCCGGCGTTGAGAATTTTTAGGCTACTAACTGTTCCCCACAGTTTCAACCACATTTATGATTACTGCGCCGCTCTCGTGACTCGGAGCGTGATGTTATATAGCCTATAATAATTTTGGATAAATTAGCTATTTAACTGTGAAAGAATTATAAAATTTAGGATAGCAGGTTTTATGTTTTTAAATTACACACAAAAATACAAACATACAAAATACTAATCTTTTTGTAATATTGGTATTATAGATTGTAAACGCATTAGGTAGGTTTTGTAAAATACATATTTTTGGAATTATGTTGACATATGATGCAATGCAACTAGAAGCCAATTTATATAGGTTGAACATACTAACAAAAATACCCTTTCATAGTTTTCCAGATCGAAACAGGTATTTTCTAGTAAGAAGAGGAGACGCTACCAATACACTGCTAAAGTTTGGCCAACTATATAAATTCTAATTTAATATGTAGATATCCTATAAATCATTTAGTGAATCTTCATTTATACATGTCACCAATAAAATTCAACCCAGATCTATTATTAGTTACATTAAAATAAGCTTACGTATTTCAAATTTGTTCTTTCTAATGCAATCGGATGTAATGACGTAAAGCCCTTTATAAGATAGCCTGGATTCAACCCCTCAGTAAGTTTTTTAAACTAAACGGCACGTTTGAGTGAGCTAAACTATTTTACAAGGGTTGTATAATAGAACCGTGGGCGGCCGTCGATTTGTTCCTAGGGATTTTCTTGCGGTACGTAAAGACATCGCGACGTCGACTTGAAGAATATTCTTATTTATCAAAGAGTTCAGCTCTCGAATAATGTTTGTATAGGCGACCGAGAGTCGTATGAATAGTTATTGATTTTGAAATAGTTTCCTCGCATCGTTTTGAATACGACATAAGTATTCACAATCTGCTGATTACGTGAGATAGACTGAAAATGACATACGTTTTAATAGCTATTGGGAATGTATTAAGATTTAAGAGTCATGAAAATAAAATGAAAGCAATGGATATGAGAGCATTGAAAAGCAAAATTAATTAAGCAGTATAATATTTAAAATGTTGCACTCAGACATGTCGTGGCAACGAACGAGTGTACGAACTGCACAGATGCTGTAGTGGTTTAAGTGAGCCTCTCGCCGCTGCCAGTGCGCCGAGTGTTCGATCCCCACACGGGACAAACATTTGTGTGATACACAAATTGTGGTTCTGAGGCTAGGCCTTCTTTGTGTCTGTTATTTTAATGTTTGTAAAGCCCCTAACGACACAGGGATTAATCAAAAACATATATTTGAGCTGTTTTCTTTAGTACTTGGTAGGTACAAATGTATATACATATTAACCCTATGGTAGGTGCTCAGTACTTAGGCAATTTTAACTTTTGTGACATTTAAATGAATTAGAACCTATGCATTATATAATAAGATCATCGGGTAACATTTATTCATACTTATCTATATGTATCTATAAATATAATAATAAAAAATTCCACTACTACCAAATCTCTCAACTTTGAAAGTGTTATCATCCGACGAATACATCCATACATATGTAAACAGATGACTTGTTGTCATACGATGAGCTTTCAAGTGATATTTTTCTAGTCAATATGATTCAATGTTACTCTTATTTTTTAGATTGTAATGGTAATAAAGTCTCCGGTATGACAGCCAAGTCTTTATTTTACAATCTGAGTAATAAAGTAAAACTGAATCATAAATTAATAATTTTATTTACAACCAATGTTTGCTCCATTTTTCTATCTAATAGAAGAATTTGTAATAAAAGTGTATATCTATCTATATACACATACATACAACAAATGAATCGACTATTGTGAAGAGGCGAACTGTCATAATATCTACTTGAATGATTAGCGATGTTAAAAATGTACTAAAAATACACATCATTATTGTTCATTTTGTCATACATATACAAAATACAGGATTCAATTTTGATACCATCGCTCGTGCTCGATATTAATCTTGCTTATATTGTTCTATTATCGAGAGGTATGCCCACTATAAAGGTATCCATACATAATTAATTACTTGGAGTGTGATTGTACCCTAGCAAAACATAGCTATTGTCTTCCCGCACCCTTCGGTCATTGGTTCACGTAGTGGGAGGCGCTATATTTTCCAGTTCGTGGTTATCACAGAAGTTTTCTTTTCCAGCTGTTATCGGTTCTCCGAGCAATGTGGCCTAACTAATTCTGTAAGCTATGGCGGTACTTTGGTTCTTTTACGAATTTTCTCATTCCGTATTTTATCACTTACGGAAACTTTGAGTAGGTATAGTATCTTCTATAGCCTGTTGAGTGATGAAGCTTACTCAAGCTAGCAATAACGAGTGCTACAGCAAATATGATTTTAGCAAAATTGTAGACATCGAGTTTTGTTTGTTCAAATAGCTATAATAATATAACAAATGTGGAGTGGTGTTATTCTGCCTTACGGATCGTCGTTGTCAACTTATGCGTAAAATAGACATATATAAACTATAACTAGTTTATGTAATTCTATCACTTAAATACCGAATACATACATATATAAGGTGTAAACATGTGATGAAACAAATCTTGCGATTTTTAATACCTATAATTATTGCCGAGGGTAGAAATATCAGCTCCTTGTTTTAAATTTTGATACTATGAGGAAGTGCTACTTAATCTAACCAAATTTTTTTACGCCGGATTCGCTTCGTCTATAAATATACGAAGAAAGATACATTTTGAATTTTAAATGCGATTTGAAGCGATGATGATTTGACGTATTTCAAAGGGCGTCCATAATCCAATTATATCATTTTACTATATTTGAAACTCAGTCTTCGTTTTTTTACTATAAAAAATATTAATGCAGCATGGTGACAACAAGTTTGTGATTACAACAGGATAATATTAAAGACCCTCATTGTGATCTGAATATAATATATACCCTGACTTATTATATCCATGTTAATTATTTTTATGGTAAAAATATCAATGAGCATTATTTTTCTTTTACCAAAAATATATTTAATTTAAAAATACATGCGTGGGAGTCTTGGGGATTGCCGATAGAAGCGAGTTTCACGCTTTTTGTTCACCCAAAAAGTACACATATATACACAGTATACATATATGTAGCTCATGGAAAGCGTTCGGTTTTTTTGTTCATCCAAAAAGTGCTCAACACCCAAGAAGTTTTCACTTCAAAAATTAAATTAATTGACTTCTTTCTCATATAATTTCGAAATGTGTAAAGAATACAAAGATTACTTATTTATGTCGGGTACATTGATACAAACGAACATAACACCGCTAAAGGAAAAACGTGGAGCACCTGTGTCCACCACACTCACAAAATAACTTTCAAGTCCTATAAAAATAAATTATTCTATTGCCGTCAAATTCTGCCACAACGGGCAAATAAATCCAAATTTTCTGACAAATGCAGCACCGCATGGCTCGGGAACCAAAGCCCTGATAGTCATTAAACGTAAGTGCAATCACCTTTTTCCACTTTAGTAAAACTATAGTCAATGCATAACTAATAAGTTGAAACTTGTGTAAGAATTCGCATTGTTAGAAAACAAGCATTGTTTATCAATCATTGTTATACATATTTTAAAGCATTGTGTATTGTAGATATGGAATGAATAAACGTTCACTTCTACTATTTATTAAAAGGCAGGTATACATCTGACAGTACGAAGGAAAGGAACTTTCAAGGTGTTTTTAGAGTGAATGCAGAATATAATACATAGCAAGTGGAAATGTCTGATAAATCTCTATCTATCTAGCAGTTGTGAGTCGTTATATGCATGTCTTAGGTGCTCATCTTATGATTCTCTCTTCTGCCATTTATGTAAGCAAAAATAATATCTGGTGCGTCTTCATACGTTCACTGAGCTCATAACTAATCGCGAACTTACCAACTACGTGCACACGCCGAAGGAACTTACTCTAAAAATAAATTCAAAGTTTTTAAAAGTTGATATAGGTGGTGAAGGCATTTGGCTTGAAGTCCGAGGATGCGGGTGCGGACAGGTGGGTGCGGAAGTGGAAGCCGCCAATTACAGAGACGCTTCCACAGGTTGGGATGGCTATTCGGTTTTTCGATATTTTATCGAGCTCGCCTCGCCTCGATGTCGCCCGCATCACCTGCCACAAAAAAGATCTAGATTAAATTCAAACAATACGAGCAATACTTTTAGTCCACTGATAAAATGAAGCCACATAGTGTTATTTTCTAGAAATTCTAAGTATTAATACACTTCTTCTTATGTTTGCAGTAGTATATTATTATATTAAAAACTTATGGTACGCGCAGTGTTAACTAAAAACATAAAATATTTGAACAGTGATATACCAATGGGTGACGCTGGTGATAATATAATATTATATCACATACACACAAGAGGATTCCGGCGACTGGGACCGCAATTAACTCGGACCGTGGTCCCAGTTGCCGGAATCCTCTTGTGTGTATGTCCATGATCCATTTAATTTTAATATTTTTCTTCCGGCAACTGAGACCACCCATAAATAAACACAAAAATCTATTGTTCAAGCCAAAAACAGTACAGTTTATGATATTTTTGAATCAAAGAGTTTTCTTTAATTATTATACATTATTTAATGTTATTTAAATTTAAATTATATATTATTTAATGGATAAGCATACATATATACTTCTTTTTGTAAATTCGTACATATTATACATAGAAACACCAGACCAAGACAAACATCCATGTTCATGAAAACAAATATTTGACTTGTGCGGGAATCAAACACGCGACCTCAGGGGTGGCAGTCGGTTACACAAACCACAACGTCATCGAGGCCGAAAAATAGGTCGGGGACCATTACTTTTTATTATAATTTGCAAATATTATGAAACTACGGTAACACCTATTTGATGAATTTTTTACTATTTAGAAGGCCAGGCGTAGGGTAACTTATCGATTTCGGAATGCAATATATGCATATGATCTATAATTAAAAGGAATGTGTTACCTTTGTTCCATTTGAGACCAAAATCAGTGCGAACAGCGGACTCTAAAACACGCCAAGCGGTAACGTGGTAAGCCGAGACGACCATGTCGGGACAAATTAGCCGGTTACAGCCTGGCCTAAACAAGTGCTTATCAGGGAGACGTGAATGAAGGAGAGTTAGGTCTTTGCTCTGCGGTAAAACAAAAAGGTCTGAAAATAAAAATAATAGTAAATAACATACGAGTATAATCTACAACATTTTGTATAACTTGTATTTAGTTCAAAATCTATCGAAATAGTTTATTGTATGATAATACTAAGTCATGAAATATTTAGTAATTTTGGTCACAAAGTAAGAGTTGTGGATGTCAAAGTTTAACCGTTAGTGAGTTTACAAAATTTACATTTAAGTAAATTGCTACGCTCAGGTTACAGATTGAAACCATGAAAAGACATGTACAAGATAATAATAATTTTACTTAAAGGAATCAAGTATTTAATGCACGAACTTTTACGTTTATTTTACATAGAATAGTATCCAATACATCCAGCCGTTTTTATTACGAACTTTCTTCTAAAAGAGGTTTAAGGTATTATACCTTTGATACGGTCCATAACACTCAGGCTTTTGTCTGCTTTTAACTTCATTCCCGCGTTTCGGAGTTGCAAATATTTTTTAATCACGTTAATAAAAAGATAGAATGATAATTCGCCTTTGTTCGAGTAAAATGTTGTTTCTATTATGGAGTACGTACTTGCCGCTTTAAGAAGCAAAAGAGCCAGTTTTGAAAATATTCGGATATATTTATTACTTTGGATAATTTAGGCTATTTTCATTAAGCTACTTATCAAGCTTATCATAAATAGAAAATCGCTAGCCCTTTTAAAATCACTTTCTGATAAACATTCTCACCAAAGGTACACATTTCACGTTTTAGCCATAAAGCCTATTGGCAGTTCTGACAACGTGTTTTTATACATTAAATATTTAAATTTATTCCGCATTTTATTTGCCGGCCCTCAATTACCTATTTCAAAAACAAAACAGATATGTAGGAAATTCTCAATATGACCTGTGAATAAGTGCTCCTATGTTTGGTTTTGTGATGTTGTTCGCCCTATGACCCATATTGGCTAAACGTGTATGATAATCTGCACTGATATAAATTGTACTCTAGATGGTGCCATTTTTATATAAATCTAAGCAACGGACTAAGCGTACAACTTGCCTGGTGGAAAGCAGTTACCGGGCTCTATGATCACTTGTAAGGCCAAGGGTATTAAGTCACGTTGAAAAAAAGGCTTTCTGCTGGCAATACAACCATTTCTTAAGGAGCCTGGCAACCCTACTTACCGGGAATCTTCTGCAAGGTGAGAGGTAATTCCCGACCGGACTGCTCAAGTTTGAGAAAATCCCGAGCTTAAGCGAGGATCCCTCTGTGCCCTACCTCTTGAGGCCATCAAAATATTTAAATATATTTATGGAGTTCGAAGCACGATGGTATCTATTTTCAAAAAGGAACCAGTTATCGTGACGGGTATTGAATATTTTAAATTGGAGCATTTGTCATGTTTTCTCAATGGAAGCATGTATTCGTAAATTGTTGTTGGAAACTACTACTTGCTATTATAGATGCTCTACTTATTTACTCTAGATAAGCTAGAACGCTTGTGATAAGAGTGGATTCACATCAGTAGTGCAATGAGTGCGATTCAAACCTACGACATCTTGATCCTTAGTCCAATGCCTTAACCTTACCTAAACCTTATACATTGAGTGAGCTGCCCTAATACTAATTTGAGATATAGATAACTACTATAGTGTACTATGTAACTTGCACTAAGGAATCACTAACACGCTGTTTTATCATATTCGTGCATGTGTATAATACTTTAGTAAGTGTTCTTACAAGTTAATGAAAAACAAATAGTGCTACTAATGAATAAATGATTTATTTATTTGCAGAACATAGGTTTTTTAGTTAGAAATAAATATTGTCGTTGCCACATTTAGCCAATTTCGGCATGCAAATATTATTTTCACTACAGGTCCAATTTTTTTATAAGGATTAGTTTCAATTTTATGTATCATGCATTGAGTATATATTAATACACATTATAGCTGTAGTCAGAAACATCAAATATTATCATTTACAGGTACTCGTCATAGAGTTTATGAGAAATGTTACTATTACCTTAAAACTTATATAGGAGTTTGACTTTGTTCGACAATGAAAATACGGAGAGAAATGACAAACGTCTATATTCATTATTTTGTTTTAGCCAAACACAAAAGACATTTCTACGTTTTTATTTCGGATACATTCCTTTAATATATTATAAACATCGTCAACAATTCCACAATGATCATAACCAATGTAATTTTCATGAGTAAATAGTAGATTCATGAGTAGATGGTAATTAAATTTGTTTTTAAACAACAATCATCCATGAAATTAAATGCAATTCAAATCAAACTCCTATAAAAATATTCTTGGCAGATATCTAAGTAGCTATTTTAATGGCCAGTCCCACAACTAACAAGTAAAAGTTATCCGAAAGACAAATCGCATGCTGTCTCACTATTGTTAGGTTAAAGAAGAGAGATCGCGAGAGTTTTATCTTATAGATAAATGTTGGCCTAGTGCGGGTTGGCAGACTTCACATATCTTTGAGAACATTATGTAGAACTCTCAGACATGTAGGTTTCCTCACGATGTTTCCCTTCACCGTTAAAACAAGCGACAATTAACTATTTAATACGCATATTACTTCGGAAATTCAGAGATTTTATTTCAGAGCCTTGGGTTCGAACTCGAGACCTCTGTGTGACAGTTCCTACTAGGCTATCGCTGCTACGGTAGCCTATATCTTATTCTGTAACCCTGATAACGTGTAAGCGCTATTTCATGATGATCGGGTGAGTAGTTAAGGTATAAAAGCGTTCCAAACAAACAGATTCACATTCGCATTTATAATATTAGTTGGGATTTGTTTGAATATAAGTAGAAACAATCTATACTTTTATAAAAATGTTGGTCTGTATAAAAGAAGTTATGGGATGAAACATTAGTAGGTTAAAGGAGCACATGGTAACAACTTATCGCGTTTAATTAAGCTTGGGGCCCGTGCCTGTTGGTAAGTGTTGTTGCTGTCTTCGTTAATTACAACCACGAGCTTATTCACAAGTTGAATGAAATTCCTTTCGCGATCAATATGGTTGTTAACATTATTTTCTGACTAGTACAGTTATTTTTAAATTTAGTTTTCAATTCCATTTTGATATCATGCATGGCTATTTAATTATTATAGCCTTTTCGTTGTAACAAATAGTACAAAAGTACTTATTAAGAATTTTAAGGCTCAATATTCTCTTTTATTACGAATCATGCTATCAAATAAGTTCATGCCATGGTCTCATTTGAATAATAAGAAAAAGGAAAATTTGTATTTTCAGGGCACTGCTCCTTTATAGAAAACCGGTTTAAGACTAGTAGCATTGTTATTGCATATTCTTTTTATTTGTTTTGCCAACATTAAATATTTTATACATTGAAGTAATACTGGGTGTGAGGGACAGTGTACCGAAAACTGAAGTAGTAGATTCAGACCATTGTTCTGAGTTACAGTTTCGTCAGGGAAATCCCATTTTTACCTGCAATTTTTAATTTTTTTGACTTTGTATCATAACACAATGCATAAACCATCCATTTTATTAAATAAAAATCAATGAATACCACATTTTACTAAAACACAGCAATGTAAATTGTCGTGATTTAAAGCGTGAGCGTTGCGTTGTATCGGTAGCAATCCATTGCGTACCGCGTAATTATATTAATCAATATAAAATGTTTCGTCTTGCGTTTTTTTATTAATAGTAGATTGCGTCGCGAGAATGACGTGTTGCTAAAGTTTTCGGTACGGCGTCCCTTTCACCCAGTATACATGGCACAAAATGAATTTCTGATACATTTACCAATTATAGGCTAACCATTTTCATCGGCCAATAAGAGTTTCAAACGCTCACTTGCTTTACCTTTGCATTCCTTCCCTCTCATTCTATTTATTTAGCCGTCGTCACACCATGGCCTGTCATGCAGCAGAAGTGCTGGTCGTATATCACGAAACGCCAACCTGAATAACATATACCGTCAGGCTCTTATCACCGCTGACGTTCCGGCTTAGCTTGAATCTCACGGCTTGGTACGCGACGATGGCAAGAGACCAGATGATATGTCATTACTGCCATGGAAAATGGGTAGGCCTTTGGTGTGGGATGCAACTTGTGTCGACACTCTTGCACCATCACATCTTTCTAGCACAGCAGGTTGTGTTGGTGCTGCTGCTGCATCAGCGGAGACGCTCAAACGGTGTAAATATCAAAGCCTTATTGGTGAGTATATATTTAAGCCGTTTGGTGTCAAAACGCTGGGGCCATGGGGTCCAAGTGCTAGGTCTGTTTATAGAGACCTAGCTAAGCGGCTCATCGACGCTTCGCGCGACCAGAGGGCTGGTATTTTCTTTGCACAAAAAATAAGTATTGCCATTCAACGTGGCAATGCTGCCAATCTTCTGGGCACGTTGCCAATTGACGACGATGCGGAGGAATATTATGACGCTTCTTAATTTTGAATTTTTATTTTCTCTTTAGTTTATATTTCTTGTAAATATTTTGTGTATATATTATGTTAATTATTTATTTAAATTTTTTTTTACGTGGGTGATTGCATTGAAGCATACCCCTCCGTGGGGGGCGGGCGGAGGGGTTATGTTGGACTCACCGGAGCAAAAAAAGATGGTGACTAGAGGCATTCCGGTAATACCGACTAAACTTACCACGGTGTTCCTCGACAAAACCGCGGCGCCCGCGCGAATCACTTTCACATGCAGTCCCGACCTCGCCGAGATTTCGACTTGCTGCCATATGAAACGGCAGGTCAATACGCGAAAATACCTAGCCTTTGGTCACCACTACTTTAATCCCTACTGTCCCCCTATCTTCTTCTTTGGGGACAAGACCTGTCTATAACTGGTCCCGGAAGGTGCTCTCGGGCACTGGAAGGTACAGCGGCTCCTCTATTATAACCTAACGGTTGGTGTAGGGGAACGCTATATCATAAACTGGGATAGTCGTAGAGGAAGGGGATGTCCCCCTATCTTCAGGACCCGAGTAGATAGGGTTTCGGGGGGAGAACTACGGGTCTCCCCCTTTGGACCAGAGTACTGCGGGGTCAGGAAGCCCACTGCGCCTCGAAAGGCGTGTTCTATCGACCGCTGACTAGAGTGCGCAGTGCCTGACATTGGTGTTGGACTCGCAGGGGTATGTGGTTGGCCGCTGAGGACGACATGTTCGTTTGCTCGGCAAGCACGTTGCGTTCGAGCGTCGGACTCAGACGCGGCCAGGGCGAACCAGTCGGTCGCATGAGGCACGGAGTTGCCTTTAGCGAAGTGGCAGTGTGGTTTCACTGCCGCAACGCAGCTCGGGAGCTTGCCTGCTCAGCAAGTAAGAGTCATAGCTGGAGTGACTCGGGCCACACCCGGCTTGTAGGCCTATTTGGGTAGACATACGGATGTATGTCGGGAAGTGAGCGTGCCTTACACAGCTCCGGTACCATACTGGAGATATGGGAGGCGGCTTCTCTTTCGGCTTCAGCGAGGTTATCGTTAGCAACTCCTTGAGTTGCGAGTAGTGAGCGGCTTTATTGCTCCGGTACCTATCTGGAGAATAGGTAGTGTCACTTGGGCACGAGGTAGCTCGCTTACGAGACCCGGATCTCTGAGGTTAGGGTGGAGAGTCGGGATTTGGGGACAAGACCTGTCTATAACTGGTCCCGGAAGGTGCTCTCGGGCACTGGAAGGTACAGCGGCTCCTCTATTATAACCTAACGGTTGGTGTAGGGGAACGCTATATCATAAACTGGGAAAGTCGTAGAGAAAGGGGATGTCCCCCTCCCCCTTGATGGGGAGGGACACGATACAGAGGCGCGCGTGGGAACACGCACGCCTCTCGGAGCTCTAGGGTATGCTGTTGCTAGCAATCATGAGGTTCGGTAACTACGGTACAGAGACCTCTAACAGTAAACACAAACGTTAAAACTGTGTAAATACAATTCCCATAAATAAGTGTTAATTGAATTGAAAGTTTGGATGACAATCGTTTTTATTGGGCTATGGTTAGTCAATGCAGATTAAGCTTAATTTGATACATCACAGAAACAAAGTACACATGTAGAGAACTACATAGAAATTTATTTACAAGCTTGGTCTTTGCAAAATAGGTACTTCATTCGTAGCGCATAATTCAATTACCCATTAGCATCATTGCTAAACTGCGTATATAATCGTCGAGGAACCCTTACCTCAAAATACAGCCACTAAACTGCCACTCCGATGTAACTACTCATACTACAATTTGCCGATGGTCCCACAACCACTAACGTGTGGTCGTAATGTGGTCAATATCTGCGACGACACGACACGACGACAATTTCACATCTACATAGCACTAAAATGGTTGGTCACAGGAGTCGCACTACTGATGTCGGAATGTGGTACTTACGAGTAAATATGGAAGTTCTAAGTATCACTTACAACTGAAATGAGTTCTCGTAACGTTTATGCCATTAAATCATCTATCTATGAATACTATAATAAAACTGTAACGGTACTGGACATATTTTTACATTGGACATATTTTAAAATCAGCGCCAATTATTTAAGGGATAATAATGACTTTAAAATTTTTTGTCTATTTGACTGGTTCTGCTGATGTCACGTAAAAACTACCAAACGGATTATTGTACGGCGGATTTTATAGGTAGTTGTCGGTGGCATATAATTCTGTTCTTTAGAACAAATGATATTGTGTATTGTAATCCCTGTGAATGACAAAGTCACGGGCAAATGTAGGTTCTATTAGTATCTCAAAAAATTGTGTAGTAATTTTTTTGTTATCAGAATTGGGTTCTATAATAAAATACATATGTACTTTTATTTACACATAAAAAGGAGTAAATAATTCGTGCTTGCAAAATCGCTAGCGTTTCTTGACAAACCTGACATCACAATGTTTTATCGTTACATGTATATCGATATGGTTAACACATAAAGCGTTAATGAAAAAAAATCATTTCGCCTCGACTTCGGCTTCCGTACGCCGAGGGACAAATTAAAATATTTGTGTATTAAATAACGTACAACATACACTGCTATAAGTGATAAATAACCAAATATAAACATGGAAGTAAAATGATATACGATACGGAAGTAATATTAATTGACAGAGATTGATTATTTATTTGTTTATATTTCAGATGTTGATTTATGTATCCATACTGTACCACAACAATTACGTTGGCTGCAAAACATATAGACCATAACTGGCTGGTAACACTAGATATAGGATCTCAATGAGTTTACATTTTGTTATTTTATGAAGTACCTAAAGCGGAAAGAAACAATAGGACTCCAAGCTATAAAATTATTTTAAATATGATTCGTTCATTTATGTTAAAAATTTATATGGTTCTTGATCATTAGTTTCTGATTTATAACGTAATGATTTTAATAATAATGCGATGTAGGTACATTTGGTCATCGATAACATATAATTATAATAATATAAATCGATGTTTGTCTATGTTTATCTCATATTATGTAGACTAGTGATTTATATTATATTGATCATTGATATATTGTTCTAGTTAATTGACTGTAACTTTTTTATTTCAGGGTAAAACAAATTTGTCATTGCACCAATAATTCCCATTTTTTGTAAGAATTGGTGCAACATTTTGAATTTTTTTAATTTCATTCCGCTTGCACGTAATTGAATTCTTATTTGTTGATTATCTTTTACACTTTAGGTTTAAAACAAAACATTACTTGGAAACAAAAATGTGCTATTTGTCAATGCGTGCTAATGCGTGTAACTTATGGGAATTAAAGCATTCCACCCAATCATGCCCCAAATTATTATGTTTGCGGTTTTACAGCTTATTTGAGTTTAAACTACAGGATCCTTTATAACACAGTAGAGCAAAGGATTCAGATGGTGGTGGTGATAACTACGTACCTCATAGCTGTATCACTACTTTCTATAATTTAGCTCCCATTTTACCCGTAGAGACTAAATCACGTGTCCGTGCAATCTAGTTAATTGAAACTGTAGCGTTTTCACGATAAACGACGTGTGAAAGCAGCTCGGTTAATATTTTGGCTTTTAATATCTATATATAAAATAGATAGTCAGTTGATAGTTTAGTAGGTTTGCCTCATCTGTTTGGCTACCAATATTCTTTTCATTTTGTTTTGTTTAGTAGCTGTAATAGAGATATATTGACATCAAAAAAAATTAATTAAAATATTTCCTTTTAATGTAATTTAATATATGTTTTCTCAATGTTCGAATTCAAACTACTGGGCAAACACTAGTCTTTTATAATTTCGTGTTACATGATTCATGTAATCGGAATTAACACGATCATGCTGTATTTACATACCTTTGCGAAGCAACTGACTTTTCAGTTTGCTTAAAAAATACCTAATATAATCGCGTTAATTTCCGTACTGGATTATTTAATTTTAAGCCTATGGTTAGATGTATAAAATATCGTAAAATGTTCGTAGAAAAGCATTTATATTGTTTCTTAAAGTCGTTAGAGGTAAACAGAGGATTATTGAAAGTAAAATAACCCAATGAGTATCAGTTACCATAATGATCAATTTTGCCTCGCATCCCTTAATTAACATTAAAGGTTTCAGGGATTTAATTATTAATTAATTTACTCCGTCCGGTAATACACGGATAATTTATTATCAACAAGTGCTCATGAGAAAGTGCCTGTGGTTGCTACAATAGGCCATTTAACGTAACCGTAAGGCACACATATTTATGTCTGATATTATTTTGTATACACTTTTGCACACATAATCCTTTGATTATGTGTGCAAAAGTGAAAAGAGATCATGTCAAGCCGAAGCTTATACATATTTTATTTTAGGGTTATAATGTTTTACTTTTTGACCTACGAATCAGTATGAATGCTAACGGCATCAGCTTGTTGAATTTATATACATACATACATAGTCTCGCCCTTTTCTCGCTGAAGGGGTAGGAATAGATGTATTCATCGACATTTTGTTTTATTCTATGTCTTATGTTATAGCAGGCGAGTCTCTCGCCGTCAATCACATATCCCAATAACACCTAACCCGATTCGGAAATCGATTTTGAAACATCAATTATTGCAGTCGTATTTAAGGCTGTTTAATTCGTAAGTATAACATAAACCTACAATCCAATATTTATTAACTACTTTGTATCATGCGTGGTGACAAAAAGAACACTATATTTTTATCCCAGATAGCGCTAAAATGTCACTTTGCTTTCGTGGTATAAGTTAGACCAATCACGAAGTCTCAGGCTTGATTTCCGGGCAAGACAATGTTATTGATTTCTGTTAATTAATTCTTCGCACGATATCTAGTAGCCTTGTTCACGGCAATGTTCTGAGGGACCTAAAAATAGCTGGCAAAATGTGGGTGTAAAACACCTTTTTTTTTTTGATACCCCAGAAAAATGCTTGATACACTACCCGCCGGCTAGGGGACGACACCGGCGGCGCGTGTGGGACTCACCAGCCGAGCGCTGGTATACCCACTAAAAAACCTGGAGTGTTCCCTCTCTCACCCAATGGGGGGTTGGGCCAGTTGGGAGTCTGAAAAGATTCATCCATAGCAGGCTCCCCCGTGTGGGTGTAGGCCGGGTCAAACGAACCCGACCACCTCTTGTCCCCGGGGGAGAGCAATTCAATATTGTCTCCCCTTTCGACGTTAGAAGGCGCGCGGGAACACCGCGCGCGCCCTCTGTGGGTTCTTAACTCACGGGTGGCAGGGTCCCCTGAGGTCTTGCCACCCAGAACCCTTCGGAGCCAGGACTTCAGAAATCTGTTGTTTCAACAATCATAGTATAGCATCACAGGAAAGTAATTTCTTTTATTCCCATTCCTATATGTATTTTAGACAAATCAATATTCAAATAAGATATACTTTAGCATAATAGAATATAACAATAATGAATAGAACCATATAAATACCTAGTAAAGCGGCATGTGAATATGTTCCATTGAAAAACTAAGCATAAGATTTATTTAGAACGCGTGGAGTATAGCGATATGTCGCCGGCCCCATGTCCACTACGAAATTAAATTAAGCATAAAACGTATTTTCCTTTATTGCGCTGACTTTATACAAAATGTCGAGAACGAATAATCAGGCCTATTTACATTTTGCTTAGGCCCACCTGACGCCAGCTAGGGAAGAGCAGCCGGCAGCGGCTGTGGCGGACTGTGTACCTATCATGGCAAAGTAAATATTTTAATTCCACCCGTTATAATAATAAAATCCGAAGTTTAGCGCTCGCTAAAATTTAACCGTTTAAATGAGAAATTTTATATATGGACCAGATATTTTATTGTCACGAGATGGCGCTCAGCCGAATCGTGTATAGTAAAGTTAAATTAAATCCAGTCGTGTCTCAGAATGTAGAGTATAAAATTGCGTCGTCTCCGCGGCTGTACGCTATGAAACAATAAGTATTCATATTGTGACGTCACTCGTGCCGCATGGAATGAACATTTCGGCTAGATATAACACGTGCTTAATGTGTTTTTAATGTATACTTCTAAATATTCGAGGAGTTATTGCGACTACCACCGGCATATACAAATGCGACGAATTTATTGCTGTACCTACTAAGAGTTTACATAATGTACATAATTTATAATGATTAAATAATATATATCACGCACACAAAAAGTGCTAAAAGTGGTGTCAATAATTAAGTATACACATAGTTATTTGACAACACATTAACACGAAAGTCAATAATAGTTGCCAACTGATCTAATTAGACTAAGAAACATTTAAAATTGCGGCTGGAGTGAGACGAGCGAAAAAGACAAATGTGTTTCAATTGTCCTCTAGACAAAGCCCCGAAACGTTCGATAACAAATCGTTAAAGGCATTAGAAGCTATTAAAGCGGAAAGTGGTGGAAAAATTCAGTGGATTTCTATGAATTTCGTTTACAAACACTTTTATCGTCGGACACAGCATTGTATTGCTATACTGGACGCGGAGCTATGGCTCCTTGGGGCTGGGTTACCGGTTCACCTAACAAACCGTAAGCGACTTATGCGATGCAAGTATTGCATTGTTAACGATCTTCTAACATACACATAGTACACTGTACACATGTTTCCTCCTTTAATTATAACTTGTGTTGAACATGCTTTAGTTAACTTGTGTTACGGGCTTTATTAGTTCCAATAGTTGTAAAACTGTGTGGTATGTTGTGCTTTGAACCTTTGTGTTACACTTAGGTTATTCAGTACAAAACCATTGTTTAAACTTCTAGTCGTAGCTGGGAATATATGGCAGTAAATAATGGAAGAGTAGCTTCGACCGGACCTTGATCGATTGTAGTGACTGAAATACTGAACTACCTCTAATACTGAGGCCTCGTTTAGGTAGACGCGGGGCGTTGCGCGGCGCGTTGGGCGTCGCGTCGCGCGGCTCGCCGAGCGTTTTTCCGTTCACAGAGAAGCGGCGCGTGAAGCGGCAGGCGGGGCCTGCGGCGTTGCACGCACAAAGACAAATACAAGGGAATGTGCAGTTGCGTTTAAGGAGACGCAGAGCGTTATGCGGCGTGTGGTGCGAGGCGGGCGGAATGACGGTGTCCGCCGCGGCTGCCGTAGCGGGTACCGCAGCTACCAATTTTGACAGTCTTCTTTGAACTTCTCACAACGCAGACGTGTCGTTACAATGAACTACGATTTCATCGATATATTACTAGAAGATAATTGTTACTTAAAGCATGAGTGTTTTGTTTACTGCTAGAGGAGAACCAACAAACTGATTGACAGACGAGCGATGTGACGCGGCGGGGCACGCGGCGGGGCACGCAGCAGGGCACGCGGCGGGCGACGCGTCTAGTAACGTGGCCGGCGAAGCGTGAACCGCCGCGAGCAGCGCTCAATATCAAACAAATCGCGCGTGATCACGCTTGTGCCTGAACGCTCTTATACATTCCCATATGTTTGAATTGACTGCGCGACGCCACGCCGGACGCGCCGCGCAGCGCCCCACGTTTCCCTAAACGAGGCCTTATAGCCCGATCGGCATTACAGTATGTATGACAAGAAGACTTAGTTATATACGGGTCGTCTAGTTTTATGTAGGGGTACGGTGGACACATGGAAATCAAAAATGTTTATTCACATAGACCAGGTTTTTAGAGGTTAATCTTGGATTGCCAGACATTATTAAAACCTATGTCTAGCCGCCGGTGCGCTGCTGAATTTGTGTCATGTAAGAAAGCAGATATATTCGGACTTATTTTCAGAATAAAGGCCATAACGCACATCCTACTATTAGCATCGGTAATCGGCAAATTTGTGACTGCATACATGCTGTATCACGCTTGTAAGCGCAGTCTCGGCGTTCGATCGCTGTGTCAAAATTTTCACGCTGATTGTTTACTTGCACGTACATGATTAATTATTTAATGCGTTTTGCTCTATTATCGTTTTTATTGAAATTAAACTACTATATACGGATTTTATCGCGTTGTTTATTTATCACTGTATTACAAAATTTTGAAAATATTACACTACTACTACTATTGATTTTATTTTCCTAATTTATAAGCTAATAAAATTATTTAAACTATTAAATCTATTTATTTTTAGTTTACACTTTCCGTTACACGTTTCGGTTGCTTTTCAGCAGCCATGATCACGGGGAGACTAAGATGGTAGTTGTCTCAATGTTCCAGTGTAGTTATTTCAAAGTACCCGTACATAATTTAATCATGGGTGTTTCTATTTACGCAGAATGAGCTCAAAGTATCATGAAGTCTAGCTGTGGTTAGTTTCTTCTTGGGTTTGACTATTTGAAGTACTGGATCCCAAGCTAGTGGTACATTCCAACCATCTTCTTTATTGAAATTGGGATGTTTTTTGATTTCAATAGCCTCGCGAAGCATCCTTGGTAGGAATCGGTGTTCTTTAGCGAGAATCTGTGGTTTGTCAAATCTCAGGTAGTGGTTGGTCCCCTGTTGTACATGTTCACACACAGCAGACTTCAACGAGCGTTTGTGTTTTACGTCAGCTATGTGTTCTTTTATGCGGGTGCCTATGCTTCTCTTGGTTTGACCAATGTATGAGAGTCCGCAGTCACAATCTATTTTATAGACCCCTGCATCTTGTAAAGGTAATTGGCACTTGACGGATGGTAAAAATTGACTTATCTTCGTTGGCGGCTTGAAGTATGTGTTGATTGAAGCTCGCTTCAAGATGTAGCCAATCTTGTCAGTGACACCCCTTACATATGGCAGTATAGCAGGCTGGCGCTCGACTGTGGCTGGCTTTTCTCGGGATCTGTGACAGCGGCGCGGCTTTTGGAGCTTGTTGTCTTGCAGTACTTGATTGACATGTTGAAGCTCGGCGTCCAGGTGTTCCTTGTCACAGATCCCGTGTGCTCTCTGAAACAAAGACATTCCCACGGTAGCTAACTGTTTAGGATGGTGGTGAGATTCACCGTTCAAGTACCTATTTGTATGGGTATTTTTCCTATACACAGTGTGGCTCAAAGTATGATCAGGATTCCTGATGACAAGTACATCTAAGAATGCTAATGAATTATTTGCCTCTAATTCCATAGTAAATTGGATGTTGTTATTAATGGAATTAAGATGTTCTAGGAATACACTAACACTATCTGTTGGTAATATTGTAAAAGTATCATCTATAAACCTTTTATAAATCCTGGGTGTGATGGGGTCAGTCTGTAAAGCTCGAGCCTCGAAGTCCTCCATATAGTATCCATATAGTATATAGTAGTTTAATATTTAATCTCCATATAGTAGTTTAATTTCAATGAATAACATTCGCGTAAACAGAAGACAATATTATCGTTTTTAGTGAACGTTTCATATGAAATAATAAAACAAAATAATCAAATCTGCAGTAAATGAATCGCTGCGATTAATATACGATGTTTGCGGCGAATAGCATTCTGTCGCTTTGTCCAATAAGTAACTGAATCACTGATAATCATGAACGGTGTTACAACTCTTTACAATTGATGCTAAAAGCGTTTAAAGCAAAGACGCAGTATTGAGCTTTTAAATAGTGACTGGCTTATCGTGGATAGTATAACTAGTATGTATGTGTGCTGCAACGCTTAACAATAAGTAACAAAACTCGAGAATGTTGATCAAATCCTCGGACCAGAAGGTACGGTAACAGCCGTGATCTATTAAAATAATAACATTCAAGCTATTGATTATTCCTCCGTTTGCGTTCATAGAAGCCCATTATGGCCCGGATCCATGGTAATGTACACACCATTGAATAAATGGAAAACGTTAACGAACATTTTAAAGGAAGATTTTCTCCACTAACTTTAGAATGTTGTTTCGAGGCCGAATATTTTTTGTATCTGTGTGGTTAATGTTTACATAATTCGTTAAATGCCTTTACATTTTCATGATTACAAGGAAAGCAGAATCACACATTATAAATACAGTAATATTGAACTGTGAACACATTTGCAATAAATATGGTCTTTAAAGTTGTACTAAACTAAACTGAAGTATACAGTAACAAGTTGTCGATCGGTAGCGTGCTCAGTCGTAAAACAGCAACCCTTTCCCTCAAGTCGACTTTACGACTTACGCGGTATGGTAATCAGATTGAGCAGTCAACGTTATATTTTAACCAACCAAATAAAGAGGAAAGGTTTCTTCTGAATGTCGGAATGTTGTGACTGACTGACGAGTGTATAGTCCTAAACATAGCTTAAAGAAACTAAAAGAAGCGATATCTTTTAAAGAAGCACACTAAAAAGATAACAATATTTATAATTTTTGTAATATCAGGTTTGAACAAAGCATTGAGACAATAATATAATATAACGTAGCAAAAGGAAATCCGTAGTTTCTGCCTACCACTCTGGGTAACAGGCGTGAATCTATGTATGTATGTATTAAAATAAAATATCATAAAACATTATATTATGTTTTTAAAAGCAAACAATTAAGAAATTGTGTTAAGTATATTGGTAAAGAAACTTTATACTTTGTCAAAGTAGATCTTAGATTTTCCATTGTTTATAGGCTGTTATTAGTTTTAATGAAAATAGAATTAGGTTAGTATCATTTATTATACATATATAGAACAAAGCATATACAAAAATACTACAATGTATTTAATATTAGTCTTACTAGTATTATCTTGTCTTGTTAGTAAGTCTGTACTGAGTCCTTCAGCAAACCTTTGAACAACAGAGGGGGAGGAATTACACTTACTTTACATATAGATACGTCTTTCGCTTCACTAGCTTTAAAGAGATTGACTAAGAAACTTATAAATATAACTTGGTCTACATTTTTCTTGCTATATAATTTTATTTAAATTTATATAATCTAAAACTTACGCCACATTTGTGGTTAAAGAAAGCTAAATCTTTGTTTGTTTGTATATATATATATATATATATATATATATATATATATATATATAGCTGAAAATGTAACATCTTACTTTTTATATTATTTTCTTTTAGCGTAAAAGTGGTCCGGCAATTGATTCAGGCGGCACTCAGGAATAGATTCCAAGTTCAAGTCAAGTCAAGTCAAGTCAAAAATCATTTATTCATTTAGGTCACAAAGTAACACTTATGAACGTCGAAATATATGGGTTAGTGAGTTTACTAAGTTACTGTAGCTACATTTAGGTTAGTTGCTAGGTTCAGGCAAAGGGTTCAGCCTATGAGAAGAAACCTGCAATAAACTCACGGCCACTCTTTTAAATCGTCAATTAAATATAATTTCAGTATTTTACAACTCAGATTAACAAAGTGTTGCAGCCATTATGCCATATACTACTGACTATAAAAAACTAAAAATAAAAACAATAATAACTTAATAATATTATAGAGATTAAATAATTTGGGCTAAGGTATATGTTTTAATGCATACATACATACATAAATTCACGCCTGTTTCCCAGAGGGGAAGGCAGAGACTACGGATTTCCATTTGCTACGATCCTGACACACTTCTCTGGCTTCATTCACTTTCATAACATTCCTCATACACGCTCGCCGGTTTAAGGTGCTCTTAACCAGGTCTTTATCCAGAACGTCTCCGATCTGATCAAGAAACGTTCGCCTAGGTATATATAAATCTAAAATAGGCAGTAGGATGGCATGATGTGCGCATACACTTACACTTTGTGACAATGCAAAGGCAGTCCGTGACTAAATGCGGTTATGCATTTATATTCTTCAATAATAATCAAATTAAGAAACAAGTTACTTTATAACATCACAAATAATCACGAGGTACCTCTACATAACTAAATTGACTTAAAAGTAATACAGATCTTTAAATCCTGTATGCAACAAGCAACTAGTTCCATGATGTCATTTAATTAGTCGTTGACTGAATAATAACCCTTCCGAATAAGTTGTATTTTAACGGCGCTTTTAAATTTAAGTAATGGTAAATTTATTATATTAATAGGTAGTTTATTAGAAAAACGTATACCGAGTCCCGCAAATGTATTGTGAACTTAATGTAAACGATGATATGGGCCTACTAACTTATGCTTATTTCTAGTGTTTACGTTATGGATATCACTAGTCTTATTATATAAGTGAATATTATGTTTAATAAACATAATGTTAGCAAACATATATTGCGACGCAACAGTAAGTATGCCTATTTCTTTAAATCGATCTTTCAGGGAATCTCGTGGTCCTCAATTATAAATGCTAAGTACTACACGCTTTTGAAGAATAAAAATTGTCTTGATATCAGCTGCCTTGCCCCACAATAATATACCATAGGACATGACACTGTGAAAGTAACTGAAGTATACTAGTCTGCGGTATCTACATCAGTAAGCTGTCTTACTTTCCGAACTGCATGTGCGGCTGAGCTAAGTTTCCCTGCAAGGCACGATATATGAGCGCCCCACTGAACTTTATGATCTAAAGTCAAACCTAGAAAAACTGGTGATTGTACGAAAGTAATAATTTCATTATTTAAATTTATATTTATGTTAGGACTCTTTACATTTGGCAATGTAAATTTTATTTTTTTAAAGTTTAGTAGTAAATTATTCGACGTAAACCAGTTCAGGATGTGCGCGAGCGAATCATTAACAGTATTTAAATTTGTTGCTCGTCTGTCTACTTTAAAAATAAGAGATGTGTCATCCGCAAATAAAACAATGTCACACAAATCCTGCACGAAGAACGGCAAATCATTTACGTACACTAAAAACAGAAAGGGTCCTAAAATTGAGCCCTGTGGTACGCCCATTGTGACTGGTAATCCAGAAGATCTACTTTCATTGATATCAACGTATTGTAGTCTATTGCTTAGGTAGGAACCAACTAAGTCAAGTGTATCAGTATCTCTGATTCCATAATGTCTGAGTTTTCACAACAGCGTATGATGGTCAACGCAGTCAAAGGCTTTAGAGAGATCACAGAATACGCCAATGACATCTTGCGAATTTTTCCAGGCACTGAATATATGTCTTAAAAGCGTAACACCTGCATCTATCGTAGAACGGCCTTTTCTAAAACCATATTGATCTGCATAAAATAAATTGTTTACACTAAAGTGGCTCTCTAATTGCTGTAATATAATATTCTCAAATATTTTACTAATAGCAGGTAATATTGAAATTGGCCTGAAATTACTACGGTCACTTTTGCATCCTTTTTAAATACAAGTATTTTACTACATTTCACTAAATTTGGAAAAATGCCCACATCAATGCATCCTTTGAATATTGCGGCTAGGTGTGGCACTATATTAACAGTAATACTTGCAACTAATTTTACAGAAATACCCCAGAAGTCATCTGATTTTTTTGAATTGAGTTACTTAAAGACTTTTATTATATCATATGGGTGTACACATTCAAAACTAAATTGTGTCTTGTACTCTTCCACGCTGTCCCTAACCAAGTAATCTGCTCGAGCTGGGCAAGACCTAAGGGTACTAGTTGTATTTAAATGTATTTTTGTGAAGTAGTTATTGAATGTATCGGCTACTTCCAAATTATTTGAAATTACGCTATTATTTACATTCAGTTCAAATTTATTATCACGCACCTTGCTGCGACCTGTTTTATTGTCAATAATGTTTCATGTAGTTTTAATTTTATTATTAGAATTTTCAATTTTAGTTTTTAGGTAAAGGGACTTGGCAGTGGCACAAGTCTTTTTAAATAATTTTGAATAACTTTTAACATATATCATTAAATTCCTTAAAGCGATTAGATGTCATCGGTCTATACGTGACCTTATTCTCTTTATGAATTGTATTCGCAGGAAATACTACCTTTTGCCCACAGTGGTCAGCTGTCAGTTCACTCAATATGGCCCTATTAAGAAATTGGCAGTCACAAAATACATTATCTAAGCAGGTAGCAGAATGTGAAATGATCCTAGTGGGTTCAAAAAATAAATGCTGTAAGTTAAATGATCCAAATAAACTAATAAGTCTCAAAGAGAGAGCTGATTGCTCAAGTAAATTAACATTAAAATCACCACACACTACTATATGCCTATCACTAAAACTCAAGCGTTTTAAAATATCCTCTATTACGGTTTCAAATACACTAAAGTCACTCTGCGGCGGTCGGTACACACAAACTATGACATGTTGCTCTAATTCCACACAGGATAATTCTACAGTGCGCTCGATAGAAAGATTGACTATATCTTTACGTTCTTTACATTTTAGATTGTTACATACATATACTAGAGAGCCACCATTTATAGAATTCTTTCTTACGAACGCACTTACAATTGAATAATATTCGTTATTAAATATTAATTGATTAGGTTTTAACCAATGTTCCGTTATGCAACATATTTATTTATGAATGTTATGTTGTTTAAAAAGTAATAGATTTATTTTTTAAACAACATAATTCTAACTCCTTGCCGGAAAGAACCTGAATATTCTGATGAATAAGTCTAATACTGTGTGTCTGCCTATCATTTGTCTCATCTAACAGTTTAAACTACTAGAAGTGTCAATATGAAAATTTGTAGTAGTAATACTACTATGTCCTAAAACCTTCACTACCCTACTAGTACCTGAGTTCTGTTTAAGTTCTGTTTAAAAAGATTAGAAATCCAATTTTAAAAATAATAGTTATTTTGGCTTTTGATTTATCTGTGGGTCGAAATGATCCATTCCTATCTAGGCTATATCAGCCCCATTGGTTGGTTTCTATTCAAAGGAGCAATACCTCTATTGCTTAAAGTTGTTATCATTAGACTTTAGGCTATAAAACTTAAACTAAAACGCAAATTACATAAAGAATTAACTGAAAAAAAATACAGTATAAATATAATAAGTGCATGAACATGGATGTTTGTTTTGGTCTGGGTGTTCCTGTCTATAATATGGATGTATTTACATAAAAAGGTATTCCACCTTATCCCCCCCTCCCCTTTCCTATCCAGAACAACGCGTGCTGGGCTCAGATGCCATCCTTACACGGTGGAGTCGACTAGAGTGCGTACCAACAAGTTTGGGTCCTCATACCTCTGCCAAGCGATCAAGGCATGGAATTCTCTGCCAAGGCACGTGTTTCCTTCTTCCTTCAATCCTGGGTCCTTTAAGCGGGGCGTGAAAAAGCACCTTCTCAGGCCTTCAAAGTAGAGACCTCAACATCGCCTCGGCTGCTATGAGGACGATGTGGAGGCCACTGCTCTTAGACCACACGACTGCTTACCATCAGGCGGAGTGTGGACAGGTAGAAGAGAAAAATCAAAAAATAAAAAAATTGGTCGGTAAAGTATACCAAATAATGTTGAATAAAGTCTAGTCTAGGACACCAATTACACGTGCATTTGTACCAATCAGATGAATGAAAATTGCCATCCGTCATAGATTATATGACAGAAAATCAAAATAAATAATTGACTCTAATTATATAAATTAATTGTAATTCTGGTAATGAACATTTAATTTCGAAAACATGAAATCAGCTTTCTCAAGATATTTGATACCAACCTTAAACTAAAATTATCACTTATATTTCGAAAATAAAATAATAGTTGCTTTTTTAGAAAATTTCATACATTCAATAAATTTTATCACTTCACATACTTACTTTAGGCACTTACCTACTGCGAAATAAGTGTGACTATGTTTCACCACATTGTAAACTTAAACGCCGCTGGTAAAGTCAACAGTATGGCTGAAGACAACATCTTGTGCATCGTAAAGAACTAGCAGATTTAGAATTTTAAGTTTGTAGGGACTATATTATACATAAACTCCAAGCAATTTCTGTAGTAGTCGGTGTGGAGCTGGGAACTCAACAACAACTACTGACGCGTAACTAACGCTATTCCATTTGCAGTATGAGCATTTTTACAGACTTACCTGTGGTAGCTGCAATAGTCGTTACTCTGACAAATCGATTTAAAGTTTACCCGATTTATTCAAACTACACGTTATCAACAAAAATGTCAAATCTTTTATTTTTAAAACTATTATAAACGTAAAATACATTATTTTTATAACAAATTCGCCGCCTAATGTGTAATTATCCCATTGTTTAACTACTCAGTTCTTTTGCAAACTATGATTTATTTCTATTATAACGAAATTCATAACAAGAACTAAGACACTAAAATGTAACATTTATGTAACAAGTACAAAATTGGTTATAGACAGAAAGTGTTGTTTGATGAATGTGATCAATTTGCTATTATTTTGCAATATTATTTTGTAAAATGCTCAAATGTGTACATAAAGGACTTTGGATGATTAGTTTAAAACATATGTTAAACCTATGTTAACGTATGTTCTAAACGATTACCCATATACGTGTAACCGTTTAGAACATTTGCCATCAAAAATCATTGCCTTATACCTGTTTTCACGAATTCCCCACGGTGTTTTACTCTAAGAGCTTAATTCTCGATGTCTGTTGATCCAGTCGGGAAAGAATATTATGGGCGATAAATTACTCTCTTGTTTTTCAAGTCGTTCTTGTTCACATGACTGTATTTACGAGCAAAGGCTTCTGCCATGTTGTCAATGACCGTAGTAGTTGCACTACGAGGGGTGATGTTGGAAGCAAAACGCTGTTGCATAACACACATTTAGTAATATAGACGTAACGATTTATTAATGCGTTGTTATTTTATTTTTTTGCTTATTATATTATCGCTCGCTATAACGGTGAAGTAAAACATCGTGAGGAAACCTGCATGTCTAAGAGTTCTTCATAATATTCGTGAAGATATGTGAAGTCTGCCAATCCGCATTACACACACTGAGAAGAGGCCCGTGCCCGGTAGTGGAACAGTTTATTGGACTGGGCAGATATCATTATGTACATTACCAAGACGGTTGACAAAGAGACCCATGTGTTGCATAATTACATGTTGCCAGAACGCACCTTTATACGACATATTTGAGGTTTAATTGTTATACAAAACTCATAACAGCAATTCACATCAATAAAATGGTTAATAGTTATCAAAGTTACATTAGTAGTATAAATGATAGTCGGCGCTTTGCCAACGTTCTAGTAACATAGAGTAACTTTTTCCAGTCGACGTTTACTACTTTAACTTAATGATAAACGGGTAATATATGTATGTATTGGTTAGTTGTTTCATAAAAACCTTGCCACATATTATTTTAAGAATACACATTATTGCAGATTCAATAAATGTTGCTGTAAAAGCACACTGGGGAGACATACCACTTAGCTACTTTTATAGCAGCGCCAAATAACTCTTTTTATTTCAATCGCCGTGTGACTTTACACTATTATTGGGTGAGAGCAGGTGGGAGCTTAGGTGCACGTTCGAGAAAAAGAGACAGGAGTTTTTCGAAGATACCTCTGGCTATTACACCCACCTTACGTGATACGAGTTTCGGCTTGAATTGTCTTACGACGAAGTGCAAAAAAATAAAGAGACCACAGTTCGGTGAGACAATTCGCTTGCAGAAAGAAGGTATTCTTTATCCTTTTGAAAATAGAATTGGTTTATAGAAAAATAATTATAGCTGGCTTTAGTATGAGACAACATTAATATTATTTTTAAATAATATGCTAACCTTTAAAATGTTTGCATAGATTTGTTATTCGGTTTCAAATATTATAATAATTTGAAATTCCTTTCTTTAGATATTCAAATTAATTTAGTCTGGGATATAAATTTTAATAACTTTAATTTTGATTAAAACTAGCATAATTTGTGTGGGCTGGCTTTGAGGATCAACCCTTACTGAATGACTGCGATATTATATTATAATAATATAAGTATCGTAAGACACTAAAACTTCATCAATTAGATAGTTGACTTAACATCGGTTTTATACGATTTACGTGACCACTTACCGCTTCAGTCATTTTGGGATAGCTTTGATGTGACAATTTGTCATGTGATACAAGTAGAGTACAAATGCGAGGCATTGAACCGATCACTCATTTGCCCCAGCCCCTGTGACCCACTGTATAAGAATCCTATTACTATGTAAATCACTCATCTATATCCGCTTATTAGTCAATCCTGTGATATTATCCGCTTAAGTTACGTAACTCGTATGAACTTAGCTGCTGTGAGCTCAGTGACAGAGAAAATCTTTGCATCGTTTATCTTTAGTGATAAAGGTCATGATCCCTTGTGGTTGACATACTTAGAGAAAATATATCTGTAGCCTTGGTAATAAGAGGTAAAAAATCGAGGATTATTAATCGTATTGACGTCCAGTTAAGACACAAAATGTGCAAAATATAAATGCCCTCGTTATCCTTTCAACAGACAACGCTCGCCTTATATCCTGTGTCGCACATGCCTTCACAGACATTCAAACAACAGACATAAAGAACATTCAGTAAGACTAATGTGCATCACACATTCTTTGTCCTGTGTGGGAACAATAACACGAAGGCCAGTGATAATGGTTAGGCAACCTCTTAAACAACCATCTGCGCAGTGTATTTCATATTAATTATGAGTTAGACACGCAGACATCATAGAATGTAAGTACATAATGTAAAATGTTCGAACAATAGACGATATTCATGCTTGATATCAGAATGATATCAGAATTAGTCAACAAAATATGATTCTTAAAACGCTTTTTTGTTTAGTTACCCATACCGATTTTCATAGCACCATATAACACACAATAGCTGCCATTATAAATCTGGTTAATGTTGAAAACAAACTGGGCAATACGCCCAGGCTTCCTCGATAGTTATAATGTCTGAAATATATAAAAGATCCTAATAGTGGTCAGTTGTTGGTTTACGCATTGGGGGCATCGTTGGAGTGCGTGACAACAGTTACACAAACTCGCCTCACGACAGCTACAATTAATATGTTTGTTATCATTCATTTAAGACTGGTCATGTAATAAATAGTTTTATTGCTCTGATATATGCGTAAACAAGATATAACGTTTCACGACAATGCCAGTCTACAGATAAATAAAAAAACTAGATCTCACTGGTTGACAAATAAAAGCCATGACGATCTTTTTCTTTCTATGTAATAGATAATGATATATATAAAACGATAAAAATATCGTCACATGTTAAAGCACTGCACTGCGGCATTTTCAAGTGGCTCTCAAGTTTAGTCGGATATTTGAGGCCTCCATCCCAAGTGACTAACAACCCTAAGTTAGAGCTAGTTTTCTTCATGGAATAAAGAACTTTCGTGGTTTAAACTGATCTTACTAAATACTCTAACTACCGTAGCTATGGGAATTACTGCTTTGAATACAAATCGATATTGTTTATCAGTTCCGCAATTCGCCTTGGGAAACTAATATAATCGAGTTAATGAATCCCCTTTAATGGATTTTCATTATTATAGCGGTATAATACTTTATGAATATGTAATCGAAATATCTATTCTTCATATCTGTCCGCCACAGCAGTCGATATACCCTTACAACTATTTTGTAATAATATTCAAATTCAATCTCCCAATAGAATTGATACAAAAGACAATTAGTGCCGGGGAACAGAATTAATTTAATAAATCTGGCTCGGTAGCCAATTCAAATACGGCCTAAGCCGAGATAATCGTTACATTTCATTAATTTGGCAAAGTCTTCATTACACAGTTTAAAGTACGTACCTATTCTTAGTCTATAAAAGAAAGTTACGAGAGTAATTTTGGAACTGCTTTACCGAAGGGAGTTCAAAAACTCAAAGCGGACCAAATCGTATAACGCGCTGGAAAGAGTTGCCCTATTACCGCAAACTTTCAACGCAGATCCAGCTAACAGAGTTTGCTCAAACATTTTACGTTGTAAGCACAATGCCGATGAAAATATAAAAATATTTTAGTATGTTGTTTCGAATTTTGAACAGACATCAAAACTTCAATAAGCTATTGCGAAGTTGCAGTGTAACTTCTTGAGGTCTTTTATCCGTTTACAGAGCGTAGTGAAAGATATATTTACAATTTATGGACATTCATTTCAATAATAAACTGTGGTGAGGATTTCAATAGTGAATATAACATTAACAGAGATTTATAGAATGTAAACAAGTGCAATTGAGTGGATAATAGTGGATATTGTCGTTAATCGAACAATGGGGAAAATATGTCTCATTGTTGAGAGATTTGCATACATTGAAAGTAAGTGAATAAGGCAGTGGTGCAACGGCACTGTGGCACACGGACCTAGGTACACAATTATTCACACGATACAGGGCACGTCCCTCGTCCGTAACCGGTGAAATTTACGGGTGGCCTGATCTGTCGAGGCGGTCGCGTCGTAAACTCGCTCTTCACGCTCTAACTCAGTATTTTAACAATGTAGCAAAACGTGACGTTTGTTTGTGTACAAAATGTTTTATTTTTAATTTATATCTTTTATACTTAATTTAATTTGGTATCTGCTCTAACTTTGGGCAAACACGAGTATGCGTGCAGAGTACTTTTTATGGTGACAGTAATAACTATTTGTGGTTTATTTTGGTTGTTTTTCGTAGGCACTTTTGTTAATTGAATTACAAATTAATAAGTTACAGCTACAGCTAAATTATATTTTAGTGATGGCAGCGTGATATATACTTTTTGTTTTTATGCGGCGGTTTTTGCGCGAGAACAATAGATTTTGTTCCATTTTAGCTAGATTCTTCTCAAAGCTTCAGAGAAGAATCTAGCTAAAAGTTCTTAAAAAACGAATGTATGTTTTTTAACTTTGGAAAGTTAGAAGTTAAATTTACCAACTAACATAATTATATTTCTGGCACTGCACAGAAAAACAATTGTTTTATAATTGCATAATATAGAAAACTACATTTCTTGCTTATTACATAAGCACAGTCACTTCTGGGACACTTCAACGAATTAACCATTATGAATATGACAATAAATTTTCCATAACAACAACACCTAGAAAAAGCGGTTTTTATTTACTGGCAGCCAAAGTAACAAGAAGACAGGGAGTGCCAAGAATCTTACAAAAAGTAACGACATTACTTAGCATTATAACACTAAGTTGCCAGTAAGAAGATTATACACTACGAAGACCAAAAACATAAAATCGGAATACAGATTAATATCAATCATAAGAAAGGTGTGCTTTATTACAAAGCGGGCGCCAGTTATATCTAAGTAACATCGGATTATCACACGCAGGTCTTTATACAATGCATTGCAGTCGCCGTTAGCAGTATACCCGAAACCACTGTTATATACTCTTACGCCAACAAACTGTGTGTACAGTTTGGCGTTTTTTGTATAAAATGAATTATTTGTGTATGAAAAGGAAAGAAATAATAAAAAAAAAACGTTAAAGTTCGTGTTCAACTTTTAACGATTTTGCCATATAGGTACATTCAGCTTAAACAGTTGTACACATACAAGGCATGTATGAATGTCCAGATATGATTTTAAATCCTAAGTAATATTATAAATGTGAATATGAGTTTGTTTGTTACGCTTTTACGCCTTAATTACTCGACCGATTATCATGAAATTTCGCATACACGTTAATAAGGGTGCATTAAAGACATACAAAGTCATATTCTTTTTGTGGCTAGAACGGCACATAAGTCTTTAGTGTCAAAGTCAAAGACAACGTCAAAAATCATTTATTTATTTAGGTGACAAAGTAACACTTATGAACGTCAAATATATAGGTTAGTGAGTTTACTAAGTTACTGTAGCTACATTTAGGTTAGTTGCTAGGTTCAGGCAAAGGGTTGAGCCTATGAGAAGAAACCTGCAAGAGACTCTGTTATCATAAATATCTTTAATAGTTGATTCAGGAAGTCAGACCTCTTCTGGCCACAGTTGGTGGAGGAGGTGGTGGCCGCTCTGTTCCCTTCACGGGCGGAGCACACTCCTCCGTCGATGGTTCCGCCTTCCATGGCGTCCAGCGCGGACTTTGACGACGACGTGGTTCCCGAAGTGACCCAAGTAGAGTTGCGAGCGGCGCTGTCGAGACTTCGCTCGAAAAACACCGCCCCAGGGCCCGACGGCATTCCAGGTCTTGCTTTGGCCCTGGTCCTCGAGGAGCTCGCGCCCCGACTTAGGGGGCTCCTCAGCGAGTGTATAGTGCAGGGCCAGTTACCGCGCCAGTGGAAGGTGGGGAAACTGGTCCTGATCAGGAAGGAGGGGCGCCCGGCGGACTCTCCGTCCGCCTACCGGCCCATTGTGTTGCTGGACGAGGTGGCTAAACTCTTCGAGTTTATTATCGCGGAGCGCCTCGTCCAGCGTCTCTCTTCAGTGGGCCCGGATCTGGCGGAGAACCAATATGGTTTCCGCCGCGGGCGCTCCACTATAGACACAGTCATGCGTGTGAGGAGCCTGGCGGAGGACGCGGTATCCCGGGACGAGGTCGTCTTCGCGGTGTCTTTGGACATCGCGAATGCCTTTAATACCTTGCCCTGGAGTTGTATTAGGGAGGCACTCATTTTCCATCGAGTGCCGACCTACCTCCGCCGCATAGTCGGGGCATATCTGTCAGAGAGGGTAGTCGTCTACCCGGGTCACGACGGTTGGAGTCGGCGAGAGATGTCGTGCGGTGTTCCGCAGGGATCGGTTCTGGGTCCGCTCCTGTGGAACATCGGTTACGACTGGGTGCTGCGAGGTGCGCTCCTCCGTGGCGTCGGCGTCATTTGTTACGCCGACGACACGCTTGTCACAGCGAGGGGTAAGTCGCACCGGGCGGCGGCCATACTGGCGACCGCTGGGGTCGCACAAGTCGTTGGTCGTATCCGGCGGTTGGGCCTCGAGGTGGCCCTGTCCAAGTCCGAGGCCGTTTGTTTCCACGGCCCTCGGAAACGGCCACCTCCAGGGGCCCATATTATGGTAGGAGGGGTCCGCATCGGCGTCGAGTCAACCCTAAAGTATTTAGGTCTCTTGCTCGACAGCCGATGGGACTTTATAGCCCATTTTCGTCGTTTGGCCCCCATTCTTCGGGGCGCTGCAGGCGCGCTCTCGCGCCTGCTGCCAAACCTTGGGGGGCCAAACACCTCCTGCCGGAGGCTCTACGAGGGGGTCGTGCGGTCCATGGCCCTATATGGGGCCCCAGTTTGGGCAGACAACCTGACGGCCCGCAATATCCCGGCGCTTCCACACCACAGCACGCCATGGCCTTTAGGTTGATTAGGGGATACCGCACGATCTCGTTCGAGGCTGCGAGCCTCCTCGCCGGATCGATGCCATGGAACCTGGAAGCGGCGCTCCTGGCGTCGCTCTATCGTTGGCGCCAGGAGGCACTAGCTCGGGGCGTAGGACCGGATCCTCCCGCTATCAAGGCGGCGAGGTCCGAGCTCCACCAGGTCTTAGTGGCGAATTGGAAGGAGCGACTTGTGCACCCCAGTGCCGGGCACGCCACGATCGTGGCGGTAAGTCCCGTGTTTGAGGAGTGGCTGGAGAGGTGGCATGGCGCCCTCACCTTCCGGCTGACACAGGTTCTGACTGGCCACGGATGTTTTGGCCGGTTCCTGTGTCGTATACGCCGGCAAGAGACGCCCGGTTGTCACCACTGCGGCGACTGCCGCGACGTTATTGAGGACACGGCGCTGCACACTTTGGCGGTTTGCCCCGCCTGGTCATCGCAGCGCCGTGATTTGATCGCGGCAGTCGGATCGGTTGCCCTCTCGCTCCCGGCCGTAGTTCAGTCTATGGTCCGGAGTGAGAGGTCGTGGAACGCCGTCGCCTCCTTTTGCGAGGAAGTGATTTCCATCAAGGAGGTGGCGGAGCGGGAGAGGGAGCGTTTAAACCCTCTCCCCAACCGTAGAGCTGGGCGCCGGAGGGCGCGAGATGACCTCCAGCCACCCTGAGGTTTGACCTGGGGGTGGCGGGCTTTGTGGGCCTGCCCGCCATCCGTTCAGCACCAGGTCCGAGAGGCGGCGTGCGTGTTCCCACGCGCGCCTCTGTTTTGTGTCCGTCTCCCCCTTTAGGGGGAGACAGTAAGTCTTTTATTTTTGAGTAAGTACCTATTTTGGGTAGGTCTTATTGCGTAGGGGCCTAGTTGCATTTCATACGGCGGGCCGGAACCTCGGCGGGGTTGCGACCGTATGCGAAAGTGATTCGCGCGGCCCCGTCGATAGTGGTTTTGTCGAGGAACACCGTGGTAGGTTTAATCGGTATTCCGGGAGGTACATTATCTTTTTAACATCTTATTTTACCCCGGCGAGTCCGACATAATCCCTCCGCCCGCCCCCGCGGAGGGATATGCGTCATTGCATTCCCCCACGAAAAAAAAAAAAAAATAAAGGAAGTCAGACCTCTTAATTATTCTGGTCAAACCTTGTTTGCTGTCATGAACCATTTAGATTTAATTAAAGGTTTTAAATAATGTATTTCAGGTTTCTGGCTAGTTTTGATCAGAACGGGAGACTTTCGTCACGAGCAGGGCGACATGTCACAGCAGTGTCGCTAGGGTTGGCAATGGCAAAGGAGCTCTGTGAATACATTGATTTATTTATTTATGTAATCAAAACTTACATTTATGCAGTCCTTACTGGCTAACCCAATACGTCAAAGAAGTTACAAATAGTAGACAAAAATATGCCATATTTTATTGATATGTTTAGGTTACAAAGCCAATCCCAATACATTTAGAATAATAATTTTTAAGTGATGATAATGTTGTAAAGGTAGAACTATCACGCCACTGCACTGTCACAATATGAGTTAATAAGATGATGATCACGAATCACTTAGACAAGTAAAAAAGCTAGATGGCAGCGATCATAGTTAGGCCCATAATGTCCATTAAGGTTTTTATACTAAAAGAAATTTTAAATAATTTAGGGTAATTTTTTAAATACCAAATAAACTGAATAGTACCAATGTTTATAACATGCCTCAATAGCGACGTATAATTACGGAACTCTATAATTTTTTTTAGACGTTAATATCTCTGTAGCAATAATTCCTGTGACGTGGGGAACTTTACAAATGTTTAAGCAACGGCCACAAAGAAGACCTAGACTCGGAACAGCCATTTGTGGGTCACTCAAATTTTTGTCTCATGTGGGGATCAAACCCATAACCCTCGATGCGGCGACCGTGATGAGGTGATCAACTAAACCACTACGCCATCTAAGCAGTTGTATGTTAAATTTACTCTTCATATAACCCAGCTGATGCAGAAAGGATGCAACCTTATTAAGCTCGCTGCCCAGTGCATAGAGATACGCGTCGCGCAAGTTCCTTGCTCTGTATAGTTAGAGTTCTACAGCTTAAGATTACAGAGATAATAACTATTGTAATCCAAAATAAACCAAACAGCGTGAATGTAGAAACCAGATAGTTTACAGCTGCAACTAATGTAGTGACTACTTTGAATGTTTAGACAATTGCGCGTCAGTACCTACACGTGACTAGTAGAAATAAATAGCAATCTTGTAGTACTAAACTTCTGTAATATATATATAATACTATATTTTGCCCACGATTTCGCACACATAAATGCAGGTTAGGTTAGGTTAACAACTGTGTTTTTTTCTAGATGAAAGGTACCATATATCCTTTTCTGCACCCCTGTCAAATACAAAACTTCATGATGATCGCTTCATTAGTTAAGACATGAAAGCGTAACAAACAAACATATAAAGTCACATTCTCATTTATAATTTTAGTTAGGATTAGTATGACAATATTATAAACATTGACACATTGAAAGTAAGATATTTATTGCAGATTATATTGCGGTTCATTTATATTATTTCAAATAGTTTAATTTCAATATGTAAATGTCGAACTTTGTATTTATGAGGCTCCGTAGACCATAGCTGCTGAAAATGACCATGATAGTCAAAACGTTGGGGAAAGTGTAAATGCGTAATAAATGGTTTCATTTCAATTTTGCAATATCTAATTATATAATTCAAATGATTAAATGATTACATTTACATGGATTATGAATTTGATATAAAATTTGTTTTTGTTACAAAATCTATTCTATCTAGTGCACAAAGTTTGAAAACAATTACGAAAATATAAATAATGGCAAATAGAACATGCCCAAGTAATTACCTACAACATATTTAAGTTTTTAACAATTAAATTGTACTATAAAAATTCTACTAACGCTATAACTCTGAATGTGTGTGAAGATGTTACTCAAGCATGCATAAACCGGTTAATGGATATCGATGCAACTTGGCACACATGTACATTTTATACCGGTATACCTTTTTCTTAGAATTCATACGGGTGAAGTCCTAAGCAGTGCAAATAAATTGTTATACATGTTTAATTATTTTTGTTAGGTAAAGTTTTTCTTATAATTGACTAATATCACCTAGTTTTCTTTGATACTGATATCTATATAAGCTAGGTATGTAACTACTATTGTTCATCTGAGAATACATGCACAGCATCACACATAAGTTTTGTACGTAACGTGTAACAGAGCAATGGGTCAAGAGTTTCTCAAGAAATCGCTATTCTTTTTAGTTAGTTGATAGGCGGGTAAAATTTCGCTAAATACCTAGGTATGTGTTATTAAAGCCGATATCCTAACAAATAATAACACAAAGAGAAAAACATGATTTGTATACAGATGAAATCTATGTGCTTATCATCTATATAAAAACTGTTCAAAATAGTGTTCCGAGATAATCTAATAAACCTTAAATGTGATGATAATGAACCTAATGCCTAGAGAACAAATTGCCACATAAAACAAATAAAACCTTCTTTATATTGTAATTAGTCAATCAAACATGACAGTGAACACCAATTGTATAAATTCAGTTGCTCTTGACAAATACATTTGAACATGAGTCGCATGGCCAGACAACAGCGTAAGCACAAACTAAACAATGAAATGTTCCAAACGAAGTTTGTCATGAAACTTTGTCAACACACTAACGTTTAGAACGTCTTGCTTACATTATGGACAAGTCAGAAGTAATGCTGCGTTTTAATTACTCTCATTTACAGAACATGTTGCAGTCGTTCTTAGATCAATATGCGATTATCGACTAAACATTCGAATATTTATATGAGTTTTCGGATACTATATATATATCGAATATTTATATATATTTCGGATAATAGCTAAAGTTTGAAAAAAGTGGCCGTTATTTCCTCGGTTGGCACGTATCTGAGCAGTACAGTATAGTAAATAGATAGAATATTCGAATAATAATCAGCGGCAACGCAAACATTCACATTCGAATGGGAGATTGCATAATTTTCGAATAATTCGGTATTTTTATCGGTGACAATCGTACATGACTATGTTATATGTATGATAATGCTTACATAAAATATCCATAAAATGTTTCCTACTCCCATTATTCGTTACTTGATTAATTGCAAGAATTAGCCAAGGGTAGAGTCGAACGTTATGGAACAGCAAAACAACTTACACCCAATAATTCTCGCACTATATTTGATTTATGGTAATAACTGTACATAGAAGTTTGGTAGCAAAACAAAAACTAGGAAAACAAAGCTACTCTCTCAAGCGTTACTGTAGTCAAATAAAAATAAATATCTCTCAAGACAGAATCAATTATGGAGAAAAGATTCGAGAAACCATGTCTGCATTTGTGTGTCGCATTTCTACGATGAAAAAGCTTTTTAACATTAGAATGAGAGCCATTTTATATTTTCTGATGTAATAAATCAAATCTGCTTTTGGCGCAGTGACGTCCCCCTTGAAGCTCATAGCCAATACTGAATGGATTTAATTCCGTATTTCGTAAACGGAGGCGTGAACTTTCATACTATCTAATTATCACTAACTTTTGATATAAAAATTATCATTATACGTATGTCTGGATGCATTAAGTACAATATGTAGTTTTATTCGTAATTGACGAGTGAGTCATAAAGGTTGAGCGTGAAGAATGGTTTTGAGCGGACGTGTGCCTCGAAGACTTTTAACGAAACACTTTATTGTTAGGTATATGTGTTGCTTTGTGCATTGAGCACTAATGCGATTTCCCGTATTACATTCATTTTGATTTAGTTTGTAAAGAAGTAAGAAAAGCTTTTACCGCTCGTGTGTGATATTACAGAAAATGCTTCATATTGTTTTTATTTTTAAAAAGTACTATCTTGACTTAGTAGTTCTCTTTAGAAACTGTTATAAACAACAACTGTCGTATTTTATTTTATTATGTTATTAGGATGGAATCTTGTTTTATATGTATACTGTATTAGTGGCGTAGTGGTAGTGAAAGCGACGGGTTCGATGCCTGGGTCGGTAAAAGTGACAGCAGCACGGAATCTCGAACTATTTTGTTGTAGTGCCCGGGCAACGGTGATTGGATCGTCCCATATTAACCCGTTGAGCGTCTGATTTAAAAAGTGAAAGGAAGGCCTTGGCGGTTATGAACACCTGGTCTACACACAACACGCGAGAGATTAAGTAGGACTTAAACCACAGACAGCGAAATTTGATATACATGTGTGCATCTATGTATGTATGTACAATTTTAATAATGCATTACACCTACATATTGAAATTCCCGTCTGTAAATATTGCATATATTGCAGTACACCGCAGTCACATTCCATACTCAATGCATTTCAGTATTCTACATATTCAGGAAAATATACTATTTCTGCTTCAACAACAGCATAAGCACACTGGATAGTACCGTGATATATTTTGGCACGTGTATTCATTGGATCGATATCTCGACCGAGTTCATAGATAAGCTTGTTCGGATTCCTTGCTTCAAAATGTCAGCTTTTTGCAAGATTTTAGCTAGCAAAACAACGTTGCAGAAGTTTTAATTCAATTAATTTTTAAATCGCTAAAACCAGGCAGTTACACAGATCCTTGTGAGAATTTTTAGATTCCGGATATTCAATTTAGGTTTCGTTTAGATATAGGTTTACATTAATATTAGTTTTCGAACGTTTTGCTTATCTAGACATAGTGACAAAAGTAGCTGTCTCAGAGAGGTGGCGTCCGTATAGACAAAATAAAGGCATAAGGTTGAAATAACAATCAGTTCTGGATAAATAAAATAAGGTTATTGGGGATCTCGTTATTTATGAATATATTTAGCGGGAGTTGAACCAGCCTGTAGTGGCTCATCGGATGTCAAGCTCGGGTGTTGCTCGTGGACTGCTCTGAGTTGAGTTCCTTTAGCATTGCAGAAGAAATACTAAGGGAAAACAGCCAAGCCAGAGCTAAAACTGTTTAGGATAGAAATATTGTTACGGCCAGTATATTTATTAGTCGAAATACAAATCTTTTTGTGACAGTGAACCCATCAAATGCTTTTGTGTTCTGTATGAAGTATAAGTATGTATGTGTGTGTTCAGTGATAGGAGAAAGACTGTGTACAATCCACAGTATTGCTACCACTGGTACTCCATTGCTACTGCAATACTGTGGATTATACAAAAACTGCATTATCGATAGCTCAGGGAGTAGAGTTTACATACGTTAGTCATCTACATAATAATATATATCAATTGGACTGGCTACAATAAAAATAACCCTTGACTACTAAATTGTTATTTTGACTATAAAACCTTAATAAATATTTAAAAAAATATTTGATACTGATCTAATGCTCGGCTTTAATTATTTTTGTGTTGCAACATTTGCAAGTCGCAAACGCGCACCGAAGGCGCACCAGAACCTAATGGCGCTATCTTATCTTATCTTGATCCGGAGGCCAGTCATTGTAGACCGACGACACTTCGACCCAGTGGGATCTTTTGTGTCGGCCCCGAGGTTTATCCCTGAGCTATCTCCCTATGAATGTACTGCATCAGTCGCAGCGTACACTTCAGAGGGAGAAGCCTGAAGTCTTCAGGGTTTGGATATGCCAATCCCATCAGACCCATCTTTAGTCCAGCCAACGCGTCACATTCACACAGTAGGTGTGATATAGACTCGTCCTGTTCACCACAGGCTCTGCAGATCGAATTGTTTGATAATCTCAATCGGCATAGGAAGTCGTTGGTGCCAAAATGACCACTAAACGCTCCTGTGAGTAGGCGTATTTGGCCCTTGTTGTCCCCGCAGAACTTCCGGGTAAAGCCCGTGGCTCTGTTTGCAATGAATTTCTTGGAGTGTTCCAGACCCCTAAGGGCCATCCACTCTAGCCTGTGTTTATCATTGCCATGTGCATTCAAAGCTGCCTTGACGGTACTCTCAGAGAGACCTACGAATGGCTCGGGGCCCACAAATAGTTGCTCCGAGCCCTTCTTGGCTAATACATCAGCCTCCTCATTACCCTGCATCCCTGCATGCCCCGGAACCCACAACAGCCTGACTGTGTTTTTCCTGCAAAGTTTGTTAAGGGCTTTAACACAGTTCAGGACCAGTGCTGAGTCCACCCTATAGGAGTTCAGAGCCTTAAGAGCAGCTTAACTGTCACTGAGAATGTAAACAATCTTGTCAGTGACATTGTTGTTAATAGTCTCCTGCGCACAGGCAATTATAGCATAGGTTTCCGCCTGGAAGACCGTTGCATATTTGCCCATGCTTTGGTTCACATTGCAGTCGTTGGCATAAATACCAGCGCCTGATCCTGTTTCCATTTTGGAACCATCGGTGTACCAGATGAGACAACCCTTGTCAGGGGATTGTAGACCTCGTCTCCATTCGTCCCTCGTGGGGACCTTTATCTTAAAATTCTTTTTGAATATGTGCATTGGTTGCATTTTGTCACATCCCATGCTCATAATCTCTTTAAGATCCTTCAAGATCTCCAGTTTTGTGTGTCGAGTTACTGGCATGTTGACGCTCCACAGCCCATGTATAGATAGTCTATGTAGCGCCTACATCGCCTCTAACTCCACAACAATGTGTAGCGGCGTTAGATCCAGCAGGATCTCTAACGCAGCCGTTGCGTAGTAGGGAATGCCCCTGTTATAGCCATGCAGGCTAATCCCTGCATCTTCGACAGCGCTTTCCTGCATGTTGCTAGTTTGGTTCTTGGCCACCAGACAACGCTTCCATGTGTGATTATGGGTCTTATCATCATCGTGTATAGCCACTTGATGTCCTTGGGCTTCAGGCCCCAGGTCTTCCCATAAGTAGAACGAATCATACCGAAGACCCGCTGGGCCTTCATTATGGCTTTGTCTACATGAAGTTTCCACGTTAGCTTGTTATCTAAGGTCATGCCTAGATACTTCACCTCCGTGGACCATTGTAGCTGTATACCATACATGGATAGAGTTCCCAAGCCAGTCAGATCTCTCATCCTAGTAAACGGCACGACAGTAGTTTTTCCTGGGTTGATCGATAAATGGTTACTACTGCACCATTTTTCTACCATACTCAGGGCCCTCTGCATGAGACTGGATACTGTGCTCGGAAATTTTCCATTGACAAGTATCACCAAGTCATCCGCATATCCGACCGTTAAGTACGGACCTTTGTTGAGTTGTTCTAAGAGTGAATTAACCACCAAGCACCATAAGAGTGGTGAGAGTACTCCACCCTGAGGGCAGCCTTTGGTGGTCATTGCAATCATTTCATCCCCTAACAACTCAGACCTAATAATTCTTCCTCTGAGCATACAATCGATGCACTTGCAAATGGCTGGCTCTATGCCATAATTTGCCGATGCCACACTAATGGCATTAAAGGTGGTCCGATCGAAAGCTCCCTCAATATCCAGGAATGCAGCAATGCATACTTCCCGGTTATCTAATGCATGTTCTGCCTTATTTACCACAAAATGCAGTGCCGTCTCAGTGGATTTTTCCGACTGGTAGGCACATTGTAGCCCGTGGAGGGGAAATTTTCTCAATTCAATTCAAATCTCTTCTAATGGCGCTAGCTGTTAACTCACACTTGACCAGTTTGTTACTAGTTTTGAGTCAGAAAACTTACTGTAGCACTTGGTTCATAATCACACCAGGTTTGCCCCTCACATTTTGCGATTTGGTTTATGCAAATATGGAGATCTTTTTTCAAATTTATATTATATTATGATGAATTTATAGTACATGAACACAAAAGCTTAGACGCTAAAATACCTATTTGTTACACAACGACGGAACCGCTAAATAGCTGTTGATAAAATTTGGCACGCGGAAGAATTCCTATGACCTGTATAGAATAGGCAGTGTATATCGTGTGAATTATTACGATAACTCATACGATAAGCCTAGGGATTAGGTTTTCGAATTGTCACATAATTATGTACACACAATATTTGTAAAATTGTGCATATTTAGCAAATTTTCTGTACCTATATTGATTACAAGCGTTTCCTAGACACATTAAAAATAAAATGAAACTATTAACGATCCAAGTTTAGAACATTAAAATAATAGTTTGAACGTGCTTTCATTTTGTGTGACAAATTGCGATGTTGAGTTAGACTTCACGCCACATGTACAACAACCTACATCCATTCTGTGTTCACGCTACGCCAACTCGGACTAGAACGAAGTTTGACAATGTCCAATTACCTTTGATTTCCCGACATTTCGGTCGCACTGCACCGATCGTGGTTACTTGCCGACGAACATTTAACGTCATTTAGAGCTATCAGTGTTATCTATGATTATTATACATATATTCGTTGTTAGTCCCGTGGCCAAAGTTTCACAATGGTCCTAAAGTAATGGGTTTGAATACTGGTTTCGTTTTGTGTTAGCCAATTCCCTGAGCACATAGCCTGGACACGTTATCTGCTCGGTCTCTTTTATGTGGATGCTGGCAAAAGGTGAATGTAGTATTTTTTATATACAACAACAAGGTAATTATACCTGCCGTTTACGGAGGCTCGCATACGAGCCGCTACATTTGTACCGTGTATTTGTTACCGGCTCTGATACGAGCCACCAAGTGCACGCCACTTTAAATCTATTTTTTTTAACTTTAACGCATAAAACTAATTGTTTATCGGCTACGAATGGATGTTTTCGGTAAAGGACATATCATAAGATATTAAAAGCAATTGTAAAAGACGACACGAAAAATTATGTTGCAAATGTTATACTTAGTTTGTCTTCTTTTCTGTGAAAATGATATTTTATGCGAATGATTAAAGTTCGATGTCACGTTTTCAATGGACTTATGAGTGACTTATGACATATTCTATTGATGCCTTTAGAAAATGCAAATACAAAGCGATTATAAAAGTGAGTTTCAGTTCGCTCTAATACCATACGATAAAAAATATGAAATTAACATATAAACTTATATCTTAAACGCATTTAAATTAAAAATTCTTTAAATTCTTACAATGAAATAACATATTACAGACAAATGTCATAGACATATTAAAATAATATGAATCACAGTAAAATAGTAAGGGCCTATTTGCTGCTTTACTAAAAGTTTTATAATTCCTTAACCGCTCTCAAACCGATAATAGATTCAGAGACTTCAGGAATAGCAGCAATAATAGCTGCCAATTTTATCAAATCAGTCAACATTGGTAAAATACGTGTAATATAAAAATCTACTTTCAAGGATTGTCCACCCATCAACCTGTTGAGTAGCCAGGGTAAAAATCGAGAGTGTCCCAAGTCATCTATCCCTTTAGCTAAACATTGATTACGTAACAACACACCTATACAGCAATCTAACCTTTTTCGGACGTTATTTATCGTTTATTTGAAAAGGATCAAGGGGTATTCGCGTTCATCTTATTGTTACGTAATCAGTAAAATACAGGCATTGAAAATATTGCGCCTATTATATAAGAAAGACTCTGCTTTTTCGGATACATTTTATAACGCGTCAACATAAAGGCGACTTTTTAGTATCTAATTAATTAATTTAGAATAAGTGCTAGTGTTCGTATGGTGTAAAGCCAAGTAGATGTCATTGGTTAAATTATATTTGTCGACTGTGTTTGCAAGCTGTTTTATATCAAACAGAAGCTAATTGCATATTTATGACACGAGTGTTGCATGTTGCTCGGTTTACAGTGTAAAGCCAAGCAGGATTAGAGTAGAACGAAATGAATAATAGTGTTTACGTGTTTAGTTGCAATCTGGTACTGTGTGTTCATGAACATGGACCGGAATTATAGTGCGCTCGTTCGGATTTGTGGGTCTTAAGTAAACTGTTAGTCAAATTAAACATGTTTGTCCTTTTGTTGTTAAATCAAATAATTTATGCTATCATCACGAATTATTATAACTATGATTGTATTTTTAATAATTTTCTGGTAAACGAGCATTTGATTCGCATGTTGGTGTATATCACTTGGACTACCAGATATTTAACTCAAAAAGGCGTTGCTATGCCGTCAGGGCATAGTACAAATATCGCACTGACTGCCCGGCTAAGATCATACTATACTTCAAAGAGCCTGGATACTCTATTTAGCCTACCACAGAAACAAACTAAAGTGCGACAGCGACTTTCTGTAGGTTGGAGGTACTTTACCAGTCATGCCGCTCCAGTAAGTCGCAGTTGTAAGTAGAGATTCTGCTGTACTCTACATAATCCTTCTAATCTAAACTTCAAAATTTCAAACACTATACATTAACAATTCAAACACTACTTGGCGTTAAAATTATTATTTTAATCAACTTTACATCCATCTAAAACTAATGAACAGTTGACGTGAAACTTGCCTCTTTCGCTTTAAAGTTGAGTTCACAAACTCAACAGCAAACTTGAGGTAAGTTTTTTTTCCGTCGTGATAGAAGGCGGAGGCGGGCAGTGCATCACGTGTTGCCGGGATTAAGCCTGCAGGCGCGCAAGGAAAGCCATTAATTTCGTTCAGCGCCTTACAACTTACAGCGGACGCTAAGCCACCGCCCCACTTTGACTGCATCACAAAAAGAATATTAAGAAGTGTCTGCACAACGAAGCCGGATTACAATGAGTCGCCTTGAGCCGCTACTCATATTGCTCACTTTGCTAAAGATTTTAGTCTTTTAAGTTCTTTGTCTGCTTATTTTGTAGCCACCCGAGTTAATAGATTACCTTTTTAGCTTATTAACTGATATCTTTGTTGATAGCTATTGAAGTCTTTTCCTATTAAGATTGACAACTTTTATTTAACATTGTGGTGTGTTATTCTGCTAAAAGTATGAAGATAAAAAGACAATGTATGAGGTTGTCGTGTGGCTTGTTCCCCATATACAGCAGTTTTGATTCTTACATATTATAATGAGAAATGCTCGAAATTCTTGACATCTCATTAGTCTGACTTCATTTAACATATGTATAATTTATACTAGCTTAAGCCCGCTGTTTCGCTTGCCTAAAAGAAGGTTAAGATAGATTAGTTTATGTTAGTAACAGCACATTATTTTCTTAAATAAAATATAGCCCATGTTACTTGGTAGTACATTAACTTTCTTAAAGTGAAAGAATTTTTAAAATCAGTTTTTCTTTGATTTAAATCGTGACAAACAAACAAAAGATAAATATTGTTTCCCTCTTTATAATATAAATATAGATAAATTACTAGGTACAAAGTATAACAGCACTTGTTAATGTACTGCATGCATAATATAGGCGTTGTACTTAGAACCACGGTCACGTGGCGTCCGAAGCAACGTGAGTGCACGCACACGGCTCACCCTGGTCTTCTGTAGGAATTTAATTTTTCCCCTTGGATTCCTGACAAACCGCCCTCACGACGACGTATTCAATATACTGCTAGCTGACCCATGCATACAGATTTCTTGACATTACGTATAAGTAGGACTGGTGGATACGGCTTTATTCGTGTGGATAAGTGTTTTAAAGCAAGATAGAGTAGTGATACATTTTTGTTCCTTAAAACCAAGTTCGGACTACGGCAGGTTGAAAGCCGTGCGTGTCTTTCATTGTAGTACGAAAATATACTTTTCTCGGGTAAGTACTGGGTAATCAGCAAACAGAGTTGGTAGTACGGATGGCGTAGTGATTTAAATGCTCGTCTCGCCACTGCCACTGGTGCGTGCGAGTGTTGTTGGTTTGGAATCTCAGACGGGACTAAAGTTTGTATGATTCACAAATGGTTATTCCGAGTCTGGATGTTGTTTGTCCCTGTTATTTGAATGTTTGTAAAGTCACCCGCGATATGGAAATAGTTTTAAAATATTGTAAGACTGTTAGTCCGTAGTTAAAAACATTTAAATATAACCAGGCTATTATCAGCAGCAGTTGAATTAAAACAATCGTTGATCACTTGCATTTAAGTATTGGACCAACGTGTGGGTGAGATGACTCGTATATCTCATTTTAAATGAGATTAAATATAATGATCATCAAAAATACTAATTGCACAGCAAAATTTGCTTAGTAAAATATATCATAACGAGCACCTATACGCCTCAAATTAGCAGAATGCTCGGAAGGGTTAGGTTATGTTAGGTTCCTTCTTAAACCCACCCAAAAATAGGAGACTTAGTTTGATCTCTTTAAATATATTTTGCTGTGCAATTAGTATTTTTGGTGGAACAAAGGCAAAAAATTGAGGAATAGTTAAATACTACCCATTTTAAATCTGTATTCAATATTCATATAATGAAGAGTCCATATTCTGTGGACAATACTGCTTTTAAATATCCGACAATAGCGATGTGATACCGAATATTCGGTTTCAATAGCAATTGATAGCTTCATTACTGTGCGCCATCATTGCGTATAATCCGAGTTGCGTTCGACCGCTACGTGCCAAATTATGACAATTGCAAGCGCAATAATGGTGAACACTTCATTGTTGACATCTTTTTCATTGATTGAATATTATCTAAAAACGTTCTTATATTATACTAGCTGACCCGACAATAAACTTACAATCTATACAAACATAAATTTCACGTAATTGTTCAATACAAAAATATTTTAAATATAATTTTTATTACTTATATAAAATTACCATTTAAATTTTCGACATTTCCTGCGGCTTTTGCGCAAATTTTCGTTCATACAAACCTTGTCCTGATAATTACAAACACAACAAAAACAAAACAGGCAAATCGGTCAAACCGTTTTTAAGTAATGCTTCGTCATACATGTGGTTATTGATTTTTATTGAAGTATATAGATTATACGAAATATATTTATACAAGAAGCAACATATTGACGGGACTAAACATTTGATTATATGAAATTAGATTTTGGATATTTTCTCAAAAAGAAACACAACCCTAAAAACAGTTTATTACTTGAATTGTAACAGAGGGAAAAGGGCAATCCATGAAGCAGTACTTAAACCTGCGACCTCGTCAAACCATGACATTGCTTTGCGATTTAAGCTATTCATGATTCTTTGTTTTGTTAACAATAGCATAGGAAATGCTGATATTGATATAATAAATCTTAATGTACAGTTTATTACATTTAAATGTCATATCATTAAAGTTTCGATGAACTCGGACATGACATCAGCATCCCCAAGAATACTCACTACTACTTAATTCGAATCAGCGAATCTATCCGATGAGAAATTCCATGAATCGGCATTTTTCATAACCTAATAAAATCTTTTTAAAATTATAACATTTTAATACATCTTTTTGAATATAAATTTAGTCACAATTACTCTGCTACACAACCGAAAATACGACCACACCTTATTACTACACTTTTAAAGTAAGTCATCGTAAAAATCTATATATTGCTCTCTTACTGAAGCATCCATTTACCTCTAGAATAAAGTTGCGAATTTATACTGCTTATACATTTATACTATATATTACAATATATGATATTATTAATAAATGTGTATAATAGAGCTCAGTATATGTAAATAATACAATTTAAACTACTACTTTCTGGAAGTGTCGTAAGTTAACGATTATGTTTTACGGAAGGGAGGCAGCGTTCCATGGTTTACTGATAAAGTATCTTCGGTATAGTGTAATCCCTATTCAATGTTCCTTATTTACGAGCTGATGTGTCATGGCTGAAAGCACTGGTGGTCGTTAAATTTATATATACATAGATAGAATACAAACGAGAACGAAAGTTATATTTACTGTGAGAATACTGATAACAGAAAATGCCCTTTTTATTTTGTTTATTTAAATACAACCTGTCGTGATAATATGTACCAGATAGTAAAGAAGTTAGGTTTAATAGTAGTAGGTAGTAGTTTAATCATTACATATTGTAAAATACAGTCCTGCGCTGCGTCTGTCTGTTCGCGAGAAACTCAAAAACTACTGAACGGATTTTCATGCGGGTTTTACCAATCGATAGAGTGATTCATGAGGAAGGTTTAAATGTATAATTTGTTAAGGTTTTGTACTACCCGTGGAAAGCCCGCGAGAGGATCTATAGTAGTTTCAAAAATGATCTTAATGTTTTCAAATACACTGCGATAAAATCTGTATAAGGTAGTTTAATTTCAATATACCAGAACTAATTGTTTTAGTCATAGGCCAGCTGAAGTTAGTCTTTGCACTAAAATCCAGACAGTCTAGTATTCTAAAATTAATATGTTAATTTCATCTTTATTGTGTATTGTATTGTTGATTAAATTGATTTTAATATAATTAGCCCATGTGTCACTCAACACATAAAACTAATTGTATTCAATTTAATTGAATTTGTTAAATTAATAGGATTACCATTCCAAATAAAGTTGTTATTCACGTAATGCTTTGATATGGTAACCCAATTATTTCGTATAGATATTGCCAGGAAACCAAAATCATATTTTCATTTTAAACTTATATTGAGTAATTATAATAATATATATAATCGCGATATAGTACAAGCGTAATATGTAATAATAATATTAGTAAATACCATTCTATCAAAGCTACCATCGTATGGAATCCCCGAGGGATTCTGCAAATGGATTGCCAGCTTTCTGGATGGTTGGAGAATTACAGTCGTCGTTGTTGGCTGTAGCTCCGAAACCAAAACCATTAACGCTGGTGTTCCTCAAGGCTCGGTGCTCTTCCCAACGCTGTTCATCCTGCATATCAATGACTTGTTGTCAATCGAGAACATACATTGCTATGCAGATGACAGCACGGGTGATGCGCGTTATACCAGCTATCAGAATGTCCCTCGGAGCATGATACAGGAAAGACGAACACAACTTGTGTCTGAAGTCGAGAACTCTCTTGGGCGGTCCTCTGAACTTAGTTCTAGAACTTAGTTCGTTTCAACCCCTCGAAAACACAAGTGCGTGCGTTTACTGCCAAGAAGGACCCTTTTATCATGGTGCCACAGTTCCAAGGAGTTACTCTCCGTATCTCCGAAAGTATTGGGATCCTCAGCGTGGAAATCTCGAATAAAGTCCAGTTTGGGAGTCACTTGGAAGACAAAGCTAAATTAGCGAGCAAAAAGGTGGGTGTACTGAACAGAGCGAGGTGGTACTTCACACCAGGTCAACGTCTTGTGCTTTACAAAGCACAGGTCTGGCCGCACGCGGCGTACTGCTCACATCTCCGGGCAGGTTCCGCTAAATATCAGCTCGACCCACTTGACTCCCTACAAAGACGGGCAGTTCGTATCGTCGATGATCCCAATCTCACGGATAGATTGGAGTCGTTGGAGCAACAGAAAGACTTTGGGTGTGCCTGAGTGCTCTGAAGAACTGTTTGATTTGGTACCAGCGACCCCTTTCTATCACCGTACCACGTCACAACGAAGCAGGGTTCATTTATATCACCTGGAAGCGTTCAAAACCAAGACGGTACGCTTTCAGCGATCATTTCTCCCACGTACGTGCAAGCTCTGGAATGAACTGCCTGCTTCGGTGTTTCTCTAGCGCTATGATATGTCCTTCTTCAAACGAGGTTTAAAGATAGTTCTTCTTTCACGGTACGTAGCGGCTTTGCTGTGTCCTGAAATTGCTGAAGTCCATGAGCAGTGGTTACCACTTTCCATCAGGTAGGGCACATGCTCGTCTGCCACAAATGGCAATAAAAATAAAATGAAAATAAACTTGTTAATTATTGTAAATAACTTATTTATTGGTATATAAACAATACATTATTTATAAGAATCGTACATGCGGCTGTATAATAAGTCTGTATAAAAAACCCGTTCATTTAGTTATCTGTTTGTTATATTTAATATACGTAGATTATAATACAGCGCAAAAATGTATTTTATTTACTTTGTTCATGTAAGAAACGGTTTTTATAACCATTTATAAATACTGCTATCCTTTTTAAAACTAACTATATGTGGTAAGGCTTCCTGTCTAAACTATTGAAGTACTACGTATCTAAGTAAGTAATGAAATGGGTTAAAACCTAACCTTGTAAAGAAGAAATAAACGTCTGATAAGTACTATTATTACATTGGCTTATTTAATTTAAAGTCTATCGTAACTCAACGGTGAGGAGAAATAGTAAAGTTTCGTTTTAACTTAATTTTCTTCTACGTAGTTGAAGTGCGGCCAGGAATCCCGATCTTGAGAGAAAATTACTTAAGTAGCGATTTTGTAGATGCTGCAAATTACCTTCAATGGTCTGTTGGGTAAAGTGCAAACACGAAACTAGAGTCGGCACTGAATTTCGAACTAAATCCTTTCAAGTGAGGTTGCTGGTTCGTATGATATTTGAATCTCTGATTAAGAAAATAGATTTCTTTTATGCCTTGAAATATAAAGGAAACTCCCAAGGTATTGTGTATTTAAAATAAAGTAAAAGCCACAAATATTTCTCTCCTGCTTGTTCTTGTTTCTTTTTAATTTTAAGACTGCTTTGAGTGTATATTTATTTAGTAGGTTATGTTCGCGCCTTTGTCTGTGCGGATAGATTTCGTCTGCAACGTAAGTTATGCTACCCGCATTATACAGGGATTCTTCTAAATGAACTTTAACCAAACGCAGATTTTAAGTTAAGCGTTAGCCGTTGATGTTTTTGGATAGTTTAGACTATCAATTCCCTCTCACCAAAATATGTTTACACACATAGACGTGTGTCTGAAATCACTTTAAACTATGCATATATTTGTGAGCGCGCCAATTTTTTGCGTTGTAATGAGCGAACCATCTGTTACTGTTTAAAAAGGCGTCACAGGTGGAACATGTCACATTATGTGTCTAGGATAAAACACATTAAAAATTATAAAATCTAAGATCGATTAAACATTTCGATTTATCTAAGCTATTAATATGTATAGAACTTCATGTTAAGATAACAGTATGATCATACTGATATGTGTCTCGACGCGTACTGTCATCACAAGTCGAGCGTGACACTTGTAATCCTTTGTGGCATCGCTGACAAATAGAGCATATCACCTTTCTGACCTTAGCATTTAGATAGCTTACATACAATTTAAGATGTATTTAAAAACAACCAATAATCGAAACGAATAGTATCAGAATAGAAATGCCGTAAGCGTTGATTTCACCTTTTTCTATGGTGCAGTAAGTAGGTATGTTATTACTTGCTACTTTATAATTGAACATAGAATTCATCGTAAATTACTTGCTGCTTCAAAAATAACAATATGTTTGTTTACTAGTAACCGCTGTATACAGGGTGTGGCGTAAATAATGGTCCAACGTAAAGGAGTCGATACACCGTGTTCCTAGCTAACATATACCGGGATATTAATCATTTTAAATAAAAGGTCTCAAAAAAAAATTTTTTTTTTATTTTTTTAGAAAATCGTTACCTTGCATTACAAATTTGGCTGTATTTTCGACAAATATTATTATTTTTTCATTCTGTTTTTTTATTATTACTGCTAATTACATAAACCAACTTATCCAAATGTTTTTTTTATTATCAAGTTCACAAGTAATAAAAAAAATGAGTTTATTTCCAATTTTAATTACTCACTCTAGCAAATCATGTGACTTTAGGTGCGTGTGGTGTAAAAAAATTGTACTACACTGTCAGTGCCCATTATTTAAAAAAATAGATCACTAAATGCAGATTCTAAAATAGTACAATACTAAGTGGTGGAAGTAAAAACAAGAAAGTTATTGGCATTTAAAACAAAAAGGAGCTGAATTAGTTTAACACCATTTTTTTAGTTAAGCTTTAAAAGTGTTGCAATTTTGTATGAAATCATTCATTGTAACATTTTAAACATTTGACATCAACAGAGTGTAACATTAGCTCACCCTTAAACGTACCGCAGGTAAAAAAAGGTCAAGTTTTTTCTAGGAAATGGGTAGCAGAGCAGAAAACAAAAGCCCATTGGAATGTATCGGCGTATTACGTTATGGGGAGTGAAAAGGAAGGAATCCGGTGTCTTCCTAAAGAGAGAAAGAGACAACCAAAATAGCAACTCAAACAGGAAACAAACATAGCCCAGCTAGCCAGTGCAATACCGTACGTCGCATGCGCTCATCGTTTTCATCTGTGTTATCTCTGCCGTCGATTTGTTTTTTCTTTCTGGACTCTGTTTTGCTTGTGATATGGACTCGTTGTTTTGGTGATCCCTGCGACTTTGCTTACGTTATTTGGACTTTGAAATTCTTGACGATTTGGACACACGTGCAGTGTAGTGGAGAATTAGCAATGTCTGAATACACACCGCGAGAGTATGCCGACATGCATCTTATTTACGGCGAATGTGGATGCGTTGGAAGAGAAGCAGCCCGAGTGTATCGGGAGAGATATCCTAATCGTCGACATCCGGATCATCGTGTGTTTGCGAGAGTGCATAACGCCTATACCGAGGGGAGGATACCCGGCACGGGCGTAGGCGGCGCTAGTAAGGGACGACCAAGGGTGTACAATGATGAAGAAATATTGGAATTAGTCGAGGAAGACCCAACAACGTCGGTTCGTACCATAGCACGGAGGACAGGTATATCAACGAGGACGGTACATCGAGTTCTACTACGACATGAACTCTACCCTTATCATTTTCAAAGGGTACAAAGTTTGTTGCCACGAGATAGGCCATTAAGAGTTCAATTTTGCCGAGAAATGCTTCGTAGAATGAGGGAAGACCCACAATTTTACGATAAAATACTGTGGAGTGACGAATCGTCGTGTAAAAAAGATGGTTATTTTAACATGCATAACCTTCATAGCTGGCAGCTAGAAAATCCTAATTTAATACGGACAGCCAGATCCCAATATCAATTTAAGATAAATTTGTGGACGGCGATCATTGGTGGGCAAATAATTGGGCCTTTCGAGTTACCTGAAACTCTTAATGGTGAGAGGTATTTGAATTTCTTAGTAAATGAACTCTCTGAATTAATGAGAGACGTTGACCCACAACTGCGAGAAACAATGTGGCTGCAGAATGATGGCTGTCCAGCTCAATATGCTGTTATTGTACGGGATCATTTGCATGCGACATACCCAGAAAGATGGATTGGGCGGCTAGGTCCAATGTCGTGGCCACCTCGTTCACCGGATCTCAACCCCCTGGACTTCTTTTACTGGGGGTGTTTGAAAGAAAAAGTCTACAATACTGAGATAACTTCTATCGATGACTTACGCCAAAAAATTCAGTATGCAGCTGAGGAAATAAATGCCAGCGGATTTGCACGCAGGCTGAAGCGATCTTTTATTCGGCGGTGCAGAGCATGCATCGCCGCTAATGGTGGCCACTTTGAACATTTAGTTTAAAAAATCAGTGGTTTTATTAATAAATGCTTATTTGTTGATTTTAAATAGCAGTTTTTATTTTTAAAATCCATTAAAACAACTAAAAAGTTAAAATAAAACTTACTGCTAAATCTAAAACATTTCACAATACTTGTAACTTACCTTACTAATAAAAAAAATCTTACCTTAATTCAGCTCCTTTTTGTTTAAATGCCAATAACTTTCTTGTTTTTACTTCCACCACTTAGTATTGTACTATTTTAGAATCTGCATTTAGTGATCAATTTTTTTAAATAATGGGCACTGACGGTGTAGTACAATTTTTTTACACCACACGCACCTAAAGTCACATGATTTGCTAGAGTGAGTAATGAAAATTGGAAATAAACTCATTTTTTTTATTACTTGTGAACTTGATAATAAAAAAAACATTTGGATAAGTTGGTTTATGTAATTAGCAGTAATAATAAAAAAACAGAATGAAAAAATAATAATATTTGTCGAAAATACAGCCAAATTTGTAATGCAAGGTAACGATTTTCTAAAAAAATAAAAAAAATGTTTTTTTTTTGAGACCTTTTACTTAAAATGATTAATATCCCGGTATATGTTAGCTAGGAACACGGTGTATCGACTCCTTTACGTTGGACCACTATTTACGCCACACCCTGTATAAAATAGCGACCATAAGCACGGAATGTACGTTTATAATATATTTTAAAGCTTGTATGATTATAACTAGCAGCCCCAACCTGACTTCGCTCAGACTTAACGTAATATGAACTCCATCTCTTCATAATACGAATATATTTTCGTATATCATAATATTTATCAAAAACACTCAATTACTAAAACCTTTATCTGCGGCCGTTAATAACAAATAAGGCTAAAATATCTACATAAGATATTGATTAGTACAATGGTTGAATGTAAACTATATGACTAAATATGTGATTTAAAAGGAATTCAATATCATGCCATGGTTAAAAAATTTAAAATTTAAAAAACCCCCGACACAATATTCATTTGATACCCATATTGAACAATTTAATTTGTGGAAATTTGTAATTTTCTGGTGGCGGCCATCTTGGATTTGAAATTTATCATAGTGTATAGTATTCTACTCGTCAAGCCCTTTCATTTGATACCCATATTGAGGGAGTTGTGAAAAAATATATAATCCGCCATTTTGTGGTGGCGGCCATCTTGGACCGATTTTTATCAAACGTAGCTAAGAACACTCCCGACTAATTCACCTTTCAAATAAAAAAAACAAAATTAAAATCGGTTCATCCGTTCGGGAGCTACGATGCCACACACACACACACACGCACGCACGCACGCACGCACGCACGCACGCACGCACGCACGCACGCACGCACGCACGCACGCACGCACGCACGCACGCACGCACGCACGCACGCACGCACGCACGCACGCACGCACGCACGCACGCACGCACGCACGCACGCACGCACGCACGCACGCACGCACGCACGCACGCACGCACGCACGCACGCACGCACGCACGCACGCACGCACGCACGCACGCACGCACGCACGCACGCACGCACGCACGCACGCACGCACGCACGCACGCACGCACGCACGCACGCACGCACGCACGCACGCACGCACGCACGCACGCACGCACGCACGCACGCACGCACGCACGCACGCACGCACGCACGCACGCACGCACGCACGCACGCACGCACGCACGCACGCACGCACGCACGCACGCACGCACGCACGCACGCACGCACGCACGCACGCACGCACGCACGCACGCACGCACGCACGCACGCACGCACGCACGCACGCACGCACGCACGCACGCACGCACGCACGCACGCACGCACGCACGCACGCACGCACGCACGCACGCACGCACGCACGCACGCACGCACGCACGCACGCACGCACGCACGCACGCACGCACGCACGCACGCACGCACGCACGCACGCACGCACGCACGCACGCACGCACGCACGCACGCACGCACGCACGCTCGCACGCACGCACGCACACACACACACACACACACACACACACACACACACACACACACACACACACACACACACACACACACACACACACACACAACACACACACACACACACACACACACACACACACACACACACACACACACACACACACACACACACACACACACACAGACACGTCAAACTTATAACACCCCGTCGTTTTTGCGTCGGGGGTTAAAAATTAGGAAGAAGTAAAAGGACACACACGACGCTTATCTCACAAATTATTAGACTTAAATAAAATATAAATTATAATACAAGTTTTTCTATAACTTAGCAAGGTGCCAGTTACAACAAACATAAACATATTCGTCAACTAAATTATACATTGTGTTAACAAGTGAATATATATATATCTTTATTTATATGAATCTTCTGTGCGTGTGTTTGTAATTAAACTCTTCCTAAACGGCTGGACCGATTTTGATGAAATTTTTGTGTGTGTTCAAGTGGATTCGAGAATAATAATAATATTCTACCACATACACACTACACCATCTAGCCCAAACTAAGCAGAGCTTGTACTATGGGTACTAGACAATGAATAAACATACTTATATACGTTTTTTTTTTGTAAATACATACTTATTATACATAGAAACACCCAGACCAAGACAAACATCCATGTTCATGCACACAAATGTTTGACTTGTGCGGGAATCGAACCCGCGACCTCAGGCGTGGCAGTCGGTTACACTAACCACTACGCCATAGAGGCCGATAGAGAATGCTTTATATTTGATTTATTTTTCCTTTGTACAGGACAACGTCTGTCGGGACAGCTAGTGTTTAAATAAATAAATAATAATAATTATTATTATATAACTTTAAAGGCCTGTCTAAAATACCCTTTAAGCCTTCGTGCAATGGAATTATTTCGTTTTCCTCTAATTATATACATGTGTAAAGTCGTATTGCTTTTTTGCAATTACTCTACACCATTCTAATGCTGCTTTTAGAATACATCTACTTTCTAAATTTCCTAAATGAGAGTTAAATGTGACATATGGACATGAGAAAAATATAACAATTTTGTTGTTACCATTTTTAATCAAAATCTCGAAGCAAATAAGAAAATACTTGATACACAAAATTATTATTATGAACTACAAACGATACGGTAAAATTGATTGGAGATAATAGCTAGTTTACATTTATTATTGCAATATTTATGTCACAGGATCGAACGTACGTATTTATTATTTGTTTCTATTCAATGGTCATTATTACGACAGGAAAACGATGTCCCAATAAAATATTTGTATTAGCAATAAGCAATACGGATAGTGAGAACAGTACACCTTAATGACCAAATATATTATTGTCAGTTTACGTTGTTATCGGGATCGACATCCCATCCATTATGATCAGAGTGCGGGCTCTGAGATCTGTCAGCAATTTGACGCAGCCACGAGAAATTAGGTTATGCAAATTGGATGGTTATTGAGCTGCCCCGCTGTCATTCAAGAAATACCAGATATAACACTGTTAGATAAATAGATAATTTTTTATGGAAAGAATGCGTGCTGCGAACGGTAGGGCTGCGAATATATTCCATGAAGTGAAAATGTAATGTGACCTCGGAGTACCTATTACGCCTCTGCCATTGTCATAAATGTCTACTAAACTGGAGTGGCAAGGTAAAAGTAGAAAATGGTGTTAATATCGATAATGTAACTTTATTTACAAAGTGACTGTGTTGTCAGCTATTTCAATTATATACGATAAAGTTGCAATATTTATTTATACAGAAAACCTATAGTTAAAAAAAGCTGAAAATTATCATCAACCAAATTTATAACGGTATACCTGCATACATGAGATGATACAAAGAAAGGCAAAGGGCTTTTCGGACCACTGCAATGTTTGCATATCGAGATGAACGTTCAAAGATTTATATTAATACTTTTTATATTAATAGATTTATTTTATATTAATAAATCAAATACAAATTTATAGTTTTATTTACTGGCAGCTTATTTTCTAGCAGACTTAGTATTTCACTTAAGTTCAACAGGCCCAAACGTTGTGAGTTCGATCCCCACGCGGCACAAATATTTGTACGATCCGCAAATACATACTCGTAGTTGTATTGATTCTGGGTGTCTTTGTGTCAGTAGTTTTAACGTATGTTAAGTTTCCTGTGACACAGGACAATTCTATATATAGTGTGACTATGATTCTTTAGAAAACCATTAAAAAATAATGTTGTTCAGTTAGAGGAAGAGAGACTAATTTTTACGACTTTTAAACGCATCTCGCACTAAATATTAACTTAAATAAAAATATTAAGTCAAATTAGTCTATAGGATATTTAAAGATATGGTCAGAATAGTATGGGCTAATTTGACCCATACATCTTAGGTAGTTACTTATAATATCTTTAGATAAAGGCTAATTCCGAGCCCAGCGTTTCAGTTACTTGTTTGGAGTACCAGGACAATTTTCAGAATTTAATTACACCATTGTAGAGCGTTACATAGAATACACTCACCCTTCCGTCTGTATAATGCAAACGCTTATTGATTGAAATCGCTGTAACATACGTACGGACAGACAGATAAGTCAAAATTATATTCCATTTTCACCAATCGGGTACAATTCTTTAAATATTACAATTATACGAAAAATTATGTGCTAAGTTTATCTTGAATGATTTCCTTCATTTATTTTCGAAATAGGATTAATAAAAAGACGTACCTATAATCCGAAGTGATAATTATATCACCAGTATTTTTAAATAGGGTAGCATATTATTCGACGGTGTCAGTGTTGCCGTATTATTTGCCGAGGCTATTGTTTCCTCTAAAAAACGAGCTCATTTACTCGTCAAGAACGGTTCATAATGGCAGTAGTAATTAATTAGCGCCTGTTTTAAGTAAAGAGTTAACATTTACGAGTCTATTAGCAATAACGAAAAAGGAAGGCGTTTGTTGTGTACGGTGAGCTCGGCTTGAAGCTAAACTGAGATTATTTGCAAGCACCGCGCAACTGTACTAACAACACTAATTAAATCAGCTTTCGCTGAGAACTTCACTGATGTGGGGGAGGTAAAGGCCATGTAAATAAAGAAACATCGACGCGCTTGTAAACACACTCCCGAGCTACTGGTATTATTCCAATTACTTAAAGGTACAATGTAATTATTATGTTAGGGTATGTTTGGTAAATCGGTAGATTTTTATGTGGCAATATATAAATTTATATTTTACTCTCTTATTTATTTAATTTCCCTTCATACCTGGATATCTCACACACGTACTGGGAATTGCTTCTAGTATAACTAGATATAAACAAACATAGTTCCTCAAAGGCATAGAAGGTATGACGCCCACAATTTACCAGCTTTTTTTAGTTCCCACGGTACAGAGGACAAATCCTTTGCCATCTAACGGGCATTGTTCTGCAACCCATGCTGCTATGGAGAATTTCTCATAAAACCGGACCGTACTGCCGGACATGATAATGGAGCTTCATGCAAAGCAGTAGCATTCACTACCGCTGCGCAAACGAAGCAATTATGATATAATTGTCAGATACTCCATGAAGCGTTCATCTAATCTCCGCAACACAAAGCAATAGATACATAAATCCCTAAGTTGTCTGAATGTTTGTCGATACTGATCCTTACTTAATATTATAAATTCTTTTCAAGGCTATATATCTAATATACCACTCAACTGATTAATGGTGAAATTTGGTACAGATATAGTTTAAAACCTGGGAAAGGACTTATTTTTTATGATGTAAATACCACGCGGGTAAAGCCGCGCGTAATATGTAGAATATGGAAATGAAACCCAATGTTTAAAGATGTAATTTATTAGTTCCATACTGAATATACTTAATATTCCATTATTATTGTAAAACAAAAGTAAAAGAAATATATGATTGGGAAACATTAATTGAATAACAACGATATTATGCATATCAACTATATTTAATAATCTAAAATAAAATACATAATTCTAACATGTAACAAACCAATACAAAAGTACATTATGTACATAATATTTAGCATAATTTGGTATTAAAATCATTTTACATGGAAATCATTTCATAACCTTCTACATAGTAATTATAATTATACTTATCTTCTAATTTATGTTTGTCTTTATGTTTGTCCGTCGCCTTTTGAATCTCAGAGAGCTCCGTACCAGTCAACGTCTCGATACAAAGTGAGTCAATCCGGTTGGAACATTCGTTTTTATAGGCGACGACAAACAAGTATGATTCACGTCTTTTTATTTAACTACCGACGATACTGTTTACTGTATTTAATTATCAATGGATTATTATTTTATAAATGTTTACATACCAATATGAAATACATAGCTATATATACTAATTATATCGATTTGAAACTAACACGCGCAAAAACTAGTTACCTATAATGACAACCATAGAATAAGAAATGTAACAGCTTGCCTTTCACGAAGGGACGTAAGGTACTTCTGTATTCGCTTGCCTATTTAGGAACTTGACCGCGGTAACGTTAGTTAATTAGCTTCGTGGGACGCTGATCGGTTGCCATCACACAAGGCATTACTTAAGAGAATACATTAATATATATAAAAATACTACTGGTAACAAGGACAGGGACCAAGCTCGGTGGATAATGCTCATTATCGTATTGTTATATTTTATATTTTCTTTTAAAAAAGACATCTCGGTGTGAACAAGTGCGGGAAAAAGAATCATCAGTCGCGGGGTACTTCACAAACATTAAAACAACGGACACAAAGAACACCTAGACTCGGAGTGATTATTTGTGGCGAACGCATTTTTTTATCCTGCGTAGAGAGCGAGCACACTACTCTCGGTGCGGTGCGCGGTGCCAGTAGCGAGACAATCGCTTACACCACTACGATATAAATTCTCTAGTAGGTACACGCTTAAGTATATATTCAACTACAAAGAATAACAAATTAGGTGTAAAATTATAATATTCTAAATATATATATTTCCTGTTTAGCGTCAAAAGTTATGCAAAAAATTCACAGCGCATTTATAGCAACGAAAAATAAAATAAATCAGATTTTAGCCCCGGTTTCACTTTCTCAGTTCGAAACGATTTCGTAACCTACAGGAATCTTGCATTCATATCAATCAGCTTAAAAGAACCTACGTCACTCTTTGGCCAATAAACTATTACTTTGCAGAACATGTCAATCTTGCTCGATTGTTGCATTAAATAATAACAAACCAACAACACATTCGTCTTCATAATATTAGCCAGGTTATAAATTAGCCATTTATACTAAGGAATCTGTGACAGTGTTTCATGTTGTATATCGTCTCGTACGCTATACGTGACTACGCTACTTTTGAGCAAGTTTGATATGTGTGTCTAGGCGAAGGGCTAGTTCTTTATCTAGACATATTACATACATACATAGTCTTACACCTAAATCGCCGAAAAGTTAGAAGAGAGAGCAAAGTTATTGCCGGCTCAACTTCAGCCTCTATACTGCTAACGGTAACGTACTAAGCGAAAAAATTACATCTCAGAGCAACATTTCATCACATCATATCGCCTACCTCAAGCCTTAAATCTTTTGTTTTATTAGACACTGATGTTGACAAAGTGGTCCAAGTAATAACGGGTCTGAAGGACACTTATGCGGTAGGATGGGATAATATACCTACGAACATAGTCAAAAGGTTTAAGCACTTCCTTGCTCCTCCTTTAACGCATATTTTTCAAATCTGTTTGTCTGAAGGGATATTTCCTTACTCTTTGAAAAAGCTATTGTTATCCCAGTGCACAAATCTGGCGACAAAAAATGAGTAAATAATTACAGGCCAATTTCAATTTTGCCAACGTTGTCTAAAGTTTTAGAAAAATAATAAATCACAGATTAGTAAAATATTTAGAGTCTAACAATATACTTTCAGACAGGCAGTTCGGTTTTAGACCCCAAAGATCAACAAGTCAAGCAGTTCACATGTTGACTGATCACGTAGTGGCTAACATGGACAACGGGATGCATGCTGTTGGAATCTTTGTAGACCTTGCCAAAGCTTTTGACTCTGTTTCAGTTCCTATACTACTAAAAAAGCTTGAATATGTGGGAATAAGAGGTACACAATTAGAATTATTTACAGATTATCTTAGGGACAGATATCAATGCGTTAAAATTGGTCAATGCCTTAGTTCAGATATCCTCAATGCTCCTTATGGCGTTCCTCAAAGCAGTATACTTGGAGTTACGCTGTTCCTGATCTACATAAATGACCTATGCAACCTAAAACTCCAAAATGGTATCATAGTGTCTTATGCAGATGATACAGCATTATTATTCACGGGTAAAACTCGGACTGAAGCGACTACACACGCTCAGCATGGCTTCAATACAGTTATTAAATGGCTTTTTGATAATGTACTAACCCTAAATACCCAGAAAACAAAATATATTCACTTCTCAATGCGCAACAACACACATGATTCACCAAAGGACATATTATTTGCTCACAATAATAAATGTCATTTACACGCTGACGCCGCATGCACTTCTCTTACTTTAGAATCAACACACTTTATAAAATACCTCGGCCTAACGCTTGACGCTAATTTAAATTTTCGCAATCACATTCATTTATTATGTAAGAGAGTACGAAAGTTAATATTTATTTTTACAACCATTCGTGGAGCTGCTAACTTTAAATTACTAAGACAAGTATACCTGTCACTATGTCAGTCAATCATATCTTACTGCATTACCTCATGGGGCGGAACATCGAAAACGATTTTATTGCCACTGGAACGAGCTCAACGAGCTATTCTAAAAGTGGCGACGTTTCGACCTTTCATGTTTCCTACCTATGAGTTGTACCAATCCACTAATGTCCTAACTGTTCGCCAATTGCTTATTCTGCACACCGCACTTAAACAACATGCACTACTTCCATTCAGACCACTTCCTCCAGACAAGAGACGAAAAGATTTAGTATGTACTAAGCTTCATGTCAAACATGCCTTTGTAAATAAATTCTTCTTATTCCTAGGACCATTTTTATATAATACCTAGATTAAATAGAATTTTAGATATATATAGTCTTAGTTATAAACAATGTAATGTTATTGTTACCAAACACCTGCAAACACTGACCTACTCCGATACGGAGAATTTGCTTACAGTCGTAAAATAGCCTTAAGTCATCAGTAATTTGTAATAATATTATGTAATCTAAGTTATTTTTATTGTATCAATATACATATTTTATTTTAAGTTTATGCACATTGACCTCAACTCTAATATTATTTGGCATATATTTTATTTTTGTAAGTAGAGAAATAGCCTGAAACACAGGTCTAAACCTAGTTCAGGCAACCACTTTATAAAAACCTAGCGCTTGAAGTTAAATTAGAATGCACAATGTCGGCCGATTAAAGTATACCTAAGTAAAACATGTACCAGATTAAGGATAGTTATAATTTATTGTAGTATAATATTATTTTAGACTAATAACAAAAATGTATACCTATGTAGTATTATTATTGAATAAATTATTATTATTATTATTAATAAGAATCTCTGACAGAAAAATCCAATAAAACTTTGCGACCCAGGTAATGCATTCGAGACCTAACTCAAAGCAGCCGCATCCACTTCTATAACGCCACCGAGGCGGAATATTATATAGACATAATATCTAATATACCTACCCTTTGTTCTTTCACTTAGAATTAATAAGAGTACAATATAAGACAATTTGTTAATCCACGTTACTATGACGACTTTATTGCACAGTTCAGGGAAAATTGCAATAAATTAGAAATGAAGCTTTTTAATTAAAATGTGAAGAAGCCGTTGTATTGCCAATAAAGAATTATTTATAAATACTCCACTTGACCTATTTAATCTATTTCAAGTCCAATTTGCGTAACAAGAGCAGGAATACGTCAACTTGTTCGTTTCAATCGTTTTCTAATCTTTTGTGTATTCCTAACCTATTTCCATTCTTGTTATTTTTCCGTTTCGTTTCCTAAAGAAGGTAAAGACAAATTAAAACTAGTCGCTAAGTATATCAACAAATTTTTCCGCTTGCCTAATGGAAAAGTTGAAAAATATTTGGAAAGGTATTTACAATTATTTTCGATATTTATGAGAACACTTAAGAATATTTATGAGCTCGCAGCGCCATGTGTTGTCACAATAGTAATGAAATATACTGCCTTGTTGTGAATGCATAGCTTAAAGTATTCACTACCATGCATGAACCATGATGGAGTGTCTTTACCCAGCCTATAAGGGAAGCGGGTGCGAATATACACACAATTCATGCGAACACTATCTGTAATAAAATATTACTTCGCTTTTATTGTTCAAATTTACTGTCTGGAATCCGCAATAGCGTCCGCGGTTACAGCCTGACTACCCGTGACTACAGGCGTAACAAAAGCGCCAATCATTTCCGAAATAAAATTGAAGTTGATTGTCCACAATTTCAGTTTACCTGAATTCTATTTTGTATTAATGGCTAAAGGCGACTGTTTTTCTTTCTATTCCTTTACCGTTCAGGGTTTGTTTGTAATCTGTAGTAATTGTAAAGTGCTGTTTTTGTTATATCCAGAAAATATTTACCGTAGTTATATCTTACTAAAGGCTTGTAGTAGTATCATTAGTTGCTTTGACAGTGGTCATACATTATTTCTTGTCTCCTATGGTAGTCAAGTTATCTAAAACTTATCTTTTTTTTTAGGGTTTCATAACCGAACCGAATCTATTAGTAAGACTACTCCGCTACCGTCTGTGTTTCTGTCTGTCTAGCTTACCTTTAAATGGCTTATTATATATAATCTTGTAAATCTGTTATATAATTGATAGGCGGCTACAAATTTTTGTCACTGAATATATTATATTAACCACATAATATATTTAGACAGCGTACCTACAAATTATCAATAATTTAAAAAAATAAGTAACCGAAAATGACATATTACTAACGAACCAGTAATTCATAAACTTTTGAATTTCAAGATATTTTAGTGTAAATATAAAAAAAGACAACCAGCACTGAAAGTTGTCTATTTGTTAGTTGGAGTTTCTGTAATAGTAAACAAATACTTACTATAAACTAGTTACAATGTTATATTTGTGTTTAAAAGTTCACACTAGATGGTGCTAAAACATAAAGGTAATATTGCCGTAACACACATATACAACACATCTTGGATTAACATATAGTTATAGTGCTCGTAGGGTTTATATGGGCATAGCCAAGAGTAAAAGTTAGTAATTCATATTCTTAAAAACTCCTGCACTTGGGACGTTACAACCATTCAAACAACTAAGTCAAAAACACAAAGCATACAATCAAATTTTCTATGAGTATTTGCGAGTCACGTAATTTTTTGTCCCGTGTAGAGATCAAGCCACTTAATCCACTTGATCCATCCTGCCATCCGTGCAGTCAATCTAATCATTAGCGCGTATTTTGCGCATATCTATGCCATTGTAGCGCTCTTTGGCTCTCAGATAGCGTCAAACAATCCGCAATGAGCTACTGAGAATGACTATGCACAGAATACAAAATTAATAAAATATAACTATTTACGCAGGGGTATATTTAATGAAGCCCACTAGACGTGAAGAAGGATAATTTATTGTTTGGGTTGTGCTTTGCTTTACGTGATCATCACCACTTATCCCCGCGCGGAACAAATATACATGTACCTATAATATAATTCTATTGTATCTAAATAATCTTATCCTAATTTGGGTGTCGTTTGTTGACGCCTTTTATTTTCGTAAGATCTGTTGCATTATACTACACAATCATCTATAGCGTGGCAATTACCATTCAAATTCGAATATTTATTTCACGAGTTAATATTTTCAAACAGGATTTAATTGAGCGAAAGAGAAAAAGTGAAATTTTGATAAAGCCATATTTTATTTTCTCAAAAATAATTTTCTCTAGCAATATGTAAAACAGCTCTCAGCCTTTGTGAACATTCCGTAGACCCGACAGAACCGAGCGTTTTGTATGCAGGAGAAATTTAGCAAACAAGATTAAGTTTTATATTAACCAGGAGTAAGTTAGTGTTATTTAAATGAAAACAAACGCTGGCAAAATGAGTAAGCTGAAGAAAAATACTGATAAAAACTTTTAGCAATGATAATAGATTTTTCACAAATCAGCGTTAAAAAATCGGCAGTACCGGGCATTAAATACATTTGAACTCTCTTTCCTTGAATCGGGGTTGATGCTGAACAACATTAAAGCAATTTTAGATAGCATTAAGTGGTTCGAGACAAGTGCTCTGAACATCGCCGAATAATGTTCTGTGTAAATTGTGGGCGGGAGGGCTCTTAGCTTCTCAGTGGGAGCATCCACTCGAGTAGTACATAATATCAGCCTTCATAGACAGATGCTCATAATTGTGCTTGTCGCATCATTGTTATTGTATAATGAGCGACAACACTGCACGGAAGTAAATCATTTAAAGTCATATAAACATGTCTCTTGTTCATTATAAACGGAATATTATAATTAGAAAACAAAAAGTAAATACTAAACTTTAAACAATTTTTGGTTTAATATTGTTTTACGCTAATGTTACCTATTCATTAAATTAAACAACTGTATAAATTCATTCTGCGTTAGTAGGAAAACTAATAATAAAATGTTTACTCTTTATTTATTTAGGGCATATGTCCATCAAGAATAGGTGAGCCCAACGTTTTCTAAACAGTACCTATATAAACTACATGCTACAATAAAGTACTTTATTAAGTTATAAAGGTTAAAGAATCATCGGCTCAAAATAATCCTTTTTATAATAAATTTTGCTGCTTCTGAAATAGGTTCTGGTAATATGCTTCAAAATACTCCTTGATCATACTTGTTAATATTAAAATTTTGAACAAATGATTATCTAACCCTTTGATATTTAACACACTCTACAAGTATGTGTTGAATGAACATCTTCTATTGCGCCACATGCATAACAATTAGGTGAATTAGCCTTTCTTATCGAGAAAGTAAATTTTCACGATGGATAGTGGCCAGAACGTAATCTATGTATTGCAACTATGTATATATATATATATATATATATATATATATACAACCTGATTTTTTAGTCACCGTCTAAACTTTAATATAATAATCTTTGAGTAAAATAATGAGACACGTATTTTTTATTTTTATGCTAAGTAGTACAAAATTAATGAATTCAGCCACTACAAAGTTGTCTTAAAAACTTCTATGATTATGGACACCACGCGCGGTACATGCACTACGCGTTAGGCGGCAAGACACCCCGCGCGCCCCGCGCCCCGCCGTCGCCGGCGCGGCCGGCGGTATATCAGTGATAACATAATCAATTTCAAACCTACTCTTTATTATTTCAATAGCTGGAGATTGCACAAGATACTATTTGACGTAAGGGCTAATAAGTATTTATTGAATTATTCATTAGGCACAACATAAAAATCGTAAATACGTAAAACAAAAGTATAAAGTAGAATAGTTGGATTTATGCGTTTTAAAATAAATGTAATCAGCTTAGGTTTTTGGTTGAGGCGTATAACTAAAATCCACTTACCACATCTTCAGCTGTACTTCAATAAATTTTCAAAATGCAATCCGTTTCTCTCTAGGCACAGTATTGCTCGCTTTTGCACATTGTTTTTTAGCTTATTTAGCACTGTAGTGTTATTTTTCACTTCGTCAAATGCACGGTTTATCTGTTCTTTTAAAGCCTCGAGACTTTCAGCCTCCTCCACATACACACGTCTTTTTATTTCACCCCATAAAAAAAAGTCACACGGCGTAAGGTCCGGGGAACGCGGCGGCCATGGAACAGGACCTCCACGACCGATCCAGCGACTGCCGTATTCCGTGTTAAGGTATTCACGAACAGAGGTGGCATAATGTGGTGGTGCACCGTCGTGTTGGTAGTAAAACTCACGATAATTAACTATAGGCACATCGTCCATAAAATCTTCTATGACATGTCGCAACATGTCCAAGTATGTGCCTCCGGTGAGACGTCCCTCAATAAAATATGGACCCAATATTTTATTGCCTATAATGCCAGCCCATACGTTTGCACTGAATCGTACTTGGTGATAGGTCTCCCTTATCATGTGCGGATTACGAAACGACCACCAATGTTCGTTATGCTGATTGTATAGCCCGGCTCTAGTAAAGAGTGCCTCATCCGTCCATAAAATGTCAGCATTTGGATGTGCAATTAGCCACTCACAAAATCTTCGACGAGGCATAGCATCCTCATCATTTAATGCTTGGACCTTCCGAAAGTGATAAGGGTGCATGCCGGTAGTGTTCAGTAGTTTCCAAACCGCATACTGACTCACGCCGAAGCGCCGGGCTGCGTCTCGTGTACTTGCACGAGGTTTGCGTTCAAAGAAATCGAAGATTTCGTCTTCGACTTCTACAGGCAGTCTCTGCCTGCCGCGTCCTTGGGCATGCGAAGGTGTAGTAAATTGGCCGTAGTCTAACAGCCGTTGATTAGCAGCTAAAATCGTTTCACGATTTGGCACTGATGGATTTACGTGTCCTTGATTACGGAGGCGAGGAACACTTTGTTCTTCGTAAAGTCTTTGAGCACCATTTAAACTTTCTCCACTCAAAATGTAACAACGCACGATTTCGTAGTACTCGCGGTTTGAATACATTGTCAAAAGATAGGGCGGCGGCGCGCGCGGGAAAAGTAAACACGGAAGTAAGCGATTGCGTCACAAGTGCGCACGCGACTAAACGAAATTTACGATTTGTGACATTTGTGTTGCAGCTGTGCCCTTCTCGCACCCCGCGCGCCACCCCGCTTTCATTCAATGCATAGTTAAAGAATCATGTGTTTACGTTGACTCGGTGACCACGCTAAATTAATGTTTGTTTTAAAAAATGTTTTAATTATATTTTATTAATATTATACTTTCTTTTTGAAAAATGGGTTCTATTACTGATACCTAACGTCTAGACGAAATTTGGCTGGTAGTATAAATTTCATATTGTATATACTTGTAATACAGTGATAAATAAACAACGCGATAAAATCCGTATATAGTAGTTTAATTTCAATGAATAACATTAACATTCATAAACAGAAGACAATATTATGTGAAGTTCTGTTAGGGAGATAAAGACATAGACCGTAACCACAGGACTCACTAAAAGTGATATGTGCTCGTCCGTGGATATAGAACAAAATAAGGTCACTATCATTTTTATTTAACTAAAGATATTATATGTGGCACTGACATTGTGCAAAGTTAATTATTATTAATTACTAGCTTTTGCCTGCAGCTTCGCTCGGGTAAATGTAGGTTAGGTTGACACCCTAATCACCTAGCGGTATGAAATTTATTTAACGATACTATTCTCATACCTACCAAATACACATACAATTCATAAAAATCGGTGGAGCCGTTTCGGAGGAGTGCGACAACAAGCACCGTGACACGACGTTTAAATAGATAAAAAATAATCAACAGAATTAAGAAAAATATATAAATAATTAAAAAAATATTAGCTAGTTTTATAAAAGGATACGATAACAATTTATTGAAGAGGCTTGTTCTATTTTAGGCTTGATTTATTATTACATCATAATTCATTAAAGCCATCCATCTCAAATTATCAACTGGTAATCGCAATTCGGGTGTTATGTTAACTCAATCAAAATACATAGTCAAGTATCCAATTTGACGCAAAAAAGGTAAAAACACTTGGAGTACAATACAACAAATGCTATTAGCATTCTACTGAAATTACCTCGTTGTTTCTCGGCGCCTGGCATATTAGCCTGTGCCAGAGAGACTCAATTTATGGCTGTCATTAGGCTACGTCATTCTGAGACCGCATCCGTTGTTCATCAAACGTAAAAATTACATTTCACTATCGCATTGTAAGCGTAGGTACAAGAATATAATAAACCTATTGTTATTAATATTAAATATTACCTATCTATATAATTACGTAAATCTCTCTTCCTCTTTCTTCTGTTACAGCCTTACGCCTGTTGCCCAGCGACATTCGCAGAAACTACAATTTCGTGTTTCATATGTTAGTTCGCATCTTTGTGATTTATTGTCTGTCTACAGGTTCTTTATAAATGCTTGGTTTATAGCATTGTAAGCCTTTCCCAGGATCGATCCTAATCTGATCGAGTTACGCCATAATAATTAATAAAATCACTGCACTTCTAATTTGCAACGGAATGTGCATTTTAAATGCGCATGGTAAACTATGGACTATCTAGAGATGGGCCAGAATATCTTTTATAGATGAGAGAGATCTTATCTGTAAAAGGTACTCAGTTATCCACCAGTAAACGAAGAAGGTTGATATTATTGTTTTAACATTTTAGGCTAACTAACAAAAACAATACGGATAAAATAAAACCAAAACATGTTTTTGTTAAAAGTTCCCCTCTGCAAAAGTTACATAATGCGGTATCAAGGTATCGCATTACTTAATTTATGCCCTTTGACAAAAATAAAATTGTATGCCATTTCTACAGGCGGATTTGACAGAAATTTAACAGATCTGGCATAATGAAGCTACTTTGTAGATATCGAAGTAGTTTAGCACACATATCATTTAGACATTATAACAGAATCACCTACACTTTACGGCCAGTTTATAATTGTTTATATGAATCTCCATATTACATTAAACACTAATCGGCATCTTAACGGCATCGCCTTGACCTAAAACAAGCGAAGATCCATTAGTCTCTAAGTCGCCACTGGATTTACGTTTTAACGTCACCGGACTAACGTTCAGCCACCCCTACAATTACCACTCGCCTGTGGACAGCGTATAGCGTGTGGTATTCATGCTTTGTATAACTTTGACAGTCACCCCTCACCATAATATAAGCGAGCTGTAAACAAAGCCTAAGCAAGACAGACGCCTTAAAGGTACAAGAAAAGTTACTGTATTCCAATGACAGCTACTTGACGGCAAAACGATAGCGATCTGATTAGCATCGCATGCACAGCTTTATAGTTAGCTGTATCACACAACCTTAAGATCCTTATACGTAACTAGCATAAAATGTAATATCACGTGGAATAACTCCTATATATCCTGGAACTGTATCATAGAAATATATGTAACAACGGTTTATGGGGAGTGATTCATAACGGCTCCCATGATCAAGGGTTAAAATTATATATACATACTAACGAGTTATCTATTATATTCAGTGTAAATAACAATGATAAAATAACCCTTGCGTCCATGTAATCACCTGTATTTTTTTCTGTGTGCAAATAGGTCTAAAATATTTCAGTAATATGACTCCGTTAAACATCCAGTTATAAGTCAGATAGGGTAAGCCCCTATTTATGCTTTTGTTTCACGTAAAAATCCAGCTATTATACACCGTAATCTGCCATATCACTAAATGGAAAAATAAGAACTAACAACATTAAATAAAGTGGCAACTTCAAAGGACAGAGGGAAAAATAAATGTGAAGAAAAAATGCTCGGCTTTATTTGCGTTGCTCGTATGTTACAGTGAAATATTTGTCTATAAAGTAACCGGTCGGGCCGGTTGAATGCTAAGTGCTCTGCAAACGGCCGCCACGCATAAACACAGATTGAAAAATATAATTCATAAAGCCGAAATATTATTTAACACAATAAATTGTTCTGGAGCGTTAAAAGTTCACCTGGCCTTTTCGTTTAACTCACTCACTAATTAATGCGCGAAATAAAATATGGTAATCAAATACAAAAGCTGAATAAAAACCACTAGGTTACCGCAAAGGAATTCAGAGAATTGGAGATTATGATGGTTTAAGTAATGAAAATGATTATGTAAAGAGACCAGAGTTCCTTTTAGTATTTATGTGCACACGGACTGAACGGTGAATGGTGTAGTGGTTTATGTGGTTGCCTTGCCCACTTGTCACGCGTCGGGTGTTGTGGGTTTGGGTAGTGGTGGACACGGGGTTAAAATCTTAGTGATTCACAAATTGTTGTCCCGATTCAGGTGTTCTTTGTATTTCTTGTTCAAATGTCCTACGCCGCACAGGAGTTAATACCAGTGTGGGGGGTTATCTGTCTATATAAAAACAATATTCATTAATTTAAAGTAAGTAAGTAAGTAAGTAAATCATTTATTTGCGTAAAAACATGGTATACATTGATGTTAATATTATTACAGTAGCTCAACATGTTTCGCTAAGATATAACATAGCATGCAAAAATTTATATTTTGACAAAAGGAATCAACATCTCACATCCATAAAATCTTTTAAATTGTAAAAATTACATTCAATAAGCCACTTGTGTAATTCTATCTTAAATTTTCTCGAGTTCAATATTTTAAAGCGACTTGGTATTTTGTTATAAATACGTACGCACATTGCAAGGCAGTAAAGTAGTAAAGTAGATATTTTTTTGTAGAAATTAACAGCCTTTATTTACCAATATTAATTATATAAGACGTAGCTAAATATTGCTAGCAACTAATAAGAAAAATATTCACTTATAAATATTACTCAACCTTTAGTTGATTTTAATAATAGGTTAGTAACAGCGGCATGCTGTTCTTCTTCTTTTCGAGTCGAGGGTACAATTCTTTTAAATAGGTCCTGCCCAATGTGCAGCCACGGCAATCGCATCAGGAGTTGCGTCAGGGACAATTTGGGCATGTTAACTGCTGTTTGTATCTGTTGTTTTAAAGTTTGTAAGGACAACTTTACACAAAACGAGCATTTGCTAGAGTGTGGAATGTGATCTTTATTTAGAAATACTATCCTAGAAGTACCAAGAAAATACATACACAGTTTGACGCCTCAGCATTTCGCGAGCTATTATTTTTCCCACGTTATAGAGTGCGAGCCTATTGCCGTCTACTACTGAGAATTTCTTCACAGGAAAACGCAAATACACTTTGTTCCGAGAATTCAGATAGATTCGAAGGTGAGACCTTATGCACGTCAGTCGTATTCACTACAACTGCACCTACGACAAAGTTAGAAAATAAAATAACGTGAAGAAAATAACAACAGCGTTTGAGGATTTGTCAAGTGTTGAAAGTGACATTATCTAGGTCTCCACAGTCGCCAGTTAAGTATTGTTTGCAAAAGCTCATAGCATGGCACTTAAGAAGTTTATAGCAAAACACAGGGCTCTTCCAAGTAACATCGTTATACATTTACTTTTGACTACCTCGTTGATTCTACGGCTTAGGTTTTAAAAGATGTTTGAATGTTTGTTAGTCAATTACGTTTTAACCGCTGAACACATTTGGATGAAATACGGCACAAAGATACACTATGTCCTGGATTATCACATAGGCTGCTATTTTTACAGTTTATTTTCGTAGGTTTCACGGGTGAAGTCGCAGGTAGGAACTAGTGTATATTACACCTGTGACATTCAATTACTCATTAATAATTGGTAACAGGTACGTAAATACATTTATTTACGAAGTGTATTCCTAATAATAACTGTCTTTGATAGATGTGGATTCGAATTTCTTTCAAACATTTGTTTTCTATTCGGGAAATATCTAATTCAATCCAGACGTGAACTCTAACGCTGAGTAAGGGTTATCATGTTTCTCTAGCAACAATCCGTAAATCGTTTCGTGAAAATTATATTGCTGTGGTTCAACATTTAGCGATTGAAATAGAGTTTTTCAGAATCGATTCATCTGTATTCACCTGTAAAAATAAGTTAACGAGCTTCAGTTTAACTGCTATAGACATCAATTGATTTATAAAATTGTATATTCATTTCAAAAACCTTGCTTTTAACTTGTACCCACATTAATTTAATCAGAATTTGACGTGATGTCTCGAATTCCTGGAACTCGTAGCGTAGATAAGACCACAGTGTTCCTTTCTTACGTCGGGAAATACTTTGAGACCGTCCTAACGTCACCGTGATAAAGTAGTTATATCGAACTCCCTGAAAAGTTACTGACTTCAAGTCCATAATGTCTCTTCTCTGCTACGATTCAGCCAAAGGTGTATCGTAGGCACAACAACGTCCTCGACGATACATCCAGCAGCGGGACTTGAAGGACATAACGACAAATCGACGCTATGCTCTGACACAACAGAGCCACTTCTCTTCCAAGGTTCTAATTACAAACTGAGACTATATCATTTTTCAACCCACGGATACAGCTGCAGAAGAATCAGCAGCAACTTCGGCGCGCCTACGACGCCCATTTTACTTCACTTTACTATATGACGTATATTTTAGAGGTGGAATTTTAGTAAGGCTTATCTATTGTGAAAATATGACTTTATTAATTCTATACTTTATTAAAGAAAATTTAGTGATTGACCTGTGAGGTTGGACTGCGTTGTCAAGTCTAGAATTTGAAAGTAAGGCACTATTATGATGTTTAATTTCATATATTAATACGTTTTTACATATCGCTCTTATCAGGCGTGAAGGAAATAAACCTAAAGAAGCTTAGATGTTTGAAAGTATATGTGTAGTCTGACAACCCGAACTGAATTAGCCCGATGGACTATATTCTAGGACCTGTCAAAGAGAATAGTGACCGATGCAACTGTCGGACCATTCTAAACATGTTATGTCTTGAAGCTATTTTGAGATATCCCTCGAATTTATTATTTCGTAGAAATTGATAAAACTGTTACTTCAAAAGTTACAGAAGGGACGTAACTGACCATGATACAGTGTACGTTGTTAAAATATAAGTGAATATCCTTAGCAACATTGTAGCAATAAAATATACAACCATTACATAATTACATCGATCAGATTTTAGAAAGCAATTAAATTTTACTGCACTGCAGTCGTTAAAATACAATCTTTATCAGTCGAGCTTCTTGCTTATTACTCTTTATGATATCTAATTATAACGAGGCTCTAAAGAGCTTTTATAGTCCAAGCAGAGATTCAATTAAGCGAATCAATCGGTTCCAAGTTATATGCGAATGTTTCGACAACAATACACATTGTGACTATAGTACACAGACAATGGAGACGATGCCGTTTTTCAATTTACACGTATATTCATATATTAATCGCAAATTAAGTAGGTCTCCTATCTCCATGTAGGTATCCATAATAGTTAGTGCAAATGTTGGATACAAGTTGCCGCCAGGGAGGCTTAAGAGTCGTAATAGCTTTTTGAGATCTATAAAGTCCAGTCAAGATCTGCCAGAGACAACAAGGCTCAAAATTTCGCAGGAAAAAGTTCCTTCGCCAATCGACTATTTAAAAGTTAGGGAAACCCTACGACCTGGGTCGAAATTACCATGGCCAATATGGAAATCCCTAAATTGACTTCATACTCGAGTCGGCCGCTGCGGTTGCAACCTGGTAAATTGGGGAATCTGACAGCCACACAAAGCACAGTGTGAATGTGGTGATCCCAATCAAACTATGTCACATCTGTTGGAATGCCCAAATTGTCCCTGTAGGTGCACCATGGAGGACTTGATGGACGCAACTGCTTATATGATTGCCGTGGCTACACATTGGGCAGGACATATCTCTAATTAATATTTTAAATGCGAAAGTTACTCTGTTTGTCTGTCTGTCTGTTACGCTGTCACGCCTAAACCACTGAACCGATTTTGATGAAATTTGGTACAAAGATAGACTAGACCTCGGAAAAGGACATAGGTTACCTTTTACATAATATTGTCTTATGTTTACGCGAATGTTATACATTGAAATTAAACACTTTATACGGATTTTGTCGCGTTGTTTATTTTACTTTAAAACACTGTTATTACATAATTTTCAAAACTCTAACACTACTATTATTGTAGTACTATTTAAGCTATATATTTTTAATTAAAACTATTTATATTTAAGTTTACATTTTGCTCCGACGTTTCGGTTGCTTTACAGCAGCCATGTTCACGGGAAGACTAAGATGGTAGTTGTCCCAAAGTTCTGAAAAGTATCTAGTTATTTCAAAGTACCCGAACATAATTTAATCTTTGGTGTTTCTATTTACGCAGAATGAGCTCAAAGTATCATGAAGTCTAGCTGTGTTTGGCTTCTTCTTGGGTTTGACTATTTGAATGACTGGATCCCAAGCTGGTGGTATATTCCAACCATCCTCTCTATTGAAATTAGGATGTTTTTTAATTTCAATAGCCTCGCGAAGCATCCTTGGTAGGAATCGGTGTTCTTTTGCGAGTATATGTGGTTTGTCAAATCGTAGGTAGTGGTTGGTCCCCTGTTGCACATGTTCACACACAGCAGACTTCAACGAGCGTTGGTGTTTAACATCAGATATATGGTCTTTTATGCCTATGCTTCTCTTGGTTTGACCAATGTATGAGAATCCACAGTCACAATCTATTTTATAGACCCCTGCATCAATTTAATTAAGGAATTTATTATCAATTTACTATTTGGATGCCTTAAACGCCTGTAGAAACAAAAGAGCAAAATTAAAATTAAATACATAACGGGTATTTTTTGAGCAGGCGCTACCTCAAAGAATTTATTTTAAAGTTATCTAATACATTTTGTAATTTATGTTTATAATATATTATTATTAAGCCGTCGGTCCCGGCTACCATGAACACCTATGGCAGTCGTTATTGGGAAGTCAGTGCCCTATAATATCCTGACACTGGTCTAGCCTTAGGGTATCGTTAGCCTTCGGGTTGCGGAGGTCAGGTGGCAGCCGCTCCGTTTAAAAACTGATATCCAGTCAAATCTGGTTAGACTAGAAAAGCCGACCCCAAGTGACTTGGGAATAATAAAGGCTAGGAAGAAGATAGTAGCAACTAGAAGTAACTAGGTAGCAACTTTCTATAATTATTTCGATGTAAAATATGAGTAGTGACCCGCCATTCTGATGGTCATTAGTAAGGAGAGCCTTGGCTTCATCAAACAGTTTCTGTGGTATTGCTTCTGACGTATTTCTCAAACTTGATATATAGGAATCAGATGTATATAACAAGGTATAGAAAAAGGTTTCATTGGTTACCGACATTGGACATTTTCTGGAATGATGTAATCAAATTTTTTTATAATCTTTATTGCGGGCTTCTTGTGCGTCTTCGGACAACTGCCTGATAGGTAAAATAGCATAATACCTGATGATTTTTTCCCGTGTATAAGTATTTTACGCACGGAGGAAGGCATATAATACCAGTTACAACGATTCACGTACATTTATGACGTACTGCCGCAAAAGTTCTAATTTTTTTGCATCAATTCCAGATGACATAGTTTGTAATATTATGTAGTTCTACATCGACACCTGTTATATATCTGCAGAACAAGAATAATTCTGAAAAAATCGGCGAGCTGTGTTTCCGTCATTACTATTTCCCGCACCCTGTCGAGGTTTATCGACATGCAGTCCCAGCTCGCTTCTAAATCGCTTTTGTATAAGTTACTGCTTTTCCTCTTTGCTTTGCTTACTTTCAGTAAAAAGATAGTGGCACTCATATCTATAATTAACTTTTTATCAATTTGATCTCAATAGATAATTAATTTAAAATTGTTTGTGGTTGATCCTTTATAAAACACGAGATGAATGGGTATATAGATTATAATAATTAATAATATATTTACAAAACAAGGCCATTCATGAGATTTTATGAGATATACGATGCAATTTCAAATATTAGATTTTTGTCTCGCATTACAACGCAATACATTTTGATACATTGCTAGAAAAAGCGCAAATAGGCGCAACATTCTTTTTTATCCTCTGATAAAGCAATGTATTTAGATTTTAATGCAATAAATATCTTGACATCGGCAAGCATTGGCAACAGATAAATATCTCATTGAAATTACAAGTACGTCTAAAATTATACCACCTTAAACTATATCAATTTATTTTATTTTTTATACTAATATATAAAATATATTATTTACAAAATAATATAACGAGATCGTAAACTTTTTAAAAATGTATAATACTTATATAGTTAGATCAAAAACTTAGGAGTAACAAGGTATTGAATTATAATAAAGTACCGCGTCAAAATCATGCTATCGAACATGAGTTACGTTTGAAACAAAGATAGAAATAAATTTAATTAAAAAATATCTAAACAAACTTCATTGAAATTAAACAACTATATACGGATTTTATCGCGTTGTTTATGTAACACTTAATTTATAATACTACATATATATATTTATGATTATTATCCTATAACATCGACTTTTGTGAAAAACAGTTTTGAGACAGCGTTATATGGAGCTTTTCCATAGTGCGGCGGCGGAATTTGTAACATTAGCAAAAGCGGTAAGCGCGTAAAATGTTGCAGCAGTGTAAGCAGTTGGTTTGGGATGAATGTATGATGTCCCACAAAAGAGTAATCTAATCAATGTACCTACCATACCATGAAAGATATGGTGGTACTTTTAGCTGGTTACTTTCGACAGACCCTGCCGGTTATTACTAGGGGTATACACCGGCAGATGAAATAAATGCCTGTTTGAAGGCGTCTGTGTTGTAGATACACGTAAAAAAATTATGTCTGACTACAAATATGCGAGTACAACTACACAAAGATTCTCACGCAGGACATTAGGCGGCTGCTCTTTTAAAAGTCGGAGAAGATTGTATGCTAACAGACAATAACGGCATGATTACACTGAGACGTGAATTCTGTCAAATTGTCGATAACACAGGTGATTTAAATAATAATGTCTATCCAGATCTACAAATAAGTATGGGCGATCGAGAATGGTTGTGTGACAGGTCAACTATGGCGCCGACAATTGAGACAATAGGCCAGATAAACGAACAAATTATAAACTCTCAGTAGATAATTTTAAGGACACTGAACAAGTGACATCGTACCCTATAGATTTTCTCAATTCTTTAGAATTATCAGGAGTGCCTACCCATAAGTTAAGGCTGAAAGTTGGTATTCCAGTCCTGTTAATGAGAAATCTTGACGCACCAAGGCTATGTAATGGTACACGGCAACAAATTACTTATCTAAGACGCAATACTATAAAAGCTATAATCATGACTAGAATGGCAAAAGGAGCAAATGCTTTAATTCTCCGTATTCGGATACTTCGAACCAAATTGCCGTTTCAGTTTAAAAAAGTGCAGATTTCCCAAAAAGCAGCATTAAGGTAATAATAAACAAAACTGTTTACCATGGGCAACCCTATGTGGCGTGCTCAAGAGTTTCAAAACCGCAAAAAAATTTGTTTTAAAGGATGGAAAAACAAAAAACGTAGTTTATGAAAATGTATTAAAATGAGCTATTTGCAGTAAACCACCGCATTTATATGCGTATTATTTGCAAAACAAGGTAATTGAAAAAATAAAAATGCTGCCTAAAGTAACTATTCTACGTGGACGAAGTCGTGGGCAAAAGCTAGTATAAAATAATTGTACTATCCCTCGAGAAGAAGAAGAAGAAGTGCAAATGTTTATGATCGTGTATTTTGAATAATTAGACCGATTGAAGCCATGTTTACACTGTAGTATCAATTTTGTGTTGTTGGGACGATGCTTTATTTCTATATTAGAATCCGATAGGTGGCGTTGTAATCAAGTTGTTTACGAAGTAGCGGGTAACAGCTAGTACTTCATTACGTTATAACTTTTATATTTTAAGTTTGCTGTTATGCGTATTTCTAATTGAGAAATTCCAGTTTGATTCCTGAGCTAGATATCGTTGGTGTTGGTTTTATTAATGTCAACATTAGCTGGTACAAAAAAAATTGCGATGTTCTCTTTAAATGGTAATACTCTCGCATGAAATATCATTAGACTTAAGCATAAGTAGCTGGCAAAATATAAGTGGAATAAATATTTGTCTGCTCCTTCAGGCACATGTTTATAGTCTACGACTCTATCCATACTTATTAAGGAATGTAAAGGCTTGCCTTTTTTCTCGTGAGGGAAAAAGAGTTTACGTATTTCCATTTGCGATTTTCATTTATGATTAGTGGTAACCTACTTTATGTTTATGTCTTTTACATATCTAATCACTATAATATCATTTTAATGTTATAGAAATGAACCATGCGCAATTTTTCATTGCATATGTTCAGTGTGAGTGCACAATATATTGTCGTACATACAGTGTACGACAATATATTGTGCACTCACACTGAACAATACTAAAGTGCAGTATTGCTTACGTTCCCAGCATTTATCTATGGCAAGAAAACGTGCTCCATTCCTAAAGTACTATTACACCTAAGATTTATAAATGGTAAAAAATACCTGGCACAACTTAGCTAGATGTCTCATTCCAAATTTAAAATAACACGTATACATAGATTCAATCCTTTATATCACAAAGAGACAAGCAGAGGTGTACAATAGTTACACTTACTTTTAGCCAGCTACTTTTTAGTCCCATGTAATGCAGGGTAAACATTGCTGTCTACTGGGCACATATGCCTACTCAATGGCCTCTACTCTACCTATTCTTCTTAAAACCAAGCCATAGGTTGACGATTTAACAAAGAAATATCAAATTAAAAAATAAAGTAAATGGTAGATAATATTTATTTCAAGCCAGAAATCAGGCCCAGACTGCGATTGTAAACAATATATTTTTCAACTATTAAAGTTTCTGATTTCGTTGGTAACCTAATAAAATGTTCACCATTCACTTTTACGTTTGAAATTGGTTGCAACAGCAATAGTTTAAATAACTAGCTGTGTGTGTCACCAGAACCACTCACCCATTAAATCAACAAATTGAGCTTTCACTCGAAAATACAGAGCAGCACTTAACTTGTTATAATTATATTATAACTATGTTTCGCTCCTTTATTGTGCACTCTTCAAAGTTCAACGCTGTCGTACATACCTACTTTGTTTAATTTGGTTAACGATAAGCGCACCTATTACCGACTCTACAAACTTTATTATTTCATTATTGGGTTTTTATTACTACGTATAAAAATTTTTACGAAGGTAATGAAATGTATTGAATTTGCACATGTGTGTGCTTTTCTATGCTTTTCATGTATTATTATATAGATAAATAGAAATCAGGTCTTTGCTACGAGAATTAAACAAACATACTACTATCTGAATGAACACGCCCCAGAGTCAGAGCAATTAATTGTTGATTTCCAAAATAATTGAACCGCATGGAATACAAACCAACATCACCTAGCATAATGGCAACGGAGATGCGACTGCCCCGTGCAGTCAAAATCATTATTTGAAAGCACAAATAAAGAAACAGTTAAGTTATTGGTCGGTTTGTGGCAATGTATGATTCAGGTTTTATACTGTTTAATTTCGTTCCAGATACAAAGCCAGAATCTGCCCTAAAGCATCTTTGCTCCAGCAGATATCATTTGGCAAATGATAACACCGTCTTTATATTTTAAACTTGCGGCGATAAAACCTGGGTAACATTAATTCAATAGATGAATAGACTGTCAGCTTAAAGAAAATGAAATTATCATAAAATTTCATCATAGACCAACTGCAGATAACATTCATCAGTTCACAAAATGCTATCAAATCCCAATTAATTCAATTTACATCATAATGGTTAATATGTCAATGAGCTGATCTAAAATAACTAAAAAGTAAGTAAGTAAGGTATCAAATTAGTTTAAAAGTATTACACAACAAAAATCTCTCTTTGAATCAGTAGCAACGTTATTGTGACCTTTACACGTATATAAATATTTGTCCACGAAATAATATAAAGCTTGGCTACATAGATAAAATGTACGTTGATTGCTTTTCTCTATGTATGTACAGAAAAGTAATCAAAACGTAAAATCAAGACATTATACGTTCACTTTTTTTTTACATACAAGTACTTTCATATAATACTAAAGCATTCTACAACAAAATGTATCTATCAACACGAATTATATGGATTTAAATTAATATACTAAACTCTTTAAGCATTTCTCAGAAAAGAAACTAAGCTTTGTTGTATCTTTATTTTAAGCAAATCCTTGTAGCTATATTACGTTCACTTTACACAGCTTACAGCAACTCTGTTAGAATAACAAGGATTTAATTCAATTTTCAATATTCTTTAGATTTTAATCAAAACGTTTTTCTTCCAAGAGCTGTAAGATAAAAATACCTACCATGCCAAACATCCCGCTTGGTTGCTTTGCTTGATAACTATGTCCAACCAGAGAGAAAAAAAAAGTCACCGCCATATAATATTAAACTTATAGGATATAATGACATACATTAGTGAAACATTGCTATTTTGTCCCAACTACAAACTAGTAGGTAGTATTTGTTTCGGTAAATCGGCTATGCATCCATAGTTAATCAATAAAAATGCTACAAATTGGTCAAACATTCACCCACTGATCAGTAGTGTAGCAGTAGTGAGTGCTCCTACATTGTTATTGGGTTTGTCCGTCAAGAAATTCTTAGTAATATAGCATTTCAAAGCTGGCGTAGTAAATGACAATAGGCTCGCTCCCTTTACATAGAACTATAGCTAAACATAGCTACCGAAATGTGAAATGATGAGACTCTAGGTATGTAAGCACAATCACATCCGAAGTATTTGCAAAATGTAGTTGTTTTTTTTTTGTAAATGTTGGTCCAGTCGTGACAAATAACTCGTCAAATGTCAACGGACGATTAAAAATGACACAAGCGACGTTTTCATTTATATTCGTTCATCGTACAGTTACGCGGTATTAACATTCTTATGTGTTGAAGTATGAGGGTTTTAATACTACATTTCCCTCATTTCGATCATTACTGACAATGTCGTGTAGGTTTTAAAATATTGATCAGAAAATCTTTTATACCGAATATAGAGTCTATACATACATAGATGTCCATAAAAGAAACACACACGTTTTACCCCTGGAAGGAGTATTAACTGAATCACAATCTGTGCTGAATGGAAAGTAAAATTATAGTTGTTTTAATAATAGTATAAGTACTGTTGTAATGTGTAGTTTCTTCGTAATAACTGGTTCCCAGACTGTTATACCCTAATTAGGTTAAAATTGCCTAGTTTTATTATAGTAATATTGCTACGAGTAATCTAACACGGATTTTATGATTACTGTCGTAGCTAAAGCTGTCGTAAGACTTTAGAGCGTTAAGCTTTACTAAAAAATAATGTAGGTAAATAACGAAAACTCAACCATGAAGCAGGCCTCGTTAAAAATCATGCTGCCATTTATAAAATCATTACAATGACTACACTGATGACGTAGTGGTTATTAAGTGGTCGCCCTGCCACTGCCAGCGCTCCGAGTGTTGTGGGTTCGATCCCTACTTGAGACAAAAAATTGTGTGATACATAAATAGTTGTCTCAAGTCTGGGTGATCTTTTTATCCGTTGCTTGAATGTTTGTAAAGTCCCCCGCGACACAGGAACAATTCCTAGTTCGGGAGTTGTCTTTTTTAAAAAGGAAAAAGGAAAGGATTGATTTAAATTCATAACATACGTCATTCTTTAATCTAATACTGTTTACTTCGATAATAGGCACACTAATAAACATACTTCCCGCCATATCGCAAGCAGTTAGTGTAGCGTATGGACGCAGGGGGACAATCACGCCATGCACAGTCTTAAATAATAATTAGTTGCTGCGTTACCAGTCTATAAAGAATTTATTATTATTTATTTAGCAGTATTTATAATTTTGTCACAATACTGATGTAAATCCATGAAACGGGTGTTTTAAAGTAATGTCGTTCATAAAACATTTGCAGTCTTATTTTAAACTGGTGACTAAACCACAACGGAAATAGGTACCATATAAACCACCTAATGGTAAATCTGGTTTGCGTTAAAATTATTAATACCTAATATTGGCAAACTAGCATATGTATGTGGCTCGTCCGTAAACACCATCCATACTCTACAAACACTTGCGAATACTGAGATATTAGCTGTGCGTTGTTGACACGCTAAACATGATGTTAAGACTGGGTAACTAAACAATAATATGCTCCCTTACTAATAAGTATACGTCGCCGCCAAAACATTGTAGCAGCGAAAGCCTAGTGGGAGACCGTTGCCACGCAGAAGTCTTTCAAGTTCGATGCCAAGGCACACATCTCTGACCTTTCGATATTATGTGCATATTAAATAGTTAATTATCGTTCGCTTTAAGGGTGAGGCTCCATAATGTGCTTGAAGATGTGTGAAATCTACCAACAACAAAGAGGCGAACGTTCAACCGATTCCCAAAAAGGGGGACCGTTCCGAGCCAGGCAACTATCGACCCGTAGCTGTCATCTCGGTGCTCTCCAAGGTGTTCGAGCGGATTATAAACACTCAAATTGTACGCTACCTATACGATCACTCGTTGATCAATGATCGCCAATATGGCTTTCGGGCTAAACGATCAACGGGTGATCTTCTAGTGTTTGTCACGTACCTCTGGGGTTAGGCTATGGACAAGCACGGCGAATCTTTGGCTATCAGCCTTGACATAGCCAAAGCTTGCGATAGTCTTTTTTTTTTTTATTTTTTTTTATACTACTAAAGTGGCAAACTAGCTTACGGCCCACCTGATGGTAAATGGTTACCGTAACCTATCGACGCCTGCAATACCAGAGGCATCACTTGCGCGTTGCCGACCTTGTAAAAACCTTTTAACGCCCCTTTTGAGGAACCCCATACTGTAGTCTTGTGGGAAAACCTGGGCAGGGAGTTCATTCCACAACCTGAGCGTCCGCGGGAGAAAATTCCTTTGGAACCGTTTAGTGCGGCACCAATTAGCTTGTAAGGTGTGAGAATGACATCCCTGCCGATGGCGAGCGGTGCGATGATAAAAAGTAGCTGAGGGCATCATCTCAAACAACTCGTCAGAACACAATCCATTATATAAGCGGTAGAACACACAAAGGGAGGCAAAGTCTCGTCTGAGACTTAGTGGCTCAATACCGTCTGTGAGTTTGGGCTCATCGACAATTCTCAATGCTTGTCTCTGTACAGCGTCAAAAGGATCAAGCTGGTATTTTGGTGCTCCTGCCCAGAGATGACTGCAGTACTCCATGTGAGGCCGGACTTGCGACTTATATAGAAGCAGTCTTTGCCCAGCAGTGAAGTACCGCTTAGCTCTATTGAGCACACCAAGCTTTTTGGAAGCCAGCTTGACCTTGCTCTCTAAATGACTGCGGAACTGTACATCACTTGATATGTCGAGGCCAAGGATTCCAATACTCTTGGAGATGGTGAGGGGCGTGTTCTGGAGTTGTGGAGATACAGTAAATGGAGTTTTCTTAGCGGTGAACGCGCAGACTTGTGTCTTAGCTGGGTTAAACACGACTAAATTTAGTCTTCCCCATTCAGATACTCTATCCAGAGTATTTACGATTTCAGACACAAGCCGTTCGCGGCTTTCCTCCACTGTGAACCGAGGGATATTAGCGCGGCCCGTGTAATAAGTATCCCCAGTACTGTCATCCGCATAGCAATGAATGTCATCAATTGACAACATATCATTGACATGCAGCAGAAACAGCGTCGGGGACAACACAGAGCCTTGCGGGACGCCAGCATTTATGTCCATGCGGTTAGAGCAATCACCGTCAACCACAGTTTGGATGCATCTGCCGGACAAAAAGCTGGCAACCCATTCGCATAATCCCTTGGGCAGTCCGTAAGATGGTAACTTCGATAGAAGACCTTTGTGCCAGACCCGATCGAAGGCCTTCGCCATGTCCAGGCTGACGGCCAATGCTTCACCTTGGCTCTCAATGGCTAGTGCCCATTGGTGTGTGAGATACACGAGAAGGTCGCCAGTTGAGCGACGATGGCGGAAGCCGTATTGTCGGTCACTCAACAAATCGTGACCCTCAAGGTACCTCAAGAGCCGAGAGTTGATCACCCGCTCCATCACCTTAGAGAGGAGAGAAGTTATGGCGATAGGCCTGTAGTTTGATGGGTCAGATGTGTCACCTTTTTTTGGCACTGGATGAACGAATGAGGTCTTCCATGAAGACGGAACTTGTCTTGTGGAATAGGAAAGTGAGAAGAGGCGCGTCAATACTGGACACAACTCACCGGTCTCTTCTTACCAACCTTCCATCCTATGGCTTGCCCCCTCAACTGTGCACCTAGATTGCAAGTTTCCCACAAAAGCGTCGTAAATAGGTCCTTTGCGACGGTCATGCTTCGTATAGATATATACAATACATATCCACTCTGCTTTGGTGGCAAATCACAAATATTAATATTGTAAGATTAAGCTTACTTATTTGCTTATAATAAATAAGCAAATAAGTACTTATTTACTAAACCAAACCCCATCGTTTATATACTTATTTACATATTGAAATACACGTACGCGGTTTAGTAACACTAAACTTTATCAATGTAAAAACTACGCCAATATAATCTCTGGCCACCCTTATCAATCCGTGGGGAAACAACTTTGACAGAAAAAAACGAGTTATCTTATTGGCGTTCCGTTTTTTCTTTTAAGTTTATACAAGGAAATGTAGGCATGAGGAATTTAAATGTAAAAAGCGAAGGTATAGTGTACGTAGTGGGAAGTGTAATATAAATTTATTGAAGAACTCAACGAGCATCTTTGTTTGATGATGCTATCTACAGATATTCTATAGAGGAATTCATTTCGCGCATATTTTACTTAGTAGGTATTCTATAATTAGTATGTAAAATTACTATGTACAACGTCTTTGATTATGTGAAATTTCCGATATGCATAAAGCAAGCACTGTATACCATAACCAAGGGTTCATCAACTTGCGCTCAACAGTGGCATATATAGCAAAATTATTAAAAACAATTACCATCCCTTCTAATACCGGCTAGTCACTATAAGAAAATGCTGCCGCAGTTAGATAAGAGGTCCTCTCGTCACTAAATTAGCAGTATTGCGGGTTTTATATGCGTGAGGAATAAATTAATATTTTTCAAAGTTAGTTGCCCTGACTTTTAACTTTTTACTGTATGACGTTTTTAATGGGTTATGAAATATCGTAAAGTGTCCTTAACTGCGCAGGTGTCTAAAATTATTATCGGAAATGCAAGTACTTAAACAACATTAAGAAACCCAAACCTTCTTTGGTAAATTGGATGCTCCTCTGCCATTAATTTGCTCTTATGACTGTGTTAGTCCAAGTTCTATGAATATTCAGTACGTTGTTTAACGAATACAAATTTTCTTGGAAACAACTATCATTAGCAGATACACAACTGTACCACAAAGTTGCAAGGCTATTAAGTAATTATGAGGTTTTCCTTACTGTTTCACTTGCCAACATGATATAAACGTATTATGTAAGAACGACTCAATTACAATAATATTATTTTCTAGTATCCGTTAGCTGTGTTGAATCTTTCTATTTGAAATCTTTCGTTTCAATGTTGAAGCTTTTAGAGAAGAGCATGTAAGATGAAATTAATAATAAAATTCGTCCTGAGAGTCAAATGGCGCCGAGCGCAGGCAACATCACCACTTTTACAAAATAATTGTGATTGCATAGACTCATAGCCACACCCATATATTGTACTTTGCCCGCGACTTCGCTCGCTCAGAATCAGTCCTTTTTCTGGATGAAATATCTTATGTCCCTTTCTGTACCACTGACAACGTCTATGCAAGATTTCAGCATGTTCGGTCGAGGAATTAAGGCGTGAAAGCGTAACAAACAAACGACATGAACATTTATAATATTAGTAAGGATAGAACAAGACGAGTGATCTCAAGTACGAGTAAACTATAGAGAACAGAACATGTTTAGTTATTTAGTTAGACAACAGAGCAATGGTAAAATGATAATGTAATAACTATTTTTATATTACCTAAAAGCAAGGCGACTAAAATGCAGTATTTTTTCCTTACTATTTATTTTAAAAACGCAATCTGCAATATATGCTTGCCATAAATTCATTTTGTATTTTATTCACGATCGTATGCCCCGGTATGTACAAATACTACGTCAGTCACAAGATGAATGCGAATGCGCCCGCGATACAAACTGAAATTGGGGTTCAAAATTTACATTACACAAATTATCACTTCTGTAGTCATGTGTTTTATTAATAGAAATTTAATTAATTGACATCGCTCTATCATTTTCTTGTGCTACATGATTGCTGTTTAATATATTGGCTCTAAGCTATGTTATCGAAACCACCAATTCGTTACCTGCAGAGCTAAGCCGACGTATCGCACAGTTTACCTTACGTTTCGCCGACTAGTCTCATGTGTTAGTGAATAATGCTGTCGAGTAAAAGTGAGCCGTTCACTCTGCTACTGAAAATTTTCAAGCAAAATATTAAAACAGTATTTTGCTCGATCATCGAATGGACTTCACGTTACTGGACTGAAAAAGCGAATTTGTTAAAAAGTTACCCTTAAAAAGTAACAATATCATTAATAAATGTATTTATTAATTATGTCAATGGCTAGCTATGTGGCAACACTTAAAACATTTTTATATTTCCAAAATAAATGTTTTATTTTACAAATTACATCTGCAAAGTGTTGCAACAATATTTTATGCCACATTCATCGTATCTTTTCCCGAATCATTCAATTTAATTAAACAATGAACAAATACAGTGTTACGGAATCCCGTACATATCATTCAAATTGTAACCAAATAATTTAAATTAATAAAAATTGTAAAGATACTTATTATTCAATAGACGTTGCAGACTTTCTTTATAAATGATAGTCGTATCGTACAGTTACATCATGGTCTGGTGAGCTGCCTTTAGAAATAAAAAAACTAAATTTAACAGTAGAATCACGTACTCAATTACAGGGCTTAGTTGACGACAGGCAAACTACTGCGACTGCCATGACATTAATTCAAACATATAACAGTATTCGATAAGACACTCCTAGTTTCGCAAACATCGCCAAACATATGAGCGAACTTGGGAAATCATTCAAAGGAAGTGTAAGTCGTATACGGGAAAATTTGCTACCTCGCATGCGTTCCCCTGAGACATACAGAATTTACATTAGTTAAACTACAAGCGACGGTCTTAAGTTTAACTTGATTGCATGAAGTCTGCAGGCGAATTCGTAGGTTAGTTGGTACGACGTGTATGCTCTCATGGATAACACACACATTAACGTACATAAAACTAAGGTACGTGTCGCTGCATTCAAATAAGCTAAGTGGAAGTTAAAAGCATTTTATATTTTTCCTCTAAGTTCTCTTTGTTATTGTTAAGTGTTTTACCTTAGTTTTATAGTAAGTGAGGCAATGTAACCTAGTATTTAGATTGTGTATCACTAGGCGGCCCAACCGTATCATATACGCTAATAATTATCGGTGGATCTGAATAAACAAATAAATTTAATATCATGATCATAGTTTCAATATTAGCGTGTAGCATTTGCTTATATGCCGTAATATGATACTCTAATAGCTAATGCTAATGCCTGTTTCTTGGCTGTATGGGTAGAGACCATACATTGTCACTTAGTGCGATGTTTGTAAATCTCTTTTGCTTCATCACTCGAATTACTTTCCTGAAGCACTTTCTTCGATTTAGGGTATTTTTAACTAAACGTTTTTAGAGAATGTAGATGTTTTTCTGTAGATTGTCATGATTCAGATCAATAAAGTATAGGTATAAGCAGTATGTAAATAGTCAACGCCTTATACCCATACTTTCTTGATCTTTGGCTAGACTAAGGTAAATATTATTAATCTGTCAATATTGTGTCCTTATTGTGTCTGGTCATACAATAGGTAAGAACAGAAAATTTAAAAGTCCTACAGACACCTTTATATTATTTTGTTGATATACATACGTACACGTAGCAGCGATAGCTCAGTGGGGATACCAACAGACTGCGATGCAGAGGGCCTCGGGTTCGAGCCCACGTCGCGCACCTCTGACTTTCGGAAGTTGTATGACTTTTCGAAATTATGTGCGTATTGATTGACAATTATTGCAATTATCGACTCAAGGCTAATAGGTCGGTATGCCTTGGCTTCTTCGTAGTCTTCTTTGCCCGGCTTCGGTATGTAGATGACTTTAACTCGCCTCCATATCTTTGGAATGTATCCAAAAGCTATGCAGGCTCTGTATAGTCTGCACAAATGCGGAACCAAGAGTGCAGCTCCCTGTTGTAGGATAATGGGATAAACCATGTCTGGACCAGGTGACTTGAACGGTTGAAAACCATTTAGAGCCCAGCCGACCTTCCCTTCATCCACTACCTTCCTTGCAGTGTCCCAATCTGCTTTGGTTGTACGGTAGCCTAGTTCAACCAGGCTAATCGGGTCCTCCTGCTCCTTTTCTATTATCTTACAGTCCGGAAAGTGTGTGTTTAGCATCATTGCTAGTGTCTCCTTACCGGACCCTGTTCGCTGCCCATTGCCATCTCTGATGGTTGTCAATGGGTGTGCTCTGACAGTCGAGATAGCTTTGGAGAGTCTCATTCCTTCAGGAATAGTACTGATGTTTTCACAGTGGGCTCTCCAAGCCTTCCGTTTGGCTTTCCGCACAGCTTTGTTGTAGTTGGTCAAACAGCGAGCGTAACCGCTATAGTCCCTGCTGGTCCTAGCACTGTTAAACGCTCTTCTGGCTTCAAGCCTCAGCTTGACCAAGTCTGGCGTCCACCACGGTACCCTCTTGGGCCTAACTTCCCTTTCAGGGCAGTTACTTGTCCAGGCCGTATTTACAGTCTGGACCAATTTGTCTGCTGTAAACTCTATGTCTAATATAGAATTAAGCTTACCCTTAGAATCCTCCAAATCTATACTGAGGTCACTCCTGAAGGAGTTCCAGTCCGTATTTCTGGGATTCCTTCTACGTGTTATAGGAGCTGGAACCAGCGTCCTATACTTAAAGCATATGTAATTATGATCTGACAAGGTAATCTCATCAGACACATGCCACTCGACAATCTTAGTGCTAGCCCTGTTGGTGGCTAACGTGATGTCAATTACCTCTGCTCGCCTACAGTTGACGAACGTTGGCCTGTTTCCCTTGTTTAGAATTTGTAAAGAGGTACTTACCACATACTCCAGTAGCTTTTCCCCTCTTACATTCACATCCGTGCTCCCCCAGACTGTGTGGTGTGCGTTGGCATCGCACCCCAGGATCATGTCCAGGTTCTCCCGGCTGCCATATTCAACAAGGTCCTTTATCTGTCCAGATACAGTTTCCTTGTCCGTATAGTCGAAGTATGCAGAGGTCAGGATTACAATATCCCGCCCTCCGCTCCCTCGCACATCTATCTTAACTGTCGTAAGATCCCTAGAACAAAAATTGTATAAGGGCATTGCATTTATGCCATTTCTGACATACACACATGTCCTTATATCATTAGTGGAACAGTTATGATAAATTACACCTCCTGTCCCACCCAAACCTCTGATCTTTCCCTCTTTAACATAAGGTTCCTGGATCAGGGCAATATCATATTCCTTCATCCGCAGGTGGCGGGCCAGAACGGCCATCGCCCCGATGCAGTGATGAAGGTTTATTTGTACGCACCTTAGTCCCGCCATTCGGTCTGCCTATGGTGGCGTCTACGGTGGCAGGCACTGCTGGCCGCCCCCCTCACTCCCTTCCTCCATCAGCGCCCCCGCAGCCTCCGGCGACGACAGATCTAGACAATCTATATGTCCGATTATGTCGTCGGTCTTCGGAGACACGCATGGCGACGATGTGTAGAGAGCCGTACCTGGTTCAATCACCACTGGGTTCACGGGCTCCTCCCCGTCCCCCCACCTGTGGTGCCGTCACCGCATGGGCCTCCTCCTCCACGCTGGCACCCACTGTCACCTTCTGCACGTTCAGATCCTCAAGGATCTTGAACGTGCTTTTGTCCATGCCAGCATGGAGACAGAAGCCGCCTGCTTTTATGGCCGCAGCCGACACGCTGTCCACCAGGACAATGCGCCTGGTGTGCGTCTCCTCGACCTGCGTGCTCAGCACCTTCCACTCGCAGGTCCTCAGAGAGGGGTTGAGGCGCTGCAGCATGGTCAGCACCCTGGAGGCATCTAGGCACCAGGTATTCCTGGTTTTCCAGGCCATCTTTATTGGCCTTGGAAGCTCCTTGGCGCTGACCACTCTGAGCTTCACGTCCCCAACGGTTTTACCGCTGAGGCCGCGAAGCCACTCTGCGGCTCTCTCACCCTCACACGTCACGTGCAGAGCTCCACCAAGCAGTGCACCGACACTAATGGCCGGCAGAGGATCCGGTGTGGCCTCCAGCTGGTCCCAAATGGCAACCCTTATGGGTTCCACCAGCTCTGCATTAAGCAGAGCGTCAGGGAAGTTGTCGGCAACAACGGCCATTTTAACCCCCGTCAGCGCCTCCCTGTAGGAGTCACCTTGGGTCTTGGCACGTTTATTGCCATCTGCCTGAGCAACAGCATCGTCGCTCACTTCCCTGACCCTTTTTGACGAGACTGCATCGGGTGCCAGCGCCAACTGCCGCTGCAGCTCACGCCGCTTGCGGTTGGCACACCCACTGCGCCTCTTCCTGCCCCGGGTATGGTCTGTGGAGTGTGCAGCCAAGTTTGGCTCCCCCTTAGGGTGTGCCTCGCCCGTCTGCTCCTTCCTGGCCTCCCCGATCCTGGAGGGCTGACACCCACTCCCAGAGGGTGTCCCGCTGGGATCCGCCTTCGGGTATTCCCTGCATGTCAGACCCCCTCTGTGGCTGCCACGCCCTCTAAATTGGTAGCCCTTTCCAGGGTTACCCCCTCTCCATTTCTTAACGCTGCCCGTGTGAGCACCACTCCCCTGGCTCATGCTCGGACGGCCACTGGGGCCATCACGAGCTTGCAGCTTGGGTATGTAGGTGCTCCCACGTGCAGCTCCTACACTATTGCTGACCTCTCCCCCTAAGGGTCCAGAGGTCCTTTGTTGCTCGCCCTTATCGGTCAAGCCCTTGGTTTTTTTTTGTGACAGAGTCCATTTGGTCTATCTTACTTTTCACCTGCTGGCTCCCCACCCACCATGGAGCCCTCAACGTTGGGGATGCCTTGTTCAGGCACCAGGGCTACCAGCTAGGTATAGCACCCCTAAGTGAGCTGTCCCCGAGACGTACAGCACTAGTCGCTCCACCCCAAACCACTGAGGTGGGAGACGAGCACTGCCGGCTGGAGACCTCTTCACCCAAGGGCACTCGCCTGGCGGCCGCATGAGCGGACGCCGCAGCCGATTGATCGCAGCTGGCTAGACTACGACCTCCCGTGTGAGAGGAAATCCGGACCAAAGGGGTGTGTTGCAGATCAGCAGCACTACCATCGCCACATCACCACTCAACCCCCAGGACTCCTTCATCCCTCCGTACGGGTCCCCGCACACGGCACAAACACGCGGGAGGTCATTACTATCCATCGTCTGTCGTTCGACGATGGACCCGCCGGAACATGACCTCTCCATCCCAGGCAGTGGTCGACTGGTGGTTTTAGTTGCATCTATTTCATAGGGAACTAGACCAATAACAGGGGGCAACCACGTGAAGGATTCCCCACCAGACTTGTCTTAGGGATCAACACGACTGTTGCGCTCTCCCCTAAGACCATTGGCACCTTACTCGTCTTGAAAAGTCGAGCAAAGTGGGTTTGCATCTATACTAAACAAGCAGCCAATCCAGTGAAGCTAGAAAGCAGAGAAAGCAAGCTAGACAGTGCAACTATTAAAGCATAAATACAAACCCCCCCCAAACTAACACTTAGTTGATAAGTTTGTTTGTATACTAACCAGTGGACCAATGTTATCAAATTAAATAAATGTTTATTATTATTATTATAATAACATTTCAGTTTCTGCATTATATTATATAAAAATGTATATATGTAACAATTGTAATGTTATCGTTTAGTTACGTGCCTATTGCCACTTTCTATTTGTTTTAAGTAAGACTGAAAATTTATTCAAGCTATTTAAATAAATTACAAAAATAAAAAGGATTAAAGAAGAATCTGTCAAGAAAATGGAGCCTTCTACATACAAACCCAAATAAAAAAATCTAATCTTGAAGAGAGACCGTTGCCCCACAGAAAGATAATATGGACTGACAGACAACTAACTGTAACTAAACTACAAAGGAGCAGAAATTAAATAAAAATTGTTATTTAAAGTTTGTAGCGCCGCTACACTCAGTATTGGTTTTACAAACATATATATACATATTATGAATATAACAACTAGCAACTGTATTACGATGTCACATCTAAAAAATAATAACCACGCTGGCTCCGTGCAAACTTTTATAAAATATGTAGATACCAATGAAAACAGCCAATAAAAAATGCGGATGCGGTGGCCGAGTATTAAAAAGCGATGCATATTCCAATACAAACTCCATTGTTTCGTGAAAATTTTGCATTGTGTGTATTTATGAAACAAAAAAAGATATGTAACGGGTAATTACTTTTTCGCGTACGTTTGTTAATGACGTAATATTACGATTATTTATTCATGGTAGGTATTGCTTTTTGTTCTCTCTTGCGTTCACCTATATAAAACTATATAATGTAATATTCTATCACATACACACAACACCATCTAGCCCAAACTAAGCAGAGCTTGTACTATGGGTACTAGACAATGGATAAACATACATATATACTTTTTTTTTGTAAATACATACATATTATACAAGGAAACACCCTTTTTTTTTTGACGTGGTGGTATGCATTGACGCATACCTCTCCGCTGAAAAGGGGGAAAGGAGAGGTTATGTCGGGCTCACCCGGGTAAAGATGGAACGTCCCGGGTACTACCGACTAAACCTACCACGGTGTGCCAACTCGCTGCCTTGAATGGTGGGTGGGTCGCTGGAACTGAAACTACATCAGCGATCCACCCAGCAGTGTCCAACACAGGCAAGAAATGCCTGCGGACGACGACTCCTGGGTGACACCCCGGCACGACAGAGGGCGTCACTCCGACTCAATGGCTGGCGGACGAGAGATCCCCGTTCTCCCGTCCGCGGCCAACGCTATGGCAGCATCAGGCGCGCGTAGCGCGCCTGCGTCGCCCGGTTCGCCGGCGGCGGCTCGGATCCGCAAGGATACTTTCCTCACGGATCCGCTCCGCCGCCTCCTTCCGCGAGATAACGTCCTCGCAGAAGGATGCGACCGCTATCCAGTTCCTCTCGCTGTCGACCATGGTTTTGATCACGGCCGGCAGCGAGAGGTCGACACCCACAACGCCTATGAGTTCACGGCGCTGCACCGCCCAGGCAGGACATGCCTCGAGCGTGTGCTGCGCCGTGTCTTCAATACACCCGCAGTGGTGGCAGATGGGACTCGGTTCCCTCCTAGCGACCGTGTGCAGGTATTTGCCAAAACAACCGTGCCTTGACAAAACCTGCACCAGTCGGAAGGAAAGAGTCCCATGCTGCCGCCCTGCCTGCCGCTCTAACACCGGCTGGAGGGCCTCAACGGTTCTGAATCCCGCTAAAGGCACCTCCAGCCGCGCCTTCCATTTTAGGAATACGCCCCGGCGGGCTCGGTTCCTTGTACCAGTTATTAACTCCGGGAGCGGACGAACACCCGTCTCCTCCCATACCGACAACATCACTTTAAACGGTTCGGTAAGCACTTCCGCTTCCAAGTCCCACGGGGGAGTTCCGGCTAAAGCGCAGGCTGCGTCAGCCGATACCGTGCGGTATCCGCGTATGACGCTGACCGCCATGACTCTCTGCGGTCTCCGCAAGAGAGCCCTACACTGGGCGGTCAGGGAGTCCACCCACACCGGCGTGCCGTAAAGCGCCATCGACCGGACAACCCCCGTGTAGAGCCGACGACAACAGACGCTGGGCCCGCCGAAGTTTGGCAAGAACCGCCCAAGAGCGGACGCAGCGCCGAGGAGCCTCGGAACCAGACACCACACGACATGCAATAAAAAACAAAAAATTACGCCTTATTGCTGATCACAAACTCATCATACAGATCTATAAGGCATTATGTCAGTCTTTAATACAATATTGAATTACTTCATGGGGCGGTAGCGCAAAATCCTTCATGTTAAATATTGAACGAGCACAAAGAGTGCTTTTAAAAGTAGCAACCCGACGACCCTACCGCTTTTCCACACATCTTTTGTATGAAAATTGTAATGTATTAACTGTCCGACAGCTTTTTATAATGTACACTGTACTTAAACAGCACGCAACGCTTACGCATAACATCAACCTTACTAACACTAAAAGACGAAAAGATATTGTCTGTACCACACTTTCTGAATCAAAGTTTGTTTTTACAAATAGATTTTTCGCATTCTTAGGGCCTTTTCTTTATAACAAGATAAATAAACAAACAGCTATATATGACCTAAGTTATATAAGATCTAAGCGGATAGTCTGTCAGTACTTACAAACTTTAAATTATGAGGATACTGAAAATTTGTTGATTGTTGTTAAATAAGTAATAACAAGTTCCATGATAATAATTATAATCTTGGCCTATTTTTGCATATATTTATATAATAAGTATGGTTAATTGTATATAATTTAGTTCCTAGTAGTATATTGTAAGTGCCCTTAACGCCTGTGGCACAGGTAGTAGTTTACCCTAGTACAGGCACCCATATTATATTACCTATATTAAGTACTTTATGGACTGTATTCATGTTTTACCACTGTAATCAATAAATAAATTATTATTATTATGTTTCTCTTATCACAGGTACTTTCTAACATATTAGAAAATACCTGGCCCTTTGGGAGGCCTACACGGAGACATGGGTCCAACGTGAAGAGGCCCTTCGAGAGTTTTAATCAAAGGTGTGATGGAACACCTACAGCGGCACTAGCCGCAGCAGGCGTAGGACTATTGCTACGTATGGATTCTAATATATGGGCTATACGTATGGGTGTTTGGTGGACCGGTATATTGCTAACTATGGATGAAAAACGGCGTCTGCCCTGAATACTCTAATAGCATCAATGCAATGGGCAGACGGTGACTCGCCAACTCACTAGATGGACCTCCTGATAAGCCACAATAGGCATACAACCCAGCAGCAGAGGGCAACACCGCTGCGAGTGGCTAGGGGTGTCGAGCGGTGCGGCGCCGGTTTCACCATCACGGGTCTCGTGACAACGGAGACCCGGAGCGGGTTTCCCCGTAGTTATGCCCTTGAAAATGACACTTCCACCCCCAAGCATATAGCTCTAGCGGCCCCCCTCTGACCGGCCGACCAAGGCAAGCCAGAGTTGAGAGTCCTACGGGCGCTCTTGAAGTTCCACCCCAGCCAACCAGTAACGGCAAGCCGGGGACAAGGCCCTAACCAACTCTCTGAGGCATTCAGGACCGCAGTGTCGCCACTCACATTCAGCTCGCCACAAGCTGCCTTGCGGTTTGTGCGCTTTAATTAAACCTGGTGATACATTTTTTGTTTATATCACAAGGCGAAGGTGATAGTTTTAAAGCTAGTGTACTGTGCCCTCCGAAATCGCGTTAGTCTCAATTATTATTATTATTATGGGCTTGCTGTTGGCGATGTCCAAAGACACCGCCAACAGCAAGCCGCCACCAGCAACCGCCTCCTCCTGTAACCGGGGACACAATGGAATCCGCCTTCCGATATCGGCCTCCCACTGGTGCCATGACCGGGGGCACGTGCTCTTCCCGGCCAGGAAAAAGTGCCTCGACCACTTCAGAGAGAAAGTTGGGCTGGAGGGTCTCCGTAAGAGGGGGGCCCCGCGCGCCAAGCTTATTCAGCACTGCGCGGGGTAAGGGCGCCCCCAGGGGTCACGGTTAAGACCTTTCAGCATCTGCTCCCTCGCCCGCTCCTTAGCACGGCAGATGGCCAACTGTAGAGACGCTTTCGCATCGCGATACGCCTCGTACAGTCGGCCCTCCTCTATCTCATCGCGGTGGTGACGGCCACGGCTGCGAGTGTAAGACCTCCGGGCACGAATGCAAGCCGCACGGAGGTCTGCCAGCTCCTGGGACCACCAGTAGATCCCCATCCTTGGGTACTGGTATCGTACACGGGGAATGGCCGCGTCACAAACAACATCGTCACCGCGCGTGAGGACCCCCACGCAGTCGACTTTGCGGTAAAGTCCCCCATCACAAGGATGCGGCTAGATGACACCCGCGGTATCGAGGCCTCCAAGTTGTTAAGGAAGGCCTCGAAGTCTGCCAGACTCCGATTGGGGGAGAAGTACACACCAAAAATTGTGACCTCTCCCCACGCGACCGCAACATATCCCGGTTCTCTCTCTTTGACAGAGAGGGGAGGGGAGCGTGGTGACGTGGAGCTGACGACTGCCACGGAGCTGTCCGGGTCACCAACCCAATTAGGGCAGGGAGGAACGTAATACGGCTCCGCAGCTACGGCTACGCCAATCGACAACTCCACCATGGTCTGCAGGAATAAGTCTTGCGCTCGGGTGGAGTGGGTGAGGTTCGCTTGGAGGAAGTGGTAGTCATGGTCTAGGTCCATGACTACGATGACATGTTCACCTCCACCGTTGAGGGCGGTCGATCGATAATGAGAGCAGCCGGGGTCGCTTGGCTGCTCACACCCATTATAGGCTTTGTGATCGGGGTCTTACATGCCCAATCACCTCTAAGGTGGTCGGCAGGGCGCTTAGCCTCGCGCACGCGGGACAATGCGGTGTGGCCTCACAGGTTCTCGCGATGTGCCCCTTTTGACCGCAGTGATAACAAGCATCGCTGCAGTCGATGGTACTGGGGCACCTCAAACGGGCGTGACCCGCTCCTCCGCACTTATAGCACCTCATGGGCCGAGGGTCCAGGATAGTCACCTTGGCCGAACTCCAGCCCACGAGGAGCCTCCCAACGGCCGCCAGCTATTTCGCGGCCGCGATGGGGCATTGCGCCCATACCGCTCCAACCCCACCAGGACCGGGACGGATGATGCCCACCTTAACGGTATCCGCGGCACATCCAATCCGCTCGCTAATGGCAGACCGGACGTCTTCCTCGGACACAGAGTCGTCTAGGCCGGAGACACGCATATCCGCGCACTTCACCGGCCTGGCGACTCGGATTCCATCCGCTTCGGGGAACAAGCCTCGCAGCTTCGCGACTATAACATCAGCCGCCTCTTCACCCTTAGTGCCCGGGATTTCAAGGATCCTTGCTCCCGTATGGGCGAGACGTATCCTAGCGCCTCCGGTGGCAATTTTAGAGACGCACAGGTCACGCCTGGTGGCTGACAAGACCTCCTTGTATGTAAGGCCGCGTTCTGCCGCCTCAGGCAGCACTGTAATGACTACAGCGGCTGCTTTCGGGGTGCGAAGCTTGTTCCGCCTCCGTTGCTTCTTCTTTTTCTACCAACTATTTGCAGCGGGGACGGTCTGGCTGATAGAGGCCGCAGCAGCAGTCGCCCTAACTGTAGCGTTCCTGGCCTTGTGCCGAGCTTTTCTTTTCCCCACAGTCTGCCACTCTTGTGAGACAGACGTTGAGGGCCCGAGTGCTTGGGTCGGCGCAGCTGCCTTCTGGGTCACTGCAGGTTGACGGCGCTGCGGCGCCGTCTGTGTGGGCGGAGGCATCCTGGTCGCCGGAAGCGGCGGGAACTCCTGGACTCTAGCCCGGGCCTTCGCCGGTGGTAGCGCTGGCGCAGCCTTAGCGGTTGCAGAGGTAGTGGCGACGGCGACAGTCGCGGGCGGCGCAAGTCCCAACCGTGACCGGTAGCTTGGCGCCGGAAGAAGGCGATCGTTGAGACCCTCGAATCAGGCGTCTGTGTATCTAAACATAGACGCCTGGAAGTCCAGCTGTTCGTTCGAGGGCTCCTGCGCTTGTCTGAGCACCTGCGCCTGTTTCGGTGCCTGCCTCCTCCGGGTTTCAGCTTTGAGCTGCACCATTTCTTTGCGCAGCTCCGCTACCTCAGCCTGGAGCCGCTGTAGCGCGCCGGCGAGGAACTCAACCGACTCCATTGAAGCAGCCGCCGTCTCTTTAAAGTGGCGCTTAAAGGTGCCCTTTAGGTTGCGCGATTTCACCGCCACCTTGGCGACGATCTCGGCACCGTCACGGGCACGTTGGACTGCATCCGCCACCGATTTAGCCGGTGAGCGGATTTTCAGCGCCAGCTGCGCCACCTCATCCTACGTACACACCTCTGCCGCCGAGCGTTTTTCAGCAGCCAGCTCGGCTACTCTTGCCGGTCCGATGTACGGGACCAGAGTGCTAGGTCGGCCTTGGCCTCTTCGGGCTGTGCCGACTTTGGCAGTGGGCGCGGCACTCGACTCTGCGTCAGTGTCGGACTCGACCCGACGTAGCGGACGCTTGCGCTTCCCTCCTAAAGGAACCGTCTTTACCGGCTCAGGGCCCAAGACGGCTCGCATCGCAGAGTCAGTACCTGACTCCGCGGAATACTCCGTGCCCGATATGTCGCGCGGCACAATGCTGGGATGCTGGTTGCCCCCCCCAGAATACGAGGGGCAGACGGAGCTGAAAGGCTCCGTGAGGGATTCTCCGGGCGCCGAACGCTCGGTACCCTCCTGGGGTAGTTTTCCATTTTTAACCGACATCATTTTAGGTTTTTGGTGGCCCTAATGGCTGGGTTCCCCCCAACCATACAGCCCCTCGCCGGGCACCCATAAACTTGGGCTTTGGGTAATTTTTATAGAGGTTTTCTTCCTCGCAGCCCGAAGGCCCCCGGTCCTGTCAATTCAGGATTACGGGTTGGGCCGGATGGAGGTCTATGCTGGACCGATCCACCCGCCCCAAGACCGCCTGACTGGGCAGGATGCCTAAGCAATCGCCCCGGCCTAACGACCATTGCCACGTTAGCCACGCCAGTAAATTCTCAATCGTCTGTCCACCCCCCCACGTAATCAGTTGTTCGATCCGGACGTGTGGTTGGTTTTTAGGGGGCATACAAGGAAACACCCACCCAAGACAAACATCCATGTTCATACACATAAATGTTTGACTTGTGCGGGAATCGAACCCGCGACCTCAGGCGTGGCAGTCGGTTACACTTGGTCAGTGTAACCGACATCTTTACAGGTATCGTCATACCTCGATGGCGTAGTGGTCTACGCCATCGAGGTATGACGATACCTGTAAAGATTTTAATATGATTGATGTGAATTAAATATATACACTTTGGTTGCTAATTAAAGTAATATACAAAATAACAAATTGTACTATCATGATGAGTAAATACACACATGTAACGTTTAGAACGATATTTTATACGGTATAGTCTTGCATGCATAGAGCCGACCATAAATCAATGTCAAAAAAATGAATTTGCCGCGCTTTACGATGAATATTAATGAAATTTTATGGGCCGGCGCAATATTCTACGCTGCGAATGGCTAAAGACAGCGACATCCCAATATGAGCAATTACTCGTTCAAAAAGCTTCAATTTATTTCACAGGTTTTCGATTAAATATTGTTTGCTCCCAAGGCTATAGTACCTACACCTCGCTTTGTACAAAACACATTGTTGATAGTAAAGTTAATGAGCAGCACGAATAATTGGGTTCAAAGGATATGTTCTTCGTTAGGCGTGTTTCAGTAAATTGACAATAGCTAACACATTTTGTGTTCAAAGATTCGAGAATCTGCTGTTATATTACCTAAGGGATTATATACTACCAGACGTTAAAATATCTTAAGATGCCGATAAAAATGGCGTGTCACTAACCCTGCCTTCACCAATTTCTGCATAATCACGTATTTTGTATTGGTTTTGTTACAGTTACCATTTGGTTACGGAGAAAAATAAACAGAACACGCACTCATGTTTACATTTGATACGTATTTATATTTACATAATATTAAAAAAGAACCAACATGGAAATGGACTCTAAAACGATGAACGGGCATTTAACGAAAGAGTTGTTGTGAAACTATTTAAGCTGTAATATGTATGTATTCAGACGTTTATATAAAAACGTACGCAAACGGGCTCATTACAATATTTAAATGCTCCTTCCTCATATATCCGCATGTTAATACTCTTACTGTAGACATTTGAACCAAAGTTGTCATGTTTAACAAACGTAGCTGCTCACATGTAACTCTCTATCGACACGGTTACATCGTTTAAACACAAATTAGACTTAAGTACTTTGGGGTAATCGGTACTTGTAAAGTTATAATTACTAACTGTTCGTGCGCACGAGACTGGCGGCTCGGGGCAGTGGGACTAAATATATAAATCTTACATGATAGTTCATACAACGTTTGAGCCCTTGTACTTTCAGATTGTATACTTACTTGGTCTTATTATATAGATATATATGTTTCTATTTATATTTATAGGATATTTTTTGATAAGGGATACTATCTGTTTTGAAACTTACAAGTTTGCTGACCATAAAGAGTAACTAATAGCTAGTGTATTCCATTGTTTTTGTGTAGGGATTGAACCTATTCTACTTCATTGATAGCAATAAATAAATACACCGTATATCGTATTATACAATTAATTATTATTTATTAGGCACAATTAATATGAGTAATTTCAAATTCTGATCATATTGTAGCATACATTGTTTGACAATTGACAATTTACTTTGACATTATTGTATGGATTTAGGTAATTTAATTTACTCTGATATTTTTATTATTATATGTGTGGCAAAATGTAGAGGTGCTTCATTTTGTATAATAAGAACATTTTATACCTATATTATTGCAAATAAACTGATTTGATTTGATTGGATTTGTAATAATTAGATGTAAATTGATGCACCAAGGCGTCACGCCAATTATTTATCATGAACTCACTATTATTATGTAAGTAACGTCCAGGTAAGCAATATCATAGGTAGTTATGGGTACCGAGGCCCAAACCCATACAATATTCGTACACTAGGTGACACGATGCCATCTATGGTGCTAAGACTTGTCAACAAGTATCAGTTACTAATTGTTAATTGTAATAAAGTTAATATTTACCAAACTCATTATATTAAGGACCCAGTGTTGTTCCCAACCAAGACGTGTGGTCTACATGTATACATAAGTTTAGCTAGTATAAAACCCATTGTAAATTAGATTTAATTCATTCTATATGTAAAGATCATGCTGACCAGATTGTAATATTTAAAAAAAGTATTTTTGTAATACATCAGTGCGTGTTCATATTTGACTAGGTAAATTTTAATATAAGGAAATAAAAGAAGGTAAACAGAAAATCTCTAATATAGCCTTATCTATGAAATTATTCATAACGGCTATATTTAAGAACCATGTTTTCCGAAATATTTTCGTTCGCAATTAAATGTCTTAAATTTTTAATTTAGTGGCGGACTGGAATATTTTTGTGAGTACAAAAATGTGTAAATATAATTTACATACTTTTACAAATTAGTTTATAATTGATCTGCTCAATGCTACCTTTTGTTTATGTAGATTAGTTATATAAATACCAATAGATGCCTACATCATTTGCGCTTAGAATCTCAAACAAATCTAAAAAGCGTTTTTATTTGCGCCATTCGATAACGTGCTACGTGCGATAGAGTCTTATATTCACAAACTGGATCTTCTATTCAAGTTGCGAGTTCCCGGAGACTCTGAGACTACAATGAGAATTCTGTCCCTCAGTGACTCGATACAAAATTTGTAAAGATGTCGCATCCAGCACAAATAAAACTATTTCCACCTCGATAGATAGCCTTCCAGTGCTTTTACAGAACACTTTTGTACCTGAAGTGTTCTACAAATAACAAAGCGATTTTTTACAGTATCTTAAGGAACTTTTAATTAACAATATGCAAAATTAAAGTGAATCTGATGCTATTGCTTTTATAAGGCTATTAAAACATCTTGGCGACCTAGAATCACGATTTGGCACCGATCTGAGTTGCGCATTACCCAATTCATTTCGCAACTTTCTGTGTGGCTGTTTCGAGAACAGGAAATTGAGCTATGTTGCGAAGACATTCCTTTGAAACATATTGAATTTATAATATGAAAGAAGAAAGAAAGAAATATTTATTTTTCATTTTGGCACACAACCATGAAGAAATAAAATTAAAAAATAAATTTAAAATAATACTTAATAAAAAAGCAGAACAATATGTAATAAAATTTGAAAAATAAAACAAATACTAACACTATAATTTCATTTCATTTCTACTCTGGCAACACTACACCTTTCGATTAACTTAACGGAAACTGCCTCCATTCAAATCCAGGCTAGTATTGTCAGTAAGCAGCGATCCAAACAATTATCTATTCAAATATTTAAGTTTGACATAAGTTTTGAAAGTAATGTGAAATTGTGTATCCCATCAATGCCAAAATTTGGAAATCGCTCAGCGTACGTTGCGATTGTTAAATCGCAACACTGGTATTCTGCGAAATCCAAATATGCAATTATAGATGCAGTTTCACATTTTTATTATTACGTTTGCTTCAGTTTCTAGGGAGCTTTGATTACGACGGCTCACATGCTAATAATGTTCGTTCAGAAATGTTTCCGGAAATGGATTACAGAGACTTGACTTTGCATTTGTTATGATACCGGTACATCTTTTTTAAAATAGAATATAATAGACTTTTTTGCCAAAAATGTAGTATGTAATGTAATAAGTTGTTACAACTATATGGAATTTATGTAGGTACATTCTACCTGTGAGGCAAGCAAATTATTAAGAACATTCCATTTATATATTAATATCAATAGAAAGTTAGGATTAGTTAGGATGTGTCGACATTACAATTAAAAAGAAGATAGCAAAGGTAGAATTACATGATGATGAATAAAAAGTATATCAGAATTAAATCATCTAAAATTTGACATACTGCGGTATATAATATTATATAGTAACCAGTCAGAGGCAATAGTAGAAAAAAAACAAGATAGGTTCAAATCTATGTATACTTACTTAAACACTCATACTAATTTATCAGCTAAATTCACAATCATAACATTGATCTCGGTGATATCTTTTACTAAATTAAAAGTGACTTAAAAACATGCATGCACGACATTCTCCATATTAATTAACTGATGTTTCTATTTTAACTTACATAATGTTGATACAAGAAAAAGGTCTTTCATATTATACAACATTAAAATTAAAATACATAACACGGATCTTATCGCCATGTTCATTTTAAATCACTAATATTAAATATTAATAGTGTTAAAAGGTGCGCATTAAAATCCTTTTAAATTAGTATAGTTTCAATATAATATTTACGTAAACGTTAAACAATATTATACAACATTGATTGTTATGACAATCTAAAAGATAATTCTATGGTCAACTGCGTTCGAAAGATAGTTCATAAGTTTTGTTAACAATTGCACGAAAACAATGTGAGGGTTGTTTGGTAAGGTAAGTACCGACTAAGCGCTTGATACCTCTTGTCTGCTGTTAATGATCGTTGACAGTTTGTGGTGTGGCGATGAGGAGAAATAAAACGTCTGTTCACTTAAAGTGTTCTATATTGAATGCAACTCATACACACGTTACATAATATATTCTTATACACTACTACTTGTAATGTACAAGTTGCTGATATACTTAAGGATTAATATAACCAGGCTGTATAATATAATAATTATTATTATTTATTTAAATGAATATCTTTACAATTTCACTGTGTTTATTTCATAATTATAAAATAACATGACAAGTATTATATGTCGTTCACATCTGTACTAATGCGAGAATCGTATCGTTGCCGGCTTCTTTAGAACTTAATTATATACTGATAATAATAATTTGATGTATAGAATTTCAATATTCTTTATAACGGTTGTATCAAACGGTTATGTGGCATTCGGGTATATTTTCTACATGTAATAGAAAATTATTCTAATACAATAAATCCGTCCAATAACTACATTTATGGGCGGTGGATTTCTTTTTACATAATTTATTATTACGTTTCAGACTTATCTATATCGGTTGCTGTGTAGACGATATTTTCTATGTCACTTTTATACATACATACTGCTGTGCATGTATTCTGGTTCTGTTCGAAGCCGGAGCACAATGTAATGGGTTTTCCTGCCAAGGTTTTCTCAGTAGCAGTACCAAGTCTGTAACTGTGTCCGGTATACTGCAATGAGCTAACTCACTATTACATACCTAAAACCATAACTAGCGAAATTTGGGTAACTAAAGTTAGGCGGAAAACCATACGTACTTACGTAGGTAATCTAATATGAATCATATGTGCGTCAAAATTATTTTTAAAGGACTACTGTTCTACTAATTCTAATGCTGTGTCACGGGGAACTTTACGAACATTCAAACAATGGACTTAAAGAACACCTAGACCCGGAACAACTGATTATGAATCACAAATTTTTTGTCACGTATGGTAATCGAACTCATAGCACTCGGCGTGGAGGCAGCGTCGAAGCGAGCACTTAAAACACTACACCATCTGCGCAGTCCCATTGTTGCAGTTTGTACATAAAATATTCCTGTAGAACGCAAATGTGATAACTATGTTCACATTTATTTGGCATCGATTTACCTACTTTCATTATTTTGACTTAAGGTAAAAATAATGACGAGTCATTATAAGAAAAATTTCTATGATTGGTCGGTATTAATCTTAATCAAGCAAGATAAGTAGTACAACAGAATCTTCACACTATACTGAACCAGCTTGACTGGGCAATTACATGCAATCAATAGGTAGGATTTCTATAGCTCTAGGAATCTTACTCACTGGTGGTACGTAAGGAGCTTCTTGTGCTTGCAGAAAGAGGATCTGTAGTCTTTGTATGTTGCTTAGTAATTTAATCCTGTCCCGCCCGATGTATTACATCTCGCCTTAAAAACATACTCTAACCATTATTTTTAACCTCATACATATGATTAAGTATTGTAGGGTAGATAGACAAATAAATCAGGTCGATAAATTATACATATAATTCGTAGGTAACGAGTAAGTATTAACGCTTTCATCGTTATGTCATGGCTCCGTTTATGCGGCTATAGAATTACCAACTACCCTCACTTTGTTTACATTTTTAATAATTCATATACCATGCCATGCACTTCAATTAAATGTCATTAGGGAAGATGATTTTAAGTTATTCGCGATGTGGAATCCGGTTTTTAATATTATGCAACATAGTTAATTTGCAGAGTTTAATAAATCACAGAATACGGACACATCGGCTATTATAATAATTGACGGATAACATTAGTGTTGTCACAGCGTTACATAGATAAATGTGAATAAAGTGAATGTGGATAAAGATCCTTCAGCCTTAGAAACGCAGACATGACATGGCCGAACCAGTTAGCTTGTGACCACGGCCGGCGTAACCTGGTAGAAACATCAAGCAACTAAAGATAAACAATATGCATGATCTCTTATTAATACTCGTTACTATACATATAATAATATGTATATATCATGCCTGCCTCCGTGGCGCAGCGGTAGTGAATGCGATTGCTATATATGAGGTCTCGGGTTCAAATCCCGGGTCGGGCCAACAAAAAGTTATTGGGATATCAGTTTTTTTTTATACAACTAAGTTGGCAATCAAGCATATGGTCCACCTGATGGTAAATGGTCACCGTAGCCTATAGACGCCTGCAATACCAGACGCATCAGTTGCGCGTTGCCGACCCTTTAGGAAAAAAAGGAAGTGGGAAGGAGAAGGAGCGGGAAGGGGGTGATTGGGCTTCCGGCACTCTCACTCACCAAACGAAACACAACAGTAGGAACACTGCTATTTCCCGTCGGTATTCTGTGAGAGGGTAGTACTTCCCCGGTCGAGCCGGCCCATACATGCTGAAATCAGCGAGGCTCTACTACACATAGAAGAAAGAGAAGAAGAAATCTCAATAGAAGCCCGGAGTTAGGAAGTTGGCGGTATAAGACACCTTCGTGCGTCGGAAAACACGTAAAGCCGGTGGTCCTGCGCCTGATCTCTTACCGGTCGTGTCGGATTACCGTCCCATCGGATCATGAGAGTTAGGAAACAGAGAGAGTACTTGCGTTTGCGCACACACTTATGCACTGTAATATCTCCTGCGTAGTTGGCCAGTCTCCGTTAATACTGGCCGCCGTGGCCGAAATTCGATCTGGAGGATCATCAAATTTTTTTTTTTTGTCAATTTTTTTAGAGATTTACCGGCGTCACTATAGTCATGCATTTGGATAAGCAATAGTGCCACTCGCTATTTTGACAAAATAGTGAAAGTAACTACTGACTTTCAAAACTTACCGCCTACACAAGCACGAAGCACTTTGCTTCCTCTTTTACAATGCGTATTGTTAAGTCTATACTTAACAATACGCATTGTAAAAGAGGAAGCAATCCCTCGCGACTCAGGTATAGGCGATGAATTCTATAATTCATCGCCTATACCTGAGTCGCGAGGGATTATGTATCTTCTAGGCAGACGAACTTTACCGTCGTTTGACATCAGGTGATATTAATGTGTGAATTGTTAGAATGCCAGACATCATTGAAAACCTTGTGTCTGGCTGCCGGCGTGTCGCAATCGCAAGCGTATGTTCATTAAAAAATCAAATTGATTTCTTGTGCGATTTACATATCTACATAGAATAACTAAAAATTATTTAAGGTGCCAATTGATATTTATACAACAATGTAGAAAGAGATTGTAAAAGACAGAAGACTTTTCTATATACTGCATTTTTATTTATTTACTATAATATGTTTTGTGCCAATCCTTTTTCATTTTACTTATTAGTTAGGTTTATTAATATTAGTTTAGTTGGATATAATGATTGTTGCATTTGTACATTATTAAATTTTATATTAATAACAGATATTTGAATTAAAAAAACAGATAGATATATACGTAATTATGGTTCAAATTATAAATTAAAACTAGATTAATATTATACTGAATTAAAACAGTTGATTAAAAATTAAATTATATGATTATTATTATAACAATAGAACATTTATTATTAAGAATTAATATATTAAAGATATTTTAAAATGATATTGGTATCTACGTAGAATTTTGTCTACGAACAAACTTTCTAAAGTTTTATTACAGACAAATAGTTGTTTTCGATTTGTACACTCGTTGAGGTATTCTTGGATCTTACTTCAAACTACCAAAAGTCTTTTTGCTTACCAAACTTTACCAATTACTTAACTGTTCAAGTTAAATAACTGTAATATTCATGAGTAACTAGAATAAATAATGGAGCAATTTCCATAAAACTATAAACTAATTCAGGATCTTCTTTGTGACTTTGCTAGGCGGAACGACTTAAAAATAGCTTGTAACGTCGGTTATACAAATTACGTTTTATTACAGAGGACTGCTGTTCGTTAACGTTTATTTAAACCAGCGGAACCACCTTTATCTCATAGTAAAAACAGCGTTGAACCCTAGGTGAATGGTGTTGGTAATTTAAGTTTATATGATTTATTATTATGCGCATATACCATGCGCCGGTATGCTTCTGCTAAAATTGGTTGCCAAGAGAGAGGGCTTGAGTTCCAATCTATAGCAAAGATGTTCATAAACTAAATGTTATTGTGAGGCAGGTCTAGGCAATTACAATATTTATATAAACATGAATGTTAATATTTAATGGAGCTCACAACCAAGAAAGTGTATTATGAATTACCTAAGTCTATCTCATTACTAAGTCCGTCAATACAACAGCACAACAATATGTCGATGTTGTAAATTATGTTTGATTGCGTACAGCAACTACGTATGCGTACATAAAAGCGACTTCTACATATGTCTATTCTATTAACTGTCCACGTTTTGCGAACATACATTTCCCAACTTCAGCGGCCACCGTTTCGCTCGATAAAAGCTAGCACATTTTTTGCACGTCGGATATTTTGGTCAGGAATAGAATTCAATTAATCTGACTGTTTTATCTCTCTATTTTAGAACTGTCCATCCGTGATTGACGTCACTCACAATGAAATATTTCAAAAACTTTTCTCAGTTTGTTATTTTTTGTGATTTGATATAAACATTCTATGCAACGAATTCATAAAATGTATTCTGTTTATACGATATATATTGTATGTACGAACATATTGATACAATGTTTCAATCCTAAATTAATGTGTATATTTTTAATTGAGAGAGATGTCTCGTATTTTACGAAATATATGTTTTATACATACTAGGAAAATTAATAAAGCGTTCAGCTTTTGAACAGTTGAGGTTCTATTTCATTTCTAGGTATGTCACAATAAGACATGGGAGATCGAGTAACTACTATATTTTTTTCTAATTACTCAAGGCACGTTGTTTTTTAATTACTTTCATTAAAAGCGTTATTTTCTTTAAAAATCGCTTAGTTTAAAAGTGTCTGTTAGTCACTCTATCTATTCTTTGAACAATCTTTTCCAACTTTACTTGAAGCTGATTGCAGTATGAAAAATTCATAGCGATAATTTTTCTTGGACGTTTTTCTCCATTAAAATATCTTGACAAATTTTAAGGCACTTTTCATTATAGTGAAGACTGAAACTAATTAGAAATTGTATGTAAAGTTACGTAAAGTGACGTATCATAATAATATTAGTCTTATACATTTTAAAAACTATTATTCGTTACTACTGGTACTTGCGGGCAGATTTTAGGTACACGCGTCCTACTGGTATCCCTACTATCTGTAAAACGCGCGCCATATCAAATTCTTCTGATATCAGTCTATTTTCAAACTAATATGCATTTGCCAAACCTTTCATAAATATTTTGGTTGTCTACAACTTAAACAAACTCAAGTATCGACCGACCGTAAGATGAACTTCACAAGACAAAGCATATATAGTTTCACACCTGTTTATGCCTAAATGGCTAGCTAGAGACACATTATACATGCACATATCGCCAGTTTTGTTGTACTAGGCCCATTCGCCAACTTTGTGCCACTACTGAGAATTGCCTAAAGGACAAATCCAATAACACCGAGACCGATTCGGGAATTAAACTCGGGACGTTAGGATTGGATGCAAACATAATGCTTACATATTTAATAAGTATTTAGATACACAAAGTTGAGAAAGTAATACAATGTTCTAAAGGCTTTAAGGTGAAAAATATTTGCCATCTGCATAAAGTAATAATAATAATAAAAAAGTTACATAAAGTGACGTATCATAATAATATTATCATTAAAATACTTACTTTTAAAATGAGCGATTTTTAAAGAAAAATAATAATAATATTCTATCACATACACACAACACCATATAGCCCAAATTAAGCAGAGCTTGTACTATGGATACTAGACAATGGATAAATATACATAATTTATTTTTTGTAGATGCTTCCATATTATACATAGAAACACCCAGACCAAGACAAACATACATGTTCATGCACACAAATGTTTGACTTGTGCGGGAATCGAACCCGCGACCTCAGGCGTGGCAGTCGGTTACACTAACCACTACAAGAATTTAAAATTATGTGTAGTCTTTAGTATAGATATTTGTTTACTGTCAAAGCTGTTAGCAATATTAAGTTAGGTACTTAGCATAATTGTCTGAATGCCAAATACTTCATTCAACAGCTGAAAAGTTACGTTTGGGAATATTCTGGTATTATTGCTACACGTGAAATATATGACTTACTAAAGCAAAGTAAAGCACAAAGTAGAGAAGCAGAGTGAAAAATAAAAACAAGGTTTCGAAGCAAAATGGGATAGAAGAAACTATCTGCTACAACAGTAATGAAGTGTTCGATTGGGCGAAGTAAAGTGCGCAGAACAATCGGTAGCGAAGCGAGGAGCGTGGGTAAAATAATTAGATACTTAAATAGAGATTCTCATAATATTGTCTTATGTTTACGCGAATATTATACATTTAATTTAACAAACCTTATACGGATTTTATCGCGTTGTTTATTTTTTATAAAACTCTATTATTACATCATTTAGAAAATTTAAACTACTATTGTTAAACATTTTTACTACTAGATACTATTTACTTCAATTTAAGCTATTTATTTATTTATATTATGTTTAACAATAGTAGTTTAGAGTTTCTAAATTATGTAATAATAGTGTTTTATAAAAAATAAACAACGCAATAAAATCCCTATAAATTTTGTTTAATTTCAATAAAGATTCTCATTTTAAGTTCTAGCCCTGCACTAGGAATTAACCCTTTTATCGTGGAAAACTTTATAAACATACAAATAATGAACACAAATACATCTAGATTTAGGTCAATCATTTGCGGATCACGCCAATAACTTGCCCGTGTAGGATTTGAGCCCACAACACTCAGTGCGGCGCAACGGTAAGGCGACTGGTTTTCCACAGCGCCATCCGACATTTTATATAAATGTGAACGCAGGTAGTGTTTATGTTTGTATATAACCTAACATGTACTTAAAATACATATACTAACGCTTTTATACCAATGAGGGCGGTTGACAGAGGTGTATTGTCGCCACATTTTGTTAGTTATGTCTTAAGTCGAAGTTTAGGGTCGATCACATTGCCTTATGCTAAACTCATTTTCAGGCTCCGAGCAGTTACTACGAATTTTATCGCGTTGTTTATTTAACTCTGTACCTATTACATAATTTTGAAAACTGTTACACTACTACTACCACTATTGAATTTTACTAATTTATAATTATTGAAATTATTAAAACTATTTGTATTTAGGTTTACTTTTTCCCCGAATACATTCGCGTAAACAGAAGACAATATTAAGTTACTAAGAATTTTCTAATAGTATATACTATGACTTTTGCCTAATCACAGAGTCGAATCCGGGAGAACACAATCAGCCATTTAAGCGTAACATATATCACGGCGGTTGAGAGACAATACAGTACAGTAGAGGATAATAATACCATATTAGTATATACATACATCGACACATATGAGAAATAGATCATGCTGTCTTTTTATACAACAAAAATCGCAAACAATCCTACAGCCCGCTTGATAGTAAGCGGTTACCGTAGACTACGACTAATGCAGGTGTTGTCAGGGCACGGTTGCTTTGGCAAATACCTGCACACGGTCGCTAGGAGGGAACCGAGTCCCGTCTGCCACCACTGCGATTGTGAGGAGGACACGGCGCAGCACACGCTCGAGCAATGTTCTGCTTGGGCGGTGCAGCGCCGTGAATTCATTGAGGTTGTGGGTGAGGATCTCTCGCTGCCGGCCGTGATCAAAGCCATGGTCGACAGCGAGAGAAAGTGGGCAGCGGTCGCGTCCTTCTGCCAGGACGTCATCTCGCAGAAGGAGGCGGCGGAGCGGATCCGTGAAGAAAGTATCCTTGCGGATCCGAGCCGTCGCCGGCGAACCGGGCGGCGCAGGCGCGCTCACGCGCGCCTAATGCCGCCATAATGAAGGTCGCGGGCGGGAGAACGGGGATCTCCCGTCCACCAGCCATTGAGTCGGTCCGACGCCCTATGTAGTGCCGGGGCGTCGCCGAGGAGTTGTAGACTGCTGGGTGGGTCGCTGAGGTAGAAATTTTTCCAGCGGCCCATCCACTATACAAGGCAGCGAGCGTGCACACCGTGGGGTTTTGGTCCGTAGGCCCGAAGTACGGGAGAGCCGGACATAACCCTCTCGCCTCCCCTTGTGGCGAGAGGATATGCATCAGGCGCATTTCCCAACGAAAAAAAGAAAAAAAAAAAAAGCCTATAGTCTTGTGAGCGACTATAGTAACACAACATAAGTTTCATTCGTGTGTTGCCAACACAATGAAAAGCAATTGAGAATGGGAAGAAAGGTACGCGCTGACAGAGGTAACTTAGCAACCTTCTCACTCACCGGGTGAAACGCAGTAACATTGTTACTTTTACGCCATTTTCTGTAAGAGAGTTGAACTTCCCTAAGCGAAGCAGCTTATTCGAATCATAGCTAATAATTAATAAAATCCACATTCATGTTAGAAAAAACCAAACTTCCATCTACCAATAACGTTTTTTCCAATTGTCAAGGGGATGCCAATCACAGGGAGTATTTAGCTGAAACGATCAAAACAATTGTGTTCGTTTAATAGGTTACCGATTCAATAATTTGAACCGAATACTGTAATTGGAGTTGGTAAACAGTTATTACTCTCGCAGGGGTTAATTAGCCTAATTTACTACTAACGAGGGTTTGGGACAAATGAGTCGATATTTTATATTTAGCTCGTCCATGTTATAGCAATGAGTTGCCATATAATCGTCTTTGATTACCCATTATTGATAATTATTATGTCTGCTTTATTGACCAGTGACTAAAGGTTGAGCTCTGGAACAATGGTTCCTCGTAAGGACCCAGGTAATTTTCAAGTCTTATGATTTTTGTGCCCGAACATTCTCCCCAGCGAAGAGTGTTGTAGGTTAGGCAGGTATACACAACCAAACGACAATGAAAATGATGTAATATACAATTTAATAATACTGTCGTTTATCAAAATCATGAAACGAGAATTATTTTTATTACTACTACGGGAGTTATCGTTTTTCACCTAATACAAAAATGTATTTCTCGACTTAGCTGCCTGTATCAGTTTGACAAGCCACATTATAAGCTAAATTGCTTTTATAAATAATTCATCTGATATAATATCGTGTTCAATATCAAAGCATTTACAAAGTAAAATTTTGTCGCTCACAAGAAAATATAAAGACAACCTCACGATAAACTTCAGTGCTTACATATTTCAAATATACTTTAAAATATTTCATTTTATTGAAGATCAAACTGACGATTTATGCGTTTTTTAAAGCAGCAATAAACTTTCGTGGCGTAATATGTATTTAAATCGCAATAATAAAGTAGGATCAAATATGTAAAGCGCTAGAGTAATATTTGATTTTTGTTTTAAACATAAACCAAGTTTTAATTAATATCGATAATGTACATACATATACATAAATACTATTAAAGTTTTTACCTATGCGTGATTATGAGATAATTTAAATATTCCATTGATTCAAATGTATTTGAATAATATTATTTATAAATCGAATGCAGCAATTGATTTATTATGTATAAGCTTTATACAAACTAATGTACAGTCGAATATTCAAACGAATCATCGCGCAATAAGCTAAATGTTGTGTCGTGATTGTTATAGGACACAAAAAAATCATGACAAATATTACGATTAATTATTATCATAAATACGGTTTTGATTCGATAAAAAATTCGTGACAATGACAACATTAGAATGTAAGCTCATAAAATTTTTAAGCCTTTCTTTTTTCCATAACAATCACACATCGCAAGGCCCTACAAAACAAAGATATTATATTCGAAATGGCTAAAGAAATAATAAGTAACAAACGCCATTTACTACAAAAATATGTCATGAAAATAAATAAATATGGCAGTGTGTGAGCTAAGCCGCGTTTGACAGGTAGTACTTTAATATTTCAGGGCAATCCAAAGTAGAGTGGGATTTATTAGAAGAAATTTATGAGATTTATGCGTTCAGATGGTGCATTAGAATGGTGGCGACAAGTATGGAATTTAATTTTATCGTGAGTGCTTTTCTGTTTACTCGTTATAAAGAATAACCACGAAGAATAAAGACTCGCTGCGTGGATAAAAATATTATATTATCGCTTGCACTTTTATTGATGATAAATAGAATACGACTTGCAGTGTGAGATATTTTTCGAAAACAAATCTATTAGCGCTGCCTTTTAATCGCAATAATGAAAACAGTAATATGAATTTATTTTTAGTTGTACTGACAAATTTTAAATGTCGTGGTATGTGATAACGAGTAACTATAATGAATTGTAAACCAGATAGACAGAGAAATCTTTTAAGACTGCTTATTATAGTTACCCGTTTCAAAACAATAGTTTACTTTTGACATATTACAAATAGTTACCTTTACCTTATATTACTCTTGCTCCATCTTATACATAGACAATCATCTGCTCAACAAGTCTTTGTGAATATGATAGAAATCAGTTTTTAAGAAAATATCGCAGCTTAATGATTAAAGTCACATCGCAGAATTATTCCATTTAAGGACGTTGTAGGACATCAAATTAGAAGAAATTTATCCACTTTCTTTTAGTCAAGCCTCACCTTTATTTGTGAAAACACTCGTCGGACCTCTCATGCAAACCGGCCTTTATTAATGAACACGAATTTATGTTCAGTGTTAAAAAGTTTATAACAAAAAAATATGAAGCCCTGTTAGTATGCATGTATAAATAATAAATTTGAGTACTTTAAAAAAGAAATAAGCGTTAGAAGAAAACCATTTAAAATAAAAAATTCTAAACCTTGCTATCTTATAGCAGCAGCGATAGCCTAGTGGGAAACCGTTGGACTGTCACGCAGAGGTCTTGAGTTCGAACCCAAGGCGCGCATCTCTGACTTTTCGAAGTTATATGCGTATTAAATAGTTAATTATCACTTGCTTTAACAGTGAAGGAAAACATTGTGAGGAAACCTGCATGTCTGAGAGTTTTCCATAATGTTCTCGAAGATATGTGAAGTCTGCCGAACCGCACTAGGCTAGCGTGGTGGACCACGGCCTAACCCTTCTCACACTGAGAAGAGGCCCGTGCCCAACAGTGGGACAGTTTAATACAGGGCTGATACTAATATGCTATCTTTATTGTATGATCATTGATCTAATTTATTATGGGCTATACGTAGAACTTGGTTTCGAATGATTAACAATGATAATTGTAATAAAAACGCCGGTCCATTCGTTGGGGAGTTACAAAACCACAGACAATCAAAAAACATATACACCCAGCTTTTGCGTTGGGGGCTTAAAATGATATTAGTAGATTAAAAATCTTATTAAACAAAAGTCACAAAACACACCATTTATTATGCAGGTATAATATTATGTTCACTTGGCATGTAGCTGGCGCATGATTTCTATGCCAGTCACTTGCGCGGCCTGTGGGTAACAGCTTGCGTCGCTCGTTTGCACTATGCATACGACCTGCGCAAGTATCACATCCTACACTTGTTACTTGCATCGTATACAAATTGACTAAAATTTTAAATATAATTTCGACATATAATTAAATATGATATAGAATCGTGTGGAAAACATATTTAATTACTTGTCGAATAATTGCAAAATATCATTTTCAAATTAAACAGAAATATCAAATTCAATATCAAAGTTATTTAACGAAACGTCGGGGAAAGTGTAGACCTAAATATAAATAGATTTAATAGTTTAAATAATTTTATTAGCTTATAAATTAGTAAGATTCAATAGTAGTAGTGTAATAGTTTCAATATTATGTAATACAGTGATTAATAAACAACGCGATAAAATCCATATCTTCTTCTCCCTAGCCTTTATTATTCCCAAGTCACTTGGGGTCGGCTTTTCTGGTCTAACCGGATTTGACTGGATATCAGTTTTTACACGGAGTGGCTGCCACCTGACCTCCGCAACCCAAAGGCTAACAATACTCTAAGGCTAGACCAGTGTCAAGATATTATAGGGCACTGACTTCCCAATAACGACTGCCATAGATGTTCATGGTAGCCGGGACCGACGGCTTAACGTGCTCTCCAAGGCACGGAGCAGGCGATAATTGTCAATCAATACGCACATCATTTCGAAAAGTCATACAGCTTCCGAAAATCAGAGTTGCGCGACATGGGTTCGAACCCGAGAACCCCTGCATTGCAGTCTGTTGGTCTCCCCACTGAGCTATCGCTGCTTCTCGATAAAATCCGTATAAAGTAGTTGAATTTCAAAGTTATTTAATTTATATTTAGGTCCCATGTCATGGGAGAGGCGAATTTGTGGCAACTATTATACGTGCACATAGTTCCACACTGTTCTTGGATATTTCATTTGAGTCAGTTTTCATTCGTAAATGTTTTATTAAAACATACACCAGGGAGAAGTTCGTTAATTACGGTAATATATCTAGGCGCGCATGGTTCTCGTAACTTTGACGCACGAGCACAGTAAGTGCTTTGTAAGCCTAATGGAAATAGTAATATAAGTAATACGGTGTTGACTTAATGTAAAACTGAATACGTCTTCATTTTTTTACTGCTATGTAGGATTTGTGGCATTAATAAGCGGCGTTTTTATTTTAGAGACTTTTCGTTAGTAGCATGATATCTGGCCGAACAGAAAGCAGAGAAAAGGCGGTTCCGGTAGTTATAAACGTGTTAGGCAGTCTATACAGGCAATATTTTTGAGGCTGTTGACAACCTCTCCAATATATTGATCCGTCGATCTGTTCGTATTAGAATTTTCACAAATAAGCATCCTATAGTGTGAGGTACTACCACAGTTACAATTTATGATAACATCATCATCTTTACTAGTTATTTATGAAATGTATGGCTAATTACTAAGAATACTCTCTCAGATGTAGTTACATCTCAGAGGCTAGTTATCTTTACTATAATATTATAAATGCGAAAGTAACTCTGTATATCTGTCTGTTACGCTTTCACGCCTAAACCACTGAACCGTTCTTGATAAATTTTAGTACAGAGGTAGAATCGGCCTTGGGAAAGGCTATAGGCTACATTTTGTTGTAAAAAAGGGCACAAAGGGGTTGAAATAAGGGATGAAAGTTTGTATGTCACAAAAAATGAGGCTTTACATTTAACTGAGGTAATTGAATCATTACATAGTAAAGTAGGGTGTAACTTTATTCTTTGCGCTTTACCTTATTCCTATTCATTAACACAGGAACAGAATAGATATATTCAAAATCTGAATTTATTATTTTATAACAGTACATGTTATACAAATTATACAAAATTCTTTGACACTAATAAGTTTATTAGTAGATTTTTATTGACTAAAGATACAATGTATCTTTCATATTTTTATAAAAAACAACTTGCTAAGTTATTAGCATTTAATATATTATTATTTAGAGACACAGGTACCAGTACGGTAGTGAAGATTTTAGATCATAGTAGTAATATTACTACTAATTCCTATATTGATACTTCTATTAGTTTAAACTATTAGATGAGACAAAGGATAGGCAGTCACATAGTATTAGACTTATTCACCAGAATATTCAGGGTCTATCCGGCAAGGAGTTAGAATTAGATTTATTTTTTAAAGAACATGACATCCAAATATGTTGCTTAACAGAACATTGGTTAAGAAGTAGTCAACTAATATTTAATAATGAACATTATACCGTTGTAAGTGCGTTTGTAAGAAGGAATTCTATACATGGTGGCTCTCTAATATATGTATGTAATAATCTTAAATTTAAGGAAAGAAATGATATAGTAAATCTTTCTATCGAGCGCACTGTTGAATTATCTTGTGTGGAGCTAGAGCAACATGTCATACTTTGCGTGTACCGACCACCGCAGAGTGACTTTAGTGTATTCGAAACAGTAATGGAGGATATTTTAAAACGCTTAAGTTATGGTAATAGGCATATAGTAGTATGTGGTGATTTTAATATTAATTTACTTCAGCGATCAGTTCTTTCTGTAAGACTTATTAGTTTATTTAGATCATTTAATTTAAATAATTTATTTTTCGAACCAACCAGAATTACATCACACTCTGCTACGTGCTTAGACAATATATTTTGCGAATGCCAATTTCTAAATAGGGCCATATTGAGTGATTTGACATCCGACCACTGTGGGCAAAAGGTTGTATTTCCTATAAATACAATTAAAAAAGAAACTATCATCACATGTAGACCAATGACATCTAATCGCATAAAGGAATTTAAGAATAACATTAATGCCAAGGTTGTCAATATGGACCTAGATTGCAATAGTCCAGACGAACTATACGAGTCTTTGCTTAACGTCATTACACTGGAATATAACAAAATTTTTAAAATGAAGACATTTTACAAAAAATTAAAAGTTAAGTTTTGTGATTGGGCAACACCTGGGATATATACAAGTAGAGCTAAGTTATATGAATTATATGGAATAAAAAAATATAATTTTGATCCAAATTTTATTAAATATGTTAGAAATTATTCAAAATTATTTAAAAAGGCTTGTGCTACAGCCAAGTCCCTTTATTTAAAAAACAAAATTCGAAATGCCGACGATAAAATTAAAGCTACTTGGAATATTATTAATAATGAAACTGGACGCACCAAGCAGCGTGATAATACTATTAAACTTAATGTAAATAATAAGATAATTTCAAATAACTTGCAAGTAGCTGAAACATTTAATAACTACTTTGCAAAGATACCTGTTAATACAACTAGTTCCTTAAGGTCTTGCCCAGTAAAAGCAGAATCCTTGGTTAGGGATAGCGTGGTGGAGTGTAAAGTCCTGTTTAGTTTTAAATATGTACATCCGCATGACATAATAAAAGTATTTGAGTCACTTAATTCAAAAAAATCAGCTGACTTGTGGGGTATTTCTATGAAATTAATTACAAGTATTATTGATAACGTAGCGCCACACCTAGCTGCAATATTCAACGGATGCATTGATGTGGGCATTTTTCCAAATTTAATGAAATGTAGCAAAATAATACCATTATTTAAAAATGGATGTAAAAGTGATCCATGTAATTTCAGACCGATTTCTATATTACCTGCTATAAGTAAAATATTTGAGAAAATTATATTACAGCAATTAGAGAGCCACTTTAACGTAAACAACTTATTTCATACTCAACAATATGGTTTTAGAAAGGGTCGATCTACAATAGATGCGGGTGTTACACTTTTAAAACATATTTTTGCTGCTTGGGAAAATTCGCAAGATGCCATTGGCGTATTCTGTGATCTCTCAAAAGCCTTTGACTGCGTTGAACATCAAACGTTATTGCGAAAGCTCAGGCATTATGGAATTCGAAATGCTGCACTCGACCTCGTTGGTTCTTACCTAAGCGATAGATTACAACACGTTGAAATCAACGGAAGTAGATCTTCTGGATTACCAGTCGCAATGGGCGTGCCACAGGGCTCAATTTTAGGACCCTTTCTGTTTCTAGCGTACGTGAATGATTTGCCGTTCTTCGTACAGAATTTGTGCGACATTGTATTATTTGCTGATGACACATCACTTATTTTTAAAGTAGACCGTAGGACACCAAATTTACAGGGTGTTAATTCTTCACTCGCGCAAGTCCTGGACTGGTTCACGGCGAATAATTTACTACTCAATTCAAAAAAAACAAAATGTATTAAGTTTACATTGCCTAATATAAAGAGTCCTAGCATAAACGTTAATTTAAATAATGAAACAGTAACATTTGTACAATCCACAGTTTTCTTAGGTATTACTTTAGATGATAAAGTTCAGTGGGGCGCTCAAATATCGTGTCTTGCAGGGAGACTTAGTTCAGCAGCATTCGCGGTTAGGAAAGTAAGACAGCTTACTGATATAGATACTGCGAGACTAGTATATTTTAGTTATTTTCACAGCGTTATGTCCTATGGCATACTATTGTGGGGTAAGGCAGCTGATATTGAAACAATTTTCATTCTTCAAAAGCGTGCAGTACGTAGCATTTATAATTTAGGCCCACGAGTTTCCCTGAAAGAGCGTTTTAAAGAAATTGGTATACTTACTGTTGCGTCGCAATATATATTTACGAATATTATGTTTATAAAACATAATATTCACTTATATAATAAGAATAGTGATATTCACAACTTAAACACTAGAAATAAGCATAAGTTAGTAGGTCCGTATCATCGTTTACATAAAGTTCACAATTCATTTGCGGGACTCAGTATACGCTTTTTTAATAAACTACCGATAGATATTATAAATTTACCTTTACTAAAATTTAAAAGTGCTGTTAAAAGTCAGCTTATCCGGAAGGGCTATTATTCAATCAATGATTACTTAAATGATAAAAACTCATGGAACTAGTTGCTTGTTTCATACAGGATTCAAACAATGTATGTATTATATAAGTCAATTTAGTTATGTGAAGGTACTTCGTGTTTATTTGGTGGTGTTAAAGTATCTTTCTTTTCTTTTAAACAAACTTTATAAGTATTAACGTAAATTTTGTTTTAACTACATTTAGTCACGAACTACCTTTTCATGTCACAAAGTGTAAGTGTATGCGTCCTCATGCCATACTACTGTCTATTACAAATGGCTACGTACTGATAAATATGATTTCAAATCTCAAATGCTTTTTACATAATATTACCAACTTTTCTTTATTTTAGAATTTAGTTTTATATGGACAGTGACATATGGCATAATGACTGCAACACCTGGTACATAAATGAGTTGTAAAATACTGAAATTATAAGTTGATGGCGATTTAAAAGAGTGGCCTTGAGTTTCTTGCAGGTATCTTCTCATAGGCTCAACCTTTTGCCTGAACCTTGCAACTAACATAAATGTAAATTCAGTAAATATAATAAACTCACTAACCCATTTGACGTTCATAAGTGTTACTTTGTGACCTAAGTGAATAAATTATTTTTGACTTTGACTTTGACTTTATGGGAATTCGTCATTATCGAAGTTAAAACCACGAGACTTTGTATTTAGGCAAATGTTCCAGCGTTTTTGAACTTTCTACCTGCATAGGGATGAAATAGGAGACGAATGTTCGTATAGAATCCCAAATAAATCAGTCTATGTTTACTACACGTATATTTATCGGAAACATTGTACGATAGTAAAATATACACGTCGCGTGTGTGCGGGACACACCAAGCACCATACACAATGAACCATGCGCCGGCTGCGGCGGCGCAACGCGGCATAGCGGTGTTTGTAACATTAGCAAAAGCGGTGGGCGTGGAAGAATATTGCAGCAGTGTAAGATGTTGGTTTGGGATGAATGTGTGATGTCCCACAAAAGAACAATCGAAACACTAGATTGCACAATGAAAGATATCAAGAGCAACCAGAGTTTTATGGAAAGGGCGGTGGTACTTTTAGCTGATGACTTACAACAGACTCTGCCGGTTATTACTACGGATACACCGGCGATTTAAATAAATGGCTGTTTGAAAACTTCTGTATTATCATGGGTACACACGTAAAAAAGTTTTGTCTGACTACAAATATGTGAGTCTAACTACACAATAATTCTCAAGCAAGGCAATAACCGGCTGCTTTTCTAAAAATCGGGTAAGATTGTATGCCAACAGACAGTAACGGCGTGATTACACTAAGACGTGAATTCGGTCAAATTATCAATAACACAGAAGATTTATATAATAATGTCTATCCTGATCTACAAATAAGTATGAGCAATCGAGAATGGTTGTGTGACAGGTCAAATTTAGCGCCGACAAATGAGACAGTAGGCCACATAAACGAACAAATTATGTCAGATGTAGAAGGGGATGTTATGTACCTCTCAGTAGACAATGTTATGGACACTAAACAAGTGCCATCGTACCCCATAGAGTTTCTCAACTCTTTAGAATAATTCTAAAGATGATAATTATTATCAGGAGTGCTTATCCATAAGTTGAGGCTAAAAATTCGTGTTTTCCAGTCCGGTTAATAAGTAATCACGCACCAAGGCTATGTAATGTACACGGCAATTACTCAATGAGGACGCAATATTCCATAACCATGAATGGAGTGGCAAAAAGGGAAAATATTTTAATACCCCGTATTCCAATTATTACGACCGATTAGCCATTTCAGTTTAAAAGAGTGCAGTTTCCCCTAAAAACAGCATTTACGATAACGATAAACAAAACTGTTTTCCATGGGCAACTCTATGTGGCGTGAACACGAATATTAAACCCGCAAAATCTTTATGTTTTAAAGATGGAAAACCAAAAAAGGTAATTCATAAAAATGTATTAAAATAAGCTATTTGCTGTAAACCACAGCAGTTTGTATGTGTATTACTTGCAAAAGAAGTATCCTAAAAAAATTAAAATGCTGCAATGTAACTATTCCACGCGGACGAATTCGCGAGCAAAAGCTAGTTATCTATATAATTAGTAAGCAAGTGACGCCGTACTGAAATATATTTATAGGTATATGTGGTCGCAATCACACGGATCAGTGAGGTGCCAAGAAATAAAAAGCAGATAAACGAAGCAAAGAGAGAAAGAAAGGAGAAAAAATATTTTTTGGGATATTAACTAAATCTGTCACTTGCATACCAGAAATCGTTGAGTAACATTTGCTTCTGGCCGCTGCCGCTCAAGACGTTAAATCTTAAGTTACCATATTCGTGCACGAACTGGCTTTAAAGCAAAGCTGCCATAATAGGCTTTTGTATATTGACAATAATTTATATTGGCACGCAGCCAACTTATAACCACACTATAGATTGTATCATAATATGGTGTAAGCAGTTTTGTGCTTTAACCGCTGAACAGTTTATCGACCGCCTCTTTGGCTCAGTTACTTAACTATGCGGTTACTCTGCTGATGATCATAAAGTTCGATTGCCGAGCCAAGATAAAATTGTTATATGCTTAAGTATCCGTTTTGATTATAATTATTTATGTCAGGAAATGTTCATTGTCACTACAGAGTTTAAAACTGTCTACGTCTGATTGCGAGTACCCACTATTATGTAAGCGCAATAGATGTGACACCGGACTTGCGATCGCGAAGTCTTAGATTCGAATATCCACCCATTACACTCTTGAAGTTTGCGTAACTCGTAAACGTTTGAGGACTCACGTCTTCTTCCAACACAAGCACATTGCCTTCGCAAAAGGTTTTCTTTTACTTTCTATCCCGTGATGGTATGATAATATTATTGCTTAAGCATATTTTTATAAATGTATGTGTTATAAATGTGTAAGTCTATCCCTTGGTAACAGTACTTTTTGGATGAAATGTACCCTATATCCTATTTTATACCCCTAGGAACATATATGCAAAATTTCATGATGATCGGTCGAGTAAATAAGGCGTGAAAGCGTAACAAACAAACAATCAAATGCAAATTTATAATATTAGGATAGCAACTCCCGTACTAAGAATTAAGTATTCGTGTATCGTAGGGGAATTACTTTATATCACATACAAAACAAACAACGAACATATGTAACATCAGACTTCAATAAACGTATTTTTCATATCAAGCAAATTTTTTCGTGTGAGATTCGAACGCACATCATCTGGCGCGGCGGCAATGGCATTCACTTTAACCACTACGCCATCTGCACTGTCTGTTAGAATGTGTTAATATCGTTATTTTACTGAAGCAGTAAATCTTATTATTGTTAATATAATATAATGATAATTTGATTAAACGCACGGGTAGTCAAATCAATACACCAAGTTTTGGATTCGATCTCCCCACAGATTTGTGTGATCCACAAATACTTGTATCGAGTTTAGTTGTTATTTTCGTCCGTTGTTTCAGAGTTCACTCCAAAAGAGTGATTATTCCCAAAGCAGCAATCGTGTTCCAAATGGAAAAACCTGTAAATATTAAATGTGATCAGTAGGATAATTACGTACATACCTAATCTGATGCTTATATTCCCAAGAGATTAGTAAAGGTATATTAAACTTACATTTCGGCAGCTATAATTTCAGGTTTTATTTAATAGAGGACGAGCCTTTACTGGTCATTTACCAGGGACAGTAACGTACTTAGTACTCATACTGAGAAGGTTTTCACTGAAAAACACTAACGCAAAATGTTAATGTTTTCCAGTAAATCTGAGATATGAACGTGAAAACCTACATATGCGCAGCAGTCTCATTTACTACCGCTGCCAAACCAATTAAGGAGCAATCGAAATAAGTTTTCGCGTTTGGATAAGTTATAGGTATTACTATTACTTTACTTTTTTTACAATTTATTTTCTGTATGTACATTATATTTTTATGAATAAATAATTTTTTATTCGGAGAGTAGCATAGATAATAGCTAATTTTTACATCAGAAACAAGGGCGGTGCCGGTTAGAGTTTTCTTAGAATAATGGACGCAAAGAGGTTAATTATTATTTTTAGGTATATAATTTTGTGTACCTTTAAACTATTAGTGTTAAATACTTTTACTAGTTACTGTTTACTTCTATTTGAGTTATATTATAAAAAAGCTAGAATATAATATTACGTTAAATAATTAACGCTTTAATATTGATTCTAGTTTTATAATTAGTAATTACTGATGAATTTCTTGTGTCTAGGAATTAAACTCATACTTATTATCAGTTTTGGTTTTATGAATTAAAATATCAAAGAGTTTGATATTTAATTGGTAAAATATAACAGATGGACTCGTTGATGTTGGAGCAAAAGTTTGAACTAAATATGCGTGCAATAGGAACTTATTTTAACTGCTTGGATGGCGGAGTGGTTAGTTTTCGCCTTGCCACTACCACAGCGCCGAGGGTGGTGCGTTTAAATCCCATACGAAACAAAAATTTGTGTGTTCCACAAATAATTGTCCCGAGTCCAAATTTCTTTATCCGTTTTATTTGAAAGATTAATAAGCACAACGCGACACATAAATTATTTCTAGTACGTAAGAAATAATGAGATACTCGGATCGGGCAACGTATTATTGTATTCTGGAAACTACACGTAGATAAAATTTGTAATCGTATAAATAGATTTGCTTATGCTTTATGGAGACTCACCAAAATTACAAATAAACAGACTGCATTAAAAGCTTATCATGGTTTTGTTGTCGCTAATCTGAGATATGCTATTGTTCTTTGGGGCAATTCTGTAAATATTAACAGGGTATTTATAGCCCAAAAGCAATGTGTCAGAGGTATATGCAATAAGGCTCCATGGGAAAGCTGTAAACCTTTGTTTCGTGAACTGTCTTTGTTAACCGTCGCAAGTCTCTATATATTCGAAATGTGTGTATTTGTTAAGTCTAACTGTAACCTGTTTTCATTAAAAAAGGATAATTACCACTTCAACACCCGCTATCCAAATAGACTAATGCTTCCTCCCATAAGAACTGATGTATGTAATCGGAATAGCTACACAATGGCGGTGCGCATCTACAATCACTTGCCACAGGGTGTTTATGAGTGGCTTATAAATAAATTCAAAGCAGAATTATTTTGATGGCTCTGCAATAAATGTTTCTACACACTACAGGAATATTTTGCATGTAAGATACAGTGTGATAGTCTACATTTATTAAGTTAGAATTTAAATTAATTTAGTTATAAGTTTTTGTTTTTTTTTATTTTTGTGTATTTTATATTTGTATGTCATGAATATATGACTAATGTTGAACTCTGTAAACTAAACCAAACATCTGTATACACCACATTAATACAAATAAAGATTGATTTGATTTGATTTGATTTGATTTGATTCTACTATATTATTTACTAACAATATGCAGCTTATAAGAAAAATATTCTAAATATAGTTACAATTTAATCCAATAAACATTTCAATATGAGCTGAAATGCAATTAATTTTTATATTTGGCGTTTATTTCATTTGGGATATAATATATGACACTGAAACTAGATTGGTACCGTGGTTTAAACAGATTTTACCACAGAAATTGGTCCATGGAGTATTAACGACGTATAGTAAATCATTTAATGTAACATTGTCTTCTGTTTACGCGAATGTTATTCATTGAAATTAAACTACTATATACGGATTTTATCGCGTTGTTTATTTATCACTGTATTACAAAATTTTGAAAATATTACTCTACTACTACTATTGATTTTATTTGACTAATTTATAAGCTAATAAAATTATTTAAACTATTAAATAAATAAACAACGCGATAAAATCCGTATATAGTAGTTTAATTTCAACATTTAATGTAACGTTTTGACATGTCAATAAAGTGTTACATGAATTGGTTTGCATGCATGTTGCATGTATTAATTTAAACACATCGCATAATTAGCTGAAGCTTTCGAAATTACATTCACGTGCATGTCTGGATTCACTTCACTTGATATTAATGACGTTTTACATATAAATCAATACGTAATAAATATGTATTATTATTTATGTACAAACACCAACAAAAGTGGTAATGTTTATTCTATTTTTATAAAATTAAATTTGAATGTAGACGTCTTATGTTTATGCGAATGTTCTTTATTTAAAATTAAACTAAACACGGCTTTAATCACGGTTTATTTTTTAAAACTTTATAGATCTTCTTTGTGGATACGGCGCTGCACACTTCAGCGGTTTGCCCGCCTGGGCATCGCAGCGCCTCTGAGTCGTGTTTTTGTTCCCCCACAGGGGGACAGTAGAGAAAGTGTTTTATGTAGTGGCCTGCCGTTTCACACGGCGGGCCAAAACCTCGGCGGGGTCGCAATTGCATGTGAAAGCGATTCGCGCGGCCCTGCCGTCTATGGTTATGTCGAGGAACACCGTGGTAGATTTAGTCGGTATTACCGGGGTATCTTTCCCCCAGTGAGCCTGACTTAACCTCTACGTAACCCCGCGGAGAGGTATGCGTCAAAGCATAACCCCAGGTAAAAAAAATATCTTTATAGAGGAATGTAACAAATGTTTGTAAAAATGTCGTCAAACTCAAAATTTAAACATTGGATTGACTTAAAACTTTTTATATAAGCATGTTTTTATATACTTTTGTTCCTGAATTTCTTACGGAAACAGTTAATTAAAATATGAGACTGAACCACGGTGAAACACGACTGGATTTAGATTGTGTATGTACATATAATTATGCGGGCTTTCAATCACTTTTACTAATAGTGGTATCCACACGGCACATTTAGCGGTGTTTAACATCATTTTGCGACTATTTAGTGCTCATTGGATTATGAATAGTGCAGTGGATTATGCCCCGGGACTACCGAAGCACAAAGTACAGCGTCGATTTGCGAGGATTGAACCAATCGAAAATGTACACAATCCTCTGTTCCAAGTGTGAACAATTGTGACATGTTACTAGATTATCCATGTTTACAAGCTCTACTCTATACAGGGCTCATGCTACTAATAGCGATTAGTAGTAAGTAGTATGCGGGGATTCGATACCTATTTTGTAATCAATTTTAAATTTGTTTGGCAGAATAGTGTAACACGATTCTATTCTTAATTAATATTATAAATGCAAATGTGAGTTCGTTTATTTGTTTAAGAGTTTGTTTCAAGCCTTAACTAGTCGACCGATCATCATAAATTACGCATACACATTATCAAGGGTGCTGAAATGCCGATAGGATACGTTTCATCAGGAAAAGTACTGTTTCAGAGCCTGAAATCAGAACTCGGTCAGAAATCTAGTAATAATATACAATATAAGTATAAAAATACTAGCACCTACCTTTCACCCCCTTATCTTTTAAAAGTCGCACTGTAATATATAACCTATAACCTTCCTCAACAAATCGACTATAAAATGCTAAAATATTTTTCATGTATGTCTAGTAATGCTAGAGTTAAGTGCATTTACACAAACATACAAACACTTATTTAGCTTTATTATAGTAATTTACTTATTGAGTGGTAGTGGCACACCGGCAGCCAGACACAATAGGATTTAAATGATGTCTTACATTATAACATTTGATTTCTACAGCTATCGGATTAGGTCCCATGTTATAGAAGCGAGCCTATTCTTCTACAAAACACAGGTCCTGACTCCTTGTTGCCACTGAGAATTTCTTGTCAGAAAACCCCAATAACACTTTAACCTACCTGTGAATAGAATCCGACACCCATGCACAGTCTCATAACTACAAGTTCTTGTAATTGTGTATTTCATACAACACTATTGATACCCTTATGTTGGTAACCATACGCACATGTATGCGTAATACGTGCATTGGTTTCGGTGTGAAAGTGATGATTAATTAAACGATGACGTCATCATGTTCATTGCTGTATCCGCAAAACGTTACGTAACTGACGGCGTGATGACACCCTCAATAATTCATCGGGAATGTAATTTATATACTATTATATTATAAAATGACGATGTTCGTTATTTGTCTTGTTGAAAGAAATGTCGATAGATAACAACAACTAATCTTAACAGAGTTTTCATTTTACATACATTCCAATAAAAGGTCGATTTTACGTTTGTATGGGTAGACTAACACAGCAAATTTTTATCTAGTGCCTTACCATCACCTCATATAGCATTATTATTGCATGAGCGAAAACAAGACAAAATTACACTCTCTCTCGTTGTTATAATTATGCAAGCAATGACAATTCTACAACGGTGTCTAGAAACCTAGAGGAGCATGTGTCTAATGTGAAACCTGTTGTTAGTAAAATTCTAATTATGAATACCCTGTTAATTTGCGAGCGGATGTCTGTGAGCTTACTAAATTTGGTACACGTTCATGAATGCAGAAAGGAGATGACAATCAGAAATGTCAAATAGTTCGTAGCTTAAAACTGTACTGAGTCGATGGCTTGACTTGACACCTAATGTCATTTAAACATCAGTGTAGCACAGTATATATGGATTATTAGACTATGATTGTAGCTTGGGTTTTGTGACAGATGTTATCCAAATTAGTCCTGTTAAGTTTCATGTTTCATGACAGTAACTTCCGAAAGTCAGAGGTGCGCGACGTGGGTTCGAACCCGAGACCCTCTGCATTGCAGTCTGTTGGTCTCCCCACTGAGCTATCGCTGCTCTGTGATATCTTAACATGATAATAATAACTGGCGGTCGACAAGTGGTAGACATTCACCCATAATTTATTTCAATTTAAAAAATTGATCTTCATTAAGGTTATAATCAATAAACTATACCCTTATAATCACATTTCATTTAGTCACCTACTCCACATACATATGTATGTAACCATAGTTACGAAGCATTCTACGAAGTCAACCGAACAATGCTGAAATACTACGAACGTGTTTCGACTGCTTACGTCAAATGCATGGTTGTGTGCGTGTAGTGTTTTTTCATTAATTTAATGTATTTGTAATGCATATTTTATAAAAATATTAGGATTAGACCCTCCTTCTCCATGTAAACTTTAATTGTGCCAAATTTCATACTCTTCCATCTGCGCAATTTTCCTAAAAAAGGGTACAAAGTTTTTGCTTTATGTATTAATATATAGATTAATAAAATGTAAATATATCTGTAATATGAAAATTTTAAAACAGAAATTTTCAGGTACAATAATCATTAAAACATCAATGAGATCAATAGCATTAATCAATAATTTTATAATCGAATGTGATCAAAATACTCCCTCGGGATGTTACTCTGACAATTATTACAGGAGCCAAGCTATAATTTACATAATATAAAAAACTAGATGTTGCCTACGGCTTAGCACGCGTAAATTTAGGTTAGGTAAGGTTTAGATTTTTAAGATTACAAACAGTACTATTTTCTGTATGAAAGGTACCCTATGTCCATTTATATTTCTCTGACAACGTGTATGAAAAATTTCGTGATGATTGGCCGAGTAGTTAAGCCGTGAAAGTTACGCTTTCAAGCAAACTCACATTCGTATTTATAATATTAGTTACGATTATTGCGTAATTATGGTGTCATTTTATGTGAAATCCTGTATTAACCGTTTAATAACTTTACAAAACATTAGGAGGGAATTACTGCAGATTGGGATAGTGGTTTTAAGCGGCTGCAAAGCCATCGTCGTCGCATCTCAGGTACAGGGATCACATTTAAGTGATTTGCAGATTGCCGTGAGTGACTGCGGAGCTATACCTACGTGGACTGACTTGCGCTCTGCCGTAACTTGCACGTTGTTAAAGCAGACCATATAAAGATTATGCTTAAATTTAAAATCTATATAATAGAGATTTATATATAGATTTATGTATTTATATATAGATAGATAGATAAATAAAATCTAAAACCGCTTCTATTTTCGATACACTTAAATTGATTTAAGAGACAATGCTGGCAGCGTTTTGTCCACACCTATTAAATATTATATATAATCTTTTCTTCATGTTTTCGTCCCCTTATTTCTTCGTAAGGGTGAAGGGCGGCGTATGATCCTACGTTTGCTTAGCGAATGTTCTTGCGATGTATCACTAGATAGCCTCTAGTTTTCCTTATATCGTCGACCCAATATGGTGTCTGTGACACAACAACACTGCACTTCTTATCACGATACCTATTTAATTAGATCTGTACAGTTCCATCGACTAAATCTGATTAGCTGTGTTAATCGTCTACATGAACCCACTGAATATTAAAACAGTTATCGATTACAGTAATCCCGAGCTTAGTAGTGAGGAGAAACTATGAAACTATTATCTCTCATGGAAGATATTTCCCGGGCGATTACAGACGTCGTTAGACAGATAAAACGACGTTTTCTGACTTGGAAAAATTTAGGGCGTGGACACACAAATTGTGATTGATACATTTAAATATGTTTGATCGCGGCTCTAGACTGGATGTGTTTATTAAAATACAACAATACGAAAATATGCGGCAGCTAAACTAATAAATGCATTGTTTATCAAATATTTAATAATTCTCATAATTCCGTACGTATAATCGACAGCCAGGAGGAGGTTACGAAGGACATCGAACCGCTACAACTTCGTAGAAACATTGCGTCCCTTAGCATTTTCTATCGCCTCTATCATGGCGAATGCTCCAAAGAGTTATTTGACCTCATCCCACCTTCCCCCTTTTGAGAACCACACGTGCCGGTCTTCGTAATCACCGATTGACGGTTAGCACAATCCAGTCTCGCACCAAAAGGTTCAGCAGTTCCTTTTTATGCCGTACCATACAACTTTGGAACAGTCTTCCGGCTCATGTATTCCCTCCCTTCTATGACATTGGGTCCTTCAAACGTAGTGTGAAGAAGCATCTGGTCAGACCGGCTTGACACTGACGACGACTAGAAGACATCTATCTTCTCCTCGTCGTCACTGTCTCTGGACTGTAATTGGGCTTTCCATCAGGTCCGTTACAATCAATATGCCGTGCCAAGATAAAAAAAAAATCGGCATGCATACATGCGAAAACAATATGAAATAGCATACATTTTTACACATCGTATAACAGAGATAATTTCGATATAAAAACAATTAAAGCCATTTAAAACAAAAGCTTTTAAAATGCATTATAACTGTTCTATTATACTTGATACTCATGTATCATATATGCATATGTAATGCTCGATAACGGGTCTAACTCGCGATAAAGTATTTAAAAGGTAATACATAAATACCTATTGCTTGCCCGACGTTTCGACCGACTTGATTCGATCGTGGTCTCGGGTTGACTGCTTAAACCCGTTACCGTACAAATCGCGGCAGTCTAAAACGTTTACTCTAGGTGTATTTTAAGAAAGTATCTGGTCATATTTAATGGTTAAGATAGTTGTCAAACTGCACACCTTGTACGATAATACCTACCTACAGTATTTATAGTAGCATACTATTAAACTAATAACGCTAAAATTAGAAAAACGGTTCAACAAAATTGGCTTGCCACTTTTCTTTTTAAGATTAAATTACCAATTTTATTGCTGATGCTGAATAAACTATACTAACATAAATTAATTATGGTATTCTAACTAATATTTTAAATGTGAACGTGAGTTTGTTCGTTTGTTACGCTTTAACGCCTTGACTACTTAACCGTTCATCGTTCAATATGCATAGACGTTGTCAGCGGTGCAGCAAAGGACATAGGATACTCTTCATCCAAAAAAAACATTGTTACTAACCTAACCAACATTTACACGAGCGAAGCCGTGGCCAAAATCTATACTAATATTATAAAGCTGAAGAGTTTGTTTGTTTGTTTGGTTGAACGCGCTAATCTGAGGAACAGCTGGTTCGAATCGAAAAAAAATTTAGTGTTGGATAGCCCATTTATCGAGGAAGGCTATATAACATCACGCTACAACCAATAGGAGCGGATCAGCAATGAAAAGTGTTGCAAAAACAGGGGAAATTCTCTTATATGAAGCAGACGAAGTTGCGCGGGTCAGCTAGTTTAGTAATATAATAATATTATATTTAATAGGATTTCTGAAAGCTAACGAATCCTACAAAACAATATATAGATGTATGAATTCTGCTTATTTAAACATACAATTATTGTTTTAAATGGCTGTAAATTAATTAGGATGATCGTGCCCTTATTACAAGACATTAGTCTGGACTCAACCATCCAGTAATAACGTTGAGATGTTTTACGAGAAAGCAAATTTCTATTTTAATACTAAACAGTAAATCTGAATTATTTAGTAGCTTTTGCTTACATATCTGCTATGAATATGGTGTGCATTTTCCGGCAATCTGTCTCCTCGAATCGTGCTTTGAAATAAGATACGGCGTTTTAGAAAAGGGTCTCTGAAAGACTTCATCCAAATTCATTCTACCGTTACAAGCGTCAATGAGTAACTAGGCGCCGTCCGTTCCAACTTTTATAATATAGTACAATTTTATTCTATTTCACGAGTATTCATAACGCCGGGGTCTCTTTGTGATAAAAATTGAAATAAATGTGAATATGGGGACGCATTTATATCAATTATCCAAATAGATATATGTATGTCAATGTGACGTATGCTCTAATATGAACGTACGGATACTGCGCCTATGTTGTTAATATTTCAAAATAAAAGAATGCCGCCGATTTTACATTCACTTTTATTTTGATGACTATTATTTTAATAAATTTTAGTGTATGCGACAAAATCTTTGTGTTCAAACCTACACGATTAATGCGTTCATATAGTGTTTTTATAATACACCTGCTAATCATTTAAACATAATACAATATTTTAATTAACTTGCTCATTATCGCTTTATGCCGTGGCTTTGAATCATATGTTTTATATATCGAATTATTCTGTTACAATTGGTTTTAACACAAAGTATATTCTTTATCTATGTTTTCCATTCCACATTATTGTGTGTTAATTATTTATTCACTGATACCATAAATATAAATCATATTTATGGAATTAGCTAATAAGCAATTAAATGGTTTTGCAAATCAGATAATATTATGAAAACATTAAACAGTAAGCATTAACCCACCGTTGTAACAACAATAATGATGATGATCAGGAATTAAATTCGCTCAGCCGCGCAATAATTGATACTTACACAGCTAAAGAAACGTGGAAATAACTTCATTCCCGATAACGCTGTAAACACTGATTTTACTCTATTTTCATTTTAGAAATTAAATAATAAATATTCTACGTAGAATATCCAGAACCTTCACTTGCAGATGCAAATCGAATTGAAAGCTTTTCTGAGACTCGACGTTAGATTATTCAAATATTTATTAATATAATTTCGTTTTTCTGCTCGAGGATACAGATGTTATAAATTCGTACATATGACTGAACTAAAAAACTAGAACATAATTATATTGTGTATTTCTCTTGTTATATTTGCTTGGTATAGAAGTGCGGAATATAAAGCGAACATCCCACAATGAAGTGTGGCAGATAAAGCTGATTGAGACAATCGTATTAGTTGTCATCGTCGACGTAGCGATTTTTACAATCACTTATCCTGTCATGCGTAGTAATTATGGTAATACTTGTCAGAAGACCGGTCGTTACCCCGGCGCTGTCCGCATTTTTTGTACGAACCGTTTATCGGCTATTGATGGATGGAAAATTACTTAAAAGGAATATTACTCAAAGCGCTACAATCAAATGCCTTTATCCTAGATATAAAAATCTTTGTATTTTTCTTATCCTTGAACAATATATATTCATACCATTCCCTTGCAGTGTAATCAAAGAGAAAAAGAGTGGCACTTTTCCCTACTCGATGTACGATCCCGCTGCTTATAAATGTTTGATGTTAAAAATTATAGGTGGATGGATGACATGACCATTGGATCAAAGGGAATTATCTCAACTGAAGATGTGTTTGAAAAGATATTTATGCTGAATGACGTGCTATACCTACATAAGCCAGTTATGTACAAATAATATTTATATTGTATTAACATTTACTCTTTGTTATGAGTTTGCATTCGTACTTACGTTAGACCGTGAGATCTCGAGGTCACTGCCCGGGTCGGCAAATATGCTATTGGTTGTTGTATTAAGTAACAAGTCTAATCTTAATACCTACGTATGTATATTACTCGTTCCTAGAAAACAAAGTTGTTAATTAGTTACAAACAATGAAAATGTATGTTCTTAAGACATATTCTCAAAATAAACAGCAAACTACAATCTACCTTTGTCTGTACGAGCGAAGAATTATTACGAGACATTTATTGCGCAACGGGCTCGACATTATGGAGCAAATGTACTAATGCCAAGTTCGAACGTGCACCGTCGACAATGAACAAAATGTCGACACATTCGCACCTCGTTGAGTAACTTGCCTTTATTGTTATGTTGTGTATCAAAAGACGAAGGGAACTTAGTGTTTGAGCTTTACTATATATATCACGTATTGCTTCTAACTGTTGATTAGTTGCGTAAAGACTTACTTTACTTCTTAAGCTACTTAGGTCCACTTATATTTATAAATTAACATTAACTTGATATAATCTTTTGTAAAATAAATTATGTTCAAGTAGATTCATCTATACTTCAACATAAATTATTTTACGATCTTTCTTTGGCCTCCAAAGATTATAATACAAAATGGTTGCCATAATCACACCACTGTTGTATGTCGCAATTGTATCCAATTTATAATATTCCATTTTAAAACAGACTGCTGAATTAATAAACAAACTTCCACACTTCCCCATTACCTATTTAATTTATTTAATTACTCACAGAGATTTCTCCGTGAGTGATTAAATAAATTATGTATCGTTGCAGCGATGGTGGGTCTAGTAGCGATTATAAGAAAACCTATGGACATTAAAAAAATTAAGTGAATTGACGCAAACAGAATTTATTAGAAAATATAAATATACCTTATTCATAATGAACTATTATTAAAAATGTATTTATAAAAACAAACAAAGATCCTTTTTTGTTATTTCGGGACGTCAGTGCACCCCATAAAGTCTTTAACAATCATACAGTAGTTTCTACGTAGTTCTTCAAATATGTAAGTCCGAAACAAAAACAGTACAACAAGTTTATTTTTAAACATATAGCAATATTTTATGGATTGGATTGATGGATTATTTTATATCATTTTCCATGCAAAGGTTCTACCGTGTATGTATCAAATATTTATTTATAGAACTATGCGATCGGCGAGTAGATACAAATAAACTTTTTATATATAATATAAAAATAATATAAACGTTTTAATATCTGTATTAAGATTTATTTTAACTATTTGCCATGCTAAGGTGAAAATCTATCTCTGATATAGGACAATAAATAACGGCGGCACGGTTTTAGGAGGTTGCAGTTTTTTTTACTTCATGGGTTGTCGATTGCCTCATTTAAAATTAACATTTAGAACTTTTACTTTGATTATATGGAGTGTTTGGTGGTTTAATTTAAAGTGATGGCTTCGCTGAGCCTGGTTCGAATCACCCACGGTACAAACATGTAGGTGATGTGACGCTTATAAACTTTATAAAAGACAACTGTGATCCTAGATTCCTCCTGTAAAGCAAACTCAGATTCCGTTACTTATCTTATATTCTCTAATAATTGTTCCGAATCTGATGTTCTTTTTGTCCGTTGTAAATACCCACACCATACAGGAATCACATCCCTAGCGCAGTTGATGACCTTTAGAAAAATAGTAGAGCTGTCCACATTAAAGAGTAATTACGTCATGAATAATTATGTACCATGTACTATACACACAAATTTACAACGTGTCTAAACGTTTGACATGTACAGATTAATTCATTGTTATAAGCTTTTGAATCGAATGATATTAAGTTTCATGTATTTATAGATAAAGTCTTGAAAACTATCCTTACAATTTCGTCTTAGATAATACACATACGCTAGTTATTAACTTTGCAAATATAAACCATGCCAAGACTTGGTGTTGAATATCTAAATCAGTTCCAGATGTAATTATAACTTAGTTATTATGTTGACTTTAAGCGAGATTCTCAGTAGTCCTTATATTATATAACTTTCTAAACTGTGCTAAGAAATAAGACGCAATAGCTATGCACTCAGCTTGACAATCTGCACTAGGCGGTGACTTTTGAATTAAAGTCGTAGCAATGCCGCCTCGCCCACCAACTCCTCTTTTATTTTTTCATTTTTTAATTTAATCTCTTGCCCCACTGAAGGTTCTACTTTAAAAAAATTAAGATGATAAATTTTATGTCCCGGTATAAAAAGAGCTAAGTAGTTTTTAACTGTCACAAGCGGCAAAATAGTGAGATGTTTATGCGTCCCCGACGTTAATGTGCATTTACGTGAGAACCGTTTTGCAGAAATGTTAATCCAATAAGTAACAACATAAATCTACTTCATTTAGCCCAGAAACACAGAGAGCCGATTTCGCTTTTCCAAACTCAATTTCGAGAAGATCAAAACGGAAAAGAGTTAACGTAAAGGAGCAGCGACATGAATGCTTTCCAAGGGCCATTTCGGCAGATAATGCAATTTGTTACAAGTCGTTCGCTCGTTTGCTTTTATTATTAGTGGCTATTAAGGAGGCCGTAGCTCTCAGCGGCGGGCGATGGCAGTCGCACGTGTACCAAGCGAGCTCGAGCGCCCTCGTGCCCGAGCCCGCGACTGCGTCCGCACCCGCTCTTGCGTCGCTGGCGCACTCCGCAACCCCATCCAACATCTGATTATAACCATTAATTATTTAAATTACGTATTTAAGCTAATTGTCATAATTATAGCATTGCTATTGAAAGGGTGCATCAAAATGAATTGTACTTTAATTTTATGTTTAAAACAACGATTAAAAATCAAAGTGAATTTTATTTACATTACGTTAATAGCGAATTAAAGTTTGTAACTGGATTTCGCGTGAGTTGCCGCAAAATTCGATTCGTTAAGCTCCTAATTAATTTCGTTATTTAATTATATTAACGAGATATATTGGCATTTCATATATCGTAACAATGAACATTATTATTTATTAACATTATTCATTTTAATTAATATTGTAACACAATTCTCATATTCAAAACAGAAACGTTACGCTTGCTCAACATACAAATTGTTCAACATACGCACAATTAAACAAAAGCGTTTGTAAAATTAAAAAGTATAACACTAAATGGATGTTGGAATTTATTCAAATTGATTGAATTGTTCCAAATGGAAATATTTAGTTGTAATTAAGTAAATACAGAGTGTAAATAGTAAGTACAAATGAGTGTTTACGAAAGCGTCGGCAACAAAAAAGCCGCGCAATTTGGGATTGGAGTGGCCATTACCCGCGCCGACTGCGGAAAGAACGCTCGCAATTGCATTGAAAATGTCGCTTTTAATTTTTCAAAATGCAAAGCGTAAATTCGCATTTGTGGCTGGCACGATAACTACCCGCCTAAAAGCTTCAGCGATGCAAGCCCCGGTGTGGCTTTGTTGCTAATACAAAGCGCTCGCTCACATACAGATGTTTTGCAAAAACTTTGTCTCATCGCAGTTCCTCTTACATGTTAATAACTCAGCTGTGTGCCAGTGCAGTGGCATTATTATCAACATTTGAAACGAATGTAGACAATAAACACTAATATGAGAGTACGAAATAGGTAAAGCAAAGCAGTGCGGCATTCATTTATGCTCCCAAAGCCTCGGTTCGTTACAACATTCATCTCAATTATGTGCACGGTGGGCTCACGACAGCGCGGCATATTCTTCTCACGCGACTGCTGCGATGAGGTGGCGACTCCAGCAGCACTCCAACGTCCGCGAGCCTGCTCCTTTATGCCTCTTGATATATTACGAGCGCCATACACTGGCTTGGTAATATGGTTATGATTTATCCGCCCGTCGCAGACAATCCTACCCAAGATGTGTTGTCGACGCGCGACGCTACCCGTCCGTAGATTAATATTGCGGCGCTAATATCGGACGTGTAGTTTTTCTTCGTTTTGACATCATTTGTTACGGCCACCCTCTATGTATCGGCTACGGCAATCGAATGGCAAGGCTGATAGATGACAGAAAAAGAGCAGATATTTTTATGAAATAAAGATTTGAGTACTCGTTGATTAAAAGAGGAACAAATAGCAAGCAAGATGTATCTTAGTATTGTGCTTTTATTCGACGTCTCCAGATTAAAAAGTGGGACGGGTACAATGAGAGGCACGACGGCGGCGAGATTTCAGGGGGGTGGCGGATGACGTCACTACGCGAATATGATGCCCAGATACTGTCTTGTAAAGCTTCTGAATCTGCGTTGAGCCGCGTCGCAAGCTGACTAACTTGATGAACATCTGTAACATCATATTACGTTAACTATCTTCGTTATAATTAATTTCGATGCAACTACAAGTTGATATTACAATTCAACAATACTAGATTATAAATAGATAACATTATCTAAATAATTTCATGTAACCTCGAGAATGTCTTATAATAATAAATAAATGACAAATAAAAGTAATTGCACTGTCAAATTTACTTAAATCTAAGCCTCATTTTAAAATGTTCTAACAATTCCAGTGGTAAATATAAGAGCTTATAATGTTTTCCTTATAAGCTCTTATATTTAATTCTTACAAAAATAATCTTAATGCTTTTGCATTAAGATTATTTTTAAGAAAACAAACATTACTTATTTACTGTTGTCTGAGATACCTAAGAGTTATATACTTCAAATAATAGGAAAGAATAAGATCACAGCGGCAGGTTAAAATTGTGGGACAACAAGGGTACATGAGAGAGTCGTTACGTATGAAATATGGTAATTTTAACAATATTTGAAAACATTGCGACGGCGGCACACGGAACGGTTAAATTGCGGTTATATGACGCTAACAGCCCCTAAATCCTAACCGAATGGACTCCAATAAAAGTCTCTTAAGTCACCGCTATTATTACTGCGTTGAAAAAATGGGACTTGCTTGTGCCACGCAAAGAAAGATTTACTTGCACCGGAATGAGCAACGAGAAGATGTAACGCTTGCTGACTTGATTGTAACTTGAGTTATTTACGTCGCTGTTACTCAATTCAGATCTCTTGAATTTTTTATAAATAGAAGATCTTAAGCATCTTATATCTAATTTTTCTGTACATGTGTATGACATTAAACGCCTCTTGAACGGCTGGACTGAAGTTAATGATTTTTATTGTATATGTTTTTGAGAAGGTATGGTTTACAATTGGACTTGGTAAATGGCGCTGCGATCGGGTTGCAAGGCTATGTTCCGGGTGGACAACATCTGACGAATCCGCTAGTATAAGTACTTATAAAAAAGACTAACTGATAAGATACGTGTTATTTATAAATAAGAGCACTTAGATAAATACATACTACCCGATTAGACTTTGTGAAACTCATACATAAATCACTATTCACTTATTATTTACTCGTTATTAACAATCAACTTGTGCCGGGACAGAGAATTTTCTCATTCAGAGGAAGGGGTTCAGTTATCCACTATGTTTTCTTTTAGTGTGAGCAGATTTATCACATTTACAAAATCTCAATGGGAAAGTCGTGGGTGTGCAACTTCCACCGCGAAGTTTTTCTTCACGGTTGGAGATAGGTAATACATTACTAAAAAGTCAAGATGGTTGTCAAGAGTGCATGCCTTGGCATCGAACTTTTACTGTGGGTGGCGAACAGTTCTAGCGTATAAGTTGTATAAAATTATGTAATTGGATAAACGGGCTCAACTACTTATATACAATAAATTCAAATCAAATATGATAATATCTATACAGCGTTTAACAAAATATGTGGTTAAATTTAGTGTTGTAAATAACTGAAGCTAAAATTATTATGAGATGATTTTGTTTTATTGTTAAATATATTTTTTTACGAAATTGACATTCATTGCATGACTCTTTAAAAATATTACTTTTAACTACTACGTAGATTTCGGGCGTTTTTCAGTAGCCATGTTTACGGGAGGCGTGTTTTAATACCACACCTTATTTTTACACGGTGTATATTCTAAATACATTTAGTGAGCAAAGTATCTAAAAAGCTTTTTATCATAGTACTTGAAGCATAAAGTAAATAAATTACTTTGATTTACATTGTATTCCATAATGAGAGCATACCACGAGTGAACTAGCCGAATAGGTCCTGCAGGCATTCCGCACGGAGCACCATAGTCATGTTTGTGTCTGAAATGACAAACAAGTTAGTTAACTGCACACAATAATATTGTAGGGGAGTTAGCGTCGCGCTCGCCCAAGTCTGTCCGTCCTATTTACCGAGAGGCGCTCCACACTTGACTCGCGTTTGGCCTCCGCAACGTTCAAGTTTTGCATTTCGTTCTCAAGTTAGCGCAATTTGTGTTGCGCACGTCTGCATATTTCATAGGGCTCGCTTTTCTTTGTTAACTTATTTTGCATTTCTCACTCACGCCATCGCTGAACATGTAGTCACATCCACGTCTATCTCATGATTTTGTAAAACAAACTCTCTCTGCAGCTCGTACAATATTACATTATTTGACGCTTGAGTTCAACCCTCCGTCAAATTTATATTTAAAGTACAACGTGGGGAATAACATGTTTATTGAAAGCACTAATTAGCATTCCATTGAAACACAACATTTATTCGAAAGCATTGTAACAAAAGCTGTATCTATTTACTAACTGAAAATATCTCTTTATTACGTTATTTTAGCACACAAGCATTAAAACTAAATGGGTGTATGAGAACAATGGATAATAATAAAGATAGACTTAAATTACGCTGCGGGTGCTACCCGTCAACGTTGTAATACAATCCGGTGTTTGTCTATCAAAAGGTATTTTGAGCTGAAAGGAAAATATAACACGATTGGAATTTATATTAATGCTATTATTTAATCTATAAGCCTTCGGTAGATACGTCTGTATATGAAATAGTTAGCTATTACAGGCAATAGATAAATTAAATATTTTATAAGTACTTAGATAGGTACATATTAACTAGAAGACTTTAATTGACTTAACAATCGATTAATTATTATTGATAAAATACAATATCAATATCTTTTAATACAAAGAAGCATCAAAAACTTAAGATTTGGAGTGAGTCAAATTACCTATTTACGCAGACAAAAATATTCATCTGTTGCAGTAGTTCTCCTCTCTCAAAGCTGTCCTAGAATCTAGGCAAAATTACATAGCAAACAAGGACTCTTCATGCTGATATATTAAATACCTGGTTTTGTAAAACCAGATTCACATCTGAGATAAAGATCGAACGAACATAGTTTTAAGTAAAACCATCATGTCTCAAAAGTATATTTCTCGTACGTTTACAAGGATGTTTCTGTGCAATATAGGTTTACAGCTGTTATTATTCTACATACGTCCACAGAATATTTTATCAACAATTCCGGTGCAGCTACAAATAGTTGGTTAACAGTAGCGCAGGTAAGATGTTGGACACGTAGCTGGCGGCGCGCCCGCGGCCACGTCGCCCGCTCCGCTCCGGTCCGCTCCACACCGCCTCGCTCGTGTATTGCCGACTCACACCGGATGCATACCGTCTGATTTATAAGCCGATATCCGGCTACACCATCTCTAGAAACTGTTGGCTATCGAAATAAATGATATCCTAGTTTAAACCGTTCAGCTAAGAATGAGTATCATTCGCTACACCCACTTTACTACACATACATGGAACTCATTCTATTTTTATGCGTATCCAACTCTCTCGTGCATGCTTTAGTTTTAGTATCTCAATTAATTGCACTTTATGCGGACGTACCAACAAAATAAAAGCATTATCTTTCTACGTTATATTTGAATTAGTTTTCTACTCGAACACGTTTCACGTAAAATCTAATTTACATACCAATAAATCGGAACTTGTCTTAAGAAGTGAAGACACTTCTTTAACAAGAAAGCAGAAAAAATAAGTAGGAAAGTTTGACAAACTTTTAATTTAATTGAAAGTTGAAATCTTAATGAACGGATCACGGTTAGTTTCTTTAAGGAGGCCGGTTCGATATTATGTGGTGAGGATTTCCAATTACTTGAGTGTGCAATTAAGAGGATTCACTTTGCGAGCTGTGCGCTCCCGACAGATAAGTGCTTCCACCGGACTGTGGTCATTTATTAGTTTAATTAAATCCACACTCGTCTCACTCCCCAGCTACTTTTAAATGTTTATAAGCGAGACAACAAGACTATATATTTTCTTAAGAAAAACCAACCTTAGACGCGCTTTACGCAGAAATACACTTTAGTCTAGGAGTTTAGCTTCGGATAACTAAGCTTAGCTAACGATGTATTTAACTATAATTATGTAACATCGGTCTTATAGAATACATTATTATATTTTTATTATTGAATTAAGTTATGTTTTTATTATAATTAGCGGTCGCTAAGTGGTCGAAAATCGACCATAATTGATTTAGATTTTAAGTTTGATCGTTATTAAGGTTTTATTGTCTATAACTTTACCCTTATTATTACATTTCATTCAGATTTCGCCAAGGCTATATAGGTTAATTTACCTATCTTTTTCAAACAAATTATTATTTACTTAACTATTCTCTATCATTGACGATATTCCTAGGCTTGCTACTTTGTTTTCTATTTTTCTTTATTAAATATAAATAAGGTACTTATGTTACCATAGTAACGAAGAAGTGTACGACGTCAGCCGAATAATGCCGAAATACTACGAACGCCATTCGACTGCGTGTGTCAAGTGCATTGTTGTGTGCGTGTGATGTTTTTTACATTAATTTTATGTATTTCTAATGCATATTTTATAAAATTATTAGGATTCGCCACTCCTTCTCTATATAAACTTTAACTGTGCCAATTTTAATACTCCTCCGCCTGCGCAATTTTCGTAAAAAGGGGTACAAAGTATTTGCTTCACGTATTAATATATTTATTTATGTCACTCCAACGACTTAAACAATAACTACTACTAAAATAATGTTAAACATAATGATACAGAGTGAATTTGTCACTTACACGTGTGCACAGCACTTACAAAATTCAAGGTCGTAAATACAAAATTAAATTAAACCAAATTAATTAAAATAAGATTAAACTAGATAAAATTCAATAACAATAAATGAAATAAAAAAATTTAATTATATAAATAATAAAAAAATATATAACATATATTGAATAAAATTACACATAAATTAAATCTAAAATTAAATCAAATTAATTAATAACCATTTAAAATGAAAATAATCATTTGAATTTTAACAGTTTTACACTGCACTTTTTAATGTTATTTGCACTTATTTACACACGGTCACAATAAAAAAGTTATATAGTTCAATAGAACGTAAGTTACTGAATGTCTTTGTATATTTTTGTTGAATTATGCACATTTGATCACTTTTTGAATTTTATTTAAGGAACAAATGCATAACACGACTGACTTGAATAAGATCGTACGATGTATATGATATAGATTCAAATAGTTTATCATTATTACATAGAAATAGCTTTTATTAACCTCTGAGTCTTCTTTGAAAAGGTTAATGAAAACACTATGTAGGTCTGTCTGTCTGTTAGTGACAGTTTGTTAGTGACAGTCATCACTCCAGAATCACTAGACCGATTGACTTGTAACTTATTGTGCCGATACCTTAGGGTCATACCTTGGTCTAATTTGCATATGGACCCTGTGGGTCAAAAGACCCCCGAGATATAGGGGTCACAAGGTCACATGTATTTTAAATGGAAAAATATTGACTTGTAACTTGGTGTGCAAACACCTTGGGGTCAAACCTCGGTCAAGTTTGAATATGGGCCCTGTGGGTCAAAAGACCCCCGATATATAGGGGTCATTTCTTTTACTTTTAAGACGAAGAGGCTGAATCCTGGGTTGCTACACCCTACTCGTTTGATTCATAATTAGAAAGCAAAGATAAGCTACTTCTAACTGATTTTAAATAAATTGTAATATAATAATAGATCTAATCATTATAAATTGACCTTCTAAAAGATAACGGTCTTCCAAATATAAATGGTAATGAGCATGCGACAGCAAAATTAAAATTTGAAATTCGAAATCGTTATTTAACGAACGTCAAAAGAATTGGTACTCTAGAGCTAATTCAAGATTTATACAAATAGATTTAAATTTGAAGGCGCCTGTGAGCCGTAGTCTTTTTTAAAATTCTTGCCATAATATTTAATCGTTGAATACTAATAAAACTTATATTCAACTAACTTGTATTTATAATATTGAAAAAGTGTGCAGTATTTTATTTTTGTCGGACCTCGCGTGATATCATCTGACAACTATAAAAACGATTTACGCACCCCAGTTTTAAAATATGAAACCGTAATATCGTGAATCGTTTCAGTTCAGCAAAGTACTTGCATAAAGTGATTGTTATCGTGCATGAAATGTGGTGATACCCAAAAAATTCCGATAACATTCTCGGCGTCACAAGAAAAGACTTGAAAGGAGTGAAGGCAACGCTTTGACACTAACGGCCCTCTAAATTCTCTCTGAATAGATTAAAAAACCTTTTAATATAAGAAGTTTTAGCAGCTATGAGCAATTTCCCGACGTCGACGGATAACATTTTTACGCTGGAATTACATATTCGCTGAGACGTTAAAACTTTTCGTGCCAACATAGCCGACATTAGCATTTATTTGTATGCTGTCAAAGTAATTGGTTAAAAAAGAGAGCCCTACTCATTTGTGTTGTTACGCAAACATTAAACACAGTTTATTCATCGCTACTACATAACATTTAATAAAGACTTAACAAAATTTAAAACAACGGACACATTCACACACAAGGTTTTATAAATATTTTTTTATTTATATTTATAAATAGTTGTATGTGAACTACAAATTTGTAAAACAACAAAACATATTTATAAAATTTTTCGAATCTCTATTGTATCCGTGCAGTGAAATTAGGATCATTTGTATTTTCTTTAGTAGCATTAGTAACAGTAACAGATTTAAAACTCTATATATTATTACATTCAGCTCTTTGAATAAATGAATGAAGCTAATTAGACACGGAAACATAATTAATAGAGCTGTCTATGGTATATGTCCGCGTAGCATAATAAGAATAAAAATAAAAGCTTACGGCTTATCGCACCAAAAGAAAATAAATTATATGAATGCTACTCAGTTCTAATATATCCATGTACTGTGGTTAATTATACTTTTAACTATGCTATTTAATTATGCTATTAAATACTGGCGTAAAACTACGCGAATTCATAGTCAGGAACATATACGAAAATTTAAGACATGTCTATGCAGTCTATCCTTTTCAGATATGTACGAAATGAGAAACTCTGGCGCAGCCTATAACTCTTACATTGAAACATTACGTTTATTTTATGAACCGGGTTGTTTTAAATCCTTGGCGCTGCGTAGAGATGTGGCCTCGCTATGCATCTTCTATCGCTTTTACTATGGGGAGTGCTCCGAGGAATTGTTCGGACTGATCCCTGCCGCCTCTTTTCGCCATCGTCCTACGCGGCAGAATTTCCATTCCCATCATTTAGATAGGACATTGGCAGTCCACAACTGTGCGTTTTTCCAGAAATTTTCTGCTTCGCACAACTTCACTGTGGAATAAACTGTCGCCTGCGGTATTTCCGGACCAATACGACTTACAAACCTTCAAGAAAAGAGCGTACTCCTTTTTAAAATGCGGACAACGCATTTGTGACCATGGGCGGCGGTAATCGCTTACCAACAGGCGATCCGTATGCTCGTTTGCCACCTATGTCATAAAAAAAAGATCTATTTGATCCTAAACTACCACGGTAAACATAATGAAAAAACCAACTTGGGTATCACGTGGGATAAGGTTTTGTAGTAAAAATAAAAGAAAACTATTGTGACAATATAGGCTAAAACCAACTAAAGCAAATAGAGATAAATTCAAAAAATATTCTGTATTATTAATAAACATCATACATTTGACTCAAAAAGCTCAAAATACACAATTAAAACCTCAACGAATAAATCTAGATCTATTAGGCAAATCATAAATAAACCTAACTGTAATGTGCCAAAGACCTCTAGATCTAGTATTAATTTTGACAATAAAACCGTTACATACCCAAAAACCATAGCCAACATGCACAACATTGCACTCCGGTGAGTGCAATGTTGTGCATGTTGGCTATGTTTACCGATCGGTATCGGTAAACGATTAGCGAAGTTAAGCAACGTTGGGTGCGGTCAGTCTATAGATGGGTGACCGCTTAGAGGTATTTCATCTGAGCGTCTTCGTGCTTCAGAGGGCACGTAAAAATTCAGTCCCGGTTGTTGTCAGCAGTCGTAAAGCCATGTCAGAGACCTAAGGACGGCTTGAACAACTCTTGACAACAGGTTGGCCACTAACCACACGAAAAGGAAGAAGAAAAACTATTTCATAGATAAAATACAACCAACAAACAGATCAGACAGAAGTCCAACATTATATATTAAGAGTAAGATGCATTCTATATTTATGGCTCCTGCTACATCCTATGACATACTGAATATCAAAACGAAATTAAAAAATTCGAACTGTGTTGGTTACGATGGAATCACCACAAAAATTTTGAAAGCTGTTGCCCCCGAAATATGTTGTCACCTGTTTTATATTAATCTTAGCATTACTAAAGGTATATTCTATGTATAATATATAAGTATTTACAAAAAAAAAAGTATATATGTATGTTTATCCATTGTCTAGTACCCATAGTACAAGCTCTGCTTAGTTTGGGCTAGATGGTGTTGTGTGTATGTGGTAGAATATTATATTATATTATTATATATAATTACCAAAAAATAACATTGCATTACATATCAGACATGTTATAATTTCCAGCTGTTTTAATTTAAGATTTCCATTTATTACCAACAGCTGCTGTTATTATTCTTTTTAATTTGGTATTCAAACTAGCACATTATATTCAAATCTATTACGTTACGTCGCCGCGTCGGTGGCCAGATGCAATAGGTTTTCAATTATGTCTGGCATTCCAAATATTGACAGGTGAAATTTAGTACTTGGATTACATTATGCATACGTGCTATTCATTCGTTTAAAAGTATGGCAGCGGTCAACACAACACCTAGAGGAAAGTGTAAATTACGCCTAAGAAAACATTCAGTATTTCAGAAAACGTTTAGAGATGTTAAAATAAAATACAGAACATTATATAGAAATTAAACTACTTAATACAAATTTTATCGTGATTTATTTGAAAAACTACCGTAATATCGAAGAATTTGTAATTGTAAATAGTTTAATAATTTAAATAGTTCTAAAATATAAACGTACCAGCTTTGGCCCGCGGCTTTGCTTGCGTAAAAGTAGGTTAGGTTATGTTAGTAACAGTACTTATTTTAAATAAAATATATGGTGATAATATAGCATTCTAATGGTGAAAGAATTTTCAAAATCGGTTGAGTAGTTTTTGAGTGAAAACTGTACAAACAAGCATAAATCAAATCTTCTCTCTTTATAATATTACTATAGATAAACAAGTTTAATTTCGATATATAACATTTGCGTAAACCTAAGACAATATTATACACAATATATTTTTATATTTTACTAAATATAACTTAACAGAGCAATAACACTTAACTTGCCTTTTGTGCGCACTCAAGTAACTTATCCTTGAGTGATAGCCTTGAAACAAAGAGCCTTGGTGGTACAAGCCTAGTCAGAGCGTAGCACCTGCAAGGTCCGTAGTTATCTCCGACCTCGCTATCTGCTCACGTGGAAATCTTGCCGGGTATCTATTTCTAAACGCTTAAAATCCGATCAATCGGATTTCAGTTCAGCAGGCCGGAGACTTTGACTCTCTACATATATTTTGGTTACGTAATTGTATTTCGATGAGATAATACAATTTCAAAGGTTGCCCTACACCCTCCGAGCTAATAGTGCTTAATGTAATTGTGTGAGCCATAATGAGCGTTATGTAAGAATAATTGTTTTCGTTTAAGCTACAATAAGACAATAAAGTACATTCAATTTAGTAAACTAATAAGTAGGTAGTCTGATAATATTAGCAGAATTCAAGAGTAAGGAAATACTGTTAAATAAATTAACAGTATTTTTATATTAATCGGCTTCATAATTACACTGTCTAAAACTGCTGCAGGCTCAGAAAAATTGTTTTGATTGACTTTATAAACTAATTAACAACAAGAAAAAAGCTGGTTAAGAGACTATCCGACCTCCGAACAAGCCAACCAAGCGGCCCGATCAGTCATTCAAGTTGGTGTTAACAACGTAATACTTTTTACATCATGGGAGATTGTGCATTTGAGTCACGTACATGTTAAGGTCACACGAACGGACAAAGCTACAAAAGTATTAACCGATGTTATCTGAGATATTATCGATTGAAGGTCATTGTGCTGCCGGTTTGCCAACAAACGATATTATATACGTTTCATAAATTTTCACCCATTACCTTGACGAATAGACGAGCTCTTTAGATAAATCGGGCGCAAATTTTTCTTTTTACCGACAGGTAGTTGAATGTTTGTCCAAAACAGGTGCTTCAAACTTTTACAAATTTATCACGTTTCGCCTACGCAAATTTAGTGAACATTTTCTCAATTAATTTTGCTTGGTAAAAGTTAACTAACAGACACAAAGTTAGAACCGACTGGCCGTCATTATTAATCTTAGTACCTTAATGAGATTCACGTCGGGCTCACAATAAAAAGAACATTGGTATAGCAATTATGATAATGAAAAAATAGTTTATTTATACCTGCTAACAAAAATAATGTCATAGGAACTATAAGATATAATTAATTTGGGGTAAGAACACGTACTGAGGACCTACCTTACAAATTTTATAATAAGACAATCCGGTGTATCTTTGAAACGTCCGGAACAGATATATTACTCCCTCATTTCGCTAAATACATTTTAGGTCTCCGTGAGATCTATACGCTCATAAAGAGCGAGCCAATTATCTTCTACCGAGTACGTTTTAAGACCTCGCGCCGCTATTAAATTGCCTAACAGAAAAAAACATATTGCAATCGTTACTTCTCACGTATTTAATACGTGATAAGTAGTTATCTATTATTTACCTTATCTAAACGATCCAAAAAAGCCTTAACCAGTTGTAGGTATATAGTATATAGTAGGTATATATAGCACGAATGTTGTGTCGGTTGATGACCTAGAGACACTAATAACAACTGATGTGTTAAACAAACAGTTTGGAACACGTTCCCCGAAGTGAGTGTTGTAGTTAATTCGTGGCAAGTTCAAAAAGTACAGCTCAGCTTGCCAAGTCTGCTCACTAAACCTGCTTCTTTCGTGGAATTTCCGTCAATTGGAATAGTGGGCCAGTAACCGGGTCACATTCGTTCGAGTTTTCCGATGCCAGCTTTGTTTTAAATACCATTATGTCTCGAGCAAGAATAGACTTCTGTTTTGCTGAGTTGTAAAAAATACCCACAGGATTAAAGCAAGCCAATACATTTTTGTTTCAAAGTTTTTATTAACCATTTGTTAAAATATTTTTACGGTTTTATTCTAAACTAGCTGTGCCCGCGGTCTTACCCACGTCAGTGGTTTTTGTGGTTACTGCGCCGCTCCCGTGAGCCGTAGCGTGATGTTATATAGCCTTTGTCCTTTCCAAGGCCTCATGCTATCTTCATTCCAAATTTCATCTAAATCGGTTCAGCGCATTGAGCGTAAAAAGGTAACAGACAGACAGACAGAGTTACTTTCACATTTATAATATTAGTAAGGATTATGCAGATTAGAGTGTTCCGTCTATCAAAATAACTTATCTCAATAAGTTTGTTAAATATTATTTTGCTAAGTTTATATGTATGTATATACAAAACGGCAAATAATAGTGGAGCAAATACTGTTATGCTAACATGAAAAGAATCGAGTAACAAATTATGGCCACTTTTTTCAGTCGCCAATTACTCATATGTAATACTAAATTTTACCCACGGCATCGCTAGCGTAAATGTAGGTTAGGTTAGTAAAAGTATTTTTGGATGAAAGGTACCCTATATACTTTTCTATTCTCCTGACAAGGTGTATGCTAAATTTCATGATGATCAATCGAGTATTTAAGGCGTGAAAGCGTAACAAAACAAAAAAATCACACTCACATAGTATTTATAAAATTAATAAGAAAGTAAGTTAAGTAACATAACCAGACAGTTATGTTTTTTATTAATGCAAGTTAATGTATCAATAAAAATATCACTGTATGTACTGTATGTTATGAGCTTGTGTATGTTTAGCAAACTATTAAATATAAATAAAAATGAATTAAACAGTACAGACAGAACAGTAAATTAATGTTGCAACGAAAGCAATCGGTGTAAGGTTCCATGAATATCCAAATAATGTTGTCCCATTTTTTATTCTCAAGAGAAAGTGAGAAAGAAATATAAGAAATTATACACTTTTTGGCAACTCCTGCACTAGGAATAATTTCTGTGATGCGGAGGACTTCACAAACATTTAAACAACGGACACAAAGAACTGTCAGACTTGAAACAACTATTTGTAGATCAAACAATTTTTAGACACTCGGAACAACAATTTGCGGATCAAACAAATTTTCTCCGTGTGGGATCGAACCCACAATATTCGGGGCGGCGACAATGGCGAGGCGAATAGGTAAACACTATTGCAGTCATATAGTCACTTATATATATTGTTTCTAATAATTCGACTTCTTTCTTCCAAACCCTGGTGTTGAAACTATTTACTAGTCAGGTTATAACGCGTGCCACGTTGCATGCCAATAAAAACTCTGAATATTTATAGTAGAAATATTAAAACTTGCTCTACGTTTATTAAATTAAAAATTTTCAGAGCAATGTAATTGCTATTTAATTAATATAATTTTGAAAAATTATTCTGTAGGGTAAAAGTTTTTATGAGTCTCGCAGGATACACTATCGCTACGTTGCTGAGGCACTATAATACAGTAGGTACAGGTGTAGATATTATAGGAATATACAGGCAATAGATGTCTCAAGCGGTTTCACCAACGTGGCTTGTGGTGTGATGTAATATGACCTATATTACGTGTAATAAAGTAGCATTCATTGGTTAGCATTTAGTGCTGGAATCTCTCTTTTAAAAAGAAAAGAAAGAAATACCTTTCTTTTACTATAATTTGTCTTCTAAATTATGTATCAGTATTTGTACTTGATAAATATGGAAAACTAAAACTCCAAAAGAAACGTTCAAAAAAAAATTATCTGAACTTGCCTGATTATTCTAAAACATATCAATGCAAAATAATAAGTAATATCGTAATTATTGGCACTTAAAAAAAAAATACCCTCTTTTTTATCTCTAAACAATCATGCTTAGGTACACCGGTACAACCGCTTAAGAGGCCACTGTATCCTCCAGTACGAACTTGAAATTCCGGCAGTGACGAACCTCACTGATCAGTTTCTGATTGGTTTGCTTCTATTGGCTACTGAAACCGTTTATTGTCAGGCGAGGATTAAAATACTAAATACATTTATTTACGCGTTACCTACATAAAATGATATTTAAGTTATGTTGAACGATCTTCACTTAAACATAAAGCGCACTCATTTTAACAAAGCGATGATATATTAAAATCCGTAAACGTGGCACATCAGCATTACTAAGAAAATTCTTATCTTGATTTATTCCTTAAATAATAACAGTAAGATGTAAGAAAAAACATCCAATTAATGTGGGACGTACTATTCGTACAAATGAGATAACTTTTCCAATTTTGAAAAGTTTCCCTTGAACAAGCCGCAGACAATTTCGCCATATTATGCAAAGCTCATATGGCGCAAGGCCCACATTTGGCGCTTGATGAAACAAAAACACTTGTGATGAGCTGCTTCCCACAATACTTCGCTGTAACTCACGATATATTTTTGAGTGAATTTAAATACGGCCAGGTATAAATATTTACGCGAGGAACGATATCTGCGGTAAGGTAAAGTAGATTTACCGCCCTCAAACTATAGCTCTTCTATAATTTAATACAATTACCTCGGCTTTGTTAGTAAAAATAATGTATTTATCCTCAGTGAGGGTGGATTATTCTTCTCCTTTGTTACTAATAATGCGAAGGAAACGTGGCCTAGCGTGGGGTCACGAACTAGATCCCACCTAACAACAGATTGTTATAATAGCAAGTTGACAATGATTCCTAAACACACAGTGTAACATGTTCCGTGTTATATAGGACGTTTAATGTTGATTGAAGAGGGACATGTGCGACGCTAAAGTGATTGAAAGTAATCGTTGCAGCAACGGACATACTAGGAGCTAAATAAGATTAACACCTCTGTTCAGTTTATTATGTTAGTACGTTAATTCATATTAAAGGCACTCCGTTCATGACATTAAGCTAACACTATAATTATAGTAGCAGAAGCGCTAATACAAACGCCATCAAGACCTGGATTTGAATTCTGGGCAGTCACAAAAGGCCTGTTAATTTCACTAGTAGCGTGGAGTCAATAGGGAAAGCTTACTTTTATGGTTCGTCGTAATCCTAGTGGTTATAAACACCTGTGGCTGTCTATATACGAAGGCTCAAATATATTCTGACAACTGTCTGAAGTATCAGTTAGTAGAGTAGAGCTTAGAAAGGCTTTTGAGCGACTTGAAACCTTTGACTATAAGTTACTTACACGATATTAAACAATGGTGATTATATTTATATGGCGGCACTAATAACAGATGACAATGATATTTAATTACATACCATAATATATTTTATGTTGCTGTTTTTAATTATGTTTATTGAACAAAACATGAAACTTGATTGATTGACCATGTCGTGTATTAGTATACAAGATACTTTTATCCTGGTATGCATTCCCGTGAAAACATCTCTAATACTTTTAACCTACGACCAAACTTACTAATTTATAAATATCAAACTTTGTGATGTCATTTGGATATTTAATTACCATTTATTACTAAATCTCACGTAAATCTTTAAAAAGAATACATTTTATCCACTGGGTTATGCATCCTTTTTGGTGTTGTTTAGGTTTATTTGCATATTCCCTTGGGAATCACACGAGTGAAGCTATGCACAAGCTATTGTCTTGCAAATCAAACACAGTCTGTATATAATTTAAGAAGAAGTCGCTTCTTGCTTGAAAGTATAATCTTTTAGATTTCCATCGACGCTATGTATGGGAATTAGTACTGCATAAAACGTGTTTGCTTCAAGAATTTATTTGATCCACTTGGTTGTGAACATTACAACTTTCGAATAATAATCAGTTCAAGATACTGACTGAATTTCAAGGAAACAGAATGAATAACCTTGGCTCAACGGAGCTAATTACGTTAATTACAAATTTTACGAGCGGAGGAAATCAATTTTGCTAATTTTTGGCTGACGGTACAAATAAGCCAAAGTCAACCACAGAAAAACAAGTCGGTACCTACCACAGAAAAATATCCGTAAGAATAGCAACACTGGTACTGCATTTCACCTGGTGAGTAAGAGTTTTGTAGAGTTTCTGTAGAGATTACATACGTAGCTCTCATGTTTTTCTGTTTCATCACACTTTTAATTCCTTATCCGTTTATAACAATATAATCAAGGCTGACAATGCTTTGAATAGACCGCTTCGAACACAGCAGTTTTAAGGTCAGAACCCTTGTCTTGACCTGTAGACGTCGACTTAGAAAGAAAGAAAGAAAGAAAAATGTTTTATTTGAATCTCCATACATACATATTTTAAAAAAACAATATTATATACAATTAAACAGAAAACAGTAGTACAAATTATTGTCTATAACTATACCCATATAATCACATTAATTTCACTTAGATTTCGCCAAAGCTATACAAGTTGATTTGCCTATCTTTTCGAACAAATTATTATTTACTTAACTATACTCTTTCATTGGCCATTAAATTTTTATTAAGGAATGTAACCATAGTTACGAAGAATTGGACATCAGCCGAACAATGCCGAAATACTACGAACGCGATGCGACTGTGTGTGTCAAATGTATGGTTGCCTGCGTGTAGTGCTTTTTCATTATATTAATGTACATATTTCTAATGCATATATTATAAAAATATTAGGTTTCGCCACTCCTTCTCCATATAAACTTTAACTATGCCAAATTTCATACTCCTCCATCCGCGAAATTTTTGTAAAAAGGGGTAAAAAGTTTTTGCTTCACGTTTTAATATATATAGATGTCTTTAAACGTAATAATTATGTAAAAACATGCACAGACAAGTTAATTTTTATATTTAACTTACTAAGCAAAAAAAATAATAGTATTTATTTAAATAATATTATCTACGAGTATCTTCATGACATTCAGACATTGCTGACAAATATTTAGTACTAAGGTAAGTTGGTACTTAAGCACAGTCACGCCAGCTATTTATAAATATGTGTTAATGTAACCAACATGCTATTAAGCTATATTACTGAAAGCTTTTAAAAGATTGACTAACTTTGCTAAAGTTGTTATTAGATTAACTAATTAGTAATGTTTTAAGCTTTTATCATGGTCATAAGTCATAATAGCTGATTATAAAGAGATTTCACATCAAAAATTAGATCTGGAAGAAGGTAAATATTAAAAACCAACAAAAAATATTCATAATTATGTCAACGGAAGAAAATAAATTAAACAATACATATGCCGTTTTCATCGCATCCCCAAACATACAAATCAAACCAGAATATAATAACGCTTTCATATCATCTTCAATATTTTTTACTTATTTCTCCTTATGGACACATTTCGTATAAAATAATCCGAAAAGCCGAACGTTTTTTCAATCTTCTCGAAGTTCATTACATAGAATTCATGTCAGCTGTTTTCAAGTAGGTATCATTGTATTGATTCGTAATATCAACAGAAATTCTTGTTATTACTCTTTAAATACGCCAGAAATAATAAATGTTTGGACCGATCTACGAAATATGACATTAATGGTAAATATGTGTGGTCTTTATATAATATGCTACACAAAAGAAATTATTTTGGCGTTTCATAAACACTTTTTGGTTATAATAAAAGATTGCGAGACAAAAATATTTTCATTAAAGTTATAAGCACGAACTGTTACCTACCTCTAATATAACGCGAGTTGTTTTACGTAAAAGACAGTAATTTTATTAACCGGCGCCATATGTGGAGTCTGCCATAGATCGCGCTATCGTTATAATATCTTATTAGCGCCACGAGGGATTTAGCCTGAAGTATGGGGCGATTCCCTTTATTTTATACCACCATAAAAGTGACCATTTCGCTCTATAACGACACTCGACCCATGGTGCTAAAATGTTGTTAATACTTGCAAATGTTGCTGAAAGTGCTTGCATTCATGTATTATACTGTACCTTATGATTATATAAACGATAATAAATGTTGGCTTATTTTTATTGATCTACGATCGTGCTATGAGAGAAATGGCTTGCTATTTTTATTATACACAAAGATGATTCCTCCAATAAAGCTTATGAATAATTTTTATGGCCGTTAAAGATCATTTTATTAGATAAATTTATATACCTTTAATAAATATGACTATAATAGATTCCCTATCTATACTATTATAAAATTGGAAAGACGCCTGTATAGTTCAGTTATTTAAAAAAATTATACCAACTAATTAAGCGTTTCAGAAACTGAAGACTCATTTTTCTTAATTTTCATGGCTATTTGTTTGTTCGAAAATGCAGAAAAGCTTGGTTTTAATGCCATTTCCATGATTTGGTGGCTTGAGGTTCAATTTAGAGCTACGTTTTGTCTAGTACTGATCAATAGAACTCGAGTAATGATGCATAGTGTAACCACGACGGATATATAAATGACGGTACATTGAAGATGAAGCGGACGAACTGTAGTCCACGTAAGCGCGAGTCACGGGCATAAGCATGTTTTTATATAAAATACCTACCTACAAGTAAAATAATTAAATAAAATGTCAATGCATGTGTACAATGTGTGCAATTATCTATCAAAGTTCAAACTCCGCGCCTCCATCACTGCCTTACATTCGCCGGTTTGTAATACGTTCTTAGTGCAAGTAAGTTGCATAAGCTGCTTAGTTAATAGTAATAGAGATTTAATATAGTTGATATACCGACTAGCTCGGTAAGTTCAACAATTTGTTATTACGATGCCTTTTTCACACCTACGGGACCTACACATAGAAGGTCCGAATTTGCAGGATCGTTATAACGGATCCGTCGCTACTGGGTGTAATGTTCACACCGCATTTACAAGACTGGAATCAGTGTACGGCCAACATTCTACAAGGATAGACGTTCTCGTGTTGTATTGGTACCATCATCGACTGGGTAGGAGAAAGCGCCGACGTTATTGGCAGCATCCACTTTTGAGGCAAAGATTTCGTGAAGACGCCTATAATCTTATGAGTCACCATGCCACTCCCCGAGCATCTTCGATCCGATAAAACGGATCAGTGTTTCAATACTGTTGTGTGTGGGAACTCGCTCATACAACAACATTCGCCATCGCTGAATAAAAATGTATACGATAAAACGGACCTGTAAAAAGCATCGCTATATATTTGTCGGGTCGATATTTTTTACTGGATCTGGAATATTGTCATGTGTGTGAACTTCGTCATACAACTACATCCACCATCGTTGAATAAAATGAATACGATAAAACAAGCATGTAAAACGGACTTCTGTGTGAACGTAAACTTACTTTTTATGATTGAAATTAAACTGCTATAATAATAATAATAATAATAATAATATTCTACACATATACACAACACCATCTAGCCCAAACTAAGCAGAGCTTGTGCTATGGGTTCTAGACAATGGATAAACATACATATATACTATTTTTTTTGTAAATACATACATATTATACATAGAAACACCCAGACCAAGTCAAACATCCATGTTCATGCACACAAATGTTTGACTTGTGCGGGAATCGAACCCGCGACCTCAGTCGTAACAGTCAGTTACACTAACCACTACGCCATCGAGGTCATACGGATTTTATCGCGTTGTTTATTTAACACTGTACATATTACATAATTTTGAAAACTGTTACACTACTACTACTACTACTATTGAATTTTACTAATTTATAAGCTAATTAAATTATTAAAACTATTAAAACTATGTGTATTTAGGTTTACACTTTCCCCGACGTTTCGGTTGCTTTTCAGCAGCCATGGTCACGGGGAGACTAAGATGGTAGTGGTCTCAATGTTCCAGTGTAGTTAGTTAGTAACAGGTTGATATGTAAACCCTTATATAGAATAAGGGTTTATATATCAACCTGTTATCACCATATAGAGTAGATGTATATCTAAAAGAAGATATAAGACGAGCCTAAGTATACAATAAATATACAATCAAAGCCTTTTCCTATAATATGTTATGTGTTCGCTCACAAAAATACGAATTCAATATAACAAAACAGCCCCTCCATCATTGAAACCGTAACCGGAATAGGAATTAGAACCCCATCTAAATATGAAATTATTCAGGTATCTATCGTATACAATGTATTTAGATACATTGTATACTAAATATATGGAAATCGGGATCCCGGACCGTAATAATTTCAACGTTTGTTTGTATACATCTGCTACCTCTTACGCAATATCTCGAACTTTAACCTACAGCCAAATTAGATTTCAACACACATCCTCATTTACAAATAAGCATGTCATTGATAGATTCAACAAATACTCGCAACAATACATCTTTTGGGTAATTTAATTAACAGAATCCCCGTTTGTTTAAATACAGATTCATCGTGTGGGTATTAATAAAGTACGGGATAATTATAGCGACTGTTTATAAAATTATAATAAGTATAATTTCGATTCGAAAAGCCCGTGTCAAACCTGTATTACGGGCACAGAATACACATTAGTACTGTACGTATAACAGGGATGTTTATAAAAATTAAAACGATTGAAATAGCACATCCAGACACGTCAGAGACTATGTTGGTCTCGTGCAGCGATTTGATCTTCAGCACTCAACGCGACGATCCTAGTACATATAAGTGACTATATAATCTATTGCATTATTCCAGCAGTATAAACCTTATAATAATTTATGGCTTTATATTTGGCTCAGAAAGCCTTAATCAATGACGCAAAAATAAGGAAGAAACTAAGAAATCTAACGCAAAGCAAAGTCGTCATTATGGGCTGGCGTGAAGCGTAAATATCTTATCTTATCTTGATCCGGGGGCCAGTCATTGTAGACCGGCGACACTTCGACCCAGTGGGATCTTTTGTGTCGGCCCCGAGGTTTATCCTTGGGCTATCTCCCTATGAATGTACTGCATCAGTCGCAGCGTACACCTCAGAGGGAGAAGCCTGAAGTCTTCAGGGTTCGGATATGCCAATCCCATCAGACCCATCCTTAGTCCGGCCAACGCGTCACATTCACACAGTAGGTGTGATATGGACTCGTCCTGTTCACCACAGGCTCTGCAGATCGAATTGTTTGACAATCTCAATCTGCACAGGAAGTCATTGGTGCCAAAATGACCAGTAAACGCTCCTGTGAGTAGGCGTATTTGGCCCTTGTTGTACCCGCAGAACTTCCGGGTAAAGCCCGTGGCTCTGTTTGCAATGAATTTCTTGGAGTGTTCCAGACCCCTAAGGGCCATCCACTCCAGCCTGTGTTTATCATTGCCATGTGCATTCAAAGCTGCCTTGACGGTACTCTCAGAGAAACCTACGAATGGCTCGGGGCCCACAAATTGTTGCTCCGAGCCCTTTTTGGCTAATACATCAGCCTCCTCATTACCCTGCACCCCTGCATGCCCCGGAACCCACACCAGCCTGACTGTGTTTTTCCTGCCAAGCTTATTAAGGGCTTTAACACAGTTCAGGACTAGTGCTGAGTCCACCCTACAGGAGTTCAGAGCCTTAAGAGCAGCTTGACTGTCACTGAGTATATAAACAATCTTGTCAGTGACATTGTTGTTAATATTCTCCTGCGCACAGGCAATTATAGCATAGGTTTCCGCCTGGAAGACCGTTGCATATTTGCCCATGCTTTGGTTCACCTTGCAGTCGTTGGCATAAATACCAGCGCCTGATCCTGTTTCCATTTTGGAACCATCGGTGTACCATATGAGACAACCCTTGTCAGGGGATCGTAGACCTCGTCTCCATTCGTCCCTTGTGGGGACCTTTATTTTAAAATTCTTTTTGAATATGTGCATTGGTTGCATTTTGTCACATCCCATGCTCATAATCTCTTTAAGATCCTTCGAGATCTCCAGTTTTGTGTGTCGAGTTACTGGCATGTTGACGCTCCACAGCCCATGTATAGATAGTCTATGTAGCGCCTTCATCGCCTCTAACTCCACAACAATGTGTAGCGGCGTTAGGTCCAGCAGGATCTCTAACGCAGCCGTTGGCGTAGTAGGGAACGCCCCTGTTATAGCCATGCAGGCTAATCGCTGCACCTTCGACAGCGCTTTCCTGCATGTTGCTAGATTGGTTCTTGGCCACCAGACAACGCTTCCATATGTGATTATGGGTCTTATCATCATCGTGTATAGCCACTTGATGACCTTGGGCTTCAGGCCCCAGGTCTTCCCATAAGTAGAACGAATCATACCGAAGACCCGCTGGGCCTTCATTATGACTTTGTCTACATGAGGTTTCCACGTTAGCTTGTTATCTAAGGTCATGCCTAGATACTTCACCTCCGTGGACCATTGTAGCTGTGTACCATACATGGATAGAGTTCCCAAGCCAGTCGGATCTCTCATCCTAGTAAACGGCACGACAGTAGTTTTCCCTGGGTTGATCGATAAATGGTTACTACTGCACCATTTTTCTACCATACTCAGGGCCCTCTGCATGAGACTGGATACTGTGCTCGGAAATTTTCCATTGACAAGTATCACCAAGTCATCCGCATATCCGACCGTTAAGTACGGACCTTTGTTGAGTTGTTCTAAGAGTGAATTAACCACCAAGCACCATAAGAGCGGTGAGAGTACTCCACCCTGAGGGCAGCCTTTGGTGGTCATTGCAGTCATTTCATCCCCTAACAACTCAGACCTAATAATTCTTCCTCTGAGCATACAATCGATCCACTTGCAAATGGTTGGCTCTATGCCGTGATTTGCTGATGCCACACTAATGGCATCAAAGGTGGTCCGATCGAAAGCTCCCTCAATATCCAGGAATGCAGCAATGCATACTTCCCGGTTATCTAATGCATGTTCTGCCTTATTTACCACAAAATGCAGTGCCGTCTCAGTGGATTTTCCCGACTGGTAGGCACATTGTAGCCCGTGGAGGGGAAATTTTCTCAATGCTCCCTCCCTGATATGTCTATCTACTAACTTCTCCAGGGCTTTCAAGAAGAACGACTCGAGGCTAATAGGTCGGTATGCCTTGGCTTCTTCGTAGTCTTCTTTGCCCGGCTTCGGTATGTAGATGACTTTAACTCGCCTCCATATCTTTGGAATGTATCCAAAAGCTATGCAGGCTCTGTATAGTCTGCACAAATGCGGAACCAAGAGTGCAGCTCCCTGTTGTAGGATAATGGGATAAACCATGTCTGGACCAGGTGACTTGAACGGTTGAAAACCATTTAGAGCCCAGCCGACCTTCCCTTCATCCACTACCTTCCTTGCAGTGTCCCAATCTGCTTTGGTTGTACGGTAGCCTAGTTCAACCAGGCTAATCGGGTCCTCCTGCTCCTTTTCTATTATCTTACAGTCCGGAAAGTGTGTGTTTAGCATCATTGCTAGTGTCTCCTTACCGGACCCTGTTCGCTGCCCATTGCCATCTCTGATGGTTGTCAATGGGTGTGCTCTGACAGTCGAGATAGCTTTGGAGAGTCTCATTCCTTCAGGAATAGTACTGATGTTTTCACAGTGGGCTCTCCAAGCCTTCCGTTTGGCTTTCCGCACAGCTTTGTTGTAGTTGGTCAAACAGCGAGCGTAACCGCTATAGTCTCTGCTGGTCCTAGCACTGTTAAACGCTCTTCTGGCTTCAAGCCTCAGCTTGACCAACTCTGGCGTCCACCACGGTACCCTCTTGGGCCTAACTTCCCTTTCAGGGCAGTTACTTGTCCAGGCCGTATTTACAGTCTGGACCAATTTGTCTGCTGTAAACTCTATGTCTAATATAGAATTAAGCTTACCCTTAGAATCCTCCAAATCTATACTGAGGTCACTCCTGAAGGAGTTCCAGTCCGTATTTCTGGGATTCCTTCTACGTGCTATATATATATAGCTGGAACCAGCGTCCTATACTTAAAGCATATGTAATTATGATCTGACAAGGTAATCTCATCAGACACATGCCACTCGACAATCTTAGTGCTAGCCCTGTTGGTGGCTAACGTGATGTCAATTACCTCTGCTCGCCTACAGTTGACGAACGTTGGCCTGTTTCCCTTGTTTAGAATTTGTAAAGAGGTACTTACCACATACTCCAGTAGCTTTTCCCCTCTTACATTCACATCCGTGCTCCCCCAGACTGTGTGGTGTGCGTTGGCATCGCACCCCAGGATCATGTCCAGGTTCTCCCGGCTGCCATATTCAACAAGGTCCTTTATCTGTCCAGATACAGTTTCCTTGTCCGTATAGTCGAAGTATGCAGAGGTCAGGATTACAATATCCCGCCCTTCGCTCCCTCGCACATCTATCTTAACTGTCGTAAGATCCCTAGAACAAAAATTGTATAAGGGCATTGCATTTATGCCATTTCTGACATACACACATGTCCTTATATCATTAGTGGAACAGTTATGATAAATTACACCTCCTGTCCCACCCAAACCTCTGATCTTTCCCTCTTTAACATAAGGTTCCTGGATCAGGGCAATATCATATTCCTTCATCCGCAGGTGGCGGGCCAGAACGGCCATCGCCCCGATGCAGTGATGAAGGTTTATTTGTACGCACCTTAGTCCCGCCATTCGGTCTGCCTATGGTGGCGTCTACGGTGGCAGGCACTGCTGGCCGCCCCCCTCACTCCCTTCCTCCATCAGCGCCCCCGCAGCCTCCGGCGACGACAGATCTAGACAATCTATATGTCCGATTATGTCGTCGGTCTTCGGAGACACGCATGGCGACGACGTGTAGAGAGCCGTACCTGATTCAATCACCACTGGGTTCACGGGCTCCTCCCCGTCCCCCACCTGTGGTGCCGTCACCGCATGGGCCTCCTCCTCCACGCTGGCACCCACTGTCACCTTCTGCACGTTCAGATACTCAAGGATCTTGAACGTGCTTTTGTCCATGCCAGCATGGAGACAGAAGCCGCCTGCTTTTATGGCCGCAGCCGACACGCTGTCCACCAGGACAATGCGCCTGGTGTGCGTCTCCTCGACCTGCGTGCTCAGCACCTTCCACTCGCAGGTCCTCAGAGAGGGGTTGAGGCGCTGCAGCATGGTCAGCACCCTGGAGGCATCTAGGCACCAGGTATTCCTGGTCTTCCAGGCCATCTTTATTGGCCTTGGAAGCTCCTTGGCGCTGACCACTCTGAGCTTCACGTCCCCAACGGTTTTACCGCTGAGGCCGCGAAGCCACTCTGCGGCTCTCTCACCCTCACACGTCACGTGCAGAGCTCCACCAAGCAGTGCACCGACACTAATGGCCGGCAGAGGATCCGGTGTGGCCTCCAGCTGGTCCCAAATGGCAACCCTTATGGGTTCCACCAGCTCTGCATTAAGCAGAGCGTCAGGGAAGTTGTCGGCAACAACGGCCATTTTAATCCCCGTCAGCGCCTCCCTGTAGGAGTCACCTTGGGTCTTGGCACGTTTATTGCCATCTGCCTGAGCAACAGCATCGTCGCTCACTTCCCTGACCCTTTTTGACGAGACTGCATCGGGTGCCAGCGCCAACTGCCGCTGCAGCTCACGCCGCTTGCGGTTGGCACACCCACTACGCCTCTTCCTGCCCCGGGTATGGTCTGTGGAGTGTGCAGCCAAGTTTGGCTCCCCCTTAGGGTGTGCCTCGCCCGTCTGCTCCTTCCTGGCCTCCCCGATCCTGGAGGGCTGACACCCACTCCCAGAGGGTGTCCCGCTGGGATCCCCCTTCGGGTATTCCCTGTATGTCAGACCCCCTCTGTGGCTGCCACGCCCTCTAAATTGGTAGCCCTTTCCAGGGTTACCCCCTCTCCATTTCTTAACGCTGCCCGTGTGAGCACCACTCCCCTGGCTCATGCTCGGACGGCCACTGGGGCCATCACGAGCTTGCAGCTTGGGTATGTAGGTGCTCCCACGTGCAGCTCCTACACTATTGCTGACCTCTCCCCCTAAGGGTCCAGAGGTCCTTTGTTGCTCGCCCTTATCGGTCAAGCCCTTGGTTTTTTTTGTGACAGAGTCCATTTGGTCTATCTTACTTTTCACCTGCTGGCTCCCCACCCACCATGGAGCCCTCAACGTTGGGGATGCTTTGTTCAGGCACCAGGGCTACCAGCTAGGTATAGCACCCCTAAGTGAGCTGTCCCCGAGACGTACAGCACTAGTCGCTCCACCCCAAACCACTGAGGTGGGAGACGAGCACTGCCGGCTGGAGACCTCTTCACCCAAGGGCACTCGCCTGGCGGCCGCATGAGCGGACGCCGCAGCCGATTGATCGCAGCTGGCTAGACTACGACCTCCCGTGTGAGAGGAAATCCGGACCAAAGGGGTGTGTTGCAGATCAGCAGCACTACCATCGCCACATCACCACTCAACCCCCAGGACTCCTTCATCCCTCCGTACGGGTCCCCGCGCACGGCACAAACACGCGGGAGGTCATTACTATCCATCGTCTGTCGTTCGACGATGGACCCGCCGGAACATGACCTCTCCATCCCAGGCAGTGGTCGACTGGTGGTTTTAGTTGCGTCTATTTCATAGGGAACTAGACCAATAACAGGGGGCAACCACGTGAAGGATTCCCCACCAGACTTGTCTTAGGGATCAACACGACTGTTGCGCTCTCCCCTAAGACCATTGGCACCTTACTCGTCTTGAAGAGTCGAGCAAAGTGGGTTTGCATCTATACTAAACAAGCAGCCAATCCAGTGAAGCTAGAAAGCAGAGAAAGCAAGCTAGGCAGTGCAACTATTAAAGCATAAATACAAACCCCCCCCCAAAATAAGAAGCGTAAATAACTCAGTTTAATTCCTTTGACTCCTCATCATGCCAGCCCTCAGAGACTTTCTCTGTGCTTACTTATACCTTTGAATATAATGATGAAAATGAAAACCAACCTTTTACATCTTGTTTAAAATACAAAAGCACGTTAATGTAATGACACGACAGGTTAGCAGTACTTCAATGTGCTATGTAATAAGATGCCCCATCCATGTTGACATTATAAGCGTATTGCCACCTGACGCGGTATCCCAAACTCTCTATAAGTACTTCCTACATCGGTACTTTTAAAGTGGCTTAACGGCCACTTATACGAAAACGATTACTTGCGAAGAACAACAGAAGGATATACCCAAAAAATGTATAATGAAGTATTCCAACCATGTAGGATATTTTTTGTTATGTATTGCTGATGTTTGTAGTGAGCCATTGAAGATCTTTCATTCCTCTTGGTAAAAATTATGACCCATCCAATAAGTGATGTAGAAATTACCATTTGAAAATTATTTTCGTTGTAGGTTTCTATCTCTTGTACAAATTTGCAAAGGTTTTTCGAGTGAGTAGAGTTTTGGTGGCAATAGGAAAAATAAATATCTTTAAAAAAATTTGCCTTTTACCTAAGTAGTTCGCATAGAAAATGGGCATATATACGTATATAGCTTTGTATTTCTTTGAAGCGGCCACTTAAGACACTGCATCATTATTGAATATATACATATATATATACAACTTTCAAATGTAATAACACTTTATGTATTAAAACTGGCTAAATTGACTTTAATTACGACTCGTTCAGTTAAGTAAATTATAATTATAATAACCAGTATGTTCTCCTTTCATTGCGACAACAGCTTTAACCCTGCGAGGATTGAAGTGTACTTTGAATTATTATTTTAATTGTTTCTTATGGCAAACACGCCCATTCCGACCTTATCACAGCTACCCGGTCTGTGTTTGCCCGATTCTTTGGCGCTGGGTACCCAGATGCATTACGTAGTTTAAAATCACACTTCCACATTATGGGTCACCCAGAAAGCTAATATTGTCCTTACTCAAGCGTATCTTATGTATAAATAGTGGACTCCTGATTTAATGAACTAGGAATAGTCAGCCATAACGAAAAAGTAGTTAGAATTACACTAATTCAATACGAAACAATGTATGATCTGTTTTAAATTCACAGAACATTTCGTGGCCTTCACAGCACAGCGACTAACATCAGACAAGTGGTCGTTGATATACTGATGACTTTTTCTTATATAGACATTATTAAGTTTTCTTTATAAAACTTAGTTGGCAGCAGTATTTAACTTAAATCCACTTATACCTAATAGTCTTTATCGTGAATTTATAATGATGTCCAATTTAATATATTTTATATGAAAATAGACTTAACATTTTTAAATATACAATTATCACAGAGGACTGAAGTGGTTGAATTCGAATAAAATTATAATAACGGCTCGTCATAGGCATGGCGTGTTTGTACGTGATTATTGTAATAATTGGAACAGCGGGAGTACTCTTGATTATTTGCTTGGCGAATACAAATTAATGGGAAGAGTAATAATTAAATTTATGATTTCTATATCCAGTTTTTAATTGAAAGTTTCATATTAAATATGATTGCAGAGTTCCGCTCACATATAAGCATTAGTTTGAAACTGAAATGAAACTAATGGATCACGTCCACTGCAATATACGAGAGTTAGAGATATTTGTACGTTTTTAGAACAAGATGCGACGTATGATATAATAGATCTTTTGAAACAAGACTCTCACTTTTAAGATATTTAAAAATGAGAGGCAGCTTTTAACCGAAAATATAACTTATCACTACTTCTGCTACAGAGTTAGAAATAGTTTCAATATGAATATATTAATATTCGCTACAATATGATGACACTGCTCTATATTCTAATATTTCTACTAATTCATATATAACATAGGGGTTATGTATTCTTGACGAGGTTTTAGGCAATGTAGGTAATTGAAACCCTGACAGCCAAGTCAGTGCTTAATTATCGAGTTCTTTTATTAATCTCTATATCTTCTGCATCAAACCCAATTCACACACGGCGAGAGCTTTAAGAACATTAAAACGGGGGGTACAAAAGAATGCGTATTTATAGATCACTTAATTATTTGTCCCATAACACAACACGTGACAATCGATGTCAAAAGTAACTAACTAAGAATTCGCATGCGAAATTTAACCGACGCACAATAATATTAAAATCAAAACAAAGCAAGAAATTATAACGAATTAATAAACTCAACTTGTACAAAACGAAGCGACGTTTTAAAAATCAAAGCAGTATTCCTCCAGTCACTAGAGTATATGTGTTTCTTTTAACTTATAAAATCTGTATGACATCCATGGAGTTTTTTAAAAGCTTTAATGGTACATGTCCGCTGGCTGTTAATTCTAACGTAAGAATTCCAATACTTACTACATAATTATATCAACTTGTAAAATCGTCATAAGGCTTGTATGTATCACAGTATGGAGGACATTTTTAAAGAATTTATGACTTTTAATTAACTACACTTCCAAATATTTAGAATAATATATACCAATATATTCTATAAAAATCTATCGAAAAAAATATCGTTTTTCTTCTTTTAGAAGACGAACTATATATTATATATAAAAATATATAGTTATACATCAATATATACTGCTTGGTCCTCGGTAGGTACAGGCTATGATTTTTCTCTTGCTAAATTTTTTTCCATGATCTTACTTCTATTTATTATACTTTTATGACTCTTTTATCATACTCAATTTTCACTACCATACGTAAGTGCTATTACTTCTTTATGCACAGCCAACCGTGCTTTTTTGGACACGTTCCGGCTGCTCATTAAAGCGTATCGAGCCCCATTCATTTTGTTCCCTGCATTCACTCTCCCTTAGAAAAAAAGCAATTTTCTTAAAATCGACAAATGGTTTAAGTGGTCATTTCACACTTGCCGGTTACACTAATAAGAATTCTGCCAGTTTATAAATAAAACAATATTATATTCTGCCGCTTTACAGTTTTAAACAATAATGTTTTTATACTGTATTGGAGATCCGAATTATAATTTAAGTTTTCATTTGGCACTATTATGCCGTTTTGTAGAACTAAGCGTTTGTTTGCGGTACTGTTATTATTGTTATATATTTGTGAAGCAATTTTATTTATTTTATTATTACATTTTAGTTTATCACCATCCGACCAAGATCTCGGGCTACCTGTACTCAGCTAAAATCTCGGTGAGAAGTTTAGTTTAAGTTCTCTACCGAAACAAACATAATGATTAGTTTATTTGATTCACTCGATATTATCCCCGTATGTGAACGAAAATGTAAGTCCGTCTACTATGAATGGTTGATTAGATATAAATAAATTTGCCGACCGCATCGTTTTAGTATCAAACGACTTTATTTTAAAATTGAACTTTTGCATAATCTGAGCATTTTACTTTATCAGGTATTCTGGCAGGGGGTAAACAAAACCCCAAATTCGGTCGAACCTCACCGAATCTATTCGGTAACACTAAAAGCTATGGGCACTAAGCCATAGCATTCAGTTGGCACATTATATAGGTATAGGCAAAGACAAAACAGTTCAGTACCATTCTCTTTTCTGTATATCGACCGATTTTCTTGTTTTTTGTTTAGTAGCTTTTAAAGAGCTTCAGTTTTTAATCAATGTAATATTTTATGTAAATTCATGCAGAAATGTTTGTCAAAATCAGTATCTAATATTTAAAGTTGAATTTCTACCACTTGGCAAAAACTAGCATTATAAAATTAATATGTCTTCATTAAAAACTGCTAAGAGGTATGGGTATACTAAACGTGTAATAAAAGTCGAATACGACTGAAACACACGCATATAGCGATATAAAGCTGTAGCACGTTGCTTAAAGCCGTCACAAGAAGTACCTGGGATGGATAGCGATGGTAGCTCGGAATTTTTAATCTAAACGTGGCTTAGTACACAGTTGCAGGGTAGGCAAAGTGTAGACTACTTTTTATCAGCATCTCACTATGTTGCATAAACAGAACAAACGTAATCTTAGTATGACGTACCTGAGAAACAAAAGTGAAATACACACATACGTAATCTTACGCGTGTATACCTGAAGGGATGTGTAATATACACACATTTCGCAAAGTCCGATTTTACGTCCCCGAAAGGAAGCAACCCTATTGCCAAATTTAGGCAAAGAACCAAACGCCGTGCTTGTACTAAAAATTGGTGGACGGAAAAACCCCAACAAACCTTGACTGTTGTTGAAGCATCGAACCCGAAACCTCATGCACAGCTGTTGCATTCGCTGCCACTGCGCTAACAAAAGCTGTTCGAATGATTATAAATAGAATTAGGCTAAATAAACTAATTTACTCGCAGAATTTTTGGACCATGTCACTCAATGGAACAAAATAACAACAGCTACTAATAAGAAGTCAGGCATTATATATTATGATGATTACTAATGTATACATCCCGACTGCTAATATATTTTAAAATAACATCACCAATGACGCAGCACAGTGTCTTAGAAATGATATGAGTCCATTATAACAGCTGTAAAATATTTTGATGACCTCGATGGCGTAGTGGTTAGTGTAACTGACTGTTACGAATGAGGTCGCGGGTTCGATTCCCGCACAAGTCAAACATTTGTGTGCATGAACATGGATGTTTGACTTGGTCTGGGTGTTTCTATGTATAATATGTATGTATTTACAAAAAAAATTAGTATATATGTATGTTTATCCATTGTCTAGAACCCATAGCACAAGCTCTGCTTAGTTTGGGCTAGATGGTGTTGTGTATATGTGTAGAATATTATAAAAAAAAAAAAAAAAAAAGAATAAGGTCATCAATTATTGAAATTGACTGCATGGATGGCATAATGGTTTAAGTGGTCGCCACGCCTCTGGCTCCGCGCCGAGTGCAGTGGGTTCGATCCCCATACAAACAAAAAATTATGTATTCCACGAGTAATTGTTTCGAGTCTGGGTGTTCTTTGTGTCCGTTGTTTAAACGTTTTTAAAGATCCCCGCGCTACAGGAATTATTCCTAGTGCGGGAGTTCTGTTTTTACATGATATAAGAGAAAAGAAAAGGAAAAGAAATTCATAATAATAAAATGTCACGTAATATTAATACTGTCATTCTAGTCCTCAACCAGTGTTATTTTAATTCGGAGGTTCGATCATGATAGAACGAATCAGGAGTTATTATTGATTTTGTGAAATATTGTGGGCACTAACAGAGGTGACTTTAGTGAAAATCATGTTTAACTGGAAGCAGATGTTGATATTAAAAACAACATATTTAAATTTTATTCTATGTACACCTTTTAAAAGAATGAAATATTGTTTTTGTATAGTAAAATACGAATTTTCAAACTTAAATTCTACTATCGAAATTAATAATTTCACGAGTGTGACTGAGTATCAAAGTAATATCATAAATTGCCTGTATCTTCTGACAGCTTAAACAGAAGTATGTATATCTCAGCCTTACAATGTTAGGTATTTTTGAAGACTATCTACGAAATAACGAGTGAAAGCACAGGTGTCAATCAATAAATATTTTTTTATAATTATATTATATAAGTAAAAATTTTATATTCTATTCACCATTATATAGAGAGAGGCGATCTTCATCGATCCAATCTTGAAAACATTTACAAATTAATGCTGTAAGCAGGAAAACCCTTGAATAAATAAGCGTAAACTTATGCTATGGGTTAATGAGCTTGTCCTCTTAGTCTAGTTTAATTTTCTCAGGCAAGTTGATAGCCCTCGTCACACAATTAGATCGAGCCCTCGTCTGGTCATTTTCCGTAACCCCAAATGGACTTAAAACTTAATTACACAAGGATAGTTTCCAAGCAAATATCAAGCGATCTTTGTCTTTCTCAATAAGCAAAACCGAGATAACACGAGATTTGCTTCGAGATACTATTCCCAGGCCTTTACGTAATAGTCCATCCGAGTGGATGTAATACGACCTAAAGGTCGCGTGTATAATTCCCAAAATAAACATTTGCTTGTTTAAAGAAAAGTCAAAGTCACGATCGCTTTTTTTGTTTTAGGCAAATAACTCACTCTTTCATTGTACGTGTTCAAATTTTAGCACTTCCTATTGACTAAATACCAGTTCCACCTAGCTTGCCTATTAAATTTGATAGGTTATTTAAGTAAACAAAAAGAAAAACAATGTAATATAAAAAAAAGAAACATGTCGTATTCCTTCAAGTTTTATTAAATTGATTTAGTTTGACTATTCGTACACACTTATCAACTGCTGTAGTACTTATTAAAATATGCATTAATATCCAAGAGCAAAAGTTTTAAATGTTAATTAATATTTGTTATAAAAACAACTCTTTAAAGACTAATAAGGTAGCTGTTACTTCAGTGTCAAATTAATATTACAAACAAAAAGAGTAAAAGAACAGTTCAAATATAATAATATCAACTATATAATTCGCATGAAAGTGCAATTTTGTTCAGATAGCTTTCAAGAGTGGTGCCTTACAGAACTAGGCCCCAGAGACCCTTCCCTGAAACCCGCTCAGAAGACGATGCTACATTCTTTATTTTCAAAGATAAAACTTTTTAACTACCTCCAGTTCACAAGATCGCGATTTAATTTAAAAATATGAGTTTATTATCCTTATTTACTGTTTCTCTTTCACAAAAATATTTTGTTATTCCAAACACTTTTTGTAAACGTTATGATGAATAATTAATTTGCCATGAGTTAATTAAAATATATAAATTAATTTTGTTATCAAGCATTCTGGAATGTTTCGTAGGACTGCTCAATATCAAAACAGACTTGATAGAATCGTTTATAAATAACGCAGTTTGTTGGGTTTCTCAACGAGAACCAAAAAAATTTGCTTGCTTATAATTTAGCTTAACATGATAAATAAGTGACTACACACCAAACAAACAAACTGTAATTATTTCAGAATAACAATAATGTTGTTTAATTTGTGACTAGAAGAAGGATCAAAACTTTTTGAAGACAAAACGAAATTTACAAAAGCAAATACCAATAGCAGTATTCCAAAAAGTTAATGAAAATACAAGGAAATTTTAATGAAACTCGGTAGGTAGGTATCATCAATTGAACTCGCGAACACGAATTCTAATTTTATGGTATTCAGGGCGAGAATTATCGTAATTAGTTTTGAACTTGCAAACAATTTGGGACATTAATTCCCCTGTAATTTAAACGTACGTACGTATAGCTACTCGTAACCATATAAATTGTGGTAACGGAATTACTTCGTTTATGTAAGAAATGTTAGCATACATCGGTTATATTCGGCTGTGCTCGTAACAGCGACACGTTGAACAAATAAAACCGTTGTAGCGGCCACTCTGCTGTCACCGCAAATTGGATTGACTCCGCAAGATAGAAATATACGTCCGCTCCCCGCGGTGCATTTAGGGTTGCGATAAGACGGGACTCGCGTTTTATCACTATTACGAATTCTTCTCATTACTTGCGAGTGATCTAGCCTCTACGACGACACGGCGCCTTATATTGGCCAGCCAAACATGCTTAGTAATTAACGTAATCAATAGACTGTCATACCTAACAGTAGTCGATACATTTATTTCTCTGCTCGAGCTACATGTTTTCTACGCGTAAATGAGCTAAAATGCATCATCAATTTTGAACCAACAAACAAATTTGCTATGCAAAAATATTTATACAATGTCACATTGAAATATTTTATGTTGACATAAAACTAGAAGTCTTTTTGTATTTACCAGTCATGCTCGCAAAGCACTAAAATACTACCTAATGAGAAACTTGCTTTAGTAGGCACTGTAATACCAACTGAATATAAAATTCTAATAAAATATTTTATTACAGCAATGCTGCACCGAATGTACGTGTTAGATAGTTTTGCGTTGTTCTATGTTGGGTCTTATTTACGATGCCCAGAAAGCGGGAGTTCAAACAAATTGTTGTGCAGATCCCTCCGGCTAAACCTCGGTAAATTGTCGACATAAAACGTTATGAGAAAACGCCTTAAACCGCACAAGGCTGCCTCCAATCTCTCGTTGCCGTATTTTGCATCTGGAGTATACACTCTAAACTGAGTTTGGGGTCCCAAGACACGATATTGTCTGCACTGAATGACCATTCAACTTACTTACTCTGAATATTTTCTAAACTCGGAGCGGTAACTTACTGTGGTCACATAAAATATACATGCAACGATGTTGTCAAGTGTAAGCGAGATACTATCTTCTGTTTCGTAGTTCAAGAAAACATTGCATCATGCTGTTCAAAGTTTGTACTAATTGAACGATGTTATTTTATATAACGTGTATGTTCAAAGTAGACAATGCAGTGCGCTTTGTCATTTGTAATGTGATCTTTATGATTTCGGAAAGGATATTTAAATTTGGTAGAATTCCAAGTGGAGTCCTTGCCAACGCTCTCTGGAATGGATTTATGATTTCAACTGTCAGCAAAGTAAATGCCGAGAAAGGAGAGATACTGCAAGGTGACTGCAACTTGAAAATACACACTAATAGAGCTTAGAATGAATTCAAAATGTATTTCCACTTCATCCTTATTGATGTAACGGTAAACATTTTCAACATGAACGTTTGAACATTGATCTGAAACGTGTCACGACATCAGCTATGAATACATTATTTACCTCCTTACTTGCGTGCTAATATTTGCTTAGCAGTACGTGTATTAAATTTATTCTTTAAGCGCTGATGACTCCAAATTATAAAAATAACTGCGGTCGTTACATATATATTATTACTTTAAAAATAGGTGGAGCACGTTCAGTATGGCTTTTCGGTTAAACAAACAACAAGTAGTGGTCAAGAATAACTACCCTATAACACTGCTCGGTACCCATATGGTTTTACAGCTTAACCCTAAATAAACAGATAGCGTTTACACAAAATAGTCTTGTGATAACAAACGACGTAAAGTTGCAGTAGTCGGTACTAACAAAGGTATTTTTCGTAAACCAAAGGCCACATTTAAACTAATGTATCAATTATGGCGTCGCGTATTGGCCATAAATCGAAATAAAAAGTGTTAAATTCCGTATATTGGCAATTCCAAATACAATTAAACAGCAACGCCATCTGTCCTGATCGAGTGCTCTAAGGCTGTGAGATTAATGATTAATCCAGCCTGGTAATACTGTTACAGGGTATTATTTATGACTACAAGGGCAATGATGCGAAGCAAAGTATCCATTTTCGAGCAAGATTTATGTTACATTCGCAGAAGGTGTGAGTGAAACAGGGTATTGAGACAAAACACGAGGATTTGTTGACGCGCCGCCTAAATATTCATCTCTATCAATCAAGTGTGTAAATAACGTAGCGATGAGACAAAGGTCTCATTATCGCTAAGGAGTTACGGCTTTCCCAAGAATAATAAAACTATATGTTATCCATTCATTAACTACTCCGCTTTATTGTCGACACTAAATTTTCTGGAGGTACAGCAACAAACAATGCTAATCTCGAGAATGTAATTACATTTCTATTCTATTTGTGTGTGTAGTTTTTAAGACTGTAAGTATTCCATTTATCTCAATGGATTACGTTCATATATATGTATACACTTCTAAAGTTTATCAACAAAGACAACAAAGTAACTAAGAACTTAGAAGGATTATGAATCGGACTTCGAAAACGGGTTTAATCCTTATAACAACTTCTTCGTAAATAATGATATTAAACTAAAAAGTAAAATATTATTTAAAAGGACAATTTTCTGTACATATCATATGTCTGGGACATGTGCATCACGTTCTAAACTTTCTACTACCCTAGTATATTCTTAGGCGCCATATCGTACCACTTTATTAGGTAAACCTATTGCCTGCTTCCAGACACAAATCCAGACTCTGTACTGCCTAAGAAAAGCTTAATAGCAAAAGACCAAAGACTGTGGCCTGATCCGCAAATTAAAAATAAAACTTGTAATAGGCAACTATCTAGTTCATACTTTTAAACCAATGAATCAGTCGACCAATTAACTATGAAATAATTCAAAACGCTAACGTACGTGGAAATATCTCTAGGTATATTTGCAACAAGTTTATGAAAGCTTGTATGATCCGGATCAGCTACCTCACAGCTTCTAAAGAGTAAATATTATATTGCCGAGATTAGTTATTACAGGAGTTGGAGTTGCACTTACATTAGCAAACATTCCTGTAGAGTTTGCGTCGAAATTAATATCTGGAAGTAAATATAAATTCATATTTCACAGTGCCGCGTCTCATTAACCAATTTTTTATTTCATATTTCGAATCGCCACAGAATTGCTGTGTAATTGACACAGCATTAATCCCTGTTATGCATGCCTAGTTTAATTTTATAAATGTTCTCACTCAGTACTAGTGAATTAAGAATTCATTATAAATATAATGTTTAATTATATTAGTCTTTTTTAAAATATTTATGTGTTAGCAGGTAATTTATAATATTATAAATGCGAATATGAGTATATTTATTTGTTACGTTTTCAAGAATTAACTAAAGACAGATCATCAAAAAAAATTCGCATACACGTTGTCAGGGCTACATAAAAGGAAATAGAATACCTGGCATTCAGAAAACGAAAGTAAAATAATACTTAATATTAAACTTATTTATTTGTCGAAGGGTTGTACAATAACACTAGAATGTAATTAAAGTAATAAGATACAAATACAAGAATCAAAGCATTCATGTTTGTTTGAACTCTGATACCTATTATAGGAATAAACTTGTGTTATATGTGTCAATTATTGTGTAGTGATAATTGTCTCGTATAAAAGAATTTAGGAAGGAATTTAGATACTGTGCGGCACGCTTCCACTAGAAACAAAAGTAATAATAATAATATATCGCCACGTATACGTCACTTTTGTTTAGATTTCACGTCAATACGGGCAAACTTACCGTCGTCCTAAGAAGCTTAATTGTAGGTTCTCTGTAGGATATAGGTTGCCTAGTAAATAACTTTAATATAAGTCTTTACATAACTTAATAATCAAACCGGGAACATCAACTGATATTTACACCCGAATATGCACGAATTTAATGACAGCGATAATGTTTTAAAACAACATCTTCTTAATATTGTCTTATGTTTATGCGAATGAAGATGAGACACACTTTTATTACATAATTTTGAAAACTCTAACTATTATTGAACTTTACTATGCTATTTAATTTAATTAAAACTATTTATATTTAAATTTACGCTATGCCCCGACGTTTCGGTTGCGTTACAGTTAGTAAAGTTCAATAATAGTAGTGATAGAGTTTTCAAAATTATGTAATAAAAGTGTTTTAAAGTAAAACAAACAACGCGACAAAATCCGTATAAAGTGTTTAATTTCAATGTACAATATCTTCTCCCTAACCTTTATTATTCCCAAGTCACATGGGTTCGGCTTTCTCTTCTAACCGGATTTGACTGAATATCAGTTTTTACACGGAGTGACTACCATCTGACCTCCGCAACCCGAAGTCTAACAATACCCTAAGGCTAGACTAGTGTCAGGATATTAGAGGGCACTGACTTCCCAATAACGACTGCCATAGATGTTCATGGCAGCCAGGACCGACGGTTTAATGTGCTCTCCGAGGCACGGAGCAGGCGATAATTGTCAATCAATACGCACATAATTTCGAAAAGTCATATAACTTCCGAAAGTCAGAGGTGCGTGACGTGGGTTCGAACCCGAGACCCTCTGCATTACAGTCTGTTGGTCTCCCCACTGAGCTATCGCTGCTATTTATGCTTTAAAACAACATAAATGTGCGTTATGTAGACGCATGGTGTATTATGCCGCAGGCTACGCAATATTTGCGCTACTAAAATTGTTTGCTCTCGTTGTGGGCTCAGCCATATTAGTCATTATCTCAAGTCAACTTTAAACATAAGATTTGTTTAACTGCGACATATTATGTGAACTGCCTCGCTGTTTTCGTAACATTTGCGATTAATCGTTAAGTGCGGGACGCAAATTATTTTTCACAGAATAGCCAACCACGTTGTTATTGGGTAATTATCTTATAAAATTCTTAGTGGCAGTACGAAAGTTAGTAACGTACACGGTACACGCTAATGTAATATATACTTAAAATATATGTGGCAGTTCTAAAGGCGGTTCACATACACCTCTGCCTACCTTGTCAAGATGTGAATCAATGTAAATGAGATATACAGATCTACTTTATTTAGTTTTCTTGCCAACTACCTACATTGCTTTTACGTCCACTTTTAGATGGCAACTTGTTTCGGCTCCTCATTTAGTTTCTACTGCTGTTAAAATTTCGGACTAAAACCACAAGGCTGTTTATCTTCTTAATGAGAGGTTGTTTCGTACAGGTGCGTAGTACATTTATATTTTTGTGTTTACCTTCGGAGCAGTCTCTAGGCTAGAGAAGTAAAAATGTGTAACACTGATAGATAGGTTTTAAACAATAAAATACTTATTTCATTAACTACTTTCACTTGTATTATATTCAATTTACTTTTTATTGCCGTCTTTATGAGCTATTTTCTTTGCACCAAGTAAAAAAGATTTTATATTTTTAATGTTTGTTTTGTAACGAACTGTAATGTTTATGTCGTTATGATAATATATTCGGTCAAAGTGGTTTGATTGTACAAATTACCCATTTGTCTGATGTGATTTGCGATAATTAGTTGTAACCAACCATCAGTTATTTACCACTATAGGAATACAATATGAGCAATATTATGTTTCTAGTCGACTGCAATAATTGTAATTTGAATTACAATACTTGTTTGTACATTGTAGTCGGACAGCTTCGGTAGTGCCACTGCTGTGTAATTCTCCGGTCGGGCAAAGTGTTATTGGGATTTTGTCAAAAATTTTCACGGCACTAGGTCTAGAATTTTGTCTTTATGAGGTAGGTTTACTATAACTTGCGAAATGTACGTAGAATACACCTCTATTCAGTACTATTTCTATTTTTCAGGGATATAGCGTGAAACGTATGTATACATTTGATTTTAGTTAATATATTACAAGCTTTTATTAACCATACTATCGTTAAGATCAACTCTTGCAACTGAAAAATTAAACTAGTTACCACCAACCAGTTAAGCTAAAATTTGTACACGCGTTTGTATCTGATGATCTATATGTTTTACAACTAAGAAACTGTGGACTTGCTAAGGTACTGCTGACGTATAACGAAATACATTTTTCGAAAATTAGTATCTATGACTGTATCTAATCACGAAAAATTGTGTATATACTCGTATACGTATTAGAGTAGCCATACATACATACATACATACATAGTACATAGCAATGTAGAATGGACCTATAATGTGGGGTAACAGCACTGACTTCAATAGAGCATTTGTTGCTCAAAAAAGTGCATACGAGCAATAATAGGCCTTCAGCCGGACGAATCATGTTAACCAATATTAAAAAAGCTTAGTTTTTTACCTTTACCGTCTCTATACATTTACGAAATATATATGTTTGTATAGAAGAACAAAGAGTCGATTAAAACAGCAGATGATGTACATTCTCGGCATACACGAGATCCTTTTAAATTAGTCTTAAGTGACACACCAAGACTAACCAAGTACAACAAAAGCTCCTTTAGATGTGTGTGCGTATCTATAATAAACTATTAAAGCACTTTAAGCAGCTATACTTCGGATTTTTTAAGAAAAGGTTGTACACTTGGCTAAATGAATCCAACTTTTACGATATAATAGTTTTTGGGTAAAAATTCTAATGGTTCTGTAACAATAATTAAATTATTGCATGCTATAATCTAGCATAACATATGTACTATACCACCTATGTCCTATTATAACACCACAAAATACCATGCTTTATGCAAATAAATTATTATAATTATTATTTTCATTATAATTTACACTATGTTGTATCTGATTCACAAATATAGATAAAATGCTAATGACCAAAGCTAGCAGAATATACAGCATATCGTAATGTTTAAAGTTAATCTGTGCAAACAGCGTCATATGTCTCCTAAAATATTACGTTGCTTATCTGTCACGGTTGGAAATTACATCGTTGAAGAAGCACCCTCGCGGCAAGCTGAACGAAGGACGCACGAGCAGCTCAGAGCCCGAATCTTAATTTTCTTGAATAAAATCCAAACATATTTGCAGTAGCTAGATGCGGCAACAGGCTGCAATATACTGATGAAGGATTATGCCAAATTGGAACGGTCGGGTATCTCTCACCGCCGCTAGTAATATTTATTTTGCTGCCGTATACTTTTACCGCTGTGTTGTGGATATTTATTTTCAGTTATAGGGATTTGAGAGGAAAACAAACGCCCACACCAAATATTTTTTATTAAAGCGTGTTTGAAGGGGTATATTTTTCGTAAGGTCTGATATAAATTGCATTAAAACTAAAGCTCTCGTAGTGAAAGAATGTTTTCTAATATTCGCTATTAGAAAACATTATTTAGTTGAGCAAATGAAATATTTTATGCTCAAATAATAATATAATATATAAATATTAATACAAAGTAATTCTTACATCAATGATATGAAATTATATCAGCTACCTAAAAAGTGATTAGTACCAACAATAGATATTTGTAGTCCTTGTGAGCTTCTTGTATACATATACATACATATGTTCTCAAGGCTGTACTCTTACCTTAACCTAGCAATTAACGTAACTATAAACTCAGTAACTTCAGTAAACTACCTAACCTCTCAAATTCATCTTCAATAAGTGTTTCCTTTGTGACATGAACAAATAATTATTGAATAAGTCTGACTGACCCGCAAAATGTTTGAGAAAAATACGAGTAAGGAAATCGGTAATTAATAATTATTTAAAGCATACATCATGTCCGTTAGAACCGAGCAATTTATTTTCTGACACTTGATTGGTTAGGGGAGCGACGGTAGCTACATTTTTTCGGCTCCCAGTGGGAATTCGTTGGCAACACGACGCGAAACTTACTTGAGAGGTCAAAAGTATAATTAGTTTCTGCAACATATTAATTAAATGAAGTTAATACTTTATTTATTCAATTACCTATTTAGTCGGTACAGAATATAAAGAAATTTAGTAAGACTTAAATATTTAATAAGCAAAGACGAAGATATCGAAGCTTAAGTTTTTTGGTGCTAACCTAGATTCTACGCAGATGTGTCTGGTCTAGCTAAAAAGTTGGAAACGCTAGCTGCGATTTGTTGAGCGAGATAATAGGGTCATGACCTTGCCTCGTAAATCCGAAGCTACAGAGTTACATATAAAAATGTTTATTAACAGTCTACCTTTAACCTTACCTTGAACGTTAACAACACTGGTCCTACTATTTCTTATATTATAGTCTTAAACACACAAATTAGAAAAATGTGATATACAGAATAAAACTATGTGTGGACCACTGTCACTAAATTTACAAATTATTATTTAGTATCTGTTTTTAATGAAGATACAGCTACATAGCGGTAGTTATATACATACATACATATATAAATTCACGCCTGTTTCCCAGAGGGGTAGGCAGAGACTACGGATTTCCATTTGCTACGATCCTGACACACTTCTCTGGCTTCATTCACTTTCATAACATTCCTCATACACGCTCGCCGGTTTAAGGTGTTCTTAACCTGGCCTTTATCCAGAACGTCTCCGATCTTATATATTCTGTATATCTTATATATCGGTAGTTATATATACGTATATAATATTTCCCTAGAAAAAGGATTGAGTTATACACGTGTTTGTGTTGTTCTTCATGCTAGCCAAATGCTGACAGTATGCATTTGGCTACACAACTTTTAGAAATGACGAGATAAAATCTGTATCGCTCTACGCTTAATGAGAGCTGACGAAATCCTTTTGATGTTACTTTGTATCTTTTTTTATACAAACTACATGAAATATAGATTGTAATCTATCGCAAGCATGCTAACTATGCTTCGAAATGGTACTAGCGTGACTATGCCATATTTATATGGTTTCTCTATATACCTATATTATATTTAATACTCATTACTTACTTAATAAGCAAATATATTATTCGAAGATGCCTTTAAATTCAAACCTCTCCTTCTACGGCCATGATCTAAGATGCCGTTCGTCGATTACACGACATTTTAATCTTTCTATGATAATTAATACCACTACTGTTATACGAAATGATATTTGCTGACTTTAGTATTGAGCTAGTTAGATAACTACAATATAATGGCGACGGTTAAAAGCAAGTTACAATTTACGTAAGATGCAAATGTTAAGATGAATGTGCGGTGTAACAAGAATGAGCAAAATAAGACATTCGGGAGAGTAAGTTGGCGCCAAATTGAAAGCTCACAACGCAATCGTTTGTCATGTTATGCTGCAAGTAAATTGATGAGTATGAATATACGATTTTCAGTGCCGATAGAAACATGAGGAAATATGTGTGGATTGTATGAAAATAACATAGCTGAATAGAAAGAACGTAAATACTAAAATTCAATAAAGAAATGAACATAGTTTGTTTGATTGAAAACGGACAATTATGTAGTTATTAAGCAATAATTTAACAATTGATGGGTGACATTACCTCGTCGGTGCAGTGGGAGTAAACTGCTAGGCATGACGTATCGGATTTGATTCTCGGGTTGTGAAAGCTTTAAATGTGTAGCCAGTGCTACCGTTCTAGACCCTGTTATTTTAAACGGTGTCCGGTAGACAACAATAGTCTCGTCTCCTATTACGTTGGGCTTAGAGGAGTAGGAGTAGGGCTTAAAGTCATACCTGCCAAAATATAGGTGTAATATACTAGATATGGATATACATAGGTTATGTATTTATTTTGATATTTGACCTTAGAAAAAGCTTATACATATATATATTTAAAAAACGAACTCTACAAATATAATAAACTATTTAATTACAAATACTGAAATTACAATATACATACATTACTAAAAATAACATTTCTAATAGCATAAACATATTGAGAATCACAACAGGCACATAAAAAAGCAGAAGTGCTACAAAACAGCATTCCACTATTAGGGGAGTGTAAATGAAATCACAAAGTACCTAGGATATAATTCATTTTACTGGCAAAGTTGAGGTGTTGCAAAAACATATTCACACAAACTACTGCTTTAGTCAGTTTGGTGCTATTTCAGAGAGAAAACCGTACCTAATTTGTCGTCCAATTTTGCGGTGTAAATATGTTATAGTATACTTCTACAGTGAAATTGCTGATGTCCTTCTGTGTACTACACAGCGTGTAACTATCCAATGTGGTCATATTTTACTCATAAAAATCCGGAATTCAGACACAAAGAAAAAGCATTGTATCTAGGAACCGAGGTCTTAGTGCGGGCTAAGAAATATTTTATTTATTAATTATTCATTTTATTTTTAAAATAGTTTTGCAATTATAATAAATAATTTTAGTACAAGTATTACCTCTTAAAAAAATATTATTAATAGTTCCTGTTGATTTATTCTAGTTTTTGTTTTTATGGAGAAGCTCCCATTTAATTTTGAAATATTGTCTTTGCCATAGACCATATTAATTTTAGTAAATTTGGCATAATATATGATATTATTGGAGCTTATTCCATGTTAATCATATATAGCTATAGCATAAACAGAACTGATTGGCTTCGAATTTTATTATAACTTAAGATACTTACTTAGATACCGCAAGTTAGCATACGGTTTAGCAGAACTATATTACACCATTTTTGTTTTAAGGTATTTGCAACATCCACTTATTAACTAAAGCCTATATTAGTACCAGGCACGATTTCTATCTAGTGCTTTATAGCAACAGGGCTTAGGTTATTCAGAACACAATTCAGAAACAGACCGAACCAACACATAAAATAATTAACATAAAAGAGTAGGAAACAAAAGTTAAACATTCTTTTTTTCATTAAAACTAACCGAAGCAATAAATGTTCTTTACCCGAAACTGTCCGAAAGGTCTCAAACAACTTTAGATCGTAAAAAAATCCGTGACCGTGTTTACTACTTATTTGTACTTTGTTGCTTATATTCGAAATATGAATACACGGTCCACTCGTTTTGTGTACACATAAGATACCATACAGGTCTAAGGCTTACCTAATACTAAGCGGGCCTCGTAATCCATTTATACTCATAAAAATGTAAACGTATTTTAAATATTCGGAAACAATTACCATTATTTTTATTTTTAACTGTAACGTGGATAGATTAGCTAAAAATTATAAACTATTAAAATATTCGACATCAAAAATTATTGTAACTAGCTTGTTTCGTCCCGCTGCCGGGCGAGAATCTTCCTTCCCTCATTCCACTTTTCCCAATTGGTATCTTATCCTTCATACCATCTATTTGTAGATCTGCCGCGCTGCCTATTGTTAATGGCATATTGCACTTTTAAGCCAATACCAAAATTGTATACCCATATAATATAATAAATAATATTCTATAACATACACACAATACCATCTAGCCCAAACTAAGCAAAGCTTGTACTGTGGGTACTAGACAATGGATAAACATATACCTATATATGTACATATAATATTTTTTTGTAAATACCCACCTGTTATACATAGAAATACCCAGACCAAGACAAACATCCATGTCCATGCACTCAAATGTTTGACTTGTGCGGGAATGTTATAGGCGTGGTAGTCGGTTACACTAACCACTACGCCATCGAAGCCGATATTTTTCATATGCTTGAATGTTATGACAAAACATTTATGTTGGTATTAAGTTCAATGTTTTAAGAGTACATATGATTCCTTTAAATATAAATTTGCTGCCATTCTAGTCGCTTTATTAAGCAAGTTTATCATTAAACTACAATTAATAGATATAGCTAGATTTAATTAATAAGGAATTTGTATCAAAATTCCTCAGGGTTATTTGAAAATTTGCCATCGTAATAACTTTATGAACGCTACAAGAGAAATATCACGTAGTCTTTGTATTTTATGTAGGTATAATATTCAGTTTACAAACGTAGCAAGCTACGAGCATCTTTTGTGATAGAGCTTGTAGCGGTCGCAGGGCGCCTTACTTGTTACTGTTGACTACGTTCAAAAGCGCTACATCCGATTAATGAACATTCGCATCTTGCTGTCCATCAAAGTCAAAATGAATAAAAGGAAGCAGGGCACGGGCATATTTGGTAAAATTGCTTTTTATTGACAATGCATGAATCAGCAACTAACATCCATCTGTGCCTAGAGGAAGTTTAGAGCCATGCGTCAAAGTGGCATTCGAAGTATTTTCATATTATTTTCTATTAATTAACTGACTTGATAAATCTGAACTTATCAGTGTTTAATATGTCATTTACCTATTGATTTATTAAGGAAATTGTCTCGAAGAAAGTATTATAATATATGTAATGTATTCCTACTTAATAAACATAGTTTTCTGTTCCAAAAATATATATCATATTTTTGAAAAAGAAATTTAATTCTTTCAAAGCTTTTTCAATCTTTCTCATTCGTGGATATATTAAAGTTATTGCCATAATTTGTATTACAAGATTATGCACACGTTTATCCCTACCGTCTTTAACACTGTATAGTATATATATACATAGTAGTTTATCGGTTTATTAGAACAGATTTAGATGTAGCGTAGCTTAAATTTTAAGTTGAACCCCAAACTCCCAAGCTATGAGAACTCATTCTGTAGTTTTTGCAGCTGCAGCGAACAAACAACAACGAACTAACAAACATATATAAAAACAAAACTTTGGATTCAGGAAACCTTAATTAGTTTCTTTCGCAATAGTAACGAATATTTAAACAGAGGCAAACCAAGAAAATGTCATCGCTATGTTTAACACACCTTTGTTAAATGAATGGAACCTGTTGCCATCTCACGAGTAAAGTGCTAGTCTCTGTGCTGCCTTAGATTTTGCCTATAATATTTCGACAGAAAATTCTAAATCGACCTCAGGACAATAGTCAGTCGCATACACTACTTTTGTGCCAATAAGACAGTGAGCGAAATAATAAAATATGAATAATCTCTGATGTAATCTGTAGATACCTCTATAAGTGATTTATCCAGAAGTCGAATCACTATCTTATTATCATTAATAAGTCAATGAAAAGACCAGAAGATTAAGGCTTATCTAGGAAGATAACATAATATGATACACATATAGGTACTAGCGGACTCGACGGACGGCAAAAAAAAACTTAGAGCATTTGCAGCGCCACCTGGCAAGTGTCGTATCCTACCGATTGTGAATCTAAACCATCGAGAGATCCCCTTAAACACTGATAAAAGATATTATAAAAATCGGTCTAGCCGTCTAGTAGGAGCTAAGTAACATACATATGTACGTACAAAATAATTATATGTATGATCAAGATGTTATTTCAATTATATTTGAATATTAGTAAATTGTTAACTTATATTGTAAGTTAAAAAACAATTGATGGCAATAATTTATCATTTCAGTCAACCTATTCTAATTTCATATAATTTTAACCCATTTAGTAGTTATGCCACAGATATTCTAATAGTTCTGTAATTTCAGGTCTATGCAAATTATTGTAAGCTTGCTAATTTTTTTTTTTAAATTGAGCAGGCATCGAGAAATAATTAATTAATGTTTAATAAGTTATAATATGAAAGCAAAAACATCCGGGCACGCCACGATCGTGGCGGTAAGTCCCGTGTTTGAGGAGTGGCTGGAGAGGCGGCATGGCGCCCTCACCTTCCGGCTGACACAGGTTCTGACTGGCCATGGATGTTTTGGCCGGCTCCTGTGTCGTATACGCCGGCAAGAGACGCCCGGTTGTCACCACTGCGGCGACTGCCGCGACGTTATTGAGGACACGGCGCTGCACACTTTGGCGGTTTGCCCCGCCTGGGCATCGCAGCGTCGTGATTTGATCGCGGCAGTCGGATCGGTTGCCCTCTCGCTCCCGGCCGTAGTTCAGTCTATGGTCCGGAGTGAGAGGTCGTGGAACGCCGTCGCCTCCTTTTGCGAGGAAGTGATTTCCATCAAGGAGGCGGCGGAGCGGGAGAGGAAGCATTTAAACCCTCTCCCCAACCGCAGAGCCGGGCGCCGGAGGGCGCGAGATGACCTCCAGCCACCCTGAGGTTTGACCTGGGGGTGGCGGGCTTTGTGGGCCTGCCCGCCATCCGTTCAGCACCAGGTCCGAGAGGCGGCGTGCGTGTTCCCACCCGCGCCTCTGTGTCGAGTCCGTCTTCCCTCTAGGGGGGAGACAGTAGGGTTTTATTTGAAGTAGTGCCTATTTTGGGTAGGTCTTTCGTGTAGTGGCCTGCCGTTTCATACGGCGGGCCGTAACCTCGGCGGGGTCGCGACCGCATGCGAAAGCGATTCGCGCGGCCCCGTCGGTAGTGGTTGTGTCGAGGAACACCGTGGTAGGTTTAGTCGGTATTCCGGGAGGTACATTATCATTTTTTTTTTTTTAACATCTTTATTTTACCCCGTCGAGTCCGACATAATCCCTCCGCCCGCCCCCGCGGAGGGATATGCGTCATTGCATTCCCACACGTAAAAAAAAAAAAAAAAAAAAAAATGAAAGCAAAAACATATTTAACCTATTTCTACAAATTGTATGAATATAACATTATAAAATAAATAAATATGATTCTCAGAATTGAAATCCATATAATGTTATTTGAGAGGTTTATTATCTCACCTCTCAAACCCCGGACGCCCCATCTAGGGTCGGCAAGTTTGTACCCGTCAAACCCCGCTGACGCTATATGGGGTCAGCAAAAAATAGACGATCGCGCGCTCTAATGTTTTCTTTTATTGTATTGAAGTGTCTGTATTTAAAGTCTTGTGTTATATATCAATGTATTCGGGATGAACTGAGCTTTTCGAATTAACCACTTACCAACTGAATAGTATTTAGATAATTAAAATTAACAGGATTCTAGCGGTCGCCAAGTGGTCGAAATTCGCCCATAATTAATTTAAATTTTAAATTTGATCGTTATTAAGGTTTTATTTTCTATAACTATACCCTTATAATCACATTTCATTTAGCCACCTACTCCACATACATATATATTTAACCATAGTTACGAAGCAATCTACGAAGTCAACCGAACAATACCGAAATACTACGAACGCGATTCGACTGCTTGTGTTAAATACATGGTTGTGTGCGTGTAATACTTTTCATTAATTTAATGTATTTGTAATGCATATTTTATAAAAATATTAGGATTCACCCCTCCTCCTCTATATAAACTTTAACTGTGCTAAATTTCCTATACCTCCAACCGCGCAATTTTCGTAAAAAAGGATTCAAAGTTTTTGCTTCACGTATTAATATAACCAACACGCACTAGGCCAGCATGGTGGACTATGGCCTAAAGCTTGTTACATTAAGAAGAGGCCCGTGCCTAGCAGTGGGACAGCTTAGAAACAGGGCTGGTATTATTATTATTATTTTATTAATTATTGAAATGTTCGCAATTTTACATGATGTAAATTATTATTTTGATTTTGAACTTTAATGAATTCTAGTTACTTATTTACCATATTATATTGAAACAATAGATATATTCTAGAATTTCAAACAGGTATAGTAGTAATATGATAAAGTAATCAAACTTGTCATATTTAACTTCAATATCGAGTACAATGTTAATTAAGTTAATAGGAAATATCTAACGAAATTAATTTTACAATACAGGCAGTATTTTACAAAATTGTATGTTCCTATTTGTATCGTTAATATCAAATTATATATACGACAAAACAAAAAATTATATATAATTTATTCGTGACAGAATGGTTTTGTTTTCAAATAAACTCTTTGTGTTTAATCAGTTTATAAGCCATGGCATAAAATGGCTAGGTATTTGCTATTGGTAAATCTGATTGATTCCTCAACAATATATATAGTTTAGTGGGTTATCAAATTGATATAAAGAGAATAACGTGCTTGGTTATATTGATGCCGTCCTTTGCGTGTTTTTATGATTACTACGCACACACGTGGAACATGCGTTGCAATTGCAGCGATGCATACTTCAAATCACTACGTCGGAACCTAATTACAATCATTTCCGTACAGGTATTTATTTCCAGAAAACTACTAGAGCCAAATCAAATCAACTTTATCTTCCTAAGCAATAGGATATAAGAATTTACAGAGCAAAGTTGATCTATACTATGGGCATTGTAACATATTTATGTAACAATGCCCAAAGTATATGTAGATCAACTTCGCTCTGTCTCTTAGCGTGCAAACACAATATTGTGTGTTATAAAAATACATGCAATTGCAGTTTAATAATTTTAATAATATGCATTAAAATAGAATAATGGAATTTAAATATACTTATGTTTGGACAAAAGCATTGACTAACTAGGTTAATTATTTATAGGAAATGACCTGAATTTTATTATATACCTATATACCTGAATTTTATTATGTTGATTTTAGTTTCGTCTAACCGGAGGAAGCGGTATGCGATTATCGACAAAGAAATCGAGTCATTAATATTTTTAAGTGATACGAATGCTTCGAAATGTTTATAATGATTATGCATTAATCGTTAATATCTGACCTCACTGTTCCGTGATGTTGATTGATTAAGTCATTACCGCCGCCGAATGAGAACAGTGTCAGCGTGATCGATTAATTATTTATCATCACTACTTATCAATGAGTTATCATCAAATTGTATTTCAAATATTCGGATAAGATTCGAATAGTCAGTGACTATGAATAGATAATCATATGAATAAGTAATCATAAAACTTTCGAATATTTAAATACATTAAAAGTGTAAGTTAAATCCTTCTACTTCTAGGTAACAAGCTATATACTTCTCAGCCAAAAGACATCGAGGCCTTTTTCCAAGGTTTTCTACCCAGACCGATCTTAAGCTACCCGCACCCAACCGCTGCTCGCTGTTTACATACACGATCCTAAATAAAAGAGGTAAGAGACTTTATTGATTTTACATCTGACAAAACTGTTTTTTTCTTTTTCTGTCAAAATGACTACACGCCGCCTGATGTTTTGTTTCACTACCTATCAAAACAAATTGTTTTGATAGGTTGTGTAGGAAATACTAGCCACCTAGGCTAGTATTTTATTATTGATTGATTATCATAAATAAAGAATATATAATATATTAATGTATATATAATAGATTTACGTTAAAGAATGTGTCCTTCTCCATTCTTCATTAACGCATGAAAAATATCTAATTGCTACTAATAATAACTAAAATTTTACCATAAAATAGGTAAGTCTGACGTGTCATTTAAACAGCTGCGCTAAATATGACAGAATTTTGTAAGGAGATAATTAATCTACGGCTGTAACAGAAGTTACAAAATATCAAACACAAGTGAAGTCGCAGGTAACTGCTAGTTTACAACAAATTCACATTAATATGTAAGTAATTTTATGATATTTACATCTTAAAACGGATCCATTAATCTTTAAGGTGAGGTATAATACACTACGAAATTTAATCGTAGTAGGAACCTGAAACATTTTAAGGGCTCTTTGGTTACAAGTCACGCACAACTACCAAAATCGAATCCAGCCGCTAGTCATTTTGATAGTCAATATATATCCTTACTTAATATCTTGGATCTTAGCCGAGATCGGGCTATAAACTTAACCGATGGCTATATCCAATTAATTATAGGTATATTATAGCATATATATATATATATATATATATCAAGTAATATGAGCATTTTAGCGGTGGCAGCGATAATGAATACGAGTGCTATGTGTGAGGTCTCGCCTTGGACCAAGTGTTACTGGGTTTTTCCATTATGAATTTCTTGGTACCATGGTCTCTTTAAATGTACTCGGTAGACGGCAATATGCTCGCCTCTTATTATGAGGACCGAGAACATAACCATACACACAGTTGGCAAGATGTGCGATTATTACACCACTGCCTACCTCTTTAGAAATATAGGCACGAGGCAATTTATGTATGTAGTTTCTGTTCCGTGTATGTAATACTTATATTTAAATAATGTGTCATTAGCCAGAATAGGAATATTTGAGTAACGAAGACTATACTAACTGCTTGGGCAGCAAACAAGGAATAGATCTGATATTCTTGTATACACTTGTAACTTTAAGATTGTACTCAAGGATTTATTAACGCAATGATGTTGAAGAAAATGTCGCTGAAGAAAACAACTCATTGCAGGAACACTATCTCGAGGTTATTTACCTGTAATTTTTTAACAATACATTATCACCTGTAATAATTACAGGCAAGTCAGACCAATCCAGGTATAAATGAGGAGACCGCCAAAGCCTTCTTTCAAAAAAATTATCTAACAAAAATATTACTATCTACATAATTATATAATATATTCACAGAAACAGATCGTATTGTGTAACTTATCTGTATTTACGCTGATCAAGATACCGCGCCCAATAAAATAAACAAATAACAAAGGCTAATATGTGAGAGGGTTAACATTGTGGAGCACGTCCTAAATTCGATTACAATCAAAAAGCCTGGCACTTAACTGATATCGTTCGCCACGAGCAAACCAAATCAATAGAACACACGTGTCACCGAAGTTGGGACGTAAATTAGAGAGCGAGCGATTTGGTTGAGACGCGCCAACATTGCCACTGAGACTTACCTAGTTAATGTCCCTCGCACTTTGCGATGAGAAACGACCACGTTAATGGTTTGTTGTGGAACATTCCAACCCAGTACACTGTTTACATTCTTACCAAAGTTGAAAACGTGAAATTAATATGATATCTTGTGTCTAAAGTGTTATGAAGCATCTCGCAAAGTTCTCGACATCCTCCTTTTGTTTTACGTCGACAGAGAGATTTGTTTCATTTTGAAACTGAGTATGCTCGAATAGAATTTTAAAGTTCGTTCAGGCGGAAGCATGGTATATATGTAATATGACAATGTGTAATAAGAACAAATGTTGGTCACGTAAAAGCTTACATCCTGCAAGTAGAATCTTGTGCAAGGACAGGTCTCACCTGTTGTACTTATAGCTAGAGTAATGCTTGTCTGAGAGAGGAACACTGAATCCAATAATGTTTTCTCTTTACAGGGCTTTTCTTGTCGCCGTATAATGATTTATTATTTATTTAGTATTGTTGTACAATTTGAATCTGTCTGTAAGTAATAACGCCGAGTTCGCACAATGTAATAAACAAAAGTTGGATCTTGAAACTCATAAAGAATTGCTGTTGTTTCCCCACACGCCGTCTCCCTCGAGAACTACAACACTCAATTCATAACATACCTTCACGAAATTCGGGTCCAGAATCTTATTCATCCTGTCTTATACGTCATATATTGAAATTCACATCGAATAAATATTGTAATACTCCTTTACCTACATTTGATCTTCTAGCTTGATTATTTTAAAATTCGTTTCATGTTCGAGCAAATAATGATAACAAGTTCAAGAATCGCTATTAAAATGAGATCATTATAATAGATATTTATCATTATAATAATTATTTGTCTGGAGAAAATATTTTGACCAATTAAGTAGGTATATACTTAATTGGTCAAGTCTATTCTTATACCTTATAATTATAATGCACTTAATTCTTTAACTACTAAGACTTTTCTTACAATAAATAAAACATTATTTTCTTATTGATATTGGAAGAAGTGTAAGATATTATACTATTTAATAAACATGTAAGCTGTAGGGGTGATGTTTTTATTGCTCTATACAACCTATCTGTGGTGGTAAGCGATAACCAACACTCTTGGAGATGGTTGTATTCCATTAGCATGGTAGTAGCAACCAGATTTGGATAAACAAGTCACTTGCATTGCAAACGGACAAGCTACAATCAGAAATAGTTAATACAAAGATAACTTCGACTTACTTACTTTTCAATCCTATTTATAGAATACATTATATATCCTCGAAAACCTCAAACCATAAATCGAAGACACAATGGTTTACATTTGAATTAAGTCCTTTCAGGTATATGTAGAGATCGTTAAACACACAAATGAATCCGGAGCAACTTAAGAGCCATTGTCCATCGAACATATTCCGTAGCTTTATTGCAAGTGACTTAATGGATTTTAACCGGCGTCGCACTGCATACAGTATATGAACTGAAATATCCGTACTAAATATAGACGATTGCTTGTTGCAAAAGTCTCGTATCGGTTTTGGGTATTCCAAAGGCATAGTTTAATGGGCTACTAGCGTATGCCCGCAACTTTCACCGCGTGGTCTACATTTCGCCAGAAACGTCGCTTCATCTGAATTCACTGAACGGAATTAGATTAAATGTGGCTTAGATTTTAAGTTGAAGCCAGGAAATTGTAAAATTCGTATCAAAATCTCTACATTCGTTCTTGTGAAATGTTTTTACCGTCTGCCAGGCAGTTTGTTTGTTTCGGTTCACAAACTGATAGACAAAATATTTGTTTTGATTTCGAAGCGCATGAAGTTGACGATCCTAGTTTGAATTCTTCGAATAATCTATTGTGTATTGATAAAATCGCTCTTATTACCTCATCAATAATAAATTTAATTATTGTTATTTACCTGTTTGATCTTTAGATCTCAACTTATTTCTAGTAAAGTCAATCAGTATAGAAATTCAGCTCATAAACATCGTTTAAGATAATAGTTGTAATTATAATTTGTTCAAAGTAATTCAATAAAGGGTAACCGAATTCATTTTAGTCGGTTTGCTCAAACTTTGCACGCTGTTACTTCTACTAACTGTCGAAACTTTAGCTAACAAGGTAAATATTGTTAGTTCAGCACGGCGACAGTTTGATCTCACAAATGATTTTGTGACTAGTTTCAGCAGACTAATCACAGAGCTACACAGTTGTTCTTGTTACGTGTTCACATACGTAGATAAAGAATGATGTGCCCACCTACGTATATGCAAAACGTAACATGCGAAAAAACATTACAGCAATATACATACATAGTTAAACACTACGTCGGAACTCGATATACATTTTATATTAGCAAGTCGTCAACACAAATAAGAACTCAATCCTTCACGCAGAACATGATTGTATATTTATCATTCATCATCCGGAAGTCGTTCTTGACTTGCAAAAGGCCTGAACTCAATAAATACTCTTGCGTGTGCACAAATATTTTATTACTTTTGAAATAAAACATATTGCGACGCTTGAGTCCTTAGGTAAAAGCTAGTGATCTAAGGGAACCGAATCATGACATCTTTGCCGCGCTCACACGCAGTTGAAAAAGTAGTTTTTGATTTAGTGACGAAGTTTGAATACAAAAACAGCACGACTCGACGTTTCGACACCATTTATTTCTCACTTGGTCGCTGGTCTTTTTGTCATCGATAAAGGGGCACTGAAAAAGTTGAACTCATGCATTAGTGTGTTTTCGAACGTGACCAGGAGCGAAATTCGTATACCAAAAAAATGCTTTTTGTCGACTTTTTACAATTTAGTATTAGCGGCTATATTTTTGCGGTTTGAAATAAAACAATCGTGTAAATTTCCACGTAAAACCGGTGACCTATTTTATTAATATTCTGGCGTAGCATATTGAAATTTTGATATTTAGTGTACGTCGGTATAAATATGAAAGTTTTATGATGTAGGTCGTGGTGGTGTGGAGTATAACCGTATTTAGCACGGCTCTTACACATCTCGGGAACGAGATTAGTGCAGCTGTCTGCGCGGTCACGTAGACATCGTGTCGAGTGTCAGCGAGTGGCGGTGCGGCGGCGACGCGGCGCGGTGCGCGGCCTGGCTCGCCTAGTGCTCGGCGCTTATGCCTCTGCACGCGCCACCCCACGCGCGCCTCGACGTCTACATGTCTCCACGCCGCGCGACGCGATTCCGATGTACCGCCAGGCGCCGCGCCACTCAATTCACTTGTCAATAATTTGTCGTCGTCTTACAAACTGGGATGAAGTTTAATCAAGAGGAAAGCATTGTTGTGAAATATAGTTTATGATGTGATACTTTATTACATTGTCTTCCGACCCTTAAATTGTTAAGGTAATCGAAGTCGAACGGTAGTTTAACCGTCTAGTATGTAATACTTACATATTATACATAACACCGTAGGTTTACTTTAACATAGTTTGTATTAAGGTTTTGCGGTAAAACTATATAAATAATTATTTAAAAGCTACGAAAATAGGCAATAAAAATATCAGACTGAGTCACAGCAAATCGTGGCCGGGTTTAGCAAATATTATATCGCACTGTCTCGTTGGGGCCGTGGCATAAGTTTTCGTGTATATTTGCAGCTAATCATAATGACCTGGGATTGATTCCCGAGAAAACTTAATTAATTTTATCTTTAAAAATCTTAGTAGCAGCACAGTCTAGCAAATTGGCTCGCCATTGTAGTGTAGAAAACATGGACGATATATAGGTTTACCACGCCTTACCACCTCCGAAATTGAACTAGTGTTGTCCAGCAGTACGTAAGCCCAAGGGCTTGTACTACCATCTCCAGATAGAATTTATCTATAAGATAAAAGTCTGGCCATCTCTCTTCTTTAACCTAACACGAGTGAGACAGCATGCGATTAATCTTTCGGATATCTTTTACTTGTAAGTGGTAGGACTCGGCCGCTAGTCTCTTTAAATTATCAATATTTATGGTTATTTCAATATAATCCGCTAGATGGCTCTGGTCATAATTATTTTGTTTTTGTATTACTAGCAATTTGTGTAGGTATATATTTTAATATTATCTATTTTATATTAAACTATTTTTTTTTATATTATCTATTTAATCTTTTAATTTTATTCACACTATTTATGCTAAAAATGTTGTTAACTGTTTTGTGAATATCATTCATCATTCTTTACCTAGCTTTTCTGGATACACAAATGTGAGATATAAAAGTTTATAATAATATGTATAGTGTATGTATGCGTAGTGTTATTAAATACCAAAAGCAATATGACCCGAAACCTACAAAATTAATAAGCTAATTGTTTGGCATAGACAATTAGTAGTAATTATAGTTACGTATTCGAAGCTACTCCTCCCTCTACGATATGATAATACTACATCGTTGTTTATGACAACCGGAAACAATCCACAGATAATAAAACCTTTTGTAAATGATCACCCAACTAGAAATTGACCGCCGTAGCGGTCCCTTAACTTCGCCGATCGTTTGATCTACGCAGTTGCCGACTTATCTTAAGCCCTTTTGTTCTTTTGAATATATATGTATAGGTATTTAAAGATCAACAGCACGACTTATGCGATACTAAATATTTAACAAAGGTCATAAATAATATAATGCTCATAGTCATAGTATAAACTAGAACTATAAGGTTATGAACGGTATTATGATTATCATTATTCCATTGCCCGGTACGAAATATGACCCACAATCGATAGGCAACGTACGTGTATATAGAAATCACTATCTTGTGATAGTTGTGATACGGCGCGGCCCACCAGCGGCCAGGCAAAATAGATTTTCAATTATGTGAGACAAACCAGCAATTTTTTTTCATAATATGTCTCTGTTATGAATTATTTCCATTTTCGCGGGTGACTTTTTAAACAACGGACACAAAACCATCCAGACGCGGCACAATCATTAGTGGATTACTAAAATTTTTGTCCGTATGAAATTCAAACCCACAACACTCGGCACAATGGCAGAGGCGACCACTTAGACCACTACGCCATCGTGCAGTCAAATTAAAATAATAGTTACAATCTAAATGTACTTTTGTTTAAAATATGTGAACGACATGTGCTTCGCAGGCCAGAGCAGTGGTGCAATGCGAGCGGCCGGTAGTCGGCCGCGGTCGACATAGTACTTCATTCGAGTTTTGTGGAACTAATGTTGAAGTCTATCGCCACAAACGACCTAACTCCTACGAGTTTTATTTGACATTTATGGAAAACTCCGATACCGTACTATTTGAATACCCATTATAAACTACAGTTACACTCATAAATACAAAATGGTAGTAAAAGTACAAAATCGAATAATAATACTATCATTAAAATTTAACAATGTTGAAAATTGGCGCAATCCGTTATAATAAATGACCGCTCGAGAATTGTCGCAAAATGAGCATCACTATTTTCATCTCAATTTTATTGGCAATTTAACGAAGGGTGGCAATTTACTATTATGGCGTGCACTTGAAATGTTTCTTCCGTACAGCCATGTGTGAGTTTAATCCTTTAAACATTAGCAATTAATTACATTTGCAAGCTATTTACTCCGTGTGCGTGTCCTCTGCTCCGTGTACTAATACAATCATATTAGACGGCTTCATATATTTCAAATTAAGAAGAAGGTATTGTAAAAGAAACTGTAAATACTTAAGTATAAGACTGTATGTACATATTTTACCACAGCTACATTATACTAGCTTTTTCAAAGCAAGTAGAATTTTAATATTGAAGCTCCCAGGTAGATGGGCAAAGTTCTGTTCATCGAAAGATGCGAGTTCTTTGTGTATACCTACTGTCTGTCACGAGAGGAAAAAGAGGAAAAGTTGACGTCCAATCTGCTGCTTACTTTCAGAAATGAGAACGTCGTCGGCCTAAAGACGCACGTAAAACTTTCTACCTAGGCGTTTGTCGAGTATTTTTCGTTAGCACTAGAACGAATATTTAATACTTATCTGAAATTCAAATCAAAAGCGCTGATGTTATTAAGTTTACCTTCAAACTTAAATACAGGTTGAGTGAGATTTGACCCCACAATATTCACTTAGGCGACGTGTAAAGTGCGTCTTTTTGAATTTACGAGCGCAGTTTCAGCTGTGATATAAAATGTCTTTATGTGTTAGTTCATAGCGTCGCAACGACCACAGACAATTCGCAACCTTTATGTCACATTTTGAAGTGGCGCTTTAGTTCATATCCGATCAACTATTTTCGAGCATCTACTATAATTTTATTGAATTCTGTCATAAAATAACGTAATAGAGGTCTATCAAAGAAGGTGCTGAACAATTCACGATTATTTTAGACTAGAGTTTGCTCATAGATTCGCTCGCGTGAATGTACATAGGTTAGGTTAGATTAGTAACAGTGCTTTTTCTAGATGAAAGGTACCCCATGTCCTTTTCTGTTCCCCTGACAACGTGTATGCCAAATTTCGTGATGGTCGGTCAAGAAGTTAAGGCGTGAAACGTAACAAACAAACAAACAATGTTGTTATGTTCTGCTTTAACCGCAAAAGAACGCATATCGAGAGAAAATCTAATCATAATTGTGTTAATCCAAGATATTACATATCGGTGTGTCAAGATTCACGTAAATTCGATCAATGGTTTATGTGTGATTGAGTAACAAACATCCAAACATCTTTGCAACATTTCTCATTTTACCTAACTCGCCGTTTAATTACGTTTTTATTAAAGTAGTTCATAGTAAAAGAAATAGTACCTCTTCAAAATTCAAGCTATTTTTATATCAAACTGGCTGTCCCGCAGGTTTTACCCACATTTATAATTACTAATCGGCTCGCATCGTGACGTTATACAGCCTAGTAGATTTTGCCCGTGGTTCGCTCATGTATGTATGTGTATGTGGTAGAATATTATATTATATATTATATATAATTGTAGGTTAGGTTAATAACGGTACTTTTGTCTTGATGGATTGAATGGTACCTTATATTCTTTTCTGTACTCCTGACAACGTGTACCTATGCGAAATTTCATGATGGTCGGTCGAGTAGTTAAGGGGTGAAAGCGTAATGCAATTATAATGACAGTTAGGTATTCGTAAAATAATTGATTTTAAAGGCGCACCACTGCATGTAAAACCGAGGACATATTATAATAGTCAATTTCTATTGTTTTAAATAAGCATGTCTGTTATAGAGAATCAATAATGTTAAAGAGTGTGACCGTAGATTTTACCTTAGAATCTCTTAATTAATGTGTGAAAAATTTTGACGTAGCGGCTTATCTAGGTAATCTATAATTACAATCTTATTATATACAGTGTCGTCTGTATACCTCTGAAAGGGTAGATAGAGGTTCAAGGTATATTAGGCTAGGTTCAATAGAGAAGATGGTTGGAATGTACCACCAGCTTGGGATCCAGTAATTCAAATAGTCAAACTCAAGAAGAACCAACCCACAGCTAGACTTCATGATACTTTGAGCTCATTCTGCGTAAATAGAAACACGAATGATTAAATTATGTTCGGGTACTTTGAAATAACTAACTACACTGGAACATTGGGACAACAACCATCTTAGTCTCCTCGCGACCATGGCTGCTGAAAAGCAACCTAAACGTCGGGGAAAGTGTAAAATTAAATCTAAATAGTTGTATAATTTAAATAGCTTAAATTGAAGTAAACAGTAACTAGTAAAAGTGTTTGACAATAGTAGTTTAAAGTTTCAAAATTATGTTATAATAGTGTTTTATAAAAAAATTACAACGCGATAAAATCCGTATAAAGTTTGTTTAATTTCAATGTATAACATTCGCGTAAACATTAGACAATATTAGGCTAGGTTTATTTTTAGGACCGACGTAACAGGAGGCGAGCCTATTGCAGTCCACTGGACGCATATCTAAAGCCCGTGCTACTATCGAGAATTGCCTATTAGAAAAATACTCCAACATTTTGCTGACCCCAGGCATCGAACCTGGGGCCTTACGATTGCATGCAACTTCACGGACACAACGAAGCTTAAAAGTAATAAAAATTAAAATATGTCTCTTAAATATCATAATTAGATAGCTTCATTAATATACATGAATGATAAACTCATAAGGATGTGCGTTGAATTGTTCATTGCTCGGTTTGTCTGGAAACTTTGGAGCGGAGAAAGACATCCCAACAAATTTAGGATTATTTGACTGTACGACAATGGGTATTGTCTATCTTTAAATGGGTTGGGCTCGAGTCTGGGACAATGGGCTCATTTATTCCTTCCCTTAGGCGTAGACATAAACTACGGCTATAGGATTAACGGGTTGAACACAACGAAATAATTACTTTTCGTAGACTGCAATAAGTAGTCATTTATTTTATACCGACCAAGTACAAAGAACAGATAACTGTTATGTTATTTCAATTTAGGTAGCTTACTCTTTTCTGAATATATTTCAACAAATATATTTTGTTACGCTTGTACGACTAGAAAGGTAGAACTTCTCAATTGGTCTGTATATTTGTATATGTGTGTAATTTATTATATGAGACATGTTCGGGCATAAGATCTACAGATAAAATGGTTCAGGTAATTGTTATTTTATTTGAAACATTATAATTTTAACTTATTTTAGTTCTGAATAGATTTGACTTTTTCGTTTACATAATTTGTATTTCGAATATACCTTAAGGAAGTCCTCAACGACAAACAGTACATAAAACTAGGTACTGTAATTATTTAATTTAGCTAATATTGTAACTTAGCTTTTTACGTTACAATACAATTAGATGATGATAGACTTTATAGCTTCTGTTTCTTGTAAATTTACAGCTATTGAAGTAAAAATACCTGTGGCGTAGAAGGTTTTACTAACATTCAAATAACCGACATAAGAAACCTGTGTGTTCTACGACTCTTACTAGAAACAATTTTTCGTGGATCACACATTTTTTAATCGGTATGGGGATAGAACCCATAACACTCTGCGCAGCATAATAACAGCAAATTAGGACATTACGCTATCGATGTAACCACGGAGTTTTAATTATCTTAAAAGAATATTTTTTTAAAGGCGACTTTTGCCATAAAAATAACTAAGTATATTCTAAGTCCATTGACTTAAAAAAAGGCCCCCGTGCCCACGTGTCACGAGGGTCTTTACAAATATTTTAACAATGGGTACACAAAAAACTCAGATTCGCCAAACTAATTGTGGTTCACACGACCTTTTTGTGCCGTGTGGAGAAATGAACCCACAATACTGCACCTACAATAAACCATTGCGCTACCCGTGCATTAAAAAGTATGTTATATTTAAATATACTCATAACACCTTTAAATACATATGCTAATTTAAATCTTAAATCAAGAAAATGACTGTAGGTATCCTTAGTATTAATAATTATTGGATAGCAAGAAAGATTTCCCATGCTGAGAGTCTGCGAGGCACAGAAGTAAACGTTCCGTTATTCTTATTCAACGCTGTCGCACCACGTGAAATGAGAATCAGTTGACAAAGTTTTATTTCGTTTTCTATCATCCTTGCCGATTGAATATTAATAAAATATGTATTATTCGTAAAATTAAAGTTAGTTTCTTGACAACAAATGTATTTTGATGGTTATTTTATACCTTAAGCATTACGTACCTAAATAACAGCCCTTAGCCGTAGTATGTGATTCATCATGAAGATCAAGATTGTCATCAAGCCACTCCGAAGCTTATATGATGGACATAAACAAAGCAAATGTCGAAGTAAACGGGCGACTGATACATATCTTCAATAGGAACTCATAAAACGCACCTCTTCACCGGAACCCTCGGTGAATTCCTTCCATCATTTCGAGAAACCCTTGTCACTTCCATTACGTTTGCCAGCGCGGGTGCTCGTTCTGATCCGTCCGTCCTTCATTTACTAGAGTTATGGCCTTCTCATATTTCCTAAGTGGCGTGTTCTTTAGTCTTGACGAATTTGGAGTTTCGCCTAGATCGTACATCATTCTCTGCTGGTCTTACTAACAATTTAAACGCTTAAACCGCTAAGAGCGCCGACTAGGTATGGCTTTTCTACATGAATTAATCATGGAGACATCGCGAACTGCTGCCATTCGCTCTTATGAGTCTGAGGTGGTAAATATTAGATCACGTTAAACTCTTCAAGTTAATGTTTCTAACTAGCGACCCACTTCCCGCTTTATTCGCAAGATAAAGATAGAATTTTACGGCATTTTTACTCATCCCTTATTGACATTTAACTTTGTCGATTGTGAGAAAAGTATTAAATTTTCTTATATAAGCTTAATAGATTAAACTGTGGAGGTATATACGATCTATCGTAAAACATCCAGCAGCGACGTAAACTACTTACATAATGATCGATAATGTTGATTTGCAGACAAATAAAATATCTTAAGAAAACGGGTATGTTTCACATCATATACCGACTGTCCCTACATAACACTAGCAAAATAGAGGTGTTATTAGCCACTCGAGCGACGGAGGGGCGTTCACAAAAGCAGAAAGTAGTAAGTTTACCCTCCACTCATACCAGTGAACACGCAAAGACAATAATTTATTGTGAGTCACAGTGAGTACAGGCACTAAGCCTCGCCAGATTAAGTGACTTAGGTCAAACCACATGCGAATTTAACCATAAAGATCCCTGTGCTGCGGTACAATCGCATTTATCACAACATCTAAATATGAGAGAGCTCTATATTTACCATTTTACTCTTTAAAATACACTTAAAATAAATAACGTGCGGTTAATGTTAAGCGGGTTTGCTCTGTGTTTACAGTAATAACTATCTCTCGATTGTAAATGTGGACGAAATTTCCATTTCAACCGTATTTGTTTTTATTTAACGTTATTTAAAATGTAAACAGACTTTACAGGCGAGTGAAGAGATAACGAAAATGTTGCACGGAGTTATTGTTATAATAAATGTTGCAATTCTTGAATCGTCTCTTCTTCTTTCTCATTGTTCTTTTTAATGATTATACCGCGACTCCGTCCGCATGGACTTCAGTTCACCCGTAACGCCAATACCCTGTCAAGTCTTGAAATGTCAGACATAATTAAAAACCTGTTATGGCTGGCCGCTGGCATGCCGCTGCCACTCAATGGCTGGTACTACTGCGTTTACTCGAACTGGAGTTATACAGCATAGTCACAACCATGTTTAATCAAATACCGTTGAATTAAATGAAACGGGGTTTTGATTTAAATTGACCCTCGAGTTATAATTAAACCGGAATAATTAATTGCCAATGGCTATATATATCAATTACATAATTAACTGTATCTTTATCAGGAATTATAAATTAATCTTGGGCGCGGTTAGTCTCTCGTAAATGACTGCTTAGCAGTAAGTCAGAGCTCTTTGTGTTTCGAGGGTCAGAGAAAAGTAATAATAACTTAACAAGTCAGTGACACGGATTGAATACAAAGTATTTTTAGATGATTAATACCAAAGTGACGATATCACAAATATATTAATATAAATAATGTTACGTTTATCCATGCATTTTAAAGGTTTAGTATTCTTTATTCAATCACACCCGCACTCTCGGACACATGTAATTTGGTCAGGCGGAATCTTACACCACAGAAAGAACATCAGAAAACTTGAAAAAAATCCTAAGTATCAATCTTAAACTAAATGAATTTCTTAAAACACAACATAGTATAAAATCGTAATGCTTCGATAGGCTTTGATCTATACCTTCATTTATTAACAATCGAACACAAATCACACGCATGTAATGATCCTGTTACATGCACAAATGAGAAACAATAATGCAATGAAATCCTCTGTAATATGAATTACGAACTCAATTTCGTCAGGCAGGTAATCGTCAGGGAAACAATAGTAGTGGATGTATTGATTCGAAGTACAATTCGAGACTGTACGATTCGAAATGTGGCTGTACGAAATGAAACTTACGAACAATTCACTTTATTGTTGGCTGACGAGGGTCTACATTGCGTGAAACAATTTGCCGTGTGAGTTAATTTAGAAGATGTTACACTTGTTAAAGAATTACACAGTAAATTACATCAACGTAATTATTATTCTTTGATATCTTGTTCAAATAATTAAAGCGAAATATAATATTAAAATATTAACGATGAGATTACATAATAAATCTGTATTGCGAGTAGTAGACGAAATTTGCTTGTATCTTTATACAAAACTCGCAAATCGTCTGATCGACGCTTCGCGCAATGAGAGGACTAATCATTTCTTGACCCAAAACATGAACATTAACATACAAACTAACAATGCTACCAACCTTCTGGGCTTGCCAGTCGATAATAATGTTGACGAATTTTACAACGCCTAAACACCTCATGTAAATAATACTGTTATTATTTACCTCTTTTTTATAAATATGTAAAATGTTTTAACCCTATTATTAGTATTCTAACTAATATTTTAAATGCAAATATAAGTTTGTTTGTTTGTTACGCTTTCACGCTTTAACTACTTGACCGATCGTCATGACAGTTTGCATACACGTTGTCAGGGGTACAGAAAAGGACTTAAGATACCTTTCATCCAGAAAAAAGTACTGTTCTCGAGGGAAATTTTATTGACACAATCTCTCACATTAACAAGCGAAGCCGCGGGCAAAATCAGGTAGTTTATTAATAATGTTGAAACATATTAATTAAATATGTAATAAAAATATCTTCTATCTATACTTTCACAATTAGAAACATTACAAGACAGTTCAAATTAGTGTGAAACAACATTAGGTATACGCGAAAATAGAAAATAAATATTATTAGTTTTAAAGATATTTATTCTCATATAAGACTTAAATCACTTCTATGAGAACATACTTTATCAAATATAATAATGTGAAACGTTCTTCGGCACAAAATAACAAAAGATTGAACAGCTTAAACTTAGTAGAAAATATATACACATACTGTACCTTTCAATATAAAAGCCCGTGCAACCAAATTTATTTAAAGGCAACTAACAAAGCATTTACTAAAACATTGTGATGAAACATATAAACAGAAAATACATACATACAATACAACATAAAGACATCATATTTATCTTAGGGGGTATTTATAATAATAATTATTATTTATCTATTTAAAGATAACAGCGATCCACTTGTTAGTACGTCTTAAAACTAGGGTTAGTAATATACATCTGGTTGACACATCAATACTCCGACAAAATGCCTTAATAATGATGCGTCATATTTACATGACAATGTTTACAGAATGTTGTTGCTACCTCTAATTCTGCTCAACAAGGATACAGTCTTGTTCCTTATTATGGCATAAAAGTCATTAGTTCGCGCCTCAGCGAACATACCACACACGTTGCAGTAACGGGACAGCCTCAACAACACTCTGAAACTATTATTATACTGCACCCTTATTGCACCTAAAGTCCTACGCGAACAGTTGACCCACAGAACACCCGTGTAGAACAATTGGCAGTATGATTTAAAAAGCATGATTCCTCATTACTACAACGAGTAAATCTATGAGCCAACATGTTACTTCGGGCAGCGAGCGTCCTTCGTTCTCTTTCAATGTCCACATGATCCCTGAGATCCTCGGTGACAGAGTGCCCTCAGTATTTATATAGGTACACCTTTTTAAGGGGCCTTCCCTTTTAAGAGATATGATGGGATCATATCCTATGTCCTTTCCGGGGACCCCAAAGACCATGTATTCAGTTTTCTTAACATTGTATGTTAAACCATGGCTAGCCGCATACTTACTACAGATGTTTAGCATCTCTTTGATTGAGCCAGCCGTGGGACCACAATATTACGGGCGCGCCACGATCGTGGCGGTAAGTCCCGTTTTTGAGGAGTAGCTGGGAGGCGACATGGCGCCCTCACCTTCCGGCTGACACAGGCAATGACTGGCCACACTTACTATGGCCAGTTCCTGTGTCGCATAGGCCGGCAGGAGACTGGCGACTGCCGCGACGTTGTTAAGGACACGGTGCTGCACACTTTGGCGGATTGCCCCGCCTGTGCATAGCAGCGCCGTAAGTTGATCGCGGCAGTCGGTATGGTTGCCCTCTCGCTCCCGGCTGTGGTACAGTCTATGGTCCGGAGTGAGAGGTCGTAGAATGCCGACGCCTCCTTCTGTAAGGAAGTAATTTATATCAAGCAGGCGGCGGAGCGAGAGAGGGAGCACTTAAAGCCTCTCTCCAATTGCAGAACCGGCCGCGTGAGGGCGCGAGATGACCTTCAGCCACCCTGAGGCGTAACCTGGGGGTGGTGGGCTTCGTGGGCCTGCCCGTCACTCGAATAGCACCAGGTCTGAGAGGCGGCGTGCGTGTTCCCACGTGCACCTCTGTGTCGTGTGTCCGACCCCGCAAGGGTACGGTAAGGTTAAAATTTAGAACCGACCACAGGGTAGGTCTATTCGTGTAGTGGCCTGTCGTTTAATATTATAATAATTAAGATTGGAATATTTTTTAATAGTACTACAATTAAATGATACAATTTGAAATATATTCGTTCTCGGTATTGACATGATCTTATTCTTGTTACTCTCATGGTAGTTAACAATGCAAGGAAGTGTGGTTCAGAATGTCCTTCGCTACACTTCCGTAAAAAATAACCATCTTATAGCGCCTTATTTAGTTTTAATTATGTAATATGTTTTTATACTACTAAGCAAGTAAATGATCGCATGACTCGCTTTGTGGTATGCCTTTATCGTAGCCTAAGCTCACTTGTAATACTACTCGCTACACAAGCAACAAGCACACAACACAAGCAGGGGACATAAACCTCACTAGTTGGCTTGCAGCGTCATCCTTAAGCAGGTTTAGATTTGTTTGTTTGAGTTCCTACTAGAAAGTAGGATCTCACCGCAAGAATACCTACAAATGATTCTTTGAATGCGATCTACTGTATAAGAAAGGCACTTGCCTAATTGAACTTCAGGTGTGAGCGGCATCCAATATAAAATTATAGAGAGTATTCTGCTTTGCTCTACTTTATTTTTTAAAGACCACGCCCGCACTAGTTATAAATCTTGTATCGTGCGAGACTTCACAAACTTTCAAATAATGGACACAAGGCACACCCAGACACGGAACAACTATTTATATTCACACTTTTTCTTGACCCGTGTGGTGATCGAATCCACAACGCTCGTTGTAATGGCAATGACAAAGTAACCACTTCAACTACTACGCTATCAATCAATCATACTAATATTAACACCTTTTTATTCACACGGATGTTTGGTAATGAATAACATAAATACTACCGTAATTTATAATAAACTTAAACTAGGGCTTATGCAAATAACTCGCAAAATCCGATCGTTAATAAATAACAACCGAATGAAAAGTTATATCAGGACCACATTTCGTACATAAATTACGATTTCTCGCTAAAGTTCTACGTGCACGAAACTCGAAGCAAATCTATAATATATAGGTACGGACCACTTGTACATACGTAACTCGTCAATACGTATTCATGCTGGCCCTCTATGGTGTCCTACCTCACTAAAATACAATGGCTCTGTCGCAAAAGTACTATAGATAACCAAATTATTCGATGAATAGCAAACCAACGACTTTATTTGCTACGTCAAGTCTCTTCGTTCTAAGCTCACGCAGAAAATACACACATGAATGTTGTCTTATCTGGCGTATTGTATCAAATAAGTTTCGCTACCCATTTTAAAGCAACATAAGTTACTTATTTGATACATAAAAACCTGAGAAGACGCGAGACATAAGCGACAGCGGCCGGACGTGGGAAAGAGCATAACCATTTGATTGTTGAGGTTAAGCAAAATTGCCTACAGTCAAAATTTAATTAGGTATCTACTTATATATGGAAAATACATACTACATGCAGTAAAGTATAAATAAAATGTACTAATTCTAGTAGACGATCAATCCTCTGAATTCAAATAACGTTATAGCTGTGAAAGTCAGATGGCCAGCCTTTGAATTGAAATCTTGATATGTAGTATTATTTGGTCACATTGCAAAAATAATTGATGCATCTATTAAAATACGAAGACTTGTAGTAAGTAAGTAGATATGTGTAGTCGCATATCGCAAATAAATCTTGTGTTAACCATGTTCATATATTATATTTTATGTTACGCTGTCGCTGAAAACGACATTCACCCCTTATTACATTGACACCAACCATCGTTTTCCGTCATAATTTGATGTAAGCACGAGATCTAACTCATTGCACTTCAGTTTATCTTGTTTACGATCACTTTGTTTAGATTACAAACAGGAGACTGAAGTCTGAAATATTTTATTTTTAAAATAAATGTTATGAACACATTGTCGAATAGCTTTTATCCATAAGGCACAGTGAGCACTGAACAGAGATATTTTCTTAACTTAAAGTGACTTGTCGGACGTCACACTTTGTGAAGAGTTCTAGCGATGTGTCAAAAAATGTACACTAAGCGAGACAACGAATACTAAGCCTGGTGACATACACAAAACGCAATCAAGCGTAATTCGTGTTCTGGTTCTATTTCAGTGACATGTTTCCCGTCACTTTGTCGACGGCGCTGCGAAGCGGAAGGCTTTAATGCGTTCTAATGACATTTCACTTCGTCGTTTTCAAATTGACCACACAACAGATATATAGAACTATTTGTATACGGGCACTGTGTGCACTGGCACACAAAAACACACACTTCAATCAAACTGTATACAATACTTACTGAATATATACTTTCACTGACTCATTATTCCAGCGGTATATTCGCAAGTGTAAATTTAGCCCCCGAGTCGTTTAAATTGTTAATAAGAATCTAGAATTCAATTTACTAGAAACCATTATTGTTTAAGTTTAGCCTCTATAGGACACAGCTGTGAAATAGTCAGTGCAAAAGAGTTGCATATATTTACATCTACCACACACTGGCTGGAATAGAATCAAGCCTGTATTCATTTCCCTGAAGATGTATATATTATGTTTACATCGAGTGCAACATAGATGTCCGGGTGACAACGACACGACAATGTTGCTTTACTTTGTAAGTGCGGAGTGGACTTTAAACTATTACGACAAAGGTGAACCTCCTAGATACTCTCACATCAGACAACACCCTTTTAACAGACATCTTTGTTGTCACGTAGAAATATTTTCGGAATTCTTTTTCAATCTCTACGTTATGTCGGGGTCACAGTCTTGATCACAATGGAGTAGTTATAACTCACGTCATAAAAGTTAGTCGACTGCGAAACAGACCCTCATTATTGCATTATCAGTCTGGACGAGTAGATTTCGTCATGCGGGTCAATCACATTGACTACTAGTTTAAAGTAACTATTTTATTTAAGCTTTGTTGAAGTTACTGGCCGCAAAGAAAAACAAACAAAAGAGTCACAGTCTTAGAATAGTGTGATGCGTTTAAGACTGCGCCGAGCGAAATGTGCCAAAACAGGCGGTCACAGTTAAGTTGATAAAATCAACACTTTTTGTTTAATACAAATATAAAATACACATTTACCATAAAATGAATGTGTTTACTCAGTGTAAAAAACTTAAAATAATTAATATTCCTGCCTAGAAAATTATGTAAATTTGCACGAGAAATGCAAATAATAAATCAATCGTAAGCTCGTGTTACGTGGTTTTTAGATTATAACAGTAGAAATCTATCCTATTTTACAGCTTAAACGAAACATAAATAGTTATAATACAATTTTTCCGTCCCAAATATTTAAGTTATTGGTTCACAATAAAGATACATATTTATCAAAACAGCACTTCAAATCCTCCATACAATTTTACTATGGCGGCCGCGCGCCAATTTGAATATCGAACTCTGTCATTCAGTCCAACCGCGTCTTAAGCTCGGCGCAGTCTTAGCGAATGCTGCAGTATACGAGGCTTGTCAATTAAGCTCAAGATTTTGTTATTTTAATTATAAATAATGCTACGAAATGTTACAAAAAGAATTTGACTACATTAGTAAATTCATATATTTAGATAAACTGATTTACAAAAAACCTACGAGGAGTGTTAGATACTAAAACCCAAACATTGCATAAAAAGTATACAACATTTGTGTTTTCTAAAATTGTTACAGTCACAGGTTACAATTAAGCCGGCTACGAAGTCAACCCGCACGGTTGGATTCTTTTTGAAAACATCACATTCATGTAAATATTTATATCAACTGCGTAAATAATACCGATATTAAGCCATATTATTGACATAACTATTGTTTATTTGTAAGTCAGAATATATACAGTGTAACACAACTAGTTATAGGCTTTGCACGATTCTAGACTGATTTTATTGGTCTAACAAATGTCACAATTTTTGAATCTATATAGCCTTTCAAATATATCGTAATCATTTAATTGAAATTAAACTCATTTATACATACGGATTTTATCGCGTTGTTTATTTAACACTGTATTACATCATTTTGAAACTGTTACACTACTACTGCTATTGATTTTTACTGATTTATAAGCTAATAAAATTATTAAATCTATGAAAACTATTTATATTTAGGTTTACACTTTACCCGACGCTTCGGTTGTTTTTCAGCAGCCATGGTCACGGGGAGACTAAGATGGTAGTTGTCTCAATGTTCCAGTGTAGTTATTTCAAAGTACCCGAACATAATTTAATCATTGGTGTTTTTATTTACGCAGAATGAGCTCAAAGTATCATGAAGTCTAGCTGTGGTTTGCTTCTTCTTGGGTTTGACTATTTGAATTACTGGATCCCAAGTTAGTGGTATATTCCAACCATCTTCTCTATTGAAATTAGAATGTTTTTTGATTTCAATAGCCTCGCGAAGCATCCTTGGTAGGAATCAGTGTTCTTTAGCGAGAATCTGTGGTTTGTCAAATCTCAGGTAGTGTCCGTATAAATGAGTTTAATTTCAATGAATAACATTCGCGTAAACAGAAGATAATATTATGTAATCGTTTAACTTACAATTAATACAATATCAAAATTATATAGGTATATTTATTGTTATCTAAATCATGCCGTGTGTTTGCTATAAATGTATAATGATCATTGAATCTTGACCTCTTGTACATCAAGGTCATTAGCGCGCACAAGGTCACAAGGAAACTAATATGAACAATACCGCCCCAACATACCCTTGAAATCAAACCTATACATACCGAAATGCTCTGATTAATTATTAATGTACCTACGTTTGATGCTGATCATTTTAAGAAGCAATATTTAATTTTGTTGATTATTTGGCATTATACAGATCAAATATAAAATTCTTCTATTATATAAAATAACGTTTTATGCGTAAGGCAGACTGAGAAGTATTGAGATAAGATTGATTCTCTGTAGCGTTTTATACAAAATGCGACGACAACCAACCATAAAAATAACTGACAGACATACCAGTTGAGCGACATGTTTTTATTATTGTTTTTCCTTGATTGTACTTAGATATAAATACCAATTTTATTTGCATTATCTCTTATGCTAAATATTACAGCAACAAATCGTCAAGTATTAATTCAGCTACATTACTCGAAATTCTGAAGTTTATGATTAATGGTAATCTAGTTACAACTCAACAAAATTCATAACTCAGATTACACGTGAACGTGACTCAGGCAGTTACTTCGCTAAATTTTGCGTTCGCACTGTTATTTGAATATTTTCACCAGCATTCCATCGCATTGACTTTCAAGACTTCGAAAATTACAGCGCCATCGTTCACAGAATGAAGTCACGCGCTACTGAACATAATCCTGTATTCGTTCCTGCCGCTAAGCCCTTTAAGCGCCTCTCACAAAATACTGCAATTAAAAAGCGAGAACGAACGTTTTATAGCCGAAAAAGAAAAGTTTCATAAATCGACACCTGACTGCACATGATTTAAGGCCCCGGATGTATCCGAAACTACTCGAGCGATCCCCATTTGTACTTGTCAACTATAACTTGCTTTTGAATGATGTTGACGTTATATCTTAAAGGAATCCAACAAATCGAAGGTAATTGGTAAAATAAAAGTTAGAATAATAATTTGTCGATTATATAAATATTAATACATAGTGATTATCGAAAATGTGCTTTGTGATCATAGTTGGCATTGGAGTCAAACGTGAAAGTATTTTAGATTTTGTGTTTTATGTCCTATCAATTAGTTAGTAAATTAATTATAACGAGCGGTCGCCAAGTGGTCGAAATTCACCCATAATTGATTTAAATTTTAAGTTTGATCGTTATTAAGGTTATATTGTTTATAACTATAACCTTATAATCACATTTCATGTAGTCACCTACTCCACATGCATAATTATGTAACCATAGTTACTGTTACGGCTAGTGCCATCTGACGTCACTGTGGGGAAGACTCGGCAGTCCCTTCTTATAATTTATTACAGCACCATCTATTGACATCTTACGGAATTACGTAGTTGTCGGTACGAGTCGAGTAGAGAGAACGCTGGCACATTCTCGAATCATCGTACTATTACATACCGGGTATGACTTTTCTAGAAAACTCCAGAAACGTTTTACCCGCTTATAAATAACGCACGCGCACCGCCGCGTCAGTTTACAATCGTAAGCGGTCAAGTATTCATCAAAGCGAACGGAAACGAGAAATACTACGGCGTTTGAAGCAGTTACAGTGGAAAAGTGTAGTATAGTGTTCGTTGTGTTTTAAATTAATTGCGTGCTAGAATAAAACGTTTTAGTCGGTAATATTGTTTTATATTCTTATCCGTCGAACCCAGCACGTAACATTACTAATAATTTATTTTTTATGATTAGAAATACTACGAACGCGATTCGACTGCTTGTGTCAAATGCATGATTGTGTGCGTGTAGTGTATTTTTATTAATTTAATGTATTTCTAACGCATATTTTAAAAAATATTAGGATTCGCCACTCCTTCTCCATATAAACTTTAACGGTGCCAACTTTTGCTTCACGTATTAATATATAGATTTTGCAAGTGCTTAATATGATACTACGGAATATACTTTATACATACTTCTGTTTTCATAAACCACAATATTCTACAAGGTACACACGAGAAATAAGCTTAGAACATATCTGAGAAGTGGAGCTTAGTAATTCTGTACAAAAGTAGAATCACTTATTACCTGTGGCGAGGATAACTTTGCCTTGACTTGCTCGCCTGTTTTATTGAGCCAGTTTAATATAGAACCCGAGCACTTGAAGAGCTCGGGTCTTTTGATGTTATTTCTAAAGACAGCCTTGATATTAAACCACTACATACGCAGGATTATATTTATTCGTAAGACACAAAGAAATAGTTTCAATAGCACTGGATTTGAATGGTGTATTATATTGTGAGCATGCATCCGTGAAATCTGTAAGAATGTTAAGTAATATGCCCTAAGGAAGGAATTTGCTTTAGAAGAATGTAGTTATACCATGATTTACGTAATATTGATGACTAGATTTTGCCCGCGCCTTCGTTCGCGTAAATGTAGTTTAGGTTAGTAAGAGTCAATTTTTCTAAATAAAAGGTATTCTATGTCCTTTTCTGTTCCCCTGGCAACGTGTACGCGAAACTTCATAATATTTGGTCGAGTAGTTAAAGCGTAAAAGTGTAAAAAAGAAACAAACAAACTCACCTTCCCATTTCTAATTTTAATATTAGTTAAAATACTAGTATAGTATTATATTATCTATGGTTAGGATAAAAAAACGTACAGATCCTGTATTCATTACATTTTTTCATTTCGGTGCGGTTGATTGCGATTATTTCAGATTTATAGTTTAGAGCCTTATAGGAATTCTATTATAAAAGCATCTTCAATAAATAATATTTCTATGATGAGAGATTAGTTAAGATATAAATGCCTTTGTTAAACTTGTCTAGCCACGTGATCTAAATTACAGTTTATTGATTATGTACAAGAATTGGTATTAAAAACCTTAAACTATTGTATATTATGTATATTTTATGTAGGTATTTTGTAGCCAAGAATCTAAATTATTTTCCAATATGTGTTGTTTCGCTCTAACACGAACCACAGCGACAAAATTGACAAATGTCTTATTTATTTTATTACGTCACTTAACTATCATGACAAGTAATACGAGTATTACGTGCAAAGAATTCACCTGCAAAGTTTATATACAATCTAACGATCATGCGACACCTACGTACCTCAATATCTGCCGTGTACAGCTATCAAAGAGACTATATTGTAGGTTCCCACATCAACGTTAATTTTACAACCATTTTATTAAAAGTAGAGGAAAGAACATCAGGATTATAAAGGTATGATTCTCATAGAACTGATGTATGTACATGAATAATTTAATATATGTGGAAGAAGCAAAACACATGACATTGTGAAATGACATCGCATTATCTCGGTCAACCAAACAAGGGACACGGTACGGCGATATATGTGACGTGTATAATGTTTGCACAGAGCTGTTACGTAATTCTTGCAAATAGGATACGATTTATTTCTGATTCACTTAAAAGAACCCTTGTTTACGCATTGTTCAGATATAGTGATAAGATGACGTTGATCGTTAATATTAGCATTAATGTTCTAGCATATTATTTTGAATGTAATAAGGTTGGTATATATAAACCAATTATGTACCAAGTCTTGATGTTGTGAAACAGCGCTTATTAACAATCAGTTAAGCTATTTAATAAGTTGCTTCTACAAGTAAAATTATTGTTTACGTTATTGTATACAAAGGATTTCCAAAACGAACTCAAGCTGTTGTTGTTAAAATAATGCTATTATTCCACCAGTTTTTTTCTCATTTGTCTATACATTACATCCCACATTCTAAAATGTTCCTCATTCGCCCCTACTTATAAATTATTCCTTTTTTGTCCTACATTTTTGTACATATGGTTAACAAAACAAAATGTAGTTTAAATTAATTCAAATCTTTTCATTGTCGGACGTGTGGTGTCATGCAATCTTATGCCCAAAATTTTGCCGAGGGAGCAACGAAGTATTTTAAAATATTTTTCAGCAGTCATTACAACAAAAGTTCAGGAAAAAACAGGAACAAAAAAGGAACATAACTTGGGACGAAATAGAAATTTCGTTAAGAAATTAATATATATTTAAATTTAGGGGTATATAAGGAACAATTTTTGGGACGAATGCATATTTATACGTTTGGGACGAAACATGAGGCACGAATGCGGAACAAACCATTTCACCAATGACACATAAACTACATATATATAACCTATAATTTATATTGTGATTGTGACATGCACCTACAATTATGTCTATAATTAATTATAGGCTTTGGCTTTGACATTCTTTTTAGACATTTTTATTTATTTTTTTCGATATGACTACTTATTATTTTGTATTTTAATTATTGATCAATTTATTATTTAAATTCTGATTCAGTTTGTTATGTATCGGATTTGCAATTTTGTTTTTATTTAATTGATTGTATTTATTATTATTTTATATTCACACAATGTAAATTGTACTTGAATAAAATAAATGAAACGAAATGAAAATATACAGCGTATAACAGAAACCTGTAGTCATATTTAAGCAGCATATAATATGTACAATGGAAATCCGCAACAAATAAAACCGAATTCAATATTTTCACGAAGATATATCTAATCAGCATATTCTAGTACAAATAGATACTTAAACAACACTAACAGATGAGACTACGTGACCTATGTAAATCAGAAAATTCCAGGCCCAATTTTAATAGCGACGCAATGTGTTTGTTTGAATGTATAAATACAATAAATAAAGTGTTTGAAATTGTCATAAGATTGATAATAATTTGTTTTGAGTCGTGGATAAATCACATAGGTTAGTTTTAAAAATACACATAACCAACCTAAAATATGAGCATACCTTTCTGGTACATGCTATAGAAGCCCGCCTTTATACTCAAGTAACGCTTAGGTGTATCAAAACCACATTTCGCAGGCTTTGCTTTAGTCGCACGTAACAGAGTGCGACCGAGCATATTGCAGTAAACCAGCCACAGACTCTATGACTACTCTGACAGAAACAAACAACACTTGATCAACTAACACAAACTTTTACATGCACAACATACATTAGCAACATAAAGAACCCCCTAAAACCCTTATTTTGTCAGCTAGTATTAGGTTCTCGTAACATAAGGTGATCTTTTTGCTGTCTTTCGGACATATTTTAAAACCTATAGCTATAAAAAGAAAATCTAATAATACTTCGCCCGATCCAGAAACCGAATCTGGAACCTCACGATTGCACACATACATCAACGCAAACTTATATCACGAGACCATAGCGCGATAATTGTTTAGGTATTGACTTTCAAGTGGTTAAACATTTCACTCAGTATATACAAGTACAAGTATATACAAGTCGAAGTCACGAGATTCGTTCGGTTCACGTTCAATCATTCATATGTATACAATGTGGTCTACATTGAATACATTCTGAGACGAGTTTGCTTCTCAAGTTATATTTTCTGATTTTATAGCTATAAGAATTTAGTATCTACATCGTTGAAAGATCGTGTCCCTTTGCTCGGACTTGTTTTGTTTTAGATCCTAGTAGCAAGCAACCCTTCCTCTTTCTACTAACTTTATCTAAAACAAAAGGACATTTGTTCTTATGATTATAATAACTCATGAGTGTGTGCGAGTGTGTTTGTGTAGGTTTGAGTTTGTGTGGATACAAGGTGTAGATATAAGAAATTTAATATTGATAACCCGTGTATCAACGGGTTACAAAATATCAACCTTATATTAAAACAACTTATATGCAACAATTTTTTAAAGCATAACGATAAAAGTCATTGAGCTAGAATATAAAATATTACATGGTCCTGCGCAAGCGCAGCATTTTTCTTATTTACTAAAAATATGTCTAAATTTACTAAAAAATCAGACAAATTAATTCTACATGTTTCTAAAATTTGGCAAATACGTAGTATGTATGTATGTACGTATTTGTTTATATGATTAAGCCCGCAATTTCAAGCATGTGTATTTTGGTACTACTGTTATATCGATAACCATGCAGAAATATAGCTAGTAACGTATATTCATGATTGTTAAAAACATATAGTAAATACATTTTATTTATAATAATATGAAGATCGCAAGACGACCTGGAAGCCTTGCAAAGGGTCTGGAAAGAAAGATTTGAACAAAGAACAAGTCTTCTCTCTGTTCAAATCACTCTGTTAGTAAATATACCAACAAACTGATTTGGAAGTCCAAAAGTAAGCTTTTTAAGTTTTTATCTTTTTTATAAAACCTGCCTTGTTTTAACACATTGCCAATATCTTTGATATATCTAAATACCGTGAAATTTTACTGATTTATTGCGATCATATATCTATTTTTGTTTATAATTGTTGCTTGATTTGTATCAACTAATAATTACGAATAACATTTACGGACGTTAATAATTAATGTCAATTATTATTTTTCAAGGTACTTTTGCGATGTTTGTTTCGATTAATAGCGACTAATAGCAGTGGTTAAAGTGGTCACTTCAACACAACAAATTATAAGCAATACGTTAAATGTCCATACTAAGCAAATATTTGTGTGATACAAAAAAAGATGCTGCTTCGATTTGAATTGTTTTCGAATCTAGTCTTGACAATGCATGGACAAATCTCTAGAATAAGACGTTCTCTCTTAAATAATACTATAAACATATATTACTCTTTTTGAAGTGCTCTTACAGATAAACAACAAACACGATTACTACGTTATTAAATTAAATAGTTTATTTTTATCTCGTTATGAAATAGTTTACATCAATTATTGAGGTACTTTTAAGTAAAAATATACTTGCGTTAGGAGCCCCCGCTCTGCACGATACAGAATAATAAATAAAACTAGACAAATATTAAAAACAACACTTTCTAATTGTACCATAATTACATCTAAGTATTTGGGGAAAGTATTGATATATCATTCAATTGTATGGTACATTATATATCACGAGTTCACTGGAACCTCTGCAACTCCGTAGGGACATTGCCTCATTGGCATATTTCTACAGAATATACCACGGGAAGTGTTTTGAAGAGTTATTCCACCTTATCCCACCCTCTCCTTTCCTATCCACAACAACGCGTGCTGGGCTCAGATGTCATCCTTACACGTTGGAGTTTATTAGAGTGCGTACCAACAAGTTTGGGTCCTCATACCTCTGCCGAACGATCAAGGCATGGAATTCTCTGCCAAGGCACGTGTTTCCTTCTTCCTTCAATCCTGGGTCCTTTACGCGGGGCGTGAAAAAGCCACCTTCTCAGGCCGTCAAAGTAGAGACCTCAACGTCGCCTCTGCTGCTATGAGGACGATGTGGAGGCCACTGCTCTTAGACCATACGACTGCTTACCATCAGGCGGAGTGTGGTAATTTTGAAGAGCAATTTAAAAAAAAACCCTTTCTGAGAGCCTATACACAATGCATTGTCGAATCTGTAACATTGCATAACGTATTGTGCAAGTATCCAATGTGTGGCCACAACAATTCTAGGAGACGCGACGTCGCTCTATCCATCACTCGGTGTCCACCATTCGACGAGTGCGAAGGTGCGTGGCGTAACAACTACATAGACAATAAAGAGATTCTGCCGAAGATAATCCTATCGAATAAGAATCACCGGAGCTAGTATTTGATTTTGGCTGCATGGATACCATGGATACCGTGGTTTTCGTGGTCGCTTGCCGCCGCGCTGAGTGTTGTCGATTTGAACAACCGACAACCCATGGGACAAAATTTGGGTCTGGGTGTTCTTGGTGTCCGTAGTTTGAATGTTTGTAAAGTCCACCTTGACACACACATTATTCCTAGTAGCGCTGATTTTTTAGTTTTGTATGCTAGTGATCATTTTAAATACTGCTCACGCGCTGTTTTCTTGCTTTGTCAGAAACATAAAAACGTCGAATATAATGTACGCTCGCACGCAGCACAACCATCTCGCACAATTTTTATACTAAGGCTTCAACACGCATTAGTATTTTAGTGTATTAGGTGACCACCAAAACCACAACGCCATTCTTGCAGTCTACAATAAACATGTTTAAATAATCTATTTATGTTATATTGCATATTTTATGTTATCGAGTGAAAGTTCCGTTTTGTAGACCATAAAAATATATATTGAATGCTGCGCACTTATGTTACGTATAGACTATACCATAAAGGTTGAGGTAATTGCTATGTGCTCTCGACTCAATTGGTGCGTGGGCGTGGTTAGGCGATGAAGGGATATAGGCTTATGGGCAGCGGACCCCATCCGTGTACATAAAAACTTATCAGGCATTAGTAGCCGATATTGTCCTCTTATTATTCAGTATACTGGCAAGACCCAAAGTTTTACAGTTATTATATATTGGATACACATGACTCAGCGTTATTTTTCAACTGACTTAAAATAACACATATGAATGGAATAAACTCACACTCACAACTCAAACATACAAGATTACTCATGTTATTACAATATCACATATTTGCTCACAATTTAAACATCATGAAGCTTTCATTCAAGAAGTTTTGTCGTCATACTTGTAATGATGCATTTCCTCTCTATCATCCTTACTACTGGTCAAAATAATTACTGACTAAACTAGATAAGCAAATTTAAATTCTATTCACAATAATATCAATTGACCTAATCGAGCTCGTACTAAGCATTTAGTTTTAGATTATAAACGTTTATGAAAATCTGCGACCGATTAAACGAATAAAACTCTAGTGGTCGGATTTATACTCCCGAAATGAAACCTTTAGGTAAAATTATATTTTATCACGTTGGAAGCTTGCTATAGTAAAACCTCTTTTCCGTTTTGAGAATCCCTTTAGATCCCTTAAGGGACTTGAGGCTTCGTGGTCGTATTTCATTATTATTTATTTCCCTATTTTCTATAGGTAAAGATACCCTATGGTAAAACATAGATAGAATTATATTACCATTGCATATTATTAATCTTACAGTAGAATTAGGTGATTCTACGTGCACGTTAGCTCAAGCGGTGAATGATTACTTATTGAAAGTGCCTAATGCTCAAGATTCTGAACTCTCCGAAGTAGATTAAATATTCTCTACAGAGACACGTATGTGGATAGTGGTAGATGTACCTTGGGTTGCGCGTAATCTTGTTAGTTGAAACTATTCCGCAATTCGTAGATCTTATACTTGAGGATTGCACGTTACTAATGTTCCTGTTGACTTCCTTAACTAGAACTAAATGCGGGTAGTCTATGTGCAACTTGGTCGGAGTAACTATTTTGAGGTTAGTATCTATAGTATAGATTAGATTAATTCGTTTCGTTAATGGGTTGATTATTACAAATGGTATTCCTTCAACTATTCATTGCTCATAACATCTTATCTTCAACTTTTTTTAACGCTTTGTGTTTGAAGGGTTTATAAGTAAATTTCAAAGCTAAGACTAAATGCTTCAAGCGCAATTTTAATACGCAATTTTGTAATTTACTAACATTACCATTTTTTGAACTAACCTAATAGACTGCATGGTTGACGCAGTGGGTTAAATGACCACCTCACTGCTATTAAGCCGCAAAGTGTTGTGGTTTTGATCGCCGCGTGGGACGAGTATTGTGTGATCTACAAATAGCTGTTTCGGGTATACTCTGCGACACGGGAATAATCTCTTACACGGGAGATGTATTTAATTAACGGAAATAAAGCTCACTTTCAAATAGTGTATTATGTAACTAAACAGGTAGAATTAACTAATTCAACTGTAGCACTCAAGTATACGTTACTTGAAATCCCATCTTAGTTCGTTTGACTCACTTTCACACACACGCCCGAGCTATCTTGAACTCTGTAGATTCACAACGAACTCGCTTCACGTAATTTAATCTTATTATAAGTTCTTACACCTTTATAACATGAGACAAAACAGGCAACTCGATGAAGATTAAACACCAGTTCAACAACGCGACAATTTTCTTTAAAAAGATTTTATACTATGCTCTTGTTTAAAACTAGGAAAACGTTACCTTCGGGTAGCATTATACATTCCTTTTTTGTACATCATATATCTATAATTAAGTAGATACACTAAACAAATAGAACGTAATGAAACCGTAACAAAATGTGTTTTAATTTAATAATAACATAGAAACCTTAGTACTGATCCTTTTTGAAGAACCAATTATAAAATAACCAGACCAAATCAAATGTTGTAACGTATTCTAACTATATTATACGAAATATACTATTGTTGTACACACACCGAAAAGTGAGCACTTGAAATTAAATATGAGCGTGACTATTTATTTAATTTCTACGCAACGGTCCATCCAACTACTATATTCACCCTCTAACGCCATATCAATTACTATCTTTTGTACTTATTACGTTTAGAAGCATGAGAGCAGAATAAATGCTGTAGAAATGAGAGCGCTAAGAGACATAATATGTGGTGTGACTCTGAAAGATAGAATAAGGAATAATGTCATTAGAGAGATGCAGCATGAAAGTGAATATAGTGACAAGAATAGAAAAGGGTATGTTATGCTAGTTTGGGCATGTAGAAAGAATGGACGAGAAAAGACTGAGTAAGAAAGTTTATAAGGCTAGTAAATGGAACAGTCGCAAGAGCCAGACCTAGGCGAAAGTTTCTTGATCAGATCGGAGAGGTTCTGGACAAAGGCCAGGTTAAGAGCATCTTAAACCGGCGAGCGTGTATGAGGAATGTGATGAAAGTGAATGAAGCCAGAGAAGTGTGTCAGGATCGTAGCAAATGAAAATCCGTAGTTTCTGCCTACCCCTTTGGGAAACAGGCAAGAATGTATGTATATATTACGTTTACTGTAGCATATAATACTAACCTTAATATGTTTACAAATATAGCAAGCTCCGCATCCTTAAGTATTTAAATTCTGGTTTAGTGCATTTAGTCGGGGAGATGAGCTTTCAGGGTCAACGGTATTGCGGTTAATGTTGACCATAAAACATTCCGGTGTAACGTTGTGTGCACCCCGCCCTTGTGATCCCTGCTGATGTATTTACGTACCACGAATTATATGGAAGCTTGTTTACATTTTAATGAAAGGCGTGGGCTTGTAAATTCTCTGTTTATGCTCGCACTCGCGCCGGATCCCACAATTCTCCTACCGAGAATTGTGTCTGTATTAAAGTTAGATCATTGGAATGTTGCTGTAATTAAATACAATAGACTCAATCACGACATTTATTGAATACCTCTGACGAGACTTTAGCGTCCCAGATAACGTGTTAGTCGCAGCACTCGCGCCGAAACAAATTATTTTAAAAGCAAGGCAAATGATAAGCGTCTCAACAGCGCGAGACTTGTTGTATAATGTCCTCCAAAATTGAAGTAGGTAATATATGAAACACCACTAAGAGTTCCATCGTCGCTCATCAACTTTATACACCAATATTTCTCAGAAAATCAACGCAAAGTGTCATTACCGATAATATCGTCTCGGTTTCACAATACCGCCCACTCTAATCGGTAAATTTTGTCAGCCTATACTGTAATATATTTTTTGTTATCCCGAAACTTGCCATTACCCCTAATGGCGAGTTCGGTAAGAATACGATTTAAATGGAAGCCTGCAAATAAAGGGTGTTCTTAAATCACTAAGATTAATTTTCTGCGCACATAATTTATATCAGCAAACCAGGACGCGGGTCGACGAGACCATGAGGCAATTTACAAACTCGAAAATCGCGGAAGTTCGTTAATTATTCGGCGGGAGCAGGCTCGGGCGCGCCGGGACTCACGGTTATTGACAATTAAGACAAGGCCCGACCGCTTCACGCGCCTTATTGCTCTGCTTGTGGTCGCCCACTGCTACCCAAACTGGATTTCAGATATTCACTATTCAATAAAGTGCACCGATAAACTATACAGATTTAGAGAGGTCTCACTTACACGCTCCGGTTTACAGGCATTCCTAATATTAATGATCATTGTTCTGAATATGACTGTTCAGCACTTGTTCAACGGTAAAAACCTATCGTTATTCCTGTAAGGATTTGTATAGTGAATTGAGGTTTCTTTTTATGCCATCTCTTTTTAGAATTGTAGCATGGACACCATCACAAGTGTGTTCTTCTCCCTAGCCTTTATTATTTCCAAGTCACTTGGGGTCGGCTTTTCTGGTCTAACCGGATTTGACTGGATATCAGTTTTTACACGGAGCGGCTGCCACCTGACCTCCGCAACCCGAAGGCTAACGATACCCTAAGGCTAGATCAGTGTCAGGATATTGTAGGGCACTGACTTTCCAATAACGACTGCCATAGATGTTCATGGCAGCCGGGACCGACGGCTTAACGTGCTCTCCGAGGCACGGAGCAGGCGATAATTGTCAATCAATACGCACATAATTTCGAAAAGCCATTGAAATTAAACACCCAGCGGCCATGTTCATGGGGAGGGGTTCTGCTGTAAAGCAACCGAAACGTCGGGGCAAAGTGTAAACTTAAATATAAATAGTTTTAATTAGAAAATATATAGCTTAAATAGTAGTAGAATTCAATAATAGTAGTGTTAGAGTTTTCAAAATTATGTAATAACAGTGTTTAAAGTAAAATAAACAACGCGATAAAATCCGTATAAAGTATTTAATTTCAATGTATAACATTCGCGTAAACATAAGACAATATTTCGAAACGTCATATAACTGCCGAAAGTCAGAGGTGCGCGACGTGGGTTTGAACCCGAGACCCTCTGCATTGCAGTCTGTCCCCGCATACCTGAATCTAATATAAATGTTTTCTTCTTAAAGGTACATCGACAGAAGTCACGACATAATACCAGGTATGCTATTATCAAAATTAAATTATAATAATTCGTTTTTACATCTAAACTTCTCAGCTGGCTTAACATTTAAGTTACATAAATTAATCTTGTATTAAATGAATATTGACTGGTAGAAAATGACCTTGGCATTAGGTCCGCCAATGTATTGTTCCGTGCATGAAGTTTTTAAATAAAAAAAATATTATGCTAATATTTAATGTGCTGTATGAATAAAAATATACTATATTAATCTGGATGAAGCTAAGAATGATGCTCTTCCGATAAATTCCAACAAGATATTTCCTCCTTGTATTCGATCCTTCGGTGAGCATTTTCTTAACATCGCAGCGGTGCGGCGTCAACATTAGCAAAGAAACTGAAATATCTTTATAAAGAGGGAGAACACATTGTACTGAAAGACCGTAATAATCCCCTGTGAGCCGTAATACTCTCTTAGAAGTATAATCTGTCTTTCGTAAGCGATATAACCGGTAGATTTAACACTTCAAGAATTACAAGTTTCAAGAAGCTTATAAAACTTTGTTAACCAATATTTACATGCATCGTCAATTTGTTGTATGTGTGCCGTAACAAGCGCAATACAGAAAAACACAAACCTAAGAGTGGAGATACATATAGATCTGACGATAGGCATAGGCGCACAAAACACGTAATGTAAGTTCAATGTAAACAACTAACACGGCTCCGAGAATCCCTCTCAAAGTAGGCCATGTATCGTATTATGGGTGACTCCACTCTGTATTCATAGCGAATCTGGGACAGCGAGCAAGCCAAAATGGCGAATATAAAAATGAGTTAAGTGATAGTAAACGACGCGCAGTCCCGGGATCAGATATTATAACTTTGGTGTCTAATAGATTCTAAAAAGAAACTTAAGACGACCATATTTAGTCGTTCCATAAAAGTTGTGCAACTTCTGCTTCTTGTTACTTGATACGTTTCGGTAATGTTATCAATCTCTTATATGAGACACACTCGTAGACGTATTAATCGAGAATGTTTTGCTGGAAGGATAATATTTCGTTTATATGGCCGCCAGACCGTGGTGATGTTATAATCTATATTAAAAGAACATTTCCTTTACGTTGTGGTCCTACTAAGTTAGTAAATTAAATATAGAAACACTCCAATGCATACTTTTTAAAAATAACACAGCAACTTTAGAAATTAGCAGCGACTGTTTCTTTTCTTAGATATGTTAACGTTAAGCAAACAGTTCCTGAGAAAGCGTTACGCATCTCAGAAAAAGTTCTTAATTTAAATTAAAATCTGCTAGCGTTATTAGTTTCGGCCTACACCAGGTTCCGTCTTACGACTTGACAGGTCAGACCATTGACTGACATGTCATCCCACACGACATCTGCCTAGCTCTTTGTCCTCGGCGTCTAACTACCAACCAATCCCAGCACTTATCTGGTCAACGTACTAACTTAGTTTGCGTAATATATGTCCGTACCGCATAAGACACCCCTGAAGCTTTTCACCCACATCACGTTGAGTCAAAGTACCATTAAATAAGGAGTAATAAAACAAAATAAGAAGGCAATTTATTCGGGTGTGAGCTTAAATCAAATACGAATAGATGGCACAATACGGAAGTTTATTACACAATTGACAACTGAAATCGACTCCCATAAAATGTTACAACGCTTCCATAAAGATGTGTTTTTAAGCTAAAACTCTGTAATCCCGAGCACATAAAGTATATGAAAGTATCAAAATACAAAGTAGGCTTTACTATGCAGTAAACGAGATAGTTTCTTGTTTAAAGCACCCCCTAATTAAAATTAAACGAAAATTCTGGACTAAGTGTTCAAAAATATTAATAAAGGAACTAAGAGCATGCGAAATAAAAATGACAAATCTCTATTATTAAGTGCAAACTGTTTTAGCAAATGTGAATACAAGGTACTATTTATCTAACAAAGGCACATTTTACTTTCAAATTATGATATTTTCTCTGATCGTTACATCCTGAACAATATTTAATTTGGATGTTATATAAAAAGATCCTCTTAAAACCTTCACGTTTTCTTGCCATTATTTTCTATCCAAATGGCGGTGTACGATGCAAAACAAAACACTTTGATATCAAATCGTCTAAACGGAGCACTTTATTTTTTAAATAAACCGAGATTAAGCTTTATGTTTTCAGAATATTTATTCTAAAAACACGTTAGGTATTATTTAATATCTTCCATTAAATATTTATAACTGAAATATAACTTAGTTTAATTCGATAGCGCTTAAAGATACAATTCACACAAAAAAAAATATGAGATATAATTTGGTACTGAATATAAACAAAATTTTTATATAAATCTACTTACTCCTACTTCCACAAAAATTATTTAAATAAACTAAGCCATTAATGCGTTAATGTTAAAATAAAATTCATAAGACTAGAAGGAGGTAAGCCGCACGAGGTTCATGATAGTAAATACCGCGGCACGTATACGAGCAAAAAGATTGATGTAAGCTTGATGAAGCAAAATAGCTGAGTCACAGGCTCAATTTATAAAGACAGGGATGGGTACTATTGCCTACACGTAATTATGTGCCCTGCATACGTACGTAGCCGGGTTTCCTTGTGTAAACACAATTATTTTGTCTAGAAAACGTGTAGATTAGATTGTTCAAAGTGTAAATGGGTGGGTAGGGACGTGGTCCGACGAATAAGTGTGACTCAAACCAATCTGCATTTATTCTTTCTCATACTGAGTACTTATGCGGGTCGAGTAGACAATTTCGTAGATCCATCAGTAGGATTACACTGGGTACTTCAAATACGCTGTGTTGATGCCTAGAACTAATTACTACCTAATTGTATAATCAAGAAGAGTTAACCATAATAAGTAAAGGACACCATTAATAATCTGTGATGACAAAATTAAATGCATAGCTTTAAGTCGTCAGTCGGTTTACTAATAAAATATCCTATCCTATTAAAAGTATTTGGTCAAAGAACAAACCATCTTTAATCGTCACAGTTAATTGTCAGCATGTACTTATGACACAACAAAGTCAAGAATTCATTAAAAATAAATAAAAAGGCATAAAACTTTTCCTTTTTATCTTATTGGACAGGAATTTCTGAAATTGAATTGAATGGTGTCGTGTTCATCATTAATCACAGAGGTTCTGGCTTGCTCGCGATCCTCTCTTATGAACTTTATCTTTTTTATCCAAAATATTTTTCTTATTTGTCAGTTTTCCGTGGCAGCATTATAACTGCCTTGGGTTTAGAGAAAACGTGTGTATTTTATAATACTAAAGGATAGGTACCTTTGAAACGTACACCGAAGGTTGAGTACTACGAAATAATGGCGCAACCCCAGCACATAGTCTGTGAAACGTTAAGAAGGCTACCTTGTACGGTACAAAACATAGAGTCCTTTCAAGTAAGGACAAATAAATGACTTAGAATTAGGAATAGAGTTGGGTAGGTACTCTTTGGATTTGGAATCTTAAAAGGCCTAGTGGCCTTAGATATGTGATAGGAAACATAAGTTAAAAGTAATAGAAATAGATTAACAGTGTTAATAAGTAGATAATAAGGACGAAAGGCTAAGAAAAATGAATGTTTATCTATAACCAGATTAATAAGGTATGTCACATACATGGTCTGGTCATGGTCTTGTGTGTCTTGATATATCCGAAGGGGTAAACAAAGGTGTATAACACTAACATTTCACTCCATCCATCCAATATTTAAGTGCTACACACTTGTCGGTGTAGCAATTTCCATTTTTCTCGGTCCTGTGCCAAGTCCTTCAGTTCTCGATATGCTCCTACTTTTACTTTTTCTTTTAGTTGATCTGTATTCTTTCTCCTTGGTCTTCACCAAAGAATACAGATCAACTAAAACTCTCTTTCTCTTTGCCTCTTATTATTATATTATATATGTACTTTCACTAGTTTATTATTATATTATATTGTTGTCTTATATAATATTGGTTTCTACCGGCGACTGTACCAGACTCAATGCTGCTACTGAAATTTTCTCAACAAGACAAAGACGAGACAAAAAACCAAATAACCCCCCAGCAGTTGAATTTACTATCAAAGCACCACGTGCCGCCAGGCAGTTGGCGTCTAATATACTATTTTACATTAAATACAACAGAAGGAACGTTTTCGTAGTTACATATAGCAAGTGATTTAATACGAAAAAGAACTTGGGTCAAGAAAGTTCGAGCCAAAGATTTTCTCATACCAATAGGAACAGACACTGACAACGCAAAGATAGAAACTGCTTTGCCGACAAGATACCAGCATAAAAATGATGGAAGATGAAACTAGAAATTCTAGCAGATATATCCGCACACACGCTTTACATGTTTAAAACATAAATTTTAAATGAACTCTAATAAATTATGCACTCAGCAGAATCAGGCAATATACTTATTTGCGAAGTGCAGCGAGTCCCCTCACAAAAGAGGACGGTCCAGATACATATGTATGTATGATCAAGTTCATTATTTTACCGCCAACAATTAAGGCTCTTGTGTAAATTGTATCCATTTAATTTGTATTAATGTGATTACCTAGGTGTATTTATTAAATCGTTTAAAAAGCAACAGTTACAGATACTCATGTCAGAACCAAATAAAGTCACAGTACAATTATCTCTTTAATAATGAGTTTTGTTACTGGTTTTCAGTTATTAATATTTTACTTAACTGTCTCGTTGCTGTAGCGGCAGAGGAAGCGCACCTGTGTGTGTAGTTTGGGGTTCGAATCCCGAGTCAGGCATTGTGTAATTGGGCTTTAATATCAATATTTTTTAGTAGTAGCATGGCGTCTGGTTCTGGGTCTGGTATAAAGACTCGGCCTTAATTACGTGAGACCTTAGATCATAGTTGGCATAATGCGCGTCTAATACACCTCTAACTACCCTTTTAGGAATTTAGGCGTGAGACTATATACGTATTATTTATAACGTAAACTGTAATCAGTACGTTTATGAAATCGCACATGTGAACATCTTTTGAAAATATTTTTCATTTATTTATGTAAATACATATATTTTTTAATATGTGATTAAAACTTATTTCAATACCTATTTAGTGATACAACATAAGCGGTAATAAGTTTAGTATTAGGTAAAATTGGGAATTAATTTAAAAAAAAAACAATATTTACTGGAAAAGAAATTATTAATAAGAAGTGTTGCCCCCTCTTGCCCGAATAACAGCTTGATAGTGGTTTTCCATAGTTTCAATCGAGTGTTTGATAAAGTCTTGTGCCATAGCATCCCATTCCTTCTTGAGCGCGTTTTGTAGGTCCTGGAGATTGGCTGGAGCAATATTTCGGCCTCTTATTCTTATAACATTTAGTGTGGTTATTAATTAGGGATCTGAATTAGGACAGGCCACGCCGTAGGGACGTGGTGTCTTGAGGTATAATTGTTCAAAGATTAATCAAAGATGGTTTGACGATTAGAACTTTTAATAGTCTACTAAGCAACAAGTTCGGAAGACGCGATCGGCTTATATATGCACTACCGCCGGGCAGGAGGGGAAGAGGGGCGCCAGCCACCACTCCGACTTGCGCACAGCCGTCATGGCGCGAGCGGTCCGCGTGACATTCTTCTTTTTAACTCGTCCCACAAGTGCTTGATCGGATTAAGGTCCGGGCTCCGAACTGGCCATTCCATCTCGGGGATACCCACTTCTTGCAAGTATTGTCATACTATAGCAGCGGTATGGTGTCTTGCATTGTCATGCATAAAGAAAAAGTTCTCTCCAATAAAACCACCAAATGGTACGACATGTTCTTGGAGAACTTCCTCTATGTACCTCTGATATGTTAATCCTCTTGCTTGTCACCCAATATTGGCCCCAGCGATGAAGACAAGCTCAGTTTTAGCTTCGAGTGAGATACCTTCCCAGAACATACACGAACCACCGCCGTAAGCCACACGTTCCGTAATGCAACACTGGGAAAATCTCTCTATTTGCCTTCCGTAGACCCTTCCTCGGCCGTCATTGGCATGAAGACACATCCTACACTCATCTGAGAACAGGACTGCTCTCCATCGGTCGACTGTCCTGTGTACATGTTTTTGTGCAAATCGAAGACGGGCCCGGTGATGAGCTGGCGTCAGTTTAGGGCCACTTACTGGCCTATGCACATTCAAACCTCCTTCAGCAAGTCTTTTTCTGACTGTCCACTGGCCGACGTCCACTTCACGAACCTCTTGTATACATAACGAACTGAATATTGGTTGATATTCAGCTGTCGAACTACAGCACTCTGGTTCTGGCCCGCTCCAATTAGAGCACCGATTTGAGCGGCTTTTCCCGGAGTAGTATCCATTTTCTTCAGATGAATTCAACTGTAGTCACGAGAAGGCCTTTCAGGTTAATCGTTGAAATGCAAATTATGACGTTTTACTCAAAACATGCCTTTTTGTACCTGCAATTAATCTCACAAACTGCAGTGAGCTAAGTAAGCAATTTTGGGGTATGTTGTTGTCTTTTCTTTTCCGCAGTAATTTAAATTTATCACAGCTTATCTGGTATCACTGAATAAGTATTGAAACAATCTTAAACCCATATTAAAAAAATATATACATTTCTTTAAATATAAGGCAATAAACAATATTTTTCAAAAAATATTCATATTTGCGATTTCATTGCACCCAAGTGTAGATACCGAAGCATCATATTCGCAAGCACTATATTTAAATAACTGAGTGGTGCAAGAAAATTGAAAATATTTACAAATAGACACTATCTACGGCGTAGTCAGTGCGGACGTGCTACGTCGTAGATGGTGTCGCCGTAGCTGTAGCGGCGTAGATACTGGAATTTGAAATTCTATTTAAATGTAAAATATATCTAAATAGTACTTATTAAAACAACTTGTAGCATATGTGGTCCAAAAAAGAAGTAATGTATGTATGCTATTGTGGGTCGGATTTGATTGCTAGATCGGTTAGTGTTATTGGGTTTTTATGTAACGCAATCAGCGTGTATCTATAAATGTGCTTCGTAGAGGACAACTTGTTATCCAAATGTGGATGCGTATACAGGGTGTCCGGTAATTAATGGATAGCCTGGAAATGTCTTATAGTGGAACTGAATGGCCGTTCAGAAAAAAATATGAAAAAAAGTCTATCCTAACTACTACCTGAGATATGTGTTTATTTTTTAATTACCATGTATAACTTTCTTGTATACTACGACCATAAATGAATGAAATCCATCGGTTTTTCGTTGTTTTATTATTAAACACTAATTATGCTAATAGTTAGACAGTCAAAAGTATGCTAAGCTAATATAGCTTGCACTTTTTAATAAAAAATTGAATTTTTTTTTCATTGTTTCTAAACTGCCTTCAGTTCTACTCTAAGACATTTCAAGGTTATCCATTAATTACCGGACACCCTGTATACACATCTGACCATTCGTTCAAGGATGTACAGCAGTGAGTCGATATTATATTATCCTATTATGTTTTGTTTTTTTTTTTTTGCCCTTCAGAATGTCCTCGCTCTGCCTGATGGTAAGCAGTCGTGTGGTCTAAGAGCAGTGGTCTCCACATCGTCCTCATAGCAGCCGAGGCGATGTTGAGGTCTCTACTTTGACGGCCTGAGAAGGTGCTTTTTCACGCCCCGCTTAAAGGACCCAGGATTGAAGGAAGAAGGAAACACGTGCCTTGGCAGAGAATTCCATGCCTTGGTCGTTCGGCAGAGGTATGAGGACCCAAACTTGTTGGTACGCACTCTAGTCGACTCCACCGTGTAAGGATGGCATCTGAGCCCAGTACGCGTTGTTCTGGATAGGAAAGGGGAGGGTGGGATAAGGTGGAATAACTCTTCAGAGCACTCCCCGTGGTATATTCTGTAACTGTTCTAACTAATATATCATCACAATTTTAATCAGTATCTTTTTATTATTTTACACTGATGAACATCTGAAAAACGCAGTACTTTAAATATCCTCAAGGGTTATATCTAAAATATAATTCACACCAAGATGTTTTTAAGCTGGAATTTGCTTTTGGTTTTCTAGATTTATTTAGTTCATAAAGCCTATAGGTAAATATCACATAATTATGTTACACGTACACAAACTGTCACTAACAGACAGACAGACCCACATAGTGTTTTCATTAACCTCTTCAAAGAAGACTCAGAGGTTAATAAAAGCTATTTCTATGTAATAATGAGAAACTATTTGAATCTATGTATTAATACGTAAAGCAAAAACGTTGTATCCCTTTTTACGAAAATTGCGCGGACGGAGAAGTACGTAATTTGGTACAGTTAAAGTTTATATGGAGAAGGAGTGGCAAATCCTAATATTTTTATAAAAAATGCATTAGAAATACATTAAATTAATGAAAAAAGACTACACGCACACAATGATGCATTTGACACAAGCAGACGAATCGCGTTTGTAGTATTTCGGCATTGTTCGGCTGATGTCGTAAAATGATTCGTAACTATGGTTACATAACTATGCATGTGGAGTAGGTGACTAAATGAAATGTGATTATAAGGGTATTAAGTTATAGACAATAAAACTTTAATACTGATAAAATTTAAAATTCAAATAAATTATGGACGAATTTCGACAACTTGACGACTGCTAGTTAGTATAGTCTTGACTAATTGATATTCTTAATAAAAGTAAAATAGTAAATTTTTCCAAAAGCTAAGTAGGCTCTCTAGTGAAATATTTCCTTCATAGGTGGGACTGCAGTCTTGCGTTTTGTTTACAAAAACCCTAAAGGAGAACAGTGCAAGAACTAATCATATTTGTACAGCACGATGACAGTGCAGCAACCTTTAATCCAGGCAATGTTTCAAGTATATGCAAGCTACAATACTCGTTTACGTATCAGACGATAGATGTCATTTAATATATAAATTAAAATACCGTATTTCTGTTAATTTTTTACAACGGTGTAGAAAGACAACACATTTGTTTAATAAATGGTTTTGGCCATATTTTTAAAATGTACTTTTGTTTTATAAACCCATAAAATACACGAAGATAGGTAGTTGCTTTTTAATTTGTATAACATCTAGAAACGATTTGCGCGGCTAGCCAGTAAACGCTACTATCTACATATATTACTGCATTTTCAACGGAAAGGACGAAGGAATCACTCCATATATATCTGGGCCCAGTTGTTATCATAATCAAAGTAGCCTTATTGGAAAGAGAATATAATAACAAGTCGTCACCTAAAATTTTGTGATATTTCGCTTCCCAGAAATTAAGTTATATAAAATAAAGTAAAAGTGAGGTTATATGACATTAATCGTTTGCAAAATGTTATATATGTTTATACGGAGGTACTTTATCGAAGGTTTATCTATTTATTTACCAGTGGCGGTCTATGGGAGAGGCCCATGTTCAGCAGTGGACGTCTGTGGCTGATATATAGATAGAAGTAGGTACCTCAGAAAACAAACTTCAATATTGCTTTGATTTTTATGTACCTATAAATAAAACGTCCTTGTTTGTAACATGCAGATGCGGACCACTAAAAGACAAAGCAAAGATCCACTAGATTACTTAGATTGCGGCATTACCCTCTATAATAAGTATGCAACTGCACGCATTTTTCACTTGCTATACCTACATACTTGCTATATCTATACCTATGCATGCCATTGACGTATAACTGATAAAATCGCTTCATCCTCCAAAACTCTTCTGCCAATAGAGTTATTGCGACCTATCGCAATGGTATAGTTCACACAGCGATCCATGTCGTCAATATTCAATTTAGAAGCGGAATCAGTTGTCTAATATGAAGTGCCAGGTAATTCTAAGTCACAAGATCCGTCGAACAGTCCTTTAGCAAGCCAAAGTCGTGGGGTAAAGCAAACAACATAACAAAACAAGAAAAATACGTGCGCACTCCTAAGGAACAAACCACAGAGTACATTTGGGACGACAAACCGAACGAGTGTTGAACTTGATTTTGACATTAGCCGTTAAACTTGTCAGTCGGTGACCACAGGTAATTAATAACCAAAACACGATTTTCAATCGATTGAGTTTTCATTATCATCATTCGATTATAGAACACATGTTGAGATTATACCGATTTAATAATACTCGATAGTATATAATTAGAGATGCATATTAATCGATTATTGGTTAACTTAATTTAATTTAAGTTTCTCGCTTTCTATGAAGAAATAATCAAACGTATTTTGGTGGTAAGTACCTAAAAATATAACGAATTTTTTGGTATCAATTACAATGTGATAACTGGTGGGCCCAGGGGTTCTCACCCTCCTTTATACTTAATAAAAATAATGCTATTGTGTTTTTGTGATTTAAGGAAAAATCTTGTTCGGAATTATCTATGTGGCACATAACCCCCTACTATACACATGTAAACGACAGATACAAACGACACACAGTTTCACGCCTATCTATAAATTACATTGTCCTGTATGAAAATTAAACTACTAACAGTAACTGGTACGCATAGAAATGCACATAAACCGTAGCACTAACTATACATTTATATTTCTATGAAAACGCGTATCATACTATCAGTATTTACAATTTACGTGCTCAGATCCGCAACACCCAGGTTTGTTGAACATAATGCGCTGTACAAATATCGTCAAATTGCAATTGTTAGTTGACTGCATACCTACCATTATCTGAATCGTGTCCCCGCCTCGTTCTTATAAGCTACGGTACACTGAACCGTTGACACAGACTGTATTTTTCTCTTCTTTTTTAAATGAATGTAAGATATTGTCTGAGACGATAAAGCGGTCATTTGGTCGTTCATAGTCCTGTTGAAGGCGCATCACGTAGAGGCGTATGCCGCGATCAGTTTTCAGCGCACCTGCAGTCGCCGTTCGCATACTAATCCACAGAAATATTCATATTACGTGATAAATTTAACATACTTTAAAACTATCTACAGAGTAAAATTCATTCCGTGTCATCCATTGTTAGTAAAAGAAATCTCACAGAAGTTTTGTTTCATCTTTGCTGTCTATGTTACTATAATGGCATAATATTGTAGGAGCATGTAGTATTCTTTTGTATCAAAACATTCGGCAAATTAAAGATTTCATGCTCATTTCATAATTTTATAATTGATGACTAAACATAAATGTTATCTCCTTTACAACGAAATCTTATATAATAATATTACAGGGAGCCATTTCTTTTTGTACAATAAAACCCTATTTTCTATCTAATTATAAAAAATCTAATTCTGAAAAGAAATATCGTTAACAATTCATACCCTCAACAAAAAGCTGCTTCGCTTGGGTAAACAAAGATCTAAAGAGTTTTTGAACAAACCTTACTTAGAACTTTTATAAAACTTTACCTACTTAGCTATACGTTTATTCAATTTTAAGTAATAATCTTTATAAATGTGGTACTTGCTTCGTATCTATAATTAGTAAAGCTGAAGAGTCGAACAAATAAAAGATAGAAAATCTTTAGGTTTAATTGTATTATTGTAGACGAGGGCAACGCCCGGGTAGGTCAGTGAAGGGCACAGGAGCGATTTCGAGGTGACAGTGACAAAAAAAAGACATAATGCTAATGCAATAAACGGCTCACGCGCTTTGCAAATAGATCTACTCACAAATTTGTGAGCACATCAAACGCGAGGCGCGTAAGCTGTAAAATAAAAGTAAGTGTTTGAAGAGGCGTGAATTATGTAACGTGAGCAGTGAGCACAAGGCAGCGGCGCCATCGCTTTCTTACCCTACACGGTACCTGCACGCGAGCTCATTTGCTCGTGTGCTCGGAAATGGCTCGTAATGCGCGCTTTCTTTATACTGCCTCACCTTAACGTACAAATTATACAAATTAAATGCAAAAAATACAACGTGTAAAATGCACTGTATGAATATTTTAGACATTCACTTTAATGTGCTACTTATTTTGTGTTAAGTTTGCAATAGAAACAGAAGCTTAAGAATTTTTATTTCTGTAGTGTTTTAGAAGTTATTCTAAAGAATAGCACTTTAGGTAGTAGTAGTACTTTACATACTTAATTAATTAAAGTGTTAAACAGATTTACTGCTGCGTTCAGGTATAATGTAATACATTAGAATTTCATTCAATTATAATATTTAAAAGAAAATATATAAAGCAAATGACTCCACATAAAGTCGAATACCACGTCGATGACTTGATAACAAATCGTCAACTAAAGTCCCGAAAATTACACACCGGCTTTAAGTAAAGGCGTGAGTTAATGGCATAACCTACTTACCGCAATTAATGCAAGCGTTTGTTAACTACTAACGGTAAACATGAAGCTTATGTTGAATTTCTGATAATAAAATAGACAGTTATAGCAATGGACAATTTCTATTGTTCGATGTCATGTACTGCACGAATGGAGTGCTTAAAGTTACCGCCTCGCTACTGCCGCCGAGCGAAGTGTTTTCGAATCGATTCCCGCACAGGACAAAAATTTGAGTAATCCAGGAGCAGTTGTTCCGAGTCCGAGTGCTATTTGTGTCCGTTGTTTGAATTTTCGGAAAGTCCGCCGCTACTCTTTATCTATCGAAATTTATAACGTTTGTTTTACAAAGAATCTTCACAATTAGCTTGTAAATAAATAACTTAATTGCATAGTTCTTAAACAGCCATTCAGTAAAAACATTCAAACAACCTGTACAAAGAACATTCATAGGACAACTTTTTGATCAGTGTCGGTATCAAACCGAAATCTCTCAGCGTGTAGGCAAGGCCGATGTGACCATAAAAACCATTACCCCATCCATGCAGTCCATATTCTTTTGTCATAGTTTCTGTAATGCCAAAGCCTTGCCATTGAGAAGCGGGTACTATTTGCCAGCATGTGGGCTAGCTCGTCTGCGACCAAGGGCAATAAAACACAAACGTGGCGAAACCTTAAATAAACTGAAATACAAGCAAATTGTTCCGGCTAGGAAGCAAAAGTCTTTGGACACTTTGAAAAGCAAAGCTTTTTGAAATTCTAATGTCTCGCCTTGTCTTTAGAACTTTATTTCCAAGCGTTGACGGCCGTAAGCGTAGTTTCAAAGCACTTTACAACTATTTTAAGTTATTGTGGCGGCAGTACGGACGCCACGTTTAAACGATTTAGTGTTCTCTGAGACATCATTCTCATAATCTCAACAAAATATAATTATAATCACTAAAGTTTATATGTAATCTTAGAATCAGGTGGGCTGATAGAACGTCTGCCACTAACAGTAATATTAAAAATTGTAAATATGTATGTTTAAATGCTATACTATGATTGGATGTGTATTAAAGAGACAAAAATATTCAATATGGTTCATCTTGTACACAACTATCTGTACGAAATAAATGAAAGTAAATGAAAGTCATGTCACGAATCGAAATCAAAAGCAGCGATAGCTCAGTAGGAAGACCAACAAACTGCAATGCAGAGGGTCTCGGCTTCGAAACCACGTCGCGCACCTCTGATTTTTGGAAGTTATATGACTTTACGAAATAATGTGCGTATTGATTGACAATGATTGCCTGCTCTGTGCCTCGGAGAGCACGTTAAGCCATCGGTTCCGGCTGCCATGAACATCTATGGCAGTCGTTATTGGGAAGTCAGTGCCCTATAATATTCTGACACTGGTCTAGCCTTAGGGTATCGTTAGCCTTCGGGTTGCGGAGGTCAGTTGGCAGCCGCTCCGTGTAAAAACTGATATCCAGTCACATCCGGTTAGACCAGAAAAGCCGACCCCAAGTGACTTGGGAATAATAAAGGCTAGGAACAAGATGTATCAAACCGAACACTTATAAAATTTATTTAATTTCGTTTGCCTTCGCATATCTCATGTTAGCAAGGTTACAAAAGGATAATAAAAATATAACAGAGGCACAATCTTCAAAGCTCATATACGTGTTTATCCACAACAACTGGGAACAAGGCTCTGCAGTCGGCCTAAGTAAATATCTTTAGAAGTTTACTTTATCTCGGCCACGTCTCTACAACATTAATCATTGAGACTTTATAATATGAAAAGCCGTACCTATTTCTTCAAGATTTCTTTGATAATAAATCATTATTCTTATTTATACATAAAAGAAAATAAAAGTAAACTGCTAGAAGCCGTAATATTTTATTTTGGAAAGTCATATACATTACGTTCCACATTCGTATAATCATGTTCGTACCCAACTGTGTAGAGAATTTGGGAATTGGAGATAACTGATATTGGAACGAAATTCCAAGAGAGCGTGAAATAGTTCCACGAAATATAAAATACCATCGTCACCTCTTTGACCCATTTAGTTGCGCACATGAAAGAATTCGAACCGCACTATGTTTAATTGTTAACGGCTACCGTAACCAATTTATTGTTAGTTATATTGGGTATAGAATTCAACTTTTACCTGTTTAATGTCTGGAATTTCTACTAATATTATACAAATGTAAACGTTTGATTGTATGTACAAATGTAAAATTTTGATGTTTGTCATTCGATCCCGCGTAAATCACTAAACGAATTTGGGGGTAAATTGGCAGCATGTGTAGAATTAAAACAAACTTATCATGCCGGTGGTGCCGTGGGATTGAAAGACGAAGTAAATGTTTATTTTTATGCAGTTTCGTTTTAGGTAGCTTATAAGCTACCTATAAGAATGGATCGATGTTCATATTATAGGTAGCTTATAGGATAAATGAGCGGTACCAATTTATTTTCTTTTAACATATAATTAGTTTTAGTTGTATTAATTTAATTCCCCGTAGATTTTATACGCATGTATACGAATTAATTTGCGCTTAAAACAGAATAATTAAATACAAAGCTTAAGTCCGAGCATTATATTTTATATTGGGATTACAGTTTGTAGTGGAATACATCCATGCGCGCATGAGCATAAATAATTCATCTAAATCCCGTCCGAGGTCAGAGCGCGGCTGGCAAAAATCGCTTTACGAGTGTGGGAACTCGCGGAAGGCGGGTCTGCGCGACCGAGCGAGGCGGCCGGGCGGCCGGGCGGCGACGATGCCACGTTGATATAACCCGGTACAGGCGGCACCGCGCAAACAAATTGGATGCTTAAAATTCAATTTGAAGGTTTCGCGGTCCGCTTCATTCGCTCTCCCCGTTCGTTACAAGCTGGACTCGCTCACATATCCAAATGGAAACGCAATTATTTTGCCGTAACTTGGGTATGTTTAAATGTTTATCGCCGGCGGGCATCATGCTTGTTTATATAATGAAAGTTGGCTTGTTTGCACCGGAATCAATTGAAAAATCCTAATACATATCAACTCTGAGCTCGGTGTTGACTGGAAGCTATTTACGGAAATTGTATTTTTAGACGCGCTTTATTGATAAAGCTGTATGTTACTGGCGTGTAGTCGTGGCGTGTAAACATGACATAGAGGAACAAGTATTAAAAACGGTTTGTGATAAGAATGGATATAATGTACTTAATATATGCATTTCTCGCGATATAAAAACCTAAGCTTTATAATCTCACGCAATAAACGCCATGGTATCATACACGTTTGGGCTACCGTCACAAAATGTCACATGACAATAAATATAGTCATTTGCTTGTCGCACCGCATAAATATCATAAACGACCAGGATAAGTTAAAATCTCCAAGCGTTGAATTTGTGTAAAATAATAGACCTAAATATCCTGGATATTTATATTTTATTTTTACCAACGTAAGCTTACCGAAATAATTTAGTTCAAGTTTTTTTCTTACCCTTAGAAACTGTCTTCATTTGACCTTTTTACGTCAAGCCACTTTTTAGGAAACAGAGATTATTCTTAAACAACCTTATTTTAAACTGCGCCTCGTTATTAAGATACTGTATTTAAATACGCTTAAATTGGTCGCGGTGTCGCGTGGCTGTATCGTCAAGAAGTTCATAGAAAACTATAACCCGTTCATAGAAATCTATAATTATTAATAGATCAACAATAAGAAGTTCTTAGAAATCTATAATTATAATTAATAGATCAACAAATAACGGGAGATGTTTTAGATCTTCGCTATATTCGCATAATACAATATTAGACAAAGGGTCTTACCCGTCTTGCTAAGAATTACCTATTTATAGACAATGTCTTATCAACCGAAATCCACTATTACTCTAAAATAGTACGTGGAGTGATTAAAATTAGAAAAACGTCGTATTCTTAACCAGAAGTATGGATATAATTTGTCTACATCTCGGAATCCAGTCGTCAGCCAGTGACTCAGTTCGTTCGCAATTACCAAGTGAGGGTAGTAGCTATAGCCCGTACTTCACGAAGTTGCTGCTGACCTTTCACCAGCCAACCTGTGACCAAGATCAATCCAAGTCGATCAAAATGTCGGGACTGTTCTTACCAACGTGATTAAGACCCGTTGACTAATAAAGTACTAAGTTGTAGTAGACGCCTATTTTATGTTGGAATATAAACATGTACAAAAGCCGATTTATAGAGTTTATAAATGCGGTTAAGTATACTACGATATGTGACTTAAGATTTAATGAGATAATATAATCAGGTATAAAAGCTGGAAGATAAGAAAGGTAAGGTTTAAAGTCGTAATAGCAAAGCTACGAATATGAAACTAGTATACTTTGATACATATATAGGTAATGTGCATTTATAATATCCTTTCAGCGTGGCAAATCAGGTAATGTATCCCACAATGCTTATTAAATTTTTAATACGTATTTTGAAAGTATAATGCCTACACTACACAGTAGTCCAAGAGTCCAACTGTTCGTCCAAAATGCCACATATAGAGGGGTACTTCGTAAATATTTGATGATGTTAGATCGTGTTGGCGAGCTATCGCTCCGGTGGCGGTAAATCATGCACAGATCAAAGGAGTTGGCCAACTCCCACCAACAGACCTTCTATATATCAGAGCAGTCTCTCTACTTCATCCAGGCGAGGCGGACGGAAAACGGAGTAATTATACTTTTGGAACTGTATAAGAAATAACTACTAATTTTGTGTGGATGGATGGATATTTGTTACTCTTTCTCGCAAAAACTACTGAACGGGTTTTGATGAAACTTTACAGTATTGTTGTTTATACAACAGAATAACAATTATAACTATATTTATTTAATTGGACAAATTATAACGATAAGTGTCAAGTAATTTAAAAATCTCTGATATCTGAGAGTTATTTTGACGTGCCATTATACCCTTCACCCAGAAAGAAATATTCTCACTAATCTATTCTACATTAACTCCAGCGGATCCGCGGGCAATATCTAGTGTTATATAATTCCAAGCATTACCAACATAAGTTGACGGTAACTTCGATTGAGAATTTTACAATTTAAGTATCTATAATTAAATGAGATAGTTTGGATTGAACGCTCCAACAGAGCGTTCGCGGTTTGGAAAATCGTGCAGTGCCAACACAAGTAATTCGCAGAGGTGTGACCTTATTTAATTTTAAGTATATATAAAATATTTTGTCACTTTCCTTTTACTTTGCAGGATTTAGTTTATCGATATATAGAAAAGTAAAGGTAAAATTTGTTATCTTTTCCTTTAACCTCTCAAATGCCGTTGACGCCTCACGCATAAATGAAATAAAAAAAAAAGCGAAAAGGGAGTCCAATTACAATTACAATTACCGTTGACGCCGATCGACGTCTTCAGATTTGTACTCGTCAAACCCCGGTGATGCGATAGGGCGTCGAGCACACTCGATTGTGTATGGTTTATGTTTTCAACGGCTGAGTTTGAGAGGTTAATTACATTAGGTACCTACTTTGTTTAATTTATACATTACTTTTAATGATTGCACTAAGAGCAGCGTATCTTCACCGGAGGCCATCGTAATATTGAAGGCCAAACAAAAAAATTGGAAAGTGCAATCGCTCCACAGTAAGGCGACAGCAGGACCATACAGTTAACTGCTACTAATTTAACATAATTAGGAACTACGTATTTAAAATTTAAAAAACAACCTGCTTGTTGAGTATACGACTGCTGTGCACGAAGTCATTGATCAAGTTTAATTGGGTTTTCTATGCAAAACTCTTAGTTGCAGCACGGAGTCTTGAATTGTGGTTGGAAGACCTCAACAAGCTTGCCCCTATTACCCAAAATGTGGATGTAATACACTTCTGTTTGCCCCATTGGGGACATATGCGTGAATATCACGTAGAAAATTCCCCATTTCTCTAAAAAAATGGTAGTCCGTTGGAGCAAGGTCTGGCGGGTATGGAAGATAACGCATGGTTTCTAAGTGCAGTTCCTATAGTGTTAAAACGGTTTCTCGTGCAGTGTGAGTTATTGTTTCACTGCCAGTTTTGTAATCATTGTACGACGTTCGGCACAGTAAACATCTGCTGTTATTGCTTGACCAGACCTTAAAAAGCTATAGTGAATAATACTATGAAGAGACCACCATACAGTTATCATAACATTTTTATTGGTAAACTTTGCTTTAGGGCACTGTTGCGGCGTTTGACCTGGGTTCAGCCATTGCATTTTTGGCTTACGGTTATCGTAAAGAATCCACTTTTCGTCACATGTCACAATTCGATCCAATATTCCTTCATTTCTGTACCGATTCAACAAAGCAACACAAGTTTCAACATGCATTTCTTTCTGCAGATCAGTCAAATCATGGGGCACCCATATTTAATATATTTTTATCTTACTGATTTGATGCAAATGAGCCAATATTGTAGGTAGGGTAACGTTATACCATGCCGCTAATTCCTGGGTAGTTTGACTCGGATCGGCTTCCACCATCTCCTTCAATTTAGCTTTATTCACCTGTGTGGGTCTTCCACGTGGTTAGTTTTCCAAGTCGAAGTTTTCATTACAAAAGCGATTAAACCAAAAACGCTCGGTGCGTTCATTAGCAGTCTCCTCGCTAAACGCAGCGTTGATATTGTGAGCCGTTTCTGCCGCGTTAGTACCGCGTCGGAACTCGTATTCAAAAATGATCAGATTTTCAATGAGACTTTCGAAGTATAATCTTTGCCGCCTAAGCTGAATAAAAAAACCAATCGAAAGTCGAAAATCGAATATTGCACATTTTTTAAAAGGAGAATCTTATAGGTATCTATCATGTCAAAAAAGTTTCACTCGAAAATTTCACACCATGAAGGTTTTATGTCAATTCAAATTATCTATTATCATACAACGGCAACTTCATACTTTAACCCCTATTATTAAAAATATAATCTTAAAATAAAATGACAACTGACATTATAAATAATAATACTGCTGTTTATTTAACATAAAAGCGTATCCATATGACGTATTTTAATGAAGTACTATTATAATAAGATAGCTGAGTAAATAACAACTCAATATTTCATTAATTTGAATCACGTGCGTATTATTGGCTTCACGGCGTAATATAGCAAATTGAGTTACAATCAGGGTCCATAATCCTCGTATCTAACAAAGGAGGATTTTCGCGTTCGGTCTCACTCGTGTTTTCTTTTGCAATAGCTGAGATTGACAACCCAAAGGAGTGTATCGCCTTCTAAACCATTAACTTACAATTAATTTTGACCACGTAACACTTAATTCTATTCATCGATTCAATCTTTGTGTTTGCGAACATCAAATGATTTACATGTCAAGCTTGCGTTCCACGTGCCATGTTATTGATGCATTATACAAGAACTACCTAGATGTGGTCGTAGCAGGGATTACATTAACCCAATTTTAAATTTACGAATAATCATATAGAGAATTTGGCATGGACTTCTTTAGTTTTCTACAGTTAAAAACCACCAAATTACATTATGAGTATTACATATGGTACACGATTCGCCTTAATGTGCGATAAAACTACGCTAACTTTGCCTATCGCAAGCCAAAGTAGTCTGGCACTGGCGTTATGCGACTTGATTTAAAATTTAATATTAATAAGTAACCTTGCTTCCACTCAACTAATTAAAACATATGATCAGTTACATTGAATCTGAAACTTAGGTATTAGAAAATACATATATCCGCTTAAATGTCAGATCATGTTGCTGCTACTAATTAACTCTCATATATATTACGTAAGATACACGTTCATTAATTATTTCTTAATAATAGTTATCGAATATAATTAATAGTAATGAAATAAAATTAGTTATACAACTATGTGTATAGTATCTAATTACTGTCTTATTAATAAGACAGTAAATTACTTTACCATTTGGTGTTCTATTTAAAATAGCAGATCTGTAATACTTGAAAAGTTCAAGAACCAAACAAACCGGCTCTTAAAATAAAGCAGGATTGTGGTGGGTACCATACCGAGAAGAATTTTGAAGTTGAAATAACTACTAGACCAAGTTTCTCTCCTTCAGATTCACAAAACTTTACGGAATAAATTCAAGTTTCCTCAAGCTGAAAATTGATGAGTACTTCTATGAATTTAAATATTATCCATATAATTTGAATTAGCATAACGGCAATAAATCCATCCATGATATCTGTACGTGTGATAAATACAGAGTGAGTCATTTGTTCTTCGGAAACAATAAAACGAACACTGACGTAAGTTCCGAGAGATGCAGCTCGGCCTTAAATACAGAGTAAGTAGTAAGTTGATGTTCGCCGTCTCAGTGCCGTCTAGAACTTTTCTAATCCTGTATTCTTTGGTAAAGTTTTCCAATATTGTGAACATAACAAGCTTACATGTGCGCTTAATCCGACAACAAGAAAGGAAGGCCCGCACGATCTTTTCGTAAGATTAACTAATTTATTCATGTATCGATCTAAAACATGCTTAAAAGACGCGGCGAGTTTTCAAAATATTTACTTCTGGTATGTACATTTCATTCTTTGATGTGTAGCTGTCTGTCTGTTAGCAACAAGTTATTACTAGCCGTTTATGCCTGGTATATGTGCCTCGAAGTAAACTAATAATGAAAATCCATTCAAGCGGTTTCAGTCAATGACAAGTCAATATGTTAAGGTGCATTGTTTAACTTGATAGTGGTCTCACCACAATTCCAAACACACCACGGCTCCTTTGTCGTAAAGAAACGGCACGAACTAAATGAATTATCGCACAGTGCCAGCGCCAGCGCCAGCACTTTCATTAACTTCCCACTTCCTACTCACCGCACATTTTCATTTATTCCTTGTTCAATTGATTATGAAACACTGTTTAAAGTAAAGTTTACTAAGTACAAAATCGCTTTTATATCTTAGATTACTGTAACATAAAGCCGTATATTAATCCATTCCGAATTTACATTTCGGTACAGCTTTTAATTATTTCTAGAGAAGCATATACCAATATATAGTACAATAGAATTTTTGGTCCTTTTACATCTTATTATGGTTCCAGCTATATTTTTTATAATCCTCAACAGTTTCTACGACCCAAGGTTGATAGCATCATTAGTGCTCGGAGTTAAAAATTAACTAGGTAGCTATAAGTTATAAAGCAGTAGCGCTCACTAATTACCCGTTAATACCGCCGTCATCAAACTGTCAAGTATATGTCATATCAGATCGTTAATGACATCCAGGTTGAACGATTTCATTTAACTTATTGACTTGTCAGTTTTCATGTTTTTTTTACCGAGTTTGATTACGTATCTCTGGTTTATATAGCTACTTATATAATAATTAATTTTCTGTTACTGATCGTAGTGGTTACGAGTATTTATAGGCAAGTAGGATTTCAGCTTGAGGATCCAGTTTAAAAATGTCAATATAAAGTTCCATTAAAACTCTATATTGTTATTTTATGATACTTCCGTATTATGTAAATAATATATATTTCACACGGGTGTATTTATAATTTATAAAAATAATATGTAATTTGTTTATGATGTTAAGGTCCAATTTGTTTATGAATGGAACGGTGTGTTATGGAACAAAAACGAACGTCCTTTCTGATTAAAGTATTTATTGAGACTGCTCTTGAGGTGCATCTAACCGACACTTATATTATGAATTGGACATACCGCCCACCAAAAACAATAGTTTTTAACTAATTTGAAAATGTACAACAAAATATAATAAATAGTGAATTTTTCAGGTTATTTAACCTTAAGTGGACTGTAACAATCATATCAAAAATATCGTTAATCGGAACTCTAAACAACAATATAGACTAATAATCAAGGAATCACTAAATAACATTTGTTGCATTCATTGATTGTATTGATTTTATATCATTTACTTGTATTTCTTATCCGCCCACCATTCTCACTCGTCACTTGGCAATTTCGGCAATGGTATTAATTTGTTCAAAGGTCTTTTCAACTGATTGTTTCCCATAGTCCGGACAGTTACCACTCTGACCAAACCGTCGGCACCAGGATGCAAATGAACAATTTTGCCTAATAGCCACTTCGTTGGAGGCAAATTTTCCTCTTTGACGATGACCATATCTCCAACATTAGGCGATGGAACCTTAGTTTGCCATTTGTACCGCTGCTGCAAGGTATGCAGGTATTCGGATTGCCATCGAACCCAAAAACCTTGTGTTATTCTTTGAATTAATTGCCATCTCGTTAAGAGCCCAACCTTACTGTCTTCATAACTAGTATCAGGAACACCAATAAGTGGCTCTCCTATCAAAAAATGTCCTGGTGTGAGTGGCGTTTCGGTACAATTATCGATTAGACACAAAGGACGTGAATTAAGCATCGCCTCAACTTGTGACAAAAGCGTGGTCATCTCTTCATACGTCAACTTTGTATCTTTGTTTATCCGGGATAAGTGCCTCTTGGCTGACTGAACCCCGGCCTCCCATAGACCTCCACAGGTTGGCATTTTGGGTGGTATGAAATGCCATGTAGTGCCATCATTTGCTAAGAGCTCAGCGGCTTCTTTGGCAACGTTGTTCCTACTGTACGGTGGGGTGTTGGAGGTAATGAAAACAACGAGTGCCCGAATAATACTGAGTTATATTTCTTATAACATAGAATATAAATGATACATAGATTAACCAATAAATGAGTAACATAAGAGTAATATTATAAGTAGTAGTAGTACATAGTATGTAGTATCTGAACATACATCACATCACCGCATTTATATAAAAAAAAAATACAATTACAAAGTATTTTTTTTTAGTATATCATACTTTTTAATATCTTAACAATAAATTTAGTTATTTTTATTAATATTATATGTTTCAATTTTCATAATAAGGTTTAGTGCGATTTTTATGAACAACATCTTTTTTACCATATTTATTTATTATTTCTACGTTAGGTGGTACTTCTTTTACAACTTTGTATGGACCTGAGTATATAACATCTAATTTATTACTAGGTGCTTCATTTTTTACAAGAATCATATCGTTTTCCTTATAGCTTACTGGGTTTACATATTTATCGTATTTCATTTTCCTATTTAACTTACTTTTTAACAAGTTATTTTTAGCCTCTTTTTGGGAAAGTTGCAAACGGTATTTTAATTCGCAAGGATAGCTTTCAAAATTATATAATGGATCTAAATTTTTTGATAAGTTACTGGGTAGACTACATTTCTTACCAAATATTAATTCATATGGTGTAAATCCTGTCTCCGAATGTACCGTTGTGTTGTAAGCGAAACACCAATAAGGAATCCACTTACCCCATAATTCAGGATGGTTATCCGTTTGAATACGTAAAAACGCATTCAAATTTTTATGTGTTACTTCCAGAGCTCCTATTGATTGATGATGATATGCTGTTGAATTAAGCTGTTTAATATTAAGTAATTTACAAACCTCTTGAAATATTTCTGACATAAATTCCTTTCCCCTGTCTGTAGCTATTTCTTTAGGCACTCCATACCTAAGGATAAAATTATCAACAAATGACCTCGCTACTTCTTCAGATTTTTTAGAAATTAAGGGATAGGCCTCAACATATTTTGTTAATTCACACTGTAATGTTAGAATGTATGAATAATTATTACTATCAGTTTCTAATGGACCAACAAGATCTAAATACACCTTTTCAAATGAAGAATTAGCTGTACTAGTTATAATCATAGGTTCTTTCTTAGGTAATGAATACTTTTGACGCTGGCATTTATCACAACGCTTTACAAATTTCTCAACATCTTTATCGATACCAGGCCAATAATAATATTTCTTTATATTGTTCGACATCCGTCTCATACCAGCATGGCCACTACTAGGTAGGAGATGGAAGTCATTTAAAATAACTCGCTTATCGTCTTTATTATCAATTCTTTCAACATCACTCAAAATACATATACGTGGTCCTAATCTATCTTTCCTACTTTTTATTTCTTCTAATAACTTCTTTATAAAAACATCATTATCTTTACTTTTTAATATGTATATTTCTTCTAGTTTTAATTCAATGCAAAAATTATCTAGTTCTCTCACAAATGCGTCTCGCGTCATTTGTGATTGAGAATTTAGGAATTTTACATATATAGTTTTTTCACATTCAACATAACATAATATTTCATTTTCTTTCGTAATATTTCTTATTTTTCTTAAATTTCTTAAACCATTGGCATTTATAAATCTCAATTCAACTGATTCTTTCGGTTTGATATGAGTACTCACAACTCTTGGTTGCGCATTCCTTGAGTCAGTGGGTACCATATCCACCGTCGAATCAATTTCATTCTGTCTTTTTGCTTGTGCCCTTGTTAATACATTTACTACACTTTCATGCATTTCTTTTAAATCTTCTATGGTAATTCTTGACAGTGCATCTGCAGCTGTATTGTCAGAACCCTTGACATATTCTACCTCAAAATTATATTCTTCTAATGCAATTCTAAATTTCATTAGTCGACTTGAAGGGTCTTTCATATTAAATAAGTAGACTAATGGTTTGTGGTCTGTAAGTATTTTAAAAGGTCGGCCGTACAAATACGGTCGAAAATATTTTATAGCCCAAACGATGGCAAGAAGTTCTTTTTCTATAACTGGGTAGTTCTTTTCACCTTTGTTTAACGTTCTGCTTGCATAAGCTATTGGTCGACCATTTACATTAGACAAAATTGCTCCTACAGCATTATTTGACGCATCAGTTTGTACTATGAATTTATTAGTCTCAGAAAAATCAGGATATTGTAATATAGGCGGTTCTATTAAACGTTGTTTTAATATTTCAAATGACTTTTGACATTCACGATTCCATTCAAAAGAGACACCTTTTCTTGTTAATTTATTTAATGGATATGTAATTTCTGCAAATTTGGGTATGAATTTTCTGTAGTAATTTGTGAACGCTACGAATCTTTTAACCTCGTCAGTGCTTGTAGGGCACGGATAATTCTTTACTGTACTTATTTTTTCAGGGTCAGGCTTTATGCCATCACTTGAAATAACATGTCCCAGATACAAAATTTGTTTCTTCAGAAAGTCACATTTAGCTGGATTTAATTTTAAGTTTACTGACCTCAGTCTTTCAAATACCTCTTGCAAATTTTTATTATGGGAAAATAAATTTCGTCCAAACACGATAAGATCATCTAAATAAACTAAACATTTATCATAATTTAATCCTGCCATTGCCATTGTTATCATCCTAGAAAATGAACTAGGACTGGTTTTCAAACCCATTGGCATACGTGTCATTTGGTATTGCCCTGAATAAAATGATGTAAATTTTCTACTGTTTTCATCTAATTTGACATTATAATAACCTTGGTGTAAATCTAGATGCGTAAAATAAATGCTGCCAGTTAAAGATTCTAAAATTTCAGTTATATCCGGTAATGGAAACTTATCATCTTCTATACAGTTATTTAGTTTTCGGTAATCAATTACTAGTCTCCATTTCTTATCTGCTGTTGTACTAGATTTTTTAGGCACTAATAATATTGGGCTCGACCAATCGCTTTTGCTAGGTTCTATTATACCTTCATGTAACATTTTATTTATTTGACGTTTAATTTCATCTTTTTGGGAAACAGGTAATCTATATTGTTTGGAAAATACTGGATTTGAATTAGGTTTTACAGTAATATTATGTGTGTATATATCTGTAGTGGTTAGTTTGTCTCCTGGTAAATAAAATATATCAGCATATTTTGCACAAATGCTTTCAATAGTATTCTGTTCTTCGATATTTAAATGGTCTAATTTTATTAAAGGTAATAATTTTTTAACTCTATCTGAATTATTTTTCGTTTTGTCAAATGAACAAATATCGAATTCACAAAGTTTCTCAATTTTAGGCTCTAAATCTGTCAAAGAAACATTATTTTCAGTAACATTTAATATACGAATTGGTATCAAACCATTCTTAGGAGTAGCTATAGAACTTGCTAAAAATACACCTTCCTTTATTTCTTTAGATGAAACTACACAATCTTCAATAAAATTTGTATGTATATAATGTATGGATTCACATCTAGCAGGTATATTAAAAACAACATTACATGAATTTAATATTGACAAACAAATAGGTGTTGTGGCAATATACAACGTTAAAATATTTCTATGAAAATCTAATTGTGCTTTGTACTTGTTTAAAAAGTCACGCCCTAAAATACCACTTGCCTTGATTGGTAAGTTATCAAAAACATAAAACTTGTGGCTTATACTTTGATTACCTATAGCTAAAGGTAAAAACACGTATCCTATTGCTTGGACTTTGCCTCCTAATCCATTTATGGTTATGTTGTCTTTATGGATTGGAATGTTATGTTCGAGTGTATGTTTATAATTACACGCTGACAACGATGCTCCAGAATCTACTAGAAAGTAATGGTTTTTTCCACGATTAATTGATGAACACAAAGATATGTAACAATTACTATTATTAGCAAAAATAAAATTCTCGCTATTGGTCACGAAAAAACTGGTTTGATGTTTCTTTACATTTTGTAACATCTTCCGATTTATCAATCATATTAATATTACGTATCCCTTGATTTCTGTTTGAAAATTGAAATTTACCTCTCTGCTGCCTATATCCATCAGCTCTACCTCGAGTCCACTGCCCTCGAGTACCAGACTGCATCCACTGACCTCGTCCTCGTGTTTGTCCTCTGTATGACGAAAAATTACTGTGACCTCTACGTTGTCCTCTATAGTAGCTCGCACGACCTCTATTATAATTAAAATTATTATTGTATGATCGTTTGTACATACCTAAAATTTCTCCTGACGTCGTGGCTGGTGAAGTCTCCTCCTCCTGAGCAGCTTGGACAGCATCCTTCAAAGAGCTATAATTGCGGGCGGAAATAATAGTGCTTAATCTACGATTTCTCAGGCCGTCGGCAAACTGTTTGATTGCCATTTTTTCATTGTGAGGTTTTAAAATTGTATAACATTGATCATTGCCTTCTGCTTGAGAAATTGTAAGATCCACAAATAATTTTGTAATTTCTTTACCATAATCTGCAATAGACATGTCATTTTGTCTAAATTTCTGTAATTTATTTTGAATAGCCGTTGCAGCTTTCTTACACAATAACACATCTCTCATATCTTTAACTAAATCATTAATTGTATCGTATTTTAATTTCATCTTTAACTTAGCTTCTTGAGACAATCGGCTCTTTAAAATGAAATTAATTAAATTCTGTTTACATGCACTATCTTTTAAAATACTATCATAATATTCTATATTATCTATTAACTGTTTTGTATTCGACTCTTCGTCGGTCATAATAGGCAAAAGATTTAAAGCAGTTTTTAAATCAAAAGACGACATATTTGATACGAATTCGGATTTATCAGTTCGACACAACAATAAAATCTGTTCACGTAAATCTAAAAATTTACGACAATAATTTTCTATCAATAAAATATCTTCTTTATTATAATATTTATTTAAAACTTTATCCTTAAAATCTATCAACCAAGTCTCATACTGTTCATAAATGACACGAGCCTCATTTAATTTAGTTTCTAATATTTTTCCTGACCTTCGTTTCGGTCCAATCTTAATTAAATACTCTCTAATTTTCTTTAAACTCTCATAAAGTGTTAAAATAATGTCCATAACTTACCACCATAACGTAGAAAAAAGTTATACAATTATGTACCTGTGAAATACAGCAAAACATTAGTATAAATTCATTTTACCATGTAACTATCATTAGAGAGCGCAATTAACAGCAGAGTCCAAAGTTCAATCTGCACATCTTCCGAATATGGTATGTCACTGCATTCGATAAAGTTCACGGTCACGCGACACGATGCAAAACGAAAACAATTACGAGTATATTTACGATTACGATGATTAAATATTTGCTCTAAAACTATTTATACGCACATTTGATACACTTTCCGCGCATATTATATATATTTGGATATTACGCACATTTATCGCACTTTTCAACGCATTTTAACGCACTACTTTTTCTTTATTTTTACGCACGCACATTTTTTTTTTTTTTTCTATATTTTACCGCACTCTACATCAACTTCTGGATAATGTCTCGGATTGTCCGGGGGTGCCGCTTGTATTTGTCGCCGAAAAAGCGATCTCCTCATGGTCGTTCGATAAATCTCTCTATTTATCCATTTTACATGGCATCTTCTATAAAGCCTGTACACGAAGAATAACACACCAAGTAAAACGATCAGCAGGATAATAGATAATATAATATTGGTGGTAGTCATATGGAAACGGATTTCTTCTGTAGTGGATTTGTTATCCCCAGCAGCCGCATTTTGTACGATGACGGTTTCCTCCTTAGACTGATTTTTTCCCATTTTCGAAAACGATCTTAGCGCGCACGTACTGTCCGTAAAACAAACAAAATTGCACTCTCGCCATTGTCACAAAATAGTCCGAACCTTCGAGATGATCTACGTCCTTATACGGGATGGTATCAAATTCGCGGCGCACTGGAAGATTCCGCTGGCAGGGTCGCCATGTACGGTGGGGTGTTGGAGGTAATGAAAACAACGAGTGCCCGAATAATACTGAGTTATATTTCTTATAACATAGAATATAAATGATACATAGATTAACCAATAAATGAGTAACATAAGAGTAATATTATAAGTAGTAGTAGTACATAGTATGTAGTATCTGAACATACATCACACTACCTGCCTGGAACATTTCTCGTAATTCCTTTGCGGCGCCAACAAAATTGGTGCCGTTGTCGCTCCATAAATGTGAACAGTGGCCTCTTCTTGCTACAAATCTGCGAAACGCCGCTATAAATGCTTGGGTAGTCAGATCGGTAACCGCTTCCAAATGAATGGCCCGAGTCGCCATGCAAACGAACAAGCAGATATATCCTTTAGTCGCATGGTGACCACGACCTTTAGAAGTTCGTAAAAATACGGGTCCAGCATAATCTACGCCACTGTTTTTAAAAGCCCGGTGTTGAGTTACTCTAACAGCTGGCAACTGACCCATAAACTGATTTCTCGCTTTGGCTTTATGGACTATACACACTTTGCACTGATGAATACATCTTTTCACAGCAGATTTTAGGCCACCTATCCAATACCGGCTTCTCAAGTATGCCATCATCACCTGAATGCCACCATGCAGTGTCCTTGTGTGTGCTTCATTAACCAATAATTTAGTGATGTGTTGATTAGCAGGGATAATTACAGGATGTTTAGTAGCGTCTGGTAAAGACGCATTATGCAACCGCCCTCCTACTCTCATTAAACCATTCTCATCTAGAAACGGTGAGAGTGAGATCAGTGAACTTCTCTTTTTTACCTGTGCAACTTTCTTTAATTCTTCAATTTCCCTTTCGTAGACTAAATTTTGATAGTATCTTATGCATTCTTCTAATATTTTGTTAAGTTCTGTTACTGTTAAGTAAGTTTCCTTTCTCTCAAGATTGTTTCTCTTTAAAAATCTTTTACAATATGCTAAAACTCTCTTCATTCTCGATAGTGATGAAAATCTCTCCCATATTGGTTTGTCTTCAAGAGTAACGTGACATGTTGTTTTTATCTCTAGTGTAGTTTCCGGAATGTCATATCTAGCAAATCGATTTGTCGGTTCCTTTAGCCAATCAGGACCATTCCACCATAAATCTTCAAAAATTAATTCGCTTGCCTTAGTGCCCCGTGTTGCTATATCTGCTGGATTATCAGCAGATTGGACATGATGCCATGCATCCTTGTCTAATGTTCGTGTGATGTCTGCAACTCTATTTGCAACAAATGTGCGCCACCGATTAGGTTGAGATTGTAGCCAGGACAGCACGACCATAGAATCAGTCCATGCATAGATGTTATGTTTAGAGATCTTCAAAACATCCACTACATCAGCTATAAGTTCTGCTAGTAAGGCTGCTGCGCATAATTCTAATCTTGGAATTGAGAGTTGCTTCAATGGGGCGACCTTAGTTCGAGACGCGATCATCGTCACATAGATTTTACCAGCATCAATCACCTTGAGGTAAGTAACCGCCGCATATGCGTAAGTGGATGCATCTGCAAAGCCATGCAATTCTATTTGTGTAAAATTATTCAGCGTTGTTCTAAACCATCGTGGTATTGTAAGGTTTTGCAAATGCTGTAGCTCATCTCTATAGCTCGTCCAATCTTCTCTTACATCAGGCGGTAGCTCATCATCCCAATCCAAGGTGAGTAACCATAATTTTTGTATGAAAATCTTGGCTGTAATAATAACCGGTGATAGCCAACCAAATGGATCAAATAGACGGGCTACGTCGGAAAGAACAGATCTTTTCGTTATAGGACATCTCAGTTCAGGTAAGTTCACTGTAATTTTAAATGTATCGTCTTTTCTATCCCATGTCAAACCAAGAATCTTTACAATTTTATCTAGTTTGATGTCTATTTTATCTTTGGTAGGTTGATTTTCTTCTTGTAGATATCTCAAAACCTCTTCAGAATTGCTAGACCATTTTTGCATTTTAAAACCTCCTCTTTCTAGTATTGTTTTAATTTCTTCACACATTTTCTTTGTTTTGTCTATATTTTCATTCCCTAACATCAAATCGTCCATGTAAAACGACTTCTTGATTAGAGAAGCTGTATCAGGATACTGCAGAGCCTCGTCATCAGCTAACTGATTTAAGGTGCGCACCGCCAGATATGGTGCAGCTGCTGTTCCAAAAGTAACAGTTGTCAACTTGTAACATTCTAAATCTTCTTCAGGGTTGTTTCGCCAGACTATGCTTTGTAAATTAATGTGCGCATCTGTCATGTTAATCATTCTATACATCTTGACGATGTCTCCAACCACACATATTTTATGTGTACGCCAAGAGATAACCAAGCTGCGAAGATCGGGTTGTAAAGTAGGACCAACCATCATGCATTCGTTAAGAGAACACCCGTTAGAACCCTTGGCAGACGCATCGTAGACCACACGGACTTTACTGGTCTGTTTGTCATCGCGAACAACAGCGTGATGAGGAAGAAAGATGGAGTTCTTGTCGTCATTAGACCTTTTCATGTGACCCATGTCTATGTACTCGTGAATGACTTTGGTGTATTCTGTCTTTAAAGTTGGTGTTTTTAGAAATTTCTTTTCTAACTGCTTAAATCTATTTATTGCTATTTGTTTCGTATCTCCACATAACTTTACTGTCTCTTGAATACTCTGTTTTAAAGGTAAGTGTACTGTGTATCTTCCATTTATTCTTTTCGTTGTATTTTTGTAGAATTCTTCACATTGTTCTTCTTCCCGAGTCAGTACACTCCTTTTCTTGTATAAGCTTGTCTCTATCTCCCAGAACTTCTTTAACATATTGTTGTCTTCTGATACCGTACGTGTAGCATGTAGTGTAGTTATTTTGTGTTTGTCGCTAGTTGATTTGTATTCGCTTTGACCAGATAGTATCCAGCCTAAACTTGTTTTCTGAGCCACTATGCCATCAGACAGTCTTATCAAACCGACTTCTATTATTTTACAAAATATGTCGGAGCCGAGTAATATGTCAATTTTACCCGGCGTGTTAAACATAGGGTCAGCCAATAATAAAGTTTGAAGTTCTGGCCAGTTCATCGAAATGTAATTCGCAGGTAATATTGTTGACACCGATTTCAATACGTAGGCCTTCACTTGAATAAAATCCTTCTTATTATGTCGCGATGTAAAGGACAGGTCAACTACATGTTTGATGGGTACCAGGTTTCCTTCTCCAATCCCCGAGACTACACCATTTATTTTAGTCCTCTTTAATCCCAAGAGTTCCACTACTCTTGAAGATATGAATGAAGCCTCTGAGCCTTGATCGATCAATGCACGAAGTAGATGTGTTGTACCGTCGCATGAAATAACATTTACTTGTGCTGTAGCCAGTAACACTTGTCGACCAGGTTGTTTCTTAGAGAAGTGTGCGTTTGTAACCCTTTGTTCTGATATTTCTTCTTGTGTACCATTCTCCTGTATAGTTTCCTTGACTTGGTGTAGAAGAGAATGATGTTTTCTACCGCAGACTCGGCATGTCCTCTTTTGTTTACAGTTGTAGACATTGTGATTCGGTACTAGGCAATTGTAGCATAGGTTTTTATTTTTAACGAAGTCACGTCGCTGCTGTACCGGTTGTTTGGCAAATTCTTTACAGCTGAATATATAGTGTTCACCCTTACAATACGAGCACGACGGTGGAGAACGGCTGACGATGTGCGCAGACGGTAGGATGTCGTTTGCATTATCCTCTGCTGTGATGTGGAATGTTTTGTGGGATTGTGCCTTCTCCTTTGTAGTTGTTGACGTCATGGGAGCAATTAGTTCGAGCGTACGGAACTTAGACTCGAGAAATTTCTTAAACTCCTCCCACGTAGATAACTCATCGCTTTTCTCCTTATAAGATTGCTCTTCCCAATCCTTTAACGTCTCTGAATCCAGTTTCTGCCCAACCAGAAAAACGATTACAGGATCCCAAGAGTCAGTGCATATATTCATGTTACGTAGGCTGTTGATACATTGAACTGTATTGTCCAGCAAAGCTTTAATTTGGCCAGCTGATTGGGTAGTTATCCTTTTCTGGGTAAACAATCTTTTGAGTATAGATGACACAATCATTTTTTTGTTGCCGAACCGTGCCTTGAGTAGTTCCCATGCTTGTGTGTAATTGTTTTCTGTTATTTGGATATGACGTAATAACATTTCGGCTTCTCCGGAAACGCTTGTCTTTAAATAATGCAACTTCTGCACGTCGCTAATAGAAGTGTTGTGGACAAGCGCTGTAAACAAATCTTGATATGTAGGCCATTCGTCATATCTCCCCGAGAAAGTAGGTAATTGTATTCTTGGTAGCTTAGCAAAGGGCAGCTGGCTATTTTGTGATGATATAGACATATTAGAAGCTTCTGCTAATCTTTGTTGTGACTGCAACTTTGATAGAAGATCTGATAAGTCAGCATGTAAACAAAGATACATTTCTTCATATGTGTAATATTCTTCATTAAGAAAGTATGGCAACACGCCGCGCTGCTCACGTGGAGTAATCTTCATAAGGTTGTTATTTGTTTGTTTAAATGTATCCCAATACTCCTCAATGCATTTAACCCTTGCCTTAATATAACCTTCCGTCAATCGTTGTTTCGGGCACTTTTTCATGTTAACTTGAGCCTTCTGTATCATTCCAGCTACATCCTCCAATGTAGACAAATATTTTGCCTGTTCCGAAGTAGGTGACGTCATTTTGCAAGATCAAATAGTCCAAAATTCAGCACAAACACGTTCACTACAATGTCTTTATTCACGAAGTATTTTTAATATTATATTATATGTGTTCACTAATGAGTTGTAAACAAGTTCTGATTCTCGGAATCGTTCTATTGTATTCGCGCGGCCGAGTCCACCAGCCGTTCCATTCAACAATCCGGCTCGTTTTAGACCATATGTTTATGATGTTAAGGTCCAATTTGTTTATGAATGGAACGGTGTGTTATGGAACAAAAACGAACGTCCTTTCTGATTAAAGTATTTATTGAGACTGCTCTTGAGGTGCATCTAACCGACACTTATATTATGAATTGGACATAATTTAAATTGGAAACGACTAAGAAACTGCTCGTGATAATTAATAAGTTAAAATTTGAAAAACTAAAAATAAACTTGTTAAACGGAAACTGTTTATATTTTAGGAAAGGTAACTGAAAGATGATGTCAGACAATTTTAATAGGATAACCAAGATATATGGCTAATGGCTTAATTTTTTCGACTAATTATCAAAGCAGTCAAAATATAATACAATTCTAACAAAACGTAAATGTGATTTCTGTCAAAAAATTTACAGTTGTATAGCTACTGAGAATTTCAATGACAGGAAACGCAGTTGAAATTTATATTTGGCTCGATGTAGGTGTAATACAACTATGCCTAGACCATTGGGGATAATATTAATGACAACAAGATAATATGTAGGTACTAGGTACCCTCGTTATACGAGTCCGACTCATACTTTACTGGTGTTTTTTTACCTTCAGCTCTGATTATATAATTTAAGCCTTATATCGTCATTTGGAGAAAATAATAAAAGACAATATTTACAAATTATTTTTCACGACAGGCTCATTTTGTTTTCATTTCATTTATTTTTACATCATTACAATATATTGCTCAAAATATATCTTAGAAATGATATTAAGCTTTTGAACATCAAAAGCTCCATTGTACTGGAATATAAATGTCTATACCAAATCAAATCCTTATCTGTATCCGAAATCTCTGTTTCTACATCATTCATATCTGAAGCGCTTAAAATAAATATCAAGAAATATGAACATCCCATAATTGGTATACATAACTCCGTAGTTTATAAATGCCTAGTTATAGGTGAGATTCAAAGTATTGCACATATTCTGTAATCATTGTCACATTCTCATCTTTATAAACAAATTATTCTTAGTATAGTGCAAACCTCTCAGGGGATAAAAAAATCAGCTGTTCCATTCATTTTGTCGAGATCAAAGTCCAATTTTGTATGAAACAGCTGTTTTTTTTCGCGACATCGGCAATGTCCCAGAACAAAATTTGTTCATAATAACAAGTATTATCACCCCTGAGAAGTTTTCATTATACTAAGAATGACCTTATATATGATGTTTCTATAGACGTGTATGTCACTAAACTCCTAAAATGCTGGACCAATTTTGATGATTTATTTAAGTATATTTGTGTGGATCCCTGGATGGCTTTGATTCACAATTGGGTCCGGTTGGTAGTGCTGCGATTGTGTGAAATGTTCGGACACGACAACGTTTGTCGGTTTGCAAACTCGAAAGTGCATTATAGTAGCGTTAGTATTAATGTACTACCGCTACTATAATACGTCTATCGAATTTATTGTATTCATCAAGAAGTAATAATAATTATAAGTCTATTGACAAAAATGGAGTACAATGTGTGGAACTTATTCTATGACTTAGAGTTAGCACAATAAATTACTAAATACTGATTCCCAAACTCGACTATAGCCTGTATTTTGGGAGACAGTGCTCAGCCAAAACAAAGCACAGTAGACACTAAAGTGAATAAACAATTTTTCATTTTAAAGGTAAGTTAAGTACATATACATGTTTTAATTATATGATTTCAATAACAAAAAAGGAATTTAAATATTTATTATTGAAATATGTAAGATGTGTAAGTGAGTGATTGTATATGTCTGTGAGTGTGTTGTGAGTATGTGGATGAGTATGTGGATGGATAAGAATGTGCATATGTATAATGTACTAGGGTAGGTAGTTAAGTATATTTTATTCTGAATATTTTAGTAGTGCTACGGTGCTATCGTAATGTAGATTAAGTAACCAAGTGGTAGTTTTTGATTTAAAAGTTGTTTAGTCTTATGATGTTTTCTTTTTTATTTAAGATGTTATAAAGTTTGCAGCCAAGACTTCTATACTACTGTCTAGCGGAGAACTTTACAACGAACCCTGGGAATAATTAAATGAGTAATACGTTTATTTGGATCTGGCGTTGGTACACTTTGGTGTATCCTAAATATCGTCCTCAGAACGAAGAGCTGTCTCACTGTCAGAACTTTATTATCTGTATAAAGTTGTGCAGTAGGATATCTTATAGGTCTATGATACATAACTTTGAGAACAGCACTTTGTGCTCTCACTAATTCCAAAAATGTTGTTTTGCCGATACCCCATACCGGAATACAATATTGTATAATTGATTGACAGAGAGCAAGATACACTGTTCTTAGCCGTACGTTATCAAAAACTCATCACTTATGTGATCCCCAATTACTACTATCTGTTTTCTGTTTGTGAGGTAATCTTTGAAAAGATTATGAGTAGTTCCTCGTACGCCTAGCTTCTCCAGTTTCTCCAGAAGGATTGGGACTGAGACTGTGTCAAATGCCTTGGAGAGATCTAAAATATACATAAACATCTATTATTACTATCTAAAGTCTTGACTACGGTGTTGGTTAGATCAATGACTGCATCTTCAGTACTAATAGCTGAGCGAAATCCGTACTGATTTTTAACTAGGATGTTGAATTTCTCAATATATTTATTTCTCAATATATTTCTTTAGGGAATTATTAATAATCCGTTCCAAAACTTTAGACAGCGCCGATAGTACCGATATTGGGCGATAATCTTTGACACAGTGCTTGTCCCCTCCCTTGTATATTGGGTGGATAAGAGCCATTTTTAAGGCATCAGGGAAAACGCCGGTGGTAATAGCCAGGTTACAAATGTGGGTTATAGGTGGAATGAGATCTTTTCGGGCGAGTTTCAAGATGTAAGAAGATATACCATCCCAGCCTAGAGCACAATCAGCACGTTGCTGTAAGACGATAGTCTCTATTTCGGCTTCAGATACTTCGAGTAGAACCATAGAATTTGAGGCATTTACAGCAGACAGCCCTGAAGATAATTTTACGGTACAACTTGTAGAACCGAATGATATTATTTTATGGGCTAAGTCTTGTCCAACGCATGATAAATAATTACAAATACGATTAATGGACTCTTTAGGGTTTTTGTTTATACCTAGAAGCTCTGTAGGAATATTATTACTATTATGAGTGTTAGTGACATTTTTTATTGCTTTCCAGAGGGCTTTGGGGTTAGACCCTGCTTTCTCAATGAGGGACTTAGTGTATGCTATTTTCGCTTTTCGGAGTAGACTGTTGCAGAAGTTTCGATAACGAGTGTAAGTTATTTTAAGCGTCATTTGTCTGGTGATTTTCTGGACTTAATGTGTAATTTATCGCGATTTCTTATACATCTTATTAGCCCTGGGTTCATCCAAAGCTTTAAGATTTTATTTCTTCTAGTGACTTTAATAGTTTTTGTATATAAGGTTATGATAGATGACAAGGTATAAATTAAACTATTTCCTGCCAAATTTGCATAATTTATTTTTAATATGTAGGAGATGTCATTTATTGCCAAATGGTGGTCGATACAAATTTTTGATTAGCGATTATTTCAGAAAGGTTTTGGTTGGTCTAAGAATATAGCAATGGGATTGTGGTCCGTTACATGAGATTCCAAAACGAATGTAATGGAAGGAAGACTAGATTTCACAAAAATATGGTCTACACATTTTAGATTGGATGTTGAGGGGAAGGTATGAGTGGGAAAGAACCCGTGGGAAGCATTTAGAGTAATATAATCCTCAGAAAAAGAATCTGTACTATTATGATTTATATTTATGTTCATATCACCAACGAGTAACGACTATTGCGTTACTAAGGTGTTGTAGACATTGTCCAATCTTTAGAAAAGACTAAACTGTAACTGTGTTGAAATTTTTCTTCATGGAGACAACAAAGCGTTATCTAAATTTGGTCTAGAATCTTTCTACAATAAAGGAGACTGATCTGTTTAATGTTTAAAAAGAATTTAATTTTATAATAATAAAGTGATAAACAATCATACGTCATATAAGTACAATCTGATGGTAAGCGGTTACTATAGCCAATGATCAACTCATACAGAGAGATAAACAGCGCATTACTTACGTTTCAAAAAAATAATTGCTTTGCCTCCAGCATTATAGAGCCGTTACCGTTACAGCGTCGATAGCGTTATAGCGACGATAGTATTATAGCGACGAGGTGCTAAAGGCACGGTAGTACTCCCATGCTGACAGCACATCGTGGTTGCGAGTATCCTAAAACCCTACTCCACTAAGATAGTATATACAAAAGATAGTCATATATGCAAAATATAGTCATTTGATTATCTTTTGTAGTACAAGTAACACAACCCTAAATATAAAATATTATATTTACCACGAGACAATTTTTTTTTCTACCACATACACACAACACCATCTATCCCAAACTAAGCAGAGCTTGTACTATGGGTACTTGACAATGGATAAACATACATATATACTTTTTTTTTGTAAATATCACGGGTATGTTATTTTCTCTAGGTATATAATAAATTAAAACCATTTAAATTTCAATTCTTTATTCGACACCATATTTTATGCATTCCACTTAAACACCAAATTGTAACAAAATGCTGATGTTTGGTACATAAAATCTCACTGTTTCATAATCATTTAATTATTTACAACCTAATGTTCAACATATAGATAAAATTATATTATAACAATAATAAACATATGAGTAATATAACAACTTAATTATACAATTCCTCTAAGGATGTCAAATGATATTTCAATTTTACTATAATATTCACTAAACCTTGTTTAAGTATATAATAATAATAATTATATAATTCATTATTTCAAAACCTCAAAAATAAATGATTTTTGTTCATTGGATTATCTACGAGTATTATATGGGTACTCGTTTCATCTATAATTGGATTAAATATATCAAAATTTATTAATAAAATGGATGTTTAATTATGTGTATGTCATACAAAGATTTTTTTGTCAGATAGGTATATTAAAATAAAATTCATTAGGTTCTAGTCAATAATAAGTCAATAAAACTTTAAATAAACACCTCTCCATTAAAATTTTTGACTCAATTCCTTATAATATTTGGTTGTCAATGAAATCGAACGTTTTCATACATGATAAGTGTGCCAATTTACAACGATGAACATTTTTTAATTTAATATTATTGGGCGTATAAAATTGACACCTTTCTGGAGGTAATCCCTCGAAAGATTTGAGCTTAAATATTTATTTACGATTACTTTGACATATGGAAAAGTTTTATTGGCATTTTAATTTCTTTACAAATATTCTATAAGCTACACAAACATAAAATGTTCCATTGCAAATATTAATAGTCAATTCCAGTTCCATTTTACATTACACCAAGTACAACAGGTGGTATCAATTAAATATTAATAGAGTTCACATTTTGTCACAATGTGGAAAATGGCGTAAGTTTTAAGTATTAATCACTCACCATTAGTTAATCATCATCAATTCCTGTGAAGATAAAAATATGGACGAGTACGAGAGAACAATCTAATTCATTTAATTCCAAGTTGGAATCACGATGAACAATGTACAAAACGGTATTCCGTATCAGTCGTTAAGGGATACAATAGGTTTTATGCAAGTCTATTTTATTAATTTTGAATAGTAGCATAACTGGTATATATTTAAATAATCTAACTTATATTAAAATGCAAATAATATGACAATGCATGTCATAAATGCAAAGCATCCCTCGTGTTGTAACGTTTAATCTCATAATAATAGAAATCGCACGATCACCGGTACAGTTATATAGGATTGACCAATTGATGTTCCGCTGAATAGCACTGTCGTTTCGAGTTTCGATTCATACACAATTAATTTCTTTAGTAAATGGACCGAACAATATAAATAACTTGTTTGCGTATGTTATACAAACAGGCCAGGGTTCGTGAATGTAGTTCATTTTTGGAGGACAGAAGCGTACACTTTTGTGGTCTATTACCCTGATTACCTTTTTGAGACTTTATTGAAAAACGGATAAGTCCCGGTGGAACGTTCTCTGTACTCGTCCATTAAGTAATAAGTTTTCAATATTTACTTATCAAAAACTACTCAAATCAATACACCTCACTTAAAAGTAACTTTACAAAAAATTACAACATATGCGATGTTTTTAAACAGTTTTTATTATTATTTATTTTGTTATCCTACATACCTGAAACACTTTGTTTGATATAAGTATGTACAGCTAATGTCGGTTTGTTGTTAAGTCTTTTGTCACTAATTTATTGTTATATTCACATTTATTATATACGTATATATTCACAAGAGCCTACAATTCCTCCTTTCTATTCCCGACAGTAGAAATAATTGTTTAAATGGATATATATTTACTATAAAAGACAGCTTGTATTGTATCTGTATCGAATAATACAAACAAGACAGAGACAGAGCATGGGAGTCATGCCACGTGCCTTTTATAGTAAATCAGACAAGATCCCTTCCACACGATTATCATATCGCCAATCATTAAGTAACTAGGCCATAAAATTTAATGTGTGATATCGCAGGTGATCAGAAATGTTTTTAGCTAAATGCCTCTCAAACATTTTAATATGCTGATGTTCGCAGTTAGCTTAAACATGTTTCGTTCCCACACCTGACGATTTCTATCACGGCAACGTAACGTGAAAATGGCCCTCAATCGTGACTCGTATCACTTACACACTGCATCCTTTGCGTTTAATTATAACGCGTTTGCACATCTTCCACCCACAGGCATACAGACAGTAAAATGAAGATGTGTTCGCATACCCTAATCTCAAGCCACAGTTTCATACAGTAAGGCAGAGAATAACACGGGCCTCACTTTTACTTCGCTGCACGCACTGCCGATTAGTTTACTGGATATAATATATTTACACGTACACAAGATAGATACACACGTTCTATGTACACGATTAATTACATCACAAATCACAACTTAGTCCGTTTGTTGACTACGACCTCGGCAGCGGCGTCGAGGAACCCTCATACGGATATCTCTTGTATTTGCACTCTCTTCTTCATAATACCGGGCGGCGCGGAAGCAGCGGGCGCTGGCGGGGTGCGGAGGATGCCACTTCCCGCGCCACCTTCAGCCTCCGCCCCCGCCTCAGCCGGCGCCTCTGCTCCGTCAGGCCCAAACTTGACCTGCGTTGAACTGTCCACTACGCGAGGCTCAAAAGTACTCGTGCGACCCACAGCGTCCGACCGACCCACAGCGTCCGACCGACCCTCAACTTTCTGAATGTCTGGCTTCTGCGTATCTATACACACCACACTTCCAGCCTCAATAGCACTTCCCACGCTAACGTCAGGCATCGAACTCCGCGCCGCTCGATGTTTCTCATCGTAACAGCTGTATTCCCCGAAAGTTGGCTCACCACAATCAGATAGTGTCCTCAAATCAAACTTCGAACCGACACCACGAGGCACATGCGCCGATTTACACTCGAACCCGAATCCTTTACCATCAAAAGCGCGCACTTCATAGTCTAGTTTGCCATCGTAATTATCTGAAGAGGATGAACTGCCGGCTTCTGCAAGGTCGTCTTTGGATCGACGAGGCCGGGAGCCGCGTTGGTGATAGATACCGGCAAATATGAGAACGTTGAGGAGTAGCAAGAAGCATCCAACAGCGATTGTAACCGTCAGCGCAGCGGTATATGACTGATAGTGAGAAGAGGCGAGACGACGCAATAAAGCATCGTCAGGATGCACGGGTGGTGCGGTTGCGTTGGGTGGACAGTCTGTAGAAGGTGGCGCGGGAGGCGCGCGGGGCGGCACTGTGCGAGGAGGCGCCGTGCTGCGTGCGCCCGCACCGCCGCGCGCCCCCTCCACCTCTACTACGTGCGGCACGTGCGCACGCGACATCGACTGCGCCCTCACAGCACCTGGTGGTTTATCATTGAATAAATAATACGTTCATAGAATTTCCATTTCGTGTCAGTAAGACAGCATGAAGGTGTTTAAACACGTATAACACGCGTCATCGCAAAACTTGAAAACAAAATCAGTAAAGAAGCAAGTGGTACAGGTACAGGCAAAAGGGACAGTTCTGAATTGTCATTAAAGTTTACCTTCATAGTAGTTAGCGTTGTTGTCCTGAAAGTGGTGATGTCGCATGGCAGCGTCAGGTAGGTCGGAGCCGGGTCTGTGAAGCTGCGGGATGAGCGAAAGCCACAGCGACATTTTGTGGCCTCGGTAGTGACTGCGCATCTCCGGCTTGCTACCTGCCCCCGTAACGAGCGAGAATTGAAATAAACGAGACCAACTGTTACGAACCCCACTTCCTCGACCCGAAACTTTTAAATGACCTCCTCCGAATTCACAGACACAATACTGTAATCTACGTTGATTGTATAGTGTGTTGTTGTGTTTGCAGATGCTAATCTTCGTAACTACTCGAGAAACGAAACTTTTCCGAGCTACTCACATATATTTTAGTATAACGCTATGACATCGAGTTGTAGAGCTATAAAGGAGCCGAGAGCAAAAGGTCCATAAACTACACTAACTTATGTATTCGAATAAACTAATCAAGAAGTTTTCCGTTGGTAATAACGTCTGGTATAGAATATGTTTATAGGTATATGTGAACAGTTACTCACTGATCTCCATATAAAGCTGGTTGATGGTATCGTACGTGTCCCAGTACGGCGTCTGGTCGGGACCCAATCGAGGAGTCTCGCCCAACATTGGACTTGGCGGTGGTGTAGCAGTTGGATCGTTAGGGTTTCTAAAACAAATTAGATGGAACATTAAATAGTTCTTATTTGAATATGACCTTAGTAGCTTATCACAATTTACTTGATTGTTCAGAATATTATACCTGTCTTTTTCTATTTTGTCTTTACAAACATATTATTAACAATCACAAAGCACACCCAAACACAGAAGAATTACCTTTTTGCAGATCACACAGATAATGATCCCGTGTAGGAAACCCATATCATTCAGCGACGCAGCGGCAATGAAGCAAACACCTGCTTGCGTGCTGCTCGTGTAGACATAATATTATTACATACTACTTCAAAGTACATAAAAATATTTTCAATGTATGACCTATACGTTGCTAAGGAGCGTAAGCGTGAATCCAAATCTCATTGACAAGTCACAGTATATGACGCCGGGCCGTAACAAACATTGTAATCAAATGAGAGAGCACGAAGCGATACACACGAAATGTTTTATCAACATTTTTTTGTGTGTTACTCAGTACATAGTACTGTGTAACAAGCATTGCTTATACAAGTGTAGATAGCAAATTTACTATCATACCTCGATGTTATAATCATTGTGAAAATGAAGAAATTTAAGCAACAGCCATATAAGTTACCGTCCAGTTGCCACGCTTCCGATTGCGCGCGCTTTACCTGACAAATGTAGTGCGGAATGGCAGATGTCACGCGTGATAATGAACATTCGAGCCCGCGGCCGCTACCGCGCGCGCTTTCATCCGAATTCAATTCGACACACCGAAAAGACACAGCCCGTGACCGTCATCCGTTCACACATAATGTAACAAAGTCACACCGATTTGTACGTTGCGTTCTTTTTACATGGGGTAAACAAGCTGTTAGCTCATTAGCTAGTAGCTGTACATAGAGCATTTCTTACACACTGTACCGCTGAACACTTCTTGATTTGACAAAAAGTGGTTCTCTTGTTACAGGATGTTCACACTTATATGATTTTCCGAAAGGCTTTTCTTGACGATTTTCTGTGCCTTTAGGTTATCATCTAAGCTGACAAACTTTATTTCTAAATTAACATTACATACCTATCTGTAAATATATATTATCCAAATTACAATATGATTGATGAAATTAAACGTTTATTATTTCGGGGTTATTGATATGTCATACCACAATGATTAAAACACAAATCTATTACATAATTAAGGCTTTTATGTCGTTGAAAAACGAAGAAGTAGAAATGGAATCCATAATAATGCTTTCTTATCCTTTTGACTAACAGTCTTTGCCTAATAATTATTAAACGCTACGTTCTATAACCGACATATACACAGTAAGCTTATATAATAAAACGTGACTGTACCCTCTGGGTCTGAATCCTACTCCCACTTCTGGTCTGTCTTTTATCGCCTAACTATTTATAACTCTAAACGTAGAATTCTAGAACTTCTGGCATGTGGCCGACCCATAGAGTAATGACGGTTATTAAATAAGTAAATATACAGCTCCGGCACGTCCCTTACCCTATTCTATTACATCATCTGCATAATGCTTGTATTAGAACATATGAACCTACATTACAACTTACATGACTCTGAACTTAGTCACTTCTAGTTGTATGAACTCCGTCAGCATTTGTATTAACAGAAGCTGACTTCGAATATTCTGTTTAAACACATCGGCGTGTAAGTTGAAACTTTCTAAATATTTCACAGCAAACTGTTTGCATAATTAAGCCTTTATTGGGAGATCTTGTTTCCCAACAAATTCAATTCAAAATTCCATCCAAGACCACAACATTCTTGACTTATCCCACTAAAATAGTTTTCGGCTTAGGTTACCTTTATGTTATGTTATCTCAATAATATGTAGATGGATGAATTAAAACTTAGGAGGACAATTTACATGAGCACTAGCTGCATCCCGCGAGTTCAATCGCGATCTTTTAAATACGAACTTGTTAGTAAGTTTAATACAGTTTTACCACCTGGGAATGTGCACTGTAAAGGCTGGCTCCCTCCTATAACGTGAAATGTAAAAAACATAGCTTACGGCATGTCTAATATACAAAATACGGTCGATCGTATACACATTTTAACACTTATCAAATACAAATCGAAATTATGGATAATAGCTAAATCAATTTTGGATTATTTCATTTTAATAAATTCTTATATTATGCCAATTTTAAAATGCGTTCGGAGATATAGATGACTCGGCTCGATATTTGCGTGTATGAAATTGTCGCCATAACTAAATCGAAATTATGGATTATAGCTAAATCAATTTTGGATTATTTCATTTTAATAAATTCTTATATTATGCCAATTTTAAAGTGCGTTCGGAGATATAGATGACTCGGCTCGATATTTGCGTGTATGAAATTGTCGCCATAACTTAAGAATTCACAACAATTGTTCATTTTAACAACCTATATTTTTTTTATTTGCTACGTTACGTAAGAACGATTTATAATTGAATAACTTTAAGCTGTAATTTTCTCCATCTCGCTTGCAATGCTACTAATTTATTCTGGTAAGTACCGGCTGCTCTGAACGTCTGCTATAAATTGACCTGTCTGCATTGGTTTCCATTCGCAAAATCCCCTTTGTCCACTAAATTCAATTAAAATGATACATCGAGACATTTTAGTAGCTGATTCATTATTTCTATATAACCTAACTATGTATATTTCAAACACATTAAAAATATTTTTCTCAAAATTCGATATAAATAACTCACCCATATTTAACAAAATTGGAGATATAATGAATGCACAGTTTGGACACACGCTGCTCCTGTTGTGTGTAGTTCTGTTGATGGTGTGTCGTAGACAGCGGCACGCCCAGGTAATATGGCAGCTCTTCACCGTGGACCGAGCCTGGCCTCTGAACAATACAAGTTCAAATTATAATAAACAGCAGATACGAAATGACAAAATTACCTGCTTTAACTTATTGAGTCGTAACGTAACACCGATAACCAGACACAATAAATTTTCAATGATGTCTGGTAATTCAACGATTGATAGTTTAGCAAACTATTTTATTTTAATATCAGATCAACTGGGTACATACCTATATATGTAATTTACCAAGCAGGCCAAGTGCAATGTAGAAGATCTCACACATCTTTGAAAACATTATAAATAATTTTCTAATAATGTCCCTCTGACCGAATTTCGGCCACGGCGTCCAATCTTAACGAAGACTGGCTGTCTGTGCAGGAGATATTAAAGTGCACAAGTATGTGCGCAAACACAAATGCACTCTCTGTTCCCTATCCCTCATGATCCGATGGGACGGATAATCCGACACGACCGGAGAGAGATCAGACGCAGGAGAGTGTCTTACACCGCCAACTTCCTAACTCCGAGCTCGTACTGAGATTTCCTAACAGAAAAACCTAATAACTTTTTGTTGGCCGGACCCGGGATTTGAACCCGAGACCTCATGAACAGTAGTCACATTCACTACCGCTGGCCACGGAGAATTATATATATATGCACAATTTCTCACGATAAGGGAAAATCCCTTAGACCTAACAAATTTTTACGCGCCGTGGAACCGAACACTGGGACTTATGACGGTCAATAATCGACTGGGCAGCTTTTCTAATGAAGTACCCTCTTGGCCAAAGAAATAATATAGAATCTGCTCGAATTATTAAATTCTAATATAAAAAAAAAGAAAAAAAATCGGCTAATAAATTGCTCACAGGAATCAAATTCCAAACAAAATATAAACGAAACGCACATATTGCCAAACGTACAATACAACAAAAATAAAATAAACGCTTCATTCGCACTGTTGCACTATTGCAAAAATATTCAACAGAATTTTCATGAATACCTTGCTTCTAAACCTGGTAAACCTAAACTCCAACGAAACTGCCGGATGCATGCATTTGAATATCTTTAACGTACTTTTCAGTAGAATTTTGACTATAACTCTTGACGCAGTAGCACTGATACAAATATGTATATTTATGTATAGGCTGGAGTATGGATAAATGTAACAATTTATTCTCAATCAAATACGCGATATTAAACTAGTAAAGCACTTGATGAAATCGTTTCAAAATATTTATTACTATGCAAAATCAAACCCGCAATTTAGACCATAGAGCGCGCACTTGCAAAATATTAAATCAAACTTGGTCACAAACCTAACTGTCTAATATTTGAAGTTCGCTATAAAAACAAAATGATTGAAGCCCGCATATAATCCGGATGATAAGTTCATTGACCTACAGGGCCGGTGCGAAAATACAATATATGTAGTGTTTGTGTTCACCAATGTCACGTTGCGCTTCTATTCAATTCAATTCGCGTGTCCGAACATCTGCCAACAAGTTTAAACTGCACAAGCTTAGTACTAGAAACGCTTTCACTAGAAAACCTCTTTTTTGTTTATTTGTATAATAAAATACAATAACTTAAACATGGCCGAATAATGACGAACAATTCAATACCAATAATCGAAGGAAAACAACTTTGGTAAAGAAAACCGCCAAACAAACAAATCTGTCGATAAGTCGTTGCCAAAAATTTTGTGTGGTCATAAATTGGATACAAATGCTGTAGGGGAATTTCATATACTTACTTGCGGATAATCCTTGTCTTGCGAGAGGTGATGAAAATGTGTAAAATACGTAGTTCCTCCGCGTAATGCATGAAGATATCCCAGCCTAATCAACGGTGCCGCCGTCCGCCCATCACTCAAAACCTACATAACAGAGACATATTAACTAACATGATTTCTTTTTTTGCTTTAGGCAACATAAATCACCTTTTATTCATTGATATCGTAACTAAAATAGTTATTATCAAAAAACATAGTAGTTAAACTTTAGGTTAGTTTGCTTTTCATTTTTAATGGTATAGAAGGGTTTATCCGTATGAATTCATCGTAGCCTGCCCACGTCCCAAAAACAAACAATAATAATAATTTTATCATTTCATGTATATTATAAACTAAGATCAAATTTATCCAAATAATTGGACAGTAAAAGAGACGAGCAAAGCTAAAGTCAATATTATCGAATCATAACAATGTCGTCGCTCTAATTTCTTATTTGGCGTTGCAAGTATTTTCCAATAAAGGCTTTCATCGCGGCATCGTGTATTCAGGGTGCGCGAGCGTCATTAACTCCCTTTGTACGTCGTACGAACGTTCGGTGAGTAGCGAAAACCACTTGAGGCTTAAATTGAGATCGTCTGTGATGCCGACGGAGCGCGGCCGGGAACGTCGCCGCGCCGCCGCGCTGGGGGACGCTCGAGAAATGTCAACTCAGCCGACAGTTATCAACTTTCAGCAGTTTCACTATCGATGATGCTAATCGCGTTTTGTTCTACACCATTTATTCGTGACTGTATCGAAACAAAAACAAAAGCCCCTCTTTCTATTTATATTCAGCGTCTCCCCTATCACCACTATGTTTAAAGCACTCTATACAAATTTCATATCCCGTTTTCTTTCTCTTTGTTCTTGTGTTTACATTATTAAAAGGTTTCTTTCTAGATTTCAATATTCTCAAATACAATCTCGCCACGTTTTTATATAATTTAAGTTAAACTATAAATTTTACTAAACTTAAAGTTAGAACATAAATTAGTGAAACATTTATAAGGTAAATAATAAAATCATCATATTCTTTATCACGTGTTGGAAAACTAAAAAAGCGTTAACATGAATGCTCTATGGAAAATAAACTTCAGTAGAGACTTACTTCAAGTGTAGCATCTCGTACGCTAAGCGGATTTTGTACAGGTTTGTCCCAGTCTGTGTACTCGTTCTTCAAAGTAGAGTAGATCTCGTTCAGATGATAATAGTAGGCGTTACGAACGAATGTACGAAGAATGCGATCTCGCCGACTCTCATTGAAGCCAAACTCCAAGTCTTGCGCGTTGAATTCCAGGTAAGATTCTGCAAGGAATGGCATACCTCTCATTTGCATATATTTATCATTCACCGCCTCGAAACCCTCATTCAATTTATTCGGAAGTATGTTAACGCTATGTGAATTACAACTCCAGTACTAAGCCGTTAAGTACTATTATAGTAGTAATGTCGTTCTGTATGACTGACATAAATGAGCACTGAAATAAATAGACTAATTCATAAATTTAAATGTAGACTTAATTAAGATGGATGTTAACATCTCATTGTTTATTTGTATACGAAGAAATTCCTTTTATACGTTAAAGCTTAAGTAATTAAATTCTTGATGTAATTTATATTCAAAGGCTTAAACTACAAACTTTGTGATAATATGAACATTTATTTTAAAATATAAGTTTTGAATTTAGGATATAATCATTTAAAGTCATAGATTTTTTATATTTTTCTCACCAGTCGTTGTAAGTCCAAATAGTAGTTCTCTATGAGAAAAATCAGCCAGTTCATGTCCTGCCGCGTTGGCTACCGCCGCAGCTCCCGCACCTAGTCTCGAACTGTCCGTCGGTGGGGGTGCCTAAACAAAACACATGCCAAACCTTATAATAACATCACATCAGAATTCTTCTTCCTAGAAACACAAATATGCATAGTCGTGTAGTTATAATGAATATGTGGTAAATGGACTAGGTCAATCTAACAATAACTATAAAAGATACTCATATCCATCACTGACACTATAACATCTACCTATCTTAACTTTTACAGCAGTTCCCATATGTTTATCTTTCAATGTTCTATTGACATTTATTGGTTACTTAGATCAATTCTTACTAATTGGAGTTCATTCATTCATTTTTGTTCATATAATTTGTTCTGCATTGATCGACTAGTTTCTGCCTGCGTCCCTTCATCCTAGTTAATCCCATGCAAAATGAATACCGGGATAAAAATATCCTATACAGTACATGCCTATCGGTATGCGGTAATTTCATCCAAATCTGTTCATTTAAGCGTGATTGAGTTACATACATCCAAACATTTCCTCCCACTTTCGTATATTATATTAGTAGAATAAAAATATATTATAATTTTATATTGGAGTTGAGTTAGAGTTGTAAGTATAACCATTTATTTTTATGATTTAGGAGGTAAATGGGCAGACCTGTCGCCGGATGGTTAGCGATTACCGTCGCTCATGGGCATACTTTATACTTTTATAATTTGATATATGGCATACATACATTTCTGATTACTGCTGTAAAGACCTTAAGTTAAATAAAAGATATCTTATTTCCACCACTTACATGCCCGGCATCTCAAATAGCTGTTACAAAGAAAACTGGATATCGTTTGAGTTAATTGAAATAGGATAGGAAAATAAAAAGTACTTTTATTTTTTAATAAGAGTGAGACATAAAAGCATTTCCTTGCGAAACGAAAAAGAGCTCAAAACGAGACTAATATTACGCGAAAGAGAATGCTGCCAGCACAATATTGAATTCACAATTTGTCGGACAATAATATCTTGGAAGCACTGGCAAAAATATATTTAGCATTTTCATCCATGCACTAGCGCAAACAATTACATTTTAATATACGAATAGAAATCAATAAAAGACTAGAAAATATAAAATATAATATATTTTCTAGTCTAAACTAAAAGAACATTGCAGCACATTTGCACGCAGTGTCAAATATGTAGTTTAAACGATTGCTTTGCCACTGCCAGCTCACCGAGTTTTTGTTGTTTATTTCTGAGTATTTGTAAATTCCTTGACGACTCAAAAATTACACTTAGTGGTTTCTTTTTAAATAAATCAAGAAATTTATGATTCCTCATTTAGATTTAGTATAATGAATAAGAATACCAATAGATAGTATAGTAAAGTCTAGCTAAAGCTATTAAAAGCCTAATAAACATTAATTGGGAACTATTGTCCGAACCTATAATTGGACGGCGAAGGTCTGTTTCAGCCAAGGAACATTAGACAGGTATGCTTTTATTAGGACATAACTTGCAAACTATAGTAATATTCTCGAATTTCAGACGTTAGGATAGTCTAATTGGTCTCAGATATCTACTTATTATAAATGTAGATCAACTTTCTAAACTAATATTACAAATACATTCAGATTTGTTTGCTTGTTGCTAGATTGATTATCCTGACATTACAACATATGTAATTGCATACACCAAAATGATTAATCATTGAAGGTTTACAAAGAGATTTTGGATACTTTGGACTCGCTACAGTATCTCTTCTGTAATACATAGTCAGTCTCAACACCGATAACAACCATTTTAAGGTAACACGGCATCAAATTCTTTTGAGTTTAGTGAATGTTTACTTCGTCACTATAAATATGTTGTAGCTCTGTTCAACTTGACTAACTAGGTAAACATGTCTGAGCCAAGAGATAGGCAACACCGCTTGTAACTAAAAAGTTGATCCTGATACGACACTTTCGTCCGTATATATAGTATGCATATTAAATAATAGCCATTTTTATGTTACAAAAGTGTAATTTATTAACAATGATTGTATAGGTTGACGTTCGATCCTCACTCGAGACAAAAATTATACGATTCACAAATAGTTCTAGCGGGTCTGGAATTGGTTTATGTATTTAAATATATTAGTGTCGCCCGCGATACAAGGATTATAAAAATTAATTCAAGTCTGTAGCTACTGCATACTTAAATTAATTTATTTACATTCCATCAATCAACAAATCTACCCATCGCGGATCTGGACATGAGCTTCATCTAATTTGTTTTTACGTCACACCTATTATTTGATAATATAAATAGATACCTAACAGGAAAATAATAAAGCAGCTCAATTTACATTTGAGGCTTTGTTGTACCTACGGCGCCGAGCTTAATCGTTTATATTAACCGAGAAAATCAACACGCTATTTCCTAACCGGTGATACAGGAGATTATAATATCATAAATCCGGCAAACGTGCATCCTCCATCCACGACGTACGGGTTCACTAATATTCTAAACAATACTACAGCTCTATGCTAAAATATTACGTATTTTTAAAATTGCATATTGCTATTTGTCCACTGACTATGAGAAGCCAGACTTCAGTAAATTTAGTTATGTCTTTATGACCTAAATGAATAAATAATTTCGACTTTCACTAATATCACAGCCTTATTTCGTCCGTCATATTCACGTCCCTAATAAGGGATAAGTGTATACTCGTTAAATAGCTATATATTATAACTTCGTGCGATTACCGACAAATTTAGTTGCTAGAACATAACTACTCCTTTTTGCTCTGGAAATCAAAGTTTAGACCTCATAGTTAACTTATGAGCCTAACATACACATTAAAAATTCGATAGATGTATATAGATTCTCACAATATTGTCTTTTTTTTTTTTTTACTTGGGGGCATGCAATGACGCATATCCCTCCGCGGGGGCGGGCGGAGGGATTATGTCAGACTCGCCGGGGTAAAAGAAAGATGGAATAATAGAAGTAAAGTACCTCCCGGAATACCGACTAAACCTACCACGGTGTTCCTCGACACAACCACTATCGACGGGGCCGCGCGAATCGCTTTCGCATGCGGTCGCGACCCCGCCGAGGTTACGGCCCGCCGTATGAAACGGCAGGCCCCTACACAATAAGACCTACCCAAGATAGGCACTTCTCAAAATAAAAGCCCTACTGCCCTAAAGGGGGAGACGGACACGACACAGGCGCACGTGGGAACACGCACGCCGCCTCTCGGACCTGGTGCTGAACGGATGGCGGGCAGGCCCACAAAGCCCGCCACCCCTAGGTCAAACCTCAGGGTGGCTGGAGGTCGTCTCGCGCCCTCCGGCGCCCGGCTCTGCGGTTGGGGAGATGGTTTAAACGCTCCCTCTCCCGCTCCGCCGCCTCCTTGATGGAAATGACTTCCTCGCAAAAGGAGGCGACGGCGTTCCACAACCTCTCACTCCGGACCATAGACTGAACTACGGCCGGGAGCGAGAGGGCAACCGATCCGACTGCCGCGATCAAATCACGGCGCTGCGATGCCCAGGCGGGGCAAACCGCCAAAGTGTGCAGCGCCGTGTCCTCAACAACGTCGCGGCAGTCGCCGCAGTGGTGACAACCGGGCGTCTCTTGCCGGCGTATACGACACAGGAACTGGCCAAAACAACCGTGGCCAGTCAGAACCTGTGTCAGCCGGATGGTGAGGGTGCCATGCCGCCTCTCCAGCCACTCCTCAAACACGGGACTTACCGCCACGATCGTGGCGTGCCCGACAATATTGTCTTACGTTTACTCGAATTTTATACATTAAAAATAAACTACTTCATACGGATTTTAAGGCGTTGTTTGTTTTAAAACACTATTAAGTATTACATAATTTTGAAATAATTAAACTAACAATAGTAAATAGTAGGGAAGTTCAACAGTAGTATTAAAATATACTATTATTAAAGGTATGTATTTAAATTATTAAATCAATTATATTTGACCCATCGAGCGTCTGATTAAAAAAGTGAAAGGAAGGCCTTGGCGGTTATGTACACTTGGTGTTCACACGACACACGAGAGGTTAAGTTTACACTTTACCCGATATTTCGGTTGCTTTTCAGCAGCCATGGTCTCCCCGTGAGCATAAGATTTCAAAATTATGTAAGTAATAATGGTGTTTTAAAATAAATAACATGATAAAATCCATATAAAGTGGTTTAATGTACAGACAGATTCTACTAACAAAAACATGTATTTCAATGTCTATTCTATTCATTCATCTATGTACCTTTACCTTTTGTAGTGTTTGTGATTCTGCGTTATGCAAGATCCTTCGTGAGGCTTACGTGGGTACACGGGTCCAACACGCAGAAACCCTTAGAGATTTATAATGTAAAGTGGAATGGATAACCAACCACGAATACTCCACAGCTGTGATGTAATGGTCAATTTGGATTCCCTGGAGTAAATTAATATCTACTATCATACATGTAATTAATTTCTGCCTGTACGTGCCTATATAAACGTAAGTTCTTTCAATAATCAAGACAATAATATTTAGTTATCCTAACTTTATTAATATTGTACTGTTTCACCATACATACAAAATATCGCACGCAGCGATTCTCTTTAGCTGCGCATAGCATTTTGTTTAATGGGTTTTTAATGTATTTATACTAATTAGTATCAGTACGTGCAACAAACAACTACTCAAAGAAAGACTTGCACATAAACCTTGTAAACTTAACGTGAATAAACTTTTTACTTATTAACTTGGGTAATCTTCCTTTACGTACTCAACTCTACTATCAAATTAACTATTGTGCATGTAACGAGCTAACTAGCTCTTACAAATATTATAAACGCGAATGTACTTAACTACTCGTCCGATCATGATGAAATTTAGCATAGACATTGTCACGAGCACGGAAAAGAACATAGGGACCTATAATTCAGAAAAAAGATCTGTTCCTGAGGGATAGAAATTTATTGACGAAATCTAGAATAACGCAAGCAAAGCCGCGGTCAAAGTCTAGGTATTTTATAAAATGTTATGGTCAAACAGACGCACACAAAATGACACGTTTAAAATAATACACCATTTTTCAGACAGTAATTAGTGTTTATGTTAGTGTTTGCGTTTGTTAATCCAAGTCAAAGAGTAATAAGCAAACGAACATCTTTAGATATTTGACGATGTTGTGTGCTGATATATTATACGGTTACATCTTCACGATCCCAATATTCTTTGTTAAATATTGCTCAAAAAGCAGTTAAATTCTCAAAATGACCATAATATACTATACAAATCTATAAAAGCTTATGTCAACCACTTAAACATATCTTACGACACGTAGTTAATAATATCTGAGCTAAGCTGTTAACATAATGTACATGTACTTTACTCAATCGAGGTTGAACTGCTACTTAAAATACTCTGCAAAAGAAAATTTTGAGTGTTATTGTATAGCATATTTTCCGCAGCGTCGGCTGCCAAAAGATGGCACGTCTGTCTCGCCGGAAACAAGTGTTAATTTCGTCATTCCGTGTCCGGAGCTGTTATATTAATTAAAATAGGTGTGAACTCACAGCGGACGGGTTGACAATGATAGTACCGTCAGCAAAGGGTACAAAGTCAGCCGGGTATGGGTACGTTTTGGTAATAAAAACACCGTAATCATTACAAAAATAAAGATGAATTGAAAATTCCAATGTTTGTAATATACTAGAAAAAAAACAACTAGAACTAAAAACAACCTCTTCTAAATAACAAAGAAGACTTACGTAATTCGCCACAGGTATTAACGCGATCATGCATAATGTTTACCTTATTGATGTTTGACGTTTCGACCAGGTTATACTGGCCGTGGTCAAAAGCTGACTGGTTATTTCGTTAATACTCATTACAAATTATATGTAACAATATATATGTCAGTCTTGGCATAAATATTGTTACAGGGCAAAATCTTGTTTTTTTCACTTGCATAAAACATTTGTTACTGTATATGTGTGTTATAGTTTATACATTAATATAATAATATTCTTTCTTTTTCTTTTCGTGTGGTTAGTGGCCAACCTGTTGTCAAGAGTTGTTCAAACCGCCCGTAGGTCATCCATCTATAGACTGACCGCACCCAATGTTGCTTAACCTCGCTAATCGTTTACCGATCAGTGAGTGCAACTGGCTATAATATTGAAAATACATGAAATGATCTCCATTGGCTTTAATACGGTTCTTTAAACTTTGACGCCAGTTATCCATAGAAACACGCACTCTCTCCATGGGAAAATTCTTCACTGCCAATCTTATGGATTGTCAGTGAAGAATTAGTACTTGCACTCTCTAAAACTGACCATAAATTATAATCCAGCGGATTAAGATCGGGACTACATGACAGCCAGTTTTCAGCTCTGATGAAGTCCGAAACGTTCGATTCCAACCACACTTGGATGGATCGAGCTTTATGACCCAGTGCTGAGTCTTGCTAAAGGGACCATTCTTGGTTATGGAACATGGTGTTGTTAAAAGGCTTAACCACATTCTCAAGAATCGTATCTTGATACACATGTGCCGATGTTTTGACAACTTTTTTACAAAAATATAGCTCAGTCACTTCTTGATCACTAACAACAACACTCCACTAAACCATATCTGAAGTTGGATAACGTCCACGTTGTACTCTGCGGACTAATGGGAAAGCTTCTATAGAGTTTTGAGCATAAACCCCGTCATTCTGCTTGATAAAACATTGCTCAATAGTTAAAAGGTTTTCGTCAGAATATAAAAAATTATGTGACCTGCCTTTGCATGCCGCTTAAGAAGATGTTTTGATTTTATCAATTTATTCATTTTAAAATTATCAATTAAATAATGACCAGTGCATATCTTATAGGCTGCAAGTCCTATGTCATATTTTAAAATACGTGACATGATTCTAGAAGCTATATTCATTGCCCGAGATAAAATCTTTTGCTTTTGGACACATCTTTGAAAAAATTCACACATACAAATTTAGTAATATGCACGCCTACATATGTAACAGGAGCACCAATATATAATTTTAAAGTCGAAATGTTCAATAACATTTTATACTATGGCCTACAAAATATTGATGGTGCGTATATTTTCGATAGTAATAGAGACCTCTCATTAGATATGTTTTCTTATATGACTGGCAAAATCAACAAGAAAGGAATACGAAATATATTTAAAGGAATTATGGAGAATATATTGGTGGACCTAAGTATATTTGGATACACAAACTCAGATAGACATAGAGAGACAAGTACGGGAAGTGAATCTTGTGACCAACTAGAAAACGACAATAAAAGTGCAAGCTTTTTTCGTTAGTAAAAATATTTATATCATGCATCAAAATATTGCTGGCCTAATAAATAAGTTAGATGGGTTGTCAATTTGTTTACAAGAACTTATCGATAAGAAAATACATGTAGCAGTTTTATGCATTACGGAGCATTTCATGATGGCTGGTTATGAAAACTTACTAGTGATGCCAAACTATTCATTAGCTGCATGCTTCAGTAGAAATAACACCAAACGAGGTGGTGCATGTATACTTGTGAAGCATGACCATCAATGGAAAGAACTCCCAGAGGTAAAGAAACACTCCATTTCGGGTATGTGCGAATGCTGTGCTATAGAACTTACAAGATACAAAATTGTGATAGTTTGTATATACCGGATACCTAAAGCGAATAATTTAAATACGTTTTTATGTAAGTTAGAATCTATACTTCATTTGTTGGGTAAAAGAAGTTATAAAAATGTAATAATTGCAGGAGATTTTAATATTGATATTTTGAAACAAAATAGTGTTACTATAGATTTTGAAAATTTATTGTTAAGTTATAATATGACCTTAGCTATTAAGAAACCAACGAGACTTACTAGTAAATCATGTATAGATAATTTTGCTCATAATTTTCCTAAACCATGTAAAACGGAGGTGTTGGAATTTGGCTTGTCAGACCATACTTCACAATTATTGAAATTGCCAATCCAAACTATTACAATTAAAGCGTGGAGTAGACAAATACGAGATTTTTGTGCTGAAAATATAAAAAAATTCAAAGAATGCCTACATAAATTTTCTTTTCAAGATATGTATCGGGAATGTGATCCCAATAAAGCTTATAATTATTTTATTGAAAACTTTAAACTTTTTTACGATCTTTGTTTTCCCTATAAAATAATAAACGTTCGAGTGAATAGAAAGATTAAATGGATATCGCGTGGACTTAAGAAATGCAGTGCTAAGAAAAGACAGTTGTTATGGCATTTAAGATTCAAGCCATCAGATAGAAACTAGATGTTGTATGTCACCTATTCCAAATTGTTTAAAAAGATTATAAAACTTACTCAACGCGCTCAAAATAATTACAAAATTAAAACATCCGACAATAAATCGAAAGCTACTTGGCATATAATAAATAACTCTAGACTAAACATCCCACGTGACAATATTACTAAAATAAAAGTTGACGATAATATAATTACTGACCCAAGCAACATAGCTAATGCCTTTAATAATTTTTTTATTGACAAAATCCAGCCCATATTAGACCGCGGTAAAAATGTGACATCGAAAATAGGAAATACAGTTAATTCTATTTTCGTAACTCCGAGCATTCCAGATGACATACAGAAAATCATAGCTAGTTTAAAAAATACCAATTGTGTAGGATCTGATGACATATCGACTAAAATAATCAAAATAGTTTCTAGCCTTATAAGTAGACATTTAAATTATATCCTGAACTTATGCATCAGTAATGGTACTTATCCTGACCATCTAAAGTCAACAATGATAAAACCTTTGTTCAAAAAAGAAAATAGAGAATTGATGGAATATTACAGACCGATTGCCTTTGTATCAATATTTTCTAAGATTTTTTAAAAGTATATACATAATAAAATTTATACTTACTTTGAATCCCACAAATTACTTTGTCAAGAACAAAAAGGCTTCAGACAAAATAAGTCAATTAACTTAGCTATATATGACTTTTATAAAAATATTATTACTCAGATGGATAATAGAGGCCCTATTTCTGCAATATACCTTGACATGACGCAGGCTTTTGACTATGTTGACCACAATATACTGCTAAATAAACTAGAGTCTTACGGAATAAGAGGTAATATTTTAAATTTAATTAAATCATATCTTTCTAATAGGACACAAATTACCATTATATCCAGAGTGAATATGAAAACCAAGAGTCAATTAATTTATAAATGGAAGTCACGATCTGTTACGTATGGCGTGCCGCAAGGCAGCGTATTAGGACCTCTGTTGTTCATTATATACATAAATGACTTACCCAAATCTACAAAACATCCAATGACACTGTTTGCAGACGACAGTACAGTATCTATTCCATGTGTAGATAAAGAAAATTATGAAAACGACATTAATGAAACTTTAGCTTCCATTGTCCACTGGTTAGATAATAATAACTTGAAAATCAATTTAATAAAAACATATGTAATGCACTTCAGTCAAAGGCCACGTCCGTACAATTTAAATATTTTCTATAACAATCATTCAATAACAGATACACATACGACAAAATTTTTAGGTTTAACTATTGATAAACAATTAAATTGGAAAGATCATACAATAGAATTATGCAAAAGGATTAGTAGCTCTGCATATGCATTGTATAAATTAGCTTCAATCGTAAGTATTGAGGCCGTACTCACTGCTTACTATGGTATTGCGGCATCTCTGCTACGGTACGGTATCATTTTTTGGGGTAATTCAACGAATAGGGAAATTGTATTCAAAGCACAAAAAAGGTGTATCCGAGCCATGTTTGGTCTTCAGACAGATGAAAGCTGTAAACCATATTTCATCAAGCACAAAATTCTAACGCTACCGTGTTTGTATATTCTCGAAGTTGCAGTATTTGTACATAGCAATCCTCAATTATTCCCGCACTTATCAGATTTTGTGAAGCGTAATAGGCGCAACAATAATAAATTGTGTTTACAAAAGGCAAAAACCAGCCTTATGAGCAAAAGTTTATTATGTATAGCACCTAAAATCTATAATAAAATACCTGTTGACATAAAATCTTTAAATATTAATTTGTTTAAAAATAAAGTAAAAAATAATCTATTAAGAAAATGTTATTATAGCTTGAATGACTTTTTTTGTGATAATAATTTCTGTATTTGCTAATGTATTGATTATAATTTACCTTTATTTTATATTACTTTGACATTAACCTATATTTGTGTTTTTTCCGCTCTTTGAAATGTTGCATCTTAATTTATTAATGTAATCTTGATGACTTTGTAATACAATTTATCTTAAAAACAAACTTAATTCATACACCTCTTCAGGTAAATTTTGGTGAAACTTATTTATATTATATCATCATGTAACACCCAAAATTTTATGAATAAATGATTTTGATTTGATTTGATTTGATTTGACAGGATTTCTTCGAATTCTTTCCTTCAATACTTTGATCGCCTTTTTCGTACGAATACTACGTGAACAGTCAGATCTTTTTGTTTGTCACAAACACAGGAGGTTACATTATACCTATTAATAGCCCTCTACACCAACACTCTACTAATACCAAGCGGATGGAGAGTTTCAAAAAGTGCATTTGTCTCCATACCTACTTTGTGTAATGCTATCACGGCAATTCGGTTCTCTTTATCACCTCACTTCATTTTAATATCAAGAAACATTAACACTGATTGGCGCGAATAGGAGAATACACAATGAATATTCATATAAGTAATGACAGTTTCCAAATACGAATGTAATATTACGTTTTTTTTTAATTGTTATAACTTTTATGGCCGGACTAAGTATATCATACAAAGCGAAAATATTAAAATTATTACTCTTACGTAAGCAAACATATCGGTGTGAGCTATGTCACGTACTCAGCGCTTGCAGGCAAGGGCTCAAGATATTTTTAATTTGGCGTATGTAAGTATTCATTTATTTTACACGTGACTTACTGCGGACGGGTTGACAATGACGGTGCCGTCGACGAAGGGCGCGAAGCCGGGTAAGAAACGCGGCGGGTCCAGGCGTACTGCCAGTAACTCAGCGAGCGGTTTGTTACGCAGGCACGGCGCTAAATCATCTTCCAGCAAATCCCCGTGGCACCCCGTCTGTTCCGCCACCTGACAAACCACCCACAGAATAAAGCTCACCGAAAATACTTCCAAACTTCACACACAATCTACAATACAATCATAGCGCTATTCGAAATCGCTTACCAGGAAATGCATTCGATATTCTTAAGCGTAAAGGTACCTTTCTTTTTATCGTGAGCGGCTCTCTCTGCAACGCCCATGAACTCAGCCCCGACCCACTTAACAAGATGACGCGCTTCAGTAGTTCTGAAATAGATAACCTAATTTAATTTTGTCATTTTGAACAAGGATCACAGAGATAATAAAATCTTTTCTAAAGAAAACATTTTTATTTGGTCCTCGCTTTCCCTTGATAATAGAAATTGTGAGAATGGTCTCAAGTGTGATGTTGACCTTATTTTTAAATTACGTCGAGAAAGCTTCGCTCTTGTGCATGTCTAATGTGACCCCTTTAATCGCATTAAGTGATGGAGGATCTAAACGAGATGGTGACACGGAATAATGAAATCTGCCTGAAGCGGTATAATTACGGACAACGCGTGTCCCGCAGCCGAAGACACGCACGTGAGCGGCCCGCCGTGCCACCCGCGCCGCTTCCTGTTTGCCTTGACACTTAATTAAAAATATTTCTAATTCATTATATTTTATGACATTTTAAAACACAAATGATACACGCTAATTATGATGGTAAATCCCGACCTGTAATATTAACAATTGTTGCGGCATAATGTACTGCACTCGTACCCCGCGTAAAATTATTTATTTTCATATGGGGTTTTTATAAAGCTGTGGCATGTGTACCGTTTAGAAAATATTGAATTAATTAATTGATTAAACGAGTTTTCCACTGTATCGCTCGTTGGTTGATTACCATATTGGATTTTATCAACATAAACACTTGTTTGTGTCATAATTTTCTTTCTACCGAATCCAGTCAATTGACTAGATCCGATGCGTGCGACTGACGTGCCTGTAGCGTAAAATGTGTTAAATATGTAAAACTTCTCTTTGAAAGTAAACTATTTTAACTCGCTTTCATTAACTTGACTTGTATGTATTTATTAATGCCTCTTTATATATGTATTCACATGTATTTTGAACCCCTTTGCTACTCTATTAAGTAATCAGAATTTCGTACATGTGTAACAACTGATAGACTTTATACAATACAAAGGAATGATCTTCTTTTCTTTTCGTGTGGTTAGTGGCCAACCTGTTGCCAAGAGTTGTTTAAGCCGCCCGTAGGCCTCTGACATGGCTTAACGACTGCTGTCAAGTTGGCAACAACCGGGACCGACGTTTTACGTGCCCTCCGAAGCACGGAGACGCTCAGATGAAATACCACAAGCGGTCACCCTTCTATAGACTGACCGCACCCAACGTTACTTAACCTCGTTAATCGTTTACTGATTAGTGAGTGCAACTGGCTATAAGCGTCTCAAAGGAATGATAAAAATTTGAAAATAAATTAAAAGAAAAAAAAATTGTTTATTGCCAAAAAATATTAACAATGTCAAATACAGTATCATGTGGCCCCACACTAGGCAAGCCTGTCCTGTGGGTACCAGTAATTACGAGTTAAAAAAGGTTTAACCGCAATGTTTTAAAATATAATAAGTGCAACGAGTACATATTGTATTTATAAACTAGATGGTAATGAAATGGACTGTTTTGACACGTAAGCACAGTCTCCCAAATGGCGTAGGAAAATGCTGATCGATGCGCGAGTATACGATCGTAATCCATTGCACTATCTCGAAATCGAGAAAGACACGGTTGGCTACGGACACATGCGCACGCGTCTGTAGAATAGGCACCGTTTAGTCTGTGTGAATTATCCCTAAAAATACTTAAACCTAGTCATAATTGACCCAATCGAACGCAGTTTTATTTTAAGATATTTTCCATTAAAGCGTAGCGTATAACTGTAACTATACCGCCACAAGCATTAAAATATTGTTCCTGTTACTTATCGAGAGCGCTGCACCGTTCTACAACCGGACCGGCAATAAATTCACAACGGAGATATTTTATTTGTTCCACTTCGCGTACTGTTTCTCTCACATTCATAGTATGATGAAAGTGCATAAAAACCTTTACGGTTTTAAAAGTGGTCAGCCTTACTTTAGTTAATTATGACTATGTTAAACTATTTCATCTCTTCATGTTCCATTTTGGTTTGAACAATAGCGCTTTATCAGACAAAGTTATTCTTTCATTGTTAAGGGTACATGGGCATAACCATTTCCCCCGCGAAACAGAATTTAATCCTAGTGTGGGAATTGTCGTTTAAAAAAAAAAGGCCGAAATAAATAAAATATAACCAACCTCGTGCGACAGGTGACACTGCAAGAAAATTTGCCAACGCGGCGCCCGTGCCATGCCCCATAAGTGTAACTCTCTCTGGGTCCCCGCCGAATGCAGGCAAGTTTTCCCTCAACCAGTGTAGACCCGCCACCAGATCCATCAGACCGAAGTTACCCTGCGCCGACCCCTTAGCACCAGTCTTTAAAAAACCTGCAACAAATAGGGAACTTAGATACACTATTCTTTACAGTATCCCTATAACAAAATATACACACTCTTACGCCTATATTATCGAAAGAAGAAAATTGTATTACACCAACATTTTGCCCGCTTATAGCTGGTTAAGATCCCATGTAATAGAAGGCAAGCCTATAGCTATTAACTGGATATAGTTCCAGACTCCGTGTTGCTACTTAATTGTTTATTTTCTTGGCGACAAAACTCAATATATTTCTGCTCACGTTTGGAATGGAATCCGAGGCCACAAGTACAATCACAAATACAACAGCTGCTCCACCAAAACAGTAACAAAACATACAAAATATATTCTTAAATATAAATAATAAATACCAGGTATAATTAACAGGCAAGCGGCACGGTACATTATCTATGAATATAATTTGCATAGAATAATTGCATGCAAAATATGAATCATGTAGATATTACTGTTTATTAATGTTATGTGTCTGCCAGTCCTTGGATATGCATGTCTTACATAATATGGTTTTGACTCACAACAATATCTTGTGTATAACTTGTGGAGTCATATTAGTAAAACTAAATTTACTATACGGGTTACCTGTCCAATAAATAAAATCGTTTATACGCCTTTATAATATATTGGAAAATGAAATGAACCACGAAAATGCGCAATTAGGACTCATTTTCAACTCCACAGATGGAGTACTCCTTACAACAGCCCTACCATAAATACGCCCTGTGTAAATTATAATATCCAATGGACCAAATAAACTAATCTATAATTACGTAGTTGTACTCAATCACAATCTGATTTAAAACTGCCTTATACGTCGAAAATTCTTTCATTTTCACTACGGCAGTAGTCTTAACAAAGAAAAATGCACTCGAATTATATTAAACTTCAGCACAATTATTCTATCGCTACAGAAGAGCATACGATAATTAATCTCCTAAATGTGCTCACAAATTATACGCTCACTGTGACTTCACTTAGAATATAACAAATATATAATATTATGCTCTGTTATGTTTTACTTCTGAGAAATAGTTCTCCATAATGCACAAATATTTCACTGTCGCAAGTCGGAACAAAAGCTGGCAACCGTGAGGAAAATGTTCTATAAATTATGATATAATGTATTTTTTGTTGCACACGTACGTACACTTCAGTGAATACAGACACTTATGTAAATACAAACATATATATGTCATACAATCCCCCGCATATGTCATCGTTATTCAAAGGTAACTTGAGCAGGCGTGCTCACAGGTGTATCAATATTTCATACCACATCATTCAGAGTTGCTTGGTGCGACTTATAACTTCTAAGTACTTACTTAACATCTTGGATTGTATACGTGTTTACGAATTTACGCATTGTTCTATGCATGACAAAAACCATGGCTTTGATGTTATTAAAACACTGTGGATAATTATACCTAAATGATATGCAATAAAAAGATACACCTAATGATATCTAATGTAATGTTACCATTGTTTATTTTTTAATTAAAAATAGACTATAGCGTCCGTGTCTAATAGGGCTTCGTTAAAAATATTGTTCTAAAATTCGGTTTTCTCCATATTCACAGTTATTCGACAAGTTAGGATTACTATCACGCATTATAGTGAGCGATAAAAACCGTGACCGTAACCATACTATATAAAATCATCAGGCTACAAACATGTCAACTTAATCACAACTTAATAACGCTTGAAAGCTTAGACATTTTTCATTACTGCCGTAAACAGGAAAATGTTGTTCATGTATGATAATACATTCTTGCCGTAAGCTTTCTTTGTCTGAGTCAAGTAGGTAATTCTTGAACAATGTGTTTAAGTTATTGGAAGGCTAAAAGCCAGCTAAAAGCATTCTTGAATAATTTTGATCACATTACAATAACAAACAAAAAGATGCGGCTAAAGAAAATGTTGTTTTTAAGCGAGACAGTGTAGATTGTATAAAATATATTTATCGATCGACGCCTTTCTATACAAGCCTTTTTTCTATAGAGATCTGACGGCAACAGACTAACAAACAGTCCGTATTGTGCTCTCTTACCAATGTTATTACTGTCAATGATTTCTGCGGATACAATGCTTTTGTTGAATTATATTAAACCCTCCTTCGTTAAAGTGACAATAGGTCCCTAAATATAAATATTTGTACAATCGTGAAAATACCTTTTAGGTTTTAAATGATTGGAAATACGTAAAACGACAGGCTGTCACTTTACTTGCCGCACCTTTCCTCCTATCTGGGAATAATCAATACCGCATCAGTTTATGTAAAAAAGAACAAAATAACCGTGAGGAAAATTATATTCGTCACCGTGTAAAGCGGAATAAATTTCGTTTTATTATATTCGGAATCGTCTTTTTACAGCTGCATCAAACGTCGCTCACAACTGTAGAATATAAAATACAACCGTCTGAAATATATTAATAAGATTTTGCGAGTTTTTTCGAGTGCTATATAAATTTAATACTTTTTTACATAAAAAGAACATTATATTATCATTATAACATTTTCAAGTCCAACGGGACAATCTGAAACATGTCTGTTCTAAATAAACTAAAACTTACTTGTAATATTCCCTAAGAGATTTGTCTTGAATCTAGCTTTTTAGTTTGTTGTAAACAAACTGTAAAGTCGGCGATAAATAATTTCTGAAGTGCCACTTATTGAGGTTTGCATTTCTGTTCAATACCAACCAAGTAGGTTTGACGAAACGACCACAAATGCACAGGTGTGACGCTACATGTAATATGTATACATATATAAATTCAGTTTTTTTAACGAATGATAATACTATTACAAAATAAATAAAACTTGAGTCATTTTGATTTTTATCCGTCGATTGGTATGACCAACTTGCTGTGTGGACTGAACTATCCTGTGCGACCTCAAGGTTCGCTTTGTGATTGGACGGTACGAAAGCAATGCAATCAGTGCTATGCATACCGAGCTATATTATACAATAGGGATTCTCTATACTCGATATATAAAGCATTATTAGAATAAGAATAATTTAAGAATGTATGTGCGAATTAATACTTGTCACTATTTAGTTAAAAAGTTAAACATTTTATTACAGTTAATAAAATGTAAAGTTTTAATTTCACAATTCACAAGGCAAATTATTAATTTTAAAAATATTTAATTAATACTTGTGAATTATGAATGTAATAAATGAATAAGGACTTTTTATAAAATTACCACCTGTTAGCAGATCACCTCTAAGTCACCCATCTAGCTTTTGACCTTGATAAACGAAATATTAAAATAATACGAAATATATAGTCCGACTCAAAAAGACACATGCTAAATACGATTCGTTGCTGTTACCCGTTGAGGAATTATCGTTAGATCAAATCTATTTGAGACCACACTGTAAGGCCTTTCAAATAAAAAAAATAATAATTAGAATCAATTCATAAGCAAAGTTATTACCGAACAAATATAATAATATTAATAATTAAAGTTTACGTCAAAGCTCTAAATCTCATGATTCTAAAGACAACAAACTGATATTCACAATAATAACATTTAGTTAGTTAAATTAAGCGAAATCAGCAGTGAAACTTTAATACTACATTTTCTCGAAATATATACGATTTTAATTGCTACATTCTGATATTTTCTGTCATAAAATTCAACGTTAGAAGAGATATGCTGTTTTAATGTTTTTATGAAGAGAAGAAGAGAAGAGTCATGATCAATCAAATGTTAGACTGCTCAACAAGATAATACATAGAATATATTTTTCAACATTGAAAATTCAATAGGAAAACCTTGATGAGTATTGTACGAGTGCATGTAAAATCCGTCTATTCTTATAGAATAATAAGTTGACACATTGATGGACATCATTCCACTACAGGTCGTAGCCACAGCTCCCATTCAAGCCAGGTATATATAATACTGACATGCGCTACGTTCCCATATATGTATATAATAGCAGACAGCTGATGTGTCCGACTGATATTGTTATCCTGAAGCATTAATTACGGCAGTCGCTCCCTCGGTTAACTAACATTGACAGACATCAATGTTCACACATACGGTATGTTAGAACCGATATGTAGATGTTTGAAAACGACGCAGCGACTGCCACGCAGAGGTCTCAAGTTCAATCTCAAGGCAGCTCTGACTTTTTGAAGTTATGTGCTTATTAAATAGTAAATCAATCGCTAGCTTTAACGGTGAAGGAAAACATTGTAAGGAAAACCTGCATGTCAGAAAATTCTCCATAGTGTTCTCAATGATATGTGAAGTCTACCAACGAGCACTGTGTCAGCGTGGTGGACTAATCCTTCTCACAATGAGTAGAGGCCGTTGCCCAGCAGTGGGACAGTTTATATACGGGGCTGATATTATATAAAAACATTTCGATAAATTTTGCAATAAATAGTATAACTTACCCAATACACCTAATCTAAAGTTGATAGTGACAACCACGATGTTGCCATGCGCCGCTAGCGTAGTACCATCGTACGCGTTGCCGGAGCTCCATTCATAAGACTCGCCGTGCACGAACACAAGGCAAGGTAGCCCACCCCCCTCGCCGTCACCCTCACCCCCTGCACAACATAAACGTTGCCATCAATTCACCGCGAATAAATCTCAAGATTAATATTGCGATAAAGATAGAACAGCGAAATTGTCTGTTTGCTTGTAAATTGTAAAATCATATTTAAGATTATGTGAAAGGTATGATCGCGAGCGCTATCCCTATATATACAACAAATATCTTCAGATAGCTTTGGATATGAGAGTGTACGTTATTATAGTATTAAAATGGTTTACACAAGTGTCTACATTTATTTCTAGATTATATCGCGAAGTTGCGAACTGAGACAACCACATTAAACAAAAGTAAATTCTATATTATAAATACGTTTCCGAGGCTATCGATAAAATCAGCATATTTATATATCTAGACAACAAAAAATCATGTAAAATTAAGCATATGTAAACAAAATGTATGTACCCTGTAAAATGCACACAATATGCAGTACAATGTAGCGTAATAATATTCACCACCACATACTGGATTATTGAAGACAGGCACCGCGTAGACTCTTGAATTGTAGATATGGGGTGTCTCAGCCTCACTTCCGCACTGCTTGCAGGGGGCAGGATGCACTGCAATGCACTACGGAATTGAGGCCTCGACACCCCTCCGCCGCGGATAACACCTCGCTTCCTCTTCAACGATGCGTCTTCTCTGTCATCTTATGTGACTTTCGTAAGTGCTTGCTTTCATTTATCTCGTACAATACAAACTACAAAACTACACATTTACTTGTAACTTTTGAAGTGTGTTAAGTGCTCACGGCTAAGCCAGCGGTGCATAAATTATAACTGTGTCAAGTTTAGACGCAGGTAAATATTCAAACTAGTTCTACAGAATTGGGAACTCGAGTTAAATATAGCACATCAATATTAGAGTATTTCCACAACTAAGAAGTAGGTGTACGCTTTATATATCTGTGATTGACGCTCATATATTTTCTAGCAGGGTTCGATAGCACTAGATATATGGAGAAGAAATGGCGAATTTTTATAAAACATGCATTAGAAATACCTTAAATTAATGAAAAATACATTACAAACTACTACAACTACAACAACTGCACTACTACGCACACAACCATGCATTTGACACACGCAGTCGGATTGTGTTCGTAGTATTTCGGCACTGTTCGGCTGATGTCGTACAATTCTTTGTAACTATGGTTACCCGCAAGTACCTATTGCAAGTTCGCGGTATTGGTCATTAAATTTTAAAGTTTATCTATACAAATAAGCTACTTATTGTAAAACAGAGTACCATATTTGGTTGGTGCTTGTCACAGTACCTTTTTATGGTTTATAACGACCACTTCTATTCATAGTTATAATAATTTGGGAAATACAGCTTACTCAATATACGTAGTACCTATTTCAAAAAGAAAATCGTTTGGCACTAATCTGAATTGTCTTACTATACCTTAAAGGTACAAAAATATATTTATTATAACTTTTTATGATCATTTATTTAAAGCAATTATTTCGACCACTGAGAGACCGCTAGCTTATATGAAAACCTTACATGATTACTTTTAACAATGTAGATAAAAAGTGTTCACACTACATACTTTTAAGTCAAGAGACGGACGTTGCGTTAAATTTTATATTTCCAACAAATGCCAAGTCTTGAAATAAATTCCGTTAAGTACGTTGAGGATGTGGAATATATGGAGGATTAAAAAGAGCTGAGCTCTAACTACATGGACAGCAAACGTAACCTTTGCAATGCGGATTAAATCCTTTTTAACGTGCTCGGTGAGACACTAAGTATGTCGATACTGTACCTGCAAAATCGTACTAGAGATTGTTGATTGAATTCTTTAATCACGAAATAATATTCCGTTCACATATTAAATGTACATATGAAAATATCAAATAGAAATCTACACAAATATCAAGTAACAATGAAGTGACAGCTTTTTATGAAATAGCCTTCCAGGTCAATCGACAATCTATATGACAAAGAGTGATATAGGTTAAAGACACGCGGATCGATCATCATACGAGAGTCCCTTGCCGAATAGTGACATGTAGAAAGCTAATAGTAATACTGAAATATATAAATCGTGTCGGTGATTATTCTATTCTGGTTTCTTTCACGAAACAAAAGCAGTTAAATGGCGTGTGAATGATAAGCAGATTATTCGTTCAATATTATTTTCTATTGTTTATAGGAATTGAATAAGAATACCAGTCATCGGTTGCTATAGTTATTTATTTCTAGCTGTACACAACCTGGAACGTCGTTTTTACAATAGTGCATAAAATATAATGATAAATAATTAATTTAATTAACATAAAACAAAATCCCCTTAAAGCAATTAATGTTTCACATACCTTCCAATGTCCAAAAATTATATTTCTATACCTATTGAAACCAGTCACTCTACAAATGACTTAACGCGAACGGAATCCTAAGAAATATTTCACTCTCATGCCTGTTCGGCAAGCAAATAAAACAAACTTTTAAGAACTGGACACGTAACTGCTTATAGAACAAAGTTTCTTATAAAATTACAGAAAACTTTCAAAGTTCCGCTTAAATATTATCACATCCAACAGAGCAAATAAATGCTGCTTGATTTAACAAGTTATAACATACTTACTTCATTTTGCCACTGTTTTTCGATACTCACTCTGAGTACAATCAACAAAAAGCTACATGATGCTATATTCGAGTAATTTACTTGCTTTTGAAAGAAATGAATTTAGGAAAATCATACCTTCCCATACTCGATTATCGATTTATTTGTCGTCACTATACAACCATAGAATTACATATGTGAGTAGTGAACAACAATACTATCATCTATCGGAGGCAGGTGATGATTATCGTACCGATCCCAAATAGTGCGAAATACAAGGGTTAGTTCCTATCACGAGACGCGAGAAATTCCTACGAGGAAAGCGGTGATATGACAGTTATACTAGTCTACAGATGTAACTAGTCTTTTTCTCTTTTTTCTAGTTGTTTAATAAATAAACAACTATAATGAGTAACTCACAATTCACATTTCTAAATTAATTTTCTTCGTCAATTGTTAAACACACATAGCACAACACTGAATAACAATACAATAATACCGATTGCTATTCGATTACAATCGTATAAAAAGAACAATCGAATAAAACTGTATATTTTGCAACAATCAGGCATCGCTAGCAAGGAAATAAGATGCTGCGGTGAAGTTTACGAAAAGATCATATAACGATCAATACTCTTGTACAACACTTAAAATAATATCAGATTTATCGCAAATAGATGTTTTTTACTTAACTCCTAGTACCATATTTTTTATTTTGTGATTTAATGTGCTAATATTTTATGACGTTGCGTTGTTAAAACACAGAATAGCTTATTTACAGGTTGTTTTAAGAAAATATTCATCGACAATGGCTTAACTCGTTATATCACTTCGCTTAATGTTGATTGATGACGCTAGAAAGGAAAATTCACTTACATAATTCAAACACAACGTGTTTACATGAACGTACACAAATAGTTTAAGATTAACTAATGGCACACCACAAGTGCAAAAAGTTATGGATACCTTAAAAAACAAAGGAAATCACGGGCAACAACTATTATTATAACGAAAAAGCTTAAAGAACAATAAGACAGTTCATATATTCAAATTATGAACTACATTTATGAAGATGAGATTTTAAGAAGGACTTGTTTAACAGACATAGAATGAAGTGCGCAATGACGTGAATGAATTATATGAATAAACCGCTGGCAAGGATTAATGAGCACCACAGGCCACGCCGTCGTTGACGCTGTATTATGTTGATACCATTGTTCTACTCTATTAGACAAACGCTACAAAAGAAAATTAGGTGAAAAAGCTTGCTGCAGCTTAGGGATTGCTCTTTGTTTTGTAACAACTCCAAAGGAAAGCATACACGTATACAATTATATGAAAGCTATCGTTGCCTCACAATTATTGCTGGCTAAGAACTTTGATTACAATGCTCACCATTTACAGGCACATAGAGGTTGACGTAAAGACAATCCTCGCTTTGGTTCGCCAGGACGGGTAAGAGTCGTTCGAGCTGCCGGATTCTAGCGCGGGGATGCACTAGCAGCGCGTCGTCACGCGGCGCCGCTGCGGGCGGGACTTGCGGGCACGCCGGTCCTGACGCGTCCGCCAGGCGCGTCGTCCGCCACTGCGACGGGGTCACCGGCGGCATGTATCTATGGAACACACTTCTGTTTTATCCTAATGCATTAAAAGCATTTATAAACGATATGTTTTCTAAGATTTCGAGAATAAAAGGAAATTATAAAAGGAAATTAGTAAGATAATATTTACCTGAGGCTACCTAATGGTGGTGTAGCATACGGCACGCCAAGGTAGGCTTCGACTTGCGGATGCGAGTGGACGACGATACCGCGCAGCGGTCCGTACTTGGTCCGCACGACGCGCGTGCTGTACTTGTGCGCTGAGAGCGCCGCCGCGCAGCAGACGAGCCACGCGAGGAGCGCGGCGCGGTCCGTGCGCATCACGCGCACGGCGCGGGCGCGAGCGCGGGCGCGGGCGACCCGCCGCCGGCTACGCGCGCGCCCCTGCGCATCACGCGCCCCGCCGCGCACACGCGCACGCGCACACCCGCCGCCCCGCGCGCGCCCTGCTCATCATACGACCCTCACGAGCCCTCGCACACTGACATTACATATCGTTACGCTCGGATCTTCTAAGCTTCGAACGACACCTTTTCAGTAGTACAAAGCTAGTGACACTTACCCGGTTCATGTTTTTGGCGCACTGCTAATGATTATAGCAAAATTAATCATTTGCGCAACCTGCAACAAAAGAAAGATGGATTAACGATAAGTAAACCTCGTTACAATAAATAAAATTGATTTAATTAATCATGTGACTAATACAGCGACAAATTTTCACGATATATCTATTTTAATTCAATATGAGCGCAGTAAGCGAGGACGCAGATAATGGAGTAGGTAACGTAAAATGTTTACCTAACAGACCTAACCCGACGTTTGTAATTTAATGTAACACAAACACGACAACAACGTCGCATTTCTAAACGAAATTTGCCGTTTCCGTAGCGGACCCAGAGCTCCAGCGACACACCGGCAGCGGACCGAGCGCAGACGTTCACTTCCGCACGATTTATATAACCAAAGACTGATTTTCATTGCAATTAAGGCTGAGTATTTTATTGAATTCAATCTTACAAACGAAAACGAAAGTGTTTACACCGATAAACATTAAACAGATGTTTGTGGAGTGAATGGTAACTATTGAAATAGTAAGATACTACTAAAATCTGTTTGTAACATATTCAAGTCAGGTCGGATCAAATCCAAATAGAAGAAAACTTTTATCTGGTCTGTGGATCGGATCAATCTACCGCTCTCACTTTTATAGGTACCTTTCAGAAGATGCGGTTTTGTTATTGTCACTTACAATTATGTACAAATTGTATACGCAATATAATAACAACAGATTCCTGCTACATAAGTACCCTGACCAGAGATTAAACGCAAATTATGTCAAATCTGTGTCTACATGATTTGGTAATATTTACGAAACATCAATTATACAAAAGCAGACATTTATCGGTGACACAACGGTGATATTTGCGGTCACGCAAGTGGCCCACAAAGAGCGGTACGCGTGAGGGGGATGTATCATCAATCACTCTCGTGACACGCAGAAGCTTTGTGGTCGCTCCGCAGTTTTCAGCACGTCCATTGATACCACCATTGACCTCCGGTGCGAAATATTTTAATAAATTTAAGTATTTTGTCAGTATCATTAAAATCAACATTGCATAATAAAAGCCATCAGCTGAAACGGTTACAAGCGTTTAAAATTCATGACGGCCAGAACAGGGGACAAAAGAAAGTCACCATCTTTAACAAAACAATTACGAACATTTTAATCAACAGCTATGTGATAATAGAGATGTAGGAAATGACTCGACCCATGCAAATCGTTTTAAATAACCATCTTTTCAGTAAGAAGACGCAAGTAGTCAGGGCTTTAATACAAAATTAATGTTGTCAGATTATTATTTAAAGGAAATAAGACTTATCAAAAATGTATCAAACTATAACTACTTCGTAATGAAAAATAAATAATTATTAATACGAATGTGAGTATGTTTTTTCTTTGTTACACTTTCACGCCTTAACTACACGACAAATCATCATGAAATTTCGAATAAACGTTGTCAGGGTACAAAACAAAACATTAGGTACCTTTCATCCGAAAATAATCATTTTGCCGAGGAAGAAAATTTTAATATCCTACATTTATGCGAGCGAAGCCGTGGGCAAAATGTAATTTCAAAATAAAGTTAATTGTGTCAATTCAGTAGGTTATGATACACTTTAGTGTATTTATTGATTTCATAACGTGCAATATGTCGCCATAGACACTAAGCTTTATTGCGACGTTTTCATAACGTATCTAGACCGAGAAACGTGCTTACTTCGTTTCAGTAATAGCCAATTTTAAAGAATGAACGAGCTTTCATTATTGGAAAGCTGATATTCATTATTAATTGCATATTGTGAAGCTTTAAAATCTCAGCGTTCTATTTTCCAAAATGTCAGCATCAATTTGTGGGTAATATGTTAATCTTTTTAAGCGTACCCGGGCTATGGATGTCACGCTGCGCTCAAGATAACACGCTGATTAGCTAGCTTTCGCTCATAGTACGGCTTGTGATTGATCGTCTACTTAGTCAACTAGAGCATGCGGTTTATTACCAATTTTGCAACGTAGATATATTTATATCTCAACAGCTTTGTATTTTGATGCTCTTGTATTATTTTCTAAATACGACGACTGAATGTATAATTTTTATGACATTTCTTTTATACACATGCGTACTGAGATACAAAATCAATGGCGGCATTCTGGATCGTAATTAGGGAGATAGATTTGACAAAAAACAATCTTTAATTGTATTCACCTCCAAAGCAAATGATATGATTCTCTTTTAAACGCATTTTTTCCTAGTATTTCAATTGATCTGAAATATTAACACCAAAGAATCGATTTATCGACCAATTACATTTTGTTAAACCTAGTCTTAACAAAGTAACATTTGGATCCCTTTATTATTTATACCACACAACATTAATAATAAATTTATATATAAAATAAACGCAGAATGTGAGCTCTTATCTCTTAACACGCATCTGTAATTGCCATCCCGAGGAAAGTTTCCATGTCACCAAATGCGAAGTTGAAATTAGGTATATAACTCGCAGGTATTCACAAAGTGTTAATTAATTTACGTTGGAGGAAATTATTTTAGGATATATCCTATTGATAAATAACGAAAACACTTATTAATTGTTATGTGACTTTGGTTTCATTAGGAGGGATTTTCAGATGAGATTAACTCTGTAATCAATTAAATTAATGAGCAAAGTTAAAACCAGAGCATGAAGTTTTATAATTGAAGTGGATTTAATATACGTATAACTTACTTATCTACTTTTAATGGTGCGACGCCATATTTCATGTCTTTTAAGTGTTTCTATTGCCAATAAACGAAAATCACATTTACAAATTCAGAACATTACCACGGACCACCATTATAGGATTATATAAAGCTTAACCTATATATTGGATCATTACCTAAGAAATTGCCGTTTATAATGAAGAATATCGGTAGCATTGAATTTTTCATACAAACTGTTCCAAATTTTTTAAATTGCCTTTGCGATTTCTGTGATATTCTACATGTATAAGTGCGTGACTTGGCCTTGCTTTGTCTCAAAATATTAAAAAAAAACAACCATCATGTAATTATGGCGAATTATAGTCCATACTCTAATAATTATGATTTTCAAAATAATCATTGTACATTTCAAAATTAGGTGAAAGAAACAGTACCGTCCATGGTAAACACCTAATTAATACTCATATTTAGCGCGGTTATTTCTACAATAGTTGTCATTGTTAAGTCTGTTTGAACGTTGTATTGTACAAAATATCTAACGAGAAGATAGTTATACATATTAGCATTTTCATAATATATTGTGTCAAAAATGTTTAACAAAAAATGACCATCAGAGGGGATTGAATGTGCCAAGTCTCGTGACAGCGGAGCGAGTCCGCCGGATGGTACGGCGGCACCAGGACAAGTAGCGAATTGGCGTCATCAATCACGACGGGACCGTCCGCCGCAGTGCTTTAATGGGCACACGCTTCTCCTCTGGTGCCGAATATGGTTTCATCAACATTATATCAATTACTTCGTACAAGTCAACACTGGACTAATTGTTAAAAGTATCAAAGTTTGTATGATATATTATGATTACTATCTAGATAAGGAGACGAAAGCTAGCTATCAATAGATCCGTAAAATATATCAGTTGTATTTCTAAATAGGAATTCGGTTTTATAATCACGGTATAAAACACAGCTAAGAGTAAGTGCTGGACCTCAGGCGCGTGCGCTTCATACAAGCAAATAAGCACTGCATACCCTAGTCCACTGGCCTATGTAAATCTATATAATTGAAATCTATTTATTAAATACTACAAGCTGAATAATAATAAATTCACTATAAAATTATCAAATACAATAAGAGCTTGTGCTATTGCCATCTATTGGTCCGTGAGCGAACTACTAAACATATAGCTTGTGCCACTGTCATCTATTGGTCCTTGAGTGAACTACTAAACAAATAGAATATATAATAGAGAGGTTCTGGAAGCAGACATATTTCGTGCTTATTGGCAGTACATTTAAACGTCAATCGATTACGCTGTCTACGAGACAAATATTTTGCTTGTGTGTGTGAAATGCACGTGTGTACTCGCCGACTGAAGGCACTGCCTACATAATTCAACTAGCTTAAATAGTTGTCAAAAACATCATAATTGTTGTTTATTATAGGCCTATTATTTCAGCAATATAGCATCGTACGCCATTATTTCATAGAGCTGTCGAGGTGATTTTGAGCGCTTTGTAATTGATAACTAAATAATTAGTGAAATTACCGGAATTACTGTAAATTATGGAAAATTATACCTGTGAGATCTGTGTTGGTGATGTGTATTTAAATAGATTAAAAACTGGTGTTTTCTCGACGTTGTCTTTTGATGACAAAAATAAAATAATTTCTCTTGGACGCTGTGTTATACGATACGAACAGAAAGGTTATACGACACGTTCTTTTAATAAAAAGTATTATGATATTTATAGCTGGCTAGCGGGCTGTGTAGGTACACACAAATAAACTATTTTGTTTTTTGTGTATATTATTTTCAAAACAAGATAAAAATAATGTTTGGACCTATAATGGATATTCGGATTTAAATAATTTTCACAAAGCTGCTTCTAAACACAATTCGTCAGAAAAACATATAGATTCTTGTTTAAAGTTCCAAATGTTTGGAAAAGGTAAAAAAGAGTCTAGTATGAATACACAGTTCAAATTAGACATTGAAAGGCACAACGCAAAAGTTGAAAGGAATAGAAATATTTTTAAACGGTTGATTGACGTAGTTAAAATAATACCTACACAGTCAAGTATGTTAGTAATTTCATTCATTTATTTCATTCATTTGCGCAATAAACACTCTTAACATCTCACGGCCTTGTAATACCTACAAGGCCACAATGGATACCATTTAGGTGACTTGTTCTCACCATCAGTCACTTATTTGGATATTCATGGTGGCCACACACACAATCATCAATGGTGCCATGTCGAAAAGTCGCTGAATTGAATTTGGTAAGATATTTTATTTATTTATTGTACACAGATAAACACACAAAAACATTTATAAATGAAATGTAGTGCCCTCGCAGAGGTTTCGTGTAGGGCGTGCATACCCTACCAGAAATCTTTGTGCACGCCCCTGCTGGTCCTAGTATTCACTTAAGCAACCTGTCAAATAATTTTATTAAAAAGATAATATTACAATGAATAATTTTATGTTTATGACTTAGTCTAAAAATAAAATAGGTTTGGTGTAGATTTTACGTAGGTAGGATAAAACTGATCATCAAAGACCTCTTCTTTCTTATCTGCCCGTAAAAACATTTTTCTTAGAAATTATATATTGGATACCTAAAGAACAAATGAATACTTAAACTAAGCAAAGAGAATACTTCAAGCTTACAGTTTTAAGTCCATCCATTAAAACTACCTATATGATGTTTAATAAATGTTTTTACAGGTCAATCAAAAGATAAATTCACGTAATAAAATTGATCTTATCTGTAATGAACATCACAAATTGTATCATCCTAAATTTAAAAAAAGAACTCAAATATGAACGTTATATATTACATTGCGGTTTACATTGTTTTCATTTGTCTTTAACAGTATTAGTGCCACCGCATGAAAAATCCAGCAAAAACGACACGTAACATTTATGTTGTGCCTTAGAAACTCACGACTAACGAACATGGATATAACATTTATACGTTTGAGTAAAATAACATTTTAACGTGCAAAATGAAAGCGGACACTCAACACTAAGGTAAGAAATATTGCGCACTATTTTGTAAACGGATCCATCTTAAACCACCAAGGAATACGCTACACAGATCGCCATCAGCATACCGACAACATTGGCTCATCTATACTTAATGGCAAAATAAATAAAAGAAGAAAAGTAGTGCCGCTTATAATAACAGACTTGCAATGACAAATGCACGATAAAATTTGATTGTAGACTGTTTATTATGTATGGTAACAAATTACTTACTTATGACCATCATTAACGTAATGGCATTCTGCATTTCACATTTCGCAATACATGCGTTCTCTTGTATTACGGAATTTAATAATAACTTAATTCCACAAATGTTATGTAATTTTGTTCGCTGTATTTTACTTTATAAGATATTAATGTGATTTAATTTTTCATCAAGCATATACTGAGGATTTAGTATAAAAGTTCAATGTTTCATAAAGAAGTGAAAAACGGTTTCCTTCGTAACATTTTTAAAATAGAGAGGCGAATGACCTCGAATGCACTTTCTCTAACGAAATATGTACATGCGTGATTTAAGTATGAAAATAAATTTTGTGAATTTTAGCGTAGAACAATGTACGAAATTTATAATTAATACCTATACTAATCTAAAGATTAATACTTATACTAATCTAAAGATGAATATTTCCACAAACAAGTAAATAGATCCAGAATGAAATTACGCTAAAATCTGATGGGATCGCCGTTTAAAAACGTATTTGATGGCTACCAGATTACCAGGCAAAGCCGGTACAGAAAAAGTTATTTAAGCAGTAAAGAATATTCAAAGCTAGTTATATAACTTAATTTATAAAATATTCTATTTAAGCCGTGAACTTTCAAAGTAAGAGTTATCCTAAAGTATGCAATATAATCTAGAACAGCAAAATTCGAGTGGAATTTATGTAAGCGAGGTTTAAAGTTTAGGATTGTGCTCATGCCATAAAGAAAACTGAGCTTAAAATACAGCGCTAGTTTATTTATAAGTCGACTTTACGTAGGTCGGAACACCGCAATTATTATGCGACCACTTCTTAACGACAACTTATTTTTATTCTCACTAAATGTAACATAATTTCCACTTTTATATTTTTATTTAGTACGTTCTAGAGCAGCGGTACGTTACCAACAATTGTTAACTGCTTCTGGATTCGGTTTCCTGAAAACTTCTTTTAGATAATAATTCACGTTTTATTAGTTTCTCAGACTATTAGACCTATGTCTATATGTTCCTAACAACGTTGATTATAAGGGTAACACTCAAATCTCGCGAACGGCACTTCAATTTATGTCGTTATGCCAACATAGCAATCCGGAACAATATTTCCTATATCTATAAAATCAATTGTAGAAACTGGATTAACTGGCAATTAACAGGCATAAGTACAGTTTCTTAATTTAAAAAGAAGTTAATATATTCGTCTGTCTTTCAGATATTATAAACATAAAGTTATCTTCAAAAATCTACGGCAATTTCTACACACATTTGCATTGTAAATCCAGATGAAAATTCAAAGTGCTTCCCAGTATAACTTTAACTGTCGACGGGTTCTTAATGGATGCCAAAGTGCTAAACCTCAGTAGATTTAAGCTTTTCTGCGGCACTAAATCCGAATGTATTCTTACCACATAAGTATGTATAAAGTAAATATTTATTTACGGAGAAGCATGCATATGATTAAAGCATCAGCGTTGCGTAATAATTCAAATATCTTAAACATTTTTATAAGAATATCAATGCTTGGCACAAAAGAAATTCCATTCCTTACTGATAATATATTCAAAGAATTCTTAATAACAAAGTTTGTCTCGTTTAAAATTCTAACGTTAGTGGTGACGAAATGTTTTAACACAAACAAGGAAGTTTAACAAATCTCCAATGAAATATAAACGATCAGTCATCGTTGGCTCATAAATCATTGCTTCTTCAACAGAATAAAGATTTATTTATTTGTTTCGAAACAACTCATTACTTTCTTTGATTGGCCAATAAAATCAGTTGGGCTATAACAAATTTACAGGAGGATGCATGCATGCATTAAAATATTGCTCGTGAAACACAACTTAATAAATTCCAATTTCCAGCATTCTCTACGCGTTATTAAAATATCGTATAACATAGAGTAAAATATTATACGTTTTGGTAAATACGAATTGTATTTTAACTACCAACAATTTATAGTTAATTTAATACAATTTATATTCGAGTTTCTACGGTTACCAGTTTCTATATCATTAGGACGCCGCGAAATAGCCGTTCTAAATGAAGTGCCATTAATCAAATCTCAAAACCAACACCCGTTTACATAATTCTATCTAACCGTGGTGGGCGCTCCCTTGTATCCATTGTAGAGTTTTAGCATTGATGTTATATGAAGAGCGTTTAAACGTTGATTTAATTTACATAACAACATTTCTATCACGCAAAATAACAATTAAATTTGAGGGCCAATTCTGGTTACATAACCTGTTCAAAATGGAGCATTTATTTCAGTGTCATAAATATCACAAAGAGTAGTCTTCCAAATTAAAATATACGTCAAATGCTATAAATAAATTTTACATTTATACATATAACAAGTCCAGTCTTTACATCTTTTAAAACGAGTATTAGTCTTCTGCTAATTAGTGGAATGGCTAATTAACATATTATAATTCAGTTATTTTGTTGGTTGAATCGCGGCAAGTGGTCTAACAATCGACTCCGAGAACAGAAGATGTTTTATGAGATTTTCTGTCAATAAACAGAATTGTATTTTCTTCCCTGTGGAGGTGAGAATTTCTGTCTAGCCTGTCGGGATATACAGGTGAAATTCTGCAAAATTTTAGGCAAGCACAAAGAATAACAAAAGGCCTTGCCATATATGAATATACACTGCAGCCCAAAAAAACGCGACAAAGAATATTAAATTCGACATTGAGTTTGAAAATGTAAAAGTTTGTGTTTCTCCGCATACTGACTGTTGTGGTTTGTGTACCTACAATCTATATGTACATTGAGTACACAAATCAAAACTTCAGATATTCTGTGTACTGTTGAGTTTTGTTTTCTTAAGTTCGCTGGCGCTTATTCATTGCTAAAACTTTTCTTTGTATTCTGTATAATGAATTCAAAGCATAATTATGCGTGATGTACTGATTTGCGTAATACTGGCGCGAGTGTATGGCGACATAAGCTTTTTGTGTGCTTGTCTCGTAAAGGTGGAGTGGCTCGGTCGATATCGGCTGTCGGCTCGAGTGGCTTGTGAGAAGAAATGTGAGGCTATTTGTGCTAGGCCCGCTCTTCGAGTCGAGCACCCTCCGGCCGCGACCTGACGCCACCACCGCTCCACCACACAAAATAAATTAACTAGGCGACCTTATCTTATAGCCCCTATGTCCACAATCACTGTATTATACTAAGTATCTCATAAAATTGAGTGGAAAATACTTACACGTAAAATTGATATTTTAGGTAACTTTCAAGAAGATGGCTAATATGAAACACTATATGAAATTTTGACGAAATACATGCTAAATAGTCATTACTACATATTATAAAACAAAGACCTCCGCCGCGTCTATCTGTCTGTCCGTCTGTTCGCAATAAACTCAAAAACTACTGAACGGATTTTCATTCGGTTTTCACCAACAGATAGAGTGATTCACGAGGAAGGTTTAGGTGTATAATTTGTTAAGCTTTTGTACTATATTTTCCTTTTCATATAATTATATCACACATATTAAGATCAGTATGTATGTATGTATGGCGAATGTGTATGAGGAATGTTATGAAACTGAATGAAGCCAGAGAAGTGTGTCAGGATCGTAGCAAATGGAAATCCGTAGTCTCTGCCTACCCCTCTGGGAAACAGACGTGAATTGATGTTATGTTATGTTTATATTAAGATCATATATGAAGTTTGTTCTATTTCATTTTCAACCATTATTAATGAGTAAAGGCAAGTTGTAAGATTGCTGCGGTAATAAACATTTTTGAGCATATAATTTAAATAACAAATTAATAGTTTAAAATTAATTAAAAAATATTTAATCTATAGTTAATTATTGGGGTAAGTGCATACTTAGCTCAATTGAAAACCTAATACCTATCGATGTGCAATTACCGAATAAAATGAATAGAATAAAAATATTAAACGATTTTTATTCTATATATTTTAATATATAATTATATTTTCTTCTATATATATCCTGGCATTTCGAATCAGAATATATACATACATACGGGCTTGATCTATTCGTCATAGAAGGTTACTAATTCGAGTAGTTAGTCGTGTTATCAGACCGTAATTAAATTATTATTACAAAGAGAGCTATTCAAATCATAATTATTAATTATTCGACTTTAAAATACTCACACTTGTATCCCGACGGTAGGTAGGTTCTACAGTTGGTGACTTGCGAACATTACGTTCATTTTCAATACGTATTCTTTTTAAGATAAACTAAACAAAATTATGCTAAAAGCCGAGAGTATTACAAATTTAAATTATATTCATCCGAAATAATTACATTGAAATAAGCGACTGGATCAAAACGTGACTTTACATATTATATCCCCAGTCCTGGGTCAACAGATTACGGTATTTTATATTGGGAGAGGTTAAGTAAACTGAAAGTTCGTGGCCGAACGAGTGTCCTATTAATAGAACTCTTAAATGACTTACTTGCTTATTACTGTGAGAGACGAGTCGCTAAAGTAACTAATAAGCTTATTACGTCATAATAAACTTAAGCCGCTATCAGTGCTTTGCGTGTATAAGGTTTAGTATATTATATATAATTATAATGTAAATACAGCGTGTAACGCAAATTTGATTCAAACTCCGAATATATGATATATAAGATTTTTAATTTTCACATGATTTTAAAAACGGATGTGCTATTAACTACTTTATGCTATAAAATATCACTGATATATTTTTATATTCTACGAAACTGTTTTCTTTAAAAGGTCTCGGATATAATATTATATACTATTAAAATTATGACAAACATTAACTAATAACTTTCTTGCAAGAAAATCTGAATTACAGTTATTAACTGACTTCGAATAGGAGGAGGTTCTCAATTTGACTGTATTATTGTTACGTGTGTTACCTGAGAATTTTTTTTAGGTGGACTGATTTTGATGATGATGAATATTCTTTTTTGAAGTCGGGTTTCTTTTAATGTTACATTTTTTTGTTTATTTTACCATTCGTTTTTAATTATTAAACGATTTAGTTATACTACGTGTAGGTTTATAAAATACTTTGGCAAACCATTTGCCATCTACGATCGTGGAACTACCTCGTTCCGTGGAACTTAGAACAAGTTCCACGATCATACTGCAAATTCACTAACACAAAAGCTCAACAACACTTTTCTTGTCCCTAAAATCTAAGTGTAACTACTAACCATGAACCTACAAGGCTAACTCATACATAATTCCAAATAAACAAAAATATTACGCCACCAAAGATAACAAGCGTCGGTAACGCTTCTTATCTTTATAAAAACACTCGTAAAATCGGCTAACACAAGAGTGTTCCTACGCTGTTATTGTTGGCAAACTAGAAGTAGCATCTATTTACTTCAACAAACATGGTTGTTGTCGACTAGAAGTAGGTTTTATCCTATATAACGGATAAAACAACTGTAAATAAATCCGAAAAACAAAACATAGCTTAGTAAATCCCAAGTAGTTGTTACATTCCCGGAGCGGGTACAGATGCCGGCACGAGAGCCTGTGGACCAACAAAGTCCGCAATACACGTAAAATCAATTTAACAAAGCCACTTTGAGCCGCACTGACCCTTACACGTATATTCACAAACGCAAATATCGAGCTAGTTTTCGATCAACATCTTCCTTAACACTATTATTTTCTTACGTATGGTGACCTATGTGTAAACAGTAAATGTTTATAAGGAACACAAATAACTGATGTACTTACAGTTGAATCGATTTCTGTTTTTGTCTATAAAACTTATCGTGCTGCGAATTTTATATCAATCATAAATATTGTTTCCAGAAAACAACTGCCGCACTATGCTACTTATTTTGCAAGGCAATACTGCATTGAATAAAGTCTATAATACAATATTGAAATATATATGAATCTATAAATTAGATATTTAATGTTGCTATAAAAGTATAAAGTATCAAACTATGAAAATAACACTGCATAGAATAAGTAATAAAAATGAACGTATGCATATGAAGACTTAATGAAATGACAACATAACATAGGTTTATATACATATGTACATAATTGTTAACTTACCCTTTTCCAAACGGTACAAAAAATAATATAATTTTTGACAGGCTTGTCGTTGGTACATGAACTACTAATTTCAAATGAGTATAAAACTACTGTCTACGCTAATATCCGTTTGTCCATAAATATAAGGCAAGCGCTGTATATAGTAATATTGCCCGCGATTATAAATAATTCTCTTGACACCTTAAATAAAAACCATGCTTTTATAAATATCTTAGCTGTCAGAGAATTAATCAATTCCGTAGCTTTCACATGAATACAATTTGTTCTCTTGTAAAATATATTTAGCATAAAAAGGATGCATACTGATAAAAGTAGGTAGGTACACTGTCAAATAACTTAATATAAAGACCTTGCACACACCGTCAAACACTTTGACAAATAAGAAAGTTAGATTTATTACTTCCTGATTTGTTAAATTGTACTGTATTATTAAATTATACTTACTCGATAAAAATAAAGTTTAGAGTATTAGGAATTCGGCAGATTGACTCAGTCGAGGTCCCTACCAATACCGCTGTGCCATGCGGGCATATCTAGTAGTATATATTATACCTCTAACTGTTATACCTCATAATAAATATAAACTTAGTAATGTGAGATTCAAACCCACAACCTCTTTATTGTAAGTCCAATTGTACGACCGACATAAACAAATAACTTATGTAATTAGATTTCTGCTTAGTTTCGAATCAAAAACTACCTATACCCGTAAAGGGTCGCATTGCAGGCTCTTCATTAGTTTTACTCTGAAAATTGCAGTTTCAGTGCTGAAATTGCTAATTACCAATAAGTACCAAATTTTTAATCAGAGTAAACATGCAATCAATACTTTTTTATAAAAGCCATCCTATTGCGAAAGCAGCTTGAAATGATTAATATCTTATTTAACCTAATCTCTGCCAGACTCCTAGGCACAATAAAATTAGGCATTGTATTTTGTGTGTATAAGTATACAAGTATACACATTAATACGTACATATGTAAAATTGTTTCAAATAAACACTGCGCGCCATGACCACATGGCTGCAGGGAGACAACGGCATCCCTTTCACCTTTGTATAACAAATCAAAACGTCAGTAGCGTCTATTCGGGATTTTTATGGTACTTTATTAAATTCCCTACAGCATACATACGTTTCAAACTTCTAGCTAGAATATTTCTCAAGTTATTCGGATTTCGTGTACGAGCCTAATTTATTACAGACACTCGAGTGTTTATTTCACATAAATCTTTTTCTTACGCACATATAATTAATTACGTTTTCTTCTGAAAATATAACCATTTCTATATTGTTTTAAAAACAATTTCAACGGAAAATAACTTGTAACGATACTATATAAATGATGTTCTAGCGGAATTTTAACAAAATTAAGTACTTTGACGAGAAATACAATATTTATTCGTATCGGAGCTGACGAAACCTCACTAACTCAATTAACACCTCGTCTTTAGAAGTTTTCGAGAAGCCAATTCAAGAGCTTAAGTTGATAAAACCATTACACTACCAAAACAACCTATTCCGGCAACGTTGATACAGATAAAAAGCTTGAGTTGATAGGAGGAAACAATTAAATGGGGGTAATTACTATTAACCCTTTAAACGGCAGACGACTTAAGTAGTTCAAGTAATCGCGCCCAAGACGCCAATGACGTCTTCAAGAGCCGTAACTTATGTTTGAATTATTAAGAAGCAGTTGTTCCGCGATTCAACCTCTGCTTAATGACTGCGGGCCAGTTTACAAGTAACAAACCAATTTTGTTTTATGACTCGTTTACGTAGATATAGTGCTCATTATATTCTACTATACGATGCCGTAGATTTATTAGTACTATATATAACAAAGTATATTGTATGCGCACCTTCAGAACGTAATTGAATGATAAAATTCATCAAGGACTTAGTTTAGCACTTGCAACATTTTATTCATAGGAATAGATTATTTTACCATATTCAATACGTAAACAACGTTTTACCAATTAAACATAAATTTTTAAAAGTAATTGTTGTTACTAAAGCCAGGCTTGGTGTAATGTACATATAAAATAGTAAACGTAAATACTTAATTTAGCACTAAGTTAGTAATGGCGACGAATGGCAAGCAAAATAGTAGCAAAATCCACACGTTCATAATCAAATCGAACGTGTGTAATGCGTCGAGAACGGCGCTATGTACCGAGACGTGTCACGTCTGGTATGAGCTAGTGCTGCGACGTGGCCACTAGAATTCACTGGATACTGTAGGTGTCAAGCATTCGCTACGACAATTCACACTCGATTAAATACTGTCTCTAGCCTCATTTCTTTTAAAAAACTGAACAGACATTTTCTTTACACGTTTCATCGCAATATAAGTCATTCCTAGATTAAATTTGAAATACTAACTGAACCAATATATTTTTTAAGAGATTAAGCGATTGTATTCGATCACATCTCTACTCAATCACGGTCGCAATTCGCCTAATGGAAAAACTATTAGTCTCCCGCCTTCTGGGAACAATAGAATAAAATAGTCCTTTGCCGAGGGTACTTACTATGGTAATCTATGTTACGGTATGTTCTAGCGCGTCGTGCAATTTGGTCTACAGATGGATTTCTCCTTAGAGAAATATAATAAGTTTTTATGTCAAAAGGTACAGAAATAAATATAAAAGATCGCTAGAATAGAATTAGTATGTTTTAGTAAAAACGTATCAGACGCGTTTTATTTTTTTTACTTTGCTCATCAAAGTGACCACACTCCGCCTGATGGTAAGCGATCATGTGGTCTAAAAGAAGTGGCCTTCACACCATCCTCATAGCAGCTGAGGCGATGTTGAGGTCTCTATCTTGACGGCCTAAGAAGATGCTTTTTCACGCCCCGCTTACGCTTTCACGTATCACCAGTGGAGTGTTCTTCAGAGAAGGGAGGAGAAGGAAAGGAGACCTTCTTGTTGAAAACGTGCATGCCTGGGTCTTCATGGCGTTGAACTGGACCAAGTTCTTGGCACCCCATTCAGAGATGCAATCCAAGGTCTAGTCAAGTTCAACGACAAGATCCTACCTTTTCCCCTCAACGTCAGCCCATTTGGCCCTAGGATGTCCGAGATATCGCCCATGCACGGTACTGTCGTGCGTGTCGAGAGTCTACATATATATCACTGACATGCAAAAGAAAGAGCGCAGGAGAGAAGACTCCTGCATTGACCTGCATAAATTTGGAAGCGCGATCGTCGCAAAGGACCCAAATACGACGCTTCTGCAGAAAACTTGCAACTTTAGTGCATAGTTGAGGGAGCAAGCTATAGGCCAGAAGCTTGGAAAGAAAAACCGGTGCCAGACCCTATCAAAAGCTTTGGCTATGTCAAGGCTGATAGCCAAAGACTCACCATGCTTGTTTATAGCCTCACCCCAGAGGTGCATAACAAACGCTAGAAGATCACCCGTTGATGTTTTAGCCTGAAAGCCGTATTGGCGATCATTGATCAACGAGTGATCCTTCAAGTACCGGATAATTTGTGTGTTTATAATCTGCCAAGCCTCAGGCACAATGCCTGCGGCGTAAGACATCCGGTATAGGCGCATAAGTGTGGGAGACAACTCCGCTGCACATCGCTTAAGGACCACAACTGGGATGCCGTCAGGTCCACTAGCTTTCCGAACATCGAGGGACTGCAGTATCGCACGAACATCACGTTGCCTGATACGTATATCAGGCATGGTGTAGCCGCAGTTAGCAATGGTAGGCGGCTGCGAACCGCAGTCATCGATTCAGGAGTTGGCCGCAAAGAGGTTTGCAAGCAGATCTGCTTTCTCCTGCGGCCGATGAGCCAGTGATCCATTCGGATATCTCAGAGGGAGCAGTGAGGTCTGGCAGAAGTTGGACTGCACGGTTTGGCCAGGCACCAGTAGCTACGGCTGCTCGTAGGATGTGCCATGAGTTTCTGGCCAAACCGTACGACGTGCTGGGCGTCCGCTCTTAAGTAGACCTTTGTGGCTTGGTTGAATGCTGCCTTCAGGTGATCCACGTGAGGGTCGCGGAGAGCGCGAGCCCTGGTCCAAGCGCGGTACGCTGCCTGTTTATGTTTAATACAGACATAATATCGCTTACTATCTAACTGATTGCTTCACTGGCATGAGATTGCGAGTTCAGTACCTGGGGGGTGAAATTCTAGCAGAAGAGCTGGAAATGTAAACGATAAAGGTTCACACTCTACGGTTGTTTTTATCTATATCCGTATATCTTTAAACTATCAGAAAGTAAGCGCAAGCAAGCTTTCGTATCATTTTTAAATTCTTAAAAATTCAGTTTTATTCAAAAAGGTAAGATAAGGAACTACTTTTAGCCACAATAAATGTAATGTGACTGGAAAGTTATTAACCGCTCTAACTAAGTTCAAGCTTGTGTTGTATAATGACTATATTCTATTGCCAATGCAGAAGCGATTCTAAGAAAACTCAACCAAGGTTATTATCAGGTAGAGAGAACGCGATCGAACAGGGATTCTAACCTTCAGGGAGAAAATCGTTTGGCGACTGAAATATACATTCACTTAGGGCTAGCCTTAAGCATTAAATTCTTATTTATATAGGCAAACAGTGATAGGAGAGGTGGAGATAAGTAGAGCATTAATATCGCAGAAGGAACGGAATGTGCGGGTGTGCCGAATCGCATATCCGTGTCATCCCAATTGCAACTCAGTTACAATCAGGATAACTCTCTAACTACGTTAATAGTGTAATGAGTAGGAGCGAACAAACTACCTTTAGATCGTCTTATGCTATATCCTTTGCCATCTGTGACAACTTAATACCTAAAATGATATCCCCTCTCTCTACGACTAGTCCAGTTTATGATATAGCGTTCCCCTACACCAACCGTTAGGTTATAATAGTGGGAGCCGCTGTACCTTACAGTGCCCGAGACCACATTCCAGGACCAGTTATAGATAGGTCTAGTCCCCAAATCTCGACTGTCCACCCTAACCTCAGAGATCCGGTTCTCGTAAGCGAGCTGCCTCGTGCCCAAGTGACACTACCTATTCTCCAGATAGATACCGGAGCAAGAAAGCCGCTCACGACTCGCAACTCTGGGAGTTGCTAACATAAACCTCACTGAAGCCGACGGAGAAGCCGCCCGCTGTATAAGACACGCTCACTTCCCGACGTACATCCATACGCCTACCCAAACAGGCCTACAAGCCGGGTGTGCCCCGAATCACTCTAGCTATGACTCTTACTTGCTGAGCAGGCAAGCACCCGAAATGCGTTGTGGCAGCGAAACCACGCTGCCACTTCGCTGAAGACAACTCCGTGCCTCGAATGCGCGACTGACTCGTTTGCACTAGCCGTGCATGAGTCCGATGCTCGAACGTCACGTACTTGCTGAGCAACGAACATTGTCGTCCTCAGCGGCTAACCACATAGCCCCTGCGAGTCCAACACCAATGTCAGGCACTGCGCACTCTAATCAGCGGTCGATAGAACACACCTTTCGAGGCGCGAGGTCCTAAGGGGGAGATACCCATAGTTCTCCCACCGAAACCTTATCCACTCAGGTCCTGAAGATAGGGACTAAAATGATATATCTGTTAATACATACATAGTCTCATACCCGTATAGCGTAGGCCCTCGTATTAGGTACCTCATAAGAATGGCCGTATGCCAGGCATATTACCAATTTTCTAACAGAAAAACTAATATCACTTCGCCTGGCTCGAAAAAACATTTCAATGGACATGTTCATATTTCTTCCGTAATATTAAACTAGATCGAAGATATAGCACTAGGAAACCAACAAGAGCGAACAATAGCTGCTAATGTATTGTCTTTTTTTTAAGTTTCATCAGAGTTGCTTCGTTAACGGGAACACTACACCACTGCCATTGTCTCAATGCGAATACAAGAGAGGTTTTGTGTCCACCGCGGTAAAAACTGATAGCAAAGACAAAACAGTTGTCTCGATAAATTAAATGGTATTGTCTCCATGAACTACTCGTCTGGTCACTTTTTCTCGTTTTATATAATCTTGTTTAACTATTTGCAGCCTTCACAGCACACGGCAACAGGTTGGCTAATATTTAAATTTTCAGGTGCTGCTTTTTTTAGCAGTTTATTAAAAATTCAATTATTTTGCCTACCTGGTTTTAGTTTTATATTTTGTTATATACGTTTTATGGTACTGTCATAGCATATTTACTCAGATGTCTCATCATAATTTATCTGTTTAAATGTACAGGCATTTAGTTTTATATTTGTACAATATGTACGGCTAGTTTGGTATATAATGGCTTTTTTTAGTTGTTATTGTGCGATATGTACTTTTGCTCCTAAATCTTATATTTTTATTACGATATTTTATTATACAGAACATTAATAAACGTAGTTATATTCGTTTCTGATTCCACATGCTATTTTGATATTAAATCTCTGCGATCCTAAATGTTCCTACAAAATATGACTACCAGTTAAGTAGTAAACATGAAAGGTCGTAAGTCGTAAATCATACTGTATGCATACCAATTCTTTTGCATGTGCTTAGCGGGGTCGATACGTTTTTCACGACCCAACTGTGACTAAACATACATAAATGTATATTCCACGAACACGAAGAATGTTTCAAAGTAAAACTTTGCCTATTCTTTTTTAAACATTATTTGTGTTGAATATTTAAATCAACGTAATTTTAACTACCTACCCATATCAGACAAGTCAAATTGCTAGAATTATAACTCATAATATAATTTTAGTTTGGCTAAATTTCCATATAAATACTAGATACGCCGAAACTATTCTATAATTATTGTTCAGTAAAACTGAATAAATTATTAATGGTGTGTCAAGATTGACAAAAGTTTTAGAAATGAATTGAGTTATTGGGTTTAACTTTTAGAAAAGGCATTTGAATTATGTAATCCAAGTTTATTAGAATTTCCATAAAGTTTAATAAACAATGAAAATGGTTCAATGGATCACGTTGATTGTTGTCATTGAAGGAGCGTGATCAAAACTCTGACAAGACAGAATTGTACCCGTATAATTAAGATTCCTTCTTATATAGTAAAATATAGTTCTAGAGGTGTACAGCGAAGGTCCTTTGCCGAAAACTGGGATATCGCTCAAATTTGCGCAGTCAATTTAGAAAAGTTACAGATAATTGCAACCACACAGATTTCTGTCGTGTTTTTGATTTGATTTCAGGCTCCATAAGAGGATTTTTTGTTGTCATTAGTAGCGTTTGAACCTTGTGATAGCTGTATCATAGCAACTGATTTATTTAGGAGCTGGCAGCGGCCGAGCGAAACGCTTAGTAGTGACAGCATCAATAAGCTATCGTAAACGCTTGCCTTTATGCGAGCGGTATGCTTGCTTGATACTTTAATGGAGATAAGTATTTTGTAAATGGATAATCTATGCATCTACCTCTACTTTAAAACGCGCATGATATATATTTGTAAACATGTCCTGATATAGAATCATTAAAAGTAACTATTAGAATTGATAGGCCATACATTGAATGAAAATTCATTATTTTATTAGCTGTTACTTTCGTAAAGTTTTATACTTCGAAAATGATACGCTTCATAGCCCTTTGACAGATCTAACATTGGAATTGTGCACCTAAATGGAGAACCATGTTTAGCCACTGTAATTAAAGATAGGCAGTATACACAGGCCGACAAGTTGCCGCTTTGGAAGAATGGAGGAATCGACTTGTGCACCCCAGTGCCGCGCACGCCACAATCGTGGCGGTAAGACCCGTTTTTGAGGAGTGGCTGGAGAGGCGGCATGACGCCCTCATTTTCCGGCTGACACAGATAATGACTGGCCATGGTTGTTTTGGCCGGTTCTTGTGTCGTATAGGCTGGCAAGAGACGCCCGGTTGTCACCACTGCGGCGACTACCGCGACGTTGTTGAGGACACGGCGCTGCACACTTTGGCGTATTGCCCCACCAGGGCCTCGCAGTGCCTTGAATTGATCGCGGCAGTCGGATTGGTTGCCCTCTCACTCCCGGTCGTAGTTCAGTCTATGGTTCGGAGTGAGAGGTCGTGGACCGCCATCGCCTCCTTCTGTGAGGAAGTGATTTCCATCAAGGAGGCTGCGGAGCGGGAGAGGGAGTGCTTAAACCCTCTTCACAACCGCAGAGCCGGGCGCCGAAGGGTGCGAGATGAACTCCAGCAACCCTGAGGCTTGACCTGGGGGTAGTGGGCTTCGTGGGCCTGCTCGCCACCCGATCAGCACCAGATCCGAGAGGCGGCAGGCTCTGTATCGTGTGTCTCCTCCCCCAGCTTAGGGGAAACGTAGGGATAAAATTAGTGATGCCCCATTGGGCAACTTTGGCAGGTCTATTTGTGTAGTGGCCTGCCGTTTCATGCGGCGGGCCTACACCTCGGCGGGGTCGCGATTGCATGTGAAAGCGATTCGCGGGGCCCCGCCGATTACGGTTATGTCAAGGATTACCGTGGTAGGTTTAGTCGGTATTTTGGGAGATCCATTATCATCATTTCAACATCTTTTTCTTGTACCCCGGTGAGACCGACAAACCGCCCACCCCCGCGGAGGGGTGTGCGTCAATGCATTCTCGCAAGTGAAAAAAAAAAGTAACAATACCTTTTTTAAATAAAATATATTTCTATGTTACTCGGTAATAATATAGCTTTCATAAGCAAAGAATTTTCTAAATCGGTTCTATTATTTTTTAATTAAATCCCTTACAAACAATCAAATAAAAATCTAATCTTTCCTCTTTATAATATTAGTATATGTACATTTGAAAGATCCACGTTGTAACTTAAAGGAAAAGGACAGTGTAGGCTCAGTGGGCTCCAAACTCGATTAGGTAAATCCGTCTCATATCAAAATTATATAACAGCTCAATAAAGTACTGTATTTGTACAGTAAATACGTTATTGTTTTATGTGTACTAATGTTATTGTCTTTTGCGTAAAACTTTTAACACACGTGTCAACCTCTATCTATTCAATGTCTCCCTAAAGTGGTGAGCCTCCATGTAGCAAAAACACACCGTATTTATCTTATTCTTGTGAATAACAGATGTTCAGCGATCTTACAAATGCCATTTGTCAGTGTCGCTTCTGTCTAATCATTCCTGCGCACATTTATCACGACATTTTTTATGTATATAGCATTCGGTACATTTTATCGGCATCATAAAAATGTATGTACATATCCTTTAAGTCGCTATTAGTAAAATGTTTTATCAAAATCTCTGACACTTTATCACACTGGAACAATCCCGGTTTGGCAATCTTTACGCAAACTAAGTATTATCTCATCCGACACAAAAGACGTACCACACCTTTTCGTAGAAAATTACTGGCAACCTTTCCTATATCCGCCCTTAAATGCTATCTACAGATTTATCTTGCTTAAAGCCTGCTTGTGTACGTACCTTAATCTATCTTCAAGTAAATACCGGCTTTGTTCATGCATAAATCTTTATGGATATCGATTTGTTTTACATTATTTACATAGCACGTGCCTTAACGAAAACTAGCCAAATGGTGTTTATAAAATATGTTATTAGGAGTTTAGCCAACCTCGATTAAAATTTATTAAAAGCAGTCTTTTGCGCACGAATCAAGACGGATTATTTCAACTTACTTGTTTGTCGGCTGTGTCTGAAAAACTTAAGCTACAAGATATGAAACCTGAAAAAGATATAGCTTCTAACGTTGAGTTTTAACTGACAGGTCTCATATTTTTACAAGCTATTTATCATTCAGTTAGTTGTTCATACATTTATAAAACTAGTCCTTTGAATGACAAATGTAACAAATGCAATACTGGGTGGATCTACGACGAGTCAGATAGCGCTTCGAGCCGACTAGAAGGTAGATACATGTCCAAGTATGAGATCACATTCAATTAAAGATAAAAATAATTCAAGATTTACTTTAATTATTCGATGCTTTTCTTAATTAAAACTATTGTACGGATTTTATTGCGTTGTTTATTTTTTTAAAACACTATTATTATAATATTGTCTTCTGTTTACGCGAATGTTATTCATTGAAATTAAACTACTATATACGGATTTTATCGCGTTGTTTATTATCACTGTATTACAAAATTTTGAAAATATTACTCTATTACTACTATTGATTTTATTTGACTAATTTAGCCATGCTCACTTTATATAGCCATGGTCACGGGGAGGTGAGTCTCCCCGTGACCATGGCTGCTGAAAAGCACCCGAAACGTCGGGGAAAGTGTAAACCAAAAATAAATAGATTTAATAGTTTAAATAATTTTATTAGCTTATAAATTAGTCAAATAAAATCAATAGTAGTAGTAGAGTAATATTTTCAAAATTTTGTAATACAGTGATAATAAACAACGCGACACTATTATTACATAATTTTGAAATGTTCAACTACAACTATTAAACACTTTTACTAGTTAGTAGTTACTGTTTACTTTTTTTAAGCTATTTAAATTATTCACGTAAACGTAAGACAATATTATGTAAAACTATTGTATTGCAGACTTAACGTGGCTTTTAAAAAAATATTAATATGTTGCCCTGGGATAATCCACGATATTGCCTTCCCTTACATAATACTTAAATACTGTTTATTTCTAAAATAATGACTACAAAGCGTGTGGTAAATTTCAGTTAAGGTAATTATAACACAATTTTGAGCTTGTTCGATTCATCTGTCACGTGGTGATTGACACAGTAATTATACCTGCACTAAATAATTTCTGTGTTTTAGATTACATACTTTGCGAACATTAGCCAACCAATCAACCAAGCCAAATGTTCTTTATGTCCATTATCCGTCCCGTGTCCGACGTCAATCGTTTTTGTTTTGTATTACCAATGCGCCTAGTATAGTTCAATACGCGTACAAGAAAAATGTGATGTAAAAAATCTTGTTTCGAGTTTAGAGATAAGACTAATCTCGTGACACCATAGACCAAGACTAAGGAGAAGATACAAGCACGCAGTAATCTCAAAATATCCTAATGTACAGTCACGACGTTAAGCTAAGATAAAGGCTTTAAAGCTTGAAAGCTCTGTCACTGTCCAAAGTAACAAGAGCAAGAACAAAGTGTACTTAACAGGTTATTTAAGACAGTCCGTCAATACGTACTACACACACACAAACACACACACTACGTGGCATATTCAAATAATGAACTTTACGTGCTATTTACGTAACCATGTGGGAGTATGTTGTGGGCGAAACTATTATACACGCTTTTACGAATTTTAGTACTTCAATATATGGATAATACCCCGTAGCAATGTAAGGTCTCACAAAATAAATAATACAGGTACCAAATAATAAAAAGCAAGCTGCTCCACAAATCCTTACGTCTGAAACTAAGCAGCTACCTGCTTGATGTAATCCAGTTTCATTGTCGTCGGATAAACGTAGAAAATAAAACTTCTAAATCCCAGTGAATCTCTACAATATAACTTAAACTAAATGTCGAAGACATTGGAGTGAAGGTCAAGAGAAACTCGTGCTACTGAACCTTCGTAAACTGTCCCCGGAGACTAGCGTGACAATGGAAATTTCATTACACGTCAGCTAAAAAGCTTAGGAGGCTCACATGTATAGCAGATGCGAGAATACTTGTACAGGACCTGTGCTATAGGTCAAAATGAATTTACTATATAAGTTAGGGCAAAAGTCTTTCTTATAGGTTACACGTGTGAGAGCCAATATTATTTAAATGATTTACAATACTGTAAATAGCAAAACTATATGATCATATTTATTATGTTACACAATAAGGAGTTATCCCAATATATTCTGATAATATACATACATACATACATAGATTCACGCCTGTTTCCCAGAGGGGTAGGTAGAGACTACGAATTTCCATTTGCTAGGATATCTTCTCTGGCTTCATTCACTTTCATATCTTTCCTCATACACGCTCGCCTGTTTAAGGTGCACATAACCTGGCCTTTATCCAAAACGTCTCCGATCTGATCAAGAAACGTTCGCCTAGGTCTTCGCCTTGCGACTGTTCCATTCACACTAACCTTATAAACTTTCTTAGTCAGTCTTTTCTCGTCCATTCTTTCTACATGCCCAAACCAGCTTAACATACCCTTTTCTATTCTCGACACTATATCCACTTTTATGCCGCATCTCTCTCTAATCACAATATTCCTTATCCTATCTTTCAGAGTCACACCACATATATTTCTCAGCTCTTAAAATTTAGTTAATACTGCGAGTATGTAAACTATATCTGGAGAAAGATAGGCATTAATAATAAAATTTAAGAATGTTGATGCTAAATCAGTCAGGCACTAACTATTATAATTGAGATGAGGAATAAAGACACTATTTTTAATGGATTATTTTCGTGGCTATATTAAACTTGTAAAATATTCATCATGTTTTTGTTACAAGCATAAATACTGCAAGGTGTTGTAGTACTACATTTCTTAATTAAACACTGTAGAATGTTCAGCAAACATGATTATTCTGTACCTACTCATTACAGTATTCAAATAAAGTCATGAAGCTTAAAGAAAATTTAGAATAATCCCTATCCTGCGAATATACGACCTACGTACTAAGCCTTACATGCTCCTAGTAGGCATAACAAAAGCCAACAGAAGCCTAAATTTATAACCCGCCGTGGGGTTACTAAAGAAAAAGCCTGAATAACTACGTAGAAGAGTCGCCGTCTCTATGTACGTAGGAAACACAATATAAGTAAGACATTTGGTACATTCAAAAAGGAAAAGTACGTTCTTGAAAAATCGACTTAGAGCACGAAACAGGCCTTCGATTTAAAGAACTCCTACAGTACGCCATTACCGGCGCTATAGAACCTTTTTTCGAGTAAAGTCTTGTTGCTGGCATACAATCAGAGTTCATTCACGCAAGGAGCGTTTGAGAAGCAAGAACTTAAGCAATAAGGGAATAAGAACCTCGATATCTATTGTCGAATCCTTGGGGACAACGCCGTGAAGGCAATTAGGAACACAGTCATGTCCCAAAACAGTATTGCGCCAAATTAGAATGGCAGACTTTCGGACAGGTGTCTAAATTAGAGGACATCTCGACACAAACTGCGTCCTACGTGTCTCTGGCGCCGAGTGCCAATGGCGCAATGGCGCGGTAAAACTGAATTACTAGCTTATTATGTAAATCATATTTCGTTTGCACATGATGTATGTGCACAAAGAACAACGCAGGTTAAATGGATAATAGATCTACATATAAATTTATTAACGGCAATAATGTTTACAATACCTACGCTATTTAAGCGCACATAACATCATAAATTGTAAAAGATTTAAAATATACCAGAATTGGTTGTTATGTTTTATGTAATGGGAGCAGTAAAAGAGGTACCTTAACGCCAACGCTAACGTCTTATCTAAACATTTTCTAAGAGCAAATCTGTTATGACAGTGAAACATACAGAGATTTTAATCATCCCAAAACTTTAGTGCCATAACTGGCTGGCGACTGTCTACGGGGACATTATTTGTGGAAAAACAATAAACTTATTCGAATCGCAAAACTTATTCAGCAGATATTACTACCCGCAGTAATAAATATAATATATTTTATTTTTAAAACGTCCATAAACCAACTTGTCACCGTAGCGAAATGTGAAACCTCCCTGTGGGCGCAGAATCAAAATTCAGCAAATCCCATGATCGTGTTTCCAGTCCAATATCGTTTGGTATAGTGGATGGGAGGCTGCACATTGCCCATAAATATCACTCTGGAATACCACGCCTACACGTTTTGTGGCTTGTTGCTGCCATTTCAAAACGTGTATTTAACTTGACGCAATTTGTTGTCCTTTGGGTAGGTAGGTACTTGAGCTGTGGTAACCCAAACGTAATATTATAGAGCTCGGTGAAAGGTCTAACATCGTTTTATGTATTTAATCTTCTGATTATACTGAGAAAGATACTCTACCGTCTTAAATATAATTGAACAACTGATTAATTAAACATTGTCTTACTCATAAATGGTTCACAAAATTAAAATTAAAAATGATTTGCAGTGATTTTTCCCTCAACATATAAAAGTTAAATACTGAATCGGTAGTTGTATGTATAAGACATTGGCTTTGCGACCGAACAGTCTAGGGTTCGCGCCCTACCCATTGCATTACCAACGTGAAAGTGAACTATTACTGAACCTATCAGGTTAGCTAGAGGGGTTAACAAGAATAATGATTATTTAAAACATATAGCTAGTAGGTATATTCATATTTGTTTTGTTTATTTCATAAAATTAGGATAGAGTACACCAGCTTAAAGTAATATTTAGTTTACAATAATGTAGGTACTTAAACTACAGTTACAATAATAGATGTAACAAAATTATAAAACAAATAAGTAAGTATACAAATAGCAGCTTAACAAAAAAGCTAGCGTAGCTATGCACATTTAAACATTTATGATATTTTAAATAACAATGGCGGTATACAGAACCAAAATATTTCATTTACCTTCCGTGCTTGTCGAGACTGTGTTACGGCAAGGTAAGATTCTTGCTTCGGAAACACAAACTTTAATTGTCATTAAGACACTTTTTCTATTTAAGCGGATAGAGAATTAGTAGAATCATCCACAATAGCTAAAGAATTTTAGTGCTGTGGTTTGGTGTAAACAAGTAGTATATGCATTAATAACAGATGAAATCATTTTTATCCTGAATCGATAAATAGAAGGATTAATTTAATATTGTACGAGTGTTAATTACTTTGGCCTGAATCAATAAATGAATCAAACATCGGTAATTCTCAGAAATTTTTAGTTAAGTGGCTCTTTAGTAGTATTGTAATATAAAATCAAAGTAAAATTAAAACTTTATTAACCCTGTTTAGGGTAATATACTTACCTACTCGTATGTTGTACCCAGAGTAACAGTATATATTTTAATATTATACATATTATGTATACATTAAATATATATCAATAGATTAAATATTTGATGTGATAATATTTTTTATTGTGTGTATATTTATAGGTATATGCTTAAATTTGTATATATAATATAAGAATATTTAATATATTTGTGTTAATATTATAATTATAATAGCAATAAAATAAAATAGGGTATATGAATTTATATAAATATATATATATATATATATATATATATATATATATATATATATATATAGATATATATATATATATATATATTTATATGCATTAATTTTCAGTCCGTTCATAGTCCAAACAGCTCAGAAATTTTATATACTTAGTTTTCTTTATGTTTAAGGTAAGTAAGTTTTCATCACGCCATTTCATGATTTTACCAAGACCATTTTCAGCAGACGATTTAATATGCATCCAAGAGGAATTACGAAATAAGATAACAGTATCATCTGTAAAGGTGATCACATGGGCATCTGGTATTTCCATAGCGCAAAGATTATTGACATAAATTAGGAACAGTGTTGGCCCAAGTACTGAGCCCCGGAGAACTCCAAAACTGACCTTTAACTTAACACTGACAACATCTCCGCATTTTACAGTTTGTATTCTATTTATTAGGTAATCTTTGAAAAGATCTAGTGGTAGCCCCCGAATACCTATAGACTCCAGTTTTCGAATTAGTAAGAGAATTGAGACAGTATCAAATGCCCTGGCTAAATCTAAAAATATGCCAATGCATTTTTTCCTGCTATCAAGATAGCTCGTTACATTACTATTAAATTTTCGATAGAGTCCAAAGTCGATGTGTTCTATCTAAAACCGTATTGGTTTTTTGAAAGTATATTATTTTTCTCTAAATATTACTAACCTGTTGTTCATAATCTTTTCTAATACTTTAGCAATGGTAGGTAATAGTGAGATTGGTCGATAGTTAGTGAAACTGTTTCTTTCCCCTGATTTAAATACTGGAATAACAATGGAGTCCTGAAGTACGTTAGGGAACATTCCAGAAGACAGACATAAATTAAGAATGTGAGTTAGAGGCTTAATTAGAATTGTAATATAAATTTTAATAAATATAGCAGATATGACATCAGAATATGTATTCTTTAAAGACATGACGATTTTTTGCACCTCTGTTTCATCCGCTTCCAACAACATGAATGAATTTAACGGAGAAAGTTTACATTTAAATTTCTGAACAAGATCAGATGATCTGATCTGATCAGATTAGATGTTAGTGCTACCCACATCTGATCTGATCAGATCAGATGTTAGTGCTACCCTCTTTAAAATATTGTTTGCTAATAATACTTATTTGCAAAATCAATAGATTTTTGAGTTGTCGGCTTTATTGTTAACAATTCAGAGGTACTTGAGAATTCTGTAACTAATTTATGTTACATATTCGTTTTATGACATTCCAAGTTCCTTTTATGTCATTTCTGTTTAATTCTAAATCCGATTTAACGCGCTCATTTTTTAAGTTGTGGAGAATTTTATTACAATTGTTTCTATATCGTTTATACAGTAATTCTAAGTCTTTGTCATTAGGAGATTTCAAATGTCTCTTGTGTAAGGTGTCTCTAAAACGCAAACATCTCAATAAGCCTGGAGTTATCCATGATTGAAGAGTTAGCTTTCGATTAGGTATTGTAACAGTGATTGTGCTTTTATTGATAATATCGGATAAAATCTTAATAAAACATTCAGTCGCTTCGTTGGGTCATTCATTAATGCTATACTACTCCAATCAAATTCATCTATTAACCTATAAGCCATATGACCATTAAATCTCTTTATGTACTTTCTTTTTATATTATTATAACAGCCCTGCACCATTAGTGTATTTAAAGGTATATGACTTTTAAAAATATATACATTTTATATTGCATTAATTTTTTGTACTTTGTATAAATAATAAATAAATACAAAAAGGAATAATAAAAATGTTAGGTACAAATATATTTTAAAACTAGACTATTATGCACGTTCACGTTTGGCTACACGTGTTTGTTATCGTACTTTTCCGTGTGTCATTATAACGTACTGTATGGACATTGTCAATAAATATTACAAATATTAGGTATAGAAAAACACGCTTGCATATGAATCTAACTGATTAATGGAGAATTCATTATTTATCATGCTTGGTTACGGAATTGATTATCTCAGCTAATTACATAAACAAAACTAAACAGTTTACAGCTTATGCAATAGAAACGGGTTAAAGCTAAATTATTACTTGACTTATTATTTGATATAGACATGGACCATAAACATTTCCGAACAAGGATTAAATACATTCTATTACAGGTTTTAAAACTAAAACGAGTCTCCTTTGTTATTAATTACAGAGTTTTTACACTACTCCAGTTTCCAGAGCAGTCGTGTGGAAAGGCTTTTACGGCACACTTCTCACCTATTCATCATAGACTAGGAGTTTATGGCAACAACTCGTGATGCAAGCTTAAAAAAAAAGTACGTACTAGCGAGCGTGGTAACTAAAGCCGATAAAGACTTTATTGATCTTTTTGTATGCACTTTTATGACGCTGCCGTAATGACACTATCCTTCATTTTCGTTTTTACTGAAAATGAATTGTATTTCAAAGAGAGTTGCGACATTACATTTTATAGCAAACGTTACTGCACCACACTAGGTTATCTACAGTGCAAATTGCAATACGAATATAACTCGGGTTAGCTGAGGGCGCCTCGCTTTCTACTAATTGTTATATTATATTTAATCTACACGTCTTGCATTCATATCTGGGATGCTACATAACTTTTGTGTGAAACTTTCCTTCGTAGCAAGGATTTCAGAGCTTACGAGCAAAGTTAGATTTAGCCGCATTGTGCTACCTGCCAACAATAATATAATCAAATAATTGATTGGGGAGCATACCAGCATAAAAGTGAGACTATGGTCTAACATTGTGCCAAATTTCAACCGAATACTTTCAACAGTTAACGCGTGATTGAGTAACAGGCATGCAAACATCTTCACAAAGTGTCAGAAGTGTAATTTAACTACGAAGACAAGATTCTCGTATAGGTACCTACATTAGATCACAAAATCACGGTCGAGAGTTAACCTAATTACATTAATTAATCTACAAGGTTCTTGATTAACATACAAATCGTAAAATTATATATCACCGACTGATACATGAATATACTAAAAAGATTTGGGCTGCAAAGGTCGACAGTTTTGTCTTGAAACTCAAAAAGATCCAGTGATTATGGGTTCGTTTCCCATCCATTGTAACAACAACGTGAATGTAAACCCTATACAAGTTCAGTTTAGTTTAGCTGGATGGGTAAACAGGAGTACCAGTAATTTATAAACTAAATTGCTATGAGTCTTATAAAACAAAATAATCTATCAAAGTAACCGTATACCAAATTAAAATAAATGAAAATGGAATTAATTAGATTGGTTTTTTAATGGGCTACTAAAATTTACTTCACTGGCTTCGAGCAAGTAATTTTAAAACAAATACTGTTGGTTCTGCCAATGAACTAACATAAATGGGCACATTATTAAGTGATAGTAGATAAGTTCAGACGATGTAGATAAATTAGATAGCTATCGTACTCCATCTATTTGCACAGACTGATACCTTCTATAATTAACTCAGGTCACCCATTAAAACATTACTAATTTTTTTACATTTAGATTTGTAAGTAAATACTCAGCAGCAATAAAAATATGTTTACTCTCCCTAGGAAACGAAAATAAGCCAACACATTTTTTTTACACAAGGAAGCGTTTTTATGTTTGTTTGTAACAGCATCGGTATTACTAGCGTGTTACCAAACCGAATTAAAAATTGAATGCAAAGAAATAAACATGATAGATAGACAGTAAGTGCCTAGAACTCTTATTCATTGGAAGAAATGCAATAACGATATTACTATTGGTACACACGTAGATCCCTTGTAAGAAATCAGTATTTTGCCTGGTGTATTTACACATTCGTGTCGCTACGATATTATTTATTGTAATATAGCAGCAAAGTGTATGATTGAGGCACCTCTGTCTAACCTTTTAGTGATAAACAGGTGTGATACCAAAGCTTTTATTGTACCCTCTTTACATATAACGTCCTTATATGGGTAATACAGGAAGAAAGAAAGCGTAATACTCGCTTAATTTGAATGAATCATGTATCGCTATTGTTAACTCTTGTGTACATTGTTGATGGTATCTATGAGAATAAAATCCGGACGGGTAATTACAGCTGGACGTTATCAGTATCGATATGGACGTAGCAGTGCCAACCCACGACGAGGCTGCGCTGTTAATTCGGGCGCACGACTGAACAACATAATGAGTTGGCATCAACGGAATACCACCAAAAACGTGTGATTGCTTTGACTGCAATCTCGCTGCCTAATGTGCCCAGAGATGACTTCAACTGAAACAAATCAATGAAATTAGCTGTAAACATCAAATGTTGAGTACCGGAAAACTGAAAATACCCGCCTCAGTTTGTATATGTAAGAAATAATACCCACCGCAAATGTAAGCGCAGTCCGAAAAATATCCGAAATGGAGCCATCACGACATAGTTTATTGTCATTGTTGTGGAAAGCGTAATGGGAAAAACAGTTCGGTTTTTCGGTATCACGGTCATATTTTTGTTGGATTTGCTTTACTTATTTTCCAAATACATTTTTATTTTGGTAGGGTACTGATATTGAATTACTCGCGGTTTCATTGTAGGTTTCTAAGTTATTTTCATTTCACACTAAACATAAACCACATGTGGCAATATACATACATAGCTGTTTATGTACAATGTTTGCTCTAAATAATTGGTGTTTAACTCACAAAGCGAATATTTATGATGCATGTTTGTTGGACACCGGTGTGTTGATATTAGTTCAGAGAGGCAAACAGCTGAATCGATTACTGTGCTTTTAGTATCTAATCAGCGACATTCATTTATCTCTAGTGACTGGATTCAAGCGCCATTTACTGAGTAGCCACTTTATATGTTGATTGGGTAATTTAACCAAAGCTTCGCTTGCTTCAAACGATTTGGTGCCTCCATTTAACTTTTTCAGACGATCTACCTATGTACTTCGACGGTAGGTGAAACCACCTCAGCAACTATCTCAGAGTACGTCCTACTTACTATTGCTTCGTAGCGAAATATAAAGTCCAAGAAGAATTTTATTGTTATCCTAAAAACACCAGCAATAGTAGTGTTGCTCGTTCTATAAAGTACTTCAACACTTCCAAGAAACATATACAGGGTGTAAGTGACGGTTCACCGAAAACTGAAATATTAGCTTCGGACCATCATTCTGAGTTGGAAAACGTAGGAATTTTCCACCGGAAAATTCACGAATTTTCTTTCAAAATTTCACATTTTTCTAACTGATAATGATTACATAACGAGTAAACGATCCATTATACTAGATAATATCAATAAAAACTACATAATACCAAAAAACAGCTATGTAATCCAAACATACAAAATAAACACAGTTGAACTAATCAGCTGATCTCGCGCGGACAAGGCAATGACCAACGCAACAAACTTTTTTTACGCACCGGCAATAGTGTGCTGTGTAAAAACCCGCCTGCACCATTGACCATACTACCACTAAACTAGGGCAGATCTATGATCAATGATCGATATCGAAAAAAAGTGTATTAAACAAAGCGGGATAGGTTAATAAATAAAACAGTTGTTTTCCTTTCAGAAGTAAAGTTTACATGAACGAGCACTATTTATTATTAAATTAGTCACGTGACGTAGATTGAAAAGATTGTAATGATTAAAGTAGCCTGTAATTAAATGTTATACTACTATCACTTTACAATACCCATTATTATTTTAAATGTAAAAAAATATTAATTGTTTTGATTTTTCGTATCGTAAACATGTACGAGTCTATTTAATCACTTTTAATAATAATTAATGTAAAAGACCATCTAATTGTTTTAATTTCTTTTTGTATACAGTGATTCAAACAATGTAATGTAATCTAGTAAATCTTTACTTAACTATTAAAATACAAAAGTGTTACAAAAATTTGTTAGTGGAATTAGCCATAAACAGTTTATTACTATGTATAAGTATAAAATTAATCGATAGTCGATAACTCTCATAGATAGATGTATCTCATACCTATCTATTATGACTACAACTAAAATTTAATAAAAGAAATTTATTTTTCTTCAGTTCGGTCACGCTACTGTCAGGAATCGGAAGTACTTGACGTAATCTCTCGTATTCGCGAGTGTTTACTATTTTCGTTGCATTTTGTTAACGTTTTTGTTTTGTTTATAACTTTTTTGTGTAAATACTTACAAAGTTGTGTTTGTACCTAATAAATAATGAGTCAGCCGTTTAGTGCACGCAAATATGGACAAATACTCATGGCATACGGGGAGGCACGAGGCAATGCTTCGTTGGCGCTTCGCATTTACATCCAGCGGTATCCTGACGCACGTCACCCTATGGACAGCCGTGTGAATACTCGTGTGTATCAACGAGTACTGGATAATTTACCCAAAGTACCGCATTAGGAGGGTTCTGGAAGGCCGATTACAGTTTCCACTGAGCGGAGAATTCGCGATGCCGTTCACCGTAATCCACGCCTTGGTAGGCGAACCACCGCTAAACTTCTGCGACGTAACCACGGAACTCGCGTATTGCTCTGGACTGTGCATAAAATTTTACGCAGAGATCGACAACGGCCGTACCGTAGTCATAAAGTGCAAGCTCTCGTGCCTGGCGACCAAGTTCGGCGTGTTGCATACTGCAGGTGGTTGACGAATCAGCAGCGGTAACATCCAAGTTTTGTATCCCACATAATTTGGACTGACGAATCCACGTTTACTCGGAATAATGGCATGTAGAATCGATGTAATTCGCACGTTTGGGCGCGAAGTAATCCACGTGCATTCCAATAAACGGGTCACCAAACGTGTTGGTCGGTAAACGTATGGGCGGGGGTTTACAAAATTTTAGGGCCTCGCTTTTTACCGGAGCGCATGAATGAACCCCGTTACTTGGATTTTCTACAGCAAGACCTGACAACTGTACTGGATGAGTTAACTTCCGACTTTGTCGCAGAGTGGGGTCAAATCTTTGTAAGTACAGTAATAAAATTGTACAATCCGATTTTTAGTACTAAAATAGGTGATCCGGGCCCCGTCAGATAATGTGAGCGAGCGTAGCATTGGTGCGCGTCGCGCAAGAAGCGCGATACGATAGCGCGGGCGGACACATTGCATTGGTAGCAATACATTGCGTAGTGTAAATTACAATGTACTAGCATAAAACTTTAATCGTACGTTTTATTTTTGAATTGACATTTGCATTCAGTTGTGTACTTATGGACAAACGATTGTGCAACGTTTTCGGTACACCGTCCCTTACACCCTGTATTTTATTGCTTTGATAAATTATCACTTATAATGTTTGGTTGCCTTAAGTGATTAAATGCTAACTTAAAAGTTCATATTCTTGCATCTAGGGGTAGGCAGACGTATATTACACGACTCTCGGCCAATTGCTTTTCGATCCCAAATAGCGAAGCAACTGCCGTCTACGTGTAAGGCCCACTTTTTTAAAACAAGCAAAAGTCTTAAAAACTATAATATAATAACTTCGTGAGCTACGCGCCTGGTCACTATTTCAACAAAAAGAGGTCTCGTGTATTTTTATAGGTAAGCATATTAAATTTTAGATTTTTAAAAAGTGACAACTGCGCTGTTTGTCGAACATACAAACTGTAAAGTCTTCCTATAATATTAGTAAGTTTATCCATTCGTTTATTATCTTTTTGACAGCTACCTTTAAAAGTAACTGTTTTATTTTTGTAAAATTTAACTTTAAGACGCTTAGAAAATAATAATGTAGGTTACATATTTTCTCATTACTATATTCCTTCTCAAAATATTCTTGCAGTCGCACCACAAATTCTCTTGTCTGTCCTTTCAAGCAAAACTCTTTTCGATATATTGAGAGTTTACGGCGTTTGACTCAATTCAAAATAAAAAACAACAAATCAACACAGAGGAATATGATTACTCTACTTAACGTGTGATAAAATATTAAGGAACACTCAATGACAGAAAAAGAAAGGATTACGTCACAAGACAAGTAAACAAGTGACATCAAAATGGCGCCCCGTGCCACTACAACTTAGTGCTACCAATTTTAAAAAGTATTTAGAAGAAACAAATTCCTACAGTCCTTTTTTTGAAAATGAAATGTAATGAAATAAAAATGAATAAATCAAAGTAGGTATACTATACTATATATGTATACTACACAAAGTGTTATATTATCATATATTCGTTATAAATTCTGTCTAGTAAAAAAATAATATATATGTTATTTTTTTACTAAAATAATAAGTTAATCAAATGACATTTGGTAATATATTAAACAAGCAATATTTTTTTATAACTGAATTTATTACGGTACTTCTAATCGATAAAAATATATTCTAGCAAAAAATCGATTATAACTTTAAATCGATTTAGTAGCGTGTTAGGGTGTGTGTGTATTTTTATTACTTATCGAACTGTTAAAAAGATAATAAACGAATGGACAAACTATAATGTGTATTGAAGCTTTTCTTAAGAACGTGTAATATTTTAACTCAACATCTATCTAAAACCCTTCAATATCATTTTAAAAGACCTATAATACAACTCTTTCTCAAATCTGTAATGCCACAAACAATTAACGGAAACTGAGAAATTTGTTTAAGCATATTAAACATACTGTAGTTATGCAAAATGCCTCATTATACTTACATTACTCATAACAAAGAAGAAAACCGGCTACGAAACAAAATGATCATTGTGACTAAAAAAGATCTGTCAAATAGGAATTTGAAACGGACAATGTAACGATTACCAGCTTGTCAAACAAAGTGTAAGATAGCTTAGACATAGTTTGCTTTGAAGTCGGCAGACACCAAAGGACCTTTGAATAAGAGAGATCAAAGGTAAAAAGGGTCGTACGCATCGCAGATAATTGAGAACTTATTAGAAAAAACTTCACAACAATAGTTGTAGAGGCAATTAACTATAAATCAATTATCAAGTTCATTACAGTCAGCTAAATTCTATTATAATTAAACCCGACGTAGTTTCTGAAGTATCGCTGGATACCTACATTTGTAATTAAAAAATAAAATTATATTATGTTTTTTACAAGAAACATCTTTTGCTAATCTACCGCACTAGGCTCCTGTTATTGGCCTAATGGGATCAAGATGACAAATACTATTTAAAATATGTGATACTATATTTGCCCACGGCTTCGCTCGAGTAAATGTAGGTTAGGTTAGGTTAGCAACAGTATTTTTTTCTGGATGAGAGGTACCCTATCCCCTTTTTTGTTCCCCTAACAACGTGTGTGCGAAATTTTGTAGTCGAGTTAGGGCGTGAAAGCCTAACAAGCAATCAAACTCACATTCGCATTTATAATATTAGTTAGAATTAAACAATGTATACGGATAAATTATCGTATCTACAGAACTGATTTTATATTATTCAGTCTAATTAATTTTAATTGTCTTGTGCCAAACATACTAATATAATTAATTAGCTAACTAGATATTATACGTCTACTGTAATTAAGAAGCCTATCGACAAAGGTTCACTTCACTAGGAAATAACTGAGGATTCAACGTTGTTTTTATATTTACGCTATCATTTTCAGTTTGGTTTATTAATTATTTCGCAATCTTCTTTGAATTATATTTAGTATTTTCCAGCTCATTCTAACTACTGGGCTGTCTGATACTTTGTTTAAATTCCTGATATTTTGTAATAATGAATGATTACCAAAAAACTGCAGTGTACTTATACTCAATATGATTCTTTGTATTGCTCACTGGCATACATAAACTAAATATGAGTGGATGTTTGCAATATAAGGTTACTATTCACGTACGTTACTATGCAAACATATCAACACAACAAATGCAGTATTTTCCTGTATCCGGTAGCATTTATATTTGTTACTCCTTTCCTCTTCAGCAACGTAAATCTTTATCTTTCTTTATTGCATATATTACGGGAATACAAAATACTGGTAAGTATTTTTAACATGTTATATTTTTTTTTGTTATCATGTTCAGATTTCAGAGGAGCAATTTTTGTGATGAAAACTCTACAAAATTTATTTCCGATCTAATCTAATACAAAAACATCAAAGATGAACTGAAATGCAATTTATGTTTACGTTTGAGGTTAATTTAAATTTATAACAATATCTTTTTTGATATTAAAAACATAGAGGCTAGATCGAGACTGTTATTAAGAATAATTTGAGAGAAAACTCCAATAACCCGTTACAATACTCGGAAATCGAACCCGACTGACCTCTTACACAGCAGTCAAACTCACTGCGCAACTAAGGCATTCCTAAAGTACAATATTTAATCATTATTAAAAAGATATCATATCAGATATCTAGATGACAATGATGACGACAACTACGTGATCCACGTACGTCGTGTGTGTTCGCCGTTCATAAATATTTGATATATATATCTGAAATGTATGCATAATATTATAATATACACAACCCTCTTAATCAATGAAGTGTGCCACGAAACATAGCACATACATTTCGATACACGAGTTCTACAGATAAGTAAAGATATATATGTGCCTTGAGAATGTACAAAGAGTAACTGCCTCAAAGACAATGACTTCAGTTTGCTTGGTCATTGGAAAAGCTGTTTACTTTATCTATACAGCAGAAGGAACGAGCTTGCAGGTGAGTTATATACAAGATGTAACAAAAAGTTGTAGTCATATATAAGTGTCACAAAGCCTTTGTATAATGGAATACTACGACAAATAAATGCGTATACATTATGATCACTTAGGTATAGCATATACTATTCAATATCATACATTCTAGTCGATACTTAAACAACACTAATAGCTGACTCGAGTGATCTCCATAAACTCGAAAATTGGCCAGGCGAAATCTTGATGATTATGTAACGCATTTGTTCTGATGTTTAAATGATAAATAAATAAAATGTTTGAAATTGTCATAAATTGATACTTTTTGGTCCGTGTATAGCACACATAGGTTTTAGTTAGGTACTAGATTTGCCCGCGGCTTCACTCGCTTAAATGCATTAGAAATTTAGATTAATAACATATCTTATTTCTGGATGAAAGGTACGTTATGTCCTTTTCTATTCACCCGGCAACGTTTATGTCCAACAACATTTTATGATGGTCGGATGAGTAGTTAAGGCTAAAAGCGTAATAAATAAACAAATTTATATTTACATTTAAAATATTAGTTAGGATACATAACGACCCTAAAGTATGACCATACCTTTCTGTTATACCACTGTACATCCACAATACCGCTATAGTGACTATATCTATATCTTTATATATATAATTCTTCTGTACGTGTGTTGAGAGTGAACTCCTCCTAAACGGCTGGACCGATTTGAATGAATCTTTTTGTGTGTGTTCAAGTGGATTCGAAAATGGTTTAGATAAGATGTTTTTTTTTGTGTTTAAGTCCGGTATACAAGCGACGTCTTTCTATCAACTGGATGCAGTTCTGAGAATTCACAGAAACATCCAATAACTTTTTACTTGCCTGTAAGTCACGTTCTACCTCACAACTAAGTTACTCTTATTGCTTCCCAGAATTAACCTTCCGCCACTGGACTTTACACGAACTGCGACTTGATACCATAGTAACGATCCATTGAATCTATTCTCACCGTTTTCTTATAATAACATCGACGGAAATATATGGCATATATTTTTGTGGGTGGTGTTTTAAGATAATGACGAAAATATTACTTCTACTTTTAAATCATATAATGGAACTGCGAGCCAAATTTTCTTTTTATGTCTTCGATTTCAATTTGATTTAACTCGTAAAAGAAATATGATGACCTATGTTAACAACGTAAAGTGTACGTATTTATTTCATTATTAAGTTATTATACAACATATCAAAATCCCATTCTTTTAAAACTAGTGACGTTTTCTAAATATTCGTTTACACAGCATCCACATGCTTTCCTTTTTATTTGATTGCTGTGTAAACGAACATTATATAATCTCATATGTAAAGCCTAGAAACCATTCTAGGTAAGGTTAAATATAAGATTACAGGTACGTTATAAATTTGATACATTATAAAAGATTATTGATATTCTTTTACTAACTTATTAAAAGAATATCATTTGCATGAATAGATTGTACTACGACGCGTAGTAGAGCTTCAATTTTAACATTTTATTAAAAAATAACATAATAAATATAATATTCTATTATGTTAAATTCTGATACATAAAAAAAGCTTTGCTATCGAATTTTAACATTAAATCAGAAAATACTTTTATTTTAGATTCCTAAGATATTAATACACTTCCAATCATTTATTTACTAGGTGTACCTCTTCAATTCGATGACACACGCCTAGCAAGTTCACGTTGCTTACTAAACTAAAATTTGTATATTTTTTTATATATTGACCAGTATTATCCATTTTCTCCTAACATAAATGTACTGCAATATTGATAGTCGACATAATTCTACCCCAAATGCTAAAATAATACCCAGGTACTTCCAACTACATATATATTTTAGAGATGATGATACTCGTAAGATTGGGTTCTCTGGTCTTAGCTAATATTGATAGAGCATGTCGACACCGCTCATTAAGCTAAATGTTCGCTAGGAGATATATTTAGATAGGTATCTCGGAGACGGTATCGAGCTTAGGCGGTACATTGCACTGGCATGTTCCAGGAGGACGGCGGGCGGCAGCGGCGGCGCCGTGACGGATGGCTTTCATTAAAACCCTCCCGAATAAACCCGATTATCCCTCCCAGCTCGCACCTGATCTATACTGACAATGCAACCCTTAAAGAATATCCACAAATTACAATAGATCTATACTTTATCCTTCTATCAATCTTTATTATATATATAACTATGTTCGGCCCGCGGCTTCGCTCACATAAATGTAGGTTAGATTAGATTAGTAGCAGTACTCTTTCTCGATGTAAAGTCGTAGTCCCAAGAGTTGGTTGAGTAGTTAAGGCGTGAAAGCGTAAGAAACAAACTCACATTCGCATTTATCTATATATTAATACGTGAAGCAAAAACTTTGTACCCCTATTTACGAAAATTGCGCGGCCGGAGGATTATGAAATTTGGCACAGTTAAAGTTTACATGGAGAAGGAGGGGCGAAACCTAATATTTTTATTAAATTATGCATCAGAAATACATTAAATTAATGAAAAAACGTACACGTACACAACCATGCATATTTGACACATGCAGTCGAATCGCGTTCGTTGTATTTCGGCCTTGTTCGTGCTGATGTCGGTCGTAGTAACTATTGTTACATACTTTATTTATATCTAATAAAGAAAACAAAGTAGCGAGTTTAGGAATATCGTCAAAGAAAGAGTATAGATAATTTGTTTGAAAAAGATAGGTAAAATTAACCTGTATAGCCTTGACGAAATCAATACAACGTTAATAACGATCAGACTTAAAATTTAAATCAATTATGATCGAATTTCGATTACTAGGCGACCGCTAGTAATATTAATTAGGATAACGATATTTAATGTACCGTATTCTATTATGGTTTCACTTATGAGATTTTCATTTTATCGACGCTGCTACTGTTGATACTGCAGAACAACGGCTCGTGGCAATTTTGGCCTAAGGTTTTAACAGTGATTATTTTTCTATATTGTATGATTACTATGTTTCAAGTCCTATAAAATAAAACTGTGGTTGTGACCCTAAAATTATACCTGGCACGTAGTAACAAGGCTCGAAACTGATACTAACAATTATATTCTACAGAAAATTCCTATCACATATAACTTTTACGAGAATTAAAATGTTTGAATGCCCGAGCAGCAATCGCTATTTCGATTTTTACATAAAATTGCATTGAAATTAATTAAACTATTGTGACATATTGTAGATAAAACCGCAACAGTTTATGGATACTAACAGATTGGTCACCGCACCGACCCAATTCTCTCATCCGACTTTCATATTGACATTTGCTGTTTGATTTTGGTTAATTAACAATGTTGTTCAAATTAAAATATTTTATTATTTGTATTTAATGTCACACACATAGTTATACCTATAGATGGTAGACGGTTCAGTTTATATAATCCTTATATATAACTTTAACGGTTCTAACGACATACAATTGATGCGATCTATAGCGTTGTAACTTGTATATGTCCACTAAATTTATCGTTCATAGTCTTATGCAGAGGTAACAAACATACGTAATCTTTCGTCTATCGCACAAATAAGTGGCGAGAATACAGGTTTGTAATTGCAAAACCTTTAACTGTATACGCTAAAGCTAATAAATGGCATTCCTAGTACCATCACCTCGTAACGTCCAATATACATCCTCCAATATCCATAAAATATAAAAAGTATGCTAGTTTTCTGAATGACCACAAACGTTATTAAAAGTCTTTCAGATAATTTGAAAATCGTTCGCAAGCTCTCCATAACTACTGAAATTAATTAGCACAAAATAATAGATACGAGTTTGCTGCAATCACTATATCACTACTATTAATTTAATACGTCTATAAAAATTAAATACCCCTTTATAAACTCGAGTAGGTGATAATACTAACACATATTCGATAACCCTCGTAATAAAGATTTCAACTTAGGACTTTAAATTTTATCATTAAGCCGCACTCCAAATGTATAGCGATGAAAACAAGAAACATTTCCCCGCACTCGTAACAAGGATTCCTTCAAGATATAGCTTCTCTTTCCTCCGTCGTAATAAGATTAAATTTTACTAATGAAACAGAAAATGAAAATTTCTTCAGCAGAAACGGAATATCCTAAATAACTTTCTGCCATTTGTCTTACTAATGAATGAATTTTTTGCTCTTTTATTCTTAAACCGTAGTCGCCACTGACAACGATATTAATAATTTTCTGCTAAATAAATAATTTCACGTGTATTGTTCCATCATGCAGTGCGCTAAGTGACTAATTAAAATAAGTATTTGTTCAGCATATCTAAGTAGAACATTGAAATTAAACTACTATATACGGATTTTATCGCGTTGTTTATTTATCACTGTATTACAAAATTTTGAAAATATTACACTACTACTACTATTGATTTTATTTTACTAATTTATAAGCTAATAAAATTATTTAAACTATCAAATCTATTTATTTTTGGTTTACACTTTCCCCGACGTTTCGGTTGCTTTTCAGCAGCCATGGTCAATGAATAACATTCGCGTAAACAGAAGACAATATTATGTAAGTAATTATTTAAACCGCCTCTGTTTTTATCTGTAATGTTAAAAGAAACATATCTTGTCAGTTTTGTGCTAATGTTACACACATAATAACATTTACATAATAACGTTTTCATTACACACAACACAAGTAGGATTAGCTCTCTCTGGCTCGGTTGTCATATGAGGAAAAGAGTATTTTCATTGCTTAAAAATATTGTTGACAATCAGTGTACATCTCACAAAGTCACAACATTATATAATAATTAATGACGTAAATTTTTCTAGACATGCTTATTTACATGAAGTCGTAAACATTTATGTACGTACCAAGATTTGTACTCATAAAATATTACAAACGCTAAAAAAGTTAGCGCCATAATAATTCAGCAGGGGAGCGGTTTAAGGGATATCCCGACACCGAAAATAGATACTCCACAAGAATGAATTTTTTATAAAGATACTTTAGATAAATTGGATCTCCAAAACACAGAGTAATATAATTATAAACTACAATGCGTTTTGATATCTAAATGAATACGTCAGAGTGAATTAAATTCCGGAAATATATCAGTATAAATCTTAATGACAAATGGTAACCAGCTGTTACAACATATGCCTTCTAATAATAGGCATGTATTTTTATATGTATTCATTAATGTATGTATAAAATCTTATCCGTATTTACCGAGTCGCAAATAAACATGAATTGACAAGTGTCCTTAGGTAGAGACGAGCTTGCAAAAATTAATATGTATACCGCGTCGCATCACGAAATTAAATGTTGCCAACGTACCAGCATTTTAAACAAATGTAAATGTTCTCTCTGAGGAATTGTGACTTACCCACGGCTAAAAGTAACGACCTCTGAAAAGGGTTGTCGACTCTCTAGAGATGAAACCCGAGTCTAATTCCCAGGATCGGATTCGGGTCTGGCGGCTGAAATCATTACCCGATCTGAACACCGAGCCATAAAGTGTTGGTCACCTTACATGTGGGATATAAAATAAGTACTTAGTAATAATATAAACGAGATACTGTGATTGGCAATATTAATTTACGGCTTTATTATTATTAAGTAAACGTATACTCTTGTTACTAACATACTTAACAATAACAACAAAACAAATATACATGAAATATATCTCAATCCAAAATCATAAAGAAATTTTATCTAAATGAAAGTACAGTTATGCTTGAATGTATGGAGTAAGTGGTTGCATAATTGTAATAAATATAATAATGCAACCACTTAATATGTAATATTTACTGATGTAACTTAACAATAACAACACAAACAAATCGTAGAGTAAATTTTATGACATCGCCACAAATAGGCAATTAAAGTACAGTTATCTAAAAGAAAACCCGCACAACTTAGCATCAGGTACGTTTTATTTGTTTCAGTAAATCACAGGAAGGCGATGGTAAAAGAAAGAACAGAGCCCTTCTCATTAATAGACCCTTAAACTCGTTTAACAAACACTAACCTTTATTTCAGTACAATCGCATTCTCGCTGCGCTCTTGCGCCCACAACGCTCTCCTGAATTTTAATAGGTCTCTAACTTCTTAATTGAAATTCTAAACGGAATTGTTCTTCGTGTCTATCAACATTCAGTTACGGATTTTGGGAGATCCTTATTAATTTTATTTGTTCAAAGTAATAAACTGTAGATTTGGGCTACGTGTCGCCTTAACAAATAATTTTATTGTGTCGGATTGTAATACTGTACCGTAGCGTGGGCGCCGTTGTTTAACGATGAACCTCAGCGATTACTTAAACAAGCCGTTGCTTCTTCTATTTTTATGCAATTCATTGTATGGCCTTCTTCAGACAGTCTATCACTATAAATTCATACTTTGTTTGAGACGCACAATATTATGATGTTCTCAAATGTTTAGTAATTTATGTACTGCAAAAACATTTCTTGAGGCTAGATTTTAATATATATACCTATGTCTACTGATTTATTGGATCGCAGTAATTTTTCTAAGGTCTAATTTAGTTTATTATCACTTATGCGAATCTCCTGTTAGTTTCTAACTTTTAAGCCAAACGAATATATTAACTCGCCTGAAAATTGGAGATTAGCTATCACAAATTTACAGGCGACCTGAAGACATCATAAGCTGCTCTTGTATTTATTTTTATGATGCATACTATAAAATTAGAATAAGAATACGTGAATTAAAGTAACGTTATTGATGTCGAATTTTAGAACGGTACGGTAGAATGCCAGTAAAACTATCTCGTTACTCAAAGAATTGTTAGTTTATAGTTAATTTGCAAATCTCTCACACAAATGTTTTACCTGAAAAGTGTTTAAAGCTATGTTTATTCTCCGTGTGACAAGAATCCCAACTTGCAAAACTTAGCAGACAGCCCTAGCCAACATCAACAGAATTACGCCTAACCGCTACGTTTCCACTGCGATTCAGATATCTTATTAGCAGAATTGAGTAGCTGTTTGTATTCAGTGCGAACCAGAAAATATTTAACTTCGGATTCCAAAGTGAATTGGGGTCAGGAAAGGGCGAAGAATCGAGTGATTGCGAAAATATTACTATTTAAGTATTTTCGTCTGAAACTTGGTTTCTATTATGAATAACACGAGAGATATGTGAGGCCATTAATCTGTTCATCTGACTCAGTCAGAAATCTGTCCAGGAATTGAGTGAATTCGGTAACTATTTCCCCGACTGAGTACTTTTAAAGTTTGCCTTCTCTTGTATACAAAATTTACATACGAATATGTGTAGTAATTTCTATTGCGGAAACGAAATTATAGGCTTTAGCAAAGCTCAAATAGGACCTAATTATAGGGATAATTCTGTACAACAGTAATTTAATCGGTAATGTTCATATTCGAAATTCAATACATTTTCGATTAGTTGCCATTTTGAATATAAACAAGGTAACAGAAATGTAATATACTTATAAGTTAAACTGATGTTAATTGCTTATCGAGGCTTTAAATAATGGTATGGCCTTTATTTGTCCGCTGATGAAAATAGGCCAAAATTAAAAAAAATATGTCTTATTTATATAAACTAACTGGAATTTTAATTATGTGTGGTAAAAGAAAGTTCATACTGACTATTTACCAAAATAGTAGCTCACAATTAAATATTCTTTGGTATACTTGTAATATATTAAACTAAGATAATACAATAAAATGAAATTAAGTAACAGTTTAAAAAGGTGCCTCCATATCTGGAATAAACAAGTGAGTTCAAAGTTGAACAGTTTAATTAAATTTGCATAATTACAAGTGAACGAAACGCGGTGCTAACTCATTTAATTTGCAATTAATCACTCTCTCTATTGTAAACAATATTTTGAAAAGGAAAACGTACCTAAGCGGTAATATCATAGAGCAAACCAGAGGAAATAAACCATATCTATGTTTCTCTTTAACTTAAATACCGGATTTGAGTTTAAAAGCAGAAATATGATGTAGTCTCAGTTCTCAAAAACGTCGGACTCGTGATCCGTTTGATAATTTTATTTATTTATTCATCTTATCAGTGATTATGGATAAAAGAAGACATTTAAATAATACAAGATATACATAACGTTATCCAAAAGACATTTACAAGGCTATTGGCAATTCTTAAATATATTTTACACCTTATTATGAATTTTCTTTTTTGAAAGTCGTTAAATGTGAGAGAAATATCTATATTAATTTACTTAATATCATTATTTATCAAAAATATTAATTGATATAAAATTACGGGTATGGAATAACATAGATTACAATCGATAGCAGTAGTAACTATACGACTTTATCAATGTCATACATGAATTTATAAAGACATATTTTAGGCTAGATTATATTTTATTCTTAAATGCACTCGTATAAGTTATTTCCAGTAGTAATTTTTACAAATATAATCATCCATACACTCATATAAAAATATTTTTAATTTAATGTCACTGTTCTATTCTGAAGTAAGTGTATTCGTTATTTAGCTTATATAAATTCTTATAAATTATATAAGTTTACAGAGATATGTAGCTATTGGTGTCAAATTACCACCCATTTCACCTTTGCCCTAAATGCTACATCTTTATAAGTGGATTTACCACACAACACAATACAATACCCATACCCGAAGAGAGGTGTGACATAATTATGATAGTATCTCAGAACCGTTATTTCACTCACAGTCTTGTTAATCACATACAAAGCATATAAGTATTTGTTTCTTCATAATGACTTATACATTATGTATTGTCTCCAGTTATAATTAATGTCTACTTGATATTGCCCGCGGCTTCACTCGCGATAATGCAGATTCTGTAAATAAATTTATATCCCTTGGAAACAGTACTTTCTTCCTGGATGAAAGGTACCCCACGTCCTTTTCTGTACCCCTGGCAACGCGTATGCGAAATTTTATGATGTTCGGTCAAGTAGTTAAGACGTGAAAGTGTAATAAATAAACATTCGCATATATAATATTAGTAAAAATAGTTACTTGTACTTATATATGTTTCCAATAATTGTATTCAAGTAAGTATTTTCTATGAAGACATGAATAGAAAATTGAAGTTTTATATAAACATGCAAAAGCATGGCAATGATACATTTTTGTTCTGTAATAACAATTTACTTAATAAGCACTTATACGTATGGTCAGTAGGATATTTGAATTTGCTTAACGTCACAAACGTCAGCTAAAAACACGGTGTATTGGCTGTGACGTCGTTTAATCACGCTGACAAATGTACCGTCGCCAGCCGCCACTGGCATCCACGTATCCCCACAAATTGATAATGCTCGATTACACGCTCTACAATATGACTTATCGTTGTTCAACGTGTAATTGACAGACCAATTCATTTTAAAATATCCGTTGTTTTAATTTGTTCAACACACGGAAACGTTGTAAATAAAAAACGTTTTTCAAAGACAAGGTTATTATATCAATAAATAATATCAAAATTTATGAAGTGAAACCATTTCAACAAGAATTGATTAAACATTACCTTTAAGTTGAAGGGTAAAGTAAAATGTTGAATAAGCTTTTAAATTAATGTGAAAATGAATAATTCATAATGACTCTTCATAGCTTTAAGATCAAAGATACCTTTTACTAAAATCTGAGAAATTGAAACACCCAGTTATAGCTGAAATAAATAAAAGATTTAAAAAGCATAACTTGCATGCAATGCAACCATTATTAAGTATTTTCCAATAAGGCCTCCATTAATTATTTTTATCACAGTCAACAGCCACCCACGCTGCAGTGGTGGCTCTTAGTTAGCACTTATTCATTAATTATTATTTCGTATTTATTTAATCTCACCAGCGTCGCCTAGTTATATGCCATGGCGTAACTGAATGACAGTAATTTATAGCATTTACTCGAAGCCGAAGCTTCTTCCCAAATGTGAACCTAGCAACAAGTAGAGATTAACTCTACTAAAAATAGAAGCACTACGTTGAACTATAATTATATTTGTTTAAAATAAATACATGCTAAGAATATTAATTATAACATTGGACAGATAAGTGAAATTTCGTTAAGCGCGCAATAATTAAAATTGTAATCCTCTAAATCTCCAAGTGAAGTGGCTATCTAACCGTTTATTTTTAAGCGAAACGATCTTTTGAAGTGGATACTTCGAATTTTATTGGTTTAGGTACCAACCTACGCCTAAGGAGATTAGAATCTCATTTCGAAAGTCCTTTTGTCTATCGATAACAAAAGGTTAAGTTTGAATGAGAGAGTTCTGTTCATCGATTAAAGGTATTGGAAGGCTTCGATTTGGGTGAGCCATGCGGTCGAGGCGAGCCTTTTGACTGTGTTCGAGGATTGCCGACCGGTCGAGCCAATTAAAGTCACCTACATTCTCACACTACTCGTACGTGACGCGCCTACTTATCCAGTTAGGAAAAATGAGATCAAGCCAACCCAAAAATAACGAGGCGGCACAAACTGTCGGCTGGCATATTGTACGGTTAATTGGACTGAATATTTAACCCTCTACTTTACATCTATAATTTTCTACACTTTTTTTTTTTTTTTTTTTTTTTACGTGGGGGAATGCTATGACGCATATCCCTCCGCGGGGGCGGGCGGAGGGATTATGTCGGACTCGCCGGGGTAAAGAAAGATGTTGAAAAGATAATGTACCTCCCGGAATACCGACTAAACCTACCACGGTGTTCCTCGACACAACCACTATCGACGGGGCCGCGCGAATCGCTTTCGCATGCGGTCGCGACCCCGCCAAGGTTACGGCCCGCCGTATGAAACGGCAGACCACTACACAAAAGACCTACCCAAAGGTACTTACTTCTAGTAAAACCCTACTGTCTCCCCCTAGGACTCGACACAGAGGCGCGCGTGGGAACACGCGCGCCGCCTCTCGGACCTGGTGCTGAACGGATGGCGGGCAGGCCCACAAAGCCCGCCACCCCCAGGTCAAACCTCAGGGTGGCTGGAGGTCATCGCGCGCCCTCCGGCGCCCGGCTCTGCGGTTGGGGAGAGGATTCAAACGCTCCCTCTCCCGCTCCGCCGCCTCCTTGATGGAAATTACTTCCTCACAAAAGGAGGCGACGGCGTTCCACGACCTCTCACTCCGGACCATAGACTGAACTACGGTCGGGAGCGAGAGGGCAATCGATCCGACTGCCGCGATCAACTCACGGCGCTGCGATGCCCAGGCGGGGCAAACCGCCAAAGTGTGCAGCGCCGTGTCCTCTACAACGTCGCGGCAGTCGCCGCAGTGGTGACAACCGGGCGTCTCTTGCCGGCGTATACGACACAGGAACTGGCCAAAACAACCGTGGCCAGTCAATACCTGTGTCAGCCGGAAGGTAAGGGCGCCATGCCGCCTCTCCAGCCACTCCTCAAACACGGGACTTACCGCCACGATTGTGGCGTGCCCGACCCTTAACTATCGTTATAACATGTAATTTGCCAAAATAAATATGATCAAATTGCATGCAATATATAAATACATGTACACTGTATCATACTTTGTTTCGTTTATAATCTACGCAATTTGAAATAAATAGGTACCTATTTTAGTTTCAGTTTTCGTGGTAACAGCCAATCTTATTTGAATAAGTGAGCGATCGACTATGGAACTATAATTCATATGCCTAGTATTACAGAACTGGGTCAAAGTAGTATTACTAAACCAGTGAAGTATAAAATAGGAACCGAAAATTTATATTATTATATCGGAATTATAGACGAGATCGAAAACGTAGCTAACTTCTTGCTACCCAAACATTGTTTCACATGTAAAATTACATGTTTGCTTTGACTGTACGGATGGTGTATTAGTTTCAGTGGTTGCCTCGCTACTGCTACTGCGCCTAGAGCCTTGGGATCGATCCCCACACGACGAAAATTGTGTATCCCACAAATTGTTGTTCCGAATCTGAGTGTCCTTTGTGTCCGTTATATGAACGTTTGTAAAGTCACTCGCGACACAGTATTTATACATGGCGCGGATGTTGCCTTAATTTTTCAACCGACTGAACTATATTTTCGTTTAATTGTCCACTAGGGTATAACTGTGACATATTTAAATCAATTTAGAACATTGTTTATTTTTTATACGTATGTATTCGTGGTGCTCCTATGTATTTGACGACTCTTATAATATTCAAATAACGCAATAATGCTTGCCAACAATGAAGATAATTGCCAATATCCAAACCGGTTTTAGGTATATTCATAACATTTTTATTCTTAATAATGTTATTTTATTTTAAATATTTCTATGACAACTGCCTTGTGCAGCAGTTGACATACATAGTTACTGTATAGTGAGAGACTTAATAAACATTGAAACAATAGAAACAAATACATACAGACTCGGTACAATTATTCCTAGATCATTCAACTTTTAGCCAGAGCCAAGAACTCTCGGCGTGTTGTAGTAGTGAGATGACTGAACTAGTGCGCCACCCGTTAAGTCATATACAAGACATCAGTCAGCATAAATGGAATGTTTAAGACAGATGCCTGGAGGGCGTTATAGTTTACGTGGTCACCCCGTCGCTGCCATTTTGCCGAGTATTATGGGTTGGACCGAGATATGGCAAGACTTAATTTTAAAAAAATCTATTTACCAGCTATTCTTATTTTTCAATTTTAATTTATTTACCAGCTATTCTTATTTTTCAGTTTGTCGTTTCCTGACCGAGAATGCGCCTATTTATTTTTTATGTTCCACGACCATAGAACCTAAATAGTAAACACTAATAATAACACAACAATTTAATTTGAAGCACACTGTTGTCCAAATGTGACTAACCTATAAATTGATCTTTAACTGGATAGACATATACCTACGTGTAAATAGAGCCACTATCAATAAGTCTTCGTTTCAAGCGAAAAACGACCTGACTGCTGAATGTCGACGTGGGTAGAACGTACCTACGTACAGCAAGCAATATATTAACCAGCATTAAACCATCGATGAAAAGAAAACTTTTGATGTAAATGTAGGTTGCAGTAAACCCACCAGTAGTCAAAATAAGCTCGTAACTTTAGTTCGAATTGTAGGTAGAATTCGTGTAATTGGAAATTTGATAATGGCTAACAAAAAACTGGTGACACACACTCATAAACCCTAAGAATATAAAAGTTTACGATGTTCTTGGAGAAATTTTCTTTATTTTATTGCTGTAATAAAATTACTACATTTCATAGTTTCGTACTTTTTATTTATTCATGTTCAAGTTGTCGCTGACGCGGTTTTATTTCATCTAATTATTGACGTGTACAGAAATATATATACATATATTGGACTTGCAACCAAACCATATATTATTGTAGAAAATTGTACCCGAAGAATTAGCTCTATTTATTGTTTACTTGTAATTACAACTACATATTTATAGCCTCTTAATACAAATGAAACCGCAAAATACTCTACAAAAAAGTAATAGCTTAAAAACTAAAAAACACGCTTTATAAAATGTAAAATATAAAGTGTGTTTTTTTAGTTTTTTTAAACAATTACTTATTTTTATTTTTTTAAACCATTATTTGTTTTATTTTTCTCTAAATTATCGTATTGTCATCGGTCTTCAATAAGTGTGCAAAGTTTCAAGTAAGAAAATCACGTTCAAATATGCCGTTACATAGATTCATAGATACATACCAAGCTAGTAAAAGCGTGTTAAAATTGAGCGTCTTTTGTATTTTTATATTGTTTTTAGGTCTGATTGTTGGATAATCGTAGATAATATTATAATATTTTTTAATAACTACCTTGGTAGTACTACTAACTACTATTGTATAACTGTATAACTATATGGTATACTTAGGTTATGGTAGGTATCTATTTTGTAGTGTGCATGAGATTATTATGTAATCGGTTACTTCTGAAATACTGCTTAAAAGCCTTATTAAAATATATTATCCCGAATAAATCTTTAACATCTTTACAAAATTTTATTATTATTAGTAAATTGACAAATTTTCCTTATCCTTATAATAAAAATCAAAATTTTCCATTTTAATATCCTTAACCTACTAATTAGCAGCCATGTTCAAACTGGCAGCTACCGGCTACAATGTACATTTTTAATATTTATATACTTGTACCTTATAATCTCTTAGTAAGATAGCAGTACAGGCAGAAACGTACATACGTACTGACCTAATTACTTGTAAAAGTTAATTTTGTATTAAGACTTCGGTAGTTTATATATAAACTTCTTGAACAACTTGAACCTACAGGAACTTAGTTAAGCTTCACAGAACTTATACTAAGTGAGCATACAAGGGATTCCAAGTATTACTACGTTAGATGCGACATTATTGTAGAGCTGTTAGGAACAATAAATGTTTTTATGAGACATAAGACATCATTGATAAATATGCTAATAGTCCATATAATAAAAGTAACTCTTAAGTACTACATAAACCTAATATTCCCATAAATCACCTAGATCTTAAAGATCTTGCGGTCTGCAAAATAAAATACCAAAAATAACAATATTGTTAGTATTAGTATTAGCTTACTATCAAATGTTACATATCTGTTTCTCTACATAGCGATTTTTTCGATAGACGTCGACTAAAGCCACCGTTTCAGATAATAACTAGCTTTTTCGTTAATAATTCAGTAGTAATATTGCACATATAACTTCATATCAATGACCTACATAAAGGTAATGAGGAAATGTATGTTGGAAATATAATTTAGTTTAAAATTCATATTGTAAAGTGCCACGAACTCAACAATCCACATCAAACCGAGCCCTTCAACCGACTGTTTGCCGCAGCCTTGTTTTGTCCATTGATATGAATGAAACCCGCTGTAAAAAGTACAATACAATGTCGTTCCTGTATTTCAATGGACTTAAAACAAGAGCAATGTCCACATTTTTATATCAGCTGTCTTCGTCACAAGACCGAGGGAGAGAATGTATGACGTAAGTAATATCATATAAATAGTATACATCACGTAATGGTATCAGGTACCGTTTTGATAAAAACTGAAAGTAACCCTTGTCGGAAAATTGATGTTTTATCATTCTGGCGGGATTCATGTTTGTTGGTTATATATTTTCTGAACTCGTTGAATAGATGGCGGTGGCAGTGCCCACACGTTATGAAATTCGATATTCTTCTTAATATTTAAAAAATACAACTACCGCACTAAGAATGAATTATGAGTCGTAGGGGACTTTACAAACATTTAAACAACGGACACCAAGAAAACCCAGACTCAAAGCAACTATTCGTGGATAACACAAACTTTTGTCCTGTGTGTAGATCAAACCCACAACACTGCGCACAGAGCCAATGGCGAGGCGATTATCTAAACCACTGCGACATCCGGGAATTCGTGTGTGATTAACGATCGGAGAGCGACCAATCATCGAAGATGCAAGGACAACGTTTATTTCTGTAAGTAATTGTTATCCTTTTATCTATAGCTACACATTCTTTCGAAATATAACTATCTAAAAGGAATATTTCACAAAAACGTCGTAAAAGTTTTGATACTAGTAGGCTTTATACATAAATGTAGTTTCCCTTCCCAGCGTAAACTTAAGCGTATTGAGGCTAACTTCAAATCTTCAAGTCGTTTACTACGGATCTACTTCATCCGCCGTACTCTATTCAAAGGGAGATAGTTTAAGCTTAGCAGAGATGACGGAATACTCAATGGTTCAGTCGTCTCTGTCATTAACGTTTATGACAATTGCGACTGACGCATTCACATGCTCTTTAAGACACAGAGGAAATTGGCTTTTTTATAAACTATCTCTTATTCAAAGTGCGGCAGCGCCGCTTAATCTCGCAGGTTGATCATAGTGCAATATAATACGTAATGTAAATACATATACATTTTATTTAGCAAGAAGTAAGTTGCTGCTCTATTTACAATCTGGTACGGTGACCTGTGTTCGTTTTGTCCACATTTTTTTATGTATATCGGTTTACTAGCATAGAAACAACGACCACAAAAACATCAAAGCTTAGAATAAATCACATGACCGCCTGACTGGCCCCTGTAGATCGTATAGCAAGCACTGCATTATCGGAGTCAATCAATGAATAAGCTTTGTTTCTATACCTATAATTATTTTGATTCCACTTGTTTTATTTCTTAATCGGTGTGTCATATATATGTACACGGTCAGGTGCAAAAGTCAAGTCGCAATTTTAAAAAGCGATAGAATCACCACAAATTATTGCACACATACACATAAACCCGCCTCACTTATACTGTCGCTTGTTCTAATTATGATTGTGAGTATTAATTTCAAATAAATAAGTAAGTGGTATTGTAGCTACGATGGTAATAGTGCGATCTAAAATGTAACGCTTGTTGGTGCGATCCCCAGGAAGTGGTAAACTTTTTGTATTTTTTTCTTAAATTGGAAACATCGGTGCCTTGTTAATTTACTTTAAGACTTATTTAAACCGCAGTTATTCAAAACATGAGGCTGGATTTAAAATATATAATAATTTCTCACTTGAATAGAATTATGTGATATTGTTGGTTGGTGATCTTTGTTACGAGCGTTTGTGTTATTATTATTGCAATCATTTTTTAATATTTTGGTTAAAAATCTACATTTAAAATGCATACTAATATAAATATCGAATCCAAGGCAAATATATGGCATAATTATGGCCTTAATACATCTTAAATTGCCGAAGAAACTGGACTAAACACCAAGAGTAAGTTATTTTTTTAATATTATGTTATGGTATTGTGATTTACGATTTCGCTGTTAAGGAATCGCTATCTACGATTATGTAATAAGATTTTTGATTTTAGTTCAGAGAAATACTGTAAGTCGTTAGGTGAGACGTTTTGAAGAAGAAGGAAGCTTAAAAAGTCGGGCGGGAAGTGGAAGGCCGCTTCTTATTAACCAAACTCGAAACTCACGAAGATTAATGGTAAATGCTTATAAATCAAAGGGTATCATACCGACATCCCTTGAGCTGTATTAAGAACAATGGAGGTCACACTAAATATTAAACAAAGTTGTTTCAAATAGCCCCCCTAGTGCTAGTTGACGATCTTAGAATTGAGGTTAAGTTTCAATCCTCTTTTCCTTGTGAAAAAGAATAATTAAGCTATAACCTCAATTGTCATTATAATTGTAAAATATTTTTTTTTTTTTGTAATCATTATTTGTAAGTAAAATGAATCTAAATAGTAAAGATTAAAGATGTTTTTTTATTATATAGTATTAAAACATTTACGGAAAAATTAATAAAAATTCATTTCTGGTAACCATATTTTGACATTGTTTTTTGTGTGTGTGTGAAATGTGATTTTTTAGTAATTAAACTAATTCTGATAGATAATAATTATTATATTAATAAAGTAATTAAAATGAAAACTAAAAAATGTAATTCCTAAAATAACACTTTTTGTGTTTTTTAACACTCTAGCGTAATAAGTAGACAAAAATAACGTTTATCTTTATTATTTGAATATTTCAGTAATATTTCAGTAATAAAAATACATAAAGTGGAAGTGGAAGTACCCCATTTGAATATATATACAGGATTTGAACCACCGTCATTATGTTTTAGTGATAAAGTGAGAAGACTCGTTGACCGCTCCGCTATCGCAACCTGCGATACAATAGGCAAATTTAAGCAATAATTGTAAATGCGGACTAAGAGAGACACTGTTGTTGAATATAAGGGATAGTAGCTATTATAGTTATATATACAAGAACTCGTTTTTGTCTCGCCTTACACACATGCGCATGACGAACTTCACCTACTATCATCACATTAAATAATGTTTCATTGTTTACGTTAAAACATCACACAAACAATGATATTCGCTCGGATCAATAAGCGAATGTGTACCTTACGATGTTACTCGACTTTTCTTTGACCGTACATACGTACTAAACAAACAAATTTAATTTATTTGTTTCAAATATTTCTTTCTCTGATACTTAATCGAATGAATGTAATAAATCGTGTAATTTGCATGTGTATGTGCATTTACATGTACATGTCAGCAGATATCACTGTGCATGTTCACATGACACACCACATTGTACCGCTTCTCAATGTCAACTGACAAGTGCTCACCTTCCAATTAATTAATTATTTACGTTTAATACTCCACACGTTTGACGTACCCAGCCTTCACGAGCATTTCGTATATGTATGTGAACGTCTAGTAGTTATCATATTAATAATTTATACTTAGTTTATTTCGGATTGACTGATGTAAATTAAGCCAAATAAAGTAAGCTTATATAATTTACATCACAATCACATATTATTTAATATTATCGTCTGTTATCAGTTTTGAATAAATCCAAATAAATTAATGTGAGTCAATAATAAAACAGATAATTTATATAGTTTATTAGTTGTAGTAATAATATAGCTTTTGGAATTAAGTAAATGTAGTGTTTGCCTATAAACCACGATAAAATTCGTATAAAGTAGTTTTATTTAAATATTTTACATACGCGTTAACGTAAAATAATAGATATTAATTTAATAAAATCAATTTATGGCTATTTATGCCCGGCCTTTGAGGACATGACATGTCCTCAAAGGCCGGGCATTAGCTACAACTTTAACCAAGCGCGTTTATGCTTAAGCTTAAACTGTTGATACACATTCTACTTTACTACAAAAGATCGCTGCAAGACAATCTTGTGTTGTTTTCTGTTGCCAAAGATTTTAACAAGGCACTATGCTGTCAGAAGAAGAACAGTTGTATGCGTTGTACCTTGCGCTTATTGAAGAGTAGGAAGCACACGATTGATAGCCCTGTTCTCATAAGCGTCCATTTGCTACTATAAACATTTACCACTAAGCGTGACTCTGCTTGTCTAATTATTAGTCAAAAAATTACAAAACAGGATAAAAACACAACGACACCTCTAATTAATGTGTCAAGAATAACATGAACCTTTCTGTTAAAGTTAACTTAAACCTTTTCAGTTAGCTAATATAATTTCGTTAGGCGCAGTACAATTTGACAAACTTATGATTTAAATTAAAACTTTGGGTTACATTGCTTATCTTTGTTGAATTGTTATTTTAATATTTGTGTACCTGCTTTAATTAAAACTAAGTTTTGGGAGAACCAAAATTCAAAAGGACCTTAACCGTAACTGCTCTGTGGTACCTTGAACAATTATACTAACGTTGTAAGGAGCGAAGTTTTGTTTGTTGTACAAGTAAAAGACAAAACAAAAAAGATTACGTCACAAAAATTGCAAGGCCACTGAAATTTTATTCTCTATGTTAAGAAACTTCTCGTAAGTTTCATGGCTTCTCGACGCACGTTGACACGGATTAACAGAAACGGCTTTTCTGTTAATTCATAACATAGTTGACATTTTGGTACTATGTTATACGGACTGCATGGTTACGAAACTTCCATAATATATAATAAACAAACAATGAAATGTGTACATACATAATAAAACGAAAAAGGGAAAACAAGTTATTGAACAAATACCAACAGTTGTGCAATCGATTGCGGGAGTTAATCTGGTTTGGTGGCGACGATCAAACAAATAATTTGGACGCGCTACACACACCTCGGGGCGATTTGCTACGCCACACCGCTACGCCGCTACAATACATCTACGAGCCTACGCGTCACAGTAACTGTAGCGCCGCATACTATTGCATTGAGCCGACAACTCACTGAACCGATTCTCCTGAATATAACGTAACGCAATTCTGCATAATATTATGATCACGGTGCTGTACAAACAATCAAAATTAATGTTCTATTGGCGGTGCACTGATACCAGCCAAGCTCGCAATACATTGGCATTTGACTATCTACCGACGTGCTCGCAGCCCGCAGTCAGTACGTACCACCAATTAGTCACTATATTGTTTCGAATATTACTACTGTATAAAGCAGCAATATTCGAAGCATAATATATTATTAGAACGACAGGGAGCGTGACAGGAAGACTACAGCAAATACAAGAGAGTTACTAGCAGACTATTAAAAATGGCGTTCAGAACAATTTACATAACTAGTGCCGCGCAACAAAGTAGCATCTTTGAAGTAGCCCATTGCAACGTTAAGAAACTATGAATTTTGTTATAAAGTCAGCAGTAAGTGAAGTTGCTTGTATTATAAAGTGTGATCTCAAATATATGCGGACGTGAAAGAGAAAGTAAATGTATGTGTTTGTAATATTCCGTAACACTGATGGTTCAGCGATTTAGATGGTCACCAATTGGCGTTATATTTGTGCCTAGTCTAGGCGGTCGTGTTCTTTGAGTCTGGTGTATGAATATCTGTAATTTTCCTCGCAATATAGAAATTATCTTAAGCGCACGAGTAGTTTTAATAATAAAATAAAATTAGATACTGGATGGCGAATCCGCTAGATTCATTACTTCATTACGAAATTTTGCAAACAGGCACCTTGAGTAAGAAAGGCTATTTGAAAAGCTCAAATCATTAGTTGTGAGTAGTAGTTAGTATTAAGTATATAACATTTTCTGAGAATTTATTATTGTATACCTTACTAATGTGAATTGTCTAAAGAAAAAAGCCAATACCACATTGCCCGACCCGGGAATTAAAACAGGCACTTCTCGCAAACATAAACGCACACTTATACTACGGCACCAACAAAGCAGTTTAATCTTACAAATATAGCATATATGCAAGTTTGTTAATTTGTTTAGATATCAACCAATCACGCTAAATTGTTGAACAAATTTGGATGAAACTTGCCATACAGCTAAGCCCAAGTTTAACACACTCAACACTTTTTATTCCAGTATATGTTTTGTAAAAATCACGTGGGTAAAACTGCAAGCAAAAAATAATATAATTATATGTTAAAAAGCTGTTTAAATAAAGCAGCAACTTACGTGTCATATCAGAGATTTGTAACGATGGACATTATCGGTTTTACGATAATATTTGCAAATTATCCGTGTAACAACGCCATAACAGTTATTTTGCGGTTCACGTATGCTCGCCACGCTATCATAAAATATTTATTATCTGGCGACGCACTAAATTGATAGTCCCTGTTACGTTCACTACGGTAAACACACGCTAATATGTAACTAATTTGGCTAACCTTGCTATTAATATATTTGCATATTTAGAACTTGGTTAATCAAATAGTATTCTAAATACGCTTAGTTTTGTATGTACCTATTATTCGTTCATGGAACACGGAGTTAGTGAAAATAGACACATGTACTGCTATATAATAATTTAATTATAAGGGTACACCAAAAACATCGTATTAAATAAGAAACTTGTTAGTAAAAATTACCAAATAAGGTAGCTACCGACACTTGCGTATCATAAAGGCGCCGCTGAGCTCACACCAGTCACCTCATCACCACGTCAATACGTGGCAAAATAAATAGGTATTAATACATTTAAATTCTTACTAACGTAACTAAAACGCATTGTCTTATCCCCTTTTCTCCCTATTTCAGTCACCGACCACAGTTGCGTTGCCTTTGAAAGGCAGTATTGTCGGATCTTTACAGTAGGCAGAGACTTGATTGTTAACTTGCTTAGTATGAATAACTTCATAGTTTGCAAACAGAAAAATACTTGCTGCAAATACCTATTTGTTGATCACATTATCTTTTAATCGAGGATTGGAGCTACATTTTGAATTCCTGTGCCATCAGTACAATTAACTTTGACTCGGGTTAACAGCCGGACTTCCCATGTCGAGAGAGAGTTATGGATGACGGCCGGAATCGGTTTCGCTTGCTCTCCTAGGCACAGGGTGCGGTTAGAGCTTTTTTAGACGTCATATTGTTGAGTATGAAATACCTAATATAAAATCCTAGTAATTCTGATTTTCTTGACTGATCACGTACTTTGTTAAAATTAAAAAACAAACAAACAACTATACGCGGTAGGTACTATCTTACACTATACACTTACATCAAGTACAGCATAATAAGATACTTGCCTATATTTGATATTTTGTACAATTTATTATACGCGTGTTGCATACAAATAACATATAATTTTTGTTTTGTGAAATCGGCTTCTAATTTAGTAACAAGATGTGGAGGTTTCTCTCGAGGGAGATATCGACTTATTCCCATGTTTTGCTATGTCCCTCGCACGCTCACACTTAAACCTTAGACGCATGTAAGGTTTACCCAATTTGTATCGTTTTTTTGTCATTTGACAGAGAACAGAAGCCCTTTTCCTTTTTTTTATTTACCAGGTTACACATCTGGCAGGGATAAGCTACTACAAAATGGAAAAAAATGCTTATACTTTATTTACTTTTGAGTGGATTAAAGATCTTTAGCCAGTTACATTTTGAGTAACCTATTGAGTCGCAGTGGCACACCGATGGTCAGATACAATAGATTTTTTATTATGACTGGTATTATAAGACTTGACAAATTAAAATAATTAAGAAATTTTGTCATCATTCAACACTCACAGAAACTCAACTTAAGCTATGTAATTAACGCAATATCTGTGGGTACATTCAATAAGGCGCTAATTGTAACAATTATATGTGTACATAATTTGAACATGTAAATAAACCACATAGCTATGCTCGCGTGCCGCTTGAATATGATTCATACGCTAATTCATTGTTGTACGTATTTACCGCACAAACTATTTCTTGAAAACTAATTTGTGATGTTCGTTGTAAATGTGAATTTAATACAGAATTATGACAGATGTATAAAATTTCATTTCAAATTAAAGTTCTGAAAATAAAGACATACATTTACTTTAAGCTTGTAAAAGCTATATAAATGTTATATAGCTTTTAAAATATAATATATTTCATAAGCAATATAATTCTTTGACAAACTGGCTCTGTTGATTTCTGATCTTCTTTCCCATGTAAATAGATGTACATAAATATAATATACTAGATTATGCCAGCGGCTTCGCTCCCGTTATCTAGACTTTCTGAATAATATGCTATCCTTCAGGAACAGTACATTTTTTCAGATGAAACGTACTTTATGTTCTTTTCTATACCCCTGTCAACATGTATGCGGAATTTAATGATGGTCGATGAGGAGTTATGACGTGAAACCGTAACAAATAAAAAAAAGAATACGAATAAACAAACAATCAAACTTACTTTCTCATTTACAATATAAGTCAGGATGCAATATTATAATTATGTTTGCACCTATATATGAATAACAATAAATAATTAAGTTTGAATTGTAATATAGAAAAAGATCTCACTATAAATTGTTATGTTTGTAATAAGTATGTCAATATTTAATTATCGTTGGTTTTAGGTATTTTGTGTATTTTAATTTGTGTGTTTAGTATAGGTGTAATCAATTTGGTTGTAAATATTGTAAACTTATATTTATGAATAAATTATTATTATAAAATTATGCCAATTAAAATTATAAACATAATGATGAACATATGTTATTTATTTCGACGCGGGGACTATGTTATTTTTATAATTGTTATCGCGGCAATTTTCTCTAAACAAACTTAACCAAAACCATAGACGTAAACACGTAGTATTTCTACGACAAATAAGTATCTTTTAAAGAGCCATAAAATAATACCTTCAGTACATCAAACGTAAACCTATGTTTTGCATAATTTGCTTAATACGTGGCCATTTAGCACCACTACGGCGACATTACCGATTATGTCGCAGCGCGTACTAAAATGTTACATTTAAGTGAAATATGAACAAGCTATTTATTTATACTATCTGAATGGAACGCTTCTATGCTAATGAGTAAGCACTTGAGTAATCACCAAGAAGTGGTGCGCCGCAGACGGTCAGTTCATTAATTACATTCAAGTTAAATTACTAAACTACAGGACACTCCGAGGCCGCGCTCGCTTGTGTAAACTGGCCTACTGCGCTCTGTAAACGTTCTTGACTATGATACACTGTGAACATTTCAATTTGCACTCACTGATGCTAGTTATACTTTACCTACTATTAACAGTCTAACAAAGTACGCGTACATAACACTGATTTTCGGGTATATATTTGGTAAATCCAGATCTGATAGGTCTGGACTTATCTAACGTAGATCGAACGATCAGAGAGATTATTAATATAACCATTCGATTATATTTCATACAAGAACAGTACAAGAATGTGATATGCCACTAGCGCTGCCTGTTGACTTACACCACAAACCTTTACTAATCCAGGCTGACTTAATGGAGCTGCATAAGCTTGAGGAAAGGAAAAGTACCAAGTACCTCTTTCATCGCGGCAATTATGATGCTATTACATCTGCCCTTGATCAGGTTAACTGGCCTGAACTGTTGAGCTCGCAGTCATTAAACCACGCTGTTACAGCTTTTTATAATAAGTTATATGAGATTCAAGAACTATATATCCCCAAGAAATCAATACGACACTCATCGCATCCTCCCTGGTACACTTCTGCTCTGATAAAAGTACTAAAAGAAAAGCATAAGTTTCACCGCAAGTTCAAACAATATAAAAATATGTCCGATTATTATTCATTTTCTTTATTGCGTGCTAGGGCTGTCCGGTTAGAACATGAGTGTTTTAATACCTACATGGAAAAAGTGGAGGCTTCAATAATTACTAACCCCAAGTGCTTTTGGTCATTTATAAAGAGTAGGAAGAATATTTCTAGGTACCCTAATGTACTGCGATATAATAATAATAATAATAATAATAATATTCTACCACATACACACCACACCATCTAGCCCAAACTAAGCAGAGCTTGTACTATGGGTACTAGACAATGGATAAACATACATATATACTTTTTTTTTTTTTTGTAAATACATACGAGGGTGCGTTTTTAAGTTCGCGGAATGGAGGGTATGGAAGGTGGTGGGGGTGCTTGTTTAGTCACTAACGTGTTTAGCAACTAATAATTAGTATATATACCGAGTATTATCATAATGAGGTCATTAGTCTTTGAACTATCGTCCCTCAAGCAACTCAATCTGGAAGAAATTGTGAAGTATGGAGAAAATCGAGTTCCGCGCCGTTATAAAGTTCCTTACCAAGCAAGGAAAAAATGTTTAAACCATTTTGGAAGAGATGTCATCTGTATACGGGGACTCTTGTCCAGGAAAAACCATGGTATACAAGTGGCATAACCTCTTTAAGCAAGGCAGGGAATCAATTGAAGACGATTCCCGGCCTGGGCGGTCTGTTGAGGTCACCACTGCAGATCTTATCGAAAAAATCGAAAAATTAATATTGGAGGATGCACGTTTGAAGAAAAAACAAATCGCAGAGATGGTTGGAGTATCTGAAACGACCATTTTCAAGGTTCTCCATGATCATCTCGGCATGACAAAAGTCAGTGCAAGATGGGTGCCTAGAATGCTCACACCGCCTCAAAAACAGAAGCGCGTCGAGTGTTCGCGTGCGTTTTTGAGCCAGTGTAATGAAGACAAGGATGGTTTTTTGGAGCGAATTGTTACTGGGGATGAAACTTGGGTTCATCACTATGAACCTGAGTCTAAACAAGATTCCATGCAGTGGCATAAAAAGGGTACACCACCGCCTAAGAAATTCAAGGTGTCGCAATCGGCGGGAAAGCTCATGGCGACAGTTTTTTGGGACACAGAAGGAATTTTGTTGGTTGATTACAAAGAAAAAGGTGTTTCCATAACCGGAGAACACTACGCTTCAATTTTAGAGCAGTTAAAAGAGGCAATCAGAGAAAAAAGAAGAGAAAAATTGACCAAAGGTGTCCTGCTCTTGCACGACAATGCTCCTGTTCACAAGAGTCGAGTTGCGTTGGCTGCTTTGCACAAGGTGGGCTTCGATATCATTGATCACCCACCTTATAGCCCAGACTTGGCTCCTAGCGACTATTATCTCTTTCCAAATCTGAAAAAAGAGCTTCGAGGAAAGAAATTTTCAACCGATGAAGAAGTGAAGATGCAGTTTCGGCGTATTTTTCAGAGAAAGACAAAACATTTTTTTATGAAGGTATTCATAAGTTAATTCATAGATCTGAGAAATGTATTAGGGTTTCAGGTGAATATATTGAAAAGGAAAAATAATTTTGTAATATTATTTCATCCCCTTCTATTCCATTCCGCGAACTTAAAAACGCACCCTCGTACATATTATACATAGAAACACCCAGACCAAGACAAACATCCATGTTCATGCACACAAATATTTGTCTTGTGCGGGAATCGAACCCGCGACCTCAGGCGTCGCAGTCGGTTACACTAACCACTACGCCATCGAGGCCGACATATATCAAGATATATCTGCTGAAACTGGACCAGAAATAAGTAATTTGTTCGCTAAATATTTTCATTCCACCTTCCAAAGTAAAAGTACAGTATCAAATGACTCACGCTCCACAAATTATTTATGTGATGCTTATTCTAACATCAATTGCATCAGTTCTGTGCAGGTATCGCATGAATATGTTCTAAAAATGCTAAAATCGCTAGATCTTAGTAAATCTGGTGGTCCAGATTTAATTCCGCCGGTATTGATAGTAAATTGCGCTAAAAGCTTAGTTGTGCCAATTTGTATTATTTTCAAACGTTCCTTAACGGAAGGACTAGTACCGCATATATGGAAATCAGCCCTTATAACACCCATCTTAAAGAAGGGGGATAAATCTGACGTTGAAAACTATCGCCCTATTTCGAAATTATGTTTATTTGCCAAAGTTCTCGAACGCATTGTGTATAACCAGGTTTACTCAGCTGTACAGAGTACTCTAGGTGACGCACAGCATGGATACCTACGCAAGCGATCAACCATATCAAATGTTATTTTGGCTACTGACTATATTACAAGCGGGATGGAGCAACGAGCACAGGTAGACGTAATCTACACAGATTACAGCAAATGCTTTGACCGAATTGATCATACTGTGCTCCTACGTAAGCTTTGGGCGGCTGGTATACATGGTGACCTATATCGCTGGTTCTGCTCGTACATAGATAACAGGACGCAAGCTGTAGTTTTACAGGGATACACTTCTGGCTGGTATACTGTCCCATCTGGCGTGCCCCAAGGGTCGTTACTGGGTCCTCTTTTATTCACTATCTTCATTGCGGATATAAAATATTATTTTTAAAAACTCATATATACTCCTATATGCCGACGATATGAAAATATTTAAAATCATACGTAGTTTCGTCGATGTCATGCAACTTCAACAGGACCTAGACTGCTTCGTCAAATACTGTAAACGTAATATGTTAGAGTTGAATGTATCCAAATGTTCCCATATTACTTTCTCGAGACAAACATCAAGTATTGGTCATGGTTACAAACTTGACAATAAATCTGTCACCCGAGTCCACCACATTAAAGACCTTGGAGTAATATTTGACGATAAACTATTATTTGACAAGCATGTAGACAGCATAGTAAAAAAAGCCTCAAAAGTACTAGGATTCGTACTCAGATCAACTGCATGCTTTCGTTCCTTAAAGCCAGTGAAAATATTGTACTGTTCCTATGTACGTAGCCACCTTGAGTATGCCTCCCAAGTGTGGAATCCACAATATCAAATTTATATATCACGAATCGAGGGTATACAGAGAAAATTCTTGCGATGTCTAGATTATAGGGCTCAACAATTCTCAACGGACTACGTTGACCGGTGTAAGCGATACCATTTTTTACCGCTTGAATGTAGACGTAATATCAGCGATATCTGTTATTTGGCAAACATCGCAAATGGCTCTATTGACTGTCCCGATCTCCTTTCTAATATCTCATTGCGTACTAATCAATTAGGTTTTAGAGAGCGGCCCTTGTTAGTGGTCCCATTTGCTGCAACAAATTATAGACGCAATTCTTTCTTTTTGCGCAGTGCTAGAAATGTCAACAATATACTAACAAAATTAGATATTGATATATTCTGCAACAGTTCAAAATCAATAAGAGACAAACTTAATAAAGATTTCTTTTTAAATGAAGGAAATGTGTAAGATTTCTGATTTCTTTTCTCTTTAATGTACTTTTATATATATTTTTTTTTTTTGTAGATATACTTTTTTGTGACTTTGTAATGTACTTATATACTTATAATCTTTTTGTTTATTTTACTTGTATACATGGTTGAATAGTATTATATAAGTATTTGGCAACATGCAAATAAACAAGTGCTGTAAAACCAATATGTGAAAGCTTGTAATTAGCAATATGTTTACCTACTTAAGTCTATATATATCTTTTGTCATTAGTCTGTAAGCTTTCCTAACAATAAATAAATAAATAAATAAATAATCAAATCAAATATGAATTGTGGCGTAAAATGCTCGCACAGAATAAAGGTTCATTTAAGTAAACGTTGAAAGATTCTTGAAGTAAACTTCTCGCTATCTTTGTTTTCCTTGACGAAAAATGAGAGATAGCATGACACTGCATGCTTTTAGAAATTGTCCTCGTGTTCATGGCTCTTAAGTCGAACACGAGTATCCTACGCCGACAAGCGTGCAAGGAAAATATAATGAAAGTTAATGAAGCAAGAGAGGAATCTCAGGGTCGTAGTAAGTGGAAATCTGTAGCCTCTGCCTACCCCTCTGGGAAACAAACGTTAAGTTGAACATATAAAAGACTAAAATGAACGTTAATGTTTGCAGTCATACGATTATTTAACAAGACTATTACTTTATACGAGTAGGCAGTGATTTTTCATTGAGTGTGACAATTAATATAACAATAAGTTTGCCTGAGGCTTCTCCTGCAAAGTCAGGTGGCAATAAGAAGTTCAGGCAAGATAAAGACGCAAAATATTATATATAATAAGACTATGTAATTGACGCAAATGGCGTCAACTATATAGTCTTATTTTAATACGAGTAAACAATGTATCTGATTCATAGGCTCACAGCTAGTAATTTTTGAAGTACTTCTCGCGAGTTTATATGTGCTTGTTATCCGTTGTTCTAATGTCCTGGCCTTATATAGAAAAATATTTGTACTAGCAGACCCGACAGACGTTGCCTGCCTGAACGAATCGATCACAATGCCACCTACCTACCGTGTCAAATTGTGAATCCAAGCTATCCAGGTATCCACCCAAACAGACCCAAAATTTTTATCAAAATCATATATCATGCATATACAAGTACAAAATAATTATACTATATATAAAGACTTTAGAGGTCTAAGCTAGACATTTTTTATAGAAGATAAAAAACACAATTTATAATATAAGTATGAATATATAATATGATATAATAATAAATCGGCCTACATCTACCCAAAAGTACTGAACAAACTTTGATAAAATATCCCAGTTGTAAATTGCGGGAGTTAATCGATGAATAAAAGTACGCCCTAAGCTAACAAGCATATTCAACTTTCGATGAATACGAGGTTTAAAACCACATTGGCAAACAGGATATTTCACTATTCTCAACCATTATCATAAATACATATATATTTGTAAGTTAAACAGAACTTGGCTATGTGGAATATCTAACTATTCTATTTCATTCAATTTATGGTTTTCTCATTGCTTTCAATCATCTCCCGCTTGTTACTGCACTTGCACACAGCTTGTCCCACGCGAGAACTGTACTATGTATAGTAGATTCAATGGTCGCCTATAGTACATACAACACATTTTCAGAACCCGTGCTGTTACTCAGAATTTCCTGCCGAACAAACCCAATAACATTATGCCTGATTCAGGAATGGAACCTAACATATTATGTACATCAGTCACATTTACTGCCACTGCGCCATCGAGACAGTCTCTTCAACTTATAATTTTAATTTTACAATCAAAAAATTGTAGCGAAGATTATCATGATACCGAATGCTCGTTCGGCCCGTGACAGGAGTTTGCGTTTGACCGAGAGATACCGGGTTTGATTTCCGGGTTGAGCAAAGTGTTATTATGTTTGTTTGTCTGTAAAGAAATTCCTAATAGTAACACGTAGTTTGGAAATGAATCCGGTAAATAGTAATAGGCCTGGTACCTAACAACATAACTAACGAAATATGAATTTAAAACTCCTTTGCCAACCCATTCAGCCTTTTAGATTAAATTTAGATATATGTTATGTTCTAATTACATTAGTTCTTATTTATATAGTTACTCAGAGTAAGATGAGCCAAACCTGATCTACTATCACGCAAATCATGTACCAGTTGCCCGTTGCACAGAAATTCGCCAATTCAAACACAGAAAAATTTTAGATGCTCATCTAAAATTTTCGAATGCATATTCGCATCTATATTTTCATTTATGTCTAAGTTAAACTTAGGTGGACAGTAATAAATACCTATTTTTTACCACATGTGAGGTAATAATTTAACTGCAATAAAAAAAAATTATTGCTTTCCCACCCAACAGAGTGAATAAAAATGTTATTAATATTGCGCTCAGATTTAATCAGCTTAGTTTTTTATACTCAAAAACAGATCCCAAATTTCATTAAAATTTGTTCCATATCCGACAAATTCAGTAAAAATAATCTGGACAGACTGCAAAAGCACATTTGAACAACCATTTGTAACAAAAACTATTGTGGAATAGAATTTATGACCAGTGAATTCGAGTTATCCATTGCATAAAATATTTAGTTTTGTGAAAATTAAAAGTAACGTATAGATGTCAGACATATTTATCTATAGACTTTATAACAGTTTGTGCATTTGTGCACAATGGCAGAATTAATTAAATGAAAATGATATGATGGGATGAACACTAAAGTCCTTTGATTATTAAGGTTATTTATAAGTATAATAAGTAACAATATAATAATGTTAGGTCACCTAAAGCGTTCGCTGCGTCAAAATGTATTTAGTATCAAGTTGCATTACAGAGAACACATGTAAACAAAGTGTAAGTAATAACTCATTATTCTATATTATGATAAACTATTTTTAACGAGGAATATTGATAATTGAGTACCACAGGTGCGACAGCAGCAACAATTTCTTAATAACATATAGACAACCCCGGCATATATGTATAGTAACATCCCAACATAAAAGTATATAACTGCAACCATTCAAAAGATAAATTAGCATTTGTGATATTATAATAATCTTATCATTGACTCAATTGGATCTTAAAAAACAACGTCCGGAAGATTCTTATTAATAATATTCAAGTTACCTTTTGAAGATCAAAGCATCTAAATATACACGCGTCATGCGTGTTACGTGTGGAATGACAAACTTGACTCATTCCGTACTCCATACATAATAAGCCATATCCTATTATCAGATCGGCACTGAAACGACTGTATAATGTAATTTCAGCATGAAGACATTTGGACGCGGCGCATGTACTCGACACATTCGTATTTATTAAAGTAGGTGTACATGGTGTTCATCACTTAACAGCGTGTGGACGTGCGTCTGCGAAAATAAGCCATATTGTGTTGTACGCAACGAGTCATTTCTCTCAGCCCGTACGTTACCAATAACGTTTATGTGCAGCCACCACCGTTATATAAGAACTGGTATACGTATTGACTAATACGATACATTCGAACGCGTCTGCTGGAATATTTAGTAATACCTACGGAGCTATTCTTTATCTGTATCGATTACGAAGGCTGCGTGAATATATTCTTATAAATACTTTAATATCGCGTGAAAGTAACTTTTGTCGTAGTGAACTCGACTGTTTTGCATGAGGTCTAGGGTTCGATAACCAATTCGGGCAAAGTGTTATATAAACTCTTAGTCTGGATCTATACCCAGTAGGGGGGGACCTAAAATCATAGTTGTCGAAGTATGAGTGTTAAACACCTATGCCTGCCTCGTCATGGACAGAGATGTGAGACTAAGTATGTATGTCATTTCAGCGATCGCTAAATCTTCAGAGTAAGTAAATCTTAATTAAAATTTCATTTCTGTGTACCTCTAAAAAATTTACAATATTTATATCATAGTTCGAAACAGGTAAAACAAGCTGTGCCCGATCAATTACTACGACCCATAAACTATATACGGACGAGGCTAGAATGAAACGTTTCTTTATAGAGCTATAAACGGAAGTACTCGTTTAGTAGACCCGCAGACCCAAAACATAAATATGCGTACTTGTAATATTTTCTACTGCTACACACAATAGCTTTTACTCCTTTACCGAAATGCTTTTACTTGAAGTAAACGCAAATAAAATCTCAAATGTATATGTAGCTACGGGCTAAACTACGCCAGGTATTGTGCTTGTAACTACACGGTATAATACAGCCGTGCTTAAATACACGAGCGTAGTAAAATCTAGATAGCCGACCTGTGAAGTATCGTCTGAAGTACTGAGTACCGAGTGGCTTGCGCCCGGTTTGTTATTCATAGTACGTATCCTATGGACAGCGGAGTTTAATACTAGCGCTAGCTTATAACTATTATAATATGCTTTTATTAACAACTTTATACAAAGAGTACTCCTGCACTAGGGATATCCCGTATTGTGAAGGACTTTACTTGGATTCAAACTATACAAGGAACATTTATAATAATTTGTAACTACGATATTTTTGTGTGATTTTACAACGCTTGTGCACTGGCAATAACGAAGCGGTCGTTTTAACCATGGCCTCTTAGTTAGTCTTAATAGGTAATAATTACTATTATTAATCATATTATGTAAAGACATCTATAATTACATTTTAATCTTAGACCATTTCTCATTACTTTGTCCAAGAAAATGCTCATTATATTATATTAAGTAGAACATAGATAATATCGGAAAGCAATTAATGCATAACCACAACATCTATCAGAGATGAGTAACTATTGATGATTGCCACGTGTGTTCTAAACTATCTCCAAGAGATCTAATGGTACTTAATAGCATTGTTAATCTAAGCAGTGTTTAATGTTAGTATCATTATAAATTAAAGATTAGCGTTTCTTCTGGAATGATCTCACTATATCAACAAGTGATCATATTATGAGCCTACCTGTTTCAATAAATGATCAAGTATCTATATCTATACTAATACTATAAATGTGAAAGTTTGTAAGGATGTATGGATGTTTGTTACTCTTTCACGTAAAATCTACTGAACCGATTGCGATGAAACTTGGTATGTAGATAGCTGGAGACTTGGATTCACACATAAGCTACTTTTTATTCCAATATTTCTACGGCAATGGGACTTACGCGGGTGAAATCGCGGCAAAAATCTAGTATAAATGATAGGCAATTGTGGAGTCGCAAATCGAACTCAAATATAGGGTTTATTTGATCACGTGTCCCCATTCATGAAAAAGCCAATTGTTTGATCGCGCGCTGATCTGGGATACATTTATCCCTATTACGGGTGCTTGTGAACGTTTAACGACGCGGAAGGTATAGGTAAAAGATGAACACCCTCGTTTGTAATTACCCTGAGCCCGCACATAGGCTTCCAAACAAACTTTCACTTGAAATTTGTTCTAACAAGATTGCCTCTCCTAATGACTCTCATAACAAATAAAACTTAATTATCAATTGGCCTACTTAGGCGAATTCTCAACGAAGTTTATCAAACTATGACGACGGCAACAATCCCCGGGAAACAAATTAAATTGTTCACTTGCCACACAAATTTATTAATAACTATATTTAAATAGCTGGGTTTCAAACTAGTTTCTTGGCGACATAAAACAACTTTAAAGCACTATATTATATATAAAATATAAGAGACAAAGACAATGACAACATATTTTATTGCTTAAACTGTGTAGCACATATAGGTGTTATAAATGGATATGGCTGTATTTTATAAATAGTAAATATAATAGATACTACGCATAGAAAACATTAAATGAAATAAATAATATGTGTCTAATATGACACGCCTTATTTTTTCACAATGTTATCTTCAAAAAGAACAGATGACATAAATTAACTGCGCATAATAAATCTACAAAAGGTTAATGGAAAGATCGGATTTGTCCAAACAAATGTCTATACAAAATAAAATATAGCCGAATAATTTAAATTGACGTACAAGCCCACGATACCCTTGATTTATGTAATATATGTTATTGATTTATATATGACGTCACGGTATATTTATTAATCTGAACAGGCATAGAGATACATAGGTATACCATAAAAATTGCATAGTATTTTAATGTACCTACTAAATCTGGGCAAAATATTTATAATACGTCACAATTCTTTTACATTTTTCTTCATACATTGTACATAGGCCCACGCATATATCCTGGCAATACTAAAAAAAACTGTATCACACCAACATTAAGCTAGCCATGGTTATTTCCCACGCAATAGAAAGGGAGCCAATTGTCATCCATCGAGAACAGTTACAGACCCCGTGTTGTCTTAGAGAACTTCTTGACATAAAAGAACATTAACACCATGTCCGACCGGAGAATCGAACCCGAGATCTCATGCACAGCAGTAGCATTTACTACCGCTGCAGTTATTTTCACAAATACACAAATTAAAATATCTATCGATTACTTTGGCCTTACTTCAAAGATTTCCGAAGAACAATATAGACTATAGACAGATGTTTCTAACGCGACTAATATCTAACTTGCCGCGCGGAAATATAACCTGCACGACTTGGCCCATTGATAATAGCGAGAAAATGACATACACATTAAGTTATCTTTAGAAAGCTCATATACTGATACAGACCTACTTAATTAGACGGTTCAATTTGAATAGATATCTAAGTTTGTTAATGTTCTTTACACAATAATGTCCTCCAGACCGGATTTCAGTCACAGCGGCCTATCTTAACGGAGACTGGCAATCTGCGCTGGAGATATTAAAGTGCACAAGTGCGTGCTCGAACACAAGTGCACACTCTGTTTCCTAACTCTCATGATGCGATGGGACGGTAATCCGATACGACCGGAGAGAGATCAGGTGCAGGATCAATGGCTTTACGTGCTTGCCTAGGCACGGAGGTATCTAACACCGCCAATTTTCTAACTCCGGACTGCTATTGAATTTTTTTCAGAAAACCCAATAACTTTGTTTTGGCTCGATCCGGGATTCGAACCCAGGAAGGTTACGGGTGTGTACGAACACAGCAATCGCATTTATTACCGCTGTACCACGAAGGCAGTTCACAATATACATATGTATGTTTATGTATGCGTATATGCATTATATATTTCAACAAATGTAGCTCTAGGTAGAATATCGTTCATATTCTATGTATCATTCAAACACAATAGTTCGGTTTAAGTAAAATACTTATAAATACCTACTAACACATAACTCAGTTAATTGGCGTAGGTATGTGCATAGTTAGAGCTACAATCTGGCTTTATACTGTATTCTCTATACTCCACGATAGTAACTTGATTTGTAGACCATATAAATACATATACCCGTGTTCATCTAATCTCTACTACTACAGACTATAGATCTAGTTGTCGTTAGCAAGCGGTCATCAAATGTGAAGTTACATAGCAAACTTAGTCCAAGCATCTTTCTGTTTCAAAATCCAAGTATCATTCATCAGCGACATCAACAAGTACGGAGATTGGAACGGTTCGCAGGAGATTACGATAGGCTCGCTAACTGACGCTCAACTTCGCCTCACCCCGCTGGGAAATACAGAAGAGATTCTGTTACATTAACAATATGCGGCTGTAAGTATGATGATTATTACAAACAACTACAGTGGAACTCTAATGGATGTAATTATATTTACTGTATTCTACTCTGAAGTTGTCCATGAGACCATATACAAGAGCAATTAAGTGTTCCCGTCGGTATTGTGTGCTCGCGTACGGTTGTGATTAAAGTGGTCGCTTCGCCACCAACAATGCGCTGAGTCTCGATAATGCGATATCCGCACAGGTATACAGTTCGTTTGATCTACAAGCAATTATGCCGAATATAGGTGTTTTGTCTGTTAAATTTAGGTGTTCTTATAAAGATATCGCTAACTAATACTAAGCTCTCAACTGAATACCTCAAAAGTTGTTGATCAATGATTACCCTTTAATCAACTCTGTTACTAAACTATTATTAACTAAAGCTGAACGTTGTTTATAGTTGTATTTTTATTAGCTCCTAGGTAATGCTTGATTACCTCATAACCATTTAAAAATAGTTTATAAGTAAAGCTGTTGATGTTAGTAAAGCAGCCGATACAGTGACGACTATAGTGCCGTCACACTATAAATAATCATCGATAAAAATAACTTAAAACACTCAAAAGTCCTTCCAGTGTCAAAACCAACATTATGATAACCGCTAAAAATAACCTGATCCCTCTCAACATTTTGTAAATCATTTTACGTAGTTACTAAACGTTTCCTAATTATTTTTTAATAAGCAGCTACAGTAATTGGGCTTGCTGATACGTTTCTATAGGACGTTGCTAGTCGGCCGACGTTGTTGCTAGCGTCGCCCTCGCTTAAACGATAATCTACACGCTGTACAATACACGTAACCACATTCTCGGTGAGTGCTGCTATACTGTACATCTGGCGCCATGATAATAAACATAACACTGAAGCTTGTAAACTTGTGGATAAACACCGGTGTGGCGTCGTCCGACCACAATTCGACGAATGTCATATCGTACTGCGATGTAATAGGAAAAAGCTGACGGATCATAACTGGGCACAGTTCCAATTCGGGAAAGTATGTGAGATTGCTTTGCAAAAGAAAAATTGTTTTACGTCTTTCAGCGGCATTCAAAGTGGACAGGATGGATGGTGACATGGCTAATTAAGTTATTTATATTAATTTTGTAACATTCAGTTTAAATTCTCTCATTTGCTAAGTATTTTTTTGTTTTATAGTACAATATCTATATATATATATATAAATACGTGAAGCATAAACTTAGTACGCCTTTTTACGAAAATTGCGCGGACGGAGGAGTATGAAATTTGGCACAGTTTAAGTTTATATGGAGAAGGAGGGGCGAATCCTAATATTTCTATAAAATATACATTAGAAATAAATTAAATTAATGAAAAAGCACTACACGCACACAACCATGAATTTGACACACGCAGTCGAATCGCGTTCGTAGTATTACGGCATTGTTCGTCTGACGTCGTACAATACTTTGTAACTATGGTTACATATATACCTTATTTATGTATAAGTAATAAAGAAAAAGAATACAAAGTAACAAGCTTAGGAATTTTGGTCGAATTTTGACCACTAGGCGACTGCTAGTTATGATAATTCCTTATTGTCTACAGTATTAGTAAAAAGTTTAGGTAATAAACATTCTAAATGACAGTACAATAATTAAAAACTGCAAGTTCAAAGAAGTTCTGAAACAGTCGATCTAGATTAAGACAAATATTGATAGTAGATGTATTTGGCAAATAATATAGTAGATGTCCAAATATTTATATGTTACGTAAGTTAATACAAACCTTAGAAACAAGAATTTTCAAAATCAATAACAATATTTAAAATAAGCCAAAAAAGTCATGTGCTCTTGCGAAATTCGATCGCACCGCGCGCAGATCGCAGAACCCTTCAACTCATACGGCCAACAATATTTGATCTCTCTTTTACACTTCATCCTACCTGTACTTTACTAATGGTACTCGTACCCGATGGAAGTATTATGCAAGATATTCAAGCGGGCTACATGCGCGAGTTAGTCATGCAGGTAAAAGTGCGTCAGTCATTTACATAATGGCATAGATGATATAGATATATATACATATAGATATTATTAAAATATATCTTTATTGATAAAATTAAATTTGAAACCATGTGACAAAATTTAAACACGCCTAACATCCTGACATTTTAGATCATTAAATGTTAAATTTACAAATATATTATTTTACTACAAATAAAATTTCGTTGAGTTATAAATTCCGCGAGTCAAGTCTTCCATTTTATATTCAGGCATTACAAAATAAGTGTTACACAAATTTTCACGGTGCTTCAAATACCTATCCCAAATGTTTAACAACTCGCATACTATAATGCCAGAGGCATTCTCTACAGCGCACGATGACATAGAGATCATTGTGCATGAGGAACTACACCATAAATTCTATATTTTAAGCTTTAATATAGAAAACACTATTGTGCGTTGCCAGATAATAAAGCCTCTGTACCAGTGTCATATAAAGAATAAATATCATGATATCGAAAGGTAAAACATGTCGAATGGAGAAAATGATTATCATCATCAGAAAAAGGCTAGTTTACTGAACCAAAAAAACTGTATCAACGGAAAACAATTTGGCAAAAATAGTTGACGTCCTAATAAAACACACCCGTCACGGATCGTTAACTAAAGATATATTTTTCGTAAAATTATCAAGCCGAGACAAAATTAAAGAAAAACAACAGGAAAACCGTCGAGTAAATAGAAATTACTAAATTCGCACAAAACAAAATTGTACTCGCTCCAAGTTAAAGTGTTCGTCACGAAAACAAGGGTTCACATTTAAAACCACCGCTGCTCCCCTCTCATGGGACAATGTGTACGAATGTAATAATAATAACACTTAAACTGACTCACATTTCCTATGGATTTAATAGACTAAAGGGTATCAAACAAGCTAAGCGTGACGTTCTTATAAAGAAAATCCTTTCCTATTGGATTTCAATTCCTATCGGTTTTGGCATTCTCGGAGATCATTACTTACTGCTTGTGCGCGGCCACTCGACGTGGTGCCTCTCATCGTTGTATCTTTTGTCTTCAACTAACAAAGCTCTCAGGATTTCGCTGTGTTCTTTTGTATACATTAATTCTATCTCTACTTATCACTACTACATTTAATGTCATTAATTTGACTAATTATTATCATTCAAGTAGTACAATATAATTTATTATTATATTTATATTTATTTACATATATATGTACAATTTTCGCAAGTCACAAAAGTATAAAGTTCTACACAAAAGACTTTTTGATTCGTCGAATTTGAATGAAATTTTGATCTCGTTCGCGATCAACAAAACTCTTGACGCCCTCTCAAGGTTAAATGCTAATTCGGGTTTATAAATCACAGACCGTTGCATAATTTAGACTTACTACTGGCTTCGAATCCAATTATATTGAACATAATTTACTGTAATAAGATGGGTTATTACGACTAAAGAGTAAGTCTTAGTCAGAAGTATATAAAGAGAATTTACACTATTGACTCATATTCACCAGAAACTTGCGTTACCGTAACGTAGAATTAAGTGATAAAGTGACATCTTGTGCATTCACTCTGTGTAACAAGGTTTCGCCAGAGTTAAATTCAGGAATCAATTAGCGAGCGGCGCAGCCGACGTAGCCCGTCTTCCATAATTCATAAGTGTACACTAAAGAGCTCATTCTTGTAAGTAACGTACTTAATAACACACGTGTACGCCAACCTTTAAACAGACTTCGCTCAATATTTCACAGCGGTAACCTGTATATGTTTTTATTAATACAAAACCTACTTCAATGAGTATTTTATTTAACAAACCCTTAATTAAATTCAAAGCAACAAAAGGCTAGCACTCGTTCGGTCCCATACAACCTGTCTACCAACGAATAGCTATACATATGTATACGTAGATTATTCAAAGCAATTAGAACCCGTCCCTTTTTAGTGGCCCATTAACAAACCACGCTTCACGAGAATTTTCATAATTGTATTGTTTACCAAAAAACTCAGCGGAATAATATACAACAAACATTAGGTTGCATGCCCCGACAATGTCACGAACATCAAAAATACCACACGCGTTGTAACCAACAAGTCTGCCTAAGGACATAATTAAAATATACATAGTGACTAGTTCACAAATGATGACATTGAAGGATCCGTGTAATTGCTACGAAAATGCGTAGCAACGCTGCGTAATAAAATAAAGGTGAATCTTCAACTTTCCGGCAATTTATAAAGCTTCTTTTAAATGAGGACATCGGATATCACATTATATTCTTTTTTTTTTCAGGAAAACCACAAGAACTCTTACGAAGTCATGAAATGTGATCATAAATTTTTAGGGAACCTCGAGCCTAGCGAAACGAAGTCGCAAAAATTCTTATCTTTATGGACACAATTTTAAGGTATTCGGATCCCAGCCGTGGTTGTATTATGTGGAAGTAAAATATCGGACGCGTTGGTAGGTAAGCATCATTGACTTGTACCGCTATTAAACCCTATGATTTCTATTATACGCTTTTGTTATATTATAACTAACTAACATTATTGAAATATAGGTTTGAATCAGAACAAGGTAGGTGTAAATGCGATTTATAGACTAAAATACAATTTTTTGAACGAATTAATTGTAATCAATTGCAGTCATGACTGCAATGATATAGACTCTTATCTGTATATTCCCCAAAACGGTCTGACATAAAATAGGGCAAGTCTGTTACTTTCTGCCGGCACATTTCCTATTCCGGAAATGTATCCCGAAATTCCATAGACTGTAGTCGCATTTGGGAGAGTTGCAACAGGATGACACATATAAAAGCAAACTTATGCCACAAGACCAACGAAATAGCGACATGCAACACAAAGCAAACATTTTTATACAAAAAAATCATCATATGTTAATTATAATTTTTGTATGAAAATCTAAAATGGCAAATGTGTTGGATCAAATGGCACCATAACAAACAGGAGTTATCGTTTATTTAAAGGTGGTTTTAAATCCAGACTCAACTGATTTATTAGCAACTATTGTCAAGTTCCATAACCCTGCCGCTGCTTGTGTCAGACCGACGTTCCATACAGTGCAGTGTTAGAGTCCGCGGGGCCGATCAGATAACTCCCATTGTTTTTTATGCGGGTACACGAACCGAGACGATCAGTTGCTAATAACATGTCTAATGATCTCTACCGCTGCACGTGGTTTGTTTGTTTGGCACCGTTTTGGTTTGCGCTTGGCTTTACAGTAAAGTAGCTATTTACCTTTTCCAATAGGGCATTTCATATAACAGGGAGGCAAAACGTAACTTTGAAAGCTTGTCCGGCATTTATTAATACAATTAATATTATCTCTTAACAAAGGCGTTTTAACGATTAACTCTAAATATATCTTTCTTTCTTTTAATGCAAATAAATTACGTGTAATGAGAATTTATTTGCATCGCCATGGTTATGTTGTTGTACTTCCAACTTTCGCTGCAACATCAACCTTTTGTTATTTATTATACTAACAAACATCTCTTTGCGTTATGTTTATAGCAGCATCCCCTCCTAATCGTCCATTGTGGCGGTCTGTGGGCGCCTGCGCCTGTTAAACGCTGGAATATTAAGCACTATTTTATTAACTAACTGCTACCTGACCCTTGTAGTAAAGCTAGGTAGTATACTAGGACCTTAATGAAACATGCTCTTCTGGAAGAATGTCTGAAGAGCCAGCGTTTTTATTAAACACTAGCTATAACCGGCGATTCCATCAGCGAGAACTTTAGTTGTTAAGTAATTTTGAACCAAACACGTGATAATTTCGAAAAATCTGTGAAACATTGTCTACATCATTATAAGCATCTTTGTACAAAATTTAAGGTTTATGAGTACATGGGTTTGGACTGGGCATTAATAAGTCAGTCAGTGAGTGAGACATGAATTCAACTTCTACTGTTACAATTAAAAAAAACAATGTTACATTTGAATTTGGAATCTGTTATTCTTATATGAATATTCATTGTGTTTTCTCATTTTTGCACCAATCTGTGTTAAATATTTTTGTGATATTAAAACGGAGTGGGGTGATAAAGAGAACCGAATTGCTGTGCATTACACAAAGTAGGTATGGAGCCAAATGCAATTTTTGAAACTCTTCATCCGCTTGGTATTAGTCGAATGTTTGTGTACTGGGCTATTTATAGGTACAATAAAATCTCCTCTGTTTGTGACAGAAAAAGATCTGGCTGTCCCCGTAGTATTTCTACGAAAAAGGCGATCAAAGCAGTGAAGGAAAGATTTCGAAGAAATCCTGTCCGAAAGGAAAAGATTTTATCTTGGGTAATGAATATAGCACCTAAAACCATGTTCCTACGTCCCATCGGGCGCGCGCGCCGGCGACTGGGAACCGGTTCCGCGGGCTACTACGTCACAGCGACCGAACCTCGGTTAGCCGGCACGCTCGCCACTGACTCGCTTGCCTACTCACATTCACACACACACACACACACATACACACACACACACACACACACTTTGACATTGTACATTCCATATACACGCCACGCGTGCGCAACGTGCATTTTTTTTGTATTTTTATATAGTATTATAGCAGTAAATTATAACAAAATAGTATAATTTAAGCGCACACAAACCCAGCCAAAAAACACTAGTCGCACATCTGGATCTAGGCATTCAAACAACCATGTCACCTATTTTAAAAGATGACTCTTGAGTCATCTTTTTTTCAAGTCTTGACTTGCAACTTATGAGGCATGCACTGGTCATTACTTAACTGATAATTTAAAAATAAATAGGGTGGTAAAATCAAAACTACTTTTTAAGCGGTACGCAAAGGAAGGCCACAGAATTTTTTTTTGGCGAGTAGAAACTACTAAGCTATGTTTTAACAAGCAAAATGACCGAGTTTATAAGCAAGGCTCTATAGAAGCTCCCCAATTAGTCAGCAAAATACAAAGTGGACATTATCCGACTTCAGTGATGGTTTGGTGGTGTGTTAAATGTCACTCCTTGATAGCTAACACCCCTTTCAAACCATCACTGCCTGAGCCATATTTATGTATGTGCAAAAGGTATAAAAACATCGGCGCATGTGTATCAAGATACGATTCTCGAGAAGTTAGTTAAGCCTCTTAATAACACTATATTCCATAACCAAGGATGATCCTTTCAGCAAGACTTAGCACCGCGTCAAAAAGCTCGATCCACCCAAGCGTGGTTGGAAACGAACTTTTCCGATTTCTTCAGAGCTGAAGACTGGACGTCATCTAGTCCCGATCTTCCAAAAAACTGACTGACAATAACTTCTAAAAATGACCATAAATCATAATCCGCTGGATTATAATTTATAGTCAGTTTTAGAGGGTATAACATACTCTAAATGCCATAATAATTTGGAGTCCCTAAAACAATCCATAAGATTGGCAGTGAAGAATTTCCCCATAGAGAGAGTGCGTTTTTCTATTAATAACTGGCCTCAACGTTTAAAAAACTGTATTAAAGCCATATATTTTAATGTCGTTATATTAATGTATAAACTAAAAAATATTACAGAAATAAGTGTATATATGCCATAGATTTTTATTTTCTTGTAATAATATTTATGGCAAGACTAGATATGTATTAAGGCGCGGTCAAACAGCCGGCGTGAGCGGGGCGTGCGCTTGTCCCGCCTGTGTTGTATTGTACCGAATTGTATGAGAGCGTTCACACAGCCGGCGGCAGTGGGGCGGGCACGCGCTGCCGCCGGCGGGTGTCAAGCTTCGCTTTGCTGACGCATGCGTGATACGAACGACATTATATATAAAACCGCGGTCACAGGCATAGAAATGTGTACGCGTCTTGATGGCCGTTACGACAACGAGCGACGACTTTCTACTAGACTATCGGCACATAGATATTTCTAGAGCAATTGAAATAAAGATGAGATTTATTTTCCATATACTCGTAATAGGCACGAGCAATGTGTTATCACTATTGCACAAGGCTATTGCAAGTGATCGTAAGTTTCCATGACCAGTTACCATAAGGCGCGCCATATGCTTGCTAGCCATCATAGTAGCTAGCCAAATAATAGTGAGTTTGAAGAGAAGTTGAGTTTTGTGTAGAGTAAGGAGATTGCCGTGTTCTAATAGAATTGAGTGAAGTATTCATAAACTCTATTTTAGTATTAATTTCATTCTTTAATTCAATATTATTATTCGGTGATTATAAATACTTTGTTATTATAAGTTTAGCTGAAATTAAACTACTATATACGGATTTTATCGCGTTGTTTATTTATCACTGTATTACAAAATTTTGAAAATATTACAATACTACTACTATTGATTTTATTTTACTAATTTTTATGCTAATAAAATTATTTAAACTATTAAATCTTGTGCTTGTTTATAACTCTTGACACAGCGCATACGCTGTATATTTCCTTACATATGACGTGATTGATTCAATCTTGAATCCATATCCATTTGCGCTTTTTAAAATTAGCTATTGCAAACATAAGCAGAGCCGCGTCCACGTCTGAATCGCTCGACATCAATAATTAAAATAGGTACTAGGCTTTCTATCGCTGTCCTTTCTCACGCTCACTTAGGCTCTCGCGCTGTGATAATTATGTGTTTGTGGACTAAAAGTCTTGCCTGGATTTTGAGTACGTCAGCGCGACGTGTATACACTTCGATGACTGTGACAGCGGCTTTATATTATAGTATTCTAGGTCGTACTGCGCATGCGTTAAACCACGCCGAGCATGGCGTGAGCGGGGCGGGAGTGACGTCATCAAAACGCGGCGGGCCGGCGGCGTGCCTGCCGCCGGCCCGACGCGTTTTGGTGACGTCACGCGTGTGCGTTCAATAAATATAAAGCTACCAACCCACAGTGACCGCGATTACTGAAATAATATCTTTAATGATAATATTATGTAATGAAGGCCGAAATAGAAATATAGATAAAATAGAGTTTAATGATCAAATTTTAACTTAAATATATATGTTTGTTAAATTATGCTCATCATCTCATTTTGTCTGGGCCGGGAATATGTTCGGTTTATTAACCTCATAAGTTGCCGCGTCAGCAACATACTGCGCCCGCGTCAGCGCATTACAATACATGTACATTTATTTGTTTGAATTATTCTCTTTTTAATAAGTCATTATCAAGATAAACCCGTGAATCAAGAAAGTCATATTCAAAATCATCAAGGATTTTTCATTTAACAAGATATCAGGTTTGCCGTTCGGCAACAACAAGGCAACCGCACGACACTCTTATTCTATGAGTGTAAATATCTAATACATATATATAAATGTATGGCTGTACGCCATATTGGTTCAAATGGGTTATCTGGACACTCACATACCTAACTTTTGCATCCCTGTTCCTTTGTTCCATAAGGACATTGTAGTCCAATAATTCCAAAGTACAAAATAAGTAAATTTACTGATATTTACACAGTTGTGAATGATGATCATGGGGAAAAAACAGGAAGCATTAAAAATAATACTTCTTTTTAATTCATAATACTGCTATATAACCGACAGTATAATACGACCCTCACACATTAATGTTACATGCTATGTTTCATACAGAATAAAAGTATACATTTCATATTAATATATATTTTATGGAGGTAATATTTCTTTATTTGTGTATAAATCTCATAGTAGTAACTAATGAAAAATGTCAAATAAAATGTTATTATTTTCAATTGACACGGTATGTTATTTTCATTTCATACTATTTTCAATTAGTTTATAGCGATACAGTGTGTTGAAAGCTTTATACCACGCATGCGTAATACGCGCGCCGAACGCGCGCCCGCACCGCGCCGCGCTGCGCCGGTCCCGCGCCCGCCCCGCGCTCGCTCTAGCGCTGGCTGTGTGAACGCTTTCATATAGTTCAGTACATTACAACACGGCGGGAAACGCGCACGCCCCGCGCACGCCGGCTGTTTGACCGCACCTTTAATTATTAATAGTAACTTTTTTGTATTAAGTCGTGGTTCTATACGGTAGTCGATACAAATTCTAGTGATGTTATAAATCATAATGTGGAGCTGATAAATATTCTAAAGACTCACAAGACTTAAGATAGACCTATTTTTGTCTTTAATGACTATGTTATTTAATCAAAGGTGGGTTGTAAACGTTTTCAGCAACCCTATTTTTCAACACACGACAATCTCTGTTATCTTTGACGTGCCAATATATCATGTTGGATAATCAAAAGGGTTTTAGCGATATTCCAGTCAAGATACTATGGACTATTAGAGACGACTCCTTAAAAATTTCTAGTAAAATAATCTAGTTTAAGGCGAAATATCAAATTATAATTAAATATATAAAATAAACAGTAGAAGCCCTCAGATACATATATATGTGGGTCGTGGTTGTCCATAAACATGAAAATAAAATGCATTTAAAAAAATACGTCGTATTACTTTTCTGCCTAAAGAAGGATCGACAAACACACTTTCGCATTTATGTATATGAATTAATAACACTAATTAATATCAAAATATTTTCAAAGACTGCCAAAGTTATTAATTAATTTTATCAATCAACATTGAAATACTTTTAAAATAACAATACGTGTTATTTCAAAACTATTTCGTTATTGTCCGTTTTCTAAAGTTAATTAGCATTCAAAATATAATGCAGACATTTAAGTCAGACAACGATGTCAGATAGATTGAATTTCAACGGTTCTTTACGCGGCAATCTGTTTTGCCATTAGAATTGTTGAGCTTGATAAGTAAAATCGCTAATCAATCGAGTTTAATACTTTGAGGCTAATGCTATGCAAATTATAAATCGATTGATTAGCTAGATAGATCTTGCCATTTCCCTACATTAGATTACATAGGGTAATATCAGGCAACGATAACGAAGTAGGCCGAGAAGGAGATCGTGAGACAAACTGGACGCATACAGAACGAATTCGATGCCGTTTGGAAAGAATAGGGAAAAGTGGAAGGAGGAAGCGGAGGCCTTTGATCTGTAATAGGACGGGAACAAGGCTTATAATAATAATAATATTAAATAGTAGGCACATCGACTATAATCTCTGGTGTGTATGGAACCTGGATTAAGCTAGGATTATTGGGAACACTGCAAAGTACAATGCATCTATTAACAAACACATAACTTAATAATTATATTTAATAGTGTCCCCGGACCGCAGAGTATGCCGAACCACAGATTTAAACTACACGCAAAGCTACCTAACTAGGTTATCATTGTTTATTTTCATATATTTTACTACTGATATTTAGTTAAAGAGTACAGTAGCTATTTTTTTTTAAGCTACCTCAATTTGCAAAGCTTTTCCGCCGAATTAAAAATAGTTTGTGCTGTAAAGATAACTTGCAAGTGCAATGAGGCAAGGACATCTTTGTCGCATTGCTCTGCTTTGATGTAAAGCTCATTGCTCTATTTTCAAGCAAAAAAGCTTACGCATTAAGAATGTTCCTCTCAAAATGCTTTTATTGAAACAATTTACATAAATCGTAACTGAATGACACAAAAAGATAATTTAAAGTAAATAGGTCAATGCACGTTGTCATGATTCGGGTGACTTCTAAAAGTTACCCCATTATTTACGTACGCAACTGTGAATGTGAATAAACAGCAGAGGAACGCGTGACTCGAATGAATAGGTTCGGAATATTCACAGCCGAGCGCGAGAGACTGCGAAACTTTAACGATTAAAAAATATTTATATTTTATTCAATACTTATACATGCTCGCTACATCATTTTTATAAAGCTATAAAGATTTTTAGAGTTGGTTTCAGGAAAGACTAGAATATCTATTATAAAAAAACGTAGACAATATAAGTCGCGTGGTTCTACGAGATATCCATGCATGATAAGATACATAGACACACTACGTTTTTCTTGAAGGTAATATTCCTAAAATGTCACGGTTTCACAAACGATGAAAAAACGGACACAATTTTTATTTATATCCTTTGCAAGGGTCGAACCTGCAAGGTGTCCCGATAAACTATTACATTTTTCGTTCAATCAAACTATACCATATATACCTATATCTAATGGGACGCGTACCGACACAATAATTACCTACATATATAGTAAAATTCTTTTCTATTGCCTACGGTTGCAGATGTACTCGCTGCCCACCTGATAGTAGGGGGTAACCACCATCCATGAACATGACTGTGTATTGCATTGCAGAAACAATACCAAAGAAATACAGCCAACCACTAATGTGTAACCTACCATCATAGACGGGGGACCAGAAACGGTACTAATGCAAATCTGCTTGACGACTGCAATAGACTGAATATCTGTACCAATCCGTTCGCAGCCATCTTTAAGTGAGAAATGCCGATTAATACAGAATTCTCAACAGCGATTGAAGAATGAAGAAGCAATAGGACTATATCGGGGATGGGACAAACTTTGTGACATCAATGACCCCGCAAATAGTCAGTTTGTTAATCAATGTATGTTGTTAGTCTAATGACTGTAAACGAGACTATAACAAATTTATATAATAGGTTAATACTGAGGTTTTGCTGTAATGTTATGATTTCTATATAGGAATCGGGGATAGTAACTATTACAGATACATATATCAAAGCTATATCAAATAAATAATTATAGCGCTAGAAATTTCCAGCTTCTATTATTATCTGATGAGGATAATCCTATATCTTCTTAAATAATTTTGACCTTACCGTTAACCGGGCTTAAAACAAAATATATTTAAATACTCCCAAAAGTCAAAGTTGAAAGCGTTATTGATTTCGGTCAGTAAACATTTGAGTAGCCTAAGCTAAGTTAAGACATCCGGTGCTTCACCACAATACCTATAACGAATTATAGACAGCGTTTAACAGACTTGCTACACCGTGGTTTAGCTATAACAATATATAAAGCACGTATAAGTGTTAAAATAAAATCCCCTAACAGATTTCGACTGTCGGGTTATGCTTTTATATTGCATTTTACCGGCTAAAATTTCTGTAGGATTACCTTAAACTGTTCTCATATTACCACTAAATACATTTAGGAGAAATACAGCATTCTGCATTCGTGATTCTTTTGAAATTTTCTAAGATATTCTCCGCTTCTTCTTATCTCTTTGAACTCTTGAAGACGCCGGAACACTTGTCACTATCGTCTTTGTAAAGATCACAAGTATGTGGGACCAACTTACGCTACACCTCTTATCGTCTTGCTAACTTGTACTATTCTATAGACACAAGACGGACAACACGACGAAGTGAGTCGGCACTCTACATCACTCGTTTTAGTTCCCAAATCAGGTCACTCGTCTACAAATGTGTGTCAGCGCTCCTCCGTCTTATTCAGGAAATATGCGATAACCAAATTTTTACAAACATATTTCTTCTGACAATGTAGCTATATATCACCACTTACTTTCAAAACATTTACGAATATATCAGACGTAGAAGTTTAAGAAGTATTTTGTTGCAATCCATATGGTCTTTACTTTCTAAACTCATTCCGATACTTTCAGCTTTCGCGATTACAGAGAAACTATTCCCCATGATATTACTCTACTTAGACTATTTAGACTTAGACTATTACTTAGACTATGAAGTTTGGCTTAATTTTCACAAAACTTCATAAATCTATTTACGCTGTTCGATACCACAACCATAACACTCTTAAATATCAGTCGGATGCAACATCCAGGTTGTCGTCGAACTGTGGAACTGTACAATGTAGTCTTCTCGCATGCAATCCTGTGTATTCTCCCCCTTGTGGTTACAAGGTTTAGAATTACCAGAATAGAGGATACAGTGTGTAACAAGAAGGTTTGGTGATATCATATCAAGCACTAGAAATAGAAATTCCCTTTATCACAAAACTAATTTTAGAATGGTCATAAAAAAAATTCCTTTATCCCTATATTATGTTTCTTTCATAGAGATACACAATTGTAAATACCGTTTATAATGTTTGCATATTATGTAATTTAGTTTATAAGTTTACTAATTCTACATTTTTAAACAAACAGACATGACTTCAACACGCCCGAGTACATTTTATGAGAAATTCCCCGTATCAACAATTTTCAAATTCATATTATGATTTCTAAAATATAGTTTCCGGCATAAAAATACATTCACCATTTTGTATTTTACCACAATATACAAATATTTAGATTGAGTACAGGACCAGTCATATTACTTTGGTTTATATATACGAATTCATAATAATATGTGGTACCTGTTACCAATTCCTTGCAACACCATACTATTATGTAATACCGCAATAATATTAGAGAAGCATGGGTCAATAATATTTTAGTCAGACAGTCGCATTTTTCTGGTTCTGAATGACTATGAGTAAAATAATCACTAAAATATGTGCCCCAACTATCTGCCAACTTACTATATATTTCGAATAGTAGAACATGTTATATTTCCTTCTGTCCTATTTACTTTTTAGTAAAATTACTTGGAAGAGGCTCATTATTAAAAAAATACTTTCGGAAACCACCAATTTCCCTTGATTGAATCACGTCCAGTTTTTGTTGATCTACAGAAGAAACAGTATCGATTGTCCCATTTTGGTGGCGATTCAAAACGTTGTTATGATGTTTTTGAAGTCACGTGGAATGCAATTGAATCCTATTTCATATAGTAGCAGGTATATTAGGGCTTTTTAAGTTTTTGTAGTGTCCTAGTTTTGTTTTATTATATAGTGAGTTCAAATATTCCAGTTATCTATATAAGTACTAGGAATTTGACTCACTCATTCTGGAAAGTATTTTAAAACCTAAGTAACAATTATAATGCCCAAGAGTCTGTCCAAATTATATTATAAGCATTAGAGCTAAATCAAAACAGGCTAAATTCACCCGAAGCAACGTAATTTCTGCTATTAAGTAAAAAAAACTCAAAGAAATTGCGCTAGCAAGATTTTACATTGCATATTTTGGTGGATTTCCCAACGGCAAAATTGACGCGGCACGGATGAAATCGGTAGTACAGAACGTTACTATACAGTTGTAATATTTTTTCCTAGGTAGAAGAGGTAGGAACCCTATATGAGGCAATAAATATTTCGTAATTAGGATTGCAGTTAATAAGGGGAAACAATAGTTAAGCCAGGAACCTTTCATTTCGGTAGCTGTTCTCAAAACATTTTTCAGTGTAATTTTACTTATACAACAAAAGCTATTGGCTATTTACGTTTCTTATTATTATTTACGTTTTTGGCTACTTTTATTTAAATGTTAAATAGTGAAAGTGTTGTCACAAAAAAAATGTATAATAATATCTACTCAGTTCAAAAACTGGTAAGTAAAAATGCATGTGTTTCAGAAAGTCCTTTAATATCGGTGACTTGAAGTTTATCAAGTATATTTTTGCATAAATAGAGATACAACTCTAGCTGCCCTCTCATGCGCTTAGAATTTACGAACCAGTGTCACCTAAGTGCTTATCGTGTGAGGACGTGCGCCGCTTGCGTTCGTGTTCTCACTAAAAACGTAAGTATATCATATCGGTGACATGGGACAAATTTCATTTCATTACCATATATAGGTATAACTTGTCTTCCAATAAGCTAGTACATTTGATTAAGTATTCGTGAGTGCGCTAATTGTACTCTGTTTATTTGTGATGTATTCATTACATTGTATAATAAACAGAATTCTTATAATGTAAATTTTTGTCCTTGGTTTTAATATCGGTGATTTTAATTCGGTTGATTCGGTGGCCTAAACAGTCAATAGAAATGATAAAAATTCACTGAAATTAAAAACATTATTTTTTCGGTGAGTGCCATGAATTTCAGTGTATAATTGTTTCATGTCAGTGGATTGTTTTATCATTTTGATTGATTCTTTAATCATTTCGGTTTATTATTACTTCATTTCGGTGAAAATCTAGGCTAGCAGGTGAATTTTCAAAATATTTGAGTGCATTTCCTAATGTGCTTCCAAAACTTATACTTTATTCGTTATATTGATAATTGAAATATACTATAACGAGATATGATTAAATTTAATCCGATTTATTTTTCACAATGCCAGGTGAATCCAATGTTGAAACGCGATCTGTATTTCAACTTTGGATTTTTTATCATTTACATAATTTTTTAGGATGCCCAAGCCAGCTTTGACTGAAGAGGAGCGAAAGGAAAAAAGACGATCATACGAACAGAAAAGAAAACAATAAATTAAAAGCGATCCTGTCTTATGAAACGAGCTTCTTAGAAAAGAAAGAGAGATATATGCAAGAAGAAAGGCTGCGGAGTAGTGCAATGAACCCTCACAGGCAATCAATCATCAAGACAATCTATGTAAAAAAACGTAGCCAGTGCGAAAGCATACTATAAGAGAAAACGAATCAAAATTAAAATAGCTCGACAAAGCTTAGTGGCACACTCAAATATCAACGATTTAGAATCTGCTAGACCTTCAAATACACAGTCAAATATTGAATCTGCTGAACCACCTGAAATAGTTCCTGAGAAAGATGGGTTAATCCTTAGATCGAGACGTAGCTTACGTTTCGAAAGCCTAAAATCGGACAAACGCTGCTGTCAAAATCTTTGGATTAATGAATAGCTCTAGCTTTCTGATCACAAGTAGTCCGCAACAGACTCCACCACGGTCACCTCAACGTGCACCAAGCGTTAGTAGTATAAATTCTCTAGATTCTACACCATGCCCTAACAGTCCTGCGTCAGTCTCATCTATTGCAACTATGAAATTCAAACAAGAGTTGCAACAGAGATTCCGTCAATACCAAAAATTTAAATCTCGTCAACTAAATGAATTACACAAGAAATTGGCACAAGTTTCCTATAACAGAAATATGTGCTAATTGTAAAATTTTATGAAGGTGATGAATATTCAAGCTTGTGTCCTGGAAAGAATGACATTATAACAAGAAATGGCGTAACGAAACAAAAACGTTTTATGGCTGATACAATAAAAATTTACATAAAAAATACATCGATTCTGGGTATATACCTATTAGTTATGTAACATTTTCTGAAACTTTTTGGGTGCAACAAACTAATTTAAATATGCGAGATATATATGTCTGTGAAAAGCATGAAAATAGGAATCTTTTAATAAATGCTCTTAAAACTAATCATCTCGTCAAAGAAAACACAACATTTGATGTTCTTAAGAGCATTATTTTGTTGTGATATACTTAACTTTAAATGTCTACAGAAAACATGTTCTGTCTGTAAAAACAAACACCTTAATTAACAAGAATTTAATAACTCGAAAACATTTCTTACTGGGCCTGGGAAAAGAAAATTCATATTTCAAAAAGGGAATCGAAAACTCTGCTATCACTGTCGAAAAAGTAAGACACTACGTAAAACGTAGTACGTAAACGTTTCCAGATTTTGATTTCGGTGGATAGGTTCTTTCATTTCGATGGCTAGTTATTTAATTTCGGTGAACGATTGTATCATTACGTCTACAACATATCCCTCTATTTAGCTCCGGCTGTAAGCCTTTAAAATAAAGTATAATAACAGCAATAATTTACCTAAGATATAATTTTATATTATTTATGGTCGCGGGTTCGATTCCCGCACAAGACAAATATTTGTGTGCATGAACATGGATGTTTGTCTTGGTCTGGGTGTTTCTATGTATAATATGTATGTATTTACAAAAAAAAAAAAAAAAGTATATATGTATGTTTATCCATTGTCTAGTATCCATAGTACAAGCTCTGCTTAGTTTGGGCTAGATAGTGTTGTGTGTATGTGGTAGAATATTATTATTATTATTATTATTTCGGTGGCGTCAACATTTTAAACACGTATATCTCATAAGTTTATTAAGATATTTTGATGGCATTAAATATATGCATCAGCAATATCAAGAAGTTGTACTTCTTGATATTGTTGATGCATATATTTAAACCGCAGTAAAAATTTGAAAACCCTAATAATAAGAAACTCAACCGAAATGAAAGCAAAACGGCTTTGTTGAAATACACCCATTTGACATCAGATTTGAGCGAAATGAAGACGCTCCTATCGTCATTTATATAATATAATTTTGTAGAAAAGTTAACATTAGACATCAAGTAGATAAATGTGAAAGCTGTATAATTTTGATTGCTAGGGTCCAGTATTTTTACGTGATAACTTCTAAATCTTTCCTCTTTTGTACGGTATCATACAGAGATGACATCAATAGACAAAAAATATCATATATTAGTTATATTTTATATTTGATATATTAGTCAAATAATTTGACTTTTCACAGATATCAAAATAAAAGTACAAATATCGTGCAGGTCGAAGCTACGTTTTATATACACAAATATATCTTAACATCATATTTTCTTTACACTCTCTTGTTAAATAGATTAAGAAGATATGGTTTTCTTTGTACCTTCATTCAAGCAATTGATACATTTTAAAATGGCTATTAATTAATCCTCAATATAATAAAAACCCCATTTCTACGCAAGGGTAGCACTTAATAAGTAGGTTGTGGGTTACTGCGACAGCGTTGTTTATTTGTTCCAATGAAACATGTGTCGTAGGGGTGCGGACGATGTGGCCGGGCCACGCTAAGTATTATCGGGCTTGACGCATTCATTATTCAACTTCGAATGGCGATCGGAATGAACGCGCCGACCTGTCCGCATATTCCATTCATTCGTTCCTTTTGCCAATTCACTCTTTAACACCTTCTTACGGCTCGCTTCACGACCTGAATAAAATAACGCAGTGAAACCTCATGAGAGAAGATTGAATGCCGTGCCCGGCCCGACGAGCGCCTAATACTATATAGCATATGATAGCATCTTTACAAGCTGACACGGATTTTATTGTAATTAATTCTATAAAAATCTGTTAGACGAGTTCAGAGCTTTACTTAAGGAGATTCGTACATTTATTTTTAAACTTCTGAACAGATTTATTCTTAATGACAATAAATAATATAAAATTATATCTTAGGTAAATTATTGCTGTTATTATACTTTATTTTAAAGGCTTACAGCCGGAGCTAAATAGAGGGATATGTTGTAGACGTAAATGTGTAACGAAGTTTACCAACGATAGAGCTTTAACTCAAGCGCAAAAGCAAGCCCTCTCACAATAATTTGCACTTAGTGACACTTCAGTACTTTGAGATACTTGATTTCTACTATGCGTAGGCATAAAGGCTCACTCACTAAATTTGGAGATCCGTAGAAACATAGTAAATACTCTTATAAGTAACTTAGTTATAAGATATAAATATATCCTTGCCTTCCAGTATCCTATTTAAGACTATTTTTAATTTAACAAATCAAACAGTTTTATATTCGATTATCATGTCAGTATTCACCAGTGCTATCAAAATTTTTATAGTGGTTTTATGTTCTATATTCATATAAATAATAATAACCTTTGTACTTGACCATACGATCTTTTAAAAGAATACATATAGTGTCAATACATAAAGTCAACATTATCAACAAACAAAAACTCTCAACTTGGCTTTAAACCTATTTACATGCACTAAACGTTTGGACGAGATAGATATATACATAATCCTTAAATAGAACTATATAGTATGTTACACGTAGTATACTACTAAACAAGGGTACGTAATTGAATGAGGTTATTTTAAAGTGAAACTTTTAATTTGTTTTACCGCAAGCGATGCGTTGGGTCATAGCCAGTGATCGGAGTAGGTAGATTGATTTTTGGTACTTGTATCATAAATGCACACAGAAAGAATAACATGGATAAGCCATTTTCCCGGAAAGTAATTCCGGTATTTCCGGATTCAATTAAATATTGTTAATGTTGGTAGTGATATTATTCCTACTCAATTCAAAATTTAAAGGAAGGTATCAAAACTAAATTAATTCATTATTTATCTGTTGAATAATAAAAACAATCGAATTCCGATCGAAGCTTTAATTTTTATTTTTAGCCTTTTATGGCTAGAACTTTTATAGATAGACATAAATTGTTGCACTTAAATTTAAATATTTTCATAGGGGTCATGGTAATTTGCATTAAGGGTAGAATAAATGACGGGGCCCCATAGAGGGCCAATGCCTGCTGGGGTCGTGAGACTGTTCTAAGGATGCACCACGACTCTGAAACGTAAAGGGCATACGAAGGAACAGGTTGATTTTAGTCAGATTTTAGGACCAAAAAAAAGGGGTAGAATAAAGAAAAAAGATAAAAATCAAGATTGTTTATTGTTAAATATGTACATTTTACATTTATTCACATTTTTAATCTTCATCGATTACAATGTCAGCATCCTGGTAATCCTGATCTTTACAATTAAAATATATAACTATGAGTTTCTCTATATTTTCTATTTTCAACCTATTTCTTTTAACATCTAAAGTCCATTTATAAATGGAAAAAGACCGTTCTACATCTGACGATGTCAAAGGAGCAAATTTTAAAAAAGGTATTAAATTATGTGCTTCATTTTTTTCAATGGCCTCACTATATTCTCTAAATGTGTCTAAATCTGGGTTTCGTTCCATAACACGTTCTATTTTATTTTTATATTTTCTGAATTGCACTGATTTATAGCATCTCTGACGTTGTCAAATGCTAAAAGTGAATCCGTCAACGATAAATTATGCTTTTGCAATTCTTTTAAAGATAAATGAATTATAAAATAATTGTCTTTAATGTAATTTAAATCTTCTTTTAAATTTTCTTTTTCTATAATATTTTTTGCCTCTCGAATAGATACCGCATCAGAGCTGCTTAAACAAGATAATACTTCTTTTATTTTTTCAAAGTTTTGAGCGTAATAAAATGCTGCCTCTAACCAAGTGCCCCATCTTGTAACAACTGGTTGGGGAGGTAGCGGCAAATCTGGATATTTTTCTTTTAAAATTTTGACTCTACTTGGGGCTTTCAAAAATACCTTTTTAACATTTGCTATTAAAATGTTAACATCGTGATATTCTAACCTAATTTGCTCAGATACGCGATGAAGAGAGTGCGCCAAACATGTTACGTGCTTCATTTCAGGTAAGTATTGTTTTAAATTTCGTCCTGCAGACAGCATATATGCAACGCTATCAGTGCAGAGGACAAGAATGTTACCTACCTTCGATTCAAAAGAATCTTCCCAAAAGTTTTCCAAACATTCTAACACAAATTGCGTGATTGTTTGTCCATTAACTACAGTTAGCATTTTACATGCTACCAAAAAAGGTCTAGTCAAATTGCTAGGATGTAATGGTTTTATAAAAAAATGGACTATATAGCGACCTAAAAAGTCTGTCGTTTCATCTAATGATATCCATAGTTTCTCATTTTTATAATTTTGCCGAATCGAATTGATTTTATTCTTAAAAAACTTGTCCAAGTAAACTTTCCGTAACTGTGATTCATCTGGCAGAGTACGATTAGTACACGTACAACAACAGGTACTACACATATATCTTTTAAAGAAATCTTGAAAAGTAGTATTTTTCATCTGAGACCACGGAATATTGCACAAAATGAGAAATTTTATAAGATCGAAATAAAATTCCTCTTCGGGCCGCTTAAACTTTCCCTGGTGTACTGCTCCTTCGATATGTCTTTTAACCTTTTTCAAATGGCTTTCACATTTTGAACAGTATATTGTACCACTAGCGTGATCGTAAAGTAGTTCGGGATGACCGGATATCCATTTTTCTACAGTTTCAGCCTTGACGTTTGCCATATCTGAACTTTGTTTTAGAGATGGAACCTCGTATATATCACCTAAAACAAAGACATGAAAAAATTACATTTTATTTAGTTTATTTAGCTTACTCCGTTTGTTTTATTTTTCGTGGATCAAATTTAGTCATTGAAATTTCACCCTCTTCCTGTCAATCCAAAATGGCTGCCGCTACAAGATGGCGGACAATTTATTTTTTTTTACCATTCCATCAATATATATATATATCAAATGAAAGGGCTTGTTACGTAGAATATTTTGTAGAGAAGTAGATAAGGCCTATAGTAATTTATTTTACCAATACATTGCAAGAGGACACAGGGCATTCAAATTATATACGGATTCCAGTAAAATGTCGGTTAATAGTGGAGTTAGCTGAATTGCGACTACATTACTAGAATATCATAATTTTGTTTCGCACTAAGCTCACTGGTTCATACTCTATTAAAGATTTAACAATATTAAGACTCATGGTATGTTCAGCAGGTTAAGCGAACAAACACAATACTAAAAATATTCTTATAGTACATCCAAACATGCTTTATACTCCTTGTAACTAGTAAAATATTACTTACCAAAGCTTGGTTTAAATATGTAGATCCAATTCAATAGTGAAAAATCTGAGTCCGTATATTCGAGCCAAATCGTGGTTTAGAGCAGATTCCAGAAGTCAGTATGTACACAAGCCAGGGTCAAGTAACGTTTTCACAACACAGTAACAAACAAAGATGCGCACTCTACGAACCGAAGTAAACGAGTGAGCTACCTGGCATGTCGTCGGCGGGCGTACGCATTGTTCTGATAACCGGTTATTGTACCACCCATGATCCTTTGTTCTGATTGGTCGTTGGGTTTTGTCAAATCGTGACTGTGTGCCGTTAAAAAAAATATGAAGAATAATAAAGAATAATATTGCTCATTTTATTACAACTCCTACCTTTTTTTGAGGATAGCAAATCATCAAATGACTCCTTCCACTCTGGCAGAATAAAATTCCTACATAAGTTCCGGTTTTTTTTTAATAATCCACCAATTCCGGAGGAATGTCCATATTAATATATACGTTTCGGATCAATGACCCCATTTCAATCTACCTACTCCGATCACTGGTCATAGCACTTTGAGAAAAAGGTCACCGGCGTAGCATACGAACTTGTCGGAAGGTCGGGCAACGAATTTTTAAAGTACCCTGTGGTCGTGAGCGACGTGAGGGGAATCACGGCGGACTTTGGCCTGCTATCTATTTGTTCGTGGAAATTTTCTGAAGATACGTACCTAAACTCGTAATTTTCACACAAAATTGAACCGCGAGCGTCATCGGGCGATTTAGTTTGTGGACATGCTTGGGGTTTCGTCTGTAGATAAGAACGTCTTCACGCTGAAACTGTACACGACTGATGAAATCTTGCCACTCCCTTGGGCGACCTCTCTTTTATTTCTCTAAGTTATAAAAAGTAATGAGGTATTTTATGTCTAAAACTGCTGCGTTCTATTGTACGAACTTTTCCAACCGAAACGGGACTCTCAAATAGATTTTCTGTTCCAATGTATTATTAGGTTTATTACAAATATTGATTCATAAACATGCTGCGAATAACAATCTAGCTGCGGCCCGCCCTCTCAAGTAAAAGCAATATAAGTTGATACCTTTTGTAGTTTGCAAAAACATTATTTCTGACTATACATATAAATGTTCGTATACGTAACATTACAATAAGAGATGATACAAAAGAAAGTGGATTATTTTCTTCATAACAGTTACCTGTTCTGCATACATGTTTTAGATTCAGAGTACGTACCATCTAATCTGAAACGACTCATGCTACTCTGTTGATTTGAAATTACGTTAGTTCATAAATTTGATAACTCTTTTTCTTAAATCACAATTAAATTTTAATGGTAATCAAGAGCTCATGATTTTCAAGACCAAATAATGATTTATAAAATTGAGGCGGAAATTTGTACAGTGTAGGAGCACAGCTTCCAATTCATGAAGATGTCTCGATCACATCCCAAGGGTTTCAACGGTCTCAATGGATCTAAAGCAAACAAGATAGGACACTACTGCAATATAGATATGACTTGTATTTATTGATTTGTTCAGAGTTTACGGTTCCGTGTATGCAAGCATCTCGGCCTAGCGCTTATCAATAGCCATGAAATGCCTTATAGAATATTTGGTAGGTTACAATCAAATGGCCATGTTATCTTTTACCCGAGTACTACTGCTATTTAATTTTACAGCTCAAATTGACTTCCCAAATTCTTTATATAAAGTATAGTTCAAAATGAAACCTGGTTAGAAGTATAGTATAGGATCCTTCTAATAATAATAATTTATTCAACAAATAATTTTACAAATTTCTCTTAAACTGTCTGTATAATTGGCAAATGCTTACATACAATGAATAATGTTATAATATTCTAAATATAAAGGTGTTGGTTTGTCTTTCTTTTTTCGGAATAACGGAGACATGGATTGGCATCACTTTAAATTGGAATAGTTTATGGGCTGTAATATTTTTTAGCTGCTTTTATACAGAAAAACGTACGGTTACTTTAACTCAATAAACCCAGGAAACAAAAACCGCAGCTCAACGCTAAAAATATAATATTATATTTGAATAAATATAATATTACAGGTATCAAACATGGAGCACTACACTTAGTGACATATGCGTAACATTCGCTGAATGTAATATTTTGCAAACTTAAGAAGTTAGCGTTATTTGGCAATGGCGGCAATTTATTTTTCAATTATGGTTGTGAGAAGGAATCCAAAACATTCCCCTTGACTTGTCAACTTCAACGATTGCAATAGGAAAAGGGTGGCAATATCGAAATCCTCTTTTGTTGGTCAGAGGCGTCATATGTTTTGACATCGGTTTCGCTTTGACAAAACATCCTCAAACGAGGTGGCATCAATTGAGCTCCATAATAATGGTGGAATCTGGCTTCTTTTAAATATTGCCTCATAATAACATCAAATACAGAAAACAAGTTATCTTAGCGGTGTTAGTATAAGGAATGATCTATCTTCATTGTTCTATAAGCAATACAATGATCCTTTGAATGAATTCAGAAGTTTGGCAGTTTACTGCACGCACTGGTTATACCAATGTGTGTGTATTTTAGTCACCATGAAAGATTACGACTATGACTCCCTCTCATAATTTGATATTTTACATGGATGGATTGATCCTGATATCAAGGTCAATCCATCCATGTAAAATATCAAATTATGACATAATAATTTTCTATCCATCACTATGCTTGCATGCTATGTTTACATATAAAGTTTACGGGACCTGATAAAAGTTGTCTACAGTCTACGATCACTATATATCGGATAATTTTGTTGCTCGTATTTTGCCTAAGGAATAAACAATGAAACAAAAGAACCAGGGTTTCGCATCTTTGATCTATTATATACAGTTTATCTCATATACAGTATTTTTCTAACTAGGTTAAATAATATTAAAATATTTTGATTACTTCATTTCATTTTTAGTTCTTAGTTAAAATAATATAAGTTATTCTTGGACAACATTCGAGTTGGATCACCAAAATAAGGAAAACTGAAGAATTAGTCGTGTTCAAACGTCTCTAATTTGGTCAAAGAATTCAAGCCGTCCTTCCCCCAACTGCCCTATTCACACGTGCCTTATGTACCTCATCACCAATCTGTATTCATTCATTCTTTTGCAATTCCTTAATCATCTAAGATTACCTTTCTTAATTCTTATTGCTACATCTTGCTTTCCTACACAATAATCTCTTATAAATTAAACACTGTGCTTTAATTATCCTAACATCTAAAATAAATGACGTTCGAAAAGGTCATGGGTTTTTGACACAGATCGTATAATCCCATGTATATACAGCCGTAGATACCTCGTAGCGGCTTCGTAGAGCATGCGTAGCATCCCTCACGCGAGCTTGGGTATTTCGTTAAGACATACGACGCAGTCATATATTTTCACGCAAATTAGAATCCGTGACGTTGGCCCTATCTATCTCATACTCTCTATTTTTAGGCTAACGACTACATTATTGGCAAGCTTTTACGTTCATAAAATATGCTACGCTGTATAATGGACGTTGTATTTCCTATATGGCATTAGACTTAATGAATCAGAATTATTGTGGCAATTTCTGAACAATAAGTTTTGACGGGACTATAAAGTTAACACATAGCGAATAATATCACACAGTACCTATTAAATCAAGCTCCTTACTATGCTTTTAAGTCGGATTTTAATACATTACAATGAAAAGACAGAACTAACTTCAATCTATTACGAATTTTCAGATATTAATTGGAGTCTATTTACTGTTGATTTTAAAGTATATCAGATTAAATTTTATAAATATGTTCTAAATAATATTCTAAAAACCTACTTAACATAACATTTGACTTCTATTGTAATTTTCTGTGTAAAACTTAAATCATAATTAAAGTTATTCAAATTATAACTTTTGACTTTTAGGGATCCAAAAATCAAATAATCAATTAAATTTTAAAGAGAAACTTTTATTTAGATGGCCATATGATACAAACTTTCATAATTGTTATGAGCTAGGTCTATACCTAGCTCATAACATACAGAATACCTAAGAAATGCAGTTTCAATAAATCAAAGCGATGATAATATATAAGGTCAGAAAGCAATCACCTGTATAGTGGGTATAAAGATAAGATGATATTATCTAATAAGTAGTCATCACTTACAACTAAATCATTAGAGGGTCGGCTATCGGCGGACAGTAACGGCGGCAATATGTAATTGTATGATGATAAGAATAATGAATAGAGGCTCCCGTGAGATGGTAAGCAGTAATTAACGTCGTCCCGAGTTCGACAAGAGCTGATACAGCGCCGCGCGCCGCCGCCGCACCGATAACGCACCCACCCTTATCACTACACACTCCTTACCGTTTGTCATAAATTTTATCACTCCGATGAGCGGACGTAAGCGAGACCTCTTTTTTCGGATTCTCTCTTCCACCGAATTAACGACCCGTGAACTCGTGAGCAACGCTCCAAGCGTCTGTTTTTTTTTTCCAGTCACAAACACGATCACTTTAAAAAGATAACGATGCACCTCATTTTTGTGCTTTACACCACATTCACCAACATAGCATTAGACTTTGGACGTCGGCCAACAAAATTGCTGTTTTACTTAATTTTTAAACAAGTGTTAGAGTATGTAAATAAATAAAGTTTATCACTTTCTAAATTGTCAAAGTCACGCTTTTTAGTAAATGTTATTGTAACGAGAAGTTGTCAATAGTTTCTGTCAGATAACACTAAAACAATTCCTGTGAGATAGGTGATTTGAGGTTGTACGAATGTTGTCGCGCGCTGAATGTCAAACGTTGCGACAGAAGATACGCGCAGAGGTGTCGGGGGCAGTCGCTTGGCTGGCGGCCGGCTGCGGACTGCGCGGGTGGCACACAGTCGGCTCGCGAGGCTCGCTGACGCCGCCCGCACCCTCCGCCGCGGCGCACGCGCCCCGCGGGGATCGATACACCCCGCCCCTACCGCTGCTGCGCCCGCCGGGCACCACCCCCACGCACACACGCGCCGCGCGCCCGTCGCCACGCAGACACACCGAGTGCCCGCTGCTCGCTCCTCTTGCGTGCCTTGATTTTTTGAGTTCTCCTCCAGAGTTACCTCTTAGTCGAATGCAAACTCAAACTTTGAGATAGTATATACAGCAACCTCACTACAAGTTTACTAACCAATTGAATATGCATACACTTTTCTTTTTGTTCTAGTTGTATAGTAGAGTTAGAAATACATTTTGATATATCAAGCAACAGTATGTAACTAATATGTTAATATTATAATAAAAGTTGTTAATCTACCGTAACCCTGATGACACAATACAGAAAACATGAAACATGCTTAAATTTAATACGGAATATCAACATATATACTCGAAAACGTTCAAACACGCCAACGTCGGCCGGCCGGCTACTTACAGCACCAGACTGTTCGACTTGTCGACTCGACGATATTATATCTTCCAGTTTATCTACGTCATAAACATATTGGTTTACTATGTACCAAATATAGCACTGAGTGCAACGATATGTGCTCCGAATAGGTATTTGACGCGAGGTTGCGTGGCTACAGTTTATTTTAAAAATCTATTGAGGGGAATTAGAGGTACACGCAGAACAAGAGTATATTGTAGCACGTTAATTACCTTGAGAAAGTGGATGAAAACAGAATATTTGCAAATGAAGTCAAGCGTTGGTGATCATGTTTATTTATTAAACGGAGTTCCCAGCCCAACCTCGGTTAATTTCATCATACCCACCTTTGTGTTCATTACCATTTTCTTTTATGTGTTATATGTGTGTATTACCTACACTCGTGCAGGTCTTGCAGTTGCTAAAAGTAGCTACACGATATGAAACACGTGCATACGACGTTGTCGTGAGTTTAAAATCTATTAAGTTTATTTGGGTATATTAATTTGGGTTCTTCATCCTGTTAACCACTATAACGTTATATAAAGTCCATGGCTATAGAATACACATGTAATAATATAACTTGGCACGTCCAGAGGTTAGTTGAAGTTCCATGAGCAGCAATACTAAGTGTCGTCATCAATTGTAGGAAATACAAAAAGGTCGACCCACAGGGCCGTCACGTTCGTACTAAGTTAACTTATTATGTTATTGATATGGATGTTTTACTTATACATACATAATGACATAGCATGATCTGCCATATTAACTAATTACGTATTTGGGTAAACGTGAAGTAATAAAGTTAGTAGGTAATAGTGATACGTATATTGTGTCTTGGGGAGTTACACGTAGAAAAGCAATCCGAATTTATGTGGCGCTCAATCAGCCTCCGATAACCGCTCTTCAACCAATACACCGCGCGTTAGCCTGATTCGTACAGCGAGAAATCAGTCTCGCTAAAGCTTCGAGTTCTCAAGATTTCATTAACGATCAAATTCTAACATACATCTCGGCAATAGGTTGAAAGAAGCGGTATTTGTAAAGATTTTATTTTATAGACATGTTATTGTTTTGTAATTCTATCTGATGCTTAGAATTATTATCATTACATTTATTATTTTTAATTATATTTTAAATGTCAAATTACAGTTCCATTTAAATTCATCAAGATAAGACCTGTAGATGCAATTAAACTTTAATTAGTAATATTCACGTATAAATAACAATAAATTGACACTATTAAATGTATAAGGTGGTTATGGGTCAACTATATAAAACAAACACCATACTTGTTGAGCAAGAAGAACATTTATTATCAACTCTAGAATCAAAAAAAGAACAAAGTAGATATTGTACAGAAAATCATAAATTTGGATGCGATTAGGGTCATATAAATCTGAAGACGTTCATAGAAAGTGAAGTATCAATAAGTTAACAAAACACATTTCCGTCGTAGGAAACATTCCTAATCAAGAAGTTTGATCAAATAAATATCCCCAACCAGCTGTCTCGTAAAAATCACAAAATATTCATCGGGGCTGGGAGGCACGCGGGAGGCGTAGTCCCTCCGCATTACTCCGACAAAAACCTCCACTAAACCAGAAAAAAAACTTCCATTCAACTGCCTAAGGAGTACATAAAACGTGATGAAAGGACACCCTAGAGCCGTACCGATATGAACACTGTTTTTCTTGTGTTCGATAATCTTTTATGTAGTGACTCTTAGATCGGACAGAACATTATGAGCCCTTTTTAATTGAGCTGTATGTTCAGAAAGAGGTCTTTATTTGGTTCAAAAATAATAAGATCGGGCCAACATTTCTTGGCATCGCATTTTAAATATTTTCGCATTTGTTTTATTTATAGTGTATTAGCTTTCACCACGTTATTTCCATTGAGCTGCTTTAGGTGAGTCCTAAGTTTTACGGACAATACAATAAAAATTAAAACGCTATTATTTTATAAATTAAATTTTCTAACTTCTAACTAGACTTGATACTTTATTGCTACACACTATTACTTGTGACGGTAGTTTTAGCTAGTTTGGCTAGAGCACGCTACCACCGGACTTTTGCGGTTCATCTCAAGCTACACACGATTTGGTCACAACCACCTGTTTATTCCTATAGTTACCGACTCGATTTCTGCACTGTTGTTCTTTGCATGAGTTAAATAATTATTAAGTAAACTAAAATGAAATGCGATGTTATTTCGTGCATCTACATTTGATATGAAGTGGGTTTTATATCTCATGCACAAAATTAGGCAACATATAATCCTTCCACTCCGGACCGCGAAAGCGTATAGACGTGTAAACCATATATTTTTTTTTTTTTTTTGTAAAATAAATAATTTAAATTACCACAAAATTAGTGCCAAAGTACCAGGCGACCATAAACCGCAAGCTAGTGCGCATTGTACAACAGAGAGAGACAGCAACAGTTCTGCGAGCTACGCCGCGATCGCTGCACTGCGAGTACGCGTCATAGTGAGTACACTTCACTCCTTGGTGAATGGTCCATTTCGCGAGCGATTCCGGCAGCGATACAAACAGCAGGCTTGCTCCGCGTTCTTTCAACTACGCAAATAATATATTATTTTTGAAAAAGAAAAAGGAAAGAAATAAAAATGCCCAATCTGCGTCGCTCTCCGCCATTGAACAAATCCTATAGCATGTCGGAAACTGATGTTGACAAAGTAGTGCCTTCTTGTTCTTTAGATGAAAGTGTATACGTTAGCCAAAGAGACCACAAGCGCCGGCGGGTTACAGACGAGGCGGTGGACGCGTGTTCTGAACCACATGATTTAAGGACTATCATACGAGAAGAACTGCGCGAAATGCTATGTGCACTACAATCTCAACAAAATTCGCGGTTGGATGTACTAGAAAAACATATCGCAGACATCAAAACTCAAAACGATATCACGCTTAATAAGCATTTGGATATTGAGAAGTCTATTCAATTTGTTACTGCAAAACTAGACGACGTTCAACTCACTATAAATAACTTGGAAGACCAACGCAAAAAAATAGAATCACAAGTGACAGCTATCGAGGAAAAATGTGAAACGTTAGATAGATTGTCACGTAAAACCAGCTTACAAATCAGAAATGTTCCAAAACGGAAAGCCGAAACAAAACAAGAACTATTTGATATGGTTAAAACATTATCCACCAACCTTGGGATTAAGATAGAGAACTGCGATGTATGTGACATTTATCGAATGCCATCCAAACCAGACCAGAATAACACGGTTTTAGTTGCTGAGTTGTCTTCGACACTTCTAAAAGCAAAAATACTTACTGCAGCTAAAAATCATAAAGCGAATTCAATCCAATACAAGACAGAACAATTGAACTCTTCACACATGGGATTGAATGGACCTAAAACAGAAGTATACCTCTCGGAGCACCTGACGCCGCGCGCTGCACGCCTTCATTTCCTCGCCCGAGAATTTCGCAAAACAATGGGGTATGACTACTGCTGGACCTCAAATGGATTAGTATACTTGCGGAAAAGACAAGGTGAACCATATATATTAATAAAAAATGAAGGTCAATTGCAACTTTTAAGAACTAAATGACTATTTAAATTGTTATATATTTTGTTTATGTACATGTACTTACAAGTTGCCTCTGAGCATTCTAAAATCTCAAAATTTAAAACTATTTACCTATATTTACAATTCAAGAAACACACATTGTTGGACAATGATTTACAAATTATATACAAAATCACAAAACAAACAATACTCATATACACATATATTTACAAAAAACACACTCTAATCACTAATACACTAAACATATATTCGAAACACAGATTCAGCAATCACTCGATCTTACTCGCAAGATATATAGTAGCTCGGAAGTACTGCCTTCTAGAATTAATTGTTACGACTAATCACGAAAATGAATAGTCTAGATCTATTTGAAGATATTGAAACAGCTTGTTCCCCTACCTGTACGTTCATAGAAGACCCAAATAACCTTGTTGACGATCTTGACGAATTTGCATTTAGAAGTAAAAATAATCTAAACATTATTTCTATGAACATTAGAAGTGTTAACAAGAATCTAGATAACTTTCTGGTATATGTCACTAGATTAAAAACGAACATTCACATCATAGTTCTATCCGAATGCTGGTGTGACAGCAACTCTATGCCTCCTTTACTCGATGGCTACTCTCTTTATTATAGTAAAAGAAGCTATAATCAAAACGATGGTGTAATAATGTATATTGATGACTCTATCACAGCTACTGTCCAGGAAATTGAATTAAATGAAGCAAACTGTCTCTCCGCTAAAATAGGTAATATGACTATCCTTGGTATCTATCGGCCTTACAAATTTAAAAATCTAGGTAACTTTCTTGATTCTTTGGATTCGCTATTACTCACAACCAGATCTCGAAACATTGTGCTTACTGGTGATATAAATATTAATACATTGGACACTAACAACCCCCAAACAAGAGATTATCTTGAAATTATCGGTTCACACGGTTTACAAAACGCCATTGATATTGCTACACATGGACACACCTGTTTAGACCATTTCATGTGTAAACTTGTAGGACAATATAAAAGCTATGTTCTCCTATCCGATATCACCGACCACTACCCGCTCTTCCTTTCTATATCCACCACTCTTGTACAAAACTCTCCAGGTAATAATTACTCACTGACCAGAACTAAAATCAACTACGAATCTATCCAGAATACTATTAAGACATATGATTGGAATCCATACCTTGCTACTAAAGACCCAGAAAAAGCTGCGAGATTATTAATTGAAACACTCCAGCATTTAATAGCTACAAACACTAGTACAGTTACGTTCACCAAAAGAAAAAGACCCATTAAACCATGGATTACAATAGGTATTGTGAAATGCTATCAAAAGAGAAACCGTTTACATCTTATTGTGAAAAAAAATCCTGATGATCCAGTCATTAAGGAAACATATATTAAATATCGCAATATCTGCAACCAGGCAACTAAAACCTTGAAAATTAACTATTATAAAAATAAATTCAGCCAAAATTACAAAAACAACAAAGGTACTTGGGATACGGTTAAGGAAGTTTGTAACATGAAAAGTAAAAATACCCAATCTGCTGCTTTACTAAACCTTTTACCATCCCAAGTACAATCTCTTGATCATGCAAACTCTTTTTTCACATCAATCGGTAAGGAACTCGCAACAAATATACTGACTAAATTAAATACGGATGAGAATCAGCTATTGGAAAATATATCTTCTACCAGAAATGTCGACTCAATGTACTTATACCCAACAGACTTTATAGAAATAGACAAAATTATCCACAACCTCAAAATCCATAGCGCACCAGGTATAGATTGTATAACTAGTTTTGTTCTTAAAAATTCTCACTCTATCTTATGTACAATGATAGCTCATCTTTGCAACCTTAGTATTTCTGCTGGAATTTTTCCAGATATCTTCAAGAGGGCCGTAGTTGTTCCTATTTATAAGGGTGGAGGTGAGGATGTGGTATCCAACTATCGGCCGATTTCATTACTTAGCACAATCAGTAAGATTATTGAAAAGGTTGTTAACATCCGCCTAACTAGCTTTTTGGAAAATAAACATCTTTTAGCCGACAATCAATATGGATTCCGCTTGGGCAGGAACGCAGAAGACGCTGTCGCCAATCTTTCACAAACAGTCACAAAAGCTCTAGACAGAGGAGACAAATGCATAACTATCTTTTTAGATCTAAAAAAAGCTTTCGACACCGTGTCTATTCCAATACTTTTACTAAAATTGGAGGATCTAGGGATACGTGGGAATGCACTCCATTGGTTCAGTGACTACCTGTCCAATAGAAGCCAAGTCCTAAAAGTATGTGATGTTCACAGCTCAAGCTTACCCGTTACCCATGGCATACCGCAGGGAAGCACTCTCGGACCTACTCTTTTTCTAGCCTACGTCAATAGTTTATGCAAACTTAAAATCAATAACTGCAGTACACTTTCTTTCGCAGACGATACGGCTCTCATTTTCTGGGGTGAATCGTGGTCACAAGTTAAGAAATCGGCTGAAGCTGGACTATCAACAGTAATGAAATGGCTTGATAATAATCTCTTAACAATTAATGTACCGAAAACCAAATATATCTGTTTTAGGATTTCTGAAGCCAAAAAACCTCCATCAGACTACAATATTAAAGCTCACGATCATTATTGTCCCATAAACAAAAATTTGGATATAACTTGCCATTGTTCCAATCTTGTCCAAACAGAAACCCACAAATACTTAGGGATTATAATTGACAAAAACATGAATTGGAAACCGCACATTGCAGCGCTTAGTAAACGGGTACGCAAACTTCTACATGTTTTCAAAAATCTCAGAGTATCTGCCGACGTTAACCTAATTACAAAGATTTACCTTGCTCTTGTCCAATCACTCTTAACATATTGTATACCCGTGTGGGGTGGAGCTGCTGCAACACATCTCTTAGAGCTAGAGAGAGCACAAAGGGCTGTTGTCAAAGTTATGCTGCGTAAGCCCAGGAAATACCCAACGGATAAATTATATGAGGAAGCCAACCTATTGACGGTTAGACAACTATTTATCTTACTGTCGGTTGTACGCCACCATAAAACAATTGTCCCCTCCCAATTACCCCAACATAAAAGAAGAATACGCACCCATGTTCCTTCTTTCAACTCAACTTTCGCGCGAAGGCAGTTTCTATACACTGGACCTTATCTGTATAGATACTTCAATGACTTAAAACATATTTGTAAAATGAGCAGAACAAGCTTAAAAGTAACCTTGAAAAATACTTTAAAAGTGCTGGGCTACCGTAAAACGGAAAATATTATGAAGATGAGTATTAACACATAACTAAATGGTTTCTCTTCACACACAACGAAATCATTCACAAACACACGCACATACACACACTCACTCACTCACTCACTCACACACACACACACTCACTCACTCACTCACTCACACACACACACACACACACACACACACACACACACACACACACACACACACACACACACACACACACACACACACACAAACTCACTCGCTTAAATATCACCTCTCTGTAACTCACACAATACGATGCAACACTCGCTATTTCTCTTTTATTTTTTTTTTTTTTTTTTTCCTTTAATATTTTAGATAAGATAAAATACAATTAAAAGTATGTATTTCCAGTTTGTTATTTAGTTAGTAAAATTTCATATTTGTACCATAATTAACTATTACAATAATCGTCTGTACTTTATAACTTGTACCACTCTCCATAGGTACTCGTACTTGTAGTCGAGTAGTCGAGCGATTTTATTATTTGTATGCGTCGTTGTCATTGTAATATACCCTCAAAAGAAAAAGCGTTCTAAATATTAAATATTTGTTAAAATTAGATGTAAGATCCCTTATATGGAGTGGAGGGTTGGTAACCTGAGATACAGGAACCATCCTAGTTCAGGTATCAGCCCCCCGTAGTATATTTTTACGAGTATTTATATTGTTTATCAATTAAGATAATTATGTACTTTATTCTGTTACTATGGCGAGAAAATAAACGTTATTATTATTATTATTATATTTTGTTTATCTAAGATCAAAAACTTTTACACGTATGCATTCATCTCTCGAGTGTTATGACACTCGAGAGATGAACGATAGTCAACGTTGTTTTTATTCATTTTAGTAACAGTGATACATTTAGTTCAAAATAAGATATGTACTCGAAAACTATTCGAAGCTACAGATCTCAACAAACTACTTAGAACATTCAATACAAAGTACATCAAAATATAAATATGTATCTTATTTTAGAAAGATGAAAGTCTGATTTCAAAAACTTCTGCAATCCGTATTCATTTCAAGGTTTTTATAAACATGAATATGTACATATTTTATTGTTGAAAAGTTACTATCGTAATTTGAAGTTAAAGATATTACGTGTATGAGTCCCGTAGCTTGCCCAGTCGTTTATCTTTTACATTTTCTAAAATATATTTTTATTAGCATATAATCATACCTGTAGAACAACAAGGAATTAGGCAGAGGTATACTACGTCTTCGTTTTACTCGCCACAATAAACGCTTTTTAACTATATCAGGTTTTACGTTAACAGCATTAAATCTGAAACTGCGAATTTAGTGGGAGTTTTAACTTAGTCATAACTTGTATAGATTAAGAAAAGAATGGCTCTTAGCTTCTTGTAGATATTTTTATAAGATCAACCCGTACTTGATACTGTATGTATGTAAAGCATCATTTATGTATAATTATAGTCTTGTATATTTGTTCACGATTGAAAGCACTTCTTTGTAACCTGAGTGAATAAATAATGTAATTGTGACAATCAGTTACTACAAAAGAAGGTATGAAGTATTATTTAATTACTAAACAACTCAGATATGTAAAAGAAACACTCATATTTAAGAGTAATTCAATGACAAAACAAAATATTAAATTAGAGCGAGAGATATCACGGCGCTCATTTTTCATACGGCTTAACAGGACACCTGTTACCTGCAGCCTTCAAACAAGGCACAATTGTCATTTAATTTAGACACGTCGTTCGTCGACTGTTGACTCATTAAATCCCTTTTTATCTCTTTACAAAAGTAATATAGGTTTATTAATCCATAGTTAAGGTTTCTTTCATATTATAAAAAGGAACTAGCTTTGCTCGTGACTTCCGTCATGGTCCTTACAATTTCAATTATCTTGAATACATGCTCTATGCACTACATCTCTGGTTCTTCTGAAGAGAATGAGCTGAACTGTAATTTAGATTATAAATTAAGCTCCCAACTATTGTAAACCAAAATCAAAATGCATCAAAATCCTTCGAGTGGTTTTAGAACCTCTCAAAATAGACGATCCCAACTAATTTTACAAAAATATTTCTATCGTACAGGCAAAGTTTTGTTAAAATTGTAAAGTAATGCGCCTTAATGTGGCTTACGATTTCGGCGCGATTTCGTCTATGTATCAATATAGCACGATGATATTATGAAATCAAACAATCAATCAGCCCACCGCAGTCCACTGCTGGACATAGGCCTCTCCCATTTTACGCCACAACATCCGGTCTTCCGCCTTCCGCATCCAGTCTGACCCAGCTACCTTTTTCAGGTCATCGGTCCACCTGGCCGGGGGGCGTCCTACCTTACGTTTACCAAGTCGCGGTCTCCACTCTAGGACTCGCTTGCTCCAACGGCCATCGGTCCTTCTACAGATATGGCCAGCCCATTGCCACTTCAGCTTGCTTATTCTGCAAGCTATGTCGGTAACCTTGGTTCTTTGACGGATAACCTCATTTCTAAGTTTATCCCTCAAAGTAACTCCTAGCATAGCTCGCTCCATAGCCCGCTGGGTGACTTTAAATTTTTGGACTAGCCCTACCGTGAGTGTCCACGTTTCGGCACCGTAGGTCATAACAGGTAGGACGCACTGGTCAAAGACTTTGGTCTTCAAGCATTGCGGTAAAGGTGATGAACCTGACGAAGCTTACGAAACGCTGCCCACCCCAACTGGATTCTCCTATCGATTTCTTTCTCGAAGTTGTTCCTACCAAGTCGAATCACTTGTCCAAGGTAGACATACTCTTGAACAACTTCGAGCATCGACCCATCGACGTAAATCGATCGATATTATGAAAACCGTAGCAGATTCCCTTTAGTAGTTTTACCCTTTGCCGGAACCAACAGACTAAAATAAAAATCATTTCGGTTTCAGAACCATATAAATAATCGAACACACTTAGTTTTCTAAAATATCTCCTATACAGTCTCGATACAGTTGTAGAAAACTATAGATTGATGGATAACATTTACAGACGGTGCATCAATATACCTTCTCGTGACATAAATATTAAAGTTTGTTAATATGTTTGGAGCTGTGAATGTTTATTACGTTATTTAAGTGGGTAAACGTGCAGGCAGAATCTTTTTTTTTTATTAAAATCTGTTGATTATAGATCATAATACGAGCGATGTTATGATATCGGCCTATGTCTGTCTGTGTTTCGATCAGTTGAAATCTTATTAAATTCAGTCAATTCAGAGGCATAGCTAAGTTCAATATAAATCTGTTCATCTGTTATGAGCGTTCTATGAATTGGTGTAAAATAAACATATAATGGAACTACATAAAAGTACAATATATGTATATTGTACTTTTATGTAGCCAACTCCATTTTAATTTTTACTATAATAATAATATTAACTGTGGATCACTTGATCAGGTCCAGAAATATGATAGCCATTGAGATTATCGATATCAACGATCATTATAAAAAAAATTATACAACGTATACTACAAGTCGCAAAGCTAGACTGCGTCTAATAAAAAGAGCAACAATGCATGTAGCCCGCGCGAGCAGCTCGCGCTAATAGTCTGCGTATTTACAAGCATCGCGTACAAGCATCTCTATAAAACAGCCTGTGTCTCGTACATGTGACCCGCGAGCTGCTTACATCGTGTACAAGCACAATACTTTATAGACCCCGTTGCGTTGTTTAACGCAAATATGTCAAACATATCGCACTTTGATAACAAAAGTGGCTTTATACAAAAAACGCTAATTCTGAGTTAAAACCACATCTACATAGATTGTTTAATAGCAAGCGCTTTTAATGCAAAGACTGACATTCAAACAGTTTGGTTACTTTTTCCTAGAGGCCGCTAGTGTCACTTTATACTTTTAGTAAATGCTTCTGAGTAGTGTTCTAAGCAATTATCTATTAAACCTCATAGGTCAGAAGCATTTAGAGGAAGCTTCCGTTACGCCGCGTCCAAGTGCTGGAACAATATACCTCCACCACTTCGTAACCTCCGGTCGATAAACACTTTTAGAAGCCGATTAAGACAGTTCCTCATGGAGGCGCAGCGGAAACTGGATAATGCCATTCTAATTGTTTCTTTTATTTGAGATCTGGAATAATCAACTATAATTTATAATTTGCATATTATTATAAACTATATTATATACTGTATTATATACTTCATTTTTCTTTTTATATATATTATTTCCTATTTTGTCAGATTATAACTAGTTGAAACCTTGTTCTGATATAATCTATTTCTAATTTTAAAATGAAAAATTCAATTCTTATCCAATGCCATTAATTTCTTAATCATATTATTTTATCACTATTTTAATTTAGCGTTAAAATGTGTTGCTTATGTTGTTGTTACTGTCTTTTTCTATTTTTTTTTTTTTATTATTATTATTATATTTTTTATTGTTTTGAAATTTTTATGATTTTATGTATATTTGAATTCCTTTTTGTTATTTATTAATGTTAGTAATTTAATGTTATTTTTTAATTATTATTATAATTTATGGGAATTGTTATTAGCATCCGTGCAGTCACCAAAGGGATCTAGTTGAAAACCAGCGCCAGGCTTTCTTAGCCTGGCATATGCTGAACTAGGTCCCATTTGGCAAAATTTTATTATTATTTAATTTGTTATTTTTGTATTTTTCTTTGTCAAATAAATTAATTTTCTTTCTTTCTTTCTTTCTTTAGTGATTCATAAGGTGACACTATCGCAGTTCAAGACTGGCATTTGAAGGGAACACATAATGCGGTGAGTTAAAAAGTGTAATTTTATGTTTTGTCTCGTTTTAAACGTAATTCACGCCAATACCCTACTAAATTAATAACTACATAAATGGCATTTTACACATAGTGTCGCTTATTTAGTTAAAGTAACACCGACATTAATTTTGTGATGAATTAAAATTGTATTTTTTTGTTTATTGCCGTTTTTCACGTAGTTTCCTGTAGCAGCCTTCTGATTGAAGTATAATATATAAATGGCATTTTATGCATAGTGCCTTTTTTGTTAAAGTGATAATATTTTTATTGTTTTAATTGCCATTTATACTATAAAGTTAATAGAATGATAATTATTTCATTTTGTTAAATAAGTGTCATACTGAGTAGTTAAATACGTATAATGCGACATGTATTTAAAAATGTTAACATGTGAAGTTTTGTCTAATACCATTCCTGTGGTGAATTCCAATCGAAATTATTATTATTTTATTATCAAACATTTTTATTTATTTTTTAGGATTATCAACATGGATCCATAAAAATAGAAAAAAAGAATGAGAAAATTAAAGAAAAATGGACAGACTCATCGAAATTAAATTATTTTACTTGCAAGAAATTGTCCAAATTCCAAAAAAAGTGTAATCTGTTGGAGTTATGTCCTGGGAGTATGGTGGGTGTCGATGACATTCCAATCACAGGTCCTCTAATTTAGCGACCGTCTGTCGTGAAGTATAAGGTCTAGCGTTGTCCTGAAGCAGCAGTACAGCAATTGACCAGTCTCGATTGTGTCGAGTCTCCCCGTGACCATGGCTGCAGAAAAGCAACCGAAACGTCGGGGACCTTTCCCCGTAAACCTAAATATAAATAGATTTAATCGTTTAAATAATTTTATTAGCTTATAAATTAGTAAAATTCAATAGTAGTAGTAGTGTAATAGTTTCAAAATTATGTAACACATTATGTAATACAGTGATTAATAAACAACGCGATAAAATCCGTATGTAGTAGGTAGTTTAATTTCAATGAATAACATTTGCGTAAACAGAAGACAATATCAGACTCGATTGCTTAACGGCTTGCTTTTTCATCATATTTTGCAATTGTTGACAATACAGATCTGCCGTAATCGTCTGGGCAGATCTTAGAAAACTGTAGTGCATGACACCAGCACTGATCCACCAAACACACACCAGTACTTTTATCTGCGTCAACTTTCGCTTGGGATAGGATTTGGCCGGTTATCCTGGGTTCAACCACTGTGTTGAGCATTTTCGATTTTCGCACAGAAACCATTTTTCTTCCCAAGTAATACGATGCAAAATTGCCTCGTTATTGTGACGGTTTTGTTTGATTTTTGTAAGTTTTAAGAGTAGTATGCTTGATAAAATAAGTATATTGAAACACTTTATAATCGTTGTTTCGCGATTGTACTGATTGCAACTTAATTATTTTCGCCAATTAAGTAATGTTCCTTCATACTATTCCATAATTTCATTTTATTTCGGTAATTTCTTATTTATCCCAATTTATTATTCCAAAAACGGATTGGTTTACGTTAAACAAATGTGGCACTATACGGCACTTTTTAAAAATATATTATTTTCTTAATAACTACATTCTTTACTTGCATGTTTTTAGTACCTAACTAAAAGTAGGATAGTCAAACTCGGGCACGCCACGATCGTGGCGGTAAGTCCCGTGTTTCAGGAGTGGCTGGCGAGGCGGCATGGCACCCTCACCTTCCGGCTGACACAGGTTCTGACTGGCCATGACGTTATTGAGGACACGGCACTGCACACTTTGGCGGTTTGCCCCGCCTGGGCATCGCAGCGCCGTGATTTGATCGCGGCTGTCGGATCGGTTGCCCTCTCGCTCCCGGCCGTAGTTCAGTCTATGGTCCGGAGTGAGAGGTCGTGGAACGCCGTCGCCTCCTTTTGCGAGAAAGTGATTTCCATCAAGGAGGTGGCGGAGCGGGAAAGAGAGCGTTTAAACCCTCTCCCCAACCGCAGAGCCGGGCGCCGGAGGGCGCGAGATGACCTCCAGCCACCCTGAGGTTTGACCTGGGGGTGGCGGGCTTTGTGGGCCTGCCCGCCATCCGTTCAGCACCAGGTCCGAGAGGCGGCGTGCGTGTTCCCACGCGCGCCTCTGTGTCGAGTCCGTCTCCCCTCTAGGAGGGAGACAGTAGGGAAATTTTCGAGTGAGTCCTTTGGGTAGATCTCTTGTGTAGTGGCCTGCCGTTTCACACGGCGGGCCGTAGCGTCGACGGGGTCGCGACCGCATGCAAAAGCGATTCGCGCGGATAACGGATAACGCCTCTTTTTAGAGGTGCGGTATGTATATGTAGTCTTACGCCTATATATCACCGCATGAAAACGCAGTGTAGTTTTTTTTATTTATTTATTTCACCACTTTGAAGAAATAGTACACACATTAAAACGTACAGGTCATGAATACAAAGTACATACTTTTGTGGTGACCAGCATCTTAACTAAGTTATTGTAAATAACTTGTATTAAAGATGCTGGACCCAACTCAGGATATTTTTTTTCATACATTATTAATAACAGTTCTGTATCTATAATATTTGTAACGGTGATAATATGTAATAGAAAAATATATAATAATTTCAGAATATAATAAATTAGTTTTTGCGATAAATAACTGCATGCATAGTTATAGAAATAACATTCCTTTATTTTTTTTACTAAATATCTTTACTTTTATATCTCCCAATTTGTGTATGTGTGTATGTGTGTATGGGTGTATGTGTGTGCCTGTATATGGGTACGAACTTTTATGAAGTCTGTATTAATAGGTAGCTGTTCTGTTTCTTAGTAGTTCTTTGTCAATAGCCATTTTGTAACGGCCTCCTTGCATAAATATGCAGTCAGTGATCATAAGTCATTATGCTCGCCCTCGATGACTTGTCATAGAGGGCGTGCATATTGCCGGCTACCGGACACATGCCCAGACTCCGGATGTGACTACGATTACTAAGAACATTTATAGAGAAAATCCAATAACAGATTTTCCGACCTGAAAATCTGGACCTAAGGATCACAAAAAATAAAACTGAAGGACCAACGAAGCAGTCTATGATTTAAATAATTAAAGTATTATTTATACTTTTTGTGATATAAATTTAGAAAACGGCATTTATTTATTTATTTGCAGTTTTGAAAATACGGAGTTTACTCTATTCTTAACTATATATTTTTCATAACTTCTATAATAGGAGTCAGTTCAATCAAATTTTGGCACGTATATTGTTCACTGGTAACAGATTTATCAGGTCATCATGGAAATTTATTCATACCAGACTGTATTCACAGAGAACCAAATGTATTCCAATCACAAAACAGAGGTCATCTATCCACCGACTAATCTGGCTTAGCAGCACTTAAACACGTAGAGCTACGTACTGTCTACGCCGTAGCTATTTGGCGAACGAAAAGTCTTACAACGGTGTTCAATAAAATGAGTCATTTTATAAAAATATGATAAAAGTACATTCACACGCAAGATTTATAATGGAATATATAGAGGGTCGTAACATTATTCCAAACATCGGGTGGGACGTGACCAGGGTCACTTGATATACAGACACTTTTTTTCGCAGAGGTAACAGCTGGCCTGACTTACAAGGTGAGATACTAAACATTTTATATTTCGCAAAGATGTTCAACGCATATCATATAGTGAATATGGGTTTCTTTTTCTATAGACTTTAGTTGTTACAGTCAATTAATTAAAATAGATGCGATGTTGACCTTCATACGAGACAAATATTTGTGTAAACACATACATATGTATAGTTGGTGTCTGAGCGCTTTTATATTCTATGTTATATACATTAACATAACATTATGTTATATACAGTAACATTCCATCATTTATTCAGGGGATATCTGCATTAGGTCATATGTAATTGCTCTTGTACACAACGCTGGTTTAGGTAATGTAGGGCAAACGATCGTCTTTATCTATTGTTTAATATATTTAACTGCAATAAAACCGACACTCTATAAATATTTATTCAAAAACATGCTCTAAAACCGTCAGTAACATTTTAAATTACATAATACAATTAATTTCTGAAACTGCAACGTGCGCTTATTTGCACTTTTCATGCACAAATATATTTATTTAGTAGAGCCCCATTTATCCCAAATGTCGTTCACGGCATGCTGTATAAATGAGGTATATATGATTTTCTGTATTATTTTTTGCTTAAGTCGTCATGGTAAACAATAAATTAGCTTTGAGTCTAATGAGTCAAAAAAGAAATTACACATGGCCATAATCATAATGATTTTTCAAATACAGTTGATACAAACTATGAAATGCAATAAAAGACAATGAGGTACTATATGCAGTTTATTTAATTCATATAGAGATACAAGTCATGAATAATATAACTAATAGCAAATGTGTTTTTATATAAATATGATTAAAATATTTTTATACAGATCAATACATAATCATCATCAAATATTACTATAAAGCACATAAAAGTAGAACACTTTATAAATTAAAAATTAGGGAAGTAACGCTCCTTTAGAATAAAAACGCACTGCGTTTATTTTCCTTTGTCAAAAAGAACGTAGTTTCGTCAAATACGCATACAGTATCTCTTAGCTATATCGCATTAGATTTTTTATACTACATAACATATTAATACGACGTAAAACTGGATCAATTTCATTTTAGCTTGATTGTGACAGTTCTATTCAATAATAATAAGTGAGATAGCAATAGCAATAGTTGTGTAACGGACGACAACTAGATTAGACACAAAAATATCGAACCATTCCAAACATACCACAAGATTTTGTGCTGGAAAAATCAGAGTTACGGGTACCGCGATTTTTTTAATTTGTTGTAGTATATGAATAACAGTAGGAAATTACAGTACTCTATTGTAATTTCCTATTGCTATATAGTATATAGAACAGTATGAAGTAAATTACAGGAACATTGTACAAATTCTCATATATAACTGACAACTGTAAGTTTCAACAGACAAATTGCTTTAATAAAGCAAGTCGTGATTGACATACTGTTTTTATTAGCAACTATTTATATTTACGTACAATTTTTTTGTTAAATTCAATTGCCTTTTTTTAATACATCTGAATTATTATAAAGAAATGTATTATATTACATTATGTGTCTTCATAATATCAGTTATACCTGCATTAATACTCATTTTTTCCCTTAAAGGCTTACGTGTATGGCTCTTTATAATTTCCTAACACGTAAAAATGTTGACTGAATTGTATCAATATGACCCTCGAATAACTAAAAACTCATTATATGCCAGGTGTTTCGGTCGACGCGCAATAAAACAACTTTTATTGGTTTTCCTTTACTGTTTTCTTATTCCATTCTTGGCCCTTAAACATATTTTCGGTAACTGTCAACGCCACGAAATTTCGTAAAATTGACATTATTAGGTACACAATAAATATAAATATAGGTCACCGAAAGGCCCATGGGTTATTTAACCTCGTGTCATAATAAAAGGCAACCGTCTAAAAGCATTAACGACAAAAAAATCCAATTTGTGCCTCATTTTCACACTTGTAACTTCAGAGCAGGAAAGACTGTTAAGATGAAGGAAATAATTAATTTACTTAACAGTCTATTTTTAAAATGACGTAATTTTCTGCTAAGCATAATAAAATGGAGACGAAAATATAATGTATGAACATTTTTTATTTGTAAGCAATACTACAACATATTTAGATTTCTCTATAGTCTTTTTTTATGTTTGATGTCAAACGAGAGGACAAAATATAAGACAGCAATTGATATCATCAAAGCAACGATAATGACTTCCAGGAAGATAAAAGCAAAATATTTCACAGTTCATCGAACATTCAATGTTTACGTTGAGAGATCTGTAAATATATATAAAAGCTTCAGCACCTCTCAGTAGGTTACCTATGTACTTGCTATGCGCATTTTATATCAATCTATAAAACTAATCCAAGTAATGGATATCGCATGGCATGTTTTTCGCGTAAAGAAACAATTACTTTCATAAGCAGATGCAATAAAACTGTGTACATTTTGTAGCTGTCATTACCACACAAAAATACTATTATGACCTTCTTGATTACCGTAACCCGGCCTTGAAAATAATAGAGTAGATTTTTTGCAAACATATCGCACGTTGGTAACCTCTTGGATGTCGAGTGGTATTCGGATGGCGATGCACCGCAGGGAACGTGCATTTCGCACTTTTAAAAAAAATTGCTGATCGACTGGGTTCTTTTTAAGATTGCAAGGAATCGATGTAATCAGATGCTACATAATGCAAAACGCCGCTATATTCTCGATAATCTAACATCCTCATCTCCTGCTGATATCATATCTGGCGGTTTCTTAGAACTCTAGACATTGGTAACAAGCAACAAGGTGAGCCGCATGCGACGATTGACTTGGATGATATCAATCAACATTTCACCTCTTCCATTTTGCTGGATCAACAAGTTGAGCACCGTACTGTGGATTAATTAGCTAACCTACCTAGGCCTAACATCGATCCTTTTCTGTTTTCTTCAGTAAAACCGGGTGAGATCAAAAAGATAATCCTCTCGATCAAGTCTAATTCTGTGGGTTGTGACGGTATTAATCGTCCTATGATCACGCCAATTCTTGATCAACTCCTTCCCGCCATATCCCATATCGTACATTTTTCTTTTGATACTGGGATTTTTCCTTCCTTGTGGCATAATGCCTTTGTCATCTCTCTATTTAAGATACCAAGTCCTTCCCTTCCAAACCACTACAGGCCCATATCCATTCTTCCTTTCCTATCTAAAGTAATTGAGGCCTGTGTACACAAACAATTTGCACAGCTTGTGAACCTGAACAACCTATAGTATCCTTTCCAATCTGGCTTCAGGAGGTAATGCTGTGCCCGGGGCACAGCATTACCGCTCTCCGCTCTCCTCAAAGTGACTTTTTAAACACTTCGTAACTCATAATCTTCAGTGCTCGTATCATCTTTATGCCGGTGACTTGCAGCTTTATGCTCAAGACACTGCAGATAATCTACCTGAAGCCATTTCTATACTAAATGCTGATCTTAAAACAATTAGAAGCTGGTCTGGCAGATATTGGATTGTCTGTTAATCCGACTAAGTGTCAGTCAATCATAATTGAAACTGAACAATTGATAAGCAGGCTGGACTCCAGTACTTTACCACCTGTTATGTATGATGGGACACCTATACCATTCAGTCCTACTATAAAGGCTCTGGGTTTGCTCGTTGACTTCAATTTAAATTGGTAAGCTCAGGTTACTAGCGTCAGTCAGAGAGTAACAGGAACGCTACGCGCCTTGTATCGCCTAAAGAATTTTCTCCCATCTAAGACAAAAATAATGCTTGTGCAGACTTTGATCTTTGCCTTCATTGGCTATGGTGATGTGTGTTACTATGACCTGAATGCAGATCTACTTAATAAATATGACTGACTTCTAAATAACTGCATTCGATTTATTTATAATCTTTATAAATATGACCATATTTCATCTCATAGATCTACTTTAAAATGGTTACCCATTCGTCAACGCCGTAGTTTGCGTGCCCTTACAACATTATTTTCTATTCTAACCTCACCAAATGCCTCCACTTATTTAACCTGCCTTTTCCAATACCTGTGTTCCAATCATGATATAATCTTCATTCTACCAATAACATCTTACTTTGTCCCTCCCATACATTTGGTTTCTGCATTCGTCCTTTCTTGGCCAGTCCGTTATACTATGAAATGCGCTCCCTCACGAAGTCAAGATGGCCACAAACCGTTACACTTTCAATGTACGGTACGTGTTCTCCTCCTCGACAGTTTATCGGATTCATCTCATCAGTAATATGATACGTAAGTATATATGTATATAGGTATGCATGTATATATGCATGTATCTTTATATATATAGATACACATATATAGTTACATATACATATTTGTATATCTATATTTTATTTAGATTATATAATATGTTTATTGGTATGTATATATTATGTAATATATAATTACTATTGTGATATTCTTTAATATATTTACATGTATGTTTCGCGTTACTGTATGCACCTACTTATTTTTATCTCTGCATCACCCTAAGATCGACTGATAGATAATGCCCTTGGCATTAAATCGGCCATTGTACTATAATGTGCATAAAGTTTTAAAATGAAATAAAGATGTTCACAGTAAAGTGGATGACAAAAGCCATATTAGGCAACTCCAGATCAATAAACAGCATTGGATATTAACAGGCGATGCTCGAGTGATGCACTCTCTCTCCCCGCAGTACCACGAACCACATCACTGAGTTTATTTCAGTCTACACGAGCGTCATTCATTTTTCAGTCTAGTTGATATGTAATTTTATGTGCGGTTTTAACGTTTCTACGTGGCTGTACATACATTTTTTAGAAGTGACAGTAAGGAATAGAATAAAATGGTTTTATGGTCGTTATATGGCGTGCTTAACAGGTTTACTCGTTGCAAAATAAGTGAATATTGCTTGGCATTAAAGTGCAAAGAGCAGTATTTATTTAGTATGTAGTAAAGGTTGGTTTATGAGAATAATATTTGCGATGTAGTTGTAAGTATGATTGTCGCGCGCGTGGGTCGGTCGTCGCGCTGTATTGCGGTGCAGGTGAGTGCTCTCAGGGCGATATTCGCCGCCTCCTCGAGTACAGCCCTGTTTGCGCGGCAAACACTCGCCGGCGAGGCTGGCGAACCCCGCCCGCCTGCCATCAGGCTATCACCTGTCGCGCTACTTAATGACAAAGGGTTTCACTCACTTCTATTTCACAGATATGTCTAAGTGCACAAAATAAAGTATTCACTTGATGTTGAGTTGTTTTCAACAAAATAAAATATTAATGCATGAAGAAATAACATTCGAAAATGTAAATAGTAAAACATAGGTACAAATTATTCGATTCAATCGTTAGCGACAGTGATATAAAGAGATTGACATAAGTCGATTTGCGCCGCACAACTCACGGTTAAACGGTTTACCACCCTATTATAATAGGGTGGTTGATTCTTGTGCGACGATTTGGCTGGTGACTAGCCATACGGCAAAAATCAACACAAATAAACTATATGCAACGCCTAAAATTATAGTCTGTTTCAAATACGAAGTCCGTTTTGACACTTTATAGCACGTAACTCTGCGCATTTCATATAAATTGCTAAAATAAACTATGATTACTTATGGGACTAAAGACTTTCTAAAATAAGTAGGATCCATACAAATTCTGATGTAATTATTTCACAAACACAATCAACTAATATTTTCTTTTTATATTAATCTTAAATAATTTAAACTTCATAATTAAATAACTTTTTACTGCAATACCATGGTTACGCACTAGGGTAATTTTTTTACATTCAGTCATAGTGACGCGACAGTTTGAATCGGATAAAATCGAACTAATTCGAGGTAAAAACAATTATCCGAGAAATACTTTTGTCAATTTGTATTTTTTATTATTATTTGAATTATTTATTATTAGGTTGCAACGTACCTTAAATCTCATTAAGCAAACCTTTAATATATTTTCTTTATTAATAAATGGATTCGAAGATGCTATATTGGACGTATGGTTTAAATATCCCATAGTTTTTAAAGGGTAGCCGTCCTGCCAATTAAAATCTGTTATACTAAGTATGAAATAAGTACGTCATACTAGAAATTAATCAAGGATAAGCCCATTATTTTTTTACAAGTGAACACGTTGTTGTGTATAACTCTGATTGTAACTATTATTTCGATATGTAAATCTTAAATTAACCCCTTTTTTGTTTTTCTGTTATTTTTATCGGGTCTGTTTCAATTCTTAACCAACGATTATAGTTTGTTTGGAAAATTAATCAGTAATCGATTTCGTGATGTGTCGATTGAAACAGTTTCTTCACTATAGCTGTTCAACGATCATCTGTCAAATAGGACTTCGTATTTGAAACAGACTATAGTATAGTTTTCTGCAGTGTCCTATTAGATATTAAGTGTACGTTTTCATTAAACTGAGTAATTGTTTGGTCCATGCCGAAAACAATAGGAATACATAAAAATAAAAATCTGAAATAATACATTTAGTTTTTTCATTTTCTTATAGAAAATAAAATTGCTTCACATAAAACACGGTAATTAGGCGAACAGAGTAAAACCGCGTCTCACAAAAGATGTTATAATTTGAAATGTCGTTTGTTTCTCTGCTATTTTCGTCTAATTTGGCATAAAATTTACGAAATTATGTAGACAAAATTACATAACATAAAGATCTGAATGTGCTCCAAATCCATGTAACCGAATATATTTGAATTTCGAATCAACCTTGGTTATTAGTGTCAACTTGTTCCAGTGCTCGGTTTCTTACCTTATTTTCCTCAAATAATTTAATACAAACCAACCACGTATGAAACGAAATACCTAAATACAGAATGTTAAATGTTTTGGGCATAAATAAATGTCATAATTTTTGATTTTAAAATATCAAAAGTATATTCGAGCATTGGTTGACTATGTTAATGATGGTATGTATTTATTTATTCAAGCTAATACTTTCTATCAAAAAGTAATATCGACCATATTTTTCTAAAACTGTGATTTCTAATAATACAAATCGTATACTTCTGCCTTTATAACTCTTTTGCATTACTCACTATAATAATAATTATTAACTAGATTTGCTCCCGGCTCCGCTCGCGTTAATCTAGATTTTGTCAATAAGTTTCTATCCTCAGGAACGAAACCTACGTTTTTCAGCATAAAAGATACCGCATATCTTTTTCTGTACTCTTGACAATATGTATGCGAAATTTCATGATGACTCACTGGCTGAGCACTGGCTACTCAAGTAACAGACAAGTATCAACTTATAAATATATGCCAGAACTCCTAATTTCTATGTTTCCACCTAATAAGAAGTGAACTTTTCGCGCTTCAGTGAACACATCTGCGGACAGGGCTGTTACTAAGAATTCTTTAACAGAAAAACCCAATAGCAACCATCCAAACTACCAACCAACGAGGCGGTCTAGCAGATAAAGACTTGGGTAGTAAATTACAAAGTACGTAGCTACACCATCCTGCGTCTAATTCCTTGTTCGCCTCGGACAACATCCGTTTAAATTGATGAAGTGGTTCTATTCTTAACCGGAAACCACGTAGCCAAGGAATCCATTTCCGTTAGGAAAATAGAGGTTTGAGATATCTATAATTGGATACAACAAACATTACATTGACATTAAGACAGGTCTGACTTGTCCGTACAAGAGAGGAGTTTGTGTTTTGCTTTGACTTTAAGTATTGCATTTGACTCAATTGTCCCATTTGTGCTTTGTCCAGTGTCATCCATGAGTGCTTTATTCTATCTATAATTGTTCAGTTACCCAGAAGTGCTCGTTTGCAATTATTTGTACTAAATCTTAGAGAGTTCTATTTCATAATGAAGTGAATATTCTATGTCCGTTCGCCTATTTTTATCTAATAATAATAACATCCCTGTATTAAACTTCCCACTGCTGGGCACGGGCCTCTTCTCAGTGTGAGATGGGTCAGGCGACCACTACGCTAGTCCAGCGCGGGCTGGAAGACTTCACATATCTTCGAGAACATTATAGAGAACTCTCAGACATGCAGGTTTCCTCACGATTGACAATTAACTATTTAATACGCATATAACGTCGAAAATTCAGAGATGCGCGTCTTGGCATTAAATTCGAGACCTCTGCGAGGCAGTCCATCGATCACCCACTAGTCTATCGCAGCTACACTGTTGCCTAGAACAAATATAAATACAAATAAATCCAGACTGATTTACATCGCCTATACTGCCATGCTTGGTTAGCACGCTGGCCTTACGTAATATTCCACGCATATTATGAATGTAAAAGTAAGTAAAGCTGTTTGGATGTTTGTTATTCAAGCTAGCGTAAACCATTGAATGATTTGAATAAAACTTGACACACAGGTAGGCCATTTTCTGAATTAATATAGTATAGGTACTTTTATCCAATTCTGTGTCTGTAGGTAGCACACGAGCGAATTCAAGGACAGAAGGTAGTTGAACAGAATTTCGTAATCGATTCACTTTGAATGCCTCGATGGCGCAGTGGTAGTCATTACGATTGCTGTGCGTCAGGTTCGTAGGCCACAAGTATAATAATTGTAATTATTCATTATAATTACACATACAACATATTATAATTCATGCTTGCACGTTTCAATCAGACCGCCTTAGTGGCGTCGGACAAACTATTATTGGGTTTGTTGGTCGAGAATCTCTTAACCTATCGTATGTTTATATTTTTGTAATTCCTAATAATATGTACTTTACTAGAAAAATCCATTCGTAGCCGATTAACAATCAGGTTTAAGAGTTAAGGTTAGTAAAATAAGGTTTAAAGTGGCGCGCACTTGGTGCCGTCGCCTCCTTCTGTGAAGAAGTGATTTCCATCAAGGAGGCAGCGGAGCGGGAGAGGGAACGCTTAAACCCTCTCCCCAACCGCAGAGCCGGGCGCCGGAGGGCGCGAGACGACCTCCAGCCACCCTGAGGATTGACCTGGGGGTAGTGGGCTTCGTGGGCCTGCCCGCCACCCGATCAACACCAGGTCCAAGAGGTAGCGTGCGTGTTCCCACGCGCGCCTCTGTATCGTGTGTCCGTCCCGCCCTCAGGGGGACAGTAAAATTAGTGGTTGTAAATTTGTGTAGTGAAACCTCGAACCGAAACCTCGGCGGGGTCGCGATTGCATGTGAAAGCGATTCGCGCGGCCCCGCCGATTGCGGTTATGTCGAGGAACACCGTGGTAGGTTTAGTCGGTATTACCGGGATGTCACTCACCATCATCTTTCCCCGGTGAGTCCGACGTAACCTCTCCGTCGCCCCGCGGAGAGGTATACGTCAAAGCAGTCCCACAAGATAAAACAAAAAAAAAAAAAATGGTTCGCACTTGTTGGTTCGTATCCGAGCCGGTAACAAATACACGGTACAAATGTAGCGGCTCGTATGCGAGCCGCTGTCAAAGGGCTAAGTTTAAAAGCAACACAGCGTCTGTAACCGTGTCCAGTAGATCACAGTCTACCCCCAATTACGTGTGACCTAAAATCATAGTTAGCAAAATGTGGGTGTAAGAAATCTTTGCCCATCCCTTTGAAAATACAAATAACACTTTAATAATCTGTCCCGCAGTAAGTGACACGAACTGTGACAAATAGATTGTCGTTACTATTCATAACTAAATAATTTAATAACAGATCGCGAAACCTTTAATAATACGTAAACCCCCAAAATGCTTACCTAATTAAATAGCATTTTAAACTAAACAGATCTGAGAGCCGCAAACTTATACAGAGTTAATTATGACGCATGACTTACCCCCAAATGCAGCAGACTACAACAGCACTCTAATTTGCAAGCGGAAAATAAGTAAATAGAACGGCAAATCTAAGTACTTTTATCGTTAGGAACCGCTTTCTGTTATTTACTCTGCTTTTGTTATTATAAAGATGCTTATCATTCTTGTCTCCGATAGACAATGTGATACATTCGCAAATAATAAGCCGTGTCTCGAGAATGTTTACGTTCCAGAGCAATGTTTGTAAGCAATATGTGGAAGAAATGTAAACGAATGTTAAGAGGCGCAGGAATGCGTCGTGTACCGGCCTGCTGTACGCCCGCTTCATCCCATGCATGTATTTTGCAAACAACACAGTGTGCAACAACAACTGTATCGATTCGTGTCCGAAAAAGCCTCGTTGTCATCACCGACGTCCGCGCCAAATACGACACCATTGTGTATTCATTGTTTATTTTTCGCCACGATTCGTGTTTAATTTGTTTGATTGGATTTATAAATATGTCATCATAGCTGTCATCACACGATATTTTCGATACCGTACTTTATGTTTTGACATTAGCTTTATTTCCAATTAGTTAGACTACATATTTTACTATATTCTTGTCATGCAATTTCAAATGTTTTGTATTTGTTTTGTTTACTAAATACATAACAATTTTATCAGTAAATATTTAAACTTAGATATATTATAATCAAAATGGTCAAGATATGGTCAAAGTCATCAAATGTATGCCACATTTGATGACTTATGACATATGTAAATTAATTTATCAAACTTCAAATGCCATCGTAAAATGTAGATTCCTCACAAGTTTCACGCAAAAGTTTTCACCACTGAGTTTTATGTGAAACAACTGCTTTAGAGAACGTTCAAAGATAAACTTCGAATCATGTTTACAAAAATAATTTCCCCCAAGTATACCGCGAATAAATTATACACTAAAACGCAAAGCGAGATGTAATTTTTTGAAAATCAATTAGTGTACATGAACTTAAAGTAAAGATTTAGCAAATTTTTGACATAATAATTACTTGTATTCGAACATAACATGTACATTATATATTTCGATGGATTTATTTGGCAAAGACAGCGGACGCAATAATTTCACCATGAATATTAATGAACTAATATTCACACTCATCTCGTCGCTCGCGCTTTTATTGCGTATTAATATAATAGCCCCTAGATACCTACCGATAAATCTACGGATTTTATTTCCTCTATTTTTACGATTGAAGCAATTATATTTACATACGCACAAACAAACAGTAAATATTTACTCGGCATGATTATTGTAAGTAATATCCACAAATGTTACAGTTGTTTTACCGAATACAATCCCCTAAGTTTTATTAGATTAAAATTTGGAAACAAAATTTTGATTAGATTCAAGTTGGTAAACAGAGGGAATTGTTTTAACCTTAGATTAAAGGATACATTAAAATAAAGACAAATATCGAAATTTATTCCAATTGCTTAATTTTATTGCTGATCGTAAACCCTTTTTTATGAAATGAAATATAAAATACATATATATATATTTACACATACATTTTATACAAATTCTGGGGCAAGGAGTATGGCAGTACATAGTCGTGACTCATAGAACGTTACTATGTCAATACTAGCTACGCTAGTACCTGCGAAATTTATATTGTCTATGCGGACTCAAGCTACTTTGTCGTATAAATAAACAACCGGTACATTTTACTAATTTGTATACTTAACGCAAACGTCATGCAAGACTTCTTTACTGTTAATGCAAGATTTTCAATTTAACATATTATTATGCGTTATCCAAATCCATTAAACTTTTTATTCCGGCAATAAAAGCCACCGTGTTAAATATGATACCTTATGTAAGGATGTATTAAATCTGGGGCGTGTGAGTGAGCGGCACATTTGATGGAATAATAAAGTAAGTTTTATAGTCGTTGTTCGCCTCTATAAATCTTCACGATTGGGCGACACAGATGCGTGCGGCGATACCACGGCCAGAACAGTTTGTTGACAGCATTACTGAGATAACATCGCCTTATACCACCGATATATCTTTTTATGGATGTCCAAATAATAAATGTTATTTCTTTCAAATTAAGATCAACTTCGTCAGCTTGCAAACGTATTTTTGTGTAAACAAACGTCGTCTTAGGACAAAGGATAGTACATCCAGATACAACCTAATGTCGAATACATTATTAAAGAAAACTAATATGTGAGTGTTTTAAACAGGTATTATGTTTTGATTAATAAGTAATAATTAGTCGACAATCTTAAAATCGTTATCAAACATGTCGCACTGCTGCGTTACGTGATAATCAATAACGGGTAAGATAGGCTTGACATGCTAGAAAACTACTGATTTAATATTTGTGCATGTAGATTTGAGGAACAACAATGCGTACACATGCTTTAAAAAAATATTAGTTGTGTTCTTGGTTTCGAACAAGTTATAAGAATTGAATAACAGTTCTGTTCGTTTGTAAGTACCATTTCTGCATGAAAATACTACAGCAGCTTGCTACTACCATTTTATTATAGAGGCCAAAAATATGGCTGGTTTGTTGCCGTCATATTGAACACTTTTATTGGCCTAATACATCTTAGACGATCGAAATATCTACCGCTTTAAACTTTCTCTTCACTGTGGTGAATGTCGCTATTTTTGTGATAAAATTTTACAGATTCTATTTTTACATATAAGTCATTTGAGGCTAAAAACATAAGTTCATTAATATTAACTGTGATTAACGCTGTATGTTTATGGAGCGTAAAATTAAGGTGGTATTATATACAATCGTTTTATAGACACTTTCATATTATACAAAGTGACCAATATTATTCTTATTAATTAATAATTTATTCTCGCCTATTGTGCAGTAAAAAATCAGGGACGAACGAAATTGTCATTAAACACTGTTCAGATTTATCCATTGTTGTGTCAAATGTATGCAAGGCGAATTGAGATTGAGTTAGCCAGGAATCTGGCTTGTATGAGGTATCGGCACATAGGTTTCTATTGCAAAACTCAACGGACTCTTATCAGACTATTTATCACTGCTTTTGGTGAAGCGATATTAATATGAAATATATACAAGGTGGTGTAACTAAACACTGCATCACTAACAAGAAGCCGGATTATGAATATCTGATGTTATAGAACGCAAAGAATACCTCAAACGTTATTCCCCCAAAATTACAGCCCTATCACGGGATAAACACGCTTCGGATTACACTATCCTTTTTTCACTCTGAACACTAACATGACACATTGAAAAGACAATAGTTTTGCCTTTTTCACAAGGACGGGCTCATGAGCAAACGGTAAGCTTTAAAAATCTCATAAATTCACACTCACAAGGGAAAATTCAGATAAAAGTTTATTTATTGCACCGAATGATTTATATTTGCATGTGCTTGATATTATGCATGTAATTTGTTTGATATACGCATAATTTTATTGCGGCTATTCACCAAGCTTTTTAACAATATCAAATTGTTATACATCTAACAAATACTGAATACGTTTCCAACTTGATATAATATATGTTCTCATGAATTAATGTCCGCGTCATGTATTGTATTTGGTGCCTATTCTGCTCAATCGCGTATAACGAAGTTAATTATGCTATATGTAGTAAAGCCGCAGCTCGCTAATCTTGCATAAGCGGAGGAAATTACTTGGAGGTCTTAGCACGGCGTCTCTTTTGCTTGAGCTTATTCCAACCCACTATTCATTGGAGCACGAACACGCCAGACGGAGGCGTCGCAGACGGCGACTCGACAAAGATCAAAAGAGAGTACTTTTCGATTAAACGCCGCCGCTCCTCATAATTTCTTGAATTTCAAACGGGCACGCTCTGCTACCTCGACAATTTTCAGCATTAACTCTGACAATTGAATTATCTTCAAATAATGACAGACACTCGCTCTCAGGTAGATAATCAATTTTACCATATTAACTTTTAATTAAAGCCTTAAAAGGCGTTTATTACGTTTGTTTAGTTAGTAAAGCCAGAGTTAATTATGATCCAAACTATACGGTTTCTTAGTTCGGCTGTGAAAACGTAACGGTGAGGTATCAATATTTAATGAACAGATATTTTTGACAGTGAAACAAGTTATCGTTAAAGCTTCTCGAGTAACGTCCAATTAATGCAAAACGAGAAGACGACTCCGATTACGACATAAATTTTGCCAGCACTCCGCTTAATTGAATCACGAGGAGCTATGAGTTAAATAAACAAATGATAAGTAAATCAATTGATATTCTGTAGATAAGTTATCGATTTGTAAAAGGCCACGTGTAGCGGCAGTAAATCCGAGTGTTCCGATGGTAAACAAAACAATCACTATAGAGCCTTTGTTTGTAAGAGATTTAATTAAGCTTCTGTAAACAAATGATTTAACGTGATTTTTGCGTCAGAAGCCATTTCCTAGCATTTAGAATATTTTATTTAGAAATAGCTACGAAAGTAAAGTGAGTCAACTGAATTTTCGTAGCTATTTCTAACAGAAACAGTAACAAAGAACCTTTCTTATGTTAATGGTGATTTGATGTCAATATAAAATATATTTCTATCCTTTTCCTGTGATTGTCGATACAAATTGATGTTATAAGATTTATTACAGACGGTAAAAGTAATTGGTTCAATGCAAACTACTGCATATGCGCTGGTTACTTGGTCATTCTAATTAATTGAGCAAAATAAACTTTATGAATTGAGATATACGCAAAAAATGTCTTTACGCACAAGATTTCATAAAATCATAATTCGTCGACATTATAGCTTGCATATGTCTACTTGTTATTCATGTATATAAATATATTTATCGCCAACACAAATGTCAATTCTGCAGTACCCGTTGTGAAAGTTTATCTCTTGCTTTGATATGCATGAGTCACAAAAGAGCCTAGTTTAAAACCAGCGTCAGATATTTTCTCTGACACATGCTAAACTAGGTCCTATTTTGATCACGTATGTTTTTATTTAGACATTTTGTCTTTCTTTATGTGTTGTTAACCTTTATCAGTGTGCACTTCGTATTTTAATGTGTTTTTTGAATGTTGTTTTTTGAATTGCACAAGTACTTATTTCACAAGCTATTCAAGTAATCTATGAGAATGATCCTGCACCGCAGATCAGGTTAGATTATTTAAATTTGTGCAATTTCTTTCATTGTGGCTTGCACGATGCATACTGCCCGAGCAAGTGCCTTAACTTCCTACAACTTAACCTCATGCTATCGGCGCTGTGAACGGGATCCAAATAAATTTGTTTCAATCTCTCTTTGTTTGTTTTGCAATCGAAGCTGCACAAAGCATTTCGACTGACCCATAATGTCACAATTGTTTATTGAACACAAATGAAGAGCCTAAACATGACAATACCTATCTCATTTTAAACTGTGACCAAATACATTACATCTTATAATACCTGTTGCGAATACGATCTAGATGTATAGTTCATTTCATTATTTAATGCACGCTGGCATAATTTATAAAGCACTGGGCCCGACCTGAACTGAAACCATGCCAGCAACGCTATTATTGCCCTCTGAAATAAACATAAGTACTCCTCACCTGGTAATTTATATTCTTTCCTGAGCGAGTAAACTAATTTCATATTCACTCACTACCTATGTTTTAACATAGCTCAGTGCAAAACTATTTGTGCAAATAACCGTCTAGACAGTAGCGATAACCTCAGTTTTTATTATTATCTGTCTCATTCTCATTACGTCTCGACACGTTGAGAATTGTTGGGATAGCACCACATCTTATACATTCAGTGCCATTTAAGACATCTGTGTATGCTATCTCGTCGTTTCTATTAATACATTTTACAATAACACAATAACGTATTTCTCTTTTCAACAACACGCTGGAACAATATGACAACTTACGTAATTGAAGGGTATTATCCCTTCGCTAACGTTACCTACTTGAGCAAATAGAGCGCATACAGTGATTTCCAAGATTTAACATGCTTCAGCAGATATATCGAGCAATTTCAGTCTACTGATAATAGAATTGTATCGAATCGGCTTTGGTTAAGGGCATAGGTCACCGATATACTTGGCAGAGGTAAATTAATATGTTATATCGTGCAACCGATGACTAACTTTACCAGTAAAGACTATTTATGGTGAATGTTACTGACTGACTTATTATGAAATAGCAACCTTTACTAAATTACTATTTACAGAAGAGTCAATTTATCATCAATGACATAACAATAGGATCTCTTTTTAACCTATTGAGTCACAAGGGCACACAAGGAGATAGACAAAATAGGTTTTTTATTATATATAGCATCTCAACAATCGACAGGTTACATAGTAAAAAGAAAGCCGGCTTTTCACCCTACTCAGCGCTCTCTTTCTAATTTTCTCAATAATTAATAATAAAATAAAACTTAAGGTAATATATATGTTATACCTAATTAAAAAGGCCAACATAATCTCACAATGGCAAGACTATAGTACTCGTATATATTTCATTGTGTCTGTATAATTGTGTAATTACGTAGGGACGATGCCACTCGATCTTTTTACAAGGACGCCGCGTCTCTGTCCTCGCTGGAGGCTGTTTCCTCTAGTTCCCTAGTACCTACGCAAAAAACTCCAGTACTCAAACTTGAGTGTTCAACTAACTCTAAAGAAGAAAGATTGACTTTCGTGTATGTACAAAGACACTACATACTTACACGTACCAATTGGTATATATGAAGGCGAAGTATAGATCGTGTGAACTCCAAACTTTGTGTTAAAGATTACAAGATTAAAACTTAGGCTCAGTTATTACCCACCTACTAATTATTTGTTTGATATATTGTTACTATGTAGAACTTACTTCCGGTTTATATGTTTTAGCGGTAAATCTAATGGTATAACAGAGACGACTGTTGAGCATAAAGGTTCTATTGCCGGGTATAGATTCCGGATCATTGCATTTCATTACTAACTTACCTCCTTGAAACTCTGCGGATTGTTCGAATAACCATGAAATATTTAAATAGAATTTTAATTAGGGGCCGACGTGAAAGTTAGTATTTATAGGAATTTAATACCGCAGTGATATGAACGCGTATGATTGACTATTCAATGGGTAGATCATGAATTATTGTGGATGGGCACTATTTGATACATATTCTATATATATACATTTACGATAATTAGTAATATATTTTATTAGTAGAACCGTTTTGTATATCAATAACAACTTGAATAAAACCAGCAATAAAACTGTATATAGAGAGACAACAAAAAACAGGAACAAGGACTTCCTTGTAGCGATGAAATAGCGTAACAAACGGAACGCGCACAACCCGAAATCAATCCATCCCGAAATATTTTCATTTATTGTCGTAGATATAGGTGCCTGCAGATAGCAAAACGAGAATTATATTAGATCAATACTCGCAGACTTTACGTACACGAGCCTTATATATTGATTGTTAATTAATACCCTGTCGCAGAAATCAACCGAAGAAAATGATAATACCTATGTCGTAGAATTATTACTAGACCACACTATTCACATTAATGTATCTATATTAGATTTTATCGTCAAAAAAGTGACATGTGCGATTGATTCCTCGATTTTTCTATACACTAAACAACCATGCTTAAAACCTAAAATCAAGGTCGTCCAAAAACATCAAAACTTTGGCATTGTTTTGTTTTTTTGTAACCATAATGCTATCGAAATATCTTTCAACATAATCACTAATATTTTTACTCATATATATGCTTATATTACGATTCGTATATTTAGATAAAATATAAGGAAAACGATCACGCAGAGGCAGAGTAGGTCATTACTGGCAAATGAAGTCAGCGGCGCACAAATAATTCGATGGCCGCCTGATTACCAGGACGAGAACGCGGGACACGCACCCGGCATCCGACCGCCGGTTATGAACGTATATCGTTCATATTTGCAAACGCATATTGCTGTTAGCCTAACGCTTTAATTAAACCTGAACATATTTGAGCATAAAACTTGTTGATACGTTCCGGAATAAGAATTAAACTTAATATCACCAATAAAAACTGTGATTTGTTTACATAACGCTGTTCAAATTTAACAAAACATATTTTAGTTTGATGTTGAACGTTCGCTATATCGATATAACATAACTGAAGGCATCAAGGCTACATCTAACGCTTTTAGAATAAAAGGTTGTTTAGTGTTATTTGATATTTCCGATTATATCAAAGCCTTTTTCACACATCAAAGTGGAAAGTATCGCTAGGAGATTAGCATGTAGGTACATCATATCCCTTTCCGTTTTGCACTTCACAAAACTGCCTCGGGCCCTTTTCAATATATGTATCTTATCGATACCGAAAGCGTCGCCCCATCGGCATGTCGCTCCAACATAACCGAATAATGCAAACTTGGTTTACTAAAAACACAGGTATAACGTATATGTAAGTGTAGCGTGTACTTAGTTTAATTTTCGAATACAAACATGACATTCTAACTACTTCCTATACGAGTACAGGTCTTCACATAATCTCATGCAACGCTGTTAATTGCTCAACATTCTATACAGAAGAATATATACATATAGTATATATTCTACTGAAGTCCTAAAAAGAGATATTTTTAGAAAATTCGTATAAGCATCAGTTCTTCTATTTTCTTGAAGTTTGAATAAAGAATGCGTATTGATGAATACGGAAATATAAATCCTTACAGAAGTACGACTTGTTGAAATTGGCATGAATCTTTTATATAAATAGCACATCAACGATCGCTATAAAAATCGGTATTTTTTGAACTACACTTTACTACTACCTATGTAGTGTATACATATATCAATAACCATAGGTATTTCATCTATGGTCAAAATGTAGTTTAGAAGTTAGTATACATATTAAAATGATATTTTTGAACCGATATTCAATCTCAAGTAATGAGGTGGCGTACTCGGGCAAATACCCTCTTACAGAAATCAGTAAAAGCGTGGAAACGCTGTTGCTACGTTCCACCCTACGGGGCGGCAAAAATAGTTAGTAGTGCAATACTGACCAATATGCAAAGTTATGTATTCACTTATGTATATTGCAATCTCTTTTGAAGATCGCTATGAGAATGCTAACCTTTGAGAACTTACCGTGATATGGTAAAAGTATAGGCGATAGTGACGACTGGTAAGAGTATCCTTACTTGCTAGTAAGGTGACTCACATGTCTATATCGCCCACTATTTTCTTTTAAACATATCTTTAATTCCTTTTCTCTAGCATTGGCAATAATACTCCTTCTTTTCCAAGTGACCCACTTGACACTTGACATAAGGGCAAGCCATATAGCTGTTTACTACCTTTGTTGTATAAAAAATATAAATTTTTATCTTAAGATGACGTTGTTGCAGTCGCAATCATGTAGGCTTTCAGCGCCTAGCGGATAAACAGGGCTGTATTGGCCTCATATTTGGCTAGCTATAGTTTTAGATTCCCGTAATAATACCGTAGTAGAGTACTGCTACTAAGATGTTCTGGATAGAAAAGCCCAATAATATTGCCCGACCAGTACAGCCGAGAGGGACCTCACGCGTAGTAGCCGCATTTTCTACCGCTGTACCACTGAATCATTATAAAATAATATCAATCTGCATTAGCATTATCATTAACTAATCGTTAATCTACACGGCTCAATTCTTAATTTGAATTTCCTTTTTCTTCTTTTATAAGATGTGTTATAAGACGAATGTAGGTTCTAACGACACAGTTAAAAATATAATGACAGGCATTTTACCGTGATATGTTACCGGGGGCGTAGGCACAGGAACTGATTAGTCGTTCGTTGGTGGCGGCGGCCGCGTTGGTCTCACAATGTTCGGTATCCGGCCTCTTTCCGCCGGAATAACCGCTCCGACATACTCTATTGCTTACCAATTGCTGACGTAGCTCGAATTATTCATTCACAATATGTATCTGCGTGGTTCATTTGTTATGAAAATAAAGTGTTATACAGCTTCTCTCTAAACTAAAATGAAATAATTTTACTATACATATTTGTAACTTTAATAGTGACTCTTGTTATAGTCAATGATAAAAAAATTAACCGACGGTTTCAAAAAAAAATTTACTTAACTCTTGGTTAGTTATATTACGTGAAATTCAACGCTACATATTTGTGCGTGGCGTCGGCTCGGCTTATAGATAGGTAGATAATTAACAATGTATAAACAGAAGTCGATCTTATAATATATGTGACATAGACCTACATCTCTATATCTCCATAGATGTTAAAAGAGGCGCATTACAGCCACACAACCATGCATTACTTGTTAGATATGTTTTGGGTAACATAATACAGGGTGAGCCTAATACCGCCGATTGCACCGACACCCAGTCGTTGCGACTTGCGCTGCTATTGAGAATAGCCAAATAAATACAAAAAATAATCCTTTGCCTAACCTGGGCATCAAAAGCGGTACCTCACGATCCGCTCTGAATACATACGCAATCATGCTACCAGATTAACGAAGCAATCCATTTAACCAAAACCACTCTAATCAAATTTAATTAATTATGGCGAACCTAATATTGTCTTCTATTTACGCGAATGTTATTCATTGAAATTAAACTACTATATACGGATTTTATCGCGTTGTTTATTTAGCACTGTATTACAAAATTTTGAAAATATTACACTACTACTACTATTGATTTTATTTTACTAATTTATAAGCTAATAAAATTATTTAAACTATTAAATCTATTTATTTTTGGTTTACACTTTCCCCGACGTTTCGGTTGCTTTCCAGCAGCCATGGTCACGGGGAGACTAAGATGGTAGTTGTCTCAATGTTCCAGTGTAGTTATTTCAAAGTACCCGAACATAATTTAATTATTGGTGTTTCTATTTACGCAGAATGAGCTCAAAGTATCATGAAGTCTAGCTGTGGTTTGTTTCTTCTTGGGTTTGACTATTTGAAGTACTGGATCCCAAGCTGGTGGTACATTCCAACCATCTTCTCTATTGATATTGGGATGTTTTTTGATTTCAATAGCCTCGCGAAGCATCCTTTGTAGGAATCGGTGTTCTTTAGCGAGAATCTGTGGTTTGTCAAATCTCAGGTAGTGGTTGGTCCCGTGTTGTATATGTTCACACACAGCAGACTTCAACGAGCGTTTGTGTTTTACGTCAGCTATGTGTTCTTTTATGCGGGTGCCTATGCTTCTCTTGGTTTGACCAATATATGAGAGTCCGCAGTCACAATCTAATACAACTACATATAAAACAGATGTAGAATAAAACCATTTTAAAAACTAGCTCAAGATGTTTCTGACAGGGATCCATTCACGCGAATAGTGGATGGTATATGGAAACGTAGACACAGGCGTTCGTGATAAATACGGTCCATCTGCATTCGCCGACCGTTTGCAGCGCTGGCCAGCGCGGACTCAGCAATACTCCTACAAATCATCCGCTTTTATAAATCTACGGGAGTGCACGGCACGTGTAACTAAACATTGTACGTAAAGGACGTTGATGTTGACTAGAACAGGACTATATACTCTTTTGTGGAATATTTACAACTAGCTTTTGCCCACGGTTTCGCTCGCCTAAAAGTAGTTTTGGTTAGCTTATGTTACTAATAGTACCTTTTTGTAAAATAAAATAGCCTTACTATTGGTGATAATAGCTGGGTTTCTAATGGCGAAAGAATTTTTAAAATTGATTGAGTCGCTTTTGAGTTAAATCCTTACAAACAAACAAAAATCAATTCTTTCCTCTTTATAATATTAGTATAGATATGGCAAACTCACCCAGGAATCACCCAGGTATAACCTGGGTAAGTCCCAGTCTATTGTAGTTATCTACAAAATTTATATTTCGCACTCATTTTAATATATAAGTCTAATATCTGCTACATTTGATCAATATCCGACTTGAGCTTAAGATTATATCGATACCACAAAAGTGTTAACAACTATGTCATTTATTTAAAAAATACGTAAGTACATTCTACCAAACAATTTTTAGTCTCTTATTTATATAAGAAATATGTTAAAGATAGAAAGTACAGAGTAAAACTATAAAATTATTTTTGATTTTAATAATAAAGAAATACTACATTAAACATTTAAACCATAAAGCCGATTATAGATAGGTATAAACATTAATTTATATATGTATATATAAATATAAATATAAAGAAATTAAAATTAGGTTACCCCGTAACGCGATACTGTATCTGTATAATAAAATAACGAGCGTAGGTAGTGATTCTCTAGTTAGTAAACGTAGCTATGCCCCCGAGTAATAATCTCGTAGAACTGTCAGACCAAACTTAACTAATGACCAACTCCGTCTTGATTGGATAAATTTCCAGAAATAGAAACAGCCATGTTCCACCGACGTGTCGGCGAAGTTCTTCATTTGCGGTTGAACCAACGATGTCTCATATAATCTCTACGTGATACGAATAGGTGCGACCAACAACTGTATCATTGTCCGCATTCGACAATTATAGATGAACAATGCCTCAGCCGTACGCGACAATCACCAATGTTGCACATTCACGATATTATAACATACTAGATTTTGCCTGCGGCTTCGCTCGCGTAAAAGTAGGTTCGGTTAAGTTAGTAACAGGACTTTTTTCTGGATGAAATGTACCTTTGTCCTTTTTTTGGTCCCCTGACAACGTGTATGCGAAATTTCATGATGATTGGTCGAGTAATAAAGGAGTGAAAGCGTAACAAACAAACAAATTCACATTCGAATTTATAATATTAAGATTTATATTTACAGACAACACGTGGAAACGACACATCATTTATGGAGAGCTGGAGAATAAAAAACTATCACTAAACTGAAATACAAACATCAATGTCTCGCAAAACGTCATGTTTGGTTAAACGTTTTAATGGCGTAGAAATATTTACGCAATCTTAACAATATATTACAACACTACGTGCCCCAAGATGATTTGCGTGTTTTCTGTAAGTTGGTCCGGAATAAAGGGTCTGAGGGAAAATCTTGAGTGACACAGGTCGGACAGCTGGGGATACATTTTTGTCATTCCACGCCTTTGCATTAGTCCTCCTGACAGTGCCGTGTCCAGTGGTCATTGAAAGAAAATTGTACAGATAAGCTACACTGTCGAACACGATGAACGAGAATCGGCCTTTCAGAAGCCCTTATAAAATCTTTTCAACACATGGCTAAAAGCAATTTTTAATAAGGGCTTTCTGAGACAAAATTATTTGTTAATTCGTGGTTGAGACAATTCACATGAGAAAATTCTTTGGATAAAATCTGTTTTTAATCGAGTTCTACAATTTAGATCGATCTCTTTTTTCATTACACTAGTATAGTACTCAATATAGAAGCAGCGATAGCTCAGTGGGGAGACCAACAGACTGCAATGCAGAGGGTCTCGGGTACGAACCCACGTCGCGCAACTCTGATTTTCGGAAGTTATATGACTTTTCGAAATTATGTGCGTTACAATAATCGCCTGCTCCGTGCCTCGGAGAGCACGTTAAACTGTCGGTTCCGGCTGCCATGAACATCTATGGCAGTCGTTATTGGGAAGTCAGCGCTCTATAATATTCTGACACTGGTCTAGCCATAGGGTATCGTTAGCCTTCGGATTGCGGAGGTCAGTTGGCAGCCGCTCCGTGTAAAAACTGATACCCAGTCAAATCCGGTTAGACCAGAAAAGTCAACCCTAAGTGACTTGGGAATAATAAAGGCTAGGGAGAAGAAGAAGTACTCAATATAAATATTCAAATAAATTAACATAGCACTTGATATGCAAATAAAAGACCATTGTACAGAAGTTCCTTACAAAATTAAGTAACAGGAACCAATCCACAAAGTAACAGTAACTAGGAACATTGTTTGATAATAGTAGCTTAAAGTTTTAAAATTATGTAATAATAGTGTTTTAAAATAAAATCGCTATAAAATCCGTATAAACTAGGTGCATTTAAGGAATACTAAATCAGAAAATATAATATTGATCGCCTCGCCACTGCCAGTACGCCGAGTGCTGTGCTGGCTCAGATATCAAACGGTACGAACATTTGTATAATCGGCGATTGATTGATGCGAGTCTGAGTGTTCTTTGCGTTGTAAAAATATTTGTAAATGTGACACAGGAATTATTTCAAGGGTGAAAGTTGAGTTTTCAAATAAAATAAAATAATACATATATGTAAATACATTGGATAAAATAATTGAATACACGATTTACTTTGGTAACGTTGACATAGTATAAAATCAAAAGCACTCTAGTGACATTCTAACATAACATATTATTAGAATAATAATAAGCCGCAAACTGCTTTTTATCGTAATACCCTATGTAATAAATACTTTGGTATCTAAAACTAATAAAACTAAAATGTTATTCTATACAATTTAATAATGAACCTACCCAACTACAAAAACAGTTTCGTGAACACTGTACATGTAAATCAAAATTTGCAAAGTAGATAGGTACAGTACAGCCTAAATAAACATTATGGCACTATTCGAATATCCAAGTTGGCTTATCATAAATATAATTCCCAGTAATCTGCGCTGCTTCAGCTTTACCAACATTGGACGCGAAAATTATTATTAGCTTTTGTTTATGCCTCTTTTGCATTCAATTTTATTCCCTTCATTTATTAAAATCTCCGTTTCGGGAAAATCGCCCTGACGACGGTTTATTTAAAAAATAATAGATTCCAATAAACAACGATATATATTTTCAAACAATTCAAACTTATTTTCCTGTACCTAATACTAGTGAAAAATACTCTTATGCAGTAGATATTTTTTTGTTGCTAGTTATCAGTCAGAGACTCAGATTACCAATATACAACTCTGCAATAGAGTGCCAGGAGAGGAAAATTGAGCGATTATAATCTATAAATAGATTAATATCGATGGTATTTTACAAATCAACTAAAGTTAAAGTCGTTCTCTTGGTTTCATTCGTTCACAACAATGCTTACTCGCTATTAGATACAAAATAATGAATGCATGCTATTATTATTCTATTACGGCTTTACGTTTAAAGCGTATAAAGGTTTATAATACGAATAATACACAATCCTTTTACATTAACAAATCATACTACTACGTTCTTAGAAATTGTAACAAAAAGATATCATCATTGTTTCTTAGTACGTTCGCCGTAAGTAACTATCCGAGCGAAAAGGTTTTAACAGATAAACCGGTAACCGTCCTCTAGGGTAATCTCGTTGTGCAGTGGCAACACCAACGTCTCAAGAGATATCTTAACATCTACTTGTCTCGCACAACAACGCTTCTAAATCTTAATGCTACTCTCACAAGAAAGAAACGAAATTACACACACGTCACGGTTCCCAGGCTCACTGTATCTCTTGATGGATTAGATAGCTAGCTCTTTACCAATTAATACCTCGATACCTATATTTATATTATAAGGTGTGTGTTATATAACGGAAATAATATTCACTTACATTTTCTTACTTAATTTTATACGTTTTCAATATACCGAGTAGCTATAAATAGAATTTAAAATAAATGTACTACTTCTTCAGGAAAAGGCCTGAGAGCCATTTAAGGTCGAAGAGGAAAGATTTTATTGAGAATTATTTGGTTGCGCGAAGGGATGAAGGCGATGATGGCGGCGGCGTGTGCTTCAACTAACAAAATTACGGCTGGCCGGGGACTCTTCCGCTCGTCTCGTTTACTCAGATTTATGTTGACTCGTTTAATTACACAAGCGCCAACAATCTCTGCAACTTTTAAAAATTCTGAATAATCCGACCCAGAAAAACAGCCAATCACTTTTTCTGGCGGCCCAATTACAATATTTTTCCATCGAGGCGAAATTTACGACAGAGCTAATTAAACAAAAAGATTGCCCTTTAGCCGCCTCAATTTATTTAACAAGCAAGATAGAAAGAGGATAGTAGAATTAAGTGTATATATTTAACACATAATAAAGTAGCTGTAAGACCCTATAAAGTTTAATGTTGGTCGTAAAAGTAGGCTCGCAGGTAAAGAGGTCGTCCTCAGATGACTTTGTATCGCGCTTGAAACAGCGCACTAATTATTTATTTTTACTGATGATGATTATTAGCTCAGCTTATCTTATCTATTACTTTTCTTCGATGCTTCTTTGTAAGGGTCGAGTGCAAATATTACTACAAATTATATTATTGCTTTTGCTATGGTTACCATTGTTCTTTTGCAATCGCCAACGACTCTGGTCCGAGGGAATAATACCATGACGGTTATGGGGCAGCTCGCAGAGTATCATTACCATTTTGTGATCGCCGATCATGGCGTCCAACTTCCATACCAGTCGCCTGTGGATGCCGCAAAGGGGTTAGCAAATAAGCAGAAACTACTGATTTCTACTTGCTATGATCCTGACATACTCTCTCACTTTCATTACATTCACAATGTGATAATAATAATGTCCTCCAGACAGAATTTCGGTCACGGCGGCCAGTCTTAACGGAGACTGGCCATCTACGCAGGAGATATTATAGTGCACAAGTGTGTGCGCAAACACAATTGTACTCTCTGTTTCTTAACACTCATGATCCGATGGGACGTTAATCCGATACGACCGGAGAGAGATCAGGCGCAGGACCAACGGCTTTACGTGCTTTCCGAGGCACGGGGGTGTCTTACACCGCCAACTTCCTAACTCCGGGCTGCTATTGAGATTTCTTAACAGAAAAACCCAATAACTTTTTCTTGGCACGACCCGGGATTCGAAGCCAAGATCTCATGCACAATAGTGGCATTCACTACCACTGCGCTACGGAGGCAGTTCACAATGCATGCACACACTATACTTAATGCAGACCGCGGTTAACCTGGCCTTTCTTCAGTGTTTCTCTGGTCTGAACGGTAACTGAAAACTGGTAACAAGTATAATACATATAATAATAATGTACAAACCCGCGTTTATTTGTCGAATCACTATTAACTACCTCGTTGGTCACGTAGCATAAGTATGTACCCAGTGTTCGAATGCGAACACAAGGTCCCGAATACAAATCTCAGGTCGAGCAGAGCGTTATTATATTCTTGTGTGAAATATCAGTATAACGATATCTAAAATATTAGGTATGTCCAGTAGACGTCAATATGCACCTCCCTATTATGATAGTAAACGCGTTCACAAATACGAAAAATGACATTAAATGTTACTACGACAGCTTCTCTTTCGAGGTTGACTTGGTCGGTGCACTGACGCCCGGTTTATTTATGGTTACCTACTTCATTAAGCATGATACGGCTTACTATAACACAAAGGACTCACATCGATAGAGCTGACGCGAAACTTAGTATAAGAACAAGGAGCATATAAAGCAGTTATAGGATGTATTCGTATGTTGTTTGTTACTGTGGACTTATCCTTAATACTATTTAGTGACACATATTGGAAACATATTTTATGCTTTTCGTAGTAATACAAATATAATCAAAGTCGTAAGTCCTATTGTATATGATGTTAATCTTTATTCATCAATAACATTTGTTTGCACGGATGGCAGAGTTGTTTAAGTGGTGACATCGCCACTACTCGCGTAGGGGCCTACGCCGAGTGCTGTAGGTTCAAATCCCTCACAGGACGAAACAGTACAGTTCGCCTGCAACGTCATTCACGCGAATCACATTATGCAACATAACTCAACATAACTCCGTTTCAATGTTACGGAATAAGTTTTAAGATTTATCTCAAACTAGTAAACTGTGAAAACTTATTAAAATTCGTTCTGTCGTATTTGCTTGAAGCTTGAACAAACACATGTAAAGAAAAATGACAATTCGAATTCAAGAGCCGTATATCCAGAACCAGTAGGACTTAAATATGTACATTAAATTTGTGCGGCTATATATAAGGTTGAAATATTTGTAACTGTATTTTTGTTCAATAAATTATTATTATTATTATTATTATTAAAAATCTTGTATGTTTTATAATTGTAATACAGATTAATCTCACCATACAATCTAAACAATATAATAAACTCTACATCAAATTGGATGACAGCAAATAATCTCGAAATATATTTAAAAAAAACTAAAATAATAAAATATCACCCCTGCCAAAAAACACCGATAAATGTAAACTTTATTTACAATGGACATAAATTCGAAGTAGTTAATAAATTCACCCTATTAGGCCCAGACATAGACTCGCACATCAACTGTTAATCGCATATTATTAAAAGGATAAGAGCCAAGCTGTCTAAATTTTCATACGCTCTCCGTGAGATAAAAGAAACGACTGATCTTGAAACTGCCGAAATCGAGATTTGGGGACAAGACCTGTCTATAACTGGTCCCAGAAGGTCCTTTCGGGCACGGAAAGGTACAGCACAGCGGCTCCCACTATTATAATCTGACTGTTGCTGTAGGGGAACGCTATATCATAAACTGGACTAGTCGTAGAAAGAGGGGATGAGCCTATGCTTGGGTAAAATACGGGATCATTTCATGGGGAAACAGTACAGATGCACCCACATTATTTACATTCCAGAAAAAACCAATTAGAATCATAGTAAACATCTATGAAACAGATAGTTGTAAGCCTCACTTTTAAGCACTAAAAATCTTTATTTTGCTCAGCTTATATGTATTCGAAATATGTAAATTTGTCCAACAATACCCAGATTTTTATACTAAAAGGAAAAACATACAAACGAAAAATATACTAAGGCACAGAAACAGACTTAACCTGCCTAACTCGCGACTAAACATGCACTCGACTAGTACATTTGTAATATCTATAGAAATATATAATAAATAACCAGATACGATAAGCAATAAAAATAAATACAACAGTTTCATTAATAAATTAAGAAAATTTCTCCTCAACAAAAACTATTATAACCTAAATTAATACCTTAATGACAAATTATAACCACAAACCAGCTTCTAAATAAATTAATATTATTATAACAAAAATATAAATAAAAAAATTGAAATGTAGAATCTAGGTACTTCAGAATTATTGATTGCTTATTTACGTATAATTAATAATTGTGGCAATATTATAAAAATTATACCAGTGGCTGCCTCCTTTCTTCTCTTCTATCTATTTTGCCGTGCCCGACAGGGTCGATATTTGGTATTTTATTCTTTGTAACAATATGTAACACATAGAGAGAGCATTAAAGTATTGAAATTGAAATTGAAAATAGATAATGTTAATAAACAAACTTAATTATGCAGTCGGTATTCAAGCGATGCGTTTTGATGAATTATGTACCAACAAATAACTAAATAACTTTCTATAGATTTTTTTTGTTCTAAGTTACGGTACATTCGGTGCGCAAGTTATTTATTTTCATTCCACAACAATTTTGCTGATTCACTGAACACGACGCAAATGATACAAACTTCCAGAGACCGCGTAAAGCAAGTAATCTGACGACTTCAAATATCATAATTACACAGACTGCGAGTTGAATACAACGTATTACTGGTATTACTCTTAATATTTCGTTCACAATAGACGTCAACTATACACATATCACTCTACGTCAGTATGACAATAATATAATCGACTTCGTGACCTTCCACGATCTTTCCTCCCGGGAAAATTGGTTCCAATCCCCTTCAAAGAGGTCAGTATGTTTCAGATTTCCATTTCATTTTATTATTACATACCGAGTATAAATGTTATTGGAAAACCGTATTAGGTTACCGAAGCTATAGCTTTGCGGTGAATACGTACTTTATATCAAAATTTGAAAGATGAACAGAATCGTAGTAACAGGATACAGGCACAGTCTCCGTACAAATCAATCTCGTATTGCCAATATTGTGATTGCGAAGGGTTGGCTATGCGCTGTGCTCAGCAGAGCGATAGCCTTGAACCGTTAAGTGAGTGGCACACACACGCATACACATGCCGCCCGAAGCATTAACGCGCATCCAGTTTCGGGTTAGTTTAATCTCAAACAAGCAGATCGTGTTACTGCCCAAACTCCTCTTCCTCCTCCCACGCTCATTCCGCCACATGAGCTTCACATCATTATATGGCCAACATTTTTTCTGTATGTATTCTTTCTTCTATTAGGGTAAAGATTTAACTGACTCATTCTGAAACATAATAACTCAAACGATTTGTCCAATTAAGATATATCTTTTATTTGAAAGGGTGACGAAAGTAAAAGTTTATTCTTGCACATTTTAACTTAAATCATCAAGTTGAACTCATTTGCAAGCCAAATGGACGAAAACGCAAAATTTATTAAGATGAAACGTCGCTTTAACAATTTTAAGATGTTAGTTAGGACACAGACCTTCTAATTTAATTAAGCTAAATAGTAGAGAGAGTCCTGAATACCAAATATTTATATACAAGTGCACCTATTGTATTAAAGTAAGATCGACATTGTTCATCGGAGTTAAGACATAGTATAAAAATATAATGATTACATTTGAACGGCCGACATTTTGGCCGTTGTTTTGATTATCATAAAACTTTCTATAGGTTTTATCACGAACTTCGCCGTAAAAAAAACCATAAACAGTTAACTGAAAATAATGTCAGAGCCCTATAAAACAGGTTTTATAAAAACGCCCAATATACGAGTTTGTATATAATAGAAATTTGCTTTATTATACCGCCTAACGTGGCGCGAAATATGATTGACTACAATGATTATATAATCAAAATACCTCGTGTATTATACTTTATTCAGCCGATGTGATAAATGATCCAAGATAGCTGCAATGACACGGCAGAACTCCAGATTAAATATCTCTGAAAAACCGAGCCTCCTTTATCATTGGACGAAGTCTAAGAAAGTACAGGTAGAGTAGGTACATTCAAAGTGTAATAAAAGTTAATTTAAGTGGCAAAGTCATTAATGTGAACATAATGTTGGCAATATATCTGAGACTTATGACGATACGCCTGTTTTTTAGACTCTTTTTTCTTCTCCCTAGCCTTTATTATTCCCTAGTCACTTGGGGTCAGCTTTCTAGTCGAACCGGATTTAACCGGATATCAGTTTTTACACGAAGCGACTGCCATCTGACCTCTGCAACTCGAAGGCTAACGATACCCTACGGCTGGACCAGTGTCAGGATATTAGAGGGCTCGGACTTCCTAATAACGACTGCCATAGATGTTCATGGCAGCCGGGACAGATGGCTTAACGTGCTCTCCGAGGCACGGGGCAGGCGATAATTGTCAATCAATACGCACATAATTTCGAAAAGTCATATAACCTCCGAAAGTCAGAGGTACGTGACGTGGTTTCGTACCCGAGACCCTATAGCTGCCTGTTCTCTAGACTAATATAATAAATAGGAATTCTTTAAATCGTTCCTAAAATTATATATCTAGTAGAAATCTACATTATCCATGATTAACATAGACCATATTTTCATGGCATACCATGCGGCCGGACTAGCACGCGAATGCTAATTCTAACTAATATAATAAATTTATAAATTTGTTTGCTTGTTTGTTACGCTTCTACGCCTCAACTACTCGAACGAATACATACACGTTGTCTACACGTTGTTAGGGGTTCCCGAGCAAGCGAATCCACAGGCAAAAGCTAGTTATTTATAAAATTAAAACTCCACTGACTAGGCATAAAATCTGCGCGATTACGAAACTAATATTTTGTCTACATAATTCCCCCAGTTTATTTTTACTTCGTAGCAAAATAATTTTTATTTTTGTGTAACTTTTAAATATAAAGCAAATTTTAGGTATCCTTTCATCAATAAACTTCTAGATTATTCATTAAATATAGTCATGATTTAATGTACAGAAATTACATGTCAAGTTAAATAAAACATCGCAAAGACAACCACTTATTCCCTAAATTAATTAATTTGAAAATAAGTTCATTTTGATTTTGGAATACCTGCGCAGTATTTCAGCTTCAAGATGAATGTGAATACTTGTCACATTCATCTTCAATTTTATTTCGGCTCCACGCCAGAGTTCATCCAAGATATATGGGAATCAGATACGTTATCATGACCGGTTACCGGTTCTATATGTGAAACACTTCCACCCCGATATTAACGTTACAAAGGACTTTATAAAATGTTGGTATCAATTTTAAGTAAAGTACGTTTTCAGTCTGTTGTAAACAGATATTCGCAATTTCACAATCCAGCTGTATAATGTCAGTTCAACGTCTGTTTAAATGCAAGCGCAATATAAAACAAAAGCTCTCGTCATGTGGCTGTTTGTTACGAACAGCCAGTCAAACGTAGCCTGATCGGGCGAGCAATAAATTGTGCCAACAACTTGTCTGCTACGAGTGCTATAAATGCTGTCGTAGCATCTCGTACACAGAGTACCAAGAAAGTTGTTATACATACAAAAGAATATCCTACTAACAGCGTTTTCTTTTTTTTTTAATATATGACCTATACAATATTTTATAATACTGCATGTTTTTGGAAATAGTACCAGTATAGTTTTCATTTGATTGCATAGATTACGTAATTACTATGGTATGAAAAATTTTACGGTACCAACCACCGATTGTATTTGTGACATAAGCTATTTTCTAATCTACGTACCACAGTAATTATATTTAATACGACAAATGTATTTAATAAAACTCTAACACAAAACCATTTTGTAGGTGCAAACAATATTCTTATATGATTCGTGATTAAATTGAACATTTTACAGTACATAACAACCTCAACAGACATTTTGTTATTGTATTGTAAAAAGCAATATAAAAGCTTCACATCGCAGCATGGCCCCCGGCCAACTGGCGGCTCGTCGGGCTTGCGACGCCCTTAACTCAATACAAACGACGCAATGACCTATACTAATTCCACTCTAATATTTTCCTGTTGTAAATGTAAAATTCTCTTTTATGTTGGATGTAAAAACACAGTCAGTCATCTAATTTACCTTCTTAACAGTCTTGTTTGTTACCCCACATTTCCTCTACAAGTTTCAGTAAGCCTGAGACGTCGGTCACTTGTATCACACTATGTACACCATACCTTCAGTTCTAGTAAATATAATTAGAAATTATTATGAAACGTAGCTTGTTCAAACAGACTGACGGACGAAAATTCTAAAAACCATTGTATTGTGTTTAGACTGACGGTAGCCTAATGAATAAGACATTGGATTTGCGATTGAGGGGTAGTCGGTTCGATACCCACCCATTGCTATACCGACTTAAACACAAGCATTGTATAGTGGTGATATTATCATTATTTGATAACATCCCTTAAAATAAATAAAGCTAAAACAGCATTTGGCTTTGCTCGGTCAGTTAACAAGAATTTTAGTAATTTGCAAACGAAATTGAGATAAGAGAAATTTATTAAAAAAGAAATACCCATTTAAATAGCCGAATCTAATAATTTTTTGAAGTTATATGTATTGTACAGATATAGCCTCTTTACTGTTTCTGTGACTACGTAACGTATAGTATAGATAGTAAGAGAGTTACCCTGATTGTAACATGTCCGGTTGCCATACAACAGACTCCGGTTTCTCGTGCCGTAATCCTCACTCATTTACGGTGGGTAAGGCTTGTCTGTATTCCCTTTGATTCGCATCTGCAAAGGCTAGGGATGCAACACTATTATGTTCCTTAGCGGCTGTTACCAGTTACCATCAGGTGCACTACTAACTCGTCTGCCAATAGCGGCAATAAAAGAATTTCGTCGTGTCTATATAACCTAATATACAACATCTTTTTATTACATATGGCACTGAAGCTTTTGAAGCTTAGGCTAACATATGTAGGTATATTAATATTAGTAAATTCCATCTTTAAACGTCATTGCTTTAATTTGGATCAAGAGAATGTTTTACTTTCAAAAAACATGTAATTAATTTTTAATTTTATAAGTTTCTTGTCTTTTGGAATATTTCCGGGAAAACATTGACTTGTGTTTTGCGTAGGTCTTTGTACCAGTTATATGAGGGCTAAATAAATGGCAGTAGTGCAGAAATAAAAACCACGATGTCAAAATCTTAGAAAATACATATTTTCCCCGTATAAAACAGTTTCGCTTACCGATTATTTCCATCCCCGTGCAATATAGTCAATCTAGTATCATCAATATAGTAAGTATATATATTAATTCTATTGCTCGTAACATTGTCAAGTAAAATAATTAATAGGTGCGACCAAATATTAATATAAAAACAGTTTAGGATAGCACATTTGGTAAAGCTATATATAACAAAATAAATTAAATTGAACGTTAAACATAGATAACATAACAATTATATTTATCTCTAATAAAAAAAGTGCTTCGTAAATGTAGAACCGTTAATATAACGCTACTGCCGCCTGTATAGTTTCGGTCAGTTTGTGCGATAACTTTCAGTTTCTAATATATGTAGAGTTTAAACTACAGCAGTAGAAGTCTTTCTCACTGTACTGTAATTACGTAAAAATATTTAACCATGCTTGTATATCGCCGAAGAGGTAACCAGTAACATACTACTCTCACATTCGGCGAGCTGTATGATATAGTTAGATCCCACGCAATAGAAGGCAATCCAGTTGCCTTTAAGCAGACACATTTTCAGAACTGCTAATGAAAATTCTTAGCGCTTTGTAGCAATTGGGAACGGAGTTGAGATCTCGCAATCGCATAGAAACATAAGCGTAAACTTATGACACTGAACGTGTAACCTAAAAGACTGCCTATTCCCCGACTGTTTTTATATTTTAATCGCTCAATGATACAGAACATGATTTTGCAATATTTCTTAAAATATAAAGACAAGATGAGTGTAAGCACATCAAAAGAATAAAATAAAGATCGTCTCTGTATATTTTAAATATCATTCAAATTGTTGGCACGCAGCGCGATGTACGCGAACCTGTGATTTGTAAATGATTAGGTACAATATATTAGCTGTAGGTTATGGCGTCAAACGCGCGTGCAGTATTGAATGTCTCTGATGTTATTTTCAAGTGCGAGATATTCGAGCTTGTAATACAAGCAGGCTTATATTTTCTCCTATTGTTCTAGGAACAATTTCCTGATATGAAACCCTTTGTTATAGTGTGATGCAAGCAGCTGGCTCGGCGCCAGTTCCCCCACATGTTTCATATTTCACTGGATCAGCGCAGCTTACAATAGCTGATGTAAAGTTTCTTTAATTTTTTTGTCCTACGCAAACACCATTTTTGTTACAATATTGCCTATAAAATAGACGTATTTTATTATTTATCATCAAAAACATCTCTCAGTAAAATATACACTTTATTCCTTGTATATATTTAAAGGGTTACTTAAATAATATTAGGTTAGAATAAACGTAGTAGTTAACCTATAAAGTAGACCATCTCACGATTCATTATAGTTCTTACGATATTAATGTACTCTTTTCTTGCAAATAGGGAAGAAGTGGAAAATTTCTCGACTCAAGAGGATTCATTAAAGCGAATACTTCACATTCGAACGAAAGGTAATGGTATTGCTTAAACGGAAGACGGTATAGTACCTTGCATAAAAGAGAACCGATCACAAAGGAAAGGCGGTTTTCAACATACCGATGTCCGCTCTAGATCTCTACACTGACTTCTTTATTATATGTAAGTACTCTTTTGTCTAGCACTATTGGAGCTTTAGTGTTCTTCGTTTTGCAAAATATATAGCTGTGGGGCGTGTTCGGTCTCTGTCCTAACAAATATCTTACATTTATTTCCACCAAATCACCCAGTCTGCCCACCCACCGCATGTTTGACAAATATTCACAATCTTTGAAGTAAATCGATTTTTCAATACATACTTAAATATCCGAAACAAGTTCAAGTGATCATTTATACAAGGCTTAAAGGCACTTAGTAAATGTACATCATGGGGTACGAGTAAAAATGGCCTTTGTATAAATAACTCTAAGATCTAAAATACAAAATAGCTTAGTATAAGCAAGGTTATAATTTTTCCAAGAAAATTCACGTGTTGACGACAAAGCCGGGGTTGCCCGCGGATGTATGTAAATAGGTACTTAAAATAGCTTGTACTGTGTATGTAGGTACTGAACCTACATAAAATATTATCGTATACAAATAGTGACACATCATATGTACCTACATAAAACTGATTTTGTGTAGGTATATAAATATACTCATTCTTATAAAGATATTATATAAAATTACAGATGGATGGATGGATGGATGGATGGATGGATTTATCTGTAATTTTATATAATATCCAAAGGGGTAGGCAGAGAAGACAATATATCCAAACTATGATAGCAGAGGAGATAATATATAAAAACTATACATGAACTATGATTAAAAACAATAACGCTTTGCCCGGTCCGAGAAATAGAACCCTATACCTTATTCGTAGCATTCATATTCACTACTGCTTCGAAGCAAAGATAGTCAGACAGGTTTCAGTTAGTTTATGGTCACACTAGCTTATTTTTTAAATATTTAACTTGACGTATTAATAAAGATCTCGTAAATAATAATAATAATAATAAAATTTATTGATTTTCTCACCACATTACATTACATAAGCTTAGTCTATGGGTACAATACAAAAGTTATGAATGTGGGAGACTGGTGCCTTAACTAAACTTACGCCTGTATCTTAGGACACCAGGTCAGCACCCCTAGTGTGTCTTGTTATGTTTGTACATTTTACATTTTAATGTATTGTAATGATGAATTGTTACAAATACTACTAAAATAAAAATTAAACTAAAAAAATAACAATGAAAGTGAAAAATTAAACGAAACATGCAAATGTATTTATGTATGAGTTATGTATTTACGGGCGCGCGCGCGCGTGTGTGTGTTTGCGTGTATATCTCTATGTGTTATGTCGGTTTTTTCATAAGACTTTCTGTGTACTGTCTGAGAGTTTCACGAGCCAACTAAAAATAAGTTTTTTACAGTCAGCCGTATTCAGTGAGTATATGTTTATACTTTTACAGGCTAGGTTATACAAACGGGGACAAAGTTGCAATGGCTGTCCTGTGGATGGGATAAGGACATATTTTGTTTTTCACGCGTTTGCCTTCTATTGTTTTAGGATCGTAAGGTAATGTGGCGTGATATCGGAGTATTGCTCTATACACAAAGAGCTGCCGTGGGGATAGTATATAGCATTCATCGTACATGCGCTCCGTGGGAAAATAAATAGGTTTCTTGAGCATTACTTTGAGAACTGCTCTCTGGGCTCTTTCAACTGCAAGAAGAATCGTTGCAAACGCATCGCCCCATGCGGGGATGCAATATGATAGGAGGCTAAGGGGCAAAACAATTCTCAACGAGCCAGCATCCAGTACGGCGCGAAGTCTTTTAAATGTAAAAATAAGTTGACGAGTGCGGCCTTTGGCCAGATGTTTGCTCCAAGTCATGGTACTATCGAGGTATACCCCAAGATATTTTTTATTATTTGTTCGTTTAATATATTGACAGTCGCATGAGTGGATATTGTCTATAGGGCAAATATGAGCTTTAATTGTGAATTGAGATTTATTAGGTTGAGATATAGTGCAAGACGTAAGGGTTAAATATTTTGTTTTATTTAGATTAAGGGTGAGTGAATTATGAGCAAGCCATCTAATATCTAACATTCTAAGCACTTCTCAGTGTTTGTTCGCACTTCATCCCAGGTGTCATCGGCATAGGAGATTATCTTACAATTGGGAATGTTGAGTTTACAGAGGTCATTTACATATACTAGAAATAAAGTGGGGCTAACGATAAAATGTGGATGGTGAATGTTAAACCTATTATTAAAAGAAAAGAAAATACCATCCCATAAATACGAAAGCATACTAGGTATCCACCACTTTATAACATTAACAACAAGCTACACATAAGTACTCCGTATATGAATCCTCGCAAGTCTAATGATGTGTATAAAAAATACGAGAGCATCAAAGTCGCCGAGTGTTCACCCATCCAAATACATACTCATTTGTACGATACTTATGGGCTCACGATAACATTTCACCTCGTTGAATATTCTCACAATACGATAAAGTAATCTTATGTGATAATTTGTAATAAATGTTTTAGCAATCATAATAGTACACCTACAAAGTGAGGGAACAAGAGAATGTAATATGAAGACAAAACCTCATTAAATACTTTTATTTACTTAGCAACACAGTAAGTAAAGATAAAGGAGATGTTTCATTTTCGGCAATGAAATGTACTATCAGCCAAAAAATAGCAAAAAATACCAGGAATCGGGGAAAAATATTATTTCCTGAATTTAAGTCGAATTACGTTTGCGCATAAAAATAATAGTTTTTATATTATTGCCATTATATTCAATATGGCGGTGGTTCTTGATCATATAATTTTGTATGCGTTTATAAATCAGATCGTAAATGTATATAGTATATAAATATATATTATATCAATAATAAATATGTTTTAGAGTATAATTTATTCATTTAAACTATCATACACATATAATATACTGACTTTGCAGGGTGCACTCCGGAATTAAACATTTTGTTTATGTTTGACATTAACTGTCAATGTCATATTGACTGATAATAAATATTTCAATGCTGTATTGGTGTTTCTTATTACAATTTCCTGAATTCATAACTTTTCCTTTCATTTCTACACGAATTATCAATTCTTTGGTTAATATTACTCTAGCAAGAGTTCTTTTACTTCTGACAATTCTAGGTTATGTATAAATGTCATCTACCAACTTGTCATAGATAGTCCGTACGATAAACGTCAAACATTTTATATTTTATTTTGCGCAACGAAATTAATAAAGAATTTCGTAACTAAATGTATTTAGGGGTACATTTTCCAGGTTTCCTTAGGATGTACAAGTTATAGCCGGCGTCCTATACAAAAGTGTAACATCTCCTTTAATTTCGTTATTTGAATTTGTATTCAAAGCAAAGAAAAAACTGTCTTACAATTGTATCTTTTTACAAAGCTTATTTTGTATGTAGTATACGCTCTGTTTGTTTACTTTATTGACACATTGAAACATGCATGGTACGTTTATATAATAAAGAAAGGGTTGTAAATCGGATATCAAGATCGTTGTCTTTATAGTCCGGTGGCTCCGATTCAATGAGATACAACGACCCTCATTAGGATTGGTAATTATGTGCATGTTCTAATGAACATCGCCATCTGCACTATACTGCATGATAAGTCATAAAGATCTCCATTGGCGTATGTTCATCTTCATATATTTTACGGCAAATATGCAGGTTATTGACGTTAATACAATGTTAATGCATGATTATAAAAAAATATGAGTTGATTTTCAAAAACCAAAGTGGCAATTTTTCATATTGCTCATCTAATTGTAAGCGTAAAGCTATGAACTCTTGCCCTGAAGTATCAGCCGCTGCAATCCCGAAATAAAGAGTCAGTGTTCATGATATAAAACTTGTGAACTTCTTACTGATAGCATAGTATCTTCTCAATTAGTCATGGACATCTAATTTGCCGCCATATACATATGTAACACAGTTTGGTTTACAGTAAGGTACGGATACTTTCCCATATGTACTGCAGCAAGTTTTTATTCGCTAGACCTAAAAAGGATCTTAATGTATTCCGCCTGCACCGAGCATTGCTTTTATAGTCAATATTTAAACACGTTTAATATACCTTTACTATTTCAATTTAAAAATGCAATGTAGTGAGTTTGAACATGAATCATACCATTCGTCAAGAAAACTCCGATCTATTTGGATTACAGCTGATAGAGCCAATCGGAGATGACGAATATTGAAATAAGTATTATGCGAATTCAATGGCTTTCCTCTGCTCGATGTTCAATACTTGAGTATTATTGGAAACGTCATTCAAATTTTTATTTCAATCTACTTGTGTCGTTATTGGGAAGTCAGTGCCCTATAATATCCTGACACTAGTCTAGCCTTAGGGTATCGTTAGCTTTCGGTTTGCGAAGTTCAGGTGGCAGCCGCTCCGTGTAAAAACTGATATCCAGTCAAATCCGGTTAGATTACAAAAGCTGACCCAAATGACTTGGGAATAATAAAGACTAGGGAAAAGAAGAATCTACTTATGTGAAGACGTCAAGAAATTCTTTCTTGTTATAATATTCTTGACTTACATCCAGATTTCTAGTTTTTAAAATATTTATCGTTTTGCTGGTAATGCGGCCAAAGCTCAGGAATGGAAGTTTGCATGTTTATAGTATACAAAAAGATATAACTTTCTATAGGTATAATAAAATCCTATTCCTAAAGCTGACAGCGTCTTCAAAACTGATGTCTTAGGCGTCTTCTATTATACAACTTTACTCTATTTCAGATAGAGAGCATATTAACAGGCCATATTTATTTATTATTTTTGGCTAAATATTTTTTAAAGTTATAACCAATATTATCATGAGCTAGGTGCAGCAAAACTTTATTTCTCCAAAGCTGCGTACATACGAATAGAGATACATACGATATAGAATACTAAGAAAATATAGTTTAATAGAAATTTAGAAAGCTGTACAAAGATGGCATGTGGATACTGCAGTGTGTACTAACTGGGTTGACGAATGTAATGTACATGCAATATCGCAAGGGCCTAAGCGAGCTTTATCTTAACAAATCGGAGATTTAATTATTCAAGAATTAAGAGTATCTAACCTAAACCGATTGGCGAGCATGAAGAATGTAGTGAGAGTGAATGACGCAAGAGAGTAATGTCAGGATCGTAGCACCTGCAAATACTTAGTGTTTGCGTTTCTTTCCGGAAAACACACGTTAGTCATGTATGTTATTGTACATACTCACATATTAATAAAAATAGAGAATTGAACTGTGTAATATTTAACTATCCAAATAATTAAGATGTTTAATATATTATTATAATCACTTAATTGCAATAACCTTAGCGCTAATTTATTCCACGGCAATATACAAGAAAATATCAAACTGCTTAACGTTTTAGGAATACTAGCAGATGAATAGCAACGTTCCTAGATTTTGCTTGTACATATTTACCCTGTTTACAATATGCAAATGCTCATGTTTGGATGCTCGCCTCGAATGTCATTGCACAGAGGTTTTATATAAATGCAGAGTCAGTGGCGCAGAATCCGTGCTCGTAAACGGACTATCAGTGGGAGGAAATAGGGCCATAGCCGCGGACGCACGCACGGAAATGAACCAGCCCGCAGATGCTTCCTCGCCTTGCACGCACTCTGTTTGTTAAATCACGCTCTGTCGGAATCATTGCGGCCACTACCACAGAGCCAATATGTTACCGCGGGTCATAAATAATTTACGAAATTATTAACAATACAACCACTTCCGTAATTGTTTATTATATAAGCTTATTAATAGTACCATACTCTGTGCCCATTTGATGACGATATCCGTAAACATCCGATGTTTTATTATGAAGCCGACTCAACGTACTGACAGCCTGGAGTGACAGGTACACTGAGTCATCCCGCTCTCATTACATACCTTTCCCTCACTCAACTAGCATGACGTAGTAATAATAATAATCTCATTAGTTCCCTTTTGATAATTAGATCGCAGTACAAAAACTTTGCTTTATAATTATTATGTAATTTAAAATCAGTTGGCATTCAGAAAATTATATCGGAGGCTCTGTTTATTTCATGATCGGAGCCGCTTACTCTGGAGTGGTTCAGTTTATATTTGACGGCAGTTTCCGTACGGCACATTTGCTTCCAATTCAATTCTCTGCTCGGCTCGTTGCAGTAGTGAATGAGCCATCGCTGAGATTGTCTTCTCGCCCACACCCGACGACCGCCGCGCCCGCCGCCCGCCCCGCTTATCGTCGCGACAAATACCCTCATGCCTTCACCTGCGAGTAAATCCGTTTATGCCATTATAAAACGGTAATGTACGCGTAAATTACCTACCTGTTCCTTGGAGAGCGATAATTCAATAAAAGTACCGCAATTTGACAGTAAAAATACTCACCTATGTTTTATTAATATGTAATTATTTCAAGAGCAGGCGATGGATCTAATGTAACACGAAACGGCGGTATTTAGAGGCGCACTCAGTGCTCAGTACTCTCCACAGCGAGCACACGTTGTGTGAATTGCACTTTCGTGCAACAGAATGATAAATACTAAACGGAAAACAAGGTGTTGAAAACTTTTTGCTTTCCCGCAAACGTGCTGAAACTGTAGTAGATATTCATTACAATGCTAGTTTGTGACTACTGCTTACTTTGTTAGCTTTGCTTCGTAGAACTACAAGGGTTCTATTTAATTTTCTACCATATGTGCTTATCACCATTATCTATTCCAAATGTAACGTTCGACGAATTATTAATTTGAAATAGTAAATTGCGATATTAGTTATTACATTTTCTCGTTATGCGTTACAATATTATATGTCATTAATTATAAGTACTTATATACATTAAAATTACATTAACAAATTATAAATTACATACGAGCTTCTGCATATTCTTACACAATGAAAAATATAACTCAGGATCGACACAGAAATAAAGTCATTGTCTACCAAGATAGATAGGTTACGCCTCTTTGCGGTAACCACTGTAAGATCCCAGACTCTATCTATGAGCTTGTAAATTCCTTGGCAGCTTTTCTCTTAAAACAGGTTCTTTTACTTTGATTTATCGAACCTTACCATTTCCTGTCCCATACCAGTAAATAAAAGCAATCTATTCAAAGGGACTACTTTGCCTTAACAATTAAAAAATGTAGACGGATAAATATACCGGCGAATTCTTTCTTACTGTAATGTAACATAAAACTGCGCAATAGTTTATTGTACTAGGAAAGTAATAAAAATACTGCATACACAAACATCAGAGCAAGAGTAAAATATAAACGTTTGTTGGGAATGCCTGCAAAGTCACGAGGGCTCTCTTACATCGTGACATATGTACATATATCCTCAGACATGTATTTCAATGATTAACCATTTCATCTTTATAATATAAATAGACACAGTCAAACAGTTCAGTAGCATTGTATTATTCTCTATTTCACAACCGATTTTCTATGTTTTTAGTTAAAGTAGCATTTGACGAGTATTAGAGTCATCAATAAAAATATTAGAAACATTTATATTTTTTATATAGGTAGGTAAATTTTTGTATGTTTTCTTGAAATTCAATAACGACGATGGTCGTATTTCAACAACTGGACGATCATTAATATTTTTAATGGGACTTTGCATCGTGGATATACATATGTATAATTAATGTTATTGGCTGACTACCTACACAGCTTATTTTGCTGTCGTGTCGTTTGGTTTTTGGGCAATAAAGTTTCTACTAATAAAGAGGAAGGATATAATTTTTTATTTGAAAGGATTTAACACAAGAACTACTCGACCATTTTTTTAAATTATTTTATCATGAGTAAGCTGTATCACCGAGTAACATAGGATATATTTTATTTCTAAAATAGTACTATTACTAAATTTTCTAAAATAGCAGAATTTTAATGCTACATTACCTATTAATATATTTTTGATAATTAATTGTGAAATTATACATACATACGAGTACATAGCCTCGTGTGTATGTCACCGAAGGGATAGATATAAGTATATTACACCCAGATTTTGAAACTATGGTTGCAGGTTCCACTTACTATCGAACGAGCCCATTGCCTACCTGCCAGGCATATTTTTGCTGGACTACGACAGCTTATTGATATCTACCACAGAGTTGGTCTGACGTTTATCAGCTCAGAGCTCAGACTCTTTTCAGATCTGTCCCATACATTTACCGATACTACTCCATACTGATATACAATACTCTAACACTGATTAAGCACGAGCATAATACATTTTGCGTAGGATAGCAAAATCCGCTACAAGTAGGTAACTGTTTTAATATTTTGAAAACCTAAATCGACTTCGGGTACGTCCAATTACGAACTTAATATCAGTCGCCAGCTCAGGTGAACACCCAAGATTATATTGAGATATTTGAACCGAAGGCCCATATTGTCAACTTTTATAATTATTATTATTCTATTTGCTATTATTAATTTAATATTAAATAACAAAGCTTCATCAATTTATTCCACTTTTTGTCCCAATGACAAAGCAAGCAAATCCTGAAAGACATAGATCTAGATTGCTAGTACCAATGTATTGCAGTACTAAAGCGACCATTTACCGCTCGACTTAGGAAGGAAACGCCCTATCAGCGCCCCAGTAGAAGCCTGCACCGAGTGTCCAGGAAAAAGTCAAGCGATTTACTGGCGGACATGTAATTGCAAAAAGTACAACTTGTGCTTTATGTTAGTTAATAAGTATTACAGAAATAGTAGTGGAGTGTATTGTATCAAATAAACACACACACTCCTGGAGTTACATTAATATTCAAGCAAATTTTTGTGCTATTACAAACACACTTACCTACATATCCTATTGATATAGGTATATAAATAGCATATGTAGGTAAGTGTGTTTATAATAGCACAAAAATTTGCTTAAATATTAATATAGTGTGTGTGCGTGTAGGTACACGATATGATATCAGAGGAATTTTATAAAATATTAATATTAAATTACGCACCAATCACGCCTAAAAATTGACCTATCTCTCTTTCTCCATTATTACGATGTCCCATTATAATTTAATGATTTATGTAAGTATCGATAAGATAAACCTTATAGTATCTCATTACTCATAATAGCTTTTCATTTAAGATTGAATGTATGTATGTATGGCAAATTGTGTGAGAATACTATAGGTATAACAATACATAAGTTTTATGCAAAGTACGATTCATTGTAATAAATTCGCAATTAAATTAACCGTTTTTGTGGGTTCATTTTCATGAATTTATTTTTCCTCATTCACTCTCATCTTGATGCAAATAAGCACTTTCACGACGATCCTTACCTAAGCTGCGAACCATTTTTCGCATCATTGCCTCAAAGAAATCTTAAATATCTACATAAATTTGTAAGCATTTGATTACATTCTACCGTATCGCGTCCGCGACGACGATCGTTTGTTACGAGATTCTATAATTTCTTAGACCAGGATATCAAGTAACGTTTTGTTGTAATTATTGTCTATTTATATTATACACGCCGAGCCTTATGCCTGTATATAGCACAATACTCGGATAGACTAAGGGCTATGATATTTCGTCAGTTAAGTTATATCTAAGTGTATCACATAATTCACATTCAGTCACATTTCTAATTTAAGGGTCTAAGTAGAAAAGGGTTTTATTTTAAATTCATATCGTCAAACTTAACCTAGAAATTAAACCTGGGCTGAGTACACGAGACAGTTTGTTAGGAACTGGTCGGACATTGCATAACTTCGATTTATTCTCACGCACGAAATAATAATGCTATAAGAAAGGTACGACCTCGTAGGCTGCACGATCAGCCGTAAGCTGCTTTGCTTTATTGGTGTAAGTTTGAGCTTATCACATACTTATGCCGCTAGAACAAAGATGCCACGCCATGCCACGTATACCTATATAGCAAAATTGAGCCATACCGTAGACTACTTCATTAAGACATGACTAGGTAATATGAGGTAAAATAAAGTACATCAAGTAAGATATTTGATTGTATGACATTGCATCGAACTGGTTAGCGTTTCTTATGTCAATGATAATTGTGATATCTTAATACGAATAAGTGACCACACTCACGTTAACCATTGTTGTCCTATAAATAATAGCTTAACGTATACCATATTATATCGTCGATACATTATGTCAAGAAGAGCGTTGTAGACCGGGGCTCAGATTATATAATACTATACTAGACCGGGGCAACGCACCTAACGTCATACCTACAGCGTTTTACCCAGCAAATGGAAAGCTTTTAGCTTGTAAACGAATTTCTATACTATCCCGAACGAGTCGTCTGAGTTGAGACACACATCACGCGACAAGATTTAAAAAGTGTATGTTAAATAAAATGTTGGTGACAATAATGTACATACGTTCACAATTCCATTGCAAATCGTTTCGTTACTTCCCTTGGGCACTTTCGGATATCCTGCGATAGCGACGTACTATACTCTCCTAGTAAATTCGTATAAAATAAATATCCATGGTTAGCATTAGCATATTATTGTCCTATATTTTATTATTCAGAATCTTTGTAACAATCGAGAATAAGCAGGAGAGGCTGCAAACGATTTGAGTCGTTCGTAAAATGACACAAATGCAAAACGTATGCACATTACGAAATGATACCGCGTATTCCCACATTGTGAAACGGAACTTGCCCGGAAGAAGTTAATTTATTGCGGGTGAATTTTAATTAAACTCGAATTAAAGCTGCTTTTGACGGACCCGGGGTGAAAAACAAACCATGTTATTTACTTACATCTGCATTTTAATGTGCGAGGTGTGTGGGCTGTACGTTAATCTGCATGAGTTACATATAACACGAAGTATAAGACTTACTCAGTGTAGGAAATTCACCCGTGTAATCACACTTATAATAGAGCCATGGGTTATTCTATACACATTTTTATTTCTGCCTTTAACTGAATATCTTATAGTGGTGTCATATTCATGATGTATTGTACTGCATATTATATATTTTGTAGTATCTAATACTATATTGGCAGTGATCATCATCATATTATTTATGGTGTCATTATTTGCAGCCCTATAACTGCTGATTATGATGAATATACGCTAGCGACATCTTCATTATTTTAGGAAACTTTTACTTTTTGATACTAGTAACAAATAAAGTGACCTCAGTTCGAGAACATGGCTGTATTTTCATCCAGAAGTAAAGGCAAGGTAACACAACCAAGCTATTGCCGTGAAGGCCTTCTTTTAACCCTTAAAAAAGATGCCAAGGCGTTATGATAACAAATAATACAATGTTACTATCGCATTCAACCGACCATGACGCAACATGTGTATCATATAATTAATTTTAATGTTCAGTTGTTACGATTGATAAATCGTTGTAAATGTTTTTAAGTAATACGTCCCTAACTTTGTCAATAAATGTTTACTAAAACAACAAACAATGTCTATAAATACATATGTACACGTAATGAGATCCTTGTGGAACACAGAGTGGTCCGAACTCAGCCCCTCGAGACACCGGACCCTTCCGAGAGGTAACGGTTGTAAAAATATCTATACCTACTCCATTTGCTCTCCAAAGCTTTTATACAATTTCTGCTTGTACGCACGAGTGCCAATATAGACGCGAATACGTGGGCTACAGCCTCATCTAATATTCTGCTATCATCTTCATCTAGCAAACAATGTGCGATCGAGCTAGTAACAATATTTTATACGTTTATACTCTCATGTATTCATACAGGTAAATCCGAGATCATTTCCTACACCGCGCAGTGGTGTAAATGATAGGCAATCAAAAGCACGTAATTTATTACCAAGAAAGTTGGACAATTAGCTCTAAGAACACAAAAACCAGACACGGGGAGAGAGTTATCGACGAAGTCATGCATTCTAAAGTCCCATTAGTCGCAGCGGACATGGGACGGCGCCGTTCTCACTTAGGGGAGAGAGGGGCTTGTTGTAATAATTTAAAAAAATGCCATATGTCTTGAAATGTATTGGTTATGTTACCAATAACTAAACATTGATTGTTACTCTAACCATTCTTCTATTAAGTCAAAATGAAAATTATAAAATCTACAGGTAACTCTTTCACAATTCGATTTTTATTTAAAAAAGAGTGGTGTTACATCTTACCCCGTGCTTGGGGTTAGTTGTAACATCTATTGGGGCAAGTAGTAACATTAATAAAAAAAGAGGCACATTATTTTCTTTTCACAACTAAAATAATTAGGTGTTTCTATAATATGTATTTTTTTATCATTTAATTACCTTAATCATACCTCCTAGATAAACAAAAAATTTAAGATTTTAGTTTTTAATAAATGTGTATCTACATAAAATAATATATCAACATGGCACTTTAAAATCACAGTACCCAAGCTAAATTATAAACCTCCAAATTATGTCTTGTAATTATCTCTTACTTCTTCCTTACATCTTACAATAATCAGCCTTTCAATCATTTCATTATTAATTAATTTAGCCTTCATTTCAGTTCTTGTTGTTATAAATAAAAGAAATAGTATCTCCTGTGACATATCCTACATACCTTTTGAATGACTATACGTTTCGCTGCAAACTTGATTCTATTTTACTACTTCTTCAGATTCTGAATCTGAACATAAAACCCTTTTTTAACTCTGTTTTACGCATTCCTTTGTCTTTTCCCTGTCCCTTTCCTTTATCTTTATCATCTTTTTCTTAATTTTTCTTTATATTGCATTCTCAAAGATTCTTTTTCAGGCGTGTCCGTCAAAACAGTAGATTACTTTTTGCGTCTGCTTATTGTATTTGTTTTCCGCGGTGGTGGTTCGCTAATGGTATAATCTTCGATGGGTAAAATTGATTTTGTAAACCAGACCAACTAGAAGTTGGTGTGTTCGCAGTTTCGATGTATTGTACCAGCATAAGGGAGAATATTTTTAGCACCAAGTTGAACAGCACATTTTTAGTCTCTCATTCTAAAATGAAACAAATTAGGTTAGTTACATTATAAATAATAAAAGTAACATACAACAATATGGGGGTAAGTTGTAACATGTTACAACAAACCCCAAGATTTTGTTACAACTAACCCCAAGGTATAGTTATTAATATTTATCAAGATAGCTATTTAATCAACTTAGTAATCTTGAAAACTGTTACACGACGTCATAAATAGATACATTTTAACACCAAATAACATACAGAAAGCTCTAATTAGTCGATAATAGTGAAGCCAACCAAAATTTGACGAAAGTAAAATTATACGATACCTGGCAACAATGATGCACTTGTGCACATTCACTTACTGCGCCCGCGCCGCCCTGGCGGGACACTAGCTGTGATGTCATGGCGCGGCGCGGTATAATGGTAAGATTGAGTCAAAGAAACACGTTAATAAAGTTTAAATTCTTAGTGAAAAAGCCTTGTTTCTACATACCCCTGTTACAACAAGCCCCTCTTTTCCCTTACTAATGGAACGTCCTATATCACTTGTAGACGAGATTATTATATAAAAGCCAAAATATATTGAATACTAGATTCTGCTCGCAATATCAACTAGGTGACTAGTTAAAGTTGCGAGCAGTATCTCCAAAGGGAATGTGCAACGGGATAAAAACTATTCTACGTGTTAAGTTTGGTTATAGTCTATTTGTGTGCTAAGTTTCAATCAAATCTGTTGAAAGCTTTACACTTACCTAATTAAATAACAAAAATCAATCAAATTTTCGCTGATTTCAACATTTATTTTATTAAATTGTAACAAATCCCTCAATGCACCTGTGATAAAAAATTTAAATAATAATAATAATATTCTATCACATACACACAACACCATCTATCCCAAACTAAGCAGAGCTTGTACTATGGGTACTAGACAATGGATAAACATATATATATATACTTTTTTTTGTAAATAAACCTTCGTATTATATATAGAAACACCCAGACCAAGACAAACATCCATGTTCATGCACACAAATGTTTGACTTGTGCGGGAATCAAACCCGCGACATCAAGCGTGGCAGTCGGTTACACTAACCACTACACCATCGAGGTCACCAGTTCCTTAAACACCCATCGCAATAGCCCAGATTTACTCGATTTCATAATGTGCTATCGACCTCCACTTGCCGACCTTGTCGTGTCTAGAGCCTCGCTAAGTGTTCCATATCACTTCAAATTAAACTAGGTACAAACTCTGAACGTTGGACCAAATCCTCCGTAAGCCTCTCAAAGGGCCAGGCACCTATTTTCCTAACGTGAAATACCTATCCGTAACAAAGAAACAAGAAATTATAAAATATACTAGATTTTGCCTGAGACTTCGGTTGCGTAGGTAAATGTAGATTTTGTCAATAAATTTCTATAATATATAGTCCTTTTTTTTCTAGATGAAAGCTACCCTGTGACCTCTTCTGTATCCCTGATAACGTGTATGCAATATTTCATAATGATCGAATTAGTCATTAAGGCGTGAAAGCGTAACAAATAAACAAACTCACATTCACATTTATAATATTAGTTGGATTATCATAACTGCTAGCAATCGCACTAAAGTTACCCGATTAGTTTAGTGCGATTGATAGGCAAAACAGAGAAATAAAGCTCTAATTTAATGCTTGATAAGCAATAAGCACCTTTTATTTTCGCCTGGAATCAAGTCGACTCAGGCCCGGTTCCTTTATCAAGAAAAGAATAATTTTAGAGCTACGGACAGATTTAACTGTCCGTAGCTGAAATGACTCGTCTTTTGATCTCTCTCTTTTGAAGATCGCTACGAGTCTTAACATCACAAGGCTGTAGGTAGGTACCTATAGATTATTGATAATAACATACATAGAGTTACAATTTTCACAATATAGCTAAAAGGATTGTGATCCTAATACAGCTGCTGCAATGGAGCAGTATTGTGCATACGTCATGACGTCTTAACCTTACCTTGGTTGTCATTATATAGGAATGATTAATACAATCTCTCCGTAATAGTATAAGTTTAACCCTCATTCAGTTTCAAAACTATGGTTTTTGTATTTCTACAAGGGACACGCTGGATTAAAAATGAGATAGCAAAGTTATAATACATTAAAATCGACGATACACTACTCGTGTATATATTTTGTTTTAGATGAGTTTGCTGATCGATATATTCGTATCGTCACTCCAACAGCGATATGCATAGCCAGCCGCGTATTTACAAAAGTAAGTACCGCTTCCAGTAACGCAGATAATGTCGTAATGGTAAACGCAAACTTTTTAATTAATTGCAATTTGTGGTAATAATATTTTTATACCAGTCTTCGTGTATATACGGACCAGCTACTATTATAGTGCTATCCACTCACCTTATTGTAATTTATCAGCGAACATTTATGTCATTATGTGACGATTTACAATTTACTTAACATCAGTAAAAGTAAACGGTTTAACACAATGCTTGCACAACCTTTTTACGAATGAGCTATGCCCGCGGTGTCACCCGCCTAACCATTTAGCGGAATAAAAGTACCCTAGAAGCAATGTAAAACCATATCTACCACCAGTTCAATATTTAAATTTTAATTTCGATTTAATTAATAGATTAGTATAACGATTTTGCTTAAATTAGATAGGTACTATGAATGGCATTGGAAATTTAAATAGTAGTTATGTGTTAGATTTTAAATTTTTAGAGCCTGAATATAATTTTGAGACTTAATAACACCATACATACATAGACTCACGCCTGTAACCGAAGGTGTAGGCAGCAAATATGGGTTGGCACTTGCTACGACCCTAAGATATCTCGCTTGTTAGTCAACGGTGAAAAATATCTTAAATCTAGTAATACACGTACAAGGTCCTTCCGTTCCAATTGTCTAATACACAGTCGCATTATTTTTCCTGTAGTGGTCAATATTTTGTCATTTTACCTTTTTACTAGCTCAAATCATCTTATTTAATACTAGATGTGTCCGCGGTTTTACCCGCGGTTTATCATTACTGCGCCACCCCGTAGGTGGTAGCGTGATGTTATATAGCCTATAGCCTTCCTCGATAAATAGGCTATCCATCACTGAAAGAATTTTTCAATTCGAACCAGTAGTTCCTGAGATTAGCGCGTTCAACCAAAGAAACAAACAAACAAACTCTTCAGCTTTATAATATTAGTATAGATTACACACTTTTAATTATTTTGATACCTACCTATATCTGCTTCCTTACCACACTGCTATTTAATCGGTACTTGTATTTAACAATTTATACGGTGCCGCACTAGAATTGATTCCTTAATCGAGGGTATCTTTAGAACAAACTCAGATTAACGATTTGCAAAACATACAAATGTTTGTCTTTTGTCGGGACCAAACCCACAACAGTCGACGCGCTGGCAGCAGCGTAACGATGACTTAAGCCATTAAGTCATCGTTACGCATCACATCCTTGCAGTCATATTCCTTTTCCTCATTCGTCAATGCTTTTACTTTTCTGTATGTTCTGCCATGCTCAACGTTTACTACCATAATTAGACGTATAAGTGGTGAAAGCGCCATTTATACTCCACATTGTCGATCGTGTGCTAATTAAAGCATGTAGAGTCTCTTATCTTATTTTATATTGTGTGTGGGGGCCAGTCAGTACAGACCGGCGACACTTCGACCCAGTGGGATTTTTTGTGTCGGCCTCAAGATTTATCCCTTAGCTATCTCCTCATGAATGTTCTGCATCAGCCGCAGCGTACACTTCAGAGGGAGAAGCCTGAAGTCTTCAGGGTTTGGTTATGCCAATCCCATCAGACTCATCCTCAATCCAGCCAACGCGTCGTATCCACACAGTAAGTGCGATATGGATTCGTCCTGTTCACCTCAGGCTCTGCAAATCGAACTTTGTGCCAATCTCAATCTGCACAAGAAGTCGTTGGTGCCAAAATGACCAGTGACCTCTCCTGTGAGTAGGCGTATTTGGCTCTTGTTATAGCCGCAGAACTTCCGGGTGAAGCCTGTGGCTCTGTTTGCAATGAATTCCACTTGGAAGACCATTGCATATTTGCCCATGCTTTAGCACACCTTGCAGTCGTTGGCATAGATACCAGCGCCTGATCCTGTTTCCATTTTGGAACTATCGTCCCTCATGGGGCCTTTATTTTAAAATTATTTTTGAATATGTGGAATGGTTGCATTTTGTCGTATCCCTTTGAAATCTCCAATTTTGTGTGTCGAATTACTGGCATATTGACACTATACAGCCCATGCACAGATAGTCTATGTAGCGCCTTTATTGCCTCTGACTCCACAGCAATGTGTAGCAGCGTTAGATCCAGCAGGACTTCTAACGCTGCCGTTGGCGTAGTTGGAACGCCCCTGTTATAGCCATGCAGGCCAATCGCTGCACCTTCGACAGCGCGTTTCTGCATGTAGCTAGTTTATTTCTTGGACACCAAACAATGCTTCCATATGTGAGTATGGGTCTTACCATCATCGTGTATAGCCACTTGATGACCTTGGGCTTTAGCCCCCAGGTCTGGCCATAAGTAGAACGAATCATGCCGAAATCCTTGGCCCTCTCCTGTGGGTCCTTGGCCCTCTCCTGTGGAACATCGGCTATGACTGGGCCCTGCGCGGAGTCTTGCCCCCCGGGCTAAGCGTATTCTGCTACGCTGATGACACGCTGGTAGCAGTCCGGGGTCGCAACTTTGAGGAGGTGGCTCGCCTGGCCACCACGGGGGTCTCTCAGGTGGTCGGGCGAATCGAGGCGCTGGGGCTTAAGGTGGCCCTCAACAAGACGGAGGCCCTGTTGTTCCACGGGCCCCGTCGCGGGCCGCCTGCCGGCGCCTCGATCACCGTCGGCTCGGTCCTCGTACCGGTTCAGGCCCAGATGAGATATCTGGGCCTGGTGTTGGATGCTCGAGCCCAAGATGGACGGCGCGGCGTCCACCCTGGGGCGATTATTGCCCAACCTGGGCGGACCCAGTTTGGCGTGCCGGAGGCTCTACACGGGGGTAGTCCGGTCGATGACGCTGTACGGCGCACCGGTGTGGGCGAGGTCCCTGACCACCCAGAACCGCGCGCGGTTATGATGACCGCAGCGCACTTTGGCGGTCAGGGCAATACGCGGGTACCGCACCGTGTCCGCAGACGCGGCATGCATGCTGGCCGGTACTCCCCCGTGGGATTTGGAGGCGGAAGTGCTTGCCGACGTTTATCGTCGAGCGGCCGATTTTCGGACAGGCGGAGAGGGTCGCCCTCTGCTCGAGCAAGTGCGTGAGTGGCGCGAGGCCGCTCGCCGAGGTATCGTGCCCCGATGGTCAGTCCGGCTGGAGGCTCCACGTGCGGGTTTTCACACGGTGGAGGCGCTCCGGCCGGTCCTTTTGTTGTGGGTGTGGCGACAGCACGGGACCCTTTCCTTCCGGCTGGTGCAGGTATTATCCGGGCACGGGTGCTTCGGATACTACCTGCACAAGGTCGCGAGGAGGGAATCGAGTCCCGCCTGTCACCATTGTGGCGAGGACACGGCGCAGCATACGCTAGAGTTCTGCCAGGCGTAGGCGCAGCAGCGTCGTGCCCTCGTCGAGACCATCGGTGCGGATCTCTCGCTATCGGCCATAATCCGCTCCATGGCCGATAGCGACAGGAATTGGTGTGCAGTCGCGGCGGAGCGGGCCAGGGAGGAAAGTCTCCTCGCTGACCCGATCCGTCGCCGGCGAACTGGGCGGCGTCGACGTGCCAATGCGCGCCTGATGCCACCCTGAGTAAGGCTGAGGGTGGGAGATCGGGGTATTTATTCTCCCACCCTCACCCTTCTGCGTAGTGGTGGCGTCTCTGGTGCACCCAGACGCCGCCGCCAGTGTTGGTGCCCGCGGGGCGTGGGCAGTCGCTGGGTGGGTCGTTGATGTCGTATCAGGTTCCAACGGCCCACCCGTCAAGGTAAGGTGACGGTGCACAGGGGGGGGTTTTAGTCGGTATGCCGGTCGTGTCGTCTAGGCCGGTGAGCCCGACATAACCGTCCCACTTTCCCCCGAGTGGGGCGGTATGCATAAGGCGCATTTCCCCCCTCCCAAAAAAAGAGGATTGAATTGACTACCAAGCCCCATAAGAGTGGTGAGAGTACTCCACCCTGAGGGCAGCCCTTGGTTGTCATTGCATACATTTCATCTCCTAATAACTTAGACCTAATGAGTGTACCCCTGAGCATACAATCGATCCATTTGCAAATGGTTGGCTCTATGCCGTGATTTGCCGATGCCACACTAAAGGCATCAAAGGTGATCGAAAGCTCCCTCAATATCCGGAAATGAAGCAATGCATACTTTCCAGTTATCTAATGCATGTTCTGCCTTATTTACCACAAAATGTAGTGCCGTCTCAGTGGTTTTTTCCGACTGGTACGCACATTGTAGCCTGTGGAGGGGAAATTTCCATAATGCTCTTTCCCTGAAGTGTTTATCTACTAACTTCTCCAGTGCTTTCAGAAGAACGACTCAATACTGATAGGTACGTATGCTTTGGCTTCTTCGTGGTTCACTTTGTCCGGTTTCGGTATGTAGATGACTTTAACACGCCTCCATATCTTTGGAATGTATACAAAAGCTATGCAGGCTCTGTATAGTCTGCACAAATGCGGAACCAAGAGTGCAGCTCCCTGTTGTAGGATGATGGGATAAACCATGTCTGGACCAGGTGAATTGAATGGTTGAAAACCATTTAGAGCCCAGCCGACCTTGCCTTCATCCGCTACCTTCCTAGCAGTGTCCCAATCTGCTTCGGTTGTACGACAGCTTAGTTCAACCAGGCTGATCGGATCCTCCTGCTCCTTTTCTATTATCTTACAGTCTGGAAAGTGTGTGTTTAGCATCATTGTTAGTGTTTTCTTACCAGACCCTGTTCACTGCCCATTGCCATCCTTAATGGTTGTCAAGGGGTGTACGCTAACAGTCAAGATAGCTTTGGAGAGCCTCATTTCTTCAGGAATCGTACTGATGTTTTCACTATGTGCTCTCCAAGCCTTCCGTTTGGTTTTCCGCACAGCTTTGTTATAGTTGGTCAAACAAAGAGCGTAACCGCTGTAGTCCCTGCTGGTCCTAGCATTGTTAAACGCTCGCCTGGCTTCTAGCCGCAGTTTGACCAACTCTGGCGTCCACCACAGTACCCTTTTGGGCCTAAGTTCCCTCTCAGAGCAGTTGTTTGTCTACGCCGTATTCACAGTCTGGACCAATTTGTCTGCTGTAAACTCGATGTCTAATATGGAATTGAGCTTACCCTTAGAATCCTCAGGCATTGCGTTTATGCCATTTCTGACAGACACATGTCCTCATATCATTAGTGGAACAGTTATGAAAACGTCCCTCTTTTACATAAGGTTCCTGAATCAGGGCAATATCATATTCATTCATCCGCAGATGGCGGGCCAGAACGGCCATCGCCCCGATGCAGTGATTAAGATTTATTTGAACGCACCTTAGTCCCGCCATACGGTCTGCCTATATGGTAGCGCCTTTGTTGGTAGCCACTACGGGCCGCCGACATTGGTTTTGACAGAGTCCTTCTGGTCTATCATTGAGTTCACCTACTGGCTCCCCACCCGCCACGGGGTCCACAACGTTGGAGATGCCTTGTTCAGGCACCAGGCGCTACACCTTGCTGATAAGCAAGGTGTAGCGCCCTCGAGTGAGCTGTCACCGAGACGTACAGCACAAGTCTCTCCACCCCAAACCACTGAGGTGGGAAACGAGCACTGCCGGCTTGACCTCTTCACCCAAGGACACTCGCCTGGCGGCCGCATGGGCGGACACCGCAGCCAATTGAACGCAGCTGGCTAGACTGCAACCTCCCGTGTGAGAGGAAATACAGACCAAAGGGGCGAGTTGCAGATCAGCAGCACCACCATCGCCGCATCACCACTCAATTACCAAGACTCCATCATCCCTCCGTACGGGTCCCCGCGCACGGCACAAACAAGCGGGAGGTCATTACTATCCTTCGTCTGTCGTTCGACGATGGACCCGCCGGAACATGACCTATCCATCCCAGGCAGTGGTCGTCTGGTGATTTTAGTTACGTCTATTTCAGAGGGAACTAGACCAATAACAGGGGGCAACCACGTGAACTGTCTTAGTGGTCTTAGTCAGACTTATCTTAGGGATCTACACGACTGTTGTGCTCTCCCTTAAGACCATTGGCATCTTTCTCGTCTTGAAGAGTCGAGTAAAGTAGGTTTTCATCTATACTAAACAAGCAGCCAATCCAGTGAAGCTAGAAAGCAGAAAAAGCAAGCTAGGCAGTGCAATGTTCTATCAGAGCATAAATACCATCCCCCCCCCTAGAGTCTCACTTTGTTTTCTACTTTTACTGTCCTATAATGTAAATGTCCCTAATATCTTCATTATTTCCGCTATCCCTTATAAACAAAGTTGCCCAAAAATACAAATTATTTAACGGTACCGCTTTTGCGCGTTTAATTGTCCCGTAATATATTTTCCTTGCAAATAGCAAGCTACACTTCATTTCATACCTTTTGGAGCGAAATTGGAAAAATTACTTAGTGGGTACAAGATCATATTTATTTTTGGGTACTCCGTGGGGTATGTGAATGAAAGAAGTTCGTATGTAAAAACTGGGCACTGTTTATTCACTATTGTTTACTAAGATTACGACGCGACAGCGTACGAGAGAGTGCGGGCTTATAATAACGCTGCATTCAGTTATATAGATTATACAATATACTTGTGTGCGTGGCTTGTGTGACTACGCTCAAACCTACAACACTCCTCCCTTTTTTGAAAAATAGAATTACTATTTTATTCTAAAAACATACAGAAATAAAAGTTATAATAACATGGGTACATAAATTTCACAGTGATAATACATCATTATAATTATAAGTTACAACATAACAATCACATAATCTAATTCAAGGCATAAGTATCCTATTACAATAAAAATATTCTGCACCTGGCAAGCAAGACTGCCTTAGCTGCAGTTTGTTACACGTTATCAAATGTTTTGACATCGCCTAATATAATAAATTAGAACCAAACTAAATGTCAACAAACATTCGATACGATTTGAAAGGATCATTCATAAGCGTGAACAACACTATTCGAGTGGACTCATGTTACAACAATTCAACAAAAAATTGTTTATCGATTTGAAAGATTCATTCATAAGCAGGAACAAAAACATCACTTGACAAAAAATTGTTTATTGAGCTCGCCCATTATGACAAAGAATTATAAGTACCGGTAAGTATACGCGTAACTGTGCCCAATAAAGCGATAAAACTATGTAAAATAATGTAAAGAATATAAACTAAAAATATGCTTATATCTCAACCCACTTATGAATAATATAACCATAAACCAATGTTGTCACACTGCTAACCGATGTAAGGCTATGCTATATTTTTTATTTTATTGTACATACTAAGATAATTGTTAGCGATGCGAAAACAATATAGCTTAGCTTAGCTACATTAGCTTTCAGTGTACAAAATCTTACGTTAAAATCTTACTGACTGTTTTACAATTCTGCCGGGTCGCGTAGTGCGACTCGCCGGTGGACGAGTGGGTTCAATTCCCAACTCGGTTTCGTCACTGGACTATCCATGAGCTGACTAGTCTGTACCCACGTTAATGTTTCTTTGGCACTTAATATGTATACGGATTTCAAGCGATCTATGGATATACAAGATGTTCTACCGGACAACTAAAATACGTAAAATTTCGATCTTTTTTGTAAAACGCGGTACGGGCCTTCATAAGGAGGCTTCAAAGTTTACGTACTGTGTCGTCCCGAACAAACACATATTCACATTTTGATAAATCTGGCTGCACAAAATTCGGTCGCGTGTTGCTATGCAGTTCTGGAATGGGTTTCATGACCTGTATATTTTGGCGTATTTGTTCTACTAAACTATGAGGATCTAGAAAACCTACCTGTGTACCATCGTAGAAGTCGCCGGGAAGACGCAATGTACGACCATGTTAATTCTGCCTCTGAGACACCAGTATCGCTACGACATGTCGCGCACAGACCTAACAGAACTGTCGGCAATTCTTCTACCCATGTCTTTTCACACAAACGTGCCATAAGAGCGGCCGTAAGGGTTCTGTGCCAACGCTCTACAGCTCCGTTAGCCTGCGGGTGATACGCCTTAGTGCCTATCCTGTGAATACTTATTAGTTTCATAAGCTGCTGAAAAGGGTGGCTTTCGAATTGGCGACCTTGATCGCTCGTGAGCCTTACAGGACAACAGTAACGGCATATCCAGTTGTTATACAAAATTTTTGCTACGGTTCCTGCGTTAATAAATTGTATTGGGAATGCTTCGGGCCATCGCGTACAGCGATCGATGATTGTATGGCTATATCTATAATTATCTGAGGAAATTGGCAACGGACCGATTATGTCTAGGTACACGAATATGTTCGAAACGATCTACTTTCGAAAATTTTAATTTCAGTGTATGTATGTCGTTCTATCTTAGATTTCTGACAATTTAAACACGTCTTTGACCACTCATTAATATTTGAATTCATGCTGGGCCAAAAGAATCTTTTAGTTATTCATTTTCGGGTGGCGCGAATACCGGGATGACTAATGTTATGAATACTTTCGAATGCTGTACGCCTAAACTGTTCTGGTATTATGGTCTTGGTCACATTATTTATGGATATGTCGCAATAAATCGGTGTATTACATGTAGGCAAATAAAATCTCTTTAAATTAGAACATGAGTTATTATTTGAATTAGTGTATGACGCACGAAGTCATCGCTGTCTTGCAAGTCGGCAATTTTATCGTAGTCGAGAATTGTGGGACAGTAAATCTGCCAAGCGATAGTAAATCTGCCACGATGTTATTGTTACCGCTTATGTGTCTTATGTCCGTTGTAAACTCACTAATGCCTGCCTTATTCTACGCGGGGTTTTGCCATAATTTTATCTAATTTTAAAAATGCATAAGTTAGCGGTTTGTTGTCTGTGCACACAGTTAATTGACGTCCTTCAAATAGCTTGCGAAATGGCCAATAATTCACGATCTTTTGCCTAAGTATTTTTGATGCGCATTTGTGAGCTTTTTCGAAAAGTATCCTAATGGTTGTCACGAGCCATTAACTACTTGCTATAAAACACCGCCAACACATGAATCTGAAGCGTCAGTCATCAGCGCGAGCGTCGTATCAGTCCGTGGATAAGACAATGTAGCGGCCTTTTCTAGGCCAGACTTACATTACTCAAAAGTTTCGCTTGCTTCCGCTGACCATTCAATTAGTTTTGTATTGTATTTCACGAACTGCCGATATATTTATTATGTACTGACTGATATGACGCTGCGTCGGGTAAATGATTTAATTTCGTACGCAGATCAAATATTTTAAATAAGTAATAAAAGTGCAATTAGGTTAGTTATATTTACGCTAAACGATATATAACGTATATATATGAACTCAATATTTGAATCAACCCAGGAAATTACATATGACATGACACATGAGTTGAGATCATTACGGGATAATCTAAGATCCATAAACTCTGACTTGCAAGTCTTGAGGGATGAGTTGGCCGATATAAGGGCTTCGGTGAAAGATTGCCATGAAAAGGTGGATTCGTTAGAGGGCAGGATAAACGCTCTAGATAGCCGCGCCCCCTAGCGGTGCGCCTAGCGCGCCGTGAGGTGCGAGACGAGATGTTGCTGTGCGCACGGGTTCGTCGTGGTGCGACTTCTGCCGACATGAGCGTGTCAGGTGATTCATTATCAATTAACGGAAAAACTTCTTGTAAACGAAATCTAAGTTAGCAACTTCTCTGCAGGCACACACGCGCATACACACACGCACACACATACACAACACACACACACACACACACACACACACACACACACACACACACACGCACACACACACGCACACACACACATACACAAAACACTGTAATTGTGTAATTGCAAGCTTTAAATTAACTTTAAATGGTCTCTAAAATTAAAATTTATGCTGTTGTATTTATTGTGATAAAACCGACCTTAAATTAAATTGTACAATGTCTTAAATATAAAAACGCGAATTTGGGAGGGCGTTGGTGTCTATCACACAGTTTATACTAGTTCAGACACCATCGTACACTCTATCTTTAAATTGTGAATTAAATATTATGTACATTTTTTATTTGTTTAAGATAGATTAACTGTACTATGTTTTATGTGCAAATAAAGTTTTTATTATTATTATTAAGGCGCTTCTATATCAACGAGCGGCTCACCAAACAAAACGGCAGTTAGATATTTCATTTGGCGCGTGATGCTGGCCAGCGCCTTGGATGGAAGTTCGTGTGGGTTAAACGTGGCCGCATCCTCGCTCGAAATAAGCCGAGCGACAAAGCTTTTTCTATTAGAAGCGAAGCAGATATCAAACAGGTTTTTAACTGTAGTATGGTGTAACTGTTGCATATAAATTTTAATGTTATTAGGATTAAGATTCTTCTATTAGTTAATGTAGGATTCAATATATGTAAAGAAGGTTGGCAGATAATTTCATGCGGTAGCCTATATAAATATAAGTAATTTTTGAATTTTTAAAATCGGTTGAGTGGTTTTTGATTTAAATCCTTACTAACAAAAAAATTAATCTTGCCTCTTTATAATATTAGGATAGAAATATCTATACTGCATCGCATGCATTTCTGCATGAACAATTCTTCTCACCGGCGACTGTTCTGGAGTGTCTGCCAGTCTAATAGGTGCCTGCCGCTGGGCCTGTACTTCTAAATGAAACTGCATTTGAAGGAGCGTCTCGTAGCTGTAGTAAGTTCTCTAGGGTTGAATTTGTTAATTTAAACGGCGTTGTGTTTGATGAGACATCTCAGTTGCTTTTAAAGCTGCTTGGCATTCAGCTTGTACATTTAAACGAAGCTGCGTTTGAAGGACCATTTCATTGCCCTCAAGACTCTCTGGCGTTCGGCTTGTTCCTCCAACCATAATTGTGTTTGAAGGAGTGTCTCTCCGCTCTAGTAGGCATAGGCTCAAAGTTTGCCTACCTCACAATGACTGTTGGCATATGCATAAAGTTTGCATATCACACAGATATTACACAAATATTGGCATATGCATAAAGTTTGTATATCACACAGATATTACACTCGAGCAATGTCCTGCTTGGGCGGTGCTGCGCGGTGAACTCATTGAGGTTGTGGGTGAAGATCTCTCGCTGCCGGCCGTGATCAAAGCCATGGTCGACAGCGAGAGGAAGTGGGCAGCGATAGCGTCCTTCTGCGAGGACATCATCTCGCAGCAGTAGGCGGCGGAGCGGATCCGTGAAGACAGTATCCTTGCGGATCCGAGCCGTCGCCGATGAACCAGGCGGCGCAGGCGCGCTTACGCGCGCCTTATGCCGCCATAATGAAGTCCGCGGGCGGGAGAACGGAGATCTTCTGTCCGCCAGCCATTGAGTCGGTCCGACGCCCTATGTAGTGCCGGGGCGTCGCCGAGGAGTTGTAGACTGCTGGGTGGGTCGCTGAGGTAGTAATATTTGCCAGCGGCCTATCCACTATACAAGGCAGCGAGCGTGCACACCGTGGGGGTTTTGGTCCGTAAGCCCGTAGTACGGGAGAGCCAGACATAACGTCAGGTGCATTTCCGATTCCGGTGCATCGCTCTTACCAACTCCTCAGTAGTCGCACTTGATACTTCAGTACTCATAGCATCTGGTGTCACTATTACCTGTGAACGGTCCTCCAACACTTTCAACCGTTAGACAATAGTCCCAAACGATTAACGGACGAAAAGACTCCGTATACTCGAATGGCATTGAAGATCGCGGAACGCTCGCGATCTTCTACTACAATTGTGCCTTTTACATGACAGCCTCACGTAGGTAGACCTAACCTTAAAAGAGAACGATGTAAAAAACATTTTTTTTGTAAACGCCAAAACCTAGTTTTATTACTTGTGAGCAAAGGAATCTTTATCCCACTTCTGTTGTTAGGAATCAGAAGTCAAACACCAAAAAAAAGAAATTACTAACGTACTTTCATTGTTAAATAATCATTCAATTTTGCAGGATGGTTATTGTAACCGTTAATTAAAGAAATACAATAACAAATAAAGTTAAACATGATATTGATAACACCCGACAACTATCACACAGCACGTCCGTCCAGTCCGCCGCTCGATGTCAAAGTGACTCGATGCGCACTAAACACGCTTTTTATAACCCGCTCGATCGGATGATTCGTGACGTCACTTATTTACGACGTTTTCCATAACCAACAATATTATAAGAATAGTAGTAACAGATAAATAAACGATTACAAATCAATATTTATAAACAAATGAATCGAAAGCATGTATTGCTATTTCCCATCGATACGGTCCCGCAACTTCCTTTCTCCAAACTTTACTGTGTTTAACGCCACCTGTCGGATTTTGGAGTAATTCATTTTAGTTAGTACATTCAACATCACAAATCGATATTGCGTTTCTACGCCATCTATCGATTTATTATAATATTTTAGTATCATGATAAGTCGATAGATGGCGTTTAAGGCACTTTAGTATAAAATTATATTTTTATTTGATTTCGACACTGTATAATACCAAACTTATTTTGACAACTTTGTCAATTACCTTAACTAAGTGAACAGACATAGCTTAATTAGATGATATTTTTTTTTATTTTTTTTTATAGTAGGTAGTAAAGTTTATTTGCAACCAAACATGTATCATACATTATACATCATAATTTGGTACTGTTCCCTGGACTAAGTAACAACCTGAATTCCACGGAACAGTGCTTTCTCCATATCTTAGTTCTAAGTTTAACATTTGTGTGTTGTGAACCGTAAAAAAATCACTAAAAATGGTCGAAGTTTATCGGACACAGAATGTGTTCACGAATTTGCTAATTTTTTCAAGTCCGTATACAGTCCCCTGAAAGCAAAACTAGACGTGCAAGCCGCCGTGGCCGAGAGTAACACAAGTAGTTCCCGAGTACATATAGGGAGTATTGATAGGAGCCAGGTAAGGGAGGCGCTAACGAAACTTAAACCTAAGCGTTCGGCGGGACCAGATGGCATCCCACCATTTATTTTTAGAGACTGCAGGGATTATTTAACACAACCGCTGGTATACGTATACAATATGTGTTTTGAGAAATCACACTTTCCGGAACGCTGGAAAATTACACGAGTAATACCAGTACCTAAGGGCGAAGCAGGGAGTGAAGTTAGTGGGTACAGGCCGGTGGCTGTGTTGTCGGTACCAGCGAAGGTATTTGAGTCAGTAATCCATCATTGTGTCCTAAACCAGGTTTCAGTCACATTGTCCGACTCACAGCATGGGTTTAGGCCAGCTCGTAGCACGACTACAAATCTGCTGAATTTTATGGCATATGTGGTTCCTAGCGTTAATCTGGGAGTGCAGGTCGATGCTGCATACTTTGATTTTAAAAAAGCTTTCGATTTGGTCGATAATGACATTTTATTGACAAAGCTTGCGGCACTCGGATGCACTCCTAAATTGCTGAAATTCTTTGCTGATCATATGAGTAACAGAAAGCAGTATGTAGAATATGCTGGGTACAAATCTGAGCCTTATTTTACACGGTCAGGCGTGAGTCAGGGCAGTAATTTAGGACCACTTCAATTTATAATAATGGTAGATGACTTGCCCGAAGTCGTCAGGAATGCCAAGTGCCTGTTGTTTGCTGACGATCTAAAATTGCTGCTAGCTGTGAAAGAACAAAAGGACTTTGAGCGCTTACAGGAAGACATAGACAGGGTTGTTGAATGGGGAAAGAAGAATAAGTTGGTGTTTAATACGTCAAAGTGTTCGGTAATAACTTTTAGTAGGATGAAAATGCCCAAGAAATATGACTATAGAGTGGATAACACGTTATTGAAAAGAACAGAAACGGTGCGGGATTTAGGAGTACGCCTTGACTCGGACCTAGCATTTCGTAATCACATCGTAAATGTTTGTAAAAAAGCCTATAGGAGTTTAGGTTTCGTCCTAAGAAGGGCAGAGGGTTTTAAAAGCATCGCTGCGCTGACTTCTTTGTACAATGCATTGGTAAGAAGTCAGCTCGAATGTAACGCAATCATATGGGCTCTGCATGAAGCTAAATACAGTCTCATGCTGGAGCGTATACAAAATAAATTTACTAGGTTTCTGTATCTAAGGTGGTATGGTGTATATCCATTTTATCCATTGATGTATCCAACTTTGTTTGTCATAGGCATGGTGGGATACAATAAATTGGAAACAAGGAGGGACATAGCTCTTACTACCTATATTTTTAAATTATTGCGTGGCAAGACTTCAAACCCAGGTATATTAAAAGAAATAAAGTTGTGTGTGCCCGATAATTATGTATTACGAAGGCGACGGCCACGTCTATTGGCGGTGCCCAGTAGTAGGACCAATCTACTGAGTAAAGCCCCTATAACGCGTACCTTGACTGTACTTAATGACGTAGCGGACAGCATAGATCTTTTTAATTGTTCTCTGAGTGAGTTCACAAAAACCACAATGTACAGGATATGTTATGGTAAATAATAAAACTGTAATTATGGCCACACTATTGAATTAGGATATCCCTGTAATGATAGTGATGATGAGTTAATAAATAAATAAATAAATAAATTTGTGTTATTTATAGAAAATAAACTAGGCATAGAACTAAATGTATGAACCTCTCATTCCTAAACTAAGTAAGACCTGTATCTTAGGAATCAGTAGCTTCTACCGTACATTGTGGCTAAGATACAGTAAACAATTAATTTCATTTACATATAAGAAAAAAAAATTAATTAGCGTATATAGGCATAAGTACATAAAAAAAATAGATTCACAAAATAAAGAATTAAATAGAAAAATAAAGAAATATGGACATTACACTTTTTGTTTCCTTCTTTAGTGCAATGTGTATGTATGTGATGTGTCAGTGTGTGTTTGTATGTGAAGTGTCTGCGGGTGTGCGTGTGTGCGTTTGTGTTTATGAGCATGTGTTTGTATATATTTATGTGAGCGCGTTAGCGTGTATGTGTAATGTGAATGTTGCGTGTTTGATATTTTAGGCATTAACCAAGTAGCCTCTCTGTTTCCTGGTAAGTTAGATTTTGTAACCAAGGTTTGATCTTTTTTATCACTTCAAACTTATTTAATTTAAGTAAAGATAGATGTTTATTTATAAGATTGTATAATTTGCAACCTAGGTAGTTAGTATTGATGTTGTGCTATTGTAGTACGACATTTAATTGGAGGTATTACTGGCATACCTCTACGTTTTGCAGCGTTTTGCTGGTTGCACGGGACGGTTATATGCCTACGAACAGTAATGCGGAGGATGAATAACTGGCGGACAGTTAATATTTTACATTCCCGATAAAGGATCGTTGTTGGAAATCGACGTGGCTTAAAAGTCATTACTTTTAAGACCGCTCTTTGAGCCCTCTCAAAGTTTAAGAAAAGTGTCTTATAGGTTCCACCCCATACTGCTATACAGTAAGACATCACCGATTGGCATAAGCTAGTGTAAACCAAACGTAGTGTATCACTGCCCGCCGAGTGCCTTAGATTTTTTTTTGTATATTAGTCTTCAGTTTTTCATCAATATAAACGCCAAGATATTTTATATGTGAAACCATATTTATAGCCGGGCAGGAGCAGTAGCTATTTGACCGAAGACACCGATGTCCTACAATGATGGCTGATTCGGCTGGAGGTTTATTGGGTTTTGAGAAAGCAAAACGGATAAATTTAGTTTTGACCAAATTAACAGTCAGGAGATTCGCTGATAGCCAACTCATGACTGTGCCTTTAGATAATTCGACGTGATATTTTACTTGTGGCCAATCCTCGCCGTATGCCACAATTGCAGTATCATCCGCGTATGTGTAAATATTACAATTTGGTATAGAGAGTTTGCATAGTTCATTAAGGTATATTATGAAGAGCGTGGGACCCGAGACTCTCCCCTGCGGTACGCCGAAAGAGATGGTATCCTCGTCACTAATTAGCGAATTGATTTTGTCACACTGAGTTCGTTGTGATAAGCAGTCCTTGAAGATATTATGAGTGACGTCACGTATACCAATTTTTTCTAGTTTAGATAAGAGGATGGGTACAGAAACCGTGTCGAAAGCCCTTGAAAGGTCTAGAATTTTTTGTCTAATTTTTGTATAACGTTTTCTGTAAGATCTGCCACTGCATCTTCGGTAGAGACACCTTTAGAGAAACCGTACTGGTTTCTGGCAATAATATTAAATTTCTGCAAGTAATTGGTCAAGGAATTATTCAGAATTCGTTCCAAGATTTAAGAAAGAGTAGTTAATACCGAAATTGGCTGATAATTTTTGACACGGTTCCTGTTACCTCCCTTATATATGGGATGTACAAGTGCTTTTTAAAAGGTTTTTGAGAAAACGCCTTTGTTAAGTGAGAGATTACAGATATGAGTTATAGGTGGTATAAGTACATCTTTTGATTGCTTAACTATCCTAGAAGAAATGTCATCCCATCCTGTCGCACAGTCGGAGCGGAGTCTCAAGATTATGTTTTCGACTTGTCCTTCCTCCACTGGAAGAATAACCATGGAATATTTTTGTGAAAAGTTTGTGCTGGACTGAGACTTTGGATAACAGGTGGTAGTTAAGGTTATGCTTTCCGCTAAATTTCTCCCAACATTAACGAAGTATTGGTTTACTTTATTTATTGAAGATCTTTTATCAGAGCTGATTTTAAGTAGTTTATCAACGGAACGTGAGGTGCCTTGTGTATTTGTTACTTTTTTAATCACATCCCATGTAGCTTTAGGATTGCTTTTGGCATTTGAAAACTCATTTTTTTCGTAGGCTTCTTTTAAACCACGTAATAAGTTAAAGCAAAAATTTCGGTAGCGTGTATACGTAGTTTTTAGAATTTGGTTTTTAGGATCCTTTTTAAGATTTGCATGCATTTGGTCTCTGTTCTTTATACAGCGCAGTAACCCAGGCGTAATCAACGGTTTAATGATACGTGTTTTACGAGAAATCTTAAGTGTAATAGTATTTCTGTGCACAACAGGTCTTAAAAGCTCTAATAATTTGTTTGCGGCTAGGTTGGGATCTGTTTCAGCAATTACATCCTAGAAATTAATGGTATCTACTTCGTTTTTAATTGCTTTATATATAATTTTTAAGAAAATCTGAGAAGTTTTCTTTATACTCCTAATTTTAATATGAATTATTTTAAGACTTCTGGATGAGTTTGGTATAAAATTGTTACATTGCTCTGGAGTTGTTAGTACTGCATTTGAAATATTGAAATCGTCCAAGCCTTCTGTTTAGAGCCATTTGGAGATTAAGTCAAATGCCAAGTGGAGTAAGGACCATTATAATGCCCAATGAAATTAAAGTTATATAACCCTTCAGTTTGGGATATGTGAACTTGTTGACTTATAAGATTGGTTTTTGTTTGAGGCGTATGATTGAATGTTACTGATGAACGCATGGGTGTATTTATAGTGTAATTATTATAAAAAATATAAATACTGATTCTATACTGATCATAACGATCAAAAGAGACACATGAGATAAAACTAAATTCAAAATTCAAACAACTTAAACTAAAAGGTATTAAGCCATGGCAAACACACTGAGTCACTCAATTTGGTAAATCGCTTTTTTGCTGATATAGGGTCAAGTTATGCAAATGTAATATTAAATAACCAAGCTCTAAACCCACCAAATATCTCAAACACATGTACTCTACCTTCACCACCGAGAGACTCTATGGCGTTGTTTGACACCGATTGAGGGGAGGTCGATAATATTATCACTAACCTAAAAAATTACTGCGCCTGGCATTGATAACATACCGACACTCGTAATTAAAAGTTCTAAGACTAGTCTAGTTCCTCCTCTCACCTTTATGTATAACCAATGCTTGTATACAGGTGTCTGCCCGGATATTTTAAAACGTACAATTGTGTACCCTATCCATAAGAATGGCGACAGAGACAGTATTGGGAACTATAGTCTATAGTTCCCAACACTGTCTCTGTCGCCATATATCGGTACTAAGTGTAATTTCAAAAATATTGGAAAACTCATAAACTATGCGTTAGCTAAATTTTTCCAAAATAGTAATATCATAGCAGAAAACCAATTTGGCTGTATTAAAGGCAAATCAACAGAAGACGCTACTTTGTTACTTACTGAAATTATCAGTAAACATCTTGACAAAAGAGAAAGAGCCAAAGGTATTTTTTTAAATCTCTCTAAGGCCTTCGACACTGTCTCTGTCCCACTACAGCTCTCTAAAATAGAGTCGATCGGTATTCGCGGTATTGTACTGAAACTATTTCGTTCTTACCTCTCAAATAGAACCCAATGCTTTAGAGTAGGCAACTTTACAAGTTCCCAGCAGTCGCTTTCCTTTGGTGTTCCGCAGGGTAGCGTGCTAGGCCCTACTCTATTCTTACTGTATATTAACAGTTTATGTACCAAGTCATAACATCATCACTTACGCTGATGACACTGCGTTAACCGTGCATGGCAGGGACTGGACTGAGACTCAACTCCATACAGAGCATGCGCTTAGGGAGGTGATGATGTGGTTGAGCGATAATCTGTTAAACTTAAATATAGGTAAAACAAAATACGTAACTTTTACACCCCGTACAAACACTCAGCCGCCTCCTAATTTTGAAATAACTGCACATACCTGTGAACTACAGAATGGATGCGGTTGCCCTCAATTAACCCGTACTGAAAATATAAAATATCTGGGTCTTATAATAGATTGATCTCTTAATTGGTTACCTCACATAAAGCTGTTAACAACTCGTGTAAGGTGACTGATTCCAATTTTTGGAATACTCAGAGCATCTGCCAATATCGAGACACTTTTATGGGTTTATCATGCTCTTGCTCAGTGCTTACTCCAATACTGTGTTGTGGTATGGGGTGGTATTAGCAAGACTATACTAATGCCTTTGGAACGTGCACAGAGGGCCATATTGAAGATGATACTAGGTAAACCACGTAGGTACAACACTAATCTTCTGTACACCGAATGTTCTGTGCTAACCGTCAGATAACTTTTTATATTATCAGCTGTACTCCGGAAGCATAAAAGTATTACCTATAACGCGATTACAAAGCGAAACAAAACGAAAGTTTGCTCAGTTACTCCGCATCGTACAACTCTTGCCAGAAATCAATTTTATGTTATAAGTAATAAATTATATAATGCGGCAAATCGAGCAAATAACATATAAACACTCTAATAAATGCAAGGATACTCTACGTAACTGGTTGTTAGGCTTGAACTATAGTCAAACAGAGGACCTATTAAATTCCTAAACTTAAACGATATATTAGTAACATATTAATTCCTCACACATCACGCACTCACACCAGCCACACATTTACATTTACACACACATACATACGTACACACACATAACACTAACTCACATTGACAATTATTTGTAATTACCTTTATTTAGATCTTGATCACTCGAGTGGTAACAGTTTTAACTATATATTTTTAAATATTATACTACCAAAATGTTTAAGATTTTAATTCCATTTCTCTCTTTTCTTAATGTGCCTAAACAATAAAATTTTTTGTAACTATCTCAGGGTGGAAGGCGCTGGCGACTGTAGCACAGTTTATACTAGTACGATCGTCATCGAATTTTCTTTTCATATTAAAACGCTTCAAAAAAATGTATGTATTAGTTTAAGAGAAAAATTGTTAAAATCAAATGATGAAAATAAATAATAATTATTATTATTACTAAAAAAATAACACTATAATAACAGAAAGAAAAGGTAAGACTATTAGCTGGGAGATGACAGTTTGTATGATTCCTTGAATTATTTAGGTAAAAGATTAGTAAGATTCTGCTCAGAATGAATACGAAAGTATCTGTCTGTTTCGGTTTTTCGCAGAAAAATATAGCTGTTCGATATCCAGCAGAATCGATACCCATTTTGTTTGGCGAATTGTCTTGCTTGAAAAAATAGTCGTTTAGTTGATCCTGGTAAATGCTCTTCGATGTAAACAGCAGTGTTATTGCCATCAAAACCAAGGTGAGTTGTATTTAATTTTTCACCCACTGGATGAAGTTTGTTAAAATTGCGTGTTGCCATAAGAAAATTCCGTTGTTTCTAAACTGTTGTAAAGTCGGCTACAATAGTTTTAGGAGCGTTTGGTTTGCCGGGTAATCGACATACGTCTCATATATCAGAGACTTGAACGTTCAATGAAATTGCCTTACTTGCTTATTCAACAATCGATACCAGATCTTCGTAAGTTTCTTAGCAGATGTCCGTGAAAACGATTGCATGTCTTGAAGTTGCTTTTTCAAGTTTAAGGTGATCTCCATATTTTCTTTGCTCTCCTTCTCTAGCAATCCGATCTTATTACGCATATCCTAATAATCCTTATTAATGTAGTTCATAGCTTCTTGAATGTCGCTGTTCGGCTTTTGTATGGTAGTGCATTGTAATTTTAGACCTGTTATGTCAGTAACCAGTCTAGCTAAGATTAAATTTTGCTCCTCCTTCCATACTGTGAGCATTTGTTTTATTTCGCTTTTGAAATCTGCTAATAAATTATGGGTTACTTGGTTTTTCTTTATCTTGGGTGTTTCGACTCTTGGACGTTTAGTCCTGGTGGTAACATTTGATGCCTCTTTGCCTGATTCTGCCATCAGAGTCACTAGATCTGAGTTTGAGTGACTGATGTTGGTTTTGGGAGTGCTCGGTGGTGTGCGTCTCAAAAACATGTTTATTCGTAAACACTCGATGGACACTATGCAACAGTAATAATTTCTTGCAACAATGTAGTAAACAATATTTATAAATTGGACACAAATAAAGGCCCAGGAACAAAATTCTCATAAATTAATTTTGTATTATTGTTGCGAATTCACACTAATAAAAGCCCACGCAGTGTGTTTAGTACTGGTATGTCCGTCCAAAACGTCGTAAGTGTGCGGCAAAGAGCGTCGCTTACGCGTACACCTCGAAGATCTCTCGTAATTGTGGAGACGGTTGGTTGAATAAAAGTTTCTGATAGTGTAGGAAATTAACTTGCTAAAATGTATGTTATCCTGTGTTTATTTTGCAAAAACTCAACTACTCACAGTTCGTGTGTTTGTTGTGCTGGAATATTTGCATTAACTTGACAGTATATCTTGAATATCAACCACTAAAACCTTTTTTTTTACGGAGCGTATTAAATAGCAACTTGTCGTGTCGAAATACGACGGTAGAGTGAAGTGAAGTGAGTTATTTTGATATAGCTGTGCCTAACCTAACCTATCTCGGGAATAGATTTTTATTTGGGATATCAGTTTTCTACCGGAATACAGTAGATCTATTTTTTTGTACTCCGGGCATCACATTGTAATACATTCATATCAGTAGGCCGAGTTGTAATAGCGGACGACCGTCTAAAAGTAATTTTTGTATCCCTCGGGAACATTACTTATTTTCTGGATGAAAGGTACTCTATGTCCTTTTCTGTACCCCTGACAACGTGTGTGTGAAATTTGATGATGATTGGTTCAGTAGTTAAGGCGTGAAAGCGTAACAAACAAACAAACAAACTCACTTTCGCTTTTATAATATTAGTTATATTATATTATATAATATAGTTATAAGTTATATTATATAAGTTACAAAGCATTAATTTTAGTCACAGAGATCCTGCCTCGGTTAGTGTTTAAGACACTTACCGAGGCAGTCGAGTGTGCGGTGTGGCCGTGGTGGGGGCGTCGGTTTCTATGTGCGTTCCATGGCACATCCAGTCACGCCTAATGTCGAACAAATGTGGCTCAAACTTACTTTCAACTCACAAATAGTGGTTATAGGTACAGCGTATAGACCACCTTGATTGGACATTAACACCTTTCTTGATGCAATCACAGTCTCTCTCACATCCTTCAGTAAAGCTGAGAAACCCATACTTCTTGGCGACTTTAACATTAATTGCCTAAAAAACAATGAGAATAGTACCATTTTACTAAACGCTTTTTTACAGTACACCAGTCTTAACCAAGTTGTTCAGGAACCAACACATTTCATCATAGTGAGTCACTCATAGATATTGTGTGCACTGAAGCTCAAGTAAACAATGTATCAGTTCAATATTTAAACCTGAATTAGGGCAGCATGCCATTTTATCTGTGACTTGCCCATTCAAAATCAGTAAACCTATCTCGCAGTGGATTCATTATAGACCATTAGCTAATATAATGGATATAATGGTATAAGTGGTTATATAGTTATTTAACTGACAGATCTCAATTTGTTCAACTGGATAATGTCAGAGATGGTAGCAAGACAAATTCTTGTTGTGTTGTGTGTTGTAAAACGGGATTAGTCCTCAGCCCTCTACTCTTCTTTAGTTTTTTTCGATAATCTTCAATTATATATATCCTTTCACCCCAATGACTGCCATGAATCTGTAAATAAAATGAATATAGATTTAGATAAAATATCAGACTGGGCTAGAAAAAATTCACTGGTACTTAACCCTACCAAATCCAAATTTTTAATATTAGGCTCAAATAAATGCAAAAAGAAGATACAAGACCTAAAAATAAATAAATTCTTTAGTGATTGTTGATAGCTGTCCCATTGAGCAAGTCCGTGAGGCTCGAAATCTAGGTTTGGTCATGGATGATGAACTGCATTTTAAGACTCATGTACTTGAAACTGTCAAAACTGTTTTTATCGTCTCAACCTGCTATACCGAATTCGAGTACTAAAATGCGTATATTGCTCTGTGAGACTCTTATATTATCAAAACTAAACTATGCGGAATAAACACAGTGTGTTTGGTCCATGCATATTGAAAAGAACGGAGAAAGTAATCCAGCGGGTAAAGAACATATGTGCTCGATTTTGTTATAGCATCCCACCTCGTACATATGTCACCCCATTCCTATACAGTGGGAATCTTATGAAGATGACTCACAGGCACCTTCATCTGGCAATTTTACTTTTTGGCATTGTTCTATACAAAAAACCGGAATACCTGTACAAAGAGTTAACGTGGTCTCATAATGTTAATCAGTACAGTACACGGGCGGCATCACATCTTTTGGTCACATCGAGTCACAGAACCACGGCTTTCAGGAGTAGTTTCAGATACGCTGCAAACCATTGCTGGAATGACCTTCCGCGCCTATGCGAAATCTCAAAACTACATTCCGTAATAAGTTTAAGCTGGTTTTAATAAACAAACAAAAATCATTGTTATAATTTTACGTACTTTTATAACAGCTAAGTATAGCAACTTTACTTACGTGTATGGTGGGTGAATACATCATGCACGTAATCGTATATATCATATCGTGGGTATCATGACGAATCATATTGTATTTTAACGCATTACAGCCGGCGGGCATAAGCCAGGTCCGTAGCTAGTAACAATTAGAGTTGTAGAACAGCCGGCAGGCATAAGCCAGATCCTTAGTTGGTAACCGTTAGGGTTATATTGAAACACGTAGACTGATTCAACTGAGAATATTATATTTACAATTTTAAGCCTTCTTATATCCCATGTATTGTTCATGCAAGTAACGCTAGCACTAATGCGTACAATAATCATTTACACCAATCAGTAAAAAGTAGACAAAAATTCTAAAATTTACTAGGGAGTTCTTGGAAATCCTTATGCGTGTGTGCATGTGGCGCGACGGTCCTTACGCGTGTGTGCGTGCGTATAAAAATAGTGCCACGTATAAAAACAGAGGGAAGTTTCGCGGGTCGCCAGTTCGTGAGTTGGTTTCGTCGCGGCTAGACATATGATGCTCCAGGTTTCTCGTAAACTTATTATATATTACTTGTGCGTATATACATACGCCACAGTATAAATATATCTAATAATGATTGTGGTAATATAGTGTATACTTTGTTAATTTGCGCGTACGTAGCGGTAATATAAATATTCTACCTAAAATATTCTAGCACATACACACAACACCATCTAACCCAAACTAAGCAGAGCTTGTACTATGGGTACTAGACAATGGATAAACATACATATATACATTGTTTTTTTTAAATACATACATATTATACATGGAAACACCCAGACCAAGACATCCACAGAACATCCATGTTCATGCACACAAATGTTTGACTTGTGCGGGAATCGAACCCGCGACCTCAGGCGTAGCAGTCGGTTACACTAACCACTACGCCATCAAGGCCGTTTCGGTCGGATGTTTTATGTGTCCGACTCAGGTAGACGCTTTCTTGACATTCGTGACAAATGTGACTAGTATAAGTGGCGTTTGTTAAGTACGGAACCCTAACCGATATTGACGACGCAGCAATTAATAGAACTTTATAATAAATATAGAAGACAGGACGGAAACGCCGACGCAGCCAACATGCGGCCGCGCCGCGACGCCGTAGAAACTTCGATCGCCGACTCAGCTAAACTGCACCTGCATTATTGCCTACGCCGCGAACCAATTTTATGTATTTTATATTAATAAATTGTCATTCCATATTCTAGCATCGAATAGGTTTCACATAAATTAATTGTAATTTCTTTTATAATAAACTAGTTATTTTATAAGTAACTTTGGGTTTTTTTTCGAACCTTCGGCTGCAGTAAACGTAATTGGCGCAGTCGGTAGGATACTCGCGGGCCGGTTCGCGAGCATTAGAAGCATCTCACATCGATATTCGCGTTCGCGAGTCGCCCGGGCGGCTATCAAGCCACGGTACGAGTATCCTGAATCTACGAGGCTGCAGCGCCGAGCGGGGAATCCAGACATCGATTCACGGAGAAGAACCAGAGATGATATATTATATGTAAGTACACTTGAATCTTTCTCGTGTTGCTTCCTACTTTATCCTAATTAGTTTTATTTCCAAAATTTTTCGCCCCGAAAAATTGTGTTCCCGGGACCCTGCATCGAGACAGGCTCGCCGGCATATAGTAGATAGTTATAGAGAATTAGATAGTGAATTAGTTTCTAGTTTGAGTAGTTTACTTGAAATAAAAATGCCTTACGATCCCGATGTAATCTATAAGGCATTACGCCTTGTGCCAGAATTTGATGGAAATCATAATGTATTAACAAGGTTTATTAACATTTGCGACCAAATCGTTACTCAGTACGCTAGCGCCGAGCCGGGCAGCGAGCTAGGTAATCTATGTTTACTGAACGGCATTTTAAATAAAATCACAGGGTCTGCCGCTTCAACTATCAATGCGAACGGCATCCCAGATACTTGGGAAGGGATTAGAACAGGTCTAATCAACAATTTTTCAGACCAAAGGGATGAAACTGCGTTATATAACGACCTCTCTTTAGCTACACAGGGTAATAAATCCCCACAGGAATTTTATGACCAATGTCAAACCTTGTTTAGTACAATAATGACGTATGTGACTTTACATGAGACTTTACGAACGACTATTGACGCTAAACGGACATTATATAAGAAGGTAGCGATGCAAGCTTTTGTGCGAGGTTTAAAAGAACCACTAGGATCGCGTATACGATGCATGCGTCCAGATTCAATAGAAAAAGCTCTAGAGTATGTGCAGGAAGAGCTGAACATTATGTACTTACAACAACGTAACGATGTTCCAAAGGTTCATAGTGCTCCTAAGCCTACCATGCCATCTAACATACCGTTAAATACGCAAATTATTCCACGACATCCCGTACCTAATTGGCCAGCCCCTATGGCACAGCGCCCCTATCAACCTCCAACCCAACCTTTTAGATTCAATATGAATAACCAACAACAGAATCGTTTCCCTACACGAACACAGCAAATGTTCCGTGTACAGCCTAATAATTACCACCCTCAGAGTAATATGTTTAGACTACCACCTAGGAATAACGCACCACAAAATGTCGGCGCGAAACCCATGAGTGGTGTTCAACATTTTTCCCCTAAACCGTTGCCCATGATGACAGGTCACAATTGGCAAAAATCAGGTAATCCGCCACCCAATAATTATTTTAAGTCACGTGAATTAAATGTAAATGAATTATCATTGCCCAACGATGTCTATTATCCTGCTGAATATTACTGTGAACCTGAATACGAATGTTATACAGACTGTAACGACTATAATAATTCCTACGACTATGACTATGACCCTAACATTACTTATAATGATACAACCTATAGTAATCAAGTTATACACGAGATAGAACCACAACCAGGTCCTAGCCATGCAGGTCAACCTCAGGATTTTCTCTCAGGCAACATATCAAACGAGCAAGGATAGATATTAATTTGCAAACCCAAAGACAATTACCATACATAGAAATCTCTTGTCCCCCGTTAAAATTTTTGATAGATACTGGCGCTAACCAGTCATTTATATGCCCCGAGGCCGTACAAAACTTTTTTTCTGATTACCCATTAAATTACGACCCTTTCGAAGTAGCAAACATACATGATGTAAGCAGAAGTGACCATTCTATAACGTTACCGTGTTTTAACGAATTTAACGAGAAAGGTGGTATTAAGCTCTTTGTATACCGGTTCCATGATTACTTTGATGGCTTAATAGGTTTAGATATACTGTCTAAATGGGAAGCCAATATAAACCTGAAGGATTTTAAATTAGTAACAAGAAATGCAATAAACCCGATTAAGTTATATAACTCTCGTAATATAAATCTATATGAAGACATTGTTCCAGCTAAAAGTTGTAAAACAATTAAAATACCTATTAACGCCCCGGATGGCGAAGTTTTAGTTGACGAACAGATTTTCTGTGGTTGTTTGTTACGTGAATGTCTTACTACCGTAGTTAACGGCCGAGGTTATGTAGAAATAGAAAACCCATCATCCAATGATATTATATTTTATCTAGATCAGCCGGCTTGTGCAGACATATTCAGTATTAAATGCACACAAATTGAGAACTCAAACCGTGTAAATGACGTATTATCGCGGTTACGTACTGACCATCTTAATGAAGAAGAAAAGGCTAATCTCTTAACATTATGTAGTCGCTACGCAGATGTCTTTTATATCGATGGGGAGCCATTGACTTTCACAAACAAGGTTAAGCATAGGATTCGTACAACGGACGAGGTCCCTGTGTACACCAAAAGTTATCGGTATCCTTTCGTTCATAGACAAGAAGTCAGGGACCAAATTTCTAAAATGTTGCAGCAGGTATAATTAGACCTTCTGACTCTGCATGGAGCTCACCTATTTGGGTTGTACCCAAAAAGATGGATGCTTCCGGAAAACAAAAGTGGCGTCTCGTGGTCGACTTCCGTAAATTAAATGACAAGACGATAGATGACAAATACCCCATACCAAACATCACCGACGTTCTAGACAAGTTAGGAAGATGTCAGTACTTCACGACTTTAGATTTAGCAAGTGGTTTTTACCAAGTGGAGATGGATCTCCAGGACATACCCAAGACCGCGTTCAACGTAGAACATGGGCATTTCGAGTTTCTGCGAATGCCGATGGGATTGAAGAATAGTCCATCTACTTTTCAAAGAGTAATGGACAATGTTCTTAGAGGTCTTCAAAATAGCATCTGTCTGGTCTATTTAGATGATATAATTGTGTTCAGTTCATCACTCCAGGAACACCTGGTAAACCTGGAAAAGGTTTTCCAAAGACTCAGAGAATCTAACTTCAAAATTCAGATGGACAAGTCAGAGTTTTTGAAGCTAGAAACTGCCTATCTTGGGCATATAATTAGTAGAGACGGCATTAAGCCTAATCCCGACAAAATTTCAGCCATAGAAAAGTATCCCATACCGAACACTCCTAAGGAAATAAAACAATTTTTAGGCCTTCTCGGTTATTACCGAAAATTCATTCCGGACTTCGCACGCATTACCAAGCCCCTTACCAATTTTCTCAAGAAAGGAAACAAAGTAGTCCATAGCCCAGAATATGTAAACTCTTTTAATAAATGTAAGACCTTACTAACTAATGACCCCATCTTACAGTATCCCGATTTCAATAGGGAATTCAATCTCACAACAGACGCTTCAAACGTCGCTATTGGAGCGGTGTTATCCCAAGGACCAATAGGGTCTGATAAACCAGTGTGTTACGCTTCTCGTACACTCAATGAAAGCGAGCTAAACTATAGCACAATAGAAAAAGAATTGCTAGCTATAGTATGGGCCACCAAGTATTTTAGGCCATATCTGTTTGGAAGAAAGTTTAAAATATTGACTGACCACAAACCCTTGCAATGGATGGTAAATTTAAAAGAGCCAAACTCACGACTGACGCGATGGAGACTTAAACTCAGCGAATACGACTATACGGTAGTTTACAAAAAGGGAAAATTCAATACCAATGCTGATGCCCTGTCACGCATTGAGATACATAATAACGAGACTGACGAGATTAACTCCGTAATTGAAAGCATAAAAGACTTAAGCTCAATGATCAATAACCCTTCAGAATCACCAATCCAACATCCTAACTCTTTGACTGACACAAACCAACCCAGAGTAGAAGTTTCCAATAAATTGAATGTACCAGCTAACCAGACTAATTCCTCGACTGACACCGTACATACTAGCCATGAACAACCTATTTTAGAAGTACCTATCACAGATGAGCCTCTTAATAAATTCCACAGACAAATCCACTTTACAATAGTCGGAGACATAAAACGAAGACCGACAGTGACTAAACCTTTTGAAGGTCATACAAGAACAGCAATTCAGATTTCAGAATCAAATTTAGAATCAGATGTCATTAACGCTATTAAAGAATATGTCAATCCAAAGGTCAAAACAGCTATACTAATAAATCCGCCTCTGGCTATGTACTCAATAATACCTGTCATACAAGATAAATTCAAAAGCTCCTCTCTCAAACTAGTATTAACTAAGGTCGAATTAGAGAATGTCAAAGAATACCTGCGGCAACAAGATATCATTAAGCACTATCATGATGGTAAGACAAACCACCGTGGTATAAACGAGTGCTATTTAGCTCTTTCGCGAAAATATTACTGGCCAAAAATGAAAGAGCAGATCGCTAAATTCATCAACGAATGCACTATCTGTGGACAAGCTAAATACGATAGGAATCCAATCCGACCATATCTTAATATAGTACCACCAGCAACGAAACCACTAGAGATTATTCACATGGATTTATTCACAGTAGAATCAGAAAAATACGTAACATTTATTGACATTTTCACGAAATATGGTCAGGCATACCACTTACGTGATGGTACAGCTATAAGTATAATCCAATCACTATTAAAATTTTGCACTCACCATGGACTACCTATGACTATTATTAGTGACAATGGCACAGAATTCACCAATCAATTGTTTTCGGAATTCATGCGTATTCACAAAATCGTCCATCATAAAACTTTACCCCATAGTCCCAATGATAATGGCAATATAGAGCGTTTTCACTCGACATTATTGGAACACATTAGAATTCTTAAGTTACAACATAAAAATGAACCAGTAATTAATCTCGTACCATACGCCATCATAGCATATAATAGTTCAATCCACAGCTTTACCAAGTGTAGGCCATTTGACCTATTGACTGGACACTTTGACCCCAGAGATCCAATTAACATTGACTTTACTGAACATATCTTACAGCAATACGCGCAGAATCATAGACAGCAAATGAAACAGGTATATGATTTAATCAATGAATCCTCTCTTGCCAATCGGACAGCTCTTATCGAAAATAGAAATAAATCACGAGAACCAGAAGTAGAGTACACACCTCAACAACAAGTCTTTATTAAAAATCCTCTCGCCAGTCGCCAGAAAGTCGCACCACGATATACACAAGACACAGTTCTAGCTGACTTACCAATCCATATCTACACATCAAAGAAACGTGGCCCTGTAGCTAAATCACGACTAAAGAGAGTACCTAAAGGAAACCAATTGTTACAGGATTCTGATGCTTCCGGTAATACAGGCGACACACCTTCAAGACATAAGACTTGAGACTTTAGCTGACGGACCAGGATTGCTACCGTACAAGTTAGGACCAACCAGACTAACGACACACTACCATTCCTTTATACAATTTATACAACTAACAGACATTGAAGATAAGATAGATTCGGTACAAACTCAACTTAAAATGTTCGAGACTAAACTTAGTAAAGGAGCATACACCATTTATGAATACCAAATTGATTACCTTACTAATAAACTTAATAAGGTTCTTAATCGAATAAAATCTCTAGAACCTATAAGAGTTAAAAGAGGTCTGATAGATAGCTTAGGGTCAGTAATTAAAAGCGTTACTGGCAATTTAGATTATCAAGATGCCGTAAAATACAATGAAGCTATTAGAATCTTGCAGGGTAATGACAATAAGATAGTTTCCGAATTCAATAACCATATAAGCTTGTGTAAAGAATGGATGTCAAAACATAATGCTGTTCTAGAACAATTAACATCAAACCAGGCAAAAATAAATGCATCTTTAGAATTACTTTTAGAAAGGGATGCCCTCAAGGATTATAATCTCGTGAGATTCACTAAGTTTTCTCAAATCTTAGGTATAATAACTAATAATGTAGAGGATATACTTTTAGAAATAATTAGAATAGAGAATATTTTAGCATTTATTCGTGCTTCTAGTACGCACCACTCCATGATAGATGTAGAAGTTTTAAAATCTATGATAGATAAATTAAGATCCTTATATGACCAAGATCAAATAGTAAATTTAGAATTAAGAGAATACTATGATCTGATTAAGCCAGGTTCATACTTTGTTGAAAAAAGAATAGTAATAGTCTACAATTTTCCTATAGTTTCCCATGAGATATACGATTTATATAAGTTATCCATTGTCCCTAATGAACACCAATTAGCCCTTATACCTCCCACTCCTTATATAGCAACAAACGAGAAATCATTCGTGTACATAGAGGCTGAATGCCCGAAGTACAGCAGCATACATCTCTGCGAAAAGGAGATCAGTCACCAGGTCCGAGCAGAGCCCGATTGTATCCAAGAACTGATCACCCGCCAAAATCTGAAGAACACCTGTCAATTGACTAAGATTTCGCTGTCTAAAGAAGCAATAGAGAAATTAGATGATCAACACTACGTACTTTCCCTACCGAGACCTACCAAGATACAATTGACTTGCGGCAGAAGAGACTACAATACGCTACGAGGAAGTTACCTCGCCACTATTCCCATGGGCTGCTACATCCAAACACCAGAGTTTACTATAATTAACGACGAGGATGAGATAAAGGGTCAACCATTAAAATTATCGAAGATTCCTTTTGAAAATTTGAACAAAACTGAAATCTTTGCTCACATTGGATCCAGATCAGTAAATTTAGAAGAACTCCACAGCATTCAGAACAAAGTCTCATTAGAAAAACCGATAGAGATAGAGAAAACTCAGTCGTCTGCCCTATACCATACCACGATACCACTATATACCATCGTAGTATGTGCAGCCGTCATTGTCATATTCCTGATAATCCGCAAATACAAATGTTGGAATCTCAATTCAGAAAACAAAGAGAAACAGCAGACTCTCAAGATCCACACATATGACGAGATAACCAAGAAGCGTAAAGAGACTCCAGCAACATTTTCTCTAAATATGACAAAATAGTTGCTGTTCTGCGGATGGAGGTGTTAAGTACGGAACCCTAACCGATATTGACGACGCAGCAATTACTAGAACTTTATAATAAATATAGAAGACAGGACGGAAACGCCGACGCAGCCAACATGCGGCCGCGCCGCGACGCCGTAGAAACTTCGATCGCCGACTCAGCAAAACTGCACCTGCATTATTGCCTACGCCGCGAACCAATTTTATGTATTTTATATTAATAAATTGTCATTCCATATTCTAGCATCGAATAGATTTCACATAAATTAATTGTAATTTCTTTTATAATAAACTAGTTATTTTATAAGTAACTTTGGGTTTTTTTTCGAACCTTCGGCTGCAGTAAACGTAATTCGTTCGAAAACTCATTATCATTATATTGTTCCTTTGTTTTCCCGTTATTTTTTAATATTTTGTGTTATTTTAACATGCAGTGTTTTGTAGCATAACGTAATATTATATTACGCTAATTATTATAGACTTTTTACGTTTATATATATATCTATATATATTACATATATGAATATAATATATTTATTAGTTTTATTCCATTTTTTGTATGTTTTATTTTCTTATGTATTGGTTTATAATAAATAATTGTTTAATAGGCCTGCAAGAATACCAGCGTTGTAGTCTACACTTTTTTATTTACGTGATGGAATGCATTGGCGCGGTGGCGGGCGGAGCGGTTATGTCGGACTCACCGGGGTAAAAGAAAGATGTTGAAATGATAATGGACCTCCCGGAATACCGACTAAACCTACCACGGTGTTCCTCGACGAAACCGCTATCGACGGGGCCGCGCGAATCACTTGCGCATGCGGTCGCGACCCCGCCGCGGTTCTGGCCCACCGTATGAAATGGCAGGCCACTACACGAAGAGACCTACCCAAAGGTACTCACTCAGTAATAAACCCTACTGTCTCCCTCCTAGAGGGAAGACGGACTCGTCACAGAGGCGCGCGTGGGAACACGCACGCCGCCTCTCGGACCTGGTGCTGATCGGATGGCAGGCAGGCCCACAAAGCTCACCATCCCCTAGTCAAACCTCAGAGTGGCTGGAGGTCATCTCACGCCCTCCGGCGCCCAGCTCTGCGGTTGGAGAGAGGGTTTAAGCGCTCTCTCTCCCGCTCCGCCGCCTCTTTGATGGAAATAACTTCCTCGTAAAAGTAGGCGACGGCGCTCCACGACCTCTCACTCCGGACCATAGACTGAACTACGGCCGGGAGCGAGCGGGCAACCGATCCGACTGCCGCGATCAACTCACGGCGTTGCGATGCCCAGGAGGGGCAAACCGCCAAAGTGTGCAGCGCCGAGTTCTCGATAACGTCGCGGCAGTCGCCGCAGTTGTGACAACCGGGCGTCTCTTGCCGGCGTATACGACACAGGAACTGGCCAAAACAACCATGGCTAGTCATTACCTGTGTCAGCCGGAAGGTGAGGGTGTCATGCCGCCTCTCCAGCCACTCCTCAAACACGGGACTTACCACCACGATCGTGGCGTGCCCGGTTGTAGTCTATACTGCAACAATAGCTGACGCAGTGCCTAATTTGATCTCCATGTACCGCCTTCTGTTAAATTGTATTTATTATTGTTGTTTTTTCTAATCTGTATGTATGGAGATTCAAAAAAAATATCTTTCTTTCTTCTTTCAAACATACTAATTCTTCGACGGTCTCGGGTTTTGGGTACTCAATGATGGCCTTGATTTTCTCCTCTGTAGGGCTGATATCTTCTGATGAGACCTTGTAACCTAAATATTCTAAACTGGATTGACCGAAAGCATATTTGGGTAAATTGATTACCATATTTATCCAATCTTTCGAATACGATGCGTAAATGTTTTAAATGCAATTTAGGACTTTGGCTAATGCCTGCATTTTGATTTGATTTTAATGTCTTTTACGTGTTTATACCTCGCGGGTGTAATGGTCTAGCGCGTGCGAAAAACCGGTGGCCCTGTCGTTTCTATGCAATGTTGTACTGTTGATTTGGGTGGATTTTCTACGATCTTCTTTTTTTATCTACGCTCACTGACAGTACACACGGTTCAATCATATTCACAATAGAAGCTCAAACATTTAAATCAGTTACCTGATCGATGAGCTTTCATGCGCTGACGTCAATCAGAAGCTTGTGATGGCTCAAAAACTCGGCGCCTTGTATGGGTTGTCTAACGTCGGCAATAACGAAATCCCATCGATACGGTCTGCGTAAATTTAGATTTAATACTAAAGACTTTACTCCGTTAAATTCTTATTTTGGTTCCGTTGGCTGCGTAAAGTTTGTATTCACTGCACTCGCGATTGTAATACTTTCTATTCATCGGTAAAATTGATACGTTTGCGCCAGTGTCTATAAAAAAATATAGTCCAGTGTTCCTGTCCATGATGCGTAGGCGGCGATAACGAGAGATGGCACAGAGCTCCACCGTTGTCTGCGCCTCGCCTAGTTTTCCTGGTTTTTGGTGCCTTCCATGCGCAGGATTGCATGCATTTCCTTGCCCTGGCGCGAAATTTATTGTGGTAGTAGCAAAGCCAGTCAGGGCCCTCCGTGCACGGGATCCTGAATCGCAAGCGATTGTTGCTCCATCGTGGTCGATAGCGCGCTCTTCCTCGTTCCAATTGTTCGATCTTCAGAGGATCTCAGCCATGATGGTTTCAGATGCCGTTGTGGGACGTGCGGTAGTAATTTTGAGCGAATTTCACTGTCTTCACGGTTTAGCCGAAAATGTTCAAGGTAACTATGTTCGCGGGTCGGGATCAACACTTTAGGTACTCCGTAGTGTATGTGAACGAAAGAAGTTCGTATGTAAAAACTGGGCACTATTTATTCACTATTGTTTACTAAGATTACGACGCGACAGCGTACGAGATAGCGCGGACTTTTGTGACTACGCTCATCCATACATATTTTTATACTTTTATACTTGATATGCCCGCGGTTTCACCCGCGCTTATAGTTACTGCGTTGCCCCCGTCAGTCGTAGCGTGATGTTATATAGCCTCAGCTTTCTCGATAAATAGGCTATCCAACACTAAAAAAATTTTTCTATTCATACCATTAGTTTCTGAGATTAGCGCGTTCAACCAAACAAACAAACTCTTCAGCTTTATAATATTAGTATAAATTACTTATACTAGATTTTGCCCGCGACTTCGCTGTGTTGACCTACACTTAGGCAATAAACTTTTATCCCTTAGGAAAAGCACTTTTTTTCTAGAGAAAGATAATAATATTTTATGTATAAGTACTTCTATACGTCTGATAATCTGTAGATATACGAAATTTCATGAAGATCGGTCAATTTGTTAAGGTGTGAAAGCGTAATAAACAAAACAAATTCACACTTTCATTTATAATATTTGACGGCGCACCGAGACAATCAATTGATTTGACGGCACACCGAGACAGTCAATTGATTATTTTTGAACGACCGGCAGTTCATTAACAGGCAACATAACACCGAGCGCTGGGATGGCGGTCAAGCGGCATAACTTCATAATCATACTTCATAATCACTGTCAATCGGTTTGAGAGTGCGCACGCGCCCACGTGTTCTGGTGGAATGTTATAAATTGTGTCAAGTGTAAAATCTACAAAGTGAACATTAATTATTATTGGTGAACAAATAATTATTAAATGAGTGCTGATTGTGATTGGAAAGTGTTTTCTGAAACCTAGTCTCCTCGCCCGACTACCCACGTATTATGGCTGATAAATCAAGAGATGTGCCGTCTATTGATGCGTTTTTATCAGAAGTGGGATGCCGAGGGCATAATTTTGAGGAGACTAGCGGTGAAACTAATTTATATATGTATATATATTCATAGATTATAATTTATTAGTTTTTCGCCGCGGTTTCACCCGCGTAAGTCCCGTTCCCGTAGGAGTATCGGTATAAAAAGTAGCCTATGTGTGAATCCAGCTATCTACATACTAAGTTTCATCGCAATCGGTCTAGTAGTTTTTGCGTGAAATAGTAACAAACATCCCTACATCCGTACAAACTTTGGCGTTTATAATATTAGTAAGGATGTCTATCTTAGGTATATTTCTGTGTATGTGTAGCTGATGTAGAGGAAAGGAGGGTATTGCCGTACACATAACTTTAAAATGTCGTAATAACAAAAGATTTCATCAAAAAAGAAAATCGAAACTTTTAATATTCTTCCAATTAGGTATATTTTAGATATGGTTACCGTCAGAATATAAAAACCACAAATAACAGATAAAGTACTTTAATTGAAAACAGTATTTGTACGGTATTAACTGAATCAAGCGGGTAACTCCGTACGCGTAATCGGCTAATTTCGTACACACATATATCCAACCGTTTTATTGATGTGGTAGCCTAAAAACACTGAAAATGACAATTTTATACAAATATATTTAAGTTAGGATGAACGGTAACATAATTGTAATCTTGATCATAAATCTTTTCTAGGTCTTACGTACAAAATCCACTACAATAATTATCAGCAGAATCATATCCCGAACATAAAGCATGCGACTAGCTCCCACAGCTTACACACCTGTACCACAATCCTTTATCCTTCCCAAAATCACCACAAATGACGCATAGGCGCATTCCTCGACACTTGTCTCACATCCGCTTCCTTCAACAAAATCATCATCTAACTCTTCTTCATCATCACATAAAACGTGTTGTTCTTCATCAGAAGATGATGAATTCTCCTTTTCTATTTCTTTTTTTAATTTTACTACTTTTATTTTACCTCTTTTTAATTTTTTTTGTAAAAGTCTCAGTGTGTTTTTCTAGTTTCTTTTTCTTGGCAGCTCGTTTTCCTTCAATTTCTTCTAAAACAGATTTCATAGGAGTAATTTTGATTGTTGTTTAGTTCTTTTACCTTTTTGAATGTGTTTCTTTTCAGGAGCTGGTGATATTTCACTGAAAAGTATTGCGCGTTCAGGTGTTTTATTTCGCACAGGAGACACAAGAATTCGTCGTTTGAGTTGCTGAATTTCTGCCTGAGTTTGACAAGTGTTTTTGGTTGTAGACGTGGATGGAAGTGAATTATAAGCTATATCTGGTTCTGGATTTTCACAAAGTTGAGAATTTTGGATTCCTGATGTTGATGATCGTCCATCATAAGCTATATCTGGTTCTGAATTTTCAGGAAGTAACGAATTCAGGATTCCTGATTTTGACAGACGTATATCATCAACGGATTCCTTTGATTCTGTATTTGTAGGTACCAAACACGACATCTCATTAAAATCCATCGGAATGTAAACCGTAAACCGGATGCACCTAAATTTTCCGTCTGACTCCGTCCTTATATTTTCAACAGCTTGTTCAGCGAAAATTCTGCCAGGAAGGTTTTCATTTTCTTCTTGTATCAATGTAAAATAGAAACGTTTGGATTGAAGGGCCAATTGCCTGATGCTCGGAATCCACTAACTGATTTTTCTGCATTAGCTACGTTCAAATATGCTTGAGTGAACAGTGGAATCAATTGCAGTGGTGTTAGTTTTTCATATTGATGGAGTTTCATATAGGCATCACATTCTTTATACAAAGCTGTTTTCAATGGACTGTACACTGTAAGATCCCGCGGTTGGGTCCTGTGCGACGTATGAGGTGGTATTGTCAACATGATAATGCCAATTTTGTGACAAAAATCATAAATACTCACAGAAATGTGACTACTGTGATTGTCTAAAATCAGTAGTACTGGGTCCTCCATTGAAGGTTTTGTATGTTCTGCAAAATGCACTAGCCATACGTAGAACAATTCGTCAATCATCCATTCAGACTTACTACATCTATAAATTGAACCGTTCGGGTCTCCTTGCTCTAGGGATGAATGCATTCTTAACCGAGGATATATAATAAGTCGTGTAACATATGACGCACTAGTCAGGAGTCATCTGGAACATAGTGCGGTCATATGGGATCCACATGAAGCCAAGTACTCTGTGATGTTGGAGCGCGTTCAGAACAAGTTCACGCGTCATTTGTACAGGAAATTATATGGGGTATACCCGTTTTACCCACTGATGTATCCCACTCTGTTTGTCCTGGGCATGGTTGGCTATAACCAACTGCATGTCCGAAGGGAGTTTGCGCTGGTCGCCTACTTGGTGAAGGTCCTTCGCGGATTAGAGAGTAACCCAGGCGTATTACAGCGCTTGAGTCTGTGTGTGCCGGACCGCTACGTGTGGAGACGGCGCAGTCCGCCATTGCTACTGGTACCTACAGCCAGAACCAACCTCCTGGCCAAGGCACCCCTTACCAGAGCCATCCGTAACATCAACGTCCTTCAAACTCGGATTGATGTATTTACTTGTTCATTCAGTGAATTCGCAAGGGCTTTACTATTTACATTATGCTACAATATATAATATTAAGGTTTAGACTTTTGTCTATTATGATTGTTTGGTTTAAGTTAGTAATATTTTATGTTTTCTGTTTGTTAATAATGTTGTTATTTTTATTTTTTCAAAATTTTATTCTTGTAATGTATTCTTGTCTTTCATTCTTTAATTCTTGTGTGTAGTTGAGTAGTTTAGGTTATTAATTAGTTAAGTTCTTAACTGTCGCATTAGGTTCAAGCCTGTAATTATAGTTTAAGTTATTTTAAATAAATAAAAAAAAAAAAAAAAAAACTTGAGCAACTGACCTGTTGCGCTAATACAGCAACAGACAGTAATATTCTTCTCACGCTCCCAACTGGTAGTAACTCCTACCTGCTTAATACCTTTAGGAGCAAGTATTTTACCCGGTTTGTGAACAGTGTTGATGCCTGTTTCGTCGACATTAAATATTATATGAGGACGAAATTTGTATTTGTCGTATGTTGATGAGAGATTATCAAAGAATATCTGTAACTCTGTGGCATTAAAGACAACAATTATATTTACGCTAGTAGGTTTCGGGCGCCTGATACTTATTTCAGAGTTTCTTTTTAAAAATCCATACATCCAGTCCTTGTCAGCTTCTTTTTATCTTTATTGAACGAATGTTTAATTTTATTAGACTCGGCATATGCAAAAACTGCTGCCTTTGATGATTGTGGCGTCAATCCATAAAACATATTTGCCAGAAGCAATATTGGTCTCTAATTTCTGTCTCCTGTTCAGGAGTAAAACAGGTTCTCTTCCTATTCGAAAAGAAACATATCATAGCTGTCCCTTTTTACCCGACTGCGTCAGAAGGAGGGTAATGTTTTTCGAGCGTATGTATGTATATATGTATGTGTGTATGTATGTCCATTTCTTTGGCACTCGCTACAGCCCAAACGGCTAGACGGTTTTTGACATATGAGGTGACGTTGAATTTTCAGAATTGTGGTAGTGACATAGGTTACATAAATTTTGAAAATGGCGTCCGCAAATGTAAAAATAAGGGGGAGGGAGTTTGTTTTTTCTTACCTTAGCAATATGGGTATCAAATGAAAGATCGTGAAAAGACGATTTCAAAAATATATGTATCATATCACGTTTATATTACTGTTTAAACACAAATTGTCAAAAAGCGTACCAATTAAGTAAGTAAGTTTATATTAAATGTTCGAATTGTTTGCCTTCAGCTGCTATACAAGCTTTACATCTCTTTAAACTTGATCGCGTAATAAGACAGGCGTATCTTCTTGAGTTGATGTATTCAGCGGCTTCTGCAATTCTTTGACGCAGCTCGTCTAAATTTTGAATTGGTTTAGAGTACACGATATCCTTTATCGTACCCCAGTAAAATAAATCTATGGGGTTTAAATCGGGTGAACGGGCAGACCACGAAATTGTACCACCCCGCCCTATCCACCTATCGGGGTATTCACGATTGAGAAACTCACGTACTGTTAGAGCATAATGCGCTGGGCAGCCATCTTGTTGGTACCACATGCTGCCGTAAATGTTCAGTGGCATTTCTTCTAATAATTCTGGTAATTGGTTTTGTAAAAAGTCCAAATACCCCTGGGCATTTAAGTTCTCCGGCAGCTCGATTGGACCAATAACATTACCATTCAAAATTGCCGTCCACATATTCACTTTAAACTGGTACTGCGATCTGGCTTCACGCATCAAATTTGGATTTTCCACGTGCCATTCGTGCAAATTGTGGAGGTTCATGTAACCGTCCTTTTTAAATGTTGATTCATCTGACCACAGAATTTTTCAAAGAATCACGGATCCTCTCGATGCTTCTGCAACATCGTTTTACAAAATCACACTCTCTCTGGGTAGTCTCGGGGTAGCAGACTTTGTACTCGTCGTACATGGTATGGATGAAACTCGTTTTTTTTTTAAATACGCTGTGCAGTACTTTTGGGGATTCCTATGCTCTATTGAATTCCACTTACTGAGAAACTTGGGTCTTCTTCAACTGCTTGCAGGACTTCGGCCTCGTAGGGCATTACGGGTCTTCGCTCGCTAACCATTAGACTAGGGAATCGACCCTCTGATAATGACCGATGCACATTAATAAATACTCGATGATCGGGATAACGCTCAGCATTTGGGTGTCTCTCACGATACATTCTTGCTGCAGCATTGGCGTTGCATAAGCATTCTCCATAAATGAGATGCATGTTGGCGTATTCCTGTGCGGTGTATCGAGATGGCATGATAACACACTACACAAAACACGAGATTACGATTAAAACAAGTCCGGGATAGTCAGAAACAGTGCAAATAAATCCAAATCACAATGCAAATCGAGTCCAATAAACAAAGCCACAGTTGTAAGTACGAAGTCAATACAAATACAGAAAGATGCGTAGTAAATGAGAGAGCGTAACGTACTGCAGTATTGCACAATAATTTACCTAACGCATCCCTGTTTCGCCAGAGTGGCGTCCCTATCTGTTTCACTCACACTGACGAAATGATGTGTTAATCCGTCTCACTCTTAGATAAAAGTAGCGTCACTATCTATCTCGCTAACACTTAGCTCGCACTAGTCAAATAACGTCACTCTTCGTCTCAATCGAACTTGTACGAAATCCAGGATAATTAAAAAAAATTTTTTTTCCTCAATTATGAAAAAGCAGTTAGTAAGTGGCATACCATTTTGGAATCCAGACTAAACGTGCCATTTTTTTAAGTTACTTGCCTAAATAGTATATGTCGGCGTGAAATAACAAAGTTGTTTACAAACGCGCGCACGTGTAACATGCGTCATCGTACGCTCGTACCACTCGACGAATCAGGCGAGGTGGGGATGAAGCGATATAAGACAGCGCGCTAGTCATTCGGGCGCATTCTGTTCGAGGCGCTCGGTCCGTCAACACCTCTTAATTGTGATACGGATCACTCCTGAATCGTAATAGTTTGATAATTTAATTTTTCTAATAACTGTCACGACTTAGCCTATTGCCCGTTTTCGGCTTGACGTTGATTTCTGGGACACGTTGTATATCGGGACGCCCGAAGTATCATTTTCTAGCAAGAATAATAATAATAATAATAACTTTATTGACAAAAATGGAGTACAATGTGTGGAACTTATTCTATGACTTAGAGTTAGCACAATAAATTACTAAATACTGATTCCCAAACTAGGCTATAGCCTGTATTTTGGGAGACAGTGCTCAGCCAAAACAAAGCACAATAGACACTAAAGTGAATCAACAATTTTTCATTTTAAAGGTAAGTTAAGTACAAATACATGTTTATCTATGTGTTAATTATATGATTTGAATAACAAAAAGGAATTTAAATATTTATTTATTATTGAAATATGTAAGATGTGTGTGTGTGTGAGTGTGTACTCACAAGTATGTGGATGTGGATGAGTATGTGGATGAATAAGAATATGCAAATGTATAATGTACTAGGGTAGGTAGTTAAGTATATTTTATTCTAGATATTTTAGTAGTGCTTCGGTGTTATCGTAATGTAGATAAAGTAACCAAGTAGTAGCCCTATTTTTGATTTCAAAGTTGTTTAAACTTACGATGTTTTCTTTTTTATTTAAGATGTTATAAAGTTTGCAGCCAAGACTTCTATACTGCTGTCTAGCGGCGGAAGTTTTACAACGAACCCTGGGAATAATTAAATGAGTGCTACGTTTGTTTGGATCTGGCGGGGGTACACTGTGGTGTATCCTTAATATCGTCCTTAGAACGAAGAGCTGTCTCACTGTCAGAACTTTACTATCTGTATAAAGTTGTGCAGATCCTCCCCAAACTGGAATACAGTATTGTATAACTGATTGACAGAGAGCAAGATACACAGTTCTTAGTATTTCGTATGTGGTCACGTCACGCAAGGATTTAAAAGTATAAATGAGTTTTCGGGTCCTGGTTTTAACGGAGTCAACCTGAATATTCCATTGTAGTCTGCAGTCTATATGTACACCGAGATATTTTGCACTTTCAGCTCGCGTTAGTTCCTGGCACATACAGTGTTCTTCCGAAAGGCAAATATGGGCTTTGAGAGAAAAATTTTGAGATGGAGTATTTGATTTTGATAGAGAAAAGGGCACATAAAGTGTTTTATCTAGATTTAATGTTAGCAGATTGTTGGATAGCCAGGCCATGATATGTTTTAGAGAGTACTCAGCTCTGTCCTTCACTAGTGATCAGGAGGGACCTACTACTACTATTGCTGTGTCATCTGCATAAGTGAATATGTCCGTATAAGGCAGAGCCGTTGTGCATAGATCGTTAACATACAGCTGGAAGAGAGTGGGACCTAGAATACTCCCTTGTGGCACGCCGTAGGTTATCAAAAACTCATCACTTATGTGATCACTACTCTCTGTTTTCTGTTTGTGAGGTAATCTTTGAAAAGATTATGAGTAGTTCCTCGTACGCCTAGCTTCTCCAGTTTATCCAGAAGGATTGGGACTGAGACAGTGTCAAATGCCTTGGAGAGATCTAAAAATAGACATCTATTATATATACATAGACATCTATTATTACTATCTAAAGTCTTGACTACGGTGTTGGTTAGATCAATGACTGCATCTTCAGTACTAATGCCTGAGCGAAATCCATACTGATTTTTAGCTAGGATGTTGAATTTCTCAATATATTTCTTTAGGGAATTATTTATAATCCGTTCCAAAACTTTAGACAGCGCCGATAGTACCGATATTGGGCGATAATTTTTGACACAGTCCCTGTCCCCTCCCTTGTATATTGGGTGAATAAGAGCCTTTTTTAAGGCATCAGGGAAAACGCCGGTGGTAATAGCCAGGTTACAAATATGGGTTATAGGTGGAATGAGATCTTTTCTGGCGAGTTTTAAGATGTAAGAAGATATACCATCCCAGCCTAGAGCACAATCAGCACGTTGCTGTAAGACGATAGTCTCTACTTCGGTTTCAGATACTTCAAGCAGAACCATAGAATTTGGGACATTTACAGCAGATAGCCCTGGAGATGATTGTACGGTACAACTTGTAGAACCGGATGACATTATTTTATAGGCTAAGTCTTGTCCAACGCATGAGAAATAATTACAAACACAATTTATGCACTCTTTAGGGTTGTTGTTTATACCTAGAAGCTCTGTAGGAATATTATTACTATTATGAGTGTTAGTGACATTTTTTATTGCTTTCCAGATTGCCTTGGGGTTAGACCCTGCTTTCTCAATGAGGGACTTGTATGCTATTTTCGCTTTTCGAAGTAGACTGTTGCAGAAGTTGCGATAACGAGTGTAAGTTATTTTAAGCGTCATATTATCGGGTGATTTTCTGGACTTAATGTGTAATTTATCGCGATTTCTTATACATCTTATTAGCCATGGGTTCATCCAAGGCTTTAAGATTTTATTTCTCTTAGTGACTTTAATAATTTTTGTATGTGAGGTTATGATAGATGACAAGGTATTAATTAAACTATTTGCTGCCAAATTTGCATCATTTATTTTTAATATGTAGGAGAAGTCAGTATTTTTGATGTCATTTATTACCAAAAGGTAGTCGATACAAATTTTTGATGAGCGATTATTTCGGAAAGGTTTTGATTGGTCTAAGAATATAGCAATGGGATTGTGGTCCGTTACATGAGACTCCAAAACTAAAGTAGTGGAAGGAAGACTAGATTTCACAAAAATATGGTCTACACATTTTAGACTGGATCTTGTGGGAAAGGTATGAGTTGGAAAGAACCCGTGGGAAGCATTTACAGTAATATAATCCTCAGAAAAAGAATCTGTACTATTATGATTTATATTTATGTTCATATCACCAACGAGTAACGAGTGTTGCGTTATTAAGGTGTTGTAGACATTGTCCAGGCTATCTACGAAGTTACAGTGGTCATCAACAGATTTTAAGGATGGTGAGCGATAAATAGCTACAATGCTAATAATTTTGTTAATGTGACAAACCAAGCAGCTTGCACCCTTAAAATATGGCTCACTTATTTGACAATTTATTTCCCGTTTAGCATAAATAACAATACCGTCATTCTGGTTCAATAAAGTTTTTGAGGGATACGCTACATAACCATCTAAATTAGGTAGATTAGTTACTTTGCTGAGCCAGCACTCAGTAAGAACAATAATGTCAAACGATATCTTAGTCATCGATAGCATTATACAAAACTGTTCAAAATTTTTGTTTAAACTACATATATTTACGTGAATTATTTTGATACCTAGTTTAAAATTACATATATCCATAGTCCTCTGGATCACAGATATACGAGTTTGTACCAGGGTTAGAATCCAATTCATTGTTTATGTCGTTTATATTAGCCATTAACTTTTAGAAATAATAACAATATAAAGGTTTCGATAGACGTGGAAGTATGAATGTTTTGAGTGTGTATGTTTTGCGAAAGGTAATGTGATGTATATACATATGTATGTGTAATTAGGTGTGTTAATGTCTGTGTGCCTTTTCTTATATACTACTTTTAAGTAACAAACAATTTCTATTTCAGGTGAAAAATAAATACAACAAACATACAGCATGCAGGAATATTTGTAAGCCACAAATAATAAACAGACAGACAGTTTTTAAGCAGCGTTAGAATTATTATCGCAAGAATCAGCAATGATGGTCATATATAATGTTGCAAGTCCAGTAAGGTCCTTTCGGAAGAAACAAGGATTTGTTTATCTCCTTCTATCTTTCTGAGAAATATGTTTCCATTTACTGTCCAACAGTATTTGAAACTGTTCCGATTTGCAAATTCCCGTGCAAGATAGAATAGCTTCTTGGAACTTACTGGAAGGCAATCAGATACATAAACAGCTTGTCGTTTACCAGGAATTTTAATGATCTCTGTATTGAGTTTCTCTTCTGATCTTTTATTTCTATTGAACTCGCGCACAGCGGCGATAGTATCCAGCTTCATTTGAACCGTTTGGAACTCAGCGACCACCGGGCGTATTATACCAGCTTTGCCAGGCAGGCGATATATATCACGTAGATCAGTGGCGGATATAGAGGTGCCGATGGCTTGCCCTATCTTACAAACTGTGTCTTTAAGGTGCACAACTGTTTCTTTTTCAGCCTGAGGTATGTTTCTGATTTCCACAGTAGAAGATCTGGTTTTCAGTTGAAGATCCTGTATCTGTCTCTCGAGATTTTCTATACACCTTTTTTGATCGAGACGTTCTTTTTGTAGCATACCGAGGCTTGATTTAATCTCCTCATATTGTTTATTTATAAACGACATCGATTGGGCTATATCATCATTCGATTTTTGGATTTTATTATTTTGAGTTTTCAGCTCCATTATTTCGGACGATAATTTAGTAATTAATTTGTTCTGACTATTATACATTTCATCAATTTTAGTTTGAAAATCAGCTTTCCAGGTATTCAACAACTCTAATATATCTTGATTGTAATTTTGCTCAATTTCCGGTGGACTAGGTTGGTTGGAACGAAAACGCTTATTGCGGCTTACATTAACAAACGATACGTCGCTTGATTGCAGAGTGTTTAGGTCAGTTTCTGAGAGCGCGTGTTCTATAGATGGGGTTGGAGTTGACACGGGCGACCGACGCACCGACATTGTTATAATATTATGTGGATAACTGCTATATAATAACCACAACCCAAGCGGTTAAAACTGGGCTCAATAGCAACTTATTAAGTGACAAGCGTCGCGTATAGATAGTAAGTTGTTATTGCAAGTTCTTCATTCATACGATGCGCGTGTTGGCGGTGCAGTGTAGACCATTACCGGTTTATAGACGTAAGCGCACTGGAGCCGAACGCGGAAAAAGACGAAATATATCACCTGTCTCTTTTTCCTTGCGGGTGTGAGGGGCGCCCCGGTGAGATCCTCGCGCTTCGGTGTATGACGAAGACAGTTTCGTCGTTAGTGTCGAGTATCACTTGTTGACTATCAGTGTTGTTGATAGTATTTATTGAGGCAGCTTCGACAAGTAACAAGTTAATTTTAGACTTAACTATTTAATAGCAATAATTAATGATTTTAAGAATTTTGCGTGTTAACCAGTAATACGTATGCACTGTGTCAGGACTCGGACGAAAGAGGAAGAAGGTATTCAAGACAGGAATCACATTGCCTGTACTTAGTTATATATTAAAATAAAACTCTGTTCATTGAAATTAAACTACTATAATATACGGATTTTATCGCGTTGTTTATTTAACGCTGTATTACATAATTTTGAAACTATTACACTACTACTACTATTGAATTTAAACAGAAGACAATATTATATAAAACTCTGTTAATAAAACTAAACAATCTGAAATAAAATTATTATTATAAAAACAAAAACCGCGACTTCTTAAAAGTAATGAACTGAAAAGAGAAAAAACAAATATGTATATTCAAATTATTTAAACTAAATACTTTATGGTGCTGCAGGCGGGGACAAACAATACTTTGTTACCTACGGGCAAAGATCTACCAAAACTACGTTTATCACCGCATGCGGCACCATAAAGTATTTAGTTTAACTAATTTGAATATACATATGTAGTTATTTCATTATTTGATAAAGTAAGCTTACAAAACAGAATTTTATATACATAGATATTGTGATATTTGTTTTTCTCCTTTTAGTTCATTACTTTTAAGCAGTCGGGCTTTTTGTTTTTATAATAATATTTTTTTAAATAATCAGATAAAGTCACTACAGGAATACCATACAAAGCAGCTGTCGGCCTTAACTTTGCTCCACCACGAATGGCCCTTATGGCACTTCTTATTTTTCTGGGGGACCAAGAACACAACTTTTTAGGCTCCATCTGTAGATAAAATTCTGATTTACTGATAACAAAGGTCTGGAGTAAAAAATCTGGGTTGATATAATACAATATCGTATAGGTAAGTAGATCTCGCCTAGCTCCCAACTTTATTCTTTACTTAATATAATAAAATCATTTACTTAGGCAATTTTAGAAACAATTTTGCCATTATCTGTGAACCGATTATTTCGATGCGGCAAATACCGTACACGTGTACGCACTTAGCCGATTTACTATCCGCCATGTTTAAACAAAATCATGTGAAAGCGGATGGTAATATTACTTTGAAAACAACTTATTTCATTTAAAATCAATGTTGTGGAACTATTTTAACTATAAAAACAAGAAATATATACACAATAAAGTACTTACAATCCAATTTCCGAAGGTTAAAAATTATATCCGCGATCGCATAAACACACATCATGCTCCCGTCGCCATGTTTTAACGCATACTGGCGAGAAGAGAACAGTTGCTGTGACAGCTAGCTTTCTGTCGTTTTATTCCTCTAAGGGCCGGTTTTTCAATCGTCAGATAACTTTTATCTGAAGAATAAATATGGCGGTATAACATATTTTCTATACAAAAGCTGTCAAAACGTCAAACATATTCCCCAGATAAAGTTATCTGACGATTGAAAAATCGACTCTAAAACTTGAATGTACGAAATTAGCCGCCGTACGGTAATACCCTCCGTTCCCCTGCGTCCGAGCGTCACTTGGTGTTACCAAATAATATCAGGGTTGGTTAAGCCGCAAACCAATTTTCATTATATGAAAATCTGTGTATTAAAATATTCGTGTAATAATGTACTTATGTATTCAAAATAAGTACTTACTTTACTAATACTTACTTTACTTATATTTCGTCGGCCTCGATGGCGCAGTGGTTAGTATATCCGACTGCCGCGCCTGAGGTCGCGGGTTCGATTCTCGCACAAGTCAAACATTTGTGTGCATGAACATGGATGTTTGTCTTGGTCTGGGTATTTCTAAGTATAATATGTAAGTATTTACAAAAATAAAGTATATACTTATGTACGTTTCTCCATTGTCTATTACCCATAGTACAAGCTTTGCTTAGTTTGGGCTAGTCGGTGCGAGACAAACTCGCACCGCTTGTCGGTGCGAGTTTGACTCGCACTTGTATTATTAACTTGTTAGCCAGCGTCACCGAGGCCACTGGTTAGCAACGCCCTCGTAAGTCATGTACCTTTATTTAATATCACTATAAATATACCGAAAATTTACTATTCAACCTTTTTTGATATCTTACATTAGGTATTTTCAAATACTGCTATTCAATACTTAGGTAGCTACGATAAACCCGATCTCATTTTCAATGCAATTTTGTCAAAATACAGATAGCTATCCACATTCCAACGCAGCCTGTGCCGCTTTGTATGTAGGTACGTCATAAATTTAAATTAATTATTTCTGGAAATTTGCATAATTATCGAATTAACATTGTTCCGCTTCCAGCTAGAATCATTTTAATGAGGGGAATGTCCTCAGTTCTCTCTTGGATCCTTTTTTTACGACTGCCATTGCTGCTTATTACAGAATAAATTTTAAAGAAGTGAGCGAGAAAATTAAATTCGGCAGGGTGCAATTTTAATTAGAAGCTGAAATTGAAACTTTTTACACAGCATTCAGGGTATGGAACGAGGACAATAAAAGTAATGGCCTTTACGATCTCATTTCGAACCACTCTCAGGAACTCTGATCTGTATGTAAATCAGAACCAAATGCAAAAACAGTTATAGCTAAATTTATTATGTTCCAAGTACTTATGCTTTAACTTGATAACTGAGGCGCAATGAGCACGGGTACAAAGGAGATGTTTCACTTTTGTATAGGACTCCGGCTATAACTTGTACATCCTCAGAAAATAGAAATAAATAAATAAATAAAACCTGGGAAATGTACCCCTGAATACATTTAGTTAAGCAATTCTTTATTCATTTCTAGTATTTTCGGTGCGCAATCTTTATACAGGTTGTCCGGTAATTAATGGATAACCTGGAAATGTCTTATAGTGACACTAATGGCCGTTCAGAAAAATTATAAAAAAATATCTATCCTAACTACTACCTGAGACATGTGTTTTTTTTTTTAATAACCATGTATAACTTTCTTGTATACTACGACCATAAATGAATGAAATCCATCGGTTTTTTCTTGTTTTATTATTAAACACTAATTATGCTAACAGATAGACAGTCAACAGTATGCTATGCTATTATAGCTTGCAGTTTTTAATATATATATATAAATATTTTTTTTTTTTCGGAACGGCCTGCAGTTCTACTATAATACATTTCAAGGTTATCCATTAATTACCGGACACTGTATATATAATTCTTCTGTACGTGTGTTGACAGTGAACTCCTCCTAAACGGCTGGACCGATTTGAATGATTTTTTTGTGTGTGTTCAAGTGGATTCGAGGATGGTTTAGATTAGTTTTTCTTTTTCCGCCTGTACAGGACAACGTCTGTCAGGACAACTAGTATAAAATATAAAATGTTTGACGTTTGTCGTGCGGACTATCTTTGACAAGTTGGTAGGTGACATTTATACATAACCTAGAATGCTAGAATTGTCAGAAGTAAAAGAACTCTTGCTGGAATAATATTCACCAAAGAATTGATAATTCTTGTAAAAATGAAAGGAAAACGTATTAATTCAGGAAAGTGTAATGAGAAACATCAATTCAGCATTGGAATATTTATTATCAGTCAATATGACATTGACAGTTAATGTCAAACATAAACAAATGGTTTCGTTCCGGAGTGCAGCCTGCAAAATCAGTATTATATTCGGTATACGAATATATTTTTTATGTTGATTGTTTGTTGAAAAGATGTATATGATAGTTGAAATGAATAAATTATACCCTAATACATTTTATTGATGACATATACAGAATGTCCCGAAACTCAACGATAACCTGGTACCGTGCGAGAGGCCAAGCTATACCAGTTAGGAAAAAAAGGAAAAAATTCCATGTCACTTAGTCAAGCGACAAAAGATATTTTTCGAAAAAGTTGAAAATTTGACACCCTTAGTCACATTTTTAAGTATTGTGATCACAATTTTCACAACTCTACAGTGATTTTTTTAATAATGTAATCTCAAATAACAGTGCTATTAATCGCAACCACAAATCAAAGTAATAAATATCTCTTATCGCTTGACTAAGTGACATGGATTTCTTTTCTTGCCTTTTCATAACTGGTATACCTTGGCCTCTCGCCCGGTACCAGGTTATCGTTGAGTTTCGGGACACCCTATATATTTATATATTACTAGCGGTCGCCAATTGGTCAAAATTCGAAAATAATTGATTTTTTAAGTTTAGTTGTTATATATACCGCGAAATTGCCGCTTAAGGTATGTAACTATAGTTACGATGAATCGTTCGACATCAACCGAACCATGCCGAAATACTACGAACGCAATTCGACTGCATGTGTCAAATGCATGTTTTTTTTTCTTTTTTAATTTTGCTCTTCAAAATGGCCACACTCCGCCTGATGGAAAATTAAAATCATTTCATTATATAAATTTTATTTATTATGTTGCAATTCTTAACAATATGTATCTCTAAAGCTAGCAGTACTAATAAGACTTAAAACTAAAGTCGTAGCTAGGGACTGGTACTACATACAGGCAGTCAAGTATGAACACTATCGGTTGAAACAGGTAATAATCAATTTAATTACAAATCTTTTATTAAAGTTCGACAATATTTATTTAAATTCGAAAATTTTGTTTTAAATTGATTATTTACTTTGGTTCTAGGCAAGTCAAGAAATAATCAGAATAATCGGTATTTAGATTCGTATTAGTTTACATCATGATCAAAATGCTCTTTTAAATGGTTTTAAGATCAAAGCTACGACTTTGTATAAAGCATCGTACAGTAGCACCACGTCATAATTGTACATACCTATATATAAAACAAACTTTAAGTTTAAACAAAACCAAGTACATATCCTATCTCTGTGTACACTATAAACTAACTTAACACAGTAATTTTGGACACTTAACTAGGTTGCAAAATATAAGCGACACGACACTGATGAAATACTAGTATGTAACAGTTTCATTAAAACAAGTACTCAGTAAGTTGTCTGAGTCGAGTGTCTAAGTCATGGAAATAGACTTGGTAGTTTTTCGGACGCGTTTTCGTCACAAAACGTACCGCGTCTGTCGGCAGCGTCACCGGGGGGCGCGGGCACGGCGGGCATGTTCTGGCGCGAGCTGCTGCAGCCACTGCGGCTGGATGGCCGACACCGTGAGCATGTAGGCGCGGCTGGTATGCAGCAGCTCGGTGTACAGCAGCGCCGGCGGCGGCGGGCGCGCGGCGTGCAGCGCGCCGGCGGGGTGCAGCGCGGCCGCCGCGCCGCCGCCCGTCACGTAGCGCCCGCCGCCGCCCGGCCCGCCGCCCGGCCCGCCGCCCGGCCCGCCGCCCGGCCCGCCGCGCAGCCACGCGCAGTTCGTAAACAATCCGCATAGAAGGCATTTCAGCAGCTAGAAAAAGTTACATCGAGCCATACTTGTAATGATACACAGTATAATTAAAATTTAAAATTTAAAAACCCCTGATTCAATATTCATTTGATACCCATATTGAGAGAGTAGTGAAAAAAAAATGTAAATCGCCATTTTGTGGTGGCGGCCATCTTGGATTTGAAATTTATCATAGTGTATAGTATTCTACTAGTCAAGCCTTTTCATTTGATACCCATATTGAGGGAGTTGTGAAAAAATAAGTAATTCACCATTTTGGGGTAGCGGCCACCTTGGACTGATTTTCATCAAACATAACTAAGAAAATTCCCGAGTAACTCACCGTTCAAATAAAAATATCTAAATTAAAATCGGTTCATCCGTTCGGGAGCTACGATGCCACACGCACACGCACGCGCACACGCGCACACGCGCACTCGCGCACACGCACACACGCACACACGCACACACGCACACACGAACACACGTCGTTTTTGCGTCGGGGGTTAAAAACATAAAAGATGAAAGTCTAATTATCACTAACACCGAGAGCTGTATCTACAAGTGCGTATAGCGATTCACCTATGTGTTTCCAAAGATTCAATCTGACCAAGTACTCGTTGTAGGTTCTCGATAATTGCCACCAATACGTCGTCAGATCTAATCTTTCGAATAATCGCCGCGAATGCGCGAGCTCGTCGTACGATAGTCTCGATGAACACACGATGCCTTACCGATAAATCCCTATATATCCGATAATTTTTAGTCAGTAATGGTAAGTACTCCATTCAAGCAGAATAGATGTTGATATTCTTCGATATAAGAAGCATCTATAATTATATTAATTATCTATATCAACACAATATTAACTCACTTGGATTGTTAATTTACTTATCTTATGCACATGGTTACCTGATCATAAGCTTGTCCACAACTGCTTACAGTCAAATTCAACTTCTGGCATATAGCTAAAAGCTGTTGTCGCACTTCGCATGCATACGTCAGATTTTTATGATTCAAATAGTTCTCTTTGCACCATTGCTGTAAAAATACCCAAGTGTTTAAGTGACTAAATTACTTAAATAATTATAATATAACAAACAGTTGTTAAATTACTTACTTTCTTCAAAGGTGCTTTACAAAAAGCTTTGAACACACTGAGAAGGGTTATATGGTCCCCTAAAGGTGACAGAAACTTCTGTTTTACTTTTATAGCTTCTTCTCTTTTATGCATAGGTGTATGGAATAGGTTTTCACTTGATAGAATTGCTACCACACTTAATGCCTGTAAAAAAGGTTATATAGGCTGCATTAGATTACAGTTTTAAACAATATCGATACCGGGAATTTCAATTGTCGTAAAGGGCAAAACACGAGTATTCATTAGAACCAAAATAGAAAAAAAGAAAATGTTTGTCTCATATCTTTGTCAAACAAAATACTATATTTATGATGTCAAAACAAACACCAACTATTTTTTCGTGTTCTATCCTTATAATTTAACTAAATAAACCAAGTTATTTATTGACGAAAATGAGAGTCCTTTACAGCTCACAAAAATTAAACTGAAGTACCTACTTTACAGCCACGAAAAATTGGTTATGATAAAGTCAGATATATCGTAAAGGACTTATCTTGATCATCAATGTGTAGTGCAAGTCAATTAAATAAGAGACCAAGGAAGTAAAAGGAACAAAAAAACTAAAGATCTATTTAAGAAACACCTACAATAGGTAGTAAAACTAAATGAAACAAAAGATTTTTTATTTGATTTTATTTATTAATCAAAATATTTAGTAGAAAAAGTGTCAAAAATGTTATTCTAACAGGATCTCAAATTTTAAACAAATCGTGATGCTTTTATTTTATTTAAATCGCAATTATTTTTTGCGATGCTGCAAACAACTAAATTTTTAGAATAATCAGCATTTAAACTAATCTACTAACTAGTTTTATTGAATAATTAATAATGAAACTATATAATAAAAATATTTTTCCAGTTTTAAACTTAATAATAAAATTAAAATAACCAAAATAATAGAAAATTTTGCTCACCAGAAATAAAAACTCAAACAATTGACATTCTAAAGTATTAATTAAATGGCAAGTAACTTCAGTTTTTTAAATTATTAATTAAACTTAATTTTTTTTTAAACATGTTAGTCTGCTACAGTAATTAAATTAAAATAATTATATTTTAATTTTATCATTATGAAAGACCACTATATTCAATGCTCCTAGCGAGGTTATGTATTCTTATCCCACTGGAATATTGGAAAACATTTTAAAGTAAAATCTTAACGATGGATTATGTCGATATAGGCTTCCTCGTCAGTTTCAGGAAGAATGTCTTTAACCGTTCCTAAAGACGGTAGATCTAAATACTCCTTATGAAAACGCTTTGGTATAGTTCCGTTAGTACATAAACGCTTTACATCGTTATATTTGGCGACTGGTATTGGGTTAGGTTTGTTATAAAGTGATGGTAAACCAATACTAGAAGTATCTTCCACATTGTCGGCACCTGTTAGATTTTGGTTTTGTCTTTTTGTTTTTTTGCCTTAGCCTTTTCCTTTTGATTCTCTTCCTTTACATTTATCATTATGATGAATGACAAACCTAACCCTGTCAAAAGCCCAGTATCGAAATAAAAAACGCGCCTAAACAAAATAAAAAGACAATGAGGACCTTAAGGTAGTAAATTTATCAAATAGCATAAATTGTGAAATACGGAAAACAGACATATCTGACATCTATAGAATAAAGGGGAAGAAACAAGGCGCTATTAATACTCCAATTATAGTACGAGTAGAAATGTCATCTACTATATTAAAAAGTGATGTCCTAAAAATGTGTAAAGCCTATAACACTAAACACAAAGAAAAGCTATGTGCAAAACACTTAGGACTTAAAAGTGATGGAGATCAACCTATCTTTGTGTCGGAAGAAATGCCCGCAAAAGGTGCTCGGATACATTTTCTGGCACGAGATCTTGCTAAATCCAAAGGGTACAAATACTGCTGGACAGCGTATGGTAAAACTTGAAACAACACGATGACTCACCCACTATTTTAATTAGAAACGAATCTCAAGTGCAGGCTCTCATGCTAAAACCATGACTAGTTTTAGGATGTTTATATTGCATGCTTCTACTTATTTTTATTTTGTATAACTTTTTGGAAAATCATATATACTCATTACTCTATACATTACTATATACACATGAATACTTACGCATACATACTTGCAGACATTTACGCACACATAGTCGCATATATACTTACATACATACTCGTACATATACTCGCATACATGCCTGCATACATATTTGCATACATACTCGCACAAAACCAGCAAATAAAGGAGAAACTTAATATAACAACCACAATAAACTGTAGCATATTCAATAACTTAGATTTCCTTTGAAATGTATATATAGTTTACACACCCGTCTTGTATGCTATCTACATAGAACAAAGGGCAATGTCTATAAATACCACATACATGCTGAACCTTTATTTTCCTTTTACCTTATGGATAATACACACGGAGTTTTGCAAGAAATAGACGGTATAAATGTTGCACAATGTAATAAATATCAAATAACTGAGATTTCTAAACATACAACTCTCTGATTTTACTATTGTAGCACAAAACATAAGAAGTGTTTATAGAAATTTCGACGACCTCCTGAGCAATCTAACTACCTTTAGCTTTGGCATTGACTTATTAATTTTGAGCGAATGTAGGCTAGACGCAAATAAGCCAATCCCTCAAATAGATAACTATCTCACCTTTTGTACCACTAGCCACATAAACCGGTGTGATGGTGTAGCGGCGTACATAAAGAACACTCATATAGTGAGCTTCAAAGAAATAATTCTGAACTATGCATCTTGCTTACAAATATAATTGCCTAAATTGGTTGTTCTCGTTATCTACCGTTCTCCTTGAAATAATAATGCTGAAAGCTTTATAAATTCACTAAACGAGCACCTAGATTCCCTCAAATCGTATAGGAATATTATCATAACCGGTGACATATACAATATAAAATACAGAGCTGATGAACAAACTAATGAGCGAAACAACAGACTCAATTATCTAACAATGCTGGCAATGCATGGCCTGCTACCAGGACATATGCTACCAACCAGTGGCATGCGGTTCATAAAGACAAAAAGGCAGTGCCTACCCTAACTCCTTCTACTCCTCTCTAACTCAGATAGATATTTATTATATTATTTATTATATTTTATTTTGAAGTCCAATATTTATATTTATCGACGAATACCTAGTTAATTTCCATAAACAAAATTTCTCAAAACTTAATAATATCAGCGCCAACTGTCGCGTACCGGCTGCACTAGCGCTGGCTGCAATGCGCCTAATTCGACGGAATAGACATGAACTAATATTGCATAATTCTTTGCATGTGTGCATCGAGACGGACACAAAAATATCTATGTGCGTTCCTATAAATATTAGTGACACAATGTTAAAACTTACGCACACAAACGCAAAAAAAGACAGTGTCTTTATTAGGTATATGACGTGTTCAGTGGCCTTCGTACATGACGAAAGTTCACGACAATTGCCAAAGTACGACGAATGTTATGCAACCAAAAATTAGTTCTAAGAAGTCGCCATTGTTAATATTTGTTCTGTTTGTCTTGTGTTGTCGTAGGTCATTTAACATTTTAACGTTTTTATAGAGTGAAAAATGGAAATTCTTTACTGTAAAAGTTGTTCAGATGGTGTGTGTATACAGGAAATAAAAAGTGACGCGTTTTTAAAACTATCTTTCAATGATAATTAAAGAATTTGAATTGTTTTTGGATACATTCAGGTCTAAGTCTGAAATCATTTTTGAACGCGTAAAAAGGCAAATTTATTTTAAGCGGATTTTCATTGAAATTGTAGACAATATATCTAACGAATGTCGCGACCGTTATAAAAACCTAAAAAAATTAAAGTATTTTGAATTACTATCGTGCGAAAATTTCAATAATTATAATGTCAATTTTCCAGTTGAATTAGTAATAGAGATGCGAGTTAAAAGTTATAACAAATAAATAAACATGTTAAAATAAAATTATCATTAGCATTGTTAAAATAAATGACACCGAAATGTTATTCTTAACATGTAGTATTTTTTTTACGTCAGTGCCATCATTACTGTACAATCACCATACAATATTTACGTCAATGGCATCTATCTTACTTTCGAGAAACTAATTCAAATTATTGATTCAAGGTGACGTAAACCGTTGTTTGTCAAATAAATAACAAATCCTGCGCTAGGTGGCGTACATCACTTTCGTCTTCGTGTCAAACGTACGTAGAGCATTGCCTTCGAAAGAACTGACACCTGACATTGAATATTTATCTTTAAGCATGAAGATTAAAGTCTATTTTTATTTGAACGATTACGAATTAACATTTAATTTATCAACCTATAGTAATATCGATCTTATTTGACATCTAGTTGGTAAGTTATAAGGTTTATTTTTATTTGGGAACAGACTTACCTGGAAATGCTAATTTTATGAACACGAAATTTTACTTGTTAAAACTATTTTTTATTCTTTTCACGGCTCTGGTGCCGGCGCCTTGTTGGTGAATAGAGAGGTTATGTTATTGTTTTAATCGACCCACAACCGTTTTCTTTTTAAGTGAATTAAGCTTGTTTCTTTTTTAAGTGTATATAATATAAGTAGGCTAAATACTTTTTAGTTTGTAACGGTGTATATAAGTAGTATAGGAATAAATGAAAATAGTATGTCGAAATAAACTTTAAATACCTAGGACTTAAGTGTAAATAAATAGATAAATTCAAAGTCCTAAGCCTGTAACAGTATGAAATAAATTTCATTGATCTAACTAATTCTGTCGCATGTTAAATTTATATAAGCACTTCAAAAAAATCACGAAAAAGAAACATGTTAACATTCAAAATTTTAAAATCATGTAAGTCACAAGCTATTATGCTAACATGACTAAAAGTTAAAATGTATATAACACATTTATTTAACTCAACAATTAAATCAACGTATTACGTATACTTTTAACTATTTAACATGTTATAAGAATTAGCACTTTAAATAACATGCAAATTTTTATTTAACATTTGCATTTAACATTATAACGAAAAATATCATTTTAGCCCACCGCTAATTAGTAAAGCAATTCGTAGATTTATAAATCATTCAACTTTAACTTAGACCGCCTTATCAATGAGGTCAAATGTGTTTATACAACCGCCGAATTCAAAAGCCTTAGTATTTATAAAATTATAGAACATTTTTACGAAAATAACTTAAATACAGTCTTTCCCGAAGTACTGCGTTTGGCAAAATTAATTGTTACGGTTCCCGCGAGCAGTGCTTCAACCGAAAGGTCCTTTTCGTCGTTAAACGTATACCTACATACTTATTTAAGGAATACACAAGGCCAGGAACGACTTACAGATCTTTCCATGATATCAATAGAAAAACCTTATTACTATAATAGAACGAGTTCCTAACTTTTACGATTCCGAATAATTAAAATTAAAATACGATTCAAAAATTCTTACTGAAAGATAGACGTGTAGATTTATATTATAAATATAAAAATAAAATATAAACTTTATAGTTCCGTATACGCACAACATACGACCGACTTTTTTTTTGTTAGATATTATTTATTTTGCAAATAAAGAACATCAGACAAATGCGCCGAAAGGCCACTTCGAATATCCGCAAATTGATATGTTCATAAATTCAGTCAATTTATGTATATTTGAGGTGATAAATCACACACATCATAATTTATTCGATACGACGACGAACCTAAACCAATAAACCAATATGCAGTGAAAATTGTTGATAAGTGACATTTTAAAATTTTCTGCCTACCCTGTATTAAAATGCTGTGCACGCCACTGCTACCAACGAGAGGAGAAAACTGCCTGGATCATTTCATCCTTAAAACATGTAATGAAACCGCATCTGCTGCCGTCTTAAATACAACGATTACGGATCACTTTATGATTTTCTTGCAGTTGTCGGACATAACAAATATGCACAAAGGTACCACATCTAAAACAATTGTAGATTATGAGGGGGCAGTCGCTACTTTAAAGGAAAGTAACATGCACGATTTATTTTCGATCTATGATCCTAACGCACTTACCTCATATCTTATAGAGAAACTCAAATACTGTCTCTCACAAAATACCATAACGACCTTAGTTCCACGTATAAATCGTATAATAAAACCTTGGATGACCTTAAGTATTTTGCATTGCATTTAAAATAGAAACAATGCAAATAAAGTTACGTCTAGATCCTGAGAATGAGATACTTAAAATTACATACAGAAGATACCGCAATCATTGTAATAACTTAATAAAAAATCTTAAAAGGAAATATAATAGGGAACAGTTACAAAAAGCTAATAAAAATTCTAAAAAACTCTGGAGTATCATAAATAACATCATTCATCGTACACAAAACAACACTCAAAATCAGAAATTATTAGAGATTAAATCGGACCCCCATGCTTCCATCAACTACATATACAGCTACTTCGCTAATGTTGAAAAAAACCTAGCAGAAGACATTAATTCTTCCAACCTGATTTCTTCTAGAGAAACTTACATAAATAGTTTACACGCGTCATCTTTCGTACACTTAAAAATTAACCCATCAGAGTGCAGTGCACCTCGAACTGCACTCTGATGGGCCTCAAATCAGATAGCTCTCCTGGACGTGATAACATAACCACGACATTTTTTAAATTATGTCCTCACATAGTGGCCTCCATCATCTCTCATCTGGCTAACTTATGTTTCGAGAAATGTATTTTTCCCGCCGCTTTAAAGCAAGCAATTATCACACCCGTGCACAAGGGTGGTGACAGTGGTGAAGTAGGCAACTACAGACCGATCTCAGTCCTATCTGCTATTTCTAAAGTCATAGAAAAGCGGATTAACACTCAATTAGTTAAATATTTAGAAAAATATAACATCTTATCGAACACTCAATTTGGCTATAGGAAAGGCCTATCTACAGAAGACGCAGTCATAGCGCTAACTTTCCATATTGTAGACCAGGTAGACTCAGGAAAGAAGTGTCTAACTGTTTTCCTAGACCTTAAAAAGGCCTTCGACAGGGCGGGGTGGGGACTGAAACAGTCAGTCCCCACCCTTGTGCGTGGTCTAGAGAGTATAGGAATAAGAGGACTCCCACTTGCATTATTATCCGACTATCTCCAGAACCGTAAGCAGCGCGTAAAGATAGGAAAATATGTTAGTGGTGACATGAATATAAACTACGGTACTCCACAAGGCAGTGTGCCCTACACTGTTCTTGATATATATCAATAATCTCTGCATAATGCAACTCGAAAATGGTAGAGTATTCACCTACGCTGATGATACAGCTGTTGTAGCTGTTCACGGGTGTCACCTGGGTCTCGACATATTAACTAGCGGAAAAGGGGATAGCTAAAATAGCTAAATGGTTGAACCTTAATTTACTGACGCTTAACACCTCTAAAACTAATTATATAGCTTTCATAAATTATAATTATTCTCAACCTGGAAGTAACTTCAGTCCCAAAATCCATACCTGTGGCAACATTAATGATACAAACTGTTCATGTAATCCGATAGCAAAAGTCTCTAGGTACCAAATATTTAGGTGTAATGGTGGACCACCACTGTCGTGGCATGTACTATCGACATCAGCGTCGGATGACCATTTCAGAAAAATTTTCGCTTACGCATGTTGACTTTAAGTGACTCCGCCCTTAATTTTGTTAACCAATCAAAAAGAAATCTTCGAACAAAAAAGTGCACTAACCGTTTGATTTTATGACTTTTCTTACTTTTGCCAGATGGTATATTTGGACAGTTGTTGCGTTGACACAATACCGAACTTCTAACCATGAGCTCCCACAAAAACTTTAATACTCTACTCTTCTAATAGTAAATTTAATTGTAGCTTTTGTTTTTGCTTTATACATTTAGTATTAGTAGTATAATTTATTTATAATTTTAAGATAATATGCTATTGGTGCCAATTCTGTTGTCACAAAATTCTCTAATCTTAGCTAAACATCTCTAAAATTTAGTTTAGTCCTGTCAAACGACATTTCGTATTCTGAAATCGCTAAAAGTGATAGGACTAAAATAAATTTTAGAGATTTTTAGCTAAGATTAGAGAATTTTGTGACAACAGAATTGGCACCATTGTATCAAAATAAATTAAAAATATTGTCTCTTAGGATTAAGAATAACGGTATGGAATGTAAATATAAATTTAAGCATTGTTATACTTAATCATTGAAATAGGTTTTATTTGTTACTTTTTTTTTCTTTTGTTTAATTTGATGGAACGTAGCTACCTAGTTGTTAAATTAGTATTAGTAGGTAACTTTTAAATTACAATTTTACTGAGATAGTAAGTATGTATATTGTTGTTTTATTTATTTATTTCAAGGTAGTTTTATTCATTTAACATTTATAATTATTATATGAATGAAGTCTGAAATATTTAAAAACGTATCTGCACCAAAGAAGTCCATAATGCGAGCACATCAATAAAACTAAATAAACTATTATGTAGCCGACCTACGGCCTATTCAAATATTAACATTGTTGTATAAATAAATAGGTAATAAAATATATTTGATACCTTCCAGTCGTTTTGATTCGTTTGATCGTAGCGGCTTCAAAACATAACCAATGTTAAATTGCTAATTTCTATTTGAGAATGTTTATACTAAGTATAAATAATCAATCCTGACGGTACACAAATATATACATAATATACTGGGTGTAAGGAACGGCGTACCTAAAACAGATACCAGTGATTCAGTACGTGATACTAAGGCCCTTGGCGGTCGAATTTTCCGGGAAAAACATCATGAATTTTCCGATTTTTCTTGGCATTTTTTCCATATAATGTAATGAAATAGTTACCATTGTCGAACCGCACTTCATTTTTCATAAAATTTTCAGAATTAAACAATCTTCCAAGAAACATCAATGTAGATATGAACACGAAAACTCGCACTATCAGCTGTTACGACGGCAAGTACAATGACACGGTAGCGCGTACGCTACAACATTGTAGTTACATTGTTGCAGCGGCAAACGCTCGCTCAACTCGGTACTACGTCTCCCAAAGATTTCCGAAGTGATACGAAATTTGGTTAACAATAATGTGTGGATAAGTTAACTAGGTACTAAATTTAATAATAAGAAAGATAGAAGAGGGCGGTGTAAAATTTTATAAAATGTATTAAATAATGCATATCCAATTCAAGTACATAATTATCCAGTTTTGTTATTACGCTGTATCACTACCTATCTGCTGCAAAACCAGCTCACACGTTTTATGAATTCTTTTACTTTATTAATTACCTACCTACCTAATGATAACCTGGTTGTTTTACAGAACGTTACCAATAGATACTGTTGCACAAATTAGCAAAAACAATACGACGTTTAGGTACACGACATTTTATACGATCAGCCTGTCTTACTAAAGCGTTTTTATTTTAGCTTTTAAATAGACAACTCGGGTATAAATCTTGGGTTGCGGGTGACTTTAGAAACATTAAATTAACGGACACACTGTACACCCATACATGAAACCACAATTATTTTAGATTGTTCAAAGTGCTGTCTCGTGCAGGAATCGAACCTACGACAATTGGCGCAGTGTTAAAAGACGAGGCGACCGCCTGAACCACTACACCATCCGAGCAGAAAGATCATTTCCCTGTGACGCTCATAAGTTTGTGTTACCCGCGTGCTTGTGTGCGTGTACACGCTGTTTAGTATTTACGCACACTAACAAAATAAGTAGGCACACCGCCGCCACACAAATGAGTCTGGCGGCTCGCTGTAATTTTCGTTGACGCCACGCAACGTTTGTGTCGCTACCGTCGCGTGATTGTACCTTCGACACTAGAGGAATATCAGTTGATATTGATATCGAAACAAATTTGCGCTGACCATAAAATTCCAGGATTATAAAATAAAGACTTGCATTTATTTAAGCGATTACTATGGCGGTATTTCTATTAGGTACTTAATGCCTAACATTTAATACAAACTTGTTAATTTAGGACTTACTTATGTCGGGGTGCGTGTCAGAAAACCTCCACGGGGAGGTGCACCACGGGGTGCACCCTGGGCACCAGCAAAAATGCTTTTCATTGTTGCTATTATAATATTCTGACAACCGGTGCCATTTGTCGCGTTTGGCACCGGAGGCGGGGGGATGGACGTGAGTCCCATCCCCAAGCCGGAGGCCCTATCCTTGGGCCCGGCTCTCCCAGTACCGCTCTGTCTTAGAGTGGACATGGGAGAGCCCCTTTGACGGGTTCGGCGTGCACTCACCCTGCCGCTGAACAGACAACGGGGTCTCTTCTCGTCATTCTGACGATTCTTTCCCTCTCTTTGTCCCCCTTTTGTTTTGTCCCCTGTTTTGGTTTTGTTCCCCCCTTTTTGGTTCTGCGTCCAAATTTGTTTCTTGTCCCCTTTTGTTGTCCGTCGTTGTCCCCCCCTTTCTTCTGACTTTTGTCCCCGTTGTCACCGTCTAGAGCATATCGTAACCCCGTATTGTGCAGTGTCGTGGATCACGTCTCGCGGCTGCTGACGGGAGCGAGGGTCTTGGCTTCACCGCCCGGACTGCAAGGAAGTGGCCCTCTATAAAAACCACCCCGAATCTCAAGTTGCTGCCGCACGGCGAGGAGATGCATGGCTGATGGGTATTCAGTCATTAGTGCGGCCCCCTCAGGGCACCGGCCGACCCCCTGAGTGTAGTAGGCTTGCTCGGGTATCGGGATCTGTGCCCGAGTCGACCACCCTTTCTCCCGTACTCGTGGGATTCAATATGGATTCAATAAATAAATCAATTTTAAATAAAACGACGTTTGTCAGAGTGAGCGGTTCGCGCACGCCTAGTCCTGCGCGATCCGAAATGGAAGCAAGCGTGCAGTATGAGCACGAAAGTGAAGTTGTTGAGGTTATCTCGCAATCAACACACGCGGAAGCTTCGCGGGAACGCTCGCGCATCTCCATGCAAGGATCGGAGTCAGACGGCTCCAGCGAGGATGCCGTACCGTCTCCCAAAGTGCCAACAGCGCGACGAGGACGCGGTCGCCCCCCAACTCTCGGTAGATACGTGGGCCTGGCCCAGGTTAAGGCCGAGCTGGTTGCCAAACTCCGGCAGGCCGACAAGGTGGAGCGCTCGTCCGGGGAGGACACCCTGATCGCCGAAGCGACCCGGTGGGTAATTGCTGGAAGGCAGCAACCAGCGGCGGCGCCGGATGTCGAAGATCTGCCAACTTCGTACCTGCAGACCCGGCTTGACGATGCCTTAGAGGCCATCCGCTTGGTATCCAAGAAATCAAAGGGCCTCAAAGGGACGTGCCAAAAGTCCCTGAAGGTGGCTATTGAGGCCATCAAAGAGATTGCGGAGGCCGCCTTCAGCCGGTCAGCTAGTGACGAAGCGCGTAAACTACAGGCAGAGAATGCACGCCTAGCTTCGGAAATAGCCGAACTAAAAAGAAGGCAAGAGGAGCTGGAAAAGCGGAAGGACCAGACGCAAAATACCGAATCCGAGTTAGTAGCGCTAGTTCGAAAGGAACTCGGTGAATTCCGCGCCAAACTCTCCGTGATGGAGGGTCGGCTGCTGCGCCCTCCGTTGGCAGCAGACCGACAAATTAGAGGAGAGATTCAGCTATCTGCCTCCCCGCCGCCTAAGTCGCCTTCAGCATCATACGCGGCAAAGTTGAGGACTCCGCGGCCCCCTCCAACCACTGCACCAGCCGTGACAACGATCCCGGCCAATGCAAAGGGCAAAAGAAAGCCGAAAACTATGGCCATGCCTACAGCTCCCAAGGAGCGCCCCGCAGCGCCCACCTGTGAAGCCGACAGGTGGGAGATTGTGGGTAAGAAGAAGGAGGCTGCAAATATGAAAAGGAAGGCGGCAAAAAGGCGAAACGGGCTAAAAAGGCAGCTAACAACCTCCTAGCCCCTCGTTCCACTGCAGTGGTCTTAACTTTGCAGCCGGCCGCCATCGAGCGAGGGACTACGTATGCGGAGCTGCTTAAGAAGGCGCGGTCTGCAATCGACCCCAGCAAGCTGGGGATTACATCGGGATTGCGATGCCGGACAACCCAGACCGGTGCCCGCCTCATAGAAGTACCAGGGGTCGCTAGCGGCGACCAAGCAGACCGTCTGGCGGAAAGCCTCCGTCAAACTTTGGCGGCAGACGAGGTCCGCGTCTCCAGGCCGCAAAAGTGCGTCGATATACGCATTAGCGGCCTGGATGACTCTGTCGCAAAGGAAGAAGTCATCGCTGCTGTCGCCAAATCCGGAGGCTGCTCCGAGGAGCAAGTTAAGGGTGGCGAAATAAAGACGGGCCGCGCCGGAATGGGGACAGCAATTATTAGCTGTCCTGTTACTGTCAGCAAAAAGTTGGTTGATAGCCGACGTATTTTAGTGGGGTGGGTGTCGGCGCATATTAAAGTTCTGGAGCCCAGGCCTGCCCGGTGTTACCGCTGTCTGTCCGACTGGGCAGGGGACCTCGATGGGTTGGTGGCAATTATGTCAATGGCCGCTGCCGGTACTCCGTCCTTAGAGAACGTCATCCGAGGACGGGGCTATGTCTCAGCACTCGTAGGAGAAGCGGTTGTGGTGGGTGGTTACTTCTCACCCAACCGACCTCTCGCCGACTTCGAGGAGTATCTACTCGAACTTAACGTCGTTGTCGCTCGTAGCCACCCTCGGTCTGTGGTCGTTGTCGGGGACCTCAACGCTAAATCTGCGGCGTGGGGTTCAGTGACCACAGACGCGAGAGGTGAACTGCTCGAGGAGTGGGCCGTAGAAAACGGCCTACAAGTCCTCAACCGTGGGTCAGTGCTCACGTGCGTGCGTCAGCGGGGCAGTTCCATCGTTGATGTCTCTTTTACTAGCCCCACCCTAGCACGCCGTGTCCAAGGCTGGCGCGTCGTCGAGGAGGTGGAGACGTTGTCGGACCACCGTTACATCCGGTTCGACGTCTCCGCCCAGAACTCCGACCCCCCAGTCTCAAGAGCCCCGATTGGGGGCGGTCCGCGTTGGGCTTTAAAAAAGCTGCTAAATCGGGAGGTCCTCCTGGAAGCCAGTATCGTTCAGGCCTGGGTGCCAGCACCGGCTAGGCCTGACAATATCCAAATGGAGGCCGAGTGGTTCCGGGAGGCCATGACTCAAATCTGTGATGCGGCGATGCCTAGAGTACCTCGCCATTTTCCAGCCGGGCGCCGGGTGTATTGGTGGTCGGATCACATCGGCCAACTACGCCATTCTTGCGTGGTAGCCCGACGCCAGTACATCCGGCTTCGTAGGAGGCGTCGCCGCCCTCCCGATTTTGTTGCCAGGGAGGCGGAACTGTATGAGGCCTATAGAGCGGCCAAAAACCGGCTCAAAATTGCTATTAAGCGGGCCAAAGATCAGGCCCGCCAAGAGTTTCTGGGGACTCTGGACCGTAATCCCTGGGGGCGTCCATATCTTATGGTCAGGGGCAAGCTTCGCCCCTGGGCGCCCCCCTTGTCCCAGAGTCTCCAGCCCCAATTAGTTGAACAAATGGTGGCCGCTCTTTTCCCTTCACGGGTGGAGCACACTCCTCCACCGATGGTTCCACCTTCCATGGCATCCAACGCGGACTTAGACGACGACGTTGTCCCCGTAGTGACTCAAGTAGAGTTGCGAGCGGCGGTGGCAAGACTTCACTCCAAGGACACCGCCCCAGGGCCCGACGGCATTCCAGGACGTGCGTGGGCCCTGGCCTTAGAAGAGCTCGCGCCCCGACTAGGAGGGCTCCTCAGCATGTGCTTAGAGCAGGACCAGTTTCCACGTCAGTGGAAGCTGGGGAAACTGGTCCTGATCAGGAAGGAAGGGCGCCTGGCAGACTCTCCGTCCGCCTACCGGCCCATCGTGTTGCTGGACCCTCCGCTAAATTATTCGAATTCATCATTGCGGAGCGCCTCGTCCAGCGTCTGTCTTCAGTGGGCCCGGATCTGGCGGACAACCAATATGGTTTCCGCCGCGGGCGCTCTACTATCGACGCTATTCTGCGCGTGAGGAGCCTGGCGGAGGATGCGGTGTCCCGGGGTGAGGTCGTCTTCGCGGTGTTCCTGGACATCGCGAATGCCTTTAACACCTTGCCCTGGAGTTGTATTAGGGAGGCACTTATATATCTCCAAGTGCCGACCTACCTCCGCCGCATTGTCGGGGCATATTTATCGGAAAGGGTAGTGATCTACCCGGGTCACTACGATTGGAGTCGACGATAGATGTCGTGCGTTGTTCCACAGGGATCGGTTCTGGGTCCGCTCCTGTGAAACATCGGTTACGACTGGGTGCTGCGAGGTGCGCTCCCCCGTGGCGTTGGCGTTATTTGTTACGCCGACGACACTCTTGTCACGGCGAGGGGTAAGTCGCACCAGGCGGCGGCCATATTGGCGACCGCTGGGGTTGCACAAGTCGTGAGTCGTATCCGGCGACTGGGACTCGACGTGGCCCTGTCCAAGTCCGAGGCCGTCTGTTTCCACGGTCCTCGGAAACGGCCACCTCCACGGTCCCACATTATGGTAGGAGGGGTCAACATCGCTGTCGAGCCAACCCTGAAGTATCTGGGTCTCCTGCTCGACAGCCGATGGGACTTTGTAGTCCACTTTCGTCGACTGGCCCCCCGTCTTCTGGGCGCTACAGGTGCGCTCGCACGTCTGCTGCCCAACCTACGGGGGCCAGGCACCTCCTGCCGGAGGCTCTACGAAGGGGTCGTGCGGTCCATGGCCCTTTATGGGGCCCCAGTTTGGGGAGAAAACCTGACGGCCCGTAATATTTCAGCGCTTCGTGCGCCTCAGCGTGCAATGGCCGTCAGGTTAATTAGAAGCTACCGCACGATCTCGTTCGAGGCAGCGAGCCTCCTCGCCGGATCGATGCCCTGGGACCTGAAAGCGGCGCTTCTGGCGTCGCTCTACGGTTGGCGCCAGGAGGCGCTGGCTCGAGGCGAAGGACCACCTCCTCCCGCTCTAGAGGCGGCACGGTCCGAGCTCCGCCAGGTCCTGGTGGCGAAATGGAAGGAGCGACTTGTGCACCCCAGTGCCGGGCACGCCACGATCGTGGCGGTAAGTCCCGTGTTTGAGGAGTGGCTGGAGAGGCGGCATGACACCCTCACCTTCCGGCTGACACAGGTTTTGACTGGCCACGGTTGTTTTGGCCGGTTCCTGTGTCGTATACGCCGGCAAGAGACGCCCGGTTGTCACCACTACGGCGACTGCCGCGACGTTGTAGAGGACACGGCGCTGCACACTTTGGCAGTTTGCCCCGCATGGGCATCGCAGCGCCGTGATTTGATCGCGGCAGTCGGATCGGTTGCCCTCTCGCTCCCGGCCGTAGTTCAGTCTATGGTCCGGAGTGAGAGGTCGTGGAACGCCGTCGCCTCCTTCTGCGAGGAAGTGATTTCCATCAAGAAGGCGGCGGAGCGGGAGAGGGAGCGTTTAAACCCTCTCCCCAACCGCAGAGCCGGGCGCCGGAGGGCGCGCGATGACCTCCAGCCACCCTGAGGTTTGACCTGCGGGTGGCGGGCTTTGTGGGCCTGGCCGCCATCCGTTCAGCACCAGGTCCGAGAGGCGGCGTGCGTGTTCCCACGCGCGCCTCTGTGTCAAGTCTGTCTCCCCTCTATGGGGGAGACAGTAGGGAATTTTTTCGAGTGAGTCCTTTGGGTAGGTCTCTTGTGTAGTGGCCTGCCGTTTCAGACGGCAGGCCGTAACTTCGGCGGGGTCGCGACCGCATGCGAAAGCGATTCGCGCGGCTCCGTCGATAGTGGTTTTGTCGAGGAACACCGTGGTAGGTTTAGTCGGTATTCCGGGAGGTACTTTCCTATTATTCCATCTTTCTTTTACCCCGGCGAGTCCGACATAATCCCTCCGCCCGCCCCCGCGGAGGGATATGCATCATAGCATTCCCCCACGTAAAAAAAAAAAAGGACTTACTTATGTCATAATAACAATAATTATTTTAATTACTTTGTAATTCGACGTCATCTAAACATTGTAAGGTGTATAAGTAAGAAATCGATACTGATTCATTGTGAACGTTTATTCCATATAACTAAATTACGTAACTGGTTCTAGGTTTAAAGATATTTCAAATACAGTTTCACATGAAGTCTAATTTCAGTGATCGTATGAAACATCAATTTTCACAAGTTACCATTATCTCACCTCTATTTGTTTTAATGTGCAACTTTGTAATAATTTTCAAATAAGTAGATAAATTCGTTCAGTTCGCCGGGACTTCCATCGGAAAGGGGAAGTAATCGTGACTGTTTTATAAATAATTAGCGACTTGTGCAGTGAAAAGTGTAATTCGATCAGTACTTTTGTGTGTTGTATTTTTGCGTATTGTGTTTTTGTGTGTTTTATTATGGATCGGGTGCCGAATCAGCCGTTTTCTACGCGGGTATACGGGGAGATTTTAATGGCATATGGTGAAGCAAGAGGAAGTGCTTCTCTAGTGCTACGTATTTACATTCAGCGCTACCCTAACGCTCGTCATCCGGTGGACAGCCGTGTTGGCACTCGGGCATATCAACGGGTACTTGATAACGAGCACATCGTCCCACAGCAGGAAGGCTCGGGCAGACATGTTAGCGCCCGAGTTGAGCAGCGAATATTGGAGTCAGTCCAACGTAATCCCCGCCTTGGCACACGAACTGCTGCAAAGCTTTTGCGGCGTCGTGGTATAAGTACGAGTTTCGCACTGGATTGTACACAAAGTCCTACGTAGAGACCGCCTGCGTCGACGCATAAGTGACGCATTTCACAAACTAAACAGTGATATCGCAGCCGATCCCACGATGATGCCTCGTCTCCACGCACATACGTTATATCGCGCCCAGCTTTGTGAGCAACTTGAGGAACGCCATTTCGAGCCGAATCTTATAAGAGAGAGACGTTAAGGTATGTTTGACTTTCACCAAATTAATTTATCTTTGAACGTGGTATTGATATTACTTAAAACAATTTCGATAAGACGGACAGCGGGTTTAGTTTAATTAAGTATGGTACATTTCAGTAAATTCGAAAATAATAAATAAGTAACAAAAAACATTAATTCATGATGAATGTTTGTTTTTTATTAAACCTTATTTAATCTGAAACCTGTAAATCAGCCCCGTCTAAATTCAACTTAATCTGAATTCTGATTTAATCTAATCATTTAAGATCAGATTAAATCAGAATTGTAATAAATGTTTTCACGTAAGATTTTCTTTACATCTTTGGTTTGCCTCAATTTTGAATAATAATAATAATAATAATCTTTATTGATTCCAAACAGTTGACAATACATACAATTTCTTAACCTATAATACAATATCTGGATGTTTACAATATTCTATGAACCCTAACGTCTAAACTAGGCCGAGCCTGTGTCTTGAATGTACCCTAAACCAATACCTAGCTGTGTAGTTTATTAAGTTATAAGACGAGCACAGCGACAGCTTAGTTCTAAGCCACAGCGCCGTGTAGGTAGGTAAGAGCCGCCGCGCGTGCGGCTTGCGTTCATTGACCACTATTACGTGTCCGCACGTGGTACGACGCAGCAGCGATAAATAGTATTGTTCGCTGTACATTGCGTAGCGCGAATTAACTAAATAATGATAAATCTTTTATCTTTCATTTTTATGCTGAACTAAATTTTGCATGATAATAAGTAACTATAGAAAGCCGATTTTACGAGTTTTTCGAGACGCTTAAAATTACACCGTGTATATAATACAAATGTAAAGTGTAAAAAAACTCAAACAAAAAGGTCGTAGATTATATTAAGTCACTGCAAATCCGCTTTTTAAAATACCTTGTTACCCCTAAGACAAAACGCAACTGTAAAGATAATTATGATAAATTGTTTCTTGTATGTAAAATACTTCCTGTTCACGAAAGGGTCAAATACTTGGTGGTCCTTGAGCAATTTCACAATGATAAATATAAAACCAAAATTAAAAATACTTATAATACAAAACGTGTAAGAGAACAGAAAGTAGTCCGTCAACCAGTAAAGAACTATTACGGTAAAAGAACCAACAAGTATTTGATCCCGACGTTATATAATACTAATAATTGCCTTCGGCAACTTAATAATAAAACGAGTAAACAAACATTGAAATATAAGTACAAAAATATTTTACTCACAGAGTACGGCATGCTGATAAAAATTTAGAATTATTGTAGTATTTATTGTTACCTTATATTATAACACTAAACATAGTACCTACACGGATATATGCATATTTGTAGCTATTAAATAAAACTGTTATTGTTGTTAGCTCATACCAAATGTTTGTCGAGCGCTATTCCCGCCGAAAAACTGTCACACAGTTTGGTGGGTATATTTATCTTGTGCAATGTATTATATTCAATAAATGTTTTAATTATTAAAAAATAATTATTATTATAGTTGAGTTTGTATCGCCTTTGAATCGAGTAAACAAATGTAAAGTGTAAAAAAACTCAAACAAAAAAAAGGGGCATGTCACGTGCCATGTTGGCCTGCTATGCGATTTTAACCTTAGAAAGAAAGAAAGAAAGAAAGAAAATTATTTATTTTGGCACACAAGGGCACACGCAAAACACGAAGAAATCAAAAATCTAAGAATAAAAACCAAAAGTATAAATAAAAATAAAATAAAACAGAATAATAATAAAACTAAAAAAATAAAAAATAAAAACAAATACCAGCACTATAAATTAAATCTCTGCTCACTGGCAACACCACACCTTCCGCTTAACCAAACGGAAACTGCCTCCATTCAGGTCAAGGTCACGTCAATTTGTCAGTGTGCAGCGATACAAACAATAATAAAATAAAAGTATTAAAATAATAGTTAAACACAAATTGAAACAATGCAAAAATGTGTGTCCCATCAGTGCCAAAATTTGGACATCGCTCAGCGTACGTTGCGATTGTAAAATCGCAACACTGGTATTCTGCGAAATCCAATTTGGTGACGCCGGCGCCTAGTGTCTAAACATATAAAAATAAAATATACTTAAATAAGTAAATATACGTGTAAATAAGATATAAACATAATTACTAAATAGTGTAAAAAAGTGTGGAGTAAGATAATATGACATGAACATTTGAGTGTATTTTTAAAGCAAGCGTCAGTATGATATAGGAGTGTCTCTTAGGAGTGGTCATCCGTGGCTAATGTCGATAGTACATACTAATATGGTTATGACTCGCACCAGAAAGCTCATTTGGATGTTTAAGACCTTGGGACATGTTGCTTTGAAAGTTCTATTAAATCAAATATATACTGCATTAGCCCAATCAGTTTTAATATATTGCATACCGGTGTGGGGCAGCGCTACAAAAATAAAATTTCTAGAACTTGAATGAGCACAAAGGGCACTCTTAAAGGTGATGTATTTTAAACCGTACAGTTTTCTAATGAATCACTGGTCACCTTACAATCAGAAAACTATATGTTCTCAAAATAGGGCTGAAAGTACATAAAAAGCTAAGCATAAGTACTCGCAAAACAAGAAGAACACCAAATGTAGTACCACCTTCCCTTACGCATACAGCATACGCAAAGAGACAGTACAAAAGACATTCCGCCTATCTTTATAATAAAATCCTAAACCTTTGACATATCGTGACTGTAAAAATTGCTTAGGACTATTAGTACCTACACTTATGCATGGTAGTGAAAGTTGGGTATGGCAAAAGAAGCATGAGAGCAGAATAAATGCTGTAGAAATGAGAGCGCTGAGAAATACATGTGGTGTGACTCTGAAAGATAGAATAAGGAATAGTGTGATTAGAGAGAGATGCGGCATAAAAGTGGATATAGTGACGAGAATAGAAAAGGGTATGTTAAGTTGGTTTGGGCATGTAGAAAGAATGGACGAGAACAGACTGACTAAGAAAGTTTATAAGGCTAGTGTGAATGGAACAGTCGCAAGGGGAAGACCTAGGCGAACGTTTCTTGATCAGATCGGAGACGTTCTGGATAAAGGCCAGGTTAAGAGCACCTTAAACCGGCGAGCGTGTATGAGGAATGTTATGAAAGTGAATGAAGCCAGAGAAGTGTGTCAGGATCGTAGCAAATGGAAATCCGTAGTCTCTGCCTACCCCTCTGGGAAACAGGCGTGAATTTATGTATGTATGTATGTAAAAATTGCTTAACCGAATGGTTAAAAGTTATGACCTATGATGAGGTAGAAGCCTTACTGCATACCATTGCCTAATTATACTAAAACAGACATCCTTACCTACACCCATATACATACACACCCTCACACACCCACACACTCACGCATACACATGCACACCCTCGCACATACACACACACATACTCACAAACACACATATACACACACAGAACTTACTCTAACACCATACTGCCACAGCCACCAAATTTCATGTTTTTCTTTCTTTATTTTAAACAGAAAAATAAATAAATAAATACACTATTGTTATGTATTACACACTTCTACATTTCCAATGCCTCCAACAGCTTCTCGTACGTGACGTCTTGACCAAGCGCTTCTAATACGGTCAAGGCCTGGTCGCGAAGCCCCAAGGTGAGATCAGTCATAGCCTGTTCTTGCGTCCACCCGTTCGATTTCATGACGGCCTCGAACTAGATCTTATAGGCTGACCATGACGGTGAGCCGTCGAATGGTTGGACTTTAAAGCCTCGTGGTGAAGGCGCCACAACCGCAGGTGTCACGATGCCATCTCCAGCCTTGATCCCGCGTATCGCTTTCTCCACCTCGGCGATGCGACTTTCGTGGCGTTGGACGTGCTCTTTCATCTCCTTCTTCTCCTTGCCTACCGTTGCGCTGAGGTCTTTTAACATCATCAGCTGCTCCTCCTTATCACGTTGCAGCTGTTCCTCGAGGCGGCGTGCGTGCTCCTCCTGGCGGCGTGCCTGCTCCTCCTGGCGGCGCATATCCTCCTCCTTATCGCGTTGCAGCTGTTCCTCGAAGCGGCGTGCGTGCTCCTCCTGGCGGCGCATACCCTCCTCCTTGTCGCGTTGCAGCTGTTCCTCGAGGCGGCGCGCGTACTCCTCCTGGCGACGTGCCTGCTCGTGCATGAACGCCATCAGGGTCGCGAGGTCGGGGTATACCGGCGAGTGAGCTGCACTAGGTGGTTCCGCTGCAACCGCGGAGTCACGTGGTCCACCTGACGTCGGCGAGGGGGCGTCTCCAAAGCGCCTCTGGTCCACATCTTGCTGGCGCTGGTTCCTGGTACGCACCCCTTCCACTTCCTCCTTCGGTAGTACTGGCATATTCTTATCTCACTTCTGACACCAATTTGTTACGTGCTGGGTTCGACGGATAAGAATATAAAACAATATTACCGACTCAAACGTTTTATTCTCTCACACAGTTAAATTTAAACCACAGCAAACACTATACTAGACTTTTCCACTGTAACTGCTTCAAACGCCGTAGCATTTTTCGCTTCCGTTCGCTTCGATGAACACTTGACCGCTTATGATTGTAAACTGACCCGGCGGTGCGCGTGCGCTCTATTTATACGCGGGTAAAGCGCTTCTGGAGTTTTCCAGAAAACGTCACACACGGCACGCAACAGCGCGATGATTCGAGAATGTGCCAGCGCTCTCTCCACTGAACTCGTACCGACAAACACGTAGTTCCGAAAGATGTCAATAGATGGTGCTGTAATAAATTATTATTAGAAGCCGCCGACTCTTCCCCACAGTGCCGATAGAGGGCATTAGCCGTAACAATACTTTAGAATGTCAATTGTTTGATTTTTAAGTTCTGGTGAGCAAAATTTGTTATTATTTTGGTTATTTTAATTTTATTATTTTTAATTTTATTAGTTTAACACATTTTTGAAAAATATTTTCATTTTATAGTTTCATTACTAATTATTTAATAAAACTAGTTAATAGATTAGTTTAAATACTGATTATTCTAAAAATTTTGTTGTTTTTTAGCATCGCAACAATTATTTGCGATTTATGTAAATAAATAAATAGCATCACAATTTGTTTAAATTTTGAGTTCCTGCTAGAATAACATTTTGACACGCATTTTTACTAAATATTTTGATTCATAAATAAAAACCAATAAAAAATCTTTCATTTCATTTAGTTTTACTACCTATTGTAGGTTATTTTTTAAATAGATCTTTGGTTTTTTTGGTCTTTTTACCCCCTTGGTCTCTTATTTAATTGACTTGCACTACCCATTGATGATCAAGATTAGTCCTAACGACACATCTGACTTTATCATAACCAATTTTTCGTGGCTGTAAAGTACTGCAGTAAAATTTTTGTGTGCTGTAAAGGATTCTCATTTTCGTCAGTAATTAAGTTGGGTTTATTTAATAATATTATAAGGATAGAACACGAAAAAAATGTTGTAGTTTGTTATGACATCATAAATATAGTACTTTGTTTGACAAAGATATTAGAAAAATCAATTTTTTGTTTTTTACCTCTACAGAAAACTCGTGTTTTGTCCTTTACGACAATTGCAATTTCCGGTATTGGTATTCATCACAAAACAAACACGTCCCTTACCACTAACGATACCGCACAAAATGGATACATATCACGCTACGACCCACGGGGGCGGCGCAGTAATCATAAACGCGGATAAAACCGCGAGCACAACTAGTAATGAATATTTGTCTACCTCATCTAAGCAGCCGTATTCCGGTGCACTCAAAAGTATTTTCGAGTATTTTGGCTCTATTGGGAACGTCGACATCTTTCTTCCGAGTACGGTCAGTTTAGGATTCGCCTCATTATCAATAGCCCCTAAAACATATATTTTTATCAATACATTCTGGATCAGATGTAGTATATAACTATCAAAGTAAATTGTAAAGTAAATTATTGTTACTTACCTAACTCCTTGAGTAATGTTAAAGAAGATTTAACAGAATCCGCGGGAGGAGGATCAATAAGAGGAAAAGTACTAGGTTCGGCCCCTGCTGCTATTAGCAGTAATAGCGTAGATGCGAGCGGACATCTGCAATACAGAATATATGTATATATTTAACTGTCTTTTTATATCTTGAGATTTTTCGGGTTGATTGTCAAATAACTTCAAAATGCATCTAATCTTGCCGAAGTTTACAATACTTACGCAATTGTTTGTCAATTATTGGAAATTGTGAAAACCGAAATGTATATAGCTATTGCCTGTGCAAGTTCAAAAATCGATAACTATATGATTCTGTTTTTGGATGAAAATCGATTATTCGAATGCAATTTTACGTAGTTTGGTTCCCAGCTTTACGTGGCCAATGATTAAAGAACTACAGTTAACGAAGAACTTGAATGTTGAATTATATTATTAATTGTACATTGTGTCAACAAATCAAAAATATTTTGACGCGCCCCACTACACATCTTATTATCTTATACCATGCCAGTGACCTTTCCATTTGAATCGATATTCAAAGTATTACCATACTATGTAATCGGCGATATATTTAATGTATGTTTTCCAATAACAAAACGTATCTCTAATACTTATCAATGAGTATCGTAGATCATCAATAGTCATTTGGATGCATTCAAATAGCTAGATTTACGCTGACATCGGGCTAGACTGGATGGTTCAGGTCTATGTTTAGCAGTGTACTGCAACAGGCTAATTGACTGCTTGATTGAACTGGCGCATTCCAATAATTCGCTATGCCCTTACGAGCACGCGCGCCATTTCCATATTACTGCACGTAACAGGATGAGCACATGCATTACCTGACAATCTCGGGCGTGTGGTGGTGCGGTCGCGCGGCGAAGTCGTGCGCGGTGTAGAGGCGGTAGGCGGCGCCGGGCGCCGTGCGGCCCGCGCGGCCGGCGCGCTGCCAGCCCGCCGCCTGCGAGCACGCGCGCCATTTCCATATTACTGCACGTAACAGGATGAGCACATACATTACCTGACAATCTCGGGCGTGTGGTGGGGCGGTCGCGCGGCGAAGTCGTGCGCGGTGTAGAGGCGGTAGGCGGCGCCGGGCGCCGTGCGGCCCGCGCGGCCGGCGCGCTGCCAGCCCGCCGCCTGCGAGCACGCGCGCCATTTCCATATTACTGCACGTAACAGGATGAGCACATACATTACCTGACAATCTCGGGCGTGTGGTGGGGCGGTCGCGCGGCGAAGTCGTGCGCGGTGTAGAGGCGGTAGGCGGCGCCGGGCGCCGTGCGGCCCGCGCGGCCGGCGCGCTGCCAGCCCGCCGCCTGCGAGCACGCGCGCCATTTCCATATTACTGCACGTAACAGGATGAGCACATACATTACCTGACAATCTCGGGCGTGTGGTGGTGCGGTCGCGCGGCGAAGTCGTGCGCGGTATAGAGGCGGTAGGCGGCGCCGGGCGCCGTGCGGCCCGCGCGGCCGGCGCGCTGCCAGCCCGCCGCCTGCGAGCACGCGCGCCATTTCCATATTACTGCACGTAACAGGATGAGCACATACATTACCTGACAATCTCGGGCGTGTGGTGGTGCGGTCGCGCGGCGAAGTCGTGCGCGGTGTAGAGGCGGTAGGCGGCGCCGGGCGCCGTGCGGCCCGCACGGCCGGCGCGCTGCCAGCCCGCCGCCTGCGAGCACGCGCGCCATTTCCATATTACTGCACGTAACAGGATGAGCACATACATTACCTGACAATCTCGGGCGTGTGGTGGTGCGGTCGCGCGGCGAAGTCGTGCGCGGTGTAGAGGCGGTAGGCGGCGCCGGGCGCCGTGCGGCCCGCGCGGCCGGCGCGCTGCCAGCCCGCCGCCTGCGAGCACGCGCGCCATTTCCATATTACTGCACGTAACAGGATGAGCACATACATTACCTGACAATCTCGGGCGTGTGGTGGGGCGGTCGCGCGGCGAAGTCGTGCGCGGTGTAGAGGCGGTAGGCGGCGCCGGGCGCCGTGCGGCCCGCGCGGCCGGCGCGCTGCCAGCCCGCCGCCTGCGAGCACGCGCGCCATTTCCATATTACTGCACGTAACAGGATGAGCACATACATTACCTGACAATCTCGGGCGTGTGGTGGGGCGGTCGCGCGGCGAAGTCGTGCGCGGTGTAGAGGCGGTAGGCGGCGCCGGGCGCCGTGCGGCCCGCGCGGCCGGCGCGCTGCCAGCCCGCCGCCTGCGAGCACGCGCGCCATTTCCATATTACTGCACGTAACAGGATGAGCACATACATTACCTGACAATCTCGGGCGTGTGGTGGGGCGGTCGCGCGGCGAAGTCGTGCGCGGTGTAGAGGCGGTAGGCGGCGCCGGGCGCCGTGCGGCCCGCGCGGCCGGCGCGCTGCCAGCCCGCCGCCTGCGAGCACGCGCGCCATTTCCATATTACTGCACGTAACAGGATGAGCACATACATTACCTGACAATCTCGGGCGTGTGGTGGGGCGGTCGCGCGGCGAAGTCGTGCGCGGTGTAGAGGCGGTAGGCGGCGCCGGGCGCCGTGCGGCCCGCGCGGCCGGCGCGCTGCCAGCCCGCTGCCTGCGAGCACGCGCGCCATTTCCATATTACTGCACGTAACAGGATGAGCACATACATTACCTGACAATCTCGGGCGTGTGGTGGGGCGGTCGCGCGGCGAAGTCGTGCGCGGTGTAGAGGCGGTAGGCGGCGCCGGGCGCCGTGCGGCCCGCGCGGCCGGCGCGCTGCCAGCCCGCCGCCTGCGAGCACGCGCGCCATTTCCATATTACTGCACGTAACAGGATGAGCACATACATTACCTGACAATCTCGGGCGTGTGGTGGGGCGGTCGCGCGGCGAAGTCGTGCGCGGTGTAGAGGCGGTAGGCGGCGCCGGGCGCCGTGCGGCCCGCGCGGCCGGCGCGCTGCCAGCCCGCCGCCTGCGAGCACGCGCGCCATTTCCATATTACTGCACGTAACAGGATGAGCACATACATTACCTGACAATCTCGGGCGTGTGGTGGGGCGGTCGCGCGGCGAAGTCGTGCGCGGTGTAGAGGCGGTAGGCGGCGCCGGGCGCCGTGCGGCCCGCGCGGCCGGCGCGCTGCCAGCCCGCCGCCTGCGAGCACGCGCGCCATTTCCATATTACTGCACGTAACAGGATGAGCACATACATTACCTGACAATCTCGGGCGTGTGGTGGGGCGGTCGCGCGGCGAAGTCGTGCGCGGTGTAGAGGCGGTAGGCGGCGCCGGGCGCCGTGCGGCCCGCGCGGCCGGCGCGCTGCCAGCCCGCCGCCTGCGAGCACGCGCGCCATTTCCATATTACTGCACGTAACAGGATGAGCACATACATTACCTGACAATCTCGGGCGTGTGGTGGGGCGGTCGCGCGGCGAAGTCGTGCGCGGTGTAGAGGCGGTAGGCGGCGCCGGGCGCCGTGCGGCCCGCGCGGCCGGCGCGCTGCCAGCCCGCCGCCTGCGAGCACGCGCGCCATTTCCATATTACTGCACGTAACAGGATGAGCACATACATTACCTGACAATCTCGGGCGTGTGGTGGGGCGGTCGCGCGGCGAAGTCGTGCGCGGTGTAGAGGCGGTAGGCGGCGCCGGGCGCCGTGCGGCCCGCGCGGCCGGCGCGCTGCCAGCCCGCCGCCTGCGAGCACGCGCGCCATTTCCATATTACTGCACGTAACAGGATGAGCACATACATTACCTGACAATCTCGGGCGTGTGGTGGGGCGGTCGCGCGGCGAAGTCGTGCGCGGTGTAGAGGCGGTAGGCGGCGCCGGGCGCCGTGCGGCCCGCGCGGCCGGCGCGCTGCCAGCCCGCCGCCTGCGAGCACGCGCGCCATTTCCATATTACTGCACGTAACAGGATGAGCACATACATTACCTGACAATCTCGGGCGTGTGGTGGGGCGGTCGCGCGGCGAAGTCGTGCGCGGTGTAGAGGCGGTAGGCGGCGCCGGGCGCCGTGCGGCCCGCGCGGCCGGCGCGCTGCCAGCCCGCCGCCTGCGAGCACGCGCGCCATTTCCATATTACTGCACGTAACAGGATGAGCACATACATTACCTGACAATCTCGGGCGTGTGGTGGGGCGGTCGCGCGGCGAAGTCGTGCGCGGTGTAGAGGCGGTAGGCGGCGCCGGGCGCCGTGCGGCCCGCGCGGCCGGCGCGCTGCCAGCCCGCCGCCTGCGAGCACGCGCGCCATTTCCATATTACTGCACGTAACAGGATGAGCACATACATTACCTGACAATCTCGGGCGTGTGGTGGGGCGGTCGCGCGGCGAAGTCGTGCGCGGTGTAGAGGCGGTAGGCGGCGCCGGGCGCCGTGCGGCCCGCGCGGCCGGCGCGCTGCCAGCCCGCCGCCTGCGAGCACGCGCGCCATTTCCATATTACTGCACGTAACAGGATGAGCACATACATTACCTGACAATCTCGGGCGTGTGGTGGGGCGGTCGCGCGGCGAAGTCGTGCGCGGTGTAGAGGCGGTAGGCGGCGCCGGGCGCCGTGCGGCCCGCGCGGCCGGCGCGCTGCCAGCCCGCCGCCTGCGAGCACGCGCGCCATTTCCATATTACTGCACGTAACAGGATGAGCACATACATTACCTGACAATCTCGGGCGTGTGGTGGGGCGGTCGCGCGGCGAAGTCGTGCGCGGTGTAGAGGCGGTAGGCGGCGCCGGGCGCCGTGCGGCCCGCGCGGCCGGCGCGCTGCCAGCCCGCCGCCTGCGAGCACGCGCGCCATTTCCATATTACTGCACGTAACAGGATGAGCACATACATTACCTGACAATCTCGGGCGTGTGGTGGGGCGGTCGCGCGGCGAAGTCGTGCGCGGTGTAGAGGCGGTAGGCGGCGCCGGGCGCCGTGCGGCCCGCGCGGCCGGCGCGCTGCCAGCCCGCCGCCTGCGAGCACGCGCGCCATTTCCATATTACTGCACGTAACAGGATGAGCACATACATTACCTGACAATCTCGGGCGTGTGGTGGGGCGGTCGCGCGGCGAAGTCGTGCGCGGTGTAGAGGCGGTAGGCGGCGCCGGGCGCCGTGCGGCCCGCGCGGCCGGCGCGCTGCCAGCCCGCCGCCTGCGAGCACGCGCGCCATTTCCATATTACTGCACGTAACAGGATGAGCACATACATTACCTGACAATCTCGGGCGTGTGGTGGGGCGGTCGCGCGGCGAAGTCGTGCGCGGTGTAGAGGCGGTAGGCGGCGCCGGGCGCCGTGCGGCCCGCGCGGCCGGCGCGCTGCCAGCCCGCCGCCTGCGAGCACGCGCGCCATTTCCATATTACTGCACGTAACAGGATGAGCACATACATTACCTGACAATCTCGGGCGTGTGGTGGGGCGGTCGCGCGGCGAAGTCGTGCGCGGTGTAGAGGCGGTAGGCGGCGCCGGGCGCCGTGCGGCCCGCGCGGCCGGCGCGCTGCCAGCCCGCCGCCTGCGAGCACGCGCGCCATTTCCATATTACTGCACGTAACAGGATGAGCACATACATTACCTGACAATCTCGGGCGTGTGGTGGGGCGGTCGCGCGGCGAAGTCGTGCGCGGTGTAGAGGCGGTAGGCGGCGCCGGGCGCCGTGCGGCCCGCGCGGCCGGCGCGCTGCCAGCCCGCCGCCTGCGAGCACGCGCGCCATTTCCATATTACTGCACGTAACAGGATGAGCACATACATTACCTGACAATCTCGGGCGTGTGGTGGGGCGGTCGCGCGGCGAAGTCGTGCGCGGTGTAGAGGCGGTAGGCGGCGCCGGGCGCCGTGCGGCCCGCGCGGCCGGCGCGCTGCCAGCCCGCCGCCTGCGAGCACGCGCGCACCGCCAGCCGCTCCGCGCCCGTGCCGCCGCTCCACGTCCTGCACACACACCCACCCCAACCGATCAATACACGGCACGCACACACTGTACACTCTTTTAATCTTATCTTGTGAAAAATTGTTTCTCACTAAGTGAATCGTTGTAAATTCTTATGAGGAAATAAAAAATCTTAAACCCATATTTTTACCAAGTTTTGTGTGATCCACAAATGGTTGTACCGAGTCTAAGTGCTCCTTGTGTACGTTGTTTGAATGTTTGTAAAGTCATCCGCGACGCAGGTATACCTAAGTCCTAGGACGGGAGTTGCGTTGTTTATATCGAGTAGACTGCCTACGATTTAACGAGAATTGACCAATACATGGAGAGTCTTATCGAGTCAGTTTATTTGAAGATCGTTAGAATTTGCCAAGGGGATACATATAATTTAAGAGTCACTTAACGAAAAAACTTAACCTTCAGAAAACGTGCTAGTCAATCCATAATCTTTCCACTTAGTTGATACAGTTAACTATGCTATGAAATTATCAATAAATAAATTTTAGTATACCTTTCTTTCACAACACCAGTATCTATGACGCATTTTATGCGTGGTATAGTAACAGACGCCTCAGCAATATTGGTAGCCAAAATTATCTTCCTGGTACCCGGTGCTGCATCCCGCCATACTTGCAGTTGTTTAGCTGCAGGTAGACCGGCATATAGTGGACATACCCTAATAGGTGGACCTGTAGCTTCCTGGAATGTTTGATCTAACATAAAAGCAAATACAATGGTAATTATACAGTATATTTCCAATAAATGGCAATGCTTGTAACATTATAGATTATATTTATAACTCACTTTAGCAATCTGTTTAATATTGTACATAACTGTTTCAATTTCTTCCTGTCCCGTCAAAAATACGAGAAAATCATGGCTGAAAATATAAGCAAAAAATTAAAATGTAGGCATTATCAAAATTAAAGTATAACAATACTGTATGTATACTTACTTTGCGGGTGTAGTGGCATGTAGTTGAAATATAGTACAAACAGCAGCATATTGATAATCATCTTGTTTCATCTTTGAGTGATATATAGTGACCGGATACGTTCTACCCTCTAAATAAATGACTGGGCACTCATTAAAATATTTCCTAAATGCATCGACATCCATTGTGGCAGACATTATAATTACCTGAAATTTATAAGAATAGGATTAAAATATTCATGTTGCCAATTACTCACTGTAAATTTATACCTACTTTTTATTTGAATATACCTTAAGTGGGTTCAATTTCTGTTCACTCCTTTCTTTCTGTGCTAACTTTACAATACCAAAGAGTACATCAGTGCTGACTGTCCGCTCATGGGCTTCATCTAGAATAATTATGGAGTACCTTTTAAGCAAAGGATCTATTATTGCTTCTCTGAGCAACATACCATCTGTCAAGTATTTGACCTTGGTTCTAGGACTGGTTACATCTTCAAACCTCACTGAATAACTGTAACAAGCAAGCAATATATTATCAGCTGTACCTTAAATACACATGTATATAAGTTAAAATGCTCTAAAATTTAAATTCTCTAATTGTAATGACTAATGAGATACACATGCATTCACTTTGTTTATTTTTAAATTAATGCACCAATATGTAATCTTAGATTGATAAAATAAAAATAAATTACTTTTTTTAATTATATCTAGTGGCAGTACTTTATATTAGCCCAAAGCTTGCATTGCCAGGAAACATTATTTTTTTAATGATCAACTTTTAAACAGCCAGTTATGATAAAAAGGCATTACTTAAGCTATAGATCATTAGTTTTAGATTATAAAATAATATATTGAATTTACACAAAAATAGACATTCTTGCCTTAATTCACTGCCTGTGATTATATATCTATGTTAGTGTGATACATACCCAACAATGGATCCCACTTCAGTGTGCATCTCAGCAGCCACTCTCATAGCTATAGTGATAGCCGCAACTCTGCGTGGCTGAGTGACAGCAATAGCTCCAGCACCTTCTATTCTTTGTTCATGTATCAACTGAGGAATTTGTGTTGTTTTACCACTGCCGGTTTCACCTATCAAGATCATAGTGTCACTCTTTTTTATTTCTTCTAGAAGCCTGAAATAGTAACATTGCTTGATTAAATATTTGAATTTGACTATAGAGAGAATTGTTTTAAGTACATGCCAAGGTATAGACCTTAAAACTACTTAAAAATATTGTATTGTTTTGTTGGTTTGTTTTACAGAGTTATACAACTATGTTTTTAGGATCATAATAATAGAGAGCAAATTGATTACCCTTTACAAGACACTGCCAATATCTGTCCAGATACAGAAATTTACCCAACAGTACCAATAAAACCCAATAATATGCCTGACCTAGGGATTGTGTAATTGCATGCAATCATAAGAATAAACTTAGGACATGATACTATCGACAGAGATGTTGATGTTGCTCATATTATATGGTTGCTATATACACATAATGTGATATTAGGTAGTACATAGTTACAAACCTGTTTCTGACCATATAAACAGGTAATTGCCTCCTTGCCTCCAACAAGTCTTGTGTAGTTTCTTTGACAATTCTATTTTCCTTAACATCAGCATTGTTATGTCCATTAACATCAAATTTACTAGTGTTGGCTATACTAGCATTTTCATTAGATAACTTAATCTTCTTTACTTTTATGTTATCTATCATAATTTGATTTCTTTTCAATCCATTAGGTTTTGAATTGCTTTCAACACCAATAGATGCATATTTAGAATCCATTTTTGAGATAGTTTATCCTTAATTACCTGTAATAGAATAGAAACAATCTCTTAGTTTACACTATCATTCAAATATTTAGGAACACATCTATTTAAGATTTCAGTGGCAATTGCAATTCAACTGGCATTTCTTATAAAATTTTCTTTTAAAATTAAACATCATTCATAATTAACAATTAGAATATCCAGAAATGGCAAAAAATATTAATAGAAAAATGAATACATATTTGATTAACCTCATAATTTCATTATACATTAGTAATATTTTATTTTTATTATTTTATGCACTATTATAAATTTTATACCCTTATATGAATTTAAAATGGGTTGTATGCTTCATTCGATTGTTCATTGGTGCTTTAAAATAATTCTAATATAACTGTGAATGATGTTGTCGTAACATATTGCCTGACACCAGTAAGAGATTTTCTTTCTTATTTGTCATTATAAACAATAAAAATATTTCATATTACCTATACTATTCTAGATATCTCAGGAACTCAAGTAGTGCGGAGTTCAAATTCAACCTATACCATATGTACTTGGTTTCGAGTTTCGTGAAGGTAAGGTAAGATATGACACTGTAGCGTTTGAACCTTGACAGGGCCATGTTTATTACACGAGGTACTGATTACACTTTAATTGTCTCTATATATTCTATATAGGTATAACAAATCGAAGGCTTTATTGACATCCTTCTGTACAATCACTTCATCTGTAGACTTGGAAACCATACACTTCAGTAGGTATCCCCTGCATAAGCAAGTGTATTTAGAATAAAACAATCGAATGGAGAATCGGCATTTACACTTCGCATTACTTTATCAATTAAATACAAAATAAAATAAAACAACACGTGCGACAAATACTAACATTGTTTTCAATTTCGATCGTATGACAAAAATAGAGATGGCATGCCATCCATTGATGCCACCACATTAAATTGACATTATTATCACCAATTTCATTCAATGTGTATGCATGGCAAAAAGTAGACACCAAATAGGTAGTCATTTATATACTGTACGGTTAAAACTTTAATAAAAATACATATGTATCTTACCCTGATAAATATGATTAATATATATTTTTACATTTCGATTTATAAATATATAACATAACCGTCAAATATCTAAATCTGCACATTATTATATTATTTTCATATTGCCATATCTGATACCTAACCACAGGTTAAAAATATATAACCTCATTTCATTATAAGTAGGTAGCACAGAGTACTTTATATTATATACTGGTAATGTAGTTTACTCTGTGTCCTCAGCGCTGTCAAGTGTCAATTTAGTCAAGTGTCAACATTATGTTTGAATTTTGATAAAAAATTTATTGAATTTAGCTGTGAACCTGAATAAACCAAATAAATATGACTTCAAAACTACTACTTAGCAAGGTTCTCTTTAACAGCAGAACACCTTGTATTCGGCATTATGCAAGGAACGTCAACCCGATCAAAAAAACATTGGACATCCTTTCTATGGACATGCCTTCAATAATTTCTTCGAAAAAGAGAACTTTTACGTACCCAGAGCATACCGATATTGTCGTAATCGGCGGAGGACACATAGGATCAGCAGTTGCATATTGGTTGAAATCGAGAGCTGGAGAGGGTCTATCAGTTGTAGTCTTAGAAAAAGATTTCTCCGTAAGTATTTTCTATTACCAACCTTGGTATTGTTTAATTACGGCCGAATTATCTTAAATTTTTCCAGATTTAGAAGCTACGGTTTAAAACTAGCTTTCTATAGATAAAATTGCTGTCATATAATCTTCGTAAAGCTGAAAATCTGTTAATAACAATTTTCATAATAAAACATCTGTGTTCATGTGGTACTATTATCGTAAATTAATTATTAATCTATTTATTCTGCCTTAAGGAATAGATTAAGATCCATTTACTAATACTACTGTTTACTATATTGGAATATTATTTTGTTTCAGTATGAAAAAGCTCAGAAAAATATATCCTTGGGAACACTAACACAGCATTTTTCACTGCCTGAAAATGTTGCTCTTTCTAAATATGCTACAGAATTTCTGAGACATTCTAAAGATAATTTAAGTAAAGACTGTGATCTTGAATACATACCCACAGGCTCCTTAGTGTTAGCAAGTGATAAATATGCAGACAAATTAGAAGAAAACGCTCAAATGTTAAATGAGCTTGGTGTGAAGAATCAGATTTTGACTACAGCTGATATAAATAAGAGATATCCCTGGATTAACACAAAGGATGTCAAATTAGGTAAGCTAAGTAACAAACCATCTGTTTTGAAATGTTTGCAAATTCTACAAGACAAAGAGTTTCTGTAGTACAAAAAAAAGAGCTTTTAATTATTGTCAATAAATAATTTTATTATGAATGTTTTATTAGGTTGCATGGCCATTGAAGCTGAAGGCACTTTTAACTCTTGGACTTTATTAAGAAGTCTCATACTGAAATCAAAGGAACTTGGTGCAATTTATGTAAATGCTGAAGTCACTGGCTTTGAATTAGAAAGACAAAAAGATGTGCTGATGGAGGGAGTCAGTCCAGGCACATTTCAAAGAATAAATAGAGTTGTATACAAAACGGAAGACAATGAAGAATATGCAATTAAATTTGCCATATGTATATTAGCAGCAGGTGATAATTCAGGTCATATAGCAACATTAGCAGGTATAGGTACAGGTGAAAATATACTAAAAATACCATTGCCTATACAAAAAAGGTAACACTTACTTTAATTAAATTACTACCTTAACTGATTCATGGCCACTGCCGCGCCAGGGGCGTCATGTAAAATTATTCAGTGAGGCCAATGACGCACCTAGCGTGGCAAATAAAAATTATTGAAAACACGACAAAACTAAATATTTACAACTTATCTACACTGTTATACCCTAATAAAACATGTTGAAGTCAATTTCAAGTGCGGCCATTAATTTTTAAAATATAAATATCAAGTCAGAAATTCTCAACATTTTTACAGCGTAATATTTTCCATTACAAAAACATTTAGTGAGCGGCGGTTTTCATCTTTTTTATGTAACTATATTATTACCGTGCTTTGCATACAGCATGTATTTTAAAAATACAGTAGAACCTCGTTAATCTGGACACCTGTGACTTCGGTGCACGCTGTAATGCTGACAGGCGACAGGATCGCGTGGGAAAGCCGTAGGTGTAAGAAAATTCAGAGGCACTGGAAACTTTAAGCTTTCAGCCGAAACTATGGCCGAAACCGAAACTGAATCCGGTTTCGTACTGCGATCGGAAATGTTGCCGCGTCATAGTCGTTTCATAAATTGTTTGTGTTTGCGCTGCGAACTTTGCGGTAGTTTGTTTTGTTTGTTGTGAAATGACGAGTCAAAAACTGAATATGAATACTAATTATCAGTTCATTAAAATTAGTCATAATTGGAGTTTCATTAGGCTTATCATAGTTTTTTTAGTTCGCGAAAGCCTCTTTTATTTTCATATCTTGAGTATTATTTGCAAATGTTTAGTGATTGTACTTTTTAAATTAGTACTTACTAATTTTAATTTTATTGTAGTTCATAAACAAGAGTGCTATACAAAACAAGTTAGGATCAGTATTATTTTATGTATTCCGAGCATAATAAAAACGCGGGCCCAGCTGGATGGATGAGGTGATTTATTGTAATTTCTATCATAATAATTGAGGTACATTGGATCTTGTTAATAAATTCGTGAGGTACCAATGTAAATACTCAATAACAAACATAGCAATGCCACTAGTTTTTTCGGTCTAGCTCGAGTGGCCCCGCTAGATCGATACACTTCATACTCATACATGTATTGTGCCAATTAATTTTTCATAGCATTCCAACAGGCGGTTGGATTGCTATGAAAAATTAATTCGCGGGTACATTTCTAAGTCTGAAAGCTAGCATTATACCCAAATCATGTTCGAACTGGGCGTAAATTGGAGGTAGTTCATTGTCTGTATTCAATTCGGCTCTTAAATCTTTTACAAATAATGCGTTAAAATATTTTTTGGCCGCACAACATTCAGGACTTGTTTTGGTTTGACTTACAGAATCCTTATTATGTACCATTGGCATTTTATTTATTTTTATTTTCTGTTTAACGCGTTCCTCAGTATCAGTAATTTCATCAGGGCTACTGTTTGTTGATTCTGACATGTGACATGACTATGTCTAGACAAGCACGAGAACTTTCAGATTTCCTTTTCAATGTAAAGTTTTGCCATATAGACTGACTACGTTCAGGAAAACTTTTAATTTCTTTACTGTTATATTCCTGATAATATTCAGCTACGTGCGTAAATAGCGCTTGGCTACATTCAGTAAAGTTGTCACTGTATTCTTGCTGATTATCTGCAGTAAAAACAAATATATACAATTGCGTTTAAAATTTAGTTTTTTATTAAAAATCAGATTATTGTAGTTAAATAATTACGGTATCTTCAACTAAAAAAGGTACAGTTGCGTAAACTCGCATTAATTGCTTTATCTAAGTTAATATTATAAAATGTGTTGATCAATTTGTGAAAATGTTGGTAATCACTGACCCATTTTATTAAAAAAACTGAATGACTACCTTGATACGCCATATCACTTTTGAATTTCCACTAACACAAAGAAAGAACACGAAACCAATATTTTCTTTCTCAAATTCTCGCGAATTAACAATGAAATTTAAATAAAACATAACGAGCGGCCAATGACGCCGGTGGAGCGTCACCGTTTAACAGGGCCAATGATGCCTCTGGCGCGGCATCGAACATATGTTTTGGCCCGTGGTAATAATATGTCAAAATGGAGGTGGCGATGAATCGGTTAAGAACCTGTAATTCAAAAATATTTGTGGACTTATGTTCTAACTTATGTTTTGTAAACATTTTGTAGGGAATATAATTTATATTCAATAGAAGAAAAAGCAATAGAGACAGGATTATGCACCCCAATGGTAACGGACACTACAGGTTTGTGGCTGATGAGAAATGGTCTACAAAATAATTTACTATGTGGCACTCTACCAATGATGACAGATGATACCAAAGATATGTCAGAAGAGGATTATTTTAATAATATTATTAAGCCTTCCTTGCTTAATAGATTCCCAAGCTGTACAAATGCTGAGGTAACTTACTTATATTTTTATATACATTAAAAATATTCTTATGACAAAGGTTAAGGCCGAGGCTGGTACCCACGATGGCGATGCGCCTGTGACTACGTATAAGCAATAGCAATAAAATAAACATATAATTATGGATCCATCGGCAAAGTATAAATTCTGTGTCTTTATGTTGTATCACCATAGGTCGAAATCGACTTACTTAGACTTACCACTTATTTACTTTATTTGATATCAGTATTCTAATTACCAATATAATCTATACATAATATAATTAAATTGTAACTGTTTGATGTTTGCACACATGACACATAACAAAAATTATGTGAAGCATCTTTTATAAGAGCTATAGAAATTAAACCAATGCTTACTTTTCTTTTTTTACAATTCTTACACAGTTGTACTGCTGGAGGTCTAACATAAAATCTGGTAAATGTATGATACATTTATCATAATATACAGGGTGATTTTGAAATCGTGTAATTCCTTTTAACCACGCATTCTACTGGTGATATAGAATAACCCTGACCATATTTTTATTTAATTAGAATTATTTTTTTTTTTAAATTTATGTTCCGTTTTTTTCGTGAAATGGTGTCAGATAGTCATATGTTAACCAACCGAGGCAATTTTAATTTTTTACTAATTAAAATAAAAAACATATTAATAATTAATGTCGTAAATAATAACGGGCCGTCCTTTTTATTGCCCCCTATTATTTACGGCATCAGTTATTATGTTATTATTTTTAAATTAGCAAAATATTAAGATTGTGTCAGGTGGTTGAAATATGACTATTTGAAATCATTTCATGAAAAAAATCTGTACTCTAATTTTGCCGAAACCATTATTCTAATTAAGAAAAATATGTTCAGGGTTATTCTATATCACCAGTAGAATGCGTGGTTAAAAGGAATTACACGATTTCAAAATCACCCTGTATATTCACAAGATTTTAAGAGACCTTCATAACATTAAAAATATTGAAAGGTACCTACTTTCAAATCCCTCGCGTTTGAGGTTGCATAAGCTACCAAATAATAAAGATCTTTGGCATAGTAATTGTCGGTTCGAGTGTACGAAACGGGACACTGAGGAAAAAGAATTACAGCAGAATTTTTATTCTATCCTAATAAACGAATAAATATAAACCAAAAGTTATCTTGGAACTTTTTGTCTCCGATGAGTGGTTTGTGAGAATATCGGCGTTTTTCATACGACGATAAAATTTTGAATCGCTTTTGATATAAGAGATAGCAAAATAATTATAAGATATAAAGATAGTTATTTCTTACTCCTCTATACGATAGAATACCCATAAACTAAAATTCACCAAATTTTTAAAACAGGAATATATTTTGTCCTTTTGAACTAAGTGGGCGACTCACAGGACTAGTCTCAGTGGCACACTCTTTGCTACAGTCTAACCCGGAACTTTTACGCAAGTTAACAGAACTTGAGGTCAAGGTCACTGAATTTGAGGTCAAAGACAGAATTTCTTTCGGAATGTAAACGCCTCGAGTCCCGTCTCTTAGCATGTAGTGAGTAGGTCAGTTCACTTGCACGACTCAACGCGGGTCATACGTAGTACGTAGTATATTAAGCTTTACAAAACGGAGTTCTATACTACTTCAAGCACTCCGACTTGGATAGGTTAGGTTAGAAGGCGGAGGCGAGAGCTCCGCTCCTCCCGCCGTAGCCTTCGTGGTTATTTATTTTTGTGACCCCCCACTAATAGGAGCCTCGCGTAGCGGGGCTCCATTGATACATTACTGGAGACGATATGTTTATTCCAATTAGTTTTTTTTTATTAAGGTTATTAAATTTGAGGTTACTGACTTTGCGCTCAATGACACTAAACTTGAGGTCAAAGTCGCTAAACTTGTGGTCAAGGTCACTGAGCTTGCTATCGCGTCCACTGACCTTGGGGTCACTGTAACAGACTTTGAGGTTAAGGTCGCTAAGCTTGCGATCGCGTTCACTGACCTTGAGGTCAAGGTCACTGAACCTGAGATCAAGGTCACTGACCTCTATCACCGACCTTGGGTGTTCCCCACCTTACTACTCCCACTTCCCACCGGGTCCCAAATGCTTGATTAAGCGATTTTCTGTTTTTTTTCATAGTGCCCCGTTTCGTATCCACTGTCCCAATTGTCTACTTATACAATATACATATACTCAACTAACTGAACCACGCAAATTCGTCTTTTTCGTTTCGGGCGATTTTGAAATCGTGTAATTCGTTTTAACCACGCATTCTACTGGTGATATAGAATAACACTGACCATATTTTTTTTTATTGGGTTTATTCTTATGGAAAAATTAATGCACCGTTTTTTTTTCGTGAAATGGTTTCAGTTAGTCATATGTTAACCACCCGAGGCAATTGTAATTTTTTACTAATTAGAACAAAATAACATATCAATAATTAATCTTGTAAATTATAACGGGCGGTTCTTACCGCGACCTACACTCCCTCTCGACCCCGACCGGCCGCGGGGCCATACCACGCCTATCGGTCATTTGAGTTTACCATCAGTGAGCGGCGAGCTCACGCGGCAATCGCTCGCCGGCGCTGCGCATCCGCCGGTGGCGCATTTTCTCGCGCCAATCTTATCCATTCTCAAATACCAAGTATGCAAAACAAACTAAACGGTATTAAGATAAACAAGAGGTCTAACAATAACCTGAGTTACTTTCCTCGCTTACTGCTTAGTTACAAAACTATCTACGATTGGCCCTATAAGTTATAACTAATAAATCATTGCCTGATACTGACTACCTCTGTTGTACCCAAGAGAACTTAGACAAATATCAACCCAATAATACAACAACTAAAATAAATTCTATGAACCTACTTTTAAAATATTGAAGGTCAAAGAAGTTCCTAACCAGGTCTATCATACCTACCTACCTAATTATCACAAATTGCCAGTTTCTACGACCAACACATTCATAAATTCATAATACACACTAACTTATGTTTATCTACATACCTAATTGTTATAACTACGTACGACAAATGATAATAAATTTTCCTTAACTCGCAAACATTCACCGGAATGATCTCTTGCATGTATTTGTTGCATGTTTTTTAGATTTGTAACTGCATGGTTACACACGTAAACATGAATGATTTAAACAACACCGCTACATACTACCTACACAAGACTCCATGGATATGACCAATAACTTACTTGGGTCATATTTAAGTAGAATAATTACAAAGCGATCGTAAGACGCAGCATAATATCATATTGTTACGTGCTGGGTTCGAGGGATAAGAATGTAAAATAATATTACCGACTAAAACGTTTTATTCTAGCACACGATTAAATTTAAAACACAACAAACACTATACTACACTTTTCCACTGTAACTGCTTCAAACTCCGTAGTATTTTCGCTTCGATGAATACTTGACCGTTTACGATTGTAAACTGCATGCTATGGTAACTACGAACAAATGTACGGGTACGATTTTGCGCCTCTATTAGCAGTATCATGAATTAATTGTGTTATAATTGTGTTACTATATAGTTTTCAATAGATGGCAATATTACAAAATTTTGCTGCGGTAGCCATAGATTACAATACGGTCGCGTCTACTTTAGCGTTGCAAAGTAAAAATTCAGTGGGTTATTTTGTTTTAGTCTACAACAACTTAAATCAATGAAGATGACAATTTGTATAAATAATATATAAATCTCAGCAATAATGCCATATTAAAGTAGAATAGAGCTAAACAGGTAATATCAATGCAGATTAAAATATTTAACCGAATAAGATTTAGTGAAAATATTGAGATCATCTAGCAACACTGTTTTTGACACGTCATGTTCGACGATTTCTAACAAGAAAATTTTCTATTTATGCGTTTGCTAAAAGTTAATTTCTTGTATTTCTGTGTATTTGTGATTTTACTACAACCTAGTACGTTGAGATAAACTTAGTTCCTCCGGCCAGGTATCGAGAATACCTAAAAATGCTAAAGACTTCTATTTTGTGGTGAATTTGATCAATTTTGTCATCATTACTTATAGATCATGTTGTGTACCAGGATGTTTGGTGAAGCTTGGAGACGGTAAACGGACTGTGATGATGCTGTTAAAGTCGCAGCGCATAATTATTATATGACTCACAAGAGAAAATAAAAAACATACACATTATTTTCTGTTAATTTTTTTATGTTCCCTATATATTCCATTTTGTAACTTGATTAATATGCTGCCTATTTTTGTACGCATACAAATATGGGCAGCATATAAGTTACAATAAAATTATAATTTTTTTAATGAAGGTGTCTGTATACGTATATACACGTATGTATGTATAGGTTGCTTTGACGATTTCAGTTTAGTTCATGATACTGCTACTTGGCGGCAGCACTTATGCAGACCTCTAGCGAGGCTCGAGTTGCCTATCTATATAGTATTGTAATCTATGGTAAACTGACTCGGCGAGCGCTGGCCTTCCCGTTTTATAAAGCGTTTCCGGTGTTTTCTAGAAACATCATACACGGTACGTAACAGTACGAAGACTCGAGAATGTGCCAGCGCTCTCTCTACTCTTCTCGTACAGATGAAGTAGTTCCGTAAGACGTAAATAGATGGCGCTGTAATAAATTAGTTAGCCTTTGTTATTCCCAAGTCACTTGGCTTTCTAGTCTAACCGGATTTGACTGGGTATCAGTTTTTACACGGAGCGACTGCCATCTGACCTCCGCAACCCGAAGGCTAACGATACTCTAAGGCTAGACCAGTGTCAGGATATTAGAAGGCACTGACTTCCCAATAACGACTGCCATAGATGTTCATGACAGCCGGGACCGACGGCTTAACGTGCTCTCCGAGGCACGGAGCAGGCGATAATTGTCAATCAATACGTACATAATTTCGAAAAGTCATATAACTTCCGAAAGTCAGAAGTGCGCGACGTGGGTTCGAACCCGAGACCCTCTGCATTGCAGTCTGTTGGTCTCCCCACTAAGCTTTAAAATATTAATATAAATATTATATTCCTGATGTGCTAGGCCGAAATTGGTTACATCATTTCACCAGCTATGTTTTAAGTCCCATGTGTTAAGCATTGACAATTGCAAACCATGTGGCATAATAAAATTTACTAATGGAATGACTCAATAACACTGCCCAATCCAGGAATCGAACCTAGGCCTCATAAGCGGCCGCAATAACACAAAAGGAATGTAATATTTACAGTCTTCTAATCTCTCATAATATAATAAATAAATTTATATAAAGTGCAGGAATGTACCTACTTGCAATAATTCTTTTACAGATTAAGAAGTTTGGACGAGAAAGCCATGACTGCAATATTTATGACAATACAGGAATACTGGGTCCCCATCCTTATCACAATAACTTATATCTTGCAACTGGCTTTGGCAGACTAGGTTTGTATTATTTTTAGATTATTTAAACAGTTGAGAAAGACCCTAAGTTTGTTCAGGAAGTTTTCGATTGTAATTTGTAATAGTAATCTAAGAATAAGAATTTAATACCTTAAGGCACAACTTAGACTCTGAATAAACGCATTTATATTATTATAAAGCAGCCAATAATACTATATAAGCCATAACAAATCGTTAATCTTAAATAAACTAGCATCTTAAAACAAGGATGCAGGATTGATTATTTTAGGTGTTTGTTTTCTAGTGTTGCACATCAATTGCCTAATGCCTATTTACACAGTAAATGTTTCTCATCTGAAACACATATTTTATTACTCAATTTTAAAAAGTGGATCATGTTTACAATATACAGTGTCTATAATAAACTCTGTCAGTACGTTAAAGGTGTTATACAGTAGCTTATTATGAGTACATAGGTGTTATGCTTTTATAAATATTGATAAAAAGATTAACCCCGGTAAATTTATTTTATTTAAAATAATATTTTTATAGATTACCCATAGCAACACCGACAATTTATAAATCAGAATATCTAGGTATCACTAAAGTCCATAAAGGTTGACCGCCGCCGGCCGGCGCGCGCCACGCTGATTCGTTTGAAAAAAACCGCCGCGCTGCGAGGCGTGTACAATGGCGCCGCGTGAAGACGGTAGATTTACCTAATTCTTTGATATAAGCCGCTCGCCGGCGAACATGTGCCGACGTTATAACATAGTTACCTACAGTACGCACCAGCTGATATTGCATTGATTTAAATGATCTCAAACTTCTTTCTTAAAAATATTTTTTGTTCTGTTTATGAGTAGGTACTTTTTAAGACGACACAGAGTATTAGACTAAGCTTATCATATCTAAGTTTCTAAGTTACGAGACGGGTGTGACCTTTTTTTGTGTTTTTTTTCGTCAGCTTTTTGTAATGTCCCACTGCTAGGCAAAAGCCTCTTCCTTAGACTTCCAAATCACTGTTGGTGGATATCCCCTGGCCTTATGACCTTGTGACCCCTATATATCGGGAGTCTTTTAAACCATAGGACCTATATTCAAACTCGACCGAGGGATGACCCCAAGGTATCTGTACACCAAGTTGCAAGTCAATCGGTCCAGGTGTTCCGGAGCTATGCCTGTCACTAACAGACAAACACACACATCCACATAGCGTTTTCATTAACCTCTTCGAAGAAGACTCGGCGGTTAATCAAATATTAACTTGTTGTAAGCGCCGTTGGTCGTGCTCCACATATCCACCTCCAACGTAAACACTCTATCGGTATATTTTTCTTAAATCACCACGAACACTATGCACGTATTGCACACGATTGCCAAGGTGTTGGGACTGCTAAACCTTGTGGTCTAGAGCAGAGGTTCCTACACTTTTAAGATAACGGACCTCTCACCAAATACCTTTTAGTTAATGGAACCCCATATCAAATTGTTACAAATCAAAGACACTGTAATTTAAATAAAAACAAAAGCTTTTATTATAAATCCTTACTTAATAATATTATAAATTCGAAAGTAACTCTGTCTGTCTGTTACCTTTTCACGGCTAAACCATTCAATCGATTTGTATGAAATTTGGAACAAAGATAGTTTAAAACCTGGGGAATGATATAGGCTGCTTTTTATTGATGTAGGTACCATGCTGGTGAAAACGCGCGCATAAGCTAGTATTTTATAAGTGAAACACTTTCATTCTTTACTTTAACTTTTATTGTGAAGAATGAAATTGTTTCACTGTTTTATCAATAATTGCTTTATAGTTCGGTATTATGTCTTATATTGTATGCGCATATCCGGGGAAGCATCCTATCTGGACCTGAGTTTGTTATTTGTATAAGTATAAGCTGGAAAACCTGTTTCACAACGATACGTTGGGAGCAAAGATGACTGAAAAATTGTGGTATTATTTAACAGCTAAAATAAATAATTCCGCGGAACCCTGGTGACTTTTCTACGGAACCCCTAGGTTCCGCGGAACTCACTTTGGAATCGCTGGTCTAGAGAACCGTTCCTCGTACTCCCTACGCGCAGCTGCATAATTCCATTCAGTCCTACTTAAACACATGAACATGTAAAAGTATTCAGCGTTTAAATACGATATGGCAGTCAGTGGTAAAAAAGAATTTAATCGAATAAACGGCGGGTGCCACCAAGAGGTCTCGGGTTGGATAAAGGGGTCGCGCTAAATGTTATTTGTTTTTGTCTGTTACGTATTTCTCAGCAACTACATGGTCACGGAATCGAAAAATGTGCCCGGTTAATATAGTAAAAACTTAGCTGGTAAAACGTGGTATAATAATACACTTATGCCTTCCCCTTCGGGATACAGTCGTGACTCTATGTACCTATGTATTCTTTTTATTTATTCTAAATCTAAAGAAAACCTATAATTGAGTTTTGTACGCAAGTCTTCATTGCATTTTACAAATAAATTAACTTACATCCTTAAAATTTTATAGTTGATATTTTTATTTAATCGATAGTTACATCTCTCGCGCGGTGTGTTTGTGCCTAAGGCGGTGCGTTTGAGGGCTTTGTCAATTTTTTATAACGCACGTCTCATGACCTTTGATAGAAAAGCCGACGAACTTTAACAGAGAAATAAATGTATCAAATAGGCGCCGTTTAGTGGTGTTGCTACTTGCTACTCTGTGCGAAATTTCCGAAATCAGAGGGTAAAAATGCTGATCATACTGTACTTAAAATATTATGTAGACGTTTAACGGTGACGTAGATTTTTTAAATTATTTTTCTTAGCGTGTTTGAGAGGAACAAGCTTAATGGATCGGACAGGGTTTTGTATACATATTGTAGGTAATATAATATTGTAATTCCAATAAATTTACATTATTATAAATTATTGTTACTGAATATCATTGATAATTTTTTGTCAGTTTCAATCGGAGTGTTCTACATTCCTTTAATATATGAACTTTTAAAACCATATCAGCAATATAAAACATAGAGAACAATGAGTACCTATGTATGGTATACCTATGCATATAATAGATAACCCCTAATTTTTAAAAACTTGCAATTTTGTATGTTGTATTGCATATATATGTACAAATTTACCAGCATTTAGAATGTGGTTTATGCTATGAGAAAACTAATAATATGTCTCTATGCCTACTGTAGTAAACAATAATTCAATTTAAAATTGAGAGCATTTAAAGTAAAATTTAACATATATTTTTTGTTACTGAAAAATTTAAAAATAAACAAATGTAAAACAAATTTTTGATACATATGATTTTTTGTTATTTTTCAGGTTGTCAACATGCTCCAGGAATAGGCCGAGCTATATCTGAATTAATTATTGATAGCCAATATACAACCATAGACTTAACCAGATTTGGTTTCGACAGGTTTCTGACGAATGAAGCAATAGTAGATTTTAATGTGTACTAAAGTGTATATAATATGAAGTTTAAATGTATACATATATGTAATTTAAAATAAAAGAAAATGTTTTAGGATCACAACAAATAAATTAAACATTTATTCAAACTATTCCCTTATAATAACAGTTGATTACTCAATACCTTATGTTTGAGCATAACTACATTTATTTAAATTGAGCTGGAGGAGCAGCGAACAGAGCACCACCCTGTTTTGAAGCTGCACGAGATGGAGCAAATCCTAACAGCTTCTGGATGTTTTGTCTGAAAATTATAAAATAATATTGATGTATCCACAGATAAAAGCAATAGATATATCTACACAAACTTTAAGAGTTATGACTTATAAGGTACAGTCAGCAACATAAGTAATTGAACATTAAATTCTATCAGTATTTTATGAATGAAAATTTACTTATTTTATTTTCGTTTTCTAATAATGAATTGTGAATAAAATAACTAACTTTTAATTGTTACTGCAGTAAAAGAGAGATTCACCAATATTGTGTATGATAAAGCAATTCAAAGTATTGCAAATGTTAATTGCTTATGTTGCTGACTGTACTACTTGAAATACAATAGTATTGAATACACACATACGTTCATAGTCACAACTATTTGCCTGAAGGGATAGGCACAAAATTTGACATATTAGGCAGTAAACCTACTGCCAGTCTACACCCAACAACAATATGCCTGCCAGGGATACTAACCCAAGACCTCCATACATATCAATTACATTCACAACCACTAATCACACAATTATAAACAATATAAATATATCAGATTAAAGTCATATTGTAATATATTGTACTGATTTTCTATTTTATCTAGCATGGGTTTATGAAAGGGTTAATTACCTTATGCTCATTGTACACAATATGTATAAGAAAATAAAGGAACAATCAGTGTAGTCATCACCAGGTAAGTTCCTGTGGCTAAGTCCTTGGATCCATGAGATTGGGTAGAACGGAAGCTTGGCCACTACCCTCCCATCAAATCTGTAAACAAAATTATGCATTAATGTGAACTTTTTATAACTTTAATTTATATTTGTGTTATCATAATTTTTATTGTTCTTGTAGGCTTTAATAGGTTACAACAAAATTGATTTTTGTAATTTATGCCAAACAAGTGCATAAAAATAAAAAAATAATAAATAAATTTGGTCTAAAATTTTAAATTATTATGTGTTTGTAAATTGACATAATAATTTACTTTGTCCATTGACATGGGTGCCAAAGTCCAGATGCAAAGCTGTCATCATTATGTCTTGATAAAGTTAACCTTTTAAGCACCACAGTCTTGTCTAGAAGACAAATGTTTTCATGACCTCCATGCTGCAACTTTGTTAGCAGACAATGTCTACTCGTAACATTTGTTAATAGGAGCCAAAATTTTCAACTATTATAGATTTATAGCTTGGCGCTGGAGAACACATTCCGCATAGGTTAGCGCTCAAAAGGTTAAGCTTGTTAGCTTAATCTTTTGAGCGCCTTAACAGAACTAGTACACTATTGTAATACATTCATATAATATTAGACTTGAAGATAACATAAAAATATAAACCAATATAATTACATGCTGTTGAACATGCTGAGTAAAGCTGTGAAGGCAAATCCAATGGCAAACATTGACTTCATCTTAACCAATGAGAGATCCCTGTTATTATTTTTAAGTCTTTCCTCCTCTCTTTCAATCTTCTTTTTATGCTGTTTGTCTAATGAGTCACCATGAGCTTCTTTACGTTTCTCAACTGCGAAAAAAGCAAAGTAATATTAGTTTGTGTATTATAATGTCTTTGATATAGCCACGGCAAGATGGGTTTCATATCTTAGAACCAATTGGTCTTGTATCAAACAGTTTCAAAGGCAATTTACTCTAAGAAAATTATTTCTATAATTTCACATAGAACAAACACTAGATAACTAAAATCACTAAATTTTTACTGAATTACTTACGCTTTTTGCTTTGCCGTTCAACTTCTACTTTTAGTTTTTGATATTTTTCCGTTCTGTATACCAATATCCATGTTAGACCTGTTGAGCAATGATAACATGTCATACTAAACATTATAATTATAAACGTCGGAGTATTAGGATAATAGCTGAGAGCCATCATATTAGTCTACTTAACTTACCTTCACCTAAAAAGGCAGTACATATAGAAATAAAAACTATTAATAAAGAATCGCTCCACATTATGTTTTATTTTCTACAGCACCTTTCTTGTGACAAACAAGAATTATCTAAAACACAATATAAAAAGTTATATTTAAAGTCAGCTAATAGTGTTTAAAATACGTTCTAAAATGAGTAATGACACTGCTATATGCACTAAGCAGTACCTAGTTTATATTATAATACAATTGCATACATAAAATAATTATTTAAACTATGTAGAAGCTGAAGCTGTATTTCAGTCAGGACAAATGTGAAACCAGTGTTGCCAACTAGAACTAACTATGACAGGGCTGTCCATTAGTTGTAAGATTTTTGGGCTAAGTCTAATATACGAATGGACTAAACTTTAATTTAATGAACTATTAATTGTTAAGGTAAAGTTTTTTTTTCTAGGTATAACAATTAATTATAAACAAATTAATTTACATGGAATTTATCGCAAGGAAATGTAATTTAATCTGAGGTATAAAGACAAAATCTGACGAAATAACTTACTGATAAAGTCCCGTTATTAATAAAAGTAGGCTTCGTATGTATTTACTTGGTTTTAGATGTAACTCTTTGACTTTATGTATCAAACGGATAATAATTTAGGGCTAAGTAATTTTAAACAAAGGAGAACGAGCAGGAAACGATTATCATAATTATATGATACATTATAACACGCTGTACTTGCTTACCAACGAAAGATGTTATTTTGTGTTCAATTGAAGCGTATTGGATCTACAATGAAAATATTTCGTCATTTTCGAAGTTTTGACTTTATTGTTATTATATTGTAATCGTATAATTGCCTGAATGGTTTTTTTAACATGCGTATTTCGTGGCATCATTTTCCACAGTAAGGGAATTTTATAATTATTATTATTTAACGTGTTACCAGCCGGCGGGCAGAAGCCAGGTCCGTAGCTGGTAATCGTTAAGGTTATAATGAAACACGCAGACTGATTCAACTGAGAATATATTTACAATTTTACACCTATCTTATATCCCATTTATTAGTCATGCAAGTTCCGCTAACACTAATGTGTACAATAAACATTTTCACCAATCAGCGACAAGTAAACGAAAATCTGACATTTACGAATGATTTCTTGGAAATCTGTTCGCGAGTATAAAAGTAGTGCCACGTATAAAAAGCAGAGGAAAGCTTCGCGCGTCAGTCGAGGACGGAAACGCCCCTGGCTCGCTTATGGCATCCGCAAACGTACCCCAGGAGCATGCGCGACACAAAAGGCGACGCATCAGAAGGCATAAAGCGAAGCCCCCGACGCAGCAGGCCGAACAGACGGCCGCTGATAAAAAGGACAAGTCCAGGAAGGCCACCGTGGTCGCTGCCCCTCTCGAGGGGACGAAGGCGAAGCGGTCGGTCCGACCGTCACCGGCAACCCAGCCGGCTGCGGTCAACCTGGACCCACGGCTTACCAGCGTCATCGGCACTCTGCAGCAAGTGCTGGTGGCACTACAGGAGAAGAGGGACCCCATCCCTCTGATCCTCAAATGCATGGCAGAACTATGCAGTCCTGGATCTGCGTAGTCTGCGCGTGCTCTTTTGGAACGCCGACGGGATGTCACCAGAGAAGACCAGGCTACTAAAACTGCTGCTAGCTCAGCGGCAGGTGGATGTAGCCCTGCTCAGCGAGACACACCTTAGACCAGTAGACAAATGGAAGATGGGCGGATACCATGTCTACCGGGAGGACCAACGCTCGCCGACAGGGACTGCTTACAGGGGTCTAGCAGTCCTGGTCAAGAGGAGAGTCGTCCACCAAGCGCTGCCAGTACCAGCTCTACAGTCCGCGTATGCTCTCGGTGTAGAGATCTGCATCGGATGCCAGCCCACCCGTGTGTATGCGTTCTATAAGTCGCCACGACAGCGACTCGTAGTAGCTGATGTCCATACATTGTTGGACTCGCCACTACCCACGATCGTCGCCGGCGACTTCAACGCGAAGCACACGGCGTGGAACTCTAATACCATCTGCCCAGATGGCCGCCGCCTCCTGGATGATGCAGACCGACACGGATATGAGGTTTTAGGACCAGAGGTCCCGACGCACTACCCGTACTGTGCAGCCCACACACCGGACGTCATTGATATAGCCGTCACCCGCGGCATCAACGCGGCTGTATATTTAGACGTCCTGGACGACCACCTCATCTCAGATCACCAGCCGGTGAGTCTGACACTGGATGACATCCCGCAGACGACTCAACCTCCCCCTCGATCACGCCAAGATTGGCGGGTCTTCGCCGACTACATGGCTGAGCACTCGCCCTCCTTCCCTGTGGAGACACTCGCTGACGTCGAAAGGCTTGCGAATGATCTAAGCGCGGCCCTACAATCCGCACTCCGAGAGTCGAAGCTCGACGCCGCGACCGCAAGGAGGCCTTTCCAGCTCCCTGCCCTCATCCTGGCGATGATCGAGAGGAAGAGGAAACTGCGCCGGCAGTGGCAGCGCTCCCGATGTCCGACCATGAAGTCCCAGCTGAATACTCTGGCTGCGAAGATCTCTGCTGCGTTGGCAACAAACGCGGCGGAGTCCTGGCAACGCACCATTGAGCAAGCTAGTGAAGACTGGTCGGGCATACACCGTTTGTGCCGCCAACTCTCCGGGAAGCCATCTCCGATTAGGCCCCTACTGGCCGGTGACGGAACCCCACGTTACCGTGTCGAGGACCGAGTGGAGATATTCGCCGACTCCCTGGAAGCGCAGTTCCAGCCCAACCCTGCTCTCAACATGCAGCATGTAGCAGAGGTCGAGAGGAAGCTGAAGTCTTACTTCGAACAGCCGATAGCCCCGACAGAGGATCCCATCGTCGTCTCCCCAGGCCAAGTCCAGCGGATGATTCGCCGAACGCCCCTTCGAAAAGCCCCCGGACCTGACCGGGTAGCCAACGAAGCCCTGCGTCACCTACCACCGCGAGCAATCGCGACGCTGACGCGCCTCTTCAATGGCATCCTCCGTACCGGACACTTTCCCTCCGCATGGCGACTGGAGTCATCATGCTCCCAAAGCCGGGGAAGAACATCCTGCTGCCGGGAAGCTATCGACCTATTACGCTCCTCTCGACGACATCGAAGCTGTTCGAGAAGCTGCTACTGCTGCATATGACGCCACACCTTCAGCCACGCGACGAACAGTTCGGCTTCCGCGCCGAACACTCCACGACCCACCAGCTCGCGAGGGTACTGCACGACATCGCGGTTGCTCGCAACAAACGCGAGCGTGCCGTCGCAGTACTCCTCGATATGGAGAAAGCGTTCGATCGCGTATGGCACACCGGCTTGCTGTACAAGCTGTCCACATCCACTACTCCCCGTCGAGTAGTTAGGATCGTGGCCACCTTCCTGCAAGACAGACGCTTCCAAGTGGCGGTTGAAAGCGCCCTGTCTACAGAGCGGCTCATCCGCGCCGGTGTGCCCCAGGGAAGTTGCCTCTCTCCTGTGTGCTACGCATGGTACACGGACGACATCCCCGTCACCGACGGCGTCAAGCTCGCGCTGTACGCCGACGATGCCGCCTACATCTCGACATCGATGAACGGTGTCCACGCGGTGACTAAGATGCAGCGCACCCTAGACGCACTTCCCAGCTGGCTGAAGGACTGGAGACTGACGGTCAACGTGGCGAAGACTCAGGCGATCTCCATGGGCAGCATAGCCTTACCACAGTTGAAGCTCATGGGAGAGAACATCGAGTGGTCCGCGACGGTGAAATACCTCGGCGTGACCATCGACCGCGCCCTCTCCATGAAGCCACATGTCAACAACGTAGTCGTCCAAACGCGCACCGCGCGCGCCCTCCTGCGACCCGTGCTATCGTCCCGATTGCCGCTCCGCGCAAAGCTCGGCGTGTACAAGGCGTACATCCGCAGCCGACTCACCTACGCTGCCCCGGCCTGGTTCGCGCTCACCTCTGAGACGAACCGCCGCCGGTTGCGTGCGCAGCAGTCGCTCGCGCTCCGCACCATCGCCGACGCCCCTCGCTTCGTGCGGAACAGGACGATCTCCAGGGACCTGTGCATGGAGAGCTTGGACGACTTCGTGAGACGCCTGAGCACCAACTTGTTCGTGCGCGCCGACGGATCGCACGCCCGCCATCTGCGGGAGCTTGCGCCTTACCATCGGCGACCGCCGGACAGGATGGCCTTGCCGCGAGACCTCGTCTCCGTGGCAACCCCCACCGGACCTACATCAACGCTCCCTCTGACGCTGGCTGACGGGCGCTCCCCGGGAAACTCTTCCCGAGGAGCTCGACCTCGCCAAGCGCAAGAGGGACTCATCGGACTCGACCCAAGCGCTGCTGGCACGCTGGTCGCCCGCAGGGACTGACCCGTGCGGGCTGGACCTCGCTAGCTGCGCTACCCACCGGCTCTGACGACCCGGACTGACCAACGGGCCCGCACGGGCCCACCCCAGTGACCCGCCTGTATTAGCAGGCGGCGACGACCACCACCAAGACAGGCCCACGGCCTGGTCTGGTTACCCCGAGACCCCGAACGGATCTACGAGAAGAACCCCTGATGATGATGCGCGTCACCAGTGCGAAACTTGATATCGTCGCGGCTAGACGTATGACGCTCCGTTCGATCGCCTTCGCGCGTCGCTTGGTTTTGGCGCGGCTCGTTGTACGATGCTCCGTTCGATTCCAGGTTTAAAGTTATATGTTGCCTGTGCGTATATACATACGCTACAATTATATTACTGCAATAACATACATGTTTTGCTGCTATATTAAAAGTAAGTACAACTTAGCTTGAGGTTTATTAATGAAATGTACATGATTTAGTCGATGTTATGGATCGTTAGTATTAGTTTTAAGTCTAAGTACACTTACTCTTTCATAGCTCTCCGCGGCAAAATAGAATATTAAATGATAAAAACACAACCAAAAATACAAAATAGAAAATTAATGAAATGTGCATTACATTTAATTAATTTTCTATTTTGTTTTTGGTTGCGTTAGTCAGTTTAGCAAATATTTTACTTGTCAGTGAGTTAGATACAGCATTTTCTATCACTAGTATAATTAATACTACTAGTACCTAGAATGGTAGGTACTTGCCAATAAGCAAATAGAGCGTGATCTATGAATCTAAGAAAGCATGCGCACAATTAGTCGTTTCTTTAAGTAGAGCTACACTATCTGCAATATTGCTAATGTTCTTCTTACCAAACTAGCCGGTATAAAAAAGCATATTACATATGTTCCATATCTGTAACAAATTAATTAAAATGTAGGTAACAATAACACGCCAGGCATCACACTAATACAATTATGATCGTCATCAAAATGTATTTTTATACGAATCATGTCGCCAAATAATTAACTAATTAGCTACAAAGTTATAAGCTTGCAACATTTGGAGAATTAAACACTGGCACTCTCGCATATATTTCCGTGACGCGTATACGCGATTTGACGTAGAGTTGACATTAGTAGTTTAGTTCGTAAACGATGACATTATTCCTATGTTATATTTTTTTATCTATGTTTTGCTTTATCCCGGCGTGAAATGATTATAAAATACACAAATTGGAACCCTTTCTCGCAAATTACATTTACTGAGCGAAGAATGGATTAATTTGTTTTGAATGACAAGACGTAAATAGATCTCCTTTCACTCAACATTCCGGTACTAAATGTGACCAGTTTTGAAATATGTTACCTACTTATTTGGTAGATTATTGGTACAAGATTAGATTATTTATAGATTTATTTAAAATAGTAGCGTAAATGACGTACGTGTCATAAAATTCTATAAATATAATAAGCTTGTAGGGCATATTTAAAATACAGTATTAATGTCAGCCTTATTTATATATTATAACTACTGTCTAGTGCGGATTTGTAGTCTTCCCACAATCACGACGCGACGCCTCGGTTCGAAGCAAATAAAATAAAATATTAAATGTAGTCGCAGTCCAACAATCTCCTTAAAGCATAGCGCTACTCTTTCAAGAGCTTATATGTGAAAGCTTATAGATGAAATATACATTTGTAGTTCTCATCATTTATTTATTTCTAGCCTAACCGTTAAACTGTTATCTAGCAGCTTTATCTATATTAGCATAATATGAGCAAGAGTTACCTTCAGAATAGATAGACTTGATTATTTATATGTCCATACATATTATCAACTCACGCACACGCTAAATCCTTTCCATTTCATATGTTCACTGGCGGGGAATTTAATTAATTATCTCTGAAGTTCATGCTTAGAGCTTGGCTAATTTATATAGCACCATTTTGCATATTCTTTCACGTAAAAAATATTTATAAAAATCGGTTGATTTAAACGGGTGATATGAAGCAACTCATATCACCCGTTTAAATCAACCGATTTTTATAAATATTTTTTATTATTATATTATTTACACTCATCAAAACATAACATAAGGGTGGAATTGACCATGGCCTTTTTTGAAGTCGTTTTAAAATATAGACGTCAATGACGTTAAACATTTATTTGTAATACATTGTCATCTGATGTTAATAATTAACATAATTGTTACAATTATATTATACAGTAACTTTTGCTCGCTGCTTCGCTCGCGTAATCGTAAGTTAGATGAGACTAGGTTGTAACATTACGTTGTTAATAAAATAAAATATTACATAATATGTTACTCGGTGACAATAAAACTTTCTGACAAAAAAATAAATTTAAAATTGGTTGAAATCTTTTCGAGTTAAATCATTACAAATACACAATAATCAAATCTTTTCTCTTTATAATGTATGCACATAATATATATAATATAGAAAGTATAGATATAGATAGTAACCAACTAACGGTAAGATGGTAAGTGTCAATCTATGTTTTAATTTCACATTGAATCATCATCACAGATATATACTAAATTGTACGATCAAATAAATAATATATTATTATATTTATAAATATTTTTCTGTTCCTTATAACAAACAAAGAAAACTACTACTGCTACAGTAGTAGTTTTCTTGTTTTGTACCATGGTCACACTGTTACTACTTCATTCGCATTTCCTTTTCCTGTCTTCTAGATCGCTTCGATAAACCTTTTACTTCCCATTCTTTTCATTATTCTTCAAGCATTCTCGCCGCTCGCCAGCCGTTTGTTTTCTCGGATCGAACGTCTAGCTGGCCTTGGCTTGGAAATCTGCCAACTCACAGAATTATTAAGTGTCGAAGTATTCTATTAATTTAATGCTATATAATATTTTAAATATGAAATTTAAACAGTAATAGATTTAGGGATTAAAACTGAATTACTATAAACACAATTTATTGATTAGGTCACATATGTGATTATAGACAATTTACAATATGATAAATGTTTGAAATAGTGTAATTACTACTGTTAATGAACTGATAAACTAGAAAATAAGTGTTATTTCGTGCAAGATACATTTTACAACCATGACGAGACGCCATGTTGTATCTGCAGTATAGGGGCGTGGTACATTGTGGAGTTGGGTGTCGTGTCAATTTTTGAAGTACTATAAATTATAATGGTAAGTTTTGACCTACTACATGTGTTTTATACTATTGATTTAGGTATATCATAATTATTACTAGTAGTCTGCTGACATTGCTGTATTAGAAATACATACACGGATAGTTATTATTCGTCATAACATTCGAATTGTTATCATTGATGCAGTAAAAGAAGTAGGTACCTATGTAAGGGGATTAAGCTTAAGAGTAAAAGCTAATTATGATATAATACGTAAATATAGGTACATAGATACCTATTTTCACTCGTCACCTATGTATCACGTGAATCAATTTGTACGATGACGTAAGCGCCCATGGTTGGCAACCATTTTGTACAGCGATTTCTCTTTAGGTACATGCATACGTACCGTATTTATGCTACATAACTGCGCAATAACGTTGTACTTTGATCCCGGATTCGATTTCCAAATGTTAAAGCGCAATACACAACTATATTTTAATCGTATACTGTAAATACGTTACTCGTCATATAATCTATTGTAGGTACTAAATTTGGAATCTTTCTACTACACTTTCTCATTTATTAGTCAGTGTCGTGAATAATAATGTATAAAACCTATCACTGTTGCTTGTGTATGTAGGTATTGCATTTAATTGCGCAATAAAGCTTGTCATAAATTCACAATGCATGGCCATATAGTAATTTGACCTAAATATACGTCTCCAACTCTTTCGTTTTATCATTTATAAAAACTTAATTACCAGCTTTTGTCTGCGTTTTTGCCGGCGTGGACGCCTTGAGAACGTGTATCGGAATGACGGCATATACAGTAGTTAGTTGTATGTAATTTACAAGTTAGACCGAAACATGGTCTATCTGTGTGTGCCAAGATTCATCCAAATCCATGGATTGGTGTACGCGTGATTGAGTAACAAACATCCTCACAAACTTTTGCTTTTACGTTATTGGTCGGAATACCAGAATCCAAGTACCTACTCGTTTTAGAGGTCAGCTACTAATATAAATAAGATTACACTAAGTAGTAACCTATATAATATAAATTATTTTATATTTAATAACATAAGTACAGTTATATTTTATTGATTGTATTATTTATATATGTATATGTTTTCAAATTGTTTAAAAATCGAATAAATACAGAATTTCTAGTATCCTTCATTTTAATCATTGACTCGGTGTAGCTTATCTTAGCAAATCACCAGCGTAACGCTGCTATAATAATTTAAACGCTTTGAAATTGTTTAATTATCTATAATGAGTCAATTAGCTGACAACCAGACACGATTAATAAACTTAACATTTTAGAGAGGTATGTTGGATCCCGATATTTAGAGGCCAGGGCCATCCCTGAATTATGCCATTAAATTACAAGATTCCAACACATAAATAAGAGCAGAAAGAATGTCTAATTAATTGACATCAATCGTCATATTTTCCTTTGAGTAATATATTACAACTGTTCAAAATACGTTTTACATATATATGTCCAACCGAAGGGTCTGTATTAATATTATGAGTGGCACATAATTATATCAGTAACCTTATGGAACACCATATTTGATGTGGCGAATGAGAATAATTATAACTATGTAGCAGGACTTTAGGCTTGCCACTTTGATAATCGACGCTGGTGCTTAACTAATCGATACGAGATTAGCTCGATTTACGATATTGTTATTTGATGCCATACCTATCGCAAAAGCTTAAAACGATTACGATCAAAATGTACAAACAACCAATAAAAGGACTCTCTTCGGTATCTGTGGACAAGGTTCCACATCATTAGCTACAAATCCGCGATGATAGCAGCAAAGATAAAAATAACCTAAAATACCCGATATTGCCTTACGTTTACGCGAATTTTATACATTGAACTTAAACGGATTTTATTGCGATAAAATCCGTATAAATTTGTTTAATTTCAATCTAAAATACCCGACCAGTTTTCTCTACCGTCCGCCGTGCATATTTTTTGTTCGCTGCTTCCACATTATTTTTAATGTGTTTCCACGAGAGCTGAAACTTTTATTAATCATAGCAGTGTCATACTCATCCGATATACGGCTACTTACTGTCGGTGTATATATTATATTGTATAAATGCAGTTTTACGACTTTCTATAGAAGTACGGTTTAAAATGAAGCCGACCGCTCTTTTTACAACCGAATATATTAACCGTGTTTTGACATAAATAAGCCGTTGCTCGGTTATTATGGTAAAACAATTTGCAATAAACATTAATGAAAATAAAACAAAATTCTTTAACGTGAATAGAATATCAAACGTTAGTGATTGTTTGTACTGTTATAGCGAAAGTCCACGCTTTCGCAATGAGTGAGATTTCAATTACGTGTTTACAGAAAATAACCAGGCGTGAAAATAAAAAGACTTAATAAAATAAAAAATATATAGATCCGTGAGAAAAATCTATGTCATATTAATAAGTATTGTTTTTGTTGCAGCCGCGTATCGATCCCATTCAACTTCTTAACTGCCTGAGCGTACTCTTATCGCCTAAAGGTGGTATAAAGAGTAGAGATGAGGTGCAGAGGCTAGCTTTGTAAGTTTTTATTTGTCTTATAATTTAACTGTATTTACTTATTTACATATTACGTAGAAACAATCCACACCGCTAAATTCTTAAAGAATAGTATTTCTCTTTCAGACTTATGACTAAGTACTCGAAGAAATTGGTGTCTAAATGTATATACATTCAGATTCTAAAGTGTACAGAAACCGACTTACTCGGTTTATTTATGGGGTCTGAGGGATGGCTTCTGGTGCACATGTGGCTGACTGAGAGCATAGTGGCAAAAAATTGGCCACTTGTAAAAGAACTTTTAGAATTACTGTTACTGTGTCCTGTCGACATAGAACGATTGAAAACTAACAACTGTCCAAAATTAGTTAAAGAATTATCAAAGGATGAGGATCATTTTGGTGAGTTATTTGAATTAATCTTATAATAAATATATTATGTAAAATGTGTCTTGCCTGGCATTTGTAGTAATGTACAAGAATAACTCTGGCCCAGAGTTCCATCACATTACGCTAATAGCATAGTAACCTAGGTTTCGTAAACAACCGCATAATGATTTTCAACATAGCATAGGAAACCTAAAATTTACAGCAAAACTTCAGTTTAGTTGTGAGCAAAACACAGACCGTGATCATTTACGTGATCTATCTGCCATCAGGCAGACCGGCTTACACATACCAAGACTAGGCAGTTATGAAATTTTCCAGTCACGGGCAGCCAATTAGAAAATATAATTGACTAAAGAATAAGTCTGAAATAAATGACACTGTATTATAATTCGTAAGAGCGCTTATGCACTTATAAATTTTTATTAATTTCTGTCTGCTGTCATTTAATGCGCAATGTGCAACTCCGGTGTCTAAGCACGCTTACCAAGATAACTACTGAAACTGTTATAAATCTAAAAAATTTTTTTAACTTTAGAATGCTTTGTATTTCAGCAATCAGAGCGTTAGCGTCAAAATTAGTGGAACAATGGTTGAAAACTGTTAAAGGTGAACAAGTTGTTCCTGTCCAGCTTTCTGACTTACCGCGTATAATAAGAGAGGCGCAACCTGAACCTGATTCTATAGTTACAACTGAGAGTGATGTCCAAAATAAAATTGAAAGAAATGTTGATAATGAAAATAACGCAGCCAATGAAGAACGGACAAAAATAGAAAAATCTAGTAATGTAGAATCCGAAAATCATGTAAATGATATTAATATCAAAGACGAAATAGACGAGGAACCTGAAACATTACCCGTTTTAAAGATCAGTTTAAAAGATGGAAAACAAGTGATAACTCAAGTTGATGACGATAACGAAAGTAAAGCTTCGGAGACGTCAGATTCAGATAAAACTAAAGATAAATCTAAAAGCAAAAGTAAAGATAAAGATGACCGAAGTAGTAGTAGATCAATCAGTTCTAAACATTCTAGTAGGTCACATTCTTCAAGTGAAAAACATAAAAGTAGCCATAGAAGCAGCTCTAGTCGGCATAGTAGTAGTAGTAGTAAAGAAAAGTCAAGAGATAAGGATAAAGACAAGCATTCATCTCATAGTTCTAAGTCAAAAAGTGAAAGTAGCAGAAGGTCGAGTGATAAATCCTCTTCGTCCTCTAGTAAATCGAAGGATGAACGAAGCTCTAGATCTTCTGATAAAGATAGAAGTAAAGACAAAGAAAAAGATGAAAAAGGTGACAGAAAGGATAATCTGAATAAATCTAGTGAAAAGTCAGATGACAAAACACCATCAGTTCACAAATTAGGCAAAATTCCTAAACTGAGCGATGTCAAGAAAGAAAAGCCGTCAATATCTATAGAAGTTAGAAAACCAGATGAACCAAAGCCAAAAACTGTTAAAACTTTTCATTCTAAATTTAGGAAACATGGCTTAGAAGAAGAGGTCAAGCCGCCGCCGTCTAGGGCTGCAGTTTTAACTAAAAAGGCTACTCCATTACCGCCGCCAACGGTATCAATACCAAAAAGACCATCGCCAGTACATAGCGATCCTCCTCCAGAAAAGAAGCTAAAAATCGTAGAACCTGTTGAAAAACCCGGTGCAATTAAACTAATTCCTCCTAAACCCAAACGTAAGTATTTTTCTATACATACAATTTTTGATATTTTACTAATAGTTTCTTTTTTTCCAGATGTGCATTGGTGGTGGCAAGTTCTTCCATTAATGTCACCTAGTATATACAATAGATTAGGTTGCTTTTGCGTCAGTGGTAAGTCTAAAATGCATAACTTAACGGGTTCCAAAGTGTTTTTACCACCTGTAAAGTACTTTTTTTTTTTCCAATAAATTATGAATTCAATATGAATCTTTCCGTTAACCTGACTCTGTTCAAAGACGTTACTGTGAGGTGAAATTACCAGCGCGCCTATACTGGATCTTCCGGTGGACACGCTGCAGAGCTGTTGAGATCGACTGGTGCTTCAGATGGACCTTCGACTATCCATGAAATACGGAAGTGAAGTAATTATGCTTCTAAAAAAAGAAAGAAATAAACTATCTACAATTATCACAATATAATCTAACAAGATGTTATGAGATAGCATTATAGCGAATTGATTCCTTATATTTGTGTATTTCCAAAACACAAAATGCATGAAGGAGTCGAGATAGGTGCCCAATGGGTTGACATTAGATTAAACAGACCAGATTTTGCAAGGCGATGCATCACATTAAAGGATTGTTTCATTATTTTGATTTACTTCCAACAAACATACATAATATTATCTGAATAAATATCATAGATATTCTGAATTGTCACATAGTGCATAGTACCTGTACATATTATCGTTACGATATTGGATAATTTAGTAAAAGATGTATATATTACGCTATCATCCTGCACCGGAACAGAAACTATGTACATACAAGCTCATTTTCTTCATAGCAATAATTGTACGTAAAGATGAAATTTAGTGTAGGTACTCGACCAAATCTAAATACAAAGAGCAATATGTGTGAACTATACGTGCGAGCTTGTCAGTGCCTGGTAGAAACTTTCTAGAAAGCAAAAACGTAGCAATGACTAGGTAGGTACCTTTTCTACTTCAGATAAGCGTTTTATAATTCAATTTAACAATTATTTCATAAAAACCCATTAGGTAATTAGCTTTGCCATGGCAAGCTAATTACGGTAGGTACCTACCTACTACGTAGGTTACCTACGCAAATACATGATAAATCCTGTAAGAATGTGAAAATACTAGTGTAGTAGTAGGTACCTATGTATCGCAGCAAACTATGCAGTCTTCCAGAAACTGCTAACTAGCCTGCTACATAGTTCGGTGTGTAGGTAGGTACCTACGCAACTAACACATTCATCTGTTAGACGGCAATCTATACAAAATAAGTAATTAGTAGGTAGATATTATATCTAGCATATATAGGTAAGATACCTACTAGATACTTACGCGAAGCGCGTGAAGATGAAAATTAGCCCAATGCAATTCCAACTAACGTGTATGTATTTACATCTACATTGATTAGATCATTCATAACAATAAAAATCGACACATCCCGTTCAAATATTCAAATAAGATAGGTACCTACCTTGCTAGCCTTGGGTACGATTGGCCACCGCGTCGGCACAAAAATTGTTCCTAATACCCAGATACCAAAACTCAGTAGGTAGGTATATAAAAATACAGATGTGATATCACTCGACATTTACCAAGGTACCTAATGAGATATGTATCTATAGGTACCTAGTGTCAAATCTGTGTGTACAGGTTCCTAGGTTCTATCGGTTTATGTACGTAATTAATCCACTCTATCTCTATGCACGTCCTGATATGAATTGAAGATCATTAAAGTGACGGGCTAAGTTAGTTTAGGTAGGTACATATAATTTTGTACAAAGTATAGTAAAGCATATTAAGCCTTACAGATGGATTGGGCAGTGAGTTTGCGGGTTCGATCCTCGCACGGGAAAAATAAATTCTTCTATAATCAGAATAATAATTATACCTTGATGTCGCAATGTATAAACAAAGCTCTCATGAGATTCCCTTCAGATTCGTACTAGGGATAATCCTAAGAATAACCCTAGTAGGTACCGCGTTTTTACATTATCATTTAGTGTATATACCTATATAATCTAGTTGGGTATCTACATACCTACTACACCTATACCTAGACTATAGGAATATAATATACATAGAGTACATATAGGAAATAACTTTACCTTTATCTAGGTATAAACAACTAATCATTAAATCGGTAAGAGTAAGGTATAAGCCTTCAATAAGTTGCATTATATTGAATTAAAAAGGTCCGAGCTTAAATAAAATCTATGTAGGTATGTACCTATATTAATAAAAAGAACACCGTAGGTACATAATGATTCTACAAAACAATCCTTATTATAAATTAGTCTTAATTATTATTTTACCTAGTAGGTACTTACAGATCTGGTCTGTGTAACTAATGGTTTTAGTTTGATATCTTATAATTACCTACATATGTAAAAAGTAGGTACTTAATTTGAGTTGCATGTGTGGTATATGCAACATTCGACTCCACTGACACATTAAAAAAATTTAATCATGCTATTACAGCTCGATTCACTTTGAATGTACCTATTCGATGAAATATAGTTCGTTTAACTCAAAATGGTTCCATTATTATCAGAATGTTATTGGATAATTATTATGCTATAGGTACTTTGTAATTTGTGTATTTAAATTTAACGTAATCGAGAAAACTGTAAATAGCACTATTAAATTTTCTATTATACCTACATACTCGTACATAAAATAATTTTATATTTATTATTGCACAAATCAACGCGTGTCCGTTTCCTTTGGCGCTATGTACTTGTACATACCTATATAGGTATATACACATTATTAAGTGAAATTAACATTAACATGCAAACCTATGTCGTAATATCTCTTATTAGTTTATTAGAAATTCAGTGACAAACTTTTAATGTACCTACTTACCTAAAGTTATGATCATAATTTTGTAGAATGTTTCTGAGGCTAATCCGAAATAATCCTACTAAAATGTGTTCTTACTGTTCCAAGACGTCTCATATGCATTGTTGTATTTGTTTTAATTAGTGCGTATGTTTATACTATACGTAAGACCACAGGGATCAAATAAAGATAATAATATCGTCTGCGAATTATTTACGACGCGCTACCTTTTGACTAGGTGAGATATATTTTTGATATCATTTGTGTAAAGGCATTTTGGTTTCGAGCACCGAGAATAATAGCAGTGCCAATGATCTTAGCAATTAGTGAGAATTTGAAGTACCTAGGTGTCCAATTATCGATAATGGTTAAAGTACAATCTCTAGCAACTTGGTTGACGGTATAGTTAGCAAAGTTATTAAATGCTAACGTAAAGAACGACCGCGTATAAAGAAGAAAAAAAGCGTGAAATGAGTACCTATTGAATACATTAATTAGCAAACTGCTTATTGGAAAAGTACGAGACATGCATCAATTACTATCGTTAACTAAAAATCATTGCTAATTTAAATTAGTAATAACTTCTAGCTTTAGAATAATTACTCATTATGTAGATACCGATATTAAAAGTCCATAGTGTCAATCATAAATTGATTAGGCAGATGTTGATACCACCGGTTTTTGTGAATTAATCATGGTCTTCCTTAACGTTTATGCTATTTCCATATAAAATTATTGATTCCATGGTTTAGGGTTTAGTCGTTACAACAAATCAATGAAATGACGGTATTCTTGCATTAAAAAAGTAGTTATGGCTGTTTATTCCCTACAACTGCCATTGTCACCTAATTAGTACAAAAGTAATAAAACAAGTTCGTATAGATATATACTTATTATTCAGTGAAAACTAAGTTACAATATATTTTCGTATTTCAACTATCAAAGCCCAATTTAAACCTGTAAAATGTTTTTTTAAAGTCGCTTTTGCTATCTTTATCTGTATGTATCGGTACATGTTTCATCTAAAATGAATATTAGGATCTTGACTATGACAACGGGATTGTTTGTTTATTGTATGTACTTATATTTGTTTTATTTATACCGAGCTACAAAGCCCGTCATCATTTTACGTTAATTTTAGTAAATGTATAGTTTCACATCATATTTTTAGTTTTAGTTAATTAAAGCGCGTGTTTCATACCATATTTTATTTTAGAATACAAAGGACACTGATCGATGCACATATTATTGTACTTATGGTGCCCATGTGCAGATACAAACTAGTTTTACACTATTACGCTGTTTTACCTATCAATTCGTTTCATAGTATATTTACAAATTTGATATCCTTTTATTCATATTCAAGTTGCAAATGTCCATTCTGTTGTGTCCATTTTCCTTATCATAATTAGAGTACAAAATATTAAAATTTTAAATACGATTGTAAGAAATCGGCATTGTATAAAGTATAAAGTTATCTGGACTATGCAATAGGTACCTACATTTCTATTTTTAGATTAGCTATGTAGCTTTTTTTAATTGTTGTATTAATAATTTTTATATTTCTTATGAAACTTAATCATTAATCTAACGAACCTCATAAACAACCACGACTTTTTTGTTGCATATCATTGTGTCAGTTATCTAGATGATCTGAAGATTGAAACATATACAGATAAGTATGGTTTAGGTATATATTAGTGCCTTAGGTGTCTACTTTTATGTTACCGTAGCATAACAGTAGTTACATCGGGAAAGGCCGCCATAAAAACACGTTGTGATCGCGCATTTGATTTTAGTTGAAGAAGGCCCAAAGCGTCTGGTGTACGTATTCAATGGCGTGGTATTATTAACGATGTTAGACTTAGATAACTGCAGGGGTGGCGTAGTGGCTTAAGTAAATCGCTTCGCCTCTTGCCACTTAGTCAAGTGTTGTGGGTTCGAATCCCAAATGGAACCAAAGATTGTGTGATGGAAGTCCGGATGTTTTGCCTCCGTTGTTAGATCGTCTGTGAAGTCCCCCGCAACAAAGGAATTAATTTAACACGGGAGTTGTGTTTTTTAAAACAAGACTTAATTTTCTTTACAGTAAGAAAATAATTGTTACCACTTATTAACTTTTCTGTCGAGAAAATAACATCATTTTCTATTGTACCGTTATTACGCCACTATGTCGTCAATGTTGTGTTAAGTGGGTCACTGGCAAATGCGAAGTATTGTCTAACCAATCATCACATTAAACGGAAACGTTTCACAAGCTTTAATTCGGCTTTGAATGGAATCGCTCGCTTGTAATATGCTGTGGGATTGGTACGCGGACGTGTTTTTATGCAATTGTGGCCTTAGACATCACGTTTAGCATAGTATCGGTCAAGGTATCTAGTTATTTTACTCTATAGTATGTCGCTGGTTCGATTATATACAGAGGACGTTAGTACGACGAGGAGTAAGCCTTAAAAATTTGCGTTAACTATTAATCTTTCATGTCTAATTCTTAAATTAAAGTAACAACAACCATGGTCTTAATAAAAGCTTTGGTATATAGGATCTAAAGCAATGCAGTTTTTTTTAAAACAATAATGCTCAAGTGCCTACTTCAGCTATATTTTATTAAAAATGTGAACTAGGCATTTGTCTGAATTATTATTATAAGTATAATGAACGAGTAGTGTATCATATTAGATCATCATCGTGGGTAGATCTCCAGGTCTGTGGTATACGTGCTTTCTATTATAACAAATATTATGTGATATGAGCATATTTAACCGTTTTTGTAGCTGATGCATCATTCTAATTATTAAAATGATAAATGGGGCTTAAAACCTTGTCTAAAACTGCCGTAAAAATGTAATTATTTTCACGACAACGACTTTAACATCACGTTCTATCTTTAAAATACAATTCTTACTCATTTATATGAATGCCAATGCATCAAAAATGTAATAAACAAGAAATTGTAACACAGCAACATTAAACAAATCTGAAGACATTACTTTTATTTTAAGACGGTTTTTCTTATTATATAGTTTATCTGGGCAAACAATAATATTATTCGTACAGGGTGCAACACTAGGACATACGTCCCTGGTGTATTATTTTTTTACCTTCGGTGATAGACGAGCCAGCGGCCCGTCTGATGGTAAGCGGTAACGGACGCTCATGGAGATGTCTGTACCTATTCTCTTTGCCTTTGCAATACAGCAGCAATAAGAACAAGAGTTAAGTCGCTGCCTACTGAAAAAGGTGGACCAGCAACGATCATTCTGCCATTCAGTCGTAACGCAAATTTGTTTTGGTGACAAAAACGGACAGAATTGTGGTACGAATAAGCTCGGCATTAACTGGGCCATCCCGATTAATGAGGGATCCTGCCGAGTAGGACACCAATACCGCGGATGGGACAGAATATCGACGACTTGTGAAGCCAGTTCACCTGCACTGTAACCCTAAGGTTACAATCAGCATGACTCTGACAATATAACACAATTCATATTTTTAGAGTATGTACGATTATATAATGTACAAACTAATAACTCTAAAATTACACTTTGTTTAATCGACAAATTCATTAAGCTTAGCCGTGTGAAAAAAATACCTATGCTGAATATGTTCGGTGTTATACGATTTATGTTACCTATGCCATGTAGACTCCACTCGCGGGTGTCTATAAAAACATTTAAGCTTCCTTTTGCTTTCTCGCGGCCTGGTAGAAATACAACGGGACGTGTTAACTTTCACTGTTTATTGCCTTCTTAACTACTTACGTAAGAGATACCGACCTACGTCCAATAGTGTTATGTAGATACTGCTTATGATATGACACGTTTTAGCAGTTATCTTTTAATAGTGACTCATTTTTACGTGTTATAAAAATGTATACACTGTATAGTGTAGGTACATACACTATATATGTACATGCAATATGGGTACTAAAAATTGTCGGAACAGTTCGATACACTCTAGTTAACTCTCTATAACTAGTTTATCTAAAATTTATAAGCTTATTATGCATGAAAGTTGAAAAACGAGATCTATACTTACATTTATTTTCTACACGCAGTATAACGCAACCTACTTATAGTTACGAAATTATAGCGGTCTTTCAGAAATTAGCGCACACTACATATAGATTTGGATCCTGATGCTATTTAGCCGAGCTTATTTGTCTTCAATTTTCAACTCTTAGTTTTCTAGTATCTTACTAATGGCAGAGCAGGTTATTTATGCGGTATATACATAATTATGCGCATGGCGGATAGCATTGTTAAAAACGAACATGCTGCGTGTCTACCAAAAATACGTACAAGGCCATTAATTAATTAAGGCCATTCAACATGTAATAATGATGATTGTAGGTACTTATTCATAAATGATGTTTGTAAACTTGAAAATTATTCTATACCTAAGTATTGGATATTATTATGTACAGTCGCGGATTATATCACGATTTATTTCATATTACTTAGTTTTGCCTGGCGCAACGGTTTGCATGAGTCACTATATAGAATTGGTATCAATGAAAATAAAATAGATACCGTAATATGCACCATATTCGTAAATTTATAGGTACCTACAGAAAAGAAGCTGATAGTAGGTACCTACTTGCACAAAAAGTGAACGCAAAACATCTCAAATAAGACGCTTTCCTAATGTTCTTAAATCAAAATCGGTGTAACAAAATGCCTTGCAAAATCGTTAATAGCTCAGTAGATCAAACGATAGCTATCTCTTTCACGGAAGCGTTTGCCATGTGTATTCCGCCACCGTTTAGTGCAAATTGACAATACAAGTGCAGGAGCTTAGATCAGATTTTTGACGTTTTTTACTATGAAAGTAGCAGTTTTCCTACTATGCAGTAGGTACTGTATAATAGTAATCTGTCGTAATCAATTATGTAAAGTCAATATTGCAATAGGACGTTACATTTCGAAACTTGTCGAATAATATATACAGCTTGAGTATGTAAACTATTGTATATGCTTTTTTATTTAATATTATTTGTTTTTTATTTTTTAAAGACACCTGTCATAGTAATGTTCAAGTCGTGTCGCATGGACTTAGCGTTTATAGACGAAGTACAGGGTTAGAATTTATGATTCACACGAATAATTGCCCCGTGTGGGTTCGAACACACAACACAGCGCGGTGGCAGCGGCGACCGCTTGCTGCGACCGCTGCGCCATCCGTAAAGTCTATATGCCGTTCGTACAAACGAATGAATAATTAATTAGGTTAAATGAAAAGATTTTTCCTTTTCAGTTTAGTTTACAACAATTTGATTGAAGACAAATAGGAAATCAGTATTGGTATACTGTCTTGATAAGTTTAACAGCTTACATCACAATTACTAATTTAAATATCTACAAGATACAGCTATCGTCTAGGTATTTAAATTTTTAATTTATGTTGAATCGTAAACGTTTTGTCCGGTCTGCATAAACTTCGCATTAGTGAAATCGCGTATACCTACATCATCTAATGTGAGCCAAAAAACTAGTATTAAACTAAATATATAAACAATATTAAAGCAACAGCATTTCTGTGATGATGGACATCGATATTATCTTAACTAGAACTGATTATCTACGCGCACACCTGCCATTATGTTACTCTGGATATATAAACTTGCAAAAATACCTACTTGTTATTTCATTTAGGCGATCTCTAAATAATATTTATAATAACTGTAAACTAATGAAGTATACTTCTAGCTTGTAATCTGATAATGTAGGTATGTATGTCGAGAGTAAGAACCTTACAATAATTCAGGGAAAGTCGGATCATCGCAGCTCGACAAGGATATACAGTCTAATATTAAACAATACGCAATAGTGTAAAATAAATATACTTATTAATTAATGAATTATATTAATTTATTACATGTTCCTATAAGAGTAATTATGTTTACTTTGAATTGAACCCATTATTATGCATTTTAGACTTTAATACTAAATACTGTGTAACATTTTTTTGTATTAATCGTTTTCTTTGTACTTATTAATCGTTGATTGCCTTATTTTAAATGTACATTTTCTTTGTTACAGCGATGCTGTTGTTAGAGAGTGACATGTTTATGGATGCCTTGAATGCTTCAGCTACTAACAAAAAAGATCCCAAGAAAAGAAAACGAAGAACTAGTGGATCTAAGGACGGCAATCCTTCGAGTGATGGCTCACCACCGCACACCCCAACATCAATGACCAGTCCAAGCAGCGAAAGTAAATCAGTGCCACCAAGGTTTTATCAAGATACTCTAGAGGCAGAGGAGAACAAAGAAAAAGTTGCAGAGAAAACTCCTGAAAATAATGAAAATCAAGAAACAATTGTACCCGAACCAGAGGATGAAGAAAAAATGGATACAACTGAACCTCATACATTAACTATTAATGGACTTAAAGGCGTTTTATGTTACCATAAACGCAAAGGGCCTAAAAAGAGCATTAAATGGAAACCAGATTCTGAATTAGAAGAAATTCAGTACTTTGAACTTGACGAGACTGAAAGAGTTAACGTAACAAAGACCTTTACAGATATGAAGCACTTAGAAAGGATTCATGAAAGGGAAGCTTTCCAAAAAGGAAGAAATCTAAGTAACGATGATGTTATGGAGGAGAAAACTAGTTGGAGACCATTGATTCCTGTTGATGGCGGTGGACAAGTACAGGTTGAACATGGTAAAAATAGCAAAGAAAAAGATATACAGGCGATACGCCAGAAAGGAACTTTACAGCCACTTTACTTCTCCAAAGCTATGATCCCTGACTCTGCTCTTGAACCGGATCCTGAAACGCATCTTTATTCCGAACCTACTATAATACCTCTAGAAGATGTCACAGGTAATCAGGATAACATAAGCGATTTTAGAAATATGCCTTGGCCTGAACCTAAAGGTAACGCTCCTCCGCAATCAGCCAACATGAATGTGCCTGCCATGTTTCCAGCACCTGTTAATCAGTTTCCGAACAGTTTTCCTAATCCACAGTTTTCTGTTGTTCCTCCTGGATTCCAAGGTGGTAACATGGTACCGACTGAATGGCAGAATGGAGTACCACCACATATAATGCCAAATGGCATGCCGGGTCCCATGCCCCCTGGAGCAATTCCTCCTGTAAATATGCCACCAGGATTAATGATGCCCCCTGATAATATGATGATGTCGCCAGATATGTTTGGTGGACCGAACCCTATGTTTCCTGTACCTCCTGACGGTTTTAATATGCAGCAGAACATGTTTCCAATGGATTTCAATATGTCAGGACCTCAAGGTCCGCCCGGTCCAGATGGTTTTCCTGGTCCCGGGAACTTCCGAGGAGCAATGCGTGGTCGTGGTGCCGGTGGACATTGGCGCGGGAAAAATGCCGGCAACTGGGACGGGCCGCAACGAGGCAGGGGTGGGGCACGTGGCGGTCGCAAAGCAATATGCATATATTTTCAGCGAAAGGGATCATGTCGACAAGGTGATAATTGTTCGTTCTTGCATCCAGGGGTTAACTGCCCATTTTAAGGATTACTTGTTAGTGTTGTCGTTGTATGATATTGAGTTTATTATAAATAGGAAAGAAACTGTTCATTAATATAATTTTACTTTAAGTCGTTGTTGTAGAGTTAGAGACTCGAAAAAGACTGCTAAATGTAAATAAGTTAATTATTGTAAATATGTACGTGTAAATATGTAAAGAAAAACATAAGCGTTTATACGAAATACAAATATAAATTTTATTAAAATAATGTCTTCATTTTATCCTCCGTATCCATAAAATCTGCCATCTTGATGCCATGGTTTAGCCGTAAACATGAGGACCCAGATTCGATTTCCGGGTCGGGTAAAGTGTTATTTGGTTTCCTTGTTAGACAATTTTGAGTAGCAGCTCAGTCTGAAAATATGCTCGATACACGCTCCCTCTATCAAGGTCCTTAACTTCGGCAATCCGACACTATCGGAAGGGATCAGGCGAAGGGCCAACGTCCACTCTAACCTAACTTTACTCCGGTGTGCTATTGTGAAACTCTTTAGACAGAAAACCTAATAACTTTTTGTTAGCCCGACCCGGTATTCAAAGCCGAGACCTTTTGCACAGCAGTCGCATCCACTACTATTGCGCCTCTAAAGCAGTTTCTCTTATACATAGTACTAATCTTTAGCGGTACTTATGTGAAAATAATAGGTACATACTTTGTGTGTATTTTTATGACGAGCATTAGTAATAATTTTTAACCACGGACACAAACATAAATCACATAAATTTTTATCTCGTGTGGGGATGGAACCCACAACACTCGTCGCAGTGGCAGTGACGAGGTGACCACTACACCGCCCGTGCAAGTTATTTAGACTTAAGCTTTATTCCTTTGGCAATAGAGGCGTAAATCAGTGTAATTTAAAACAAAACAAGGAATATTGACATACAATACCTACAATAAATACATAAATCTGCCCCTATCACTCTTCAAAGTTAGGCTGTATTCGTGGCTAGTCGAGAAATGTTTTTATAGTATTAATGAATTTTTAAAAAGTACTCATGCATAGTAATTACATTAATTTATATTGTTAATTAGAAGATAAGATATTATAATAAGTAATAATAGGCTAGCAATACTGTTCTTAAGCTATGTAAACATTTATTTATAAGATTTTAGTATTCGCATGCCTAGAAAAGGCGAAATATGTTGTGGACGTGTTCTTTTTTTCCAACAACCTTGTAACCATGTTTCGTGCGAATAAATGTTTCTTTCTTTCTTTCTTTCTTTCTACAATAAATATATTGACTAGCTTTTGCCCGCGGCTTCGCTCCCGTAAAAGTAGGTTAGGTTATTGTAGTAACAGGAGATACTTTAAAAAAGGAATATGGCTAATGTTACTCGATGATAACATAACTTTCTAATAATTAAAGAATTTTTAAAATCGACAGTTTAGTATTGAGTTAAATCCTTACAAACAAACAGAAAATAGAATCTTTCCTCTTAATGATATTAGGTACTTAGTAGGTATGTTAACAGCTCCTTTTTTTTCTTTGTTTTTTTTACGTGGGGGAATGCAAAGACGCGTATCCCTCCGCGGGGGCGGGCGGAGGGATTATGTCGGACTCGCCGGGGTAAAAGAAAGATGGAAAAGAAATAATATACCTCCCGGAATACCGACTAAACCTACCACGGTGTTCCTCGACAAAACCACTATCGGCGGGGCCGCGCGAATAGCTTTCGCATGCGGTCGCGACCCCGCCGAGGTTTCGGCCCGCCGTATGAAACGGCAGGCCACTACCCAAAGAGACCTACCCAAAGGACTCCCTCAAAAATTCCCTACTGTCTCCTCCCTAGAGGGGAGACGGACTCGACACAGAGGCGCGCGTGGGAACTCGCACGCCGCCTCTCGGACCTGGTGCTGAACGGATAGCGGGCAGGCCCACAAAGCCCGCCACCCCCCAGGTCAAACCTCAGGGTGGCTGGAGGTCATCGCGCGCCCTCCGGCGTCCGGCTCTGCGGTTGGGGAGAGGGTTTAAACGCTCCCTCTCCCGCTCCGCCGCCTCCTTGATGGAAATCACTTCCTCGCAAAAGGAGGCGACGGCGTTCCACGACCTCTCACTCCGGACCATAGACTGGCTGGAACTGGAATTAACCATTCCAGTATGACAGAATTTAAACGAGTTCAACGCTCGGTACTAAAGATGATGTTAAAAATACCCATGCGCTTTCCTACTGAGTACCTACTACACTGATCAAAGTTCAGGATTACTTTCGAATTAATATTTTTGATAAACTATGCAAACTTTTAAGATTAAACTAAATGAAAATGTCGAGACTGTCCATTAATCATAAAAAGAAAACAACATTTAAAAATAGAACTGCAGTAAAGGATAATGGGTGCGTTCCACTATATAGTGTCTTATTACTTAGCTTACCACTTAGCGCTCACGACCATGAAGCTAATACAAAGAGGAGAGGGCATACAAAATGTGCACTTAATGACTTGATACATAGGATTTCACATTTGGTGGGCTGGTGGGCGTGGCTTGCTCAGTCTATCGGCAACTCGCATTGAACATACTTCCGGTGCGCTCCGAACAGAATCTAGGAAAAAATCATTTATTGGTGAAAAATACTACAAAAATATGAAGTGTTGTATGTTATCCTGTAGGAATATCTCCCATAAGCACCGTAATGCCACGGAAGGCATCACATTTCACTCGTAAGTGTTTTAAATTGATTATTTTAATGATATTCCAAAATATTCCATTCGTTCGATGTTTATAACAGTAGTATACCTACTCATCAATAGATGGCGCTGCATGATTAAAATCCGTGATGAAAAACTGTTTAAATGTTGTCTACATCTTTGAAATTGTACTTGAAATGTGTTGTATAAACTAACTTTAATTTACTAGTATCGTTAATTCTTATCTAAATATAGATTAATTGTTACAATTGGTGATATAAGGGGCGCGTCCCGGCTATTATTTAGTAGTGATGTGGTGGCGCCTTGCTCTTCAGATACACTCGCTAGTCTGCAGAGCAAGCATCCAACGCCATCTGATAACCTCACCTATCCTGATCCTCTTAGTTCAGATACTGAATACCTCAGTATTATAGCCAAGGATGTTCTTGCAGCCGTTTGCTCTTTTCGGAGTGGGTCTGCTGGCGGCCTCGACGGTTTGACACCACAACATCTAAAAGATCTTGTGTGTTCAGGCGCCGGGGCAAGACTTGGCACGTTTAAAAAATAAATTTCAGTCAATAGGTTTGGAACTTAATCCAAGCAAATTTGAAATTTTTGTCAGCAATAACATCAATAAACTATCGGTATTTTCTAAATTCAATTATATATATATATAAGTATATAAAATTGGCACCTAATATTAAACTTTTAGATAAAACCTCTCTTCGCCTCCTTGGGTCCCCAATTTAAGATGAAGGTTTTGATAATTTTATTGAAGAGAATATTCAAAATTTTTGTGAAACGTCAGGTAGGTTATTCAAAATTAATATACATTCGGCTTTTACAATTATTCGATACTGTCTTTTCGTCCCTAAATTTACACATGCCCTTCGGTCTTACCAGCGTTCCTATCTTCGGTCCATAGCACAAAGGAATTGACCAGGAAAATCTTGGCACCTACACTGGTTAATTCTGAAGTGCTGTGCATGACCGACGCCGTGAACGCTTGGAGACTTGCTTGCCCAAGCACTGATTTACCCGAAAACCGCCTCTCTCAGAGACAGTGGGATGGGCCGTTACGCAGCATAGTTCGAGAAAATCTCATAAATACATCGTCCTGTGCTGCTGAACGTGCCCGCTTGCTGGCTGTGGGAGAGTGGGAGTCGGGCCTTTGGCTTCAGGCGCTCCCGTCGTCCAACATAGGTACATGTGTCCATGTTGGACGATACAACCTTTCACATTGCTTCTTGTTTGCGCTTAGGTTCTCCTTGTGTTTCTCCGCATCGGTGTCTTTGTGGAGAAGCCGTCGACAGTCTTGGTCACCATGGCCTATCATGCAGCAGGAGTGCTGGCAGTATATCACGATACGCTAACCTGAATAACATACTCCGTCGAGCTCTTGTCCCCGCTGGCGTCCCGGCTCAGCTTGAACCTCACGGCTTGGTACGTGACGATGGCAAGAGACCAGATGGTATGTCATTACTGCCATGGAAAATGGGAAGGCCTTTGGTGTGGGACGCAACTTGTGTCGACACCCTTGCGCCATCACATCTTTCTAGCACAGCGGGTTGCGCTGGTGCTGCTGCTGCATCAGCGGAGACGCTCAAACGGCGTAAATATCAAAACCTTATTGGTCAGTACATATTTGAGCCGTTTGGTGTCAAAACGCTGGGGCCATGGGGTCCAAGTGCTAGGTCTGTTTATAGAGACCTAGCTAAGCGGCTCATCGACTCTTCGCGTGACCAGACGGCTGGTATTTTCTTTGCACAAAGAATAAGTATTGCCATTCAACGTAGCAATGCTGCCAGTATTTTGGGCACGTTGCAAATTGACGACGATGCGGAGGAATATTATGACGCTTTTTGATTTTGCAGTTTTATTTTTCTCTTTAGTTTATATTTTTCTTGTAAATAATTTGTGTATATATTATGTTAAATATGTCATTGATTAAAAAATACATTGTTACTACGATTTTATCAAAAAGCATAGTGTACGTGGTACACGATAGATCAGATAGATGGCGCTATCGGATAGATGGAGAAAATTACAGGCCCGTATTTAGATTTAAAGATAAAATATTAGTTATGTTTCAGTAAAACCCCGAAATTCGGTACGTCCTTGGATTTGACAACTATGAAGGGTATTAGTTAAATTCTAGGAACAATAATAAATGGGCAGTTCCTAATCCCTCTCAGCATAGTAATCATCAGCAATTTTATATATTCAAATCATTTCAAATCATTTATTTCGGGCTGCATAGGCCCATAGATAAATACCATAACCTAGATTTACATATTATAAAATTTTATAATACATACACACAACACCATCTAGCTCAAACTAAGCAGAGCTTGTATTATGGGTACTAGACAATGGATAAACATACATAGATACTTATTTCTTTTGAATTTAGTTTGATTTTGTACATTTTACATTCAAATTAATGTAAAGAAACAATTTTGTGTATTTATTTTAAGTCTTAATAATCGAAAACCGAATATTATGTATTAAGTTGCCTACTTTCAATTAATATTTTGGGTTGTTTTTGTATTTTTATAATCAAATTGTGTAAAAGAACGATCTTGTGTATTTATTTTAAATTTCAATATTTAGAACGCTATCTATGAATGGACCGGATTACCCTTACTTACCTAATATTAGTACATAATATATTCGTATTATGCTGCCACTTCACATACTTAGTTATTTGTATTTGTATAATAATTATATTATGTGTTTACTGTATAATTGCTAAAATATTTGTCAAACACGATACAATAGGCGATGTACGATAATACGAGCATCCAAACATGGCACCGAAAAGTAAACAATTTTTGACAAAAAAATAATAATATGGTAAAACACACCCAAGTACGACCACATAATTTGCCCAGAATTATGTCGTCATAAGGAAGTGGTCGGAGTCAGCAGGAGTGAAACGTCCCCTTCACCCCCGCCCGCTGTCACGCATAGTTTGTACTTTGTATAGGAAAATAAGTTCCGCCACCTCCTCTTTGTATTAGCTTCATGGTCGGGAGCGTTGAGAAATTAGGCGCCATTATTAAAAATATAAAGTATGTAACAAAGATGGCGACAATGATTTTTTTTTTATAATAATAATATTCTACTAGTATAACACTAACACTAATGTGTACAATAATCATTTTCACCAATCAGCGACAAGTAAACAAAAATCTAACATTTACGAATGATTTCTTGGAAATCTGTTCGCGGGTATAAAAGTAGTGCCACGTATAAAAAGCAGAGGGAAGCTTCGCGCGTCACCAGTTTGAAAGTTGATATCTTCACGGCTAGACGTATGATGCTCCGTTCGATTTCAGGTTTCTCGTAAAGTTATATGTTGCCTGTGCGTATATACATACGCCACACTATGAATACTTAAATAAGTAATCATTTTATAATCTACATTTTTTAAATTACTTTTTAATTCTTCATCAGAGTAACGATTAATTACATTATCTTACGTGGTCTAAGTTTCCGTTTTTCACGATCATGATTTTGTATAATGGTATTCCACTCTTCATCTGAACTGGATGAACTAGTACTTTCTTAAGTATTATTACGACGCTCTACCAAATATCTAAGTGTCGCCGTAAAAGACATTTTAAATATATTTGAATGTAAATTATTTAAATAGGTACTTCACAATATTATGAAATAGTAGATTTTGGCCCCGGCTTCGCTCACCTTAATGTACATTTATGTTAAAATAGATTTTTAGTAGGTAGCCTATATGTTATTCCGATGAATAAACAATAATACTGTAAAGTTTCATCAAAATCCGTTCAGTAGTTTTTGCGTGAAAGAGTAACAAACATCCATCCATCCTCACAAACTTTCACATTTATAATATTAGTACATTTATAATATAAATCCAGTTAACCAATAAAAATAATTCACCGTGTGGTGTCGGCAGAGTAGAATAGCACCACCCCATTTCTTCCCGTGGGTATCGTAGAAGGCGATTAAGGGACCATCCGAGAGGTGGGCAGCAGCGCTTCTTGCGTAGACAACACAGTCCATACCAATACACTGCGGTCACCAACCCGCCTGCCCAGCGTGGTGACTACGGGCAAGGTAGGGGGTGCTAGGAATCCCCGGGCTACGGACGGCTGCCAACAATTGACCCTGGCTACATTTAATGGACGCAGTCTACGGCTGGACGAAAGCCTCCAGATCCTTGAAGAAGAATTAGAGAAGATACGATGGCATGTTCTCGGGCTATCGGAAGTTCGTAGAGAGGGAGAGGACACGGTAACCCTTGAGTCAGGCCATCTATTCTACTTCAGGGAAGGGAGCCAAAAATCCCAAGGTGGCGTGGGATTTCTCGTCAACAAAGCCCTTCGTGACAACGTGGTGGAGATCTGCAGCGTCTCGACCCGGGTTGCGTACCTTGTACTGAAACTGACCGAGAGATACTCTCTCAAGGTCATACAGGTATATGCGCCGACGTCGGGCAGCTCAGACGAAGAGGTGGAGGCCGTTTACGACGATGTGTCAAAGGCCATGCATCGTACTACCAAAACCCATTATACAGTTGTTATGGGGGACTTCAACGCCAAAGTGGGAAAAGAATGCGGTGAATCTTGTTTGGGACAGCATAGCTATGGGCGCAGAAACCATAGGGGCCAAATGCTGGTCAACTTCCTTAGCATGCAGGGGCTGTTCTGTATGAACACATTTTATCAGAAAAAGCCCCAACGGAAGTGGACCTGGAAGAGCCCCGACGGTGTGACGAAGAACGAGATTGACTTCATCATAGCCGACAAGAAGCACATTTTTAGGGATGTCTCGGTGATCAGCAGGTTTAATACCGGTAGCGATCACCGGCTTGTACGAGGCACCCTAAATATCAATTTTAAGCTCGAACGTAGTCGCATGGTGAGGTCTGTTCTTCGTCCAAGTGTGCCCCAAGCTGGACATGATGCGTTCCAATGAGAATTGCAAAATAGATTCGCCGCACTGGAGACCCCGGCCAATGTTGACGAGGACCTGGACGGCATAATTGGGGTGATACGCGAAGTGGGAACGAGGCACTTTCGAAAAAGGCGATCAGATAGGAAGTCCAAACTTTCTAGCGAGACCCTGGATCTGATGCGATTTAGACGTGAGACACCAGAGGAATCTTTGTCAGATCCCCAGTCACTCCACAAGAAAATCAGGAACTTGGTAAGACGCGACCTTCGCAGCTGGAACACTCGCCTAGTACACGAGGCGATCGAGCGAAATCGGGGGTCGAAGGTCTTCACCAAGTTACTGGGGAGGAGTCATCTGACAAAGTTAGCTACCTCGAATGGTGAAACCGTCACATCAGTCCCGGGGATACTCGCTGAAATTGAGGACTTCTACGGAACTCTGTATGCTTCGCACGCACCGAAGCCTCCACCAGACGCGAGAGACCCTAGAGCCCCACTTACCCGCCACTTCACTGACGATCTCCCAGACGTAGATGTCGACGAAATCGAGGCGGCTCTCAAACAGCTTAGTAATGGGAAGGCTCCCGGTGAAGATGGAGTAGCCTCTGAGCTCCTCAAGGCTGGGGGTAAACCTGTTCTTGGGAAGTTGAGGAGGCTCTTCAACTCTGTAATAACCAATGGGGCTACCCCGAAGGCGTGGAACAGAGGTGTAGTGGCATTGTTTTTCAAGAAAGGAGACAAAACGCTCCTTAAAAACTATAGGCCGATCACGCTTCTGAGCCACGTCTATAAGCTGTTCTCGAGAGTCGTCACGAATCGTCTGGCATCAAGATTTGACGCCTTTCAGCCACCGGAACAGGCTGGGTTTCGTAAAGGCTATAGCACCGTAGATCACATCCATACTGTTCGGCAGGTTATACAGAAGTCCGAAGAGTATAACCAACCGCTGTGTCTGGCGTTTGTGGACTACGAGAAGGCCTTCGACTCCATCGAAACCTGGGCTGTTCTGGAGTCTTTGCAGCGATGCCAAGTCGACTGGCGGTACGTGGAGGTGCTGAGAAATCTCCACCAAATGGCGACGATGTCCGTCCAAGTGCAGAACCACCAAACAAGACCCATCCAGTTGCTCAGAGGTGTAAGACAGGGTGACGTTATTTCCCCGAAACTCTTCACCAATGCTCTGGAGGATGTCTTCAAGACCCTGCGGTGGAATGGAATGGGCATCAATGTCAATGGTGAATATCTCACACACCTCCGCTTTGCTGATGACATAGTTGTAATGGCAGAATCGCTGCAAGACCTGCAGACAATGCTGTCCGGTCTTAATGCTGCCTCGAGACGCGTTGGGCTCGGGATGAACTTGGACAAGACTAAGGTCATGTTCAACGAGCACATCGTCCCTGAGTCCGTTTTCGTCGAAGGTGTAGCCCTTGAAGTTGTCCAGGGGTACGTCTACCTAGGACAAAAGTTACAGCTGGGTAGAGACAACTTTGAGGGTGAAATCACCAGAAGAGTGCAGCTTGGCTGGGCAGCGTTTGGAAAGTTGCGTCACATCTTCGAGTCACCCTTGCCACAATGCCTGAAGACCAAGGTATTCAATCAATGCGTCCTGCCGGTCATGACATACGGAGCCGAGACATGGAACCTAACAGTGAAACTAGCCCACCGATTGCATGTCACTCAGCGAGCTATGGAAAGGTGTATGCTTGGAATCTCGTTAAGGGACAAAGTCCGGAACGAGATTATCCGACAAAAAACCAAAGCTACTGACGTAGTTCAGAAGTGTAGCAGGCTGAAGTGGCAGTGGGCCGGTCACATCTGTCGCAGAACCGATGAGCGTTGGAGCAGACGGGTTCCGAGTGGAGACCACGACTCGGCAAGCGTAGTGTAGGACGCCCTCCGGCCAGATGGACCGACGACCTGAAAAAAGTGGCTGGTGGTGACTGGATGGCGAAAACGGGAGATCGGGCCTTGTGGCGCACCCTGGGGGAGGCTTATGTCCAGCAGTGGACTGCAATAGGCTGAAATGATGATGATGAAAATGATAACCAATAACTATAAGAGTTTATTGGCCAGAATTACATATTGTAACCTAACCTCTTTAAGCATTCGCTTTTTTTTCTAATTCGTCATTTGTAATTATGTATTTACATCAACGCTCAAAACACTCCATTATCCGTTCCAATTGAGTTTAGGTTTAAGACATTTATTTCTCATAAGAATATACAGTCGTTTGTTTGAGAAACACAAGATTAACATAATTAATTGGAATGTTTCCAGCCAGACAAGTACTGGAGCGACGTTATTTAATTTTGATATTAATATGTATTGAGGGTATATTGTACATAGTACAACAAAACTTTTTAAATTCAAAACATAATGTGAAATAAAAATAATTCGGGTAAACTTAAGATAATTAACATTGAAACAATTAAGGGTAACACAAACGCGGAGCGATCGCAATGGTCTCGTTACGTGTCGAAAAATGAAGCACACCTATTGCTATCATAGAAATTATCATGCCAATATAATTGTGATACTTATTATACACTATTTTGCTAACGCTTGCGGCTACAGATAAATATTAGATAGAATAAATTATATTGTTTTGAATTTTAATGATTTAGTAGTACAATTAAAAATAGATTAGTAAATATTCTTTATAATATATATTTAGGTTCTAACAAATATTTATTAAAAAAAAACTATCCACACGTGAACACAGCCGTTTATTATAAAAACATAACTTAAATTTACTACAATATTGGGTAAGAACTTTAAAAAAAATCAAAAATAGCCAACAAGCCAACAATATTGAACGTCTGTCCGATCCGTGAATGCGAATAAAAGTCCAGCCCGCTGGCTCTGTTCGTGCGCCGTCGGTTTCACGCCCCTCTCCACACCCCAACAACGATCATGCCACCTCTCGCCACCTTGACGTATTTGAGCCATGCAAACGTAGAAAAGTCGTCTATGGTTCCGCTATTCGGCCGTTCCTGAAGAAGGTGCGTCCTCGCCCGTATCGTTACTAAGGCTAGGCGTCTGCTGCAAATGATGAGTGTCTAGGTGTGGAGTTGGTTCAATATGAATCCCGCCTTCCTGTAGTGGATTGAACTCTGCGTCATCACCAGTGATCGGAGTAGGTAGATTGAAATGGGGTCATTGATCCGAAACGTATATATTAATATGGACATTCCTCCGGAATTGGTGGATTATTAAAAAAAAACCGGAACTTATGTAGGAATTTTATTCTGCCAGAGTGGAAGGAGTCATTTGATGATTTGCCATCCTCAAAAAAAGGTAGGAGTTGTAATAAAATGAGCAATATTATTCTTTATTATTCTTCATATTTTTTTTTAACGGCACACAGTCACGATTTGACAAAACCCAACGACCAATCAGAACAAAGGATCATGGGTGGTACAATAACCGGTTATCAGAACAATGCGTACGCCCGCCGACGACATGCCAGGTAGCTCACTCGTTTACTTCGGTTCGTAGAGTGCGCATCTTTGTTTGTTACTGTGTTGTGAAAACGTTACTTGACCCTGGCTTGTGTACATACTGACTTCTGGAATCTGCTCTAAACCACGATTTGGCTCGAATATACGGACTCAGATTTTTCACTATTGAATTGGATCTACATATTTAAACCAAGCTTTGGTAAGTAATATTTTACTAGTTACAAGGAGTATAAAGCATGTTTGGATGTACTATAAGAATATTTTTAGTATTGTGTTTGTTCGCTTAACCTGCTGAACATACCATGAGTCTTAATATTGTTAAATCTTTAATAGAGTATGAACCAGTGAGCTTAGTGCGAAACAAAATTATGATATTCTAGTAATGTAGTCGCAATTCAGCTAACTCCACTATTAACCGACATTTTACTGGAATCCGTATATAATTTGAATGCCCTGTGTCCTCTTGCAATGTATTGGTAAAATAAATTACTATAGGCCTTATCTACTTCTCTACAAAATATTCTACGTAACAAGCCCTTTCATTTGATATATATATATATTGATGGAATTGTAAAAAAAAAAAAATTGTCCGCCATCTTGTAGCGGCAGCCATTTTGGATTGACAGGAAGAGGGTGAAATTTCAATGACTAAATTTGATCCACGAAAAATAAAACAAACGGAGTAAGCTAAATAAACTAAATAAAATGTAATTTTTTCATGTCTTTGTTTTAGGTGATATATACGAGGTTCCATCTCTAAAACAAAGTTCAGATATGGCAAACGTCAAGGTTGAAACTGTAGAAAAATTGATATCCGGTCATCCCGAACTACTTTACGATCACGCTAGTGGTACAATATACTGTTCAAAATGTGAAAGCCATTTGAAAACCATAAATAAAGGAAACGTTAAAAGACATATCGAAGGAGCAGTACACCAGGGCAAGTTTAAGCGGCCCGAAGAGGAATTTTATTTCGATCTTATAAAATTTCTCATTTTGTGCAATATTCCGTGGTCTCAGATGAAAAATACTACTTTTCAAGATTTCTTTAAAAGATATATGTGTAGTACCTGTTGTTGTACGTGTACTAATCGTACTCTGCCAGATGAATCACAGTTACGGAAAGTTTACTTGGACAAGTTTTTTAAGAATAAAATCAATTCGATTCGGCAAAATTATAAAAATGAGAAACTATGGATATCATTAGATGAAACGACAGACTTTTTAGGTCGCTATATAGTCCATTTTTTAATAAAACCATTACATCCTAGCAATTTGACTAGACCTTATTTGGTAGCATGTAAAATGCTAACTGTAGTTAATGGACAAACAATCACGCAATTTGTGTTAGAATGTTTGGAAAACTTTTGGGAAGATTCTTTTGAATCGAAGGTAGGTAACATTCTTGTCCTCTGCACTGATAGCGTTGCATATATGCTGTCTGCAGGACGAAATTTAAAACAATACTTACCTGAAATGAAGCACGTAACATGTTTGGCACTCTCTTCATCGCGTATCTGAGCAAATTAGGTTAGAATATCACGATGTTAACATTTTAATAGCAAATGTTAAAAAGGTATTTTTGAAAGCCCCAAGTAGAGTCAAAATTTTAAAAGAAAAATATCCAGATTTGCCGCTACCTCCCTAACCAGTTGTTACAAGATGGGGCACTTGGTTAGAGGCAGCATTTTATTACGCTCAAAACTTTGAAAAAATAAAAGAAGTATTATCTTGTTTAAGCAGCTCTGATGCGGTATCTATTCGAGAGGCAAAAAATATTATAGAAAAAGAAAATTTAAAAGAAGATTTAAATTACATTAAAGACAATTATTTTATAATTCATTTGTCTTTAAAAGAATTGCAAAAGCATAATTTATCGTTGACAGATTCACTTTTAGCATTTGACAACGTCAGAGATGCTATAAATCAGTGCAATTCAGAAAATATAAAAAATAAAATAGAACGTGTTATGGAACGAAACCCAGATTTAGACACACTTAGAGAATATAGTGAGGCCATTGAAAAAAATGAAGCACATAATTTAATACCTTTTTTAAAATTTGCTCCTTTGACATCGTCAGATGTAGAACGGTCTTTTTCCATTTATAAATGGACTTTAGATGTTAAAAGAAATAGGTTGAAAATAGAAAATATAGAGAAACTCATAGTTATATATTTTAATTGTAAAGATCAGGATTACCAGGATGCTGACATTGTAATCGATGAAGATTAAAAATGTGAATAAATGTAAAATGTACATATTTAACAATAAACAATCTTGATTTTTATCTTTTTTCTTTATTCTACCCCTTTTTTTTGGTCCTAAAATCTGACTAAAATCAACCTGTTCCTTCGTATGCCCTTTACGTTTCAGAGTCGTGGTGCATCCTTAGAACAGTCTCACGACCCCAGCAGGCATTGGCCCTCTATGGGGCCCCGTCATTTATTCTACCCTTAATGCAAATTACCATGACCCCTATGAAAATATTTAAATTTAAGTGCAACAATTTATGTCTATCTATAAAAGTTCTAGCCATAAAAGGCTAAAAATAAAAATTAAAGCTTCGATCGGAATTCGATTGTTTTTATTATTCAACAGATAAATAATGAATTAATTTAGTTTTGATACCTTCCTTTAAATTTTGAATTGAGTAGGAATAATATCACTACCAACATTAACAATATTTAATTGAATCCGGAAATACCGGAATTACTTTCCGGGAAAATGGCTTATCCATGTTATTCTTTCTGTGTGCATTTATGATACAAGTACCAAAAATCAATCTACCTACTCCGATCACTGGTCATCACCTTAACAACAACGAAAAATAATTGTTTTCATTAGAACATGTAGGTACAAATTTAGTAATAAATAAAATCGGTCGAGAGATGTAAAAAAAAAGAAACACTCAGGTTGTTTTTCACTCGAGTTAAATTAAGTAAAATGGAACAGACGTTTTGTAACGAATACAGTGTCCTTGAAATGTGTCGATACATACACCTAATTGACCTTTACCCCCTGGGGAGCGTAGCGTACCACAAGAGCATAGTGCTTAGAATGCAAAGTACACAAAGTCTTCAGGATGTCATCAAATATCAAACGCAGAGCCCTCAAGATGCGTGCTACACTGAGTAGAGCCCGCGGTATACTCAAAATCCAAGTGCAGAGCCCTCGGGATGCACACGTATAACAGAGACCTCAGAATGTTACTAAATATCAAACGCAGAGCCCTCGGGATGCGTACCTACTACATTTTCGAGTAGAGCCTTCGGGATACTCAAAATCCAAGTGCAAAGCCCTCGGGATGCACACGTATAACAGAGCCCTCAGGATGTTACTAAATATCAAACGCAGAGCCCTCGGGATGCGTACTACACTTTCGAGTAGAGCCCTCGGGATACTCAAAATACTAGTGTCCTCACGATGTACAACAGCATAATAAAACAGTATACACACATAAGACTACAGTGTAAACAATAATAAAAACAAGTTGTACTCACAATCAAAGGACGCCATACACACATCCGGGGTCCACTCCCCTCGCCAAGGCAAGATGTATTCTACCGCAGCTTGGGTCGTCTTACCATGGGAACCACAAACCAACTTTAGCTCATAGCGGCCCCGTGGTAATATTTTGGTAATAGTGTAAGGCCCACTCATACTGGAATCCAATTTACCGGCGGACTGGCTGACCTTTCGCACGAAAACCAAGTCGTGTAACTGTGTGGCTTTGGTGGCTTGCGACGCTCTTTCACTCGAACGTCCTGCTGCGCGCAATTTCACTCCAGCAGTTCGGAAGCACGCAGGCACGCTAATTCGCGCAACGACTCTCGGTTAAGGCTAGTTGCTTCCATTGCAACATCACACACCACGGATCGTATCATAGGCGTTACACCATCGCTGCTAAATAACAAATTCAAGGGTGAGTATTGCGTAGACTTTTGTCTTGTAATTTCCATTATTAATTTTGAGCTGTAATTTCCAGAGAATACTTGAACAACTCTCTTTCTTAAAATTAGTTTCTATTCTGATCATGTTCATAAGTACGACAATAACGCTCAACCTGTCCATTATTCGGGTAATAAAATAAATATTACATCCTAAGTCGCTAATCCAATTAGTAAACTACGAGCTCTCATACATTCGTCCTCGGTCTGCCACAACAGTCCTAGGAGTACCGAATAAAGATATCGCAATTTCAAAAATTTGTTTTAATTCATTAGCTTCCTGTCTAAAAATTGGATAAAGCAAACAATATTTAGTGAAAGCGTCTACAATTATGATAACGAATCTGTAACCGTTCGCATCGGGGACAGGCTCCAAAACGTCAGTGTGCACTGTATCTAATTGGAGGCTGAGCTTTTCCCAAGACTCGATCGGCTGTAGAGGTTGTCACGCTGCCCTTTTATAAGCCAGGCAGACGATACAGTGTTGAATATACTTTCGCACAAACTGTCTTGAAACTAAAAATGTTTAAGGATTAAGTCAGTAGTTTTCTCTATACCAATATGTTAGTGTTCATCATGAAAAAGTCTAAGTAAACTAAGGCGGTGACCTCTTGGAAGATAGCATAGTAAACGAGAGTGTTCCCCAGACCTATCGAGCTTGTAATATAATACATCTTTGTGCTTTATATATCTTCTCGAATTAAGTTTACCTTCGTCAAGTCTTTGTAAAGAGTGAACATCCTCGTCAGCGGCCTGCGCTATTTGCAAAACAATCTTCGACACGGTGACCTACTTTTTTGCAAAAAGTGCATGGCTCGATCTTCGACGCCGAAATGTTTGAATTCGATTCATTATACGACCTTATCTTATCTTATCTTGATCCGGGGGCCAGTCATTGTAGACCGGCGACACTTCGACCCAGTGGGATCTTTTGTGTCGCCCCCGAGGTTTATCCCTGACCTATCTCCCTATGAATGTACTGCATCAGTCGCAGCGTGCACTTCAGAGGGAGAAGCCTGAAGTCTTCAGGGTTCGGATATGCCAATCCCATCAGACCCATCCTTAGTCCGGCCAACGCGTCACATTCACACAGTAGGTGTGATATGGACTCGTCCTGTTCACCACAGGCTCTGCAGATCGAATTGTTTGACAATCTCAATCTGCACAGGAAGTCGTTGGTGCCAAAATGACCAGTAAACGCTCCTGTGAGTAGGCGTATTTGGCCCTTGTTGTACCCGCAGAACTTCCGGGTAAAGCCCGTGGCTCTGTTTGCAATGAATTTCTTGGAGTGTTCCAGACCCCTAAGGGCCATCAACTCCAGCCTGTGTTTATCATTGCCATGTGCATTCAAAGCTGCCTTGACGGTACTCTCAGAGAGACCTACGAATGGCTCGGGGCCCACAAATAGTTGATCTGAGCCCTTTTTGGCTAATACATCAGCCTCCTCATTACCCTGCACCCCTGCATGCCCCGAAACCCACACCAGCCTGACTGTGTTTTTCCTGCCAAGTTTGTTAAGGGCTTTAACACAGTTAAGGACCATTATACGACCTTACGCGTTTAGGACAAGAAGTCTGTATATGCCCAAACTGCTACCGCAAGTAAAACATTTTACCTTAATACTAGAATGTCCCCTCTGCCGCTAATTATGGTTAAAACTATTATAATCAGATTCGACCTGAGACTTTGACTTAGATTTAACATAAATTGACAAAAAGCTAACTATATCACCAGGTAATAATTTAGCATTCATGGCGGCTGACCTAATTTGCGGATCGGTAATGCCACGTACTATGATCATAGATGTTAATTTCTCACTCAACCCCTGAACAATTCTTAAACGTAATAAGACCGCCTAGCATATTCGGCATATGTAGGGTAATGATCAGAGTAAAATCAATCATTAAGACTTCAAAAGAATATTTGTGATATCAATTCGGCGTGGACATAAGGATTCGAATTCACATCTGAAATTCGACCAAGATCGATCATTGGTTGTCCACTCATTAAGCCAGACACGGGCGTCACCCTTTAGGCTGTTGCCAATGCGCGCTAAACATTCGTGATCACCCCATCGATTAATATTTCGCATAGATTCTTCTTCTTTACACCACACATTAAAATCATGAAAAGATGGATCAAAATTAGAAATGTATACATGGTTAGGTCTTACCGGGTTTAGCGCGTTGATTACAGACACCAGCTTATCTATTACCTCATTCATGACGGTGTCGGTGCTCGATCACGACAAGGACGCATTCACATCACACTCGCTGCACAAGATGGTGGCGGCGTCAGATCGGCGTCAGACTTACCAGGCAAGCACGGCAACGGTGGCGTTTGCGAGCGTGCGTGTCGTTCCGTAGGCAGCGGCGGTGTACGAGACGTTCCTTCAGGATTAATCTGTGAATGATATTTAAACGCATTTAATCGAGAAATTACTAATTCAAGTTGTTGTTCGAATCTGGAAACGGACCAATGTCTGCGTCTTTTAGATTTACATTTGGTAGTGGTATCCTTCGACATAGTAAATGGTAACTAAATGAAAACTATAAACAAAAATTAAAACTATACACCGAATAAAGAAATAGCAACAGAACGTGGTACGATCCCACTTCTGAATTTAGGTTCTAACTAATATTTATTTTTAAAAAGCTATCCACACGTGAACACTATGTTATGTTTTTATAATAAACATATTATAAAAACATAACTTAAATTTACTACAATATTGGCTAAGAACTTAAATAAAAATCAAAAGTAGCAAATACAATAAAAGTAGCAGGTAGATTAAAAATAATTAACTATGAGCAACAAGCCAACAATATTGAACGTCTGCCCGATCCGTGAATGCGACTAAAAGTGTAGCCCGCTGGCTCTGTTCGTGCGCCGTCGGTTTCACGCCCCTCTCCACATCCCACCAACGATCATGCCACCTCTCGCCACCTTGACGTATTTGAGTCGTCTATGGTTCCGCTAATTATGTATTATATTATAATGTAAGTATTTCATAAGTATTATTATTTTGGTTGGTTTAATTTGGTTTTTCTCGAAATAAAATTCGGTATTTAATGAACACCACGGGTCTAGACCAAGTGGGGTTCATTTGGGGCATTATTTATTTAAAGGGACTCGTCCTGCAAAAACTTACGAACTATACGGCAAGTATTGAGTATAGCGGCCTTCTGCACAGTGATGGCACAGTACATAAATATACAGTAATCTATCTTCATACAAACGGTCGGAACTTGAGTCATACCTACGCGCCTCGGCGTCGGCATGCGCTCGGCACGCAACCTGTCGTGAATGCGCCGCAGTGACAAACGGACGGTGTGTTGTTTTTTAAACAGTAACCGCGCGATTTTTTTCCAAAAATAAGTACAAGTATAGCCTATTTAATATGACAAGTAGAATATATTGTGCTGTTTTTGGTTGCATGAATTCCTCAACAACGCACCCAGAGATAACTTTTTTTAGATTAACTGGAAACTCCGAATGATATAATTATACTTACTAGTAGGTAGGTATGTAATTTAAGTCGTCTCAGTCGAGGCGCAAATATTTTTCAGTCGCAAATTTATAAGACCGATTTGTTATTAAGTCTTAAATAATATACATAAACATGTTGTTTTTAAATTAAATCTACCAATCAAAAACAACATGCATTTTATTGAACACTTCCTATTCCATTCACGAAGTATTTTATTTGGTTAAGGACCGGTTTTTCAATCGTCAGATATCTTTTATCTGACGAATAAATATGGCGGTATGACATATTTTCTATACAAAAGCTGTCAAAACGTCAAACATATTCCCCAAATAAAAGTTATCCGACGATTGAAAAATCGACCCTTAATAAAATAAAAAATATTTACAATCACAAAAATAGATAGAAACTCAAAGTAGGCAGATTTAATTAAAATGCTGTAGGTGGGCTATCGCATGTTTACGTACCGCGCGGCTGTAGGCATTTATTTCAAGGATACGGCCGAGTTACAATACTGTTAGATAGTATTACCGTGGTGATGGGTAGCTCTATCTGTCGTAAATAGTGAAGAAGGTGTTTAGGTATGACGCCTGTGCTGGAGAGCACCAGGGGCACAATGTATACTTTGTTCATTTTCCATATTTTACTTATTTCTTCTTTTAATTCTGTATATTTATGTATTTTTTCTGTTATGGTTTTCTGTTAATTGTGTGTATTGGGTACCGCTATGTCTATTTAATATGTATGTTTATTTAATTTATCTATCATAGTTATGTCAGGCCTATTGTAATGTATAGTTTTATCTGTAAGTATTGCTCTATCAAAGTATATTTTGTGGCTGCTACTCTCCAACATTGGTTTTGGGGTATATTGGTAGTAGGGTACAGTTTTTGGTATTAGGTTATATTTTACGGCTAGTTTTTGATAAACAATATTAGCAATTTGGTTGTGTCTGTGGGTTTAATCTGTTTGAGCAAGAGATGAGCAGGTTCTTGTAATATGTTGGATGGTTTCATATGCGTGATGACACTTTCTACATTTGTCATTTTGTGTATTAGGGTCTTTAAGAATGATTTTACTATAATTTTTTGTATGTGTAACCTGATCTTGTATTGCTAGCATAAATCCTTCCGTTTCAGGGAAGAGTGAGCTCAATTTTAGCCACTTGTTTGAGCTGTCCGAAACTACATGCGGTTGTTCTAAATCGTGTATATGTCTGCCGTGTAATTCCTTACCTCGCCATCTACATATTTTCCATGCCTGTGGTCATCTAAACTTTTAAATATAGTATCTCTGTTGTATAGATTTAGAGGAGAGTTATTGTCTGTAATCGCTGAGTGAATTTTACTATTTTTGGCTTTATCATAGAAAAAGTCTCTAAGCTTTCGAATGTGTCCTTCCCAGAGCATGGTCAAGTCAATCAGTCATCTACCGCCCTTTTGCCTGCTTACTGTAATTCTCTCTATTGCTGCTTAAGGATGTGCGTAGTTGTGTTTAGTAAGTGTGGTTCTAGTCTTAATCTCTAATGTATTTAAGTCTGTGCGCGTCCATTTAATTAATCCAAATTAATACGTCAATATGGGTATGGCAAATGTGTTAATTGCTTTAAATAGATTGTTTGAGTGTAACTGTTTTTTACATATATTAAGTTTAGTCTCTTAGTATATTCTGATAGAAGCTGTTCCTTGATTTGTGTATGGTTAATGATATTAGACTGGTATATTCCTAAATATTTATATGTGTCTGATGGTTGCATAGACATATATATGTTAGTATCAGTAGCGTTGTTTTACTTTACTATGTTCTCCTGGTGTATATGTAGTATACGACATTTATCTAATCCAAATGACATATCTATATTTTTGCTAAATTGGGTTGTATTTTTTATTAGATTATCAAGACAATTGTGAGTTCTAGCAAACAGTTTAATATCATCCATATACATTAGATGTGTAATGAATGTTTCAGAGTTTAATTTATATCCACTAGTGGTGCTAATGAGGAGGTTAGACAGAGGATTTACCAACCATACCACTAACCATAGTGGACTAAGAGAGTCTCTTTGGAAAATGCCATTTCCGATGCTGATTTCATCTGTAGTAATTGTATATATACCATTAGAAAGGTGTAATGTTATTCTCCAGTCAGACATGGCATTTTGCAGAAAGCTGATTATCATAGGGTTCATTTTGTAGATGTGAAGGACTCGAATTAACCATGAATGAGGTACACTGTCAAAGGCTTTTTTATAATCTATATATGAGATATGCAGGTCCCATTTGTGACTATGGGCGTGTTTTAGAATTGTGGAGTTTATAATTAGTCGTTCCTTACATCCTCTATGTCCTTGCCTACAGCCTTTCTGCTCTTCAGACATAATGTTATTGAATTCTAAATGTTTGTTAATTTTATGTGTAATTAATGATGTAATAAGTTTATAAATTGTTGGTAAACATGTAATGGGACGATATTGTGATGGGTTTACAGTGTCACTAATTTTGGGTAGCATATAAGTGATGCCTATTGTTACGAATTTGGGTAGTACTTGTTCACCTTTGATAATTATTTCTGTAATGTTCTTTGCCAAAATATTATGTAAAGTATGGAAGTTTTTATACCAAAAATTATGTAGCTTGTCTGTTCTGTGCCTTCCAGTTTCTTATTTTTTTCGTAGCTATCTCTACATCATCTATCGTAACATCACAGAATTCCATAATTTCCGCATTCATCATTCTACATTCTTCATCTCTTATCCATCCTGCTGAATCATTATGATCATGCCGTTTCTTCCAGAGATTGGTCCAATAGTTTTTAGGTCTTCTGAGTTGGGCACATCTTGTGTATGTTGTATGTTATCCTTTCTAAACGTTCTATAAAAACTTTTTCATTTGTAATAAACAATTTGTTGTCTTCCTTTCTTTGCAATACTTTCATATATCTGGCTAACCGTTGTGATTTTACTGTAAGTTTTTGTTTTAATGTGTACTACATATTCCTCTGATCTAATGTTATTACGTTCGGGAATTGTGTGTACTTTTGTTCTTCTGAAAATTACCTCGACTGCTGCAACTACTTTTCTACTTCTATTATTATTATTGTACTGGGTTAACCTGCTTATATCTGCTCTTAAATTTTTAATGTTACTTTCTCTCCGTAATTGCCATGCGGGCTTTAGAGATTTATGGGTTTTATGCGGAGTATTAGCGTTAGGGGCTCGAATTATATATTCCAGGTTCTCGGAAATTACAAGTGCACTATAGTAGATGAAAGTGTGAATATGATTTAAACCGGAATCAATTGAGAAAAATCTGCTTAATATTTGCTTGTTAAAAATATCTATATATGCGTAAAGATTTCTACATTCTCTATGTTTTGGTAGTTTAGGACGGACTGTTGGGTCGGTACCATTGTATTGTATAAGTGCGGTCTCTACTTGATTTATTAATTCTTGTGCCGTTGTGTCTATTTGTGTAATTTGATGCGACTGTGTATTTTCTGTTAGTTGTGTGACTGGATCAGACCTCGTCTGAGTAGAAACATGCGCCTGAGTAAGTGATGTCATCTGCGAATTTGTTATCGTAGTAGAGGGCATTTGTGTAAGTGAGGTGTTGGATGATGTGATTGATGTAGGTTGCAAAATATATTCTGGAGGAGTTGGTACGGGTGGTAATACTGAATCTGGTGCTAAATACAGTGTACTTTCTAATTCTTCTGTCCTGAGTTGTTCTGATACTTCATATTTTCCCTTACTTATATCATCGTCAGACAATCTTTTTCTTCTAATTATCACCCTTCTTTGATCAGTATCAAAGTAAATCACTGGGCAACGATGCTGCAGATGAGTTGGCTAAAAGAGGATCGGGAACCACCAGGGAAGGTCCACCCCCTTTCCTCCCTTTACCATTCTCACAACTAAGAACATGGATGCGGCTTCGCACTCAGCGCCAACACAACGAACGCTGGGCACAGACAACGGACTGCAGACAGTCGAGAGAAGCCCTGCCGGCAATCTCACCACGTCTGACACACCACCTGCTCAACCTACAAAGATTGGACCTTCGGACCATCGTGGGGACCCTAACAGGACATTGCCCCCTGAACAAACATCTGTACAACATCGGAGCAACAAACAGCCCACTCTGTAGGGGATGTCTGACCGAAGAAGAATCTGCTGCCCACGTGGTCCTGGCATGTGTGGGAGTAACAGCACAGCGTAAGGAAATCCTCAACAACTCGAGGTCACTCCGCGAAGCCTGCAAAGACCCCAGGAAACTTTTGTGCTTCTGGGCGGAGTTGGGCTGGCTATCTCTATAACCGTCCGACTCTCACGCATAATGGACCAACCTGGAGTTTAAATGCGGAAAAGGGAGTCCAATTACAATTACAATTACAATTACACCCTTCTTTAATCTGCGATTCGTTGTGCTGATACTTGTAAGTGTGGAAATTTTAAAACAAATTAGTCGTGAAGTTTTTTGCAGTACATAGTCCTATCTGTCTCTAATTTAGTAAGTGCGCATGATAGAAATATTGATTTCGTCATTCCATTGCATACGCACTCTGGGTTTGTCAGCTTTGGTGGTCGCAGGACAGGTGGCTGATGATGCCTCCTGCGAAACATCCTCAGCTGGGCTTACGACTCTATTATTGTTACTAATAAGTGGATCTGTATTATTCTGTTCGTTATAATTACTAGTGATTGAAGGTGATGTTGGGACTGATGGTGTTAAGAAATGGTACTTGGGCTATATGGTTCAATTGGGGAACTTGTCCTGTCTGTCAGTATCTATACTTGTCGCTGGGTAAATGTCACTTGTGCGATTCAGCATTGTGTGATGTCATGTTCAGCGCGATTGTATATAGCACCATCTGTTGGATTGAGGCTAAACTTCTTCATCTGTGCGGAGTCGCCCCATGCCTAATCAGACACTTAGCTGAAATCAATAACTCACTTAATAGTATATTATTATTATTAAGAAGAAATATTTGTTTCTAATGGATAACCTCTGAAATTAAATAGCTTCTTTATCCTGAAGTAACGTAAGCTATATATATAACATCATGCTACGGGTGCGGAACAGTAATTATAAACGTAGGTAGATAAAACCATGAGATAGTTAGAAAAGAATATCTTATTGTATCTTATCTTATTCGGGTGCCAGTCAGTGTAGACCGGCGACACTTCGAACCAGTGGGATCTTTTGTGTCGGCCCCGAGATCTAACCCTTAGCTATCTCCCTATGAATGTACTGCATCAGTCGCAGCGTACACTTCAGAGGGAGAAGCCTGAAGTCTTCAGGGTTCGGAATAATCGGATATGCCAATCCCATTAGGCCCATCCTTAATTCAGCGAACGCGTCACATTCACATATGGACTCGTCCTGTTCACCACAGGCTTTGCAGATCGAATTGTTTGACAATCTCAATCTGCACAGGAAGTCGTTGGTGCCAAAATGACCAGTGAACGCTCCTGTGAGCAGGCGTATTTGTCCCTTGTTGTACCCGCAGAACTTCCGGGTGAGCCCGTGGCTCTGTTTGCAATGAATTTCTTGGAGTGTTCCAGACCCCTAAGAGCCATCCACTCTAGCCTGTGTTTATCATTGCCATGTGCATTCAAAGCTGCCTTGACGGTACTCTCAGAGAGTCCTACGAATGGCTCGGAGCCCAAAAATAGTTGCTCCGAGCCCTTCCTGGCTAATTTATCAGCCTCTTCATTACCCTGCACCCCTGCATGCCACGGCACCCACACTAGCCTGACTGTGTTCTTCCTGCCAAGTTTGTTAAGGGCTTTAACACAGTTCAGGACCAGTCCGGAGTCCACCCTACAGGAGTTCAGAGCCTTAAAAGCACCTTGACTGTCACTGAGAATATAAACAGTCTTGTCAGTGACATTATTCTTAATATTCTCCTGCACACAGGCAATTATAGCATAGGTTTCCGCCCGTAAGACCGTTGCATATTTGCCCATGCTTTGGCTCACCTTGCAGTTGTTGGCATAAATACCAGTACCTGATCCGGTTTCCATTTTGGAACCATCGGTGTACCAGATGAGACAACCCTTTTCAGGGGATTGTAGACCTTGTCTCCATTCGTCCCTTGTGGGACCTTTATTTTAAAATTCCTTTTGAATGTGTGCAATTTGTCGTATCCCATGCTCATAATCTCTTTGAGATCCTTGAAATCTCCAGTTTTGTGTGTCGAGTTTCCGGCATGTTGACGCTCCACAGCCCATGCACAGACAGTCTATGTAGCGCCTTTATCGCCTCTAATTCCACAACAGTATGTAGCGGCGTTAGGTCTAGCAGGATCTCCAACGCAGCTGTTAGCGTAGTCGGGAACGCCCCTGTTATAGCCATGCAGGCTAATCATTGCACCTTCGACAGTGCTTTCCTGCGTGTTGCTAGTTTAGTTCTTGGCCACCAGATAATGCTTCCATATGTGAGTATGGGTATAATATTCCATACGTGTATAGCCACCCGATGACCTTGGACTTCAGGCTTCAGGAAAAGAATAAAAGACACTTGATCAATGAATCTGATATATCATGCAACATAGAACTATACAGTCAGATATACCTACACACATAGGCGCTCACGTCAATTTAAACTGCAAACTACAAACGTACTCATACGCATACGCACTTACATATACACCACACTATTAACTTAAAAAACCGGAGTACTGATTTGTTAATTTAGTCTTACCAATTGTTCCTTATCAGTTTTAACGTAATCATTATGATAATTTAACAAACATTACATAAATTCATTTTGCTTAACAAGCCAGTTACCTACATTTACAATAGGCAAGTGGGAGCATACCTACATTCTAAAGAAGAAACGTAAATGTAACCAGCTGTGAATGTTTAAATAGTTTTTTGGGTTTCGGCAACACCAGCCAGAATGGAAATAAGTACCTATACCAGCAAAAATATTGTATAAGACAAATTCTTTCTAGAATAGTGACTCGATTTCTTTGGGGTTTCGCTTAAAGCTGAAAACACCAGCAATTCAGAATGGACATAGGCCACTTACAGATAATAAATAAAACATATTTTATGAGAAATAAAATGTTTATTATAAATGTGCAATTGATACATACTTGTGACATATTAATTTACTCCATTTCTGTTGCTTCATTTTAAATTAAATAATACTTTAAAAATAACTGTCATTGTAATGTATTAGTCTAAGTAAAACTCAAGCAAAAAGCAATCATAGGGTTTTGCCAACTCAATTTTTTATAATGTAACAAGTAGTATAAGTGTAAATTATGATTGAAATTATGTTATTATGTTCAATTATGTTGTTATGAAATTATGTTCAACTTATAATAACTCGAGAATTTATGTGCATGTGCTAGCAAACCGCCAAAAATGACCATAGAGCAGTTCATTAATAATAATAGTAACAAGTTGTTCTGCTGATCGATGTGAGTTATAATAGGTATGTCCACATCGTATAAAAACAAAGCGATGGTCATAGGTTGACAACACGTAACTACAATATGTCAAATTTTACAGGAGGGAGAAAAACTGTATAATTACGAAAATAAATTCTAAAAAAATATAAAACAAAAAAGTAGTTGGCAGATAATCGAATCATTTATTAATATAATTTAAAACATAAAAGGATATCATTCATTTCGTACCCAAAAACAAAAGTGCCGTCAGAAAAAAAAAGTTAGATACTTATAGAAAATAGCATTCTTAACATTTTATTTTTTAACCCTACGATTACTACATTAGTTTGAAGATACCAAAATCATTATTGTTTTATACGAAATTAAAATTCTGTAAGCAAAAAGTATATTGTATTTTTATGAAATAACAATATTTTTTTTACGAAATAACGTCCTAAACATGTTTACGTATTACAGGAAAGCTTAATGTTTAATCATCCGACTGCTACCTGGGTAGAATAATGCAAAAATCAATATGAGTTGGAATTACAAAAACGTAAAAAGCATGCATGCAAAAAGAATGCTTTGTAAGTTTTCTATTTTAAGTTTAAGTTTAGTTATTCATCGTTTAAGTAGATATAGATATAATAAGGTGACAAATAAAACAAAAATAAACATAAAATGTCTTTATTATTAGATAGGTTGCTTTACATTTGAATAGACCTTATTATAATGCTTTCTAAGCCAGCTGCAGGTGGTCTTATACGAGCCTCGAGTCTAGCAAAACTCAAGTACCAAACCAAACACACTGTATGAGAACAACAACCAACGGTTCGTTTTCCTATATTGCAAGTGTAATAATAATGCGCTATGGCTGCCCTACCACTTGAACCTCTATGCCAACCAATATACACATAATATACCCTAGCCCTTACATGTCGACTGGATTCGCCCCCTTATCAATACAATATTTTCACCTATTTCTCTAATATGTTCAGTTAGTTCGCTTATTTCTATAATAAATTCTCCATTTGGGTTTAAATGTTCGCCATAGTAGCTTTTTGCTTGTTTTAACTGGTATACACCTAAGCTAAATAATATTAAGTCTTCTACAGTGAGCCTTAGGAAATCTTGGAGCTCAGGTACATTAGCCGGCAATAGACGAAATTGTACTCGCCTTCTATTATAATTATGTCTTATGACTATATCCGCAAGTGAGTTTGGCAGCGACAATCTTTCATTAATGATAGATAAAAAGGTTCGTGCGTGAATGTTGTCTTCTATTACCCCGTGATAGGCATTTAATAGGGCAGCCGCTATTTTAAAATAATCGAACATATAATACAAATGACGATTTACAATGATATTCCGCAGAAGCCGAAAATCCCTTTAAAAACGGCCGTTTACAACCTCGACGACCCATCGGCAAATAGTTACTAGACGCGATTTATTAGCCTGGTCTGTCATCAATTGGGCTTCATTTGAATGTTTTGATTCTGGCATATGTACTGAGTAACCATACTGTTGCATCGGTACAACCGCGTCTCTAAAACCACGGTCTAAAATAAAAACATCACCATTTCTGTAAAACCAATGAAAAACGCCGTCATCGTTGTTTGCTTCACTATCTATTATATTGTTCATTATTTGAGCGTCAGATGTAGAAGCATCATGAGGACCTGACACTTCAATTATATATCCATCACAGCATACCAATAGGAATGGCTTTATAAGATTTCTATACTTATGATTACTGTAAGATATTCTTTGGAAAAAGTAATTAGAACTCTTTTGAATATAAATGTATGTGCCGTCACAAATTGTTATTGCTTTCCTTTCTTCAACGGCGCTGATTGGATTACCGAAGAGATGTTCTGGCACAGTTTCTTCGAGCTACGTCTTCTCTGCTTAGATGGTCAAAGCCCAAGTGCCTCGGGACAAAATCTTGCATTAGTGCAGTCCGACCAGTGTTGAGTAAGCTGGCGAAAGGAGACTCGCTTATTTTAAATATTGATGCCAACCTAGCGTTAGAATTTCCTGTCCGTAATTTTACCAGCACAGCTGCCAATATTACATTTTTGTTACTCCTATTATTAAGGCTTGGAAGATTAGTTTGTTCAAAGTTTAAAACATCTGTAGTGACATGCGCTTGTAATAGAGACAAATCTCTTAAAATCTGATCAGCTATAAATACGGTAATATTGTTTTGCTGTACGGCCAATGTGTGCCATAAGTCTTGCTGTAAATGTTCATTACAGACACGACTGTTTTTACATATAAGTAAATTATATCGACACAACATCCGCAAAACAATGTCATCTGGGATACGATGTCTTGTATCGTTATCGCAATGTAGGAAAACACAACTGCGCCTAGTGTCCGGTGTTCGCACATACCCAGGCAAATTAATCTGAGCTGGTTCTTCACCTGCTACCGGTTCCATCTGAGGAACATCAGCATCATCATCTTCTTGGCGTGTTTCCCGTATATTTCTATGGTATGTTCTTTCTGCCCTTTGCCAACAAGGTCGACAAATAAAATCTGTTGGCTGGAGCTGTAAAATAAAACAGATTTGTTTCTTACTCGTGTCGTTCCACTTGCTCCTACCGAGCATTATATTATACTATGCTTTATTTTAGATTTTGACATGGTCAGATGTTGACTTCCCTAGAACATTATAAACGTATTTTCTATGACGAATTGTAATTATTGTTATAATAAAAACACTGCGGGAACTGGAAACCTTATCAATTAAGACAGTGTACGTATTATTACATCCAATGAGCTAGTAAAATGTAAGTCAAAACTAGATATCAAAACATAATAACTGATGGTAGATATTCAATTGAACGCGCTATTATTAAATAAGACAAGATAGAAGTAGGACCCATAACCTTCTGTTTACAACAGACTCACGACACCGAATACACAGAAAGTCAGCCATTTGAAATATTGTTAAATAAACACAACACAATCACGCATACGTTTGTAATAAGCGGTCCGATGTAACAGGAGTTGCATGGATAACTATTTAACTAAATATTTAAAACAGTGCAAAGTGTTTGTCGCGCAGGGAGAGGGGAGTACGGGACGCGAGCGGGCAGGTGACCGGGCGATGGGTGCTTGTGCGCACACACATAACAATAGCAGTTAGCAAGGTTGTTTATGATTACTAACTAAAGTAAATAAATGTGTGTCTATTAGACAAACGTTGTAAGTACGTAAAAATAATGATATTTGTATTTTTAATCACATCTAGCAGTTGTAGGGTTAAACTTAGAGGTTCGCTGTACTAGAAAAAAATGCTTAGAGACATATTTTCTACAAAACCGCAGTATTTTTTTTTCTGGCCAGCACTTTTATTTTTGGGTACAAAATGTTCGAAGCTTGAATGATGTCCTTTCCACTTAGGTTTTATTTAAATAATCATGATACAATCAATAACGAGTAAACAATATTTAAAAAATCTCAATAATAACGTGTTACGAGTTGTCAATAAAAAGTTAAGAGATGTCAGTTTTAAAAAAATGCACTTTATTTAATTATATTGAAATAATTACATGTGCGGCAAATTATCATAGAAAGAGTGATAATCTGAAGGTATTACAGTTTTAAGAGCCTGCATGTCATTAAATTTGCATGACGTAAGTTTAGGTGAGTCCTTAAAAAGTTTCTCGTAACTGGTATTGGAAAATTAATATTTCTTGGCCTATAGAGCAACAAAAAATAGTTTTCGACGCAAAAGTTAATTTTAAAGTAAATTTGACCATGTAGTTTGTACAATAAAACTTTAAGATCTGTGACAACAGGGTCTCCTTTTTTCTTGCCAGTTGTGAAACTTTCGTGAAGCATCACTTTTGGATCACTTTTAAAAAAGTTAAATTTGTACATCTTGATAGCGTATGGATCTGTGCGTGATTTTCCAGTTATGTCTGCATATTGCGATGGAACATAAATGGCATTGTATTTTTGGATGCCACGTTCGATGGCAGCATGAACGCTATCCACTTCAATCTGGGTAAGTCCAGGTTCTAGATATTTGTGGGAAATAACCAAATTATTCACAGCAGCAAAGTTGAAGAGAGCATTTGCTAATACTGCATTTCTGTTTTGATACGTGCAACCGTCACTTCAAATAATGATAGGCTTCGTTACGAATTCGCCTTCATAGTTGATAATCATATCATGCAGCTAGTCTAGTATGCAGCTAACAAAAACTGATGCTTGAGTATCAGCGCTGACTTCTGAAAACCAATAACATCTTAATTTTTTGGATGGATATTCATAAACCGTAAAATTGTGGTTGATCAACTTTCTCCGATAATAGGCGCTGCTGGCTCTCATGTATGGACAAACTTTAACAGCTTGAACATCCTGTTCTAAGACAACACATTTTCCTTCATCTGACTCCTCTTAATCCTTTTCTTATTCTTCTCTTGCATTTTTTTTCCTTATCTGATGATCTTTATATTGCTGTTCAAATATTTGTTTAGTTTGGTAGCTTAGACACGTATCACACAAATCCTGTTTCGGCTCCTGGAAGCCAATTTTTTTTCTTTCATATACTTATCAAACATAGTTCGACATAAAGGCACCAGGTTCTTTATTGTGCTCGCTTCAGTGTAGGTCCTATATACTTCCGCCATACCTCCGGTAACGGGTTCTAAGTATGCCTTATTGGTGTCTTTGCGGCAGTAGTATGATGGGAGCTTTGGTAAGCTTTCTATAAACTCGTTTAAAAATTCACGTGACTGTCTTTTCTTCTCTCCCCTCTTTTTTCTTCATTTGCTCAGTACTTTCTCTTGCAAACATTCCACACCACTATCGGATTTATTTACCCAGCTTCTGACCGACCACTCTCCAATACCTAAAGTATTTAAGTACATTTGCTTACACACTCTCAATTTTATATCCCCTTGTTTCAAATAATATTGAAGGGACGCCGCTCTTCTGGTACTTTTCCCCTTGGGTCTTAAAGTTTGTACTTTGTCAGTAGTTTTAATCACAAACATTTTTCTTTAATCCCAACATAACCTCCAAAATCGATCGAACAAACGCTGTCTACATTCTGATGTGAATTCGTGACAGTGGCGTTCTTTGGACGAGCGACAAAATCCAGAAATTCTAGTTCCTTCTCTACCCTATGTAGTCTTTTCCATGTTTTCATAACTTTTTATTCATATAGGCTTTCCATATCTCTGATTCAGCTAAACCTTTTCTTTTCTTTGTCTTCCTTCCAATACTATTTTCTTCATTTTTACTACTATCATCATCTTCAGAAGAGCAGGATGTATAATCCGGATCATAATTAGGAGATGATCGATGACTCGTGCTTTCGGGCACTACAGTAGAAGTTGATAACCTAGGTTCTAAGTTAAAATCATATGAGCTCAAAAGAGTAGGAGAGTCTGCATCATGTCGTGGTTCCTCTTCCACAACATGAGAAGTTCCAAAGTTAAAATAATATGAAGTAAAAATTGTAGATTCTGAATCACGTATGACTGACTCTGACATGACTTCCACAATACCCTCAATAATATTTTCCGAGTTATGACGTGGGCTCAAAAGGTGGCTGAGGCTGGTTTAAAAATGATGAATTGGTACATTAGTTGCCTCGCCTCGCTAATTGTCTCGCCATTATCTTGTCAGCTCCGTTCGGCACTAAGTGCTTCCGGGGGAACATTCTCTAGTCGATCTGATGAATAATTTTCTGTCAAAAGTAACAGTTCTCCGTTTCCTTTTACCTTGTGGGTGTACACCTGTAACTCGGAAGAGCTCGGCGACTTTTGACATGACTCTTGTGATCGAGTTTCATAAACAAAATCACTCCTATTTTTACGAGAAACGTTAACAGGAAGTCCTTGTTCTTTCAAGCCAGTTACAACTTAATTAAAAACCTCTTTTTCGCTGTTTGTCTATAGTGTTGTCTATATATATATATATATATATATATCTGATAGGGAAACACTAAAACAAAAGAACTATTTAAATACTTAATTATGCAATTATTTATCTTTTTCTGCTTTTATGTAATATGTTGAAACTTTATCCATGAACCTTAGCTAAATCAAATCAAATCAAAATAAATTTGTTCAAATTAGGTTACAAGGTAACACTTATGAATGTCAAAGTTACACGTAATTTTTTTCTGTGAATTTACATTTACTGCCACGTTCAGCAAAGCAAGGGTGTAGAGCTCATGAGAAGACCAAGCAAGAAACTCATAGCCACTCTTTTTAATCGCCAAGTGTACAATAATATTTCGTTTACAAATCACAAAAAAAAACGAAACTGTAAGGTGCAACCATTTCTCCATGAACTACTACTCAACATACTCAAGCATTTGATAAAATTTGATGGTAGCCTCTAAAGCAATATCAATATCGTAGTATGGTAAATAGGAGCATCCACTTACATGTACATAAATAATCAAGACAAGACATGATTGTAGTCCGTAGTTTAATCTAATTGTTTAAATAAAATGTAGTAAGTAAATTATCGAATTCCACGAGACCAGAATTCAGAATAAGACTCAAAACAAAGCCTAACGGAACTGTCCATATTCACGAGTTGTCTTCATTGCACATTCTTCTTGATTAAAATACGACTGAATGTAACAACAATGCAAATTCCAGCTTAAACAAGGTGTAACATTACAAAAAAATAAAAAATATATACATACATATATTAAAAAAAACATAAATGTTAGTATTTATCATTTAATATCCTGTGATCTGATGCAAATATTAGTGCCATGGATGTTTGTCATTTAAATAAGCATCTATATTATGATATGCTTTAGAAATTAAGCAAGTTTTAATTTTAACTTTAAATGTATTCTCTGATAATTCTAGAATATTACTCGGGATTTTATTATAAAAACGTATACCAAGACCCATGAAGGAACCATGAACTTTATGTAGACGCTAGAATGGAACACATAATTTATATTTATTTCTAGTATTGATGTTATGTATGTCACTATTTTTTATGTATAAATATATATTTTGACGGACATGCATGTTATTAAAATAAATATATTGTGAAGCTACAGTTGAAATACCTATATTCTTAAATTTTTCTCTGAGCGAGATTCTAGTTCCTAATTGATAAATTGCACGCACAGCTCTTTTTTGCAATATAAAAATACTTTGTATATCAGCTGCTTTTCCCCATAATAATATTCCATATGACATAACGCTGTGAAAGTAACTAAACTAGCTGTATCAACGTCAGTTAATCCACGGACTTTTCTAATGGCGTAAGCGGCCGAACTAAGTTTCGCTGAGAGACAAGATATTTGCGCACCCCACTGTAACTTTGAATCAAGTGTAATGCCCAGAAACACTGTGGATTCTATTGCTTCCAGCACCTCACCGTTCAATGTTATGCTAGGACCAAGATGTTTTACATTAGGCAGTATGAATTTAACACATTTTGTTTTTTTGGGGTTCAGTACTAAATTATTTAAAGTAAAACATTTTGTTACTTGAATCAATGCACTGTTTACTTCGTCAAAATAGTCCCTATTGCGTGTTGCTTTATGAACCAATTAAAACGACGATGTGGTGATTGAATATTGACTGGTTTATTGTTACTTAATTAAGGCTTATATACTAAGTTATTATACATACGTAGTACGGACCTATATAGGAAAGGGAAATTATGATGTTTACTTTATTTGCATAATTAACAATATTAACTATTATGTATTACGGCACGTAGTATTTTGCTTTGCTAATAACAAGTTATATATATCACGTTTGCATGTACTATACTATACTATGATATACTATGGCTTTCGCCATAGATATTCCCCCCTTGAATAAAAAAAACTAAATTACACATAGTAATAATTAGATTAGAAAAAAAATAATAATACAGATTAATTTTATGCCTACGTTTCTAAACAACGTTTGCGTCTCTAATTATTTTCGTAAGCCTCTTCTCGATCTTATTGCTTACGAATTTGAATACTATGACTATGGTTGCGATTGTACATATGACAACCCCTGCTATCGTCATGAATATTATCCAGCTCCGGATCCCTTGTACTTCCTCGACCACTTGGGAGTGCAGGTTTAATAAATCTTCTGGTTTTACTGCATTGTTCTGCACCATGTTGATTTGTTCCTTCTCGTGGCTCGAGTTTGATCCCATGCTATGTGTTGTTTCGACGCTGTGCTAAGTGAATGCATAAAGTAGTGTTATTCTAGCTTATATATTATAATTGGAATCTAACCGTCGGGCGGGAGATTCTACCAGAACGTGTTCTTGTTTCTGTTTTCTTATCTGCTTGTGAAGTTTTCGTTATCTGGTCGTCTATTGTCCGTTTGCTTATCTTGCTATCGTTTAACATGAATGCAGGTTTAACTCTATCGATAGCTACACTTTTTTGTCGTCCGTTTATCCAGATCGTGAAGATCTTATCATTTCGACTGATGACAAGATAAGGACCATCGTACGGCGGTGTAAGACTTGGCCGTAATCGGTCACAACGTAAGAAAACGTGCTTACATTCCTGTGGGTGCACGAATATCTTGTCGTTCTTACTTTGTCTTGGTGGAACAGAAATCATGTGTTCTAAGTTGTCCTTAATTTCTCTGATAAAATCTGCGTATGTTGAGTTATTATGTGTCTCGAAAAATGCTCCAGGCAATCTAATTGTTGAACCGTATACTAATTCAGCTGCCGAGTATCCTGTGTCTTGCCGTAAACTCGTACGTATGCCAAGTAAAACGGTAGCTAACTCTTTTGTCCAATTGATTGTGTTACCTCTTGCTATCAATGCCGTTTTCAATGTTCTGTGCAGTCGTTCTACTTTAGAGTTTGACTGTGGATGATATGGGGAGGTTCGAATTTTATGAATTCCCATTAAGTTTGCAAAATTTTTGAATATTTCAGTATCAAATTGGCGTCCCTGGTCTGTGGTAATGTATTCAGGGCATCCGAATCGGGTTATCCAGCCTTCATATACCGTTCTGGCTACGGTTTCTGCAGTTATATCAGCTATGGGAAATGCCTCTGGCCATGAAGTACAACGATCTATCATTGTAATTATGTATCGTTTGTTTTTAGAAGTGGGTAGAAGCCCAACTAAATCAATATGAAGATGGGAAAATCTTCCTGTTGGCATGAATTTTCCGAATTGTGATTTTGTATGACGATGTATTTTTGCTCGTTGACATTGTAAACATGTCTCAGTCATCTTATTTACGTCTTTATTCATATTTTCCCATATATAGTTAGTTGAAATCAGTTTTCTCGTAGTATTCTTACCAGGATGGCTAATGTTATGAAAACTTTCGAAGATAGTTTTCCTGAATTTGAGGGGCATAAAAGGGCGTTGTTTTCCTGTTGATATATCGCAATAAATCTTAATATTTTTATCTGGAAAATGTATTAATTCTATTTTTAACGATTTATTGGCTTTTAATCGTTTTAACTCGCTGTCATTCTTTTGATATTTTCTACCTCGTACCAATCGATTGCAGAGGGTAAGGATATAGTTTCGATAACTCGAGATAAAGCATCGGCTACCAAATTCTTGTGGCCGCTGATGTGCTGGATATCCGTACTGAATTGTGATATATAATCCAGATATCTGATTCATCTAGGGGTATCATCCAATGACGGCTTCTTATCGAAAGCATGCATTAGTGGTTTGTGATCCGTGTAGACCGTAAATTCTCGTCCTTCGATGAGTCTTCTGAAATGTTTTATAGCCATATAAATTCCTAGTAGCTCTCTATCGTAAGTAGAGTATTTTGTTTGGGCTTCACTTAGTGATTTAGAGAAAAAAGCTATCGGCTCCCATTTTTTGTTTCTTCGCTGCTGTAGTACAGCGCCTACGCATTTGAGACTAGCATCCGTCATTAAAGCTATTTGCGCGTTGCTGTCCGGACATGCTAATGTAGTTAATTGTCGAATGTCCTGCTTGCAACATTCAAACGCGTGGTTTGCTTCGGTATTCCACTGTATAACTGTCTTATCATTTTTCTTACAATTAATTAAATATTTATTTAATGGTGCTTGATGTTTTGCTGCATGTGGAATACTGCTTCGGTAGAAGTTAATCATACCCAAAAAACGTCGTAATTCATTTATCGTTTGTGGTTTAGGGTAATTGTTTATGGCTTGAATTTTTTCCATATTTGGAGTCAACTCTTGGCTCGTTATATGATAACCGAGGAAATCAATTTCCGACTTGGCAAATTCGCATTTGTTTGTATTTATTGTTATGCCGTGATCATGCAAGCGCTTAAACACCTCTTCTAAGTGTTCATAATGTTCCTTAATATTATTTTTCTTATCAGCGATAAATATGTCGTCTACATACACGAATACGTAGTCCAAGTCTCTGAATATGGAGTCCATAAATTTTTGGAAGGACTGTGCTGCGTTTCGTAACCCGAATGGCATTCTGATGAATTCAAAAAGTCCAAAAGGGGTTATAATCGCTGTTTTCTCTGGTTCAGCTACGGGCAGAACGTGAAAAGCTTTCTTTATGTCTATTTTGCTGAAAATTCCTTTTCCGCTTGCCACGTACGTAAAATCAAGTAGCCTTGGAAGTGGGTACCTGTCTGGTACTGTTATTTTATTTAGTGCGCGGTAATCTCCACATGCTCTCCATTCGCCATTCTTCTTCTTGACTAAATGAAGTGGCGATGCCCATTGACTGCTTGACGGTCGGCAAATTCCCATATCCATCTTGTCTTGGAATTCCTGTTTTGCAATTCTGTATTTATCAGGAGGTAATGGACGCGCTCGAGTAAATACTGGGAAACCTTTTGTTATTATTTGATGCTGTACTTGGTGCTTGGTAGGTAGGTTCATCGATCTAGGCTTTGTAATGTCTTCATATTTCTCTAACAATCGCTTTATTGGTTCCTGTAGAGAAGCGTTTAACGATCGGACTGATGGAATGTTTGCTCTCACTATTTTGGCAGGCGTTTTCAAACCTGTCTTTTTATCGATCAGTTTTTTTCCGTGTATATCTACTAATAATTGATAATGATCCAGAAAATCAGCTCCCAGAATTGGCATCTTGACGTCGGCAATGGTAAATGTCCATTTAAAGCTTCGGCGAAGTCCTAAGTTAAGCATTAAAGTGCGTTCCCCGTATGTATTTATAGGGCTGCCGTTGGCGGCGAATAATTTGTATTCGCATGCTTTGCTCTCGTTATTTGTGCGATTGATAACCGAAATGTTAGCACCCGTGTCGACTAAAAATCTATAACCACTGTTTGAGTCAGTTATAGTTAGACGGTTTGCTGGGTGAATAGCACAGAGACCCGTCGTTTTCTGTGCTACTTCTAGTTTTCCGACGGCCTGATATTTTTGTTCATATTCCACGAACATGGCTTCTTGCATTTATACGAATCTTGCTTGAAACGATTATGATAATAACAAATTCCATTATGCGAGCTTCTGTGGCGCGACCTTGACCGTGAGTGTGACGTATGGCGTGAATGGAATTTGCTGCGTTGCATAGGTTGATGCTCGCGTGCGCTACGTAATGCATTTATTTCTATTCGCATAGCTGCAAGTTGTGACGATATGTTTGTTATTAAATTAATGTCAACCGATGTCTCTTGAGTGGTATTCTTGTTGTAGGTCAAGTTTTCATATATTTTATCGGCTAGCTCGCTCAAGTTGTCTAATGATAAATTGTTTGTAACCGATATAATCGCTGTTAGCGAAGCGGGAAGTTGTCTTAGCCACAGAAGACGAATAGTGTCGTCGTTTATATTTCCACATCCCGCTTCCTTCATTTTTCTCAAGAGCTGGGAAGGCTTTTGGTCTCCGAGGTCCATTTCTGATAGTAGTCTGTGAAAACGTCGGTGTTCGCTCTCTTCGTAGCAGTTTATTAGACGTTCCTTGATGGTGGAGTACTTATTATCGCTGGGCGGATTAGTCAAAATGTCACTAACCTGATGGACTACCTCTTTTGGTAATTTAGATATTACCATATTGTATTTGTAGTCTTCGCCCTGTTTTTGTGGTGCCAAGATGGCTTCAAACTGAGCGAACCATAATCGTGGTGAGTCTGTCCAAAATTGCGGTAGTTTTTCCGTGACCGTGATTGCAGCAACAGTTTCGCAGCCTGAGTCGCCTTTTGAAGGAGTTATTGGTGGAGCCATTTTTCTTCTGACGTTATGAGGATGTAATAATATCGTAATACTATTGTTCTCTAGATTCACCGCTGAAAACCAAATTGGGTTCCGGTCGTCCCGGTATTATATCAGCACTAGAGACCAATAGATCACGTCGGGGTCACCAATTATTGCGTGTTGCTTTATGAACCAATTAAAACGACGATGTCGTGATTGAATATTGACTGGTTTATTGTTACTTAATTAAGGCTTATATACTAAGTTATTATACATACGTAGTACGGACCTATATAGGAAAGGGAAATTATGATGTTTACTTTATTTGCATAATTAACAATATTAACTACTATATACTACTACTATAATATTAATATTATGTATTACGGCACGTAGTATTTTGCTTTGCTAATAACAAGTTATATAATTATATCACGTTTGCATGTACTATACTATACTATGATATACTATGGCTTTCGCCATAGTCCCTATTCCTATTTACTTTAAATATTAAAGAAGTAACATCAGCAAACAGTACAACGTCACAAATATTGTTCAAATAAAAAGGTAAATCGTTTATATAAATTAAAAATAAAAATGGGCCTAAAATGGAACCTTGCGGCACCACTAGCTTTACAGGTAAGCTATTTGATTTTGAACCATTGACATCTACACACTGAATCCTGTTATTCAAATACGACATAATTACATCCAGTGCATTACTCTGAGCACCGTAATGCCTTAGTTTCCGTATGAGCGTATCATGACAGACGCAGTCAAATGCTTTTGAGAGGTCGCAAAAAACACCAATAGCATTTTGTAAGTTTTCCCCCGCTCTGTATATATGTTTGAGTAAAGCTACTCCTGCATCCGTTGTTGAACGGCCCTTAGTAAAGCCATATTGGTTGTCGTGAAAGAGGCTATTTAAATTAAAATGTCTAAGTAATTGCTTGAGTATTAATTTTTCAAATATTTTGCTAATAAAGAATAATAGACGAAATACCTAAAAATAAGCGTCGATAAATACGATTCGTATGCCAATTAATGAGTAGGTACTACATAGTTAAATCAGTGCCTGTAAATTACTACAAATAGTATCGATACGCTTAATTATGATGATAAAATAATAATAATAATAATGTTTATTTGCAAAAAGTTATACAATATTTACACTTTGATTATGTACATTGTATCCTTAAATAATAATAAGAATTACATGAACTAAAAAGTGTAAAATAGTATTAAATAAGTCAATAATTTTGAATAATTAGTATAACATTAAGATCGATGCCTTAAAATTTAAACTGTAAGCTATTTTTGAGCGTTCTTCGTAAAATAAAAAAAAAAATTTACCAATATGTCTTCAGATGCACTTTTCGGAAATAAATAAAAGTATTCAAAGTCATAATTATTACTATTTTTAAACAATTAAACCTCGCGGCGTAATCTTACACTGTCAGTGTATTGCGAACTACTGATCCATAGATTACAATACCGGACATAATTTTTTTTTTTACCTCATTGAATGCCTTGGCGCATAACCCTCCGCGGGGGCGGAGGGTTTATGTCGGACTCACCGGGGTAAAAGAAAGATGTTAAAAGATGAAAATGTACCTCCCGGAATATCGACTAAACCTACCACGGTGTTCCTCGACAAAACCGCTATCAACGGGGCCGTGCGAATCACTTTCGCATGCGGTCGCCACCCCGCCAAGGTTTCGGCCCGCCATATGAATGGCGGCAGGCCACTACGCGAAGAGACCTACCCAAAGGCAATCACTCATTTATATTCCCTACTGTCTCCCCCCTAGAGGGGAGACGGACTCCACCCCCAGATCAAACCTAAGGGTGGCTGTGTGTACAGGTTAATTGTGAGTTGTCAACTTTGGTAAAAATTGTTCGAGTGACATTTTTTGTGCGTTATGAGTTATCAGTGGGAAGATTTATTTTTCAAATTCAAATTTTTTGATGTGCATAACTCATTTTGCTATAAAATGAGTGTTACGATACGACGTGTCAATGTATTGTATGACCATCGAAGATTACATGTTTGATCAGTTCCTACGCACAGAGGAAAGGTAAGGTAAAATTTACATTGACATTTAATTTTGTATTTTATATGTTAATACTATTGGAAAGATAACATTTGGAAAGATTGATCTACTGTTGATAATATTATTAATATTTCCTTTTCAATTAAAGTACGTCAATTATAGAATTTCTTTTTTCATGTATTTTTATGGTTTGTCAATATTCAAAACCTTTTGTCGTCTTCTTAATTACATTTCCACTGAGTACAATCAAGGGTAGGTATTTACGCCGAATCAGTACCTATCAAAAAAATATACTATATATTTATATATACTATATATATATATTTTTGATACTAAGATACCTTAAGATCCTATGATCTTAAGGTATCTGCATAAGGTCGCAAATACCCCTTTTGAAAAGATGGAATACGACACAACAACGTTTACTACTCGACATAATATAGAATTTGAGAACGTTTATTTTAAAATACATTTTATTCTTGTCTCTTATTGATGTGCGAACATTGAGGGTCCTTTGATATATTTTATCTTGTTAGATTTAGTACTTATTCGCACTTGAAACCACATCATGGTAATAAAACGATCACAAGATGCAACTGCAATACACATTACATTTTTCTTTTTTTTTTTTTTTTTTTTTACGTGGGGGAGTGCTATGACGCATTTCCCTCCGCGGGGGCGGGCGGAGGGATTATGTCGGACTCGCCGGGGTAAAAGAAAGATGTTAAAAGATAATGTACCTCCCGGAATACCGACTAAACCTACCACGGTGTTCCTCGACAAAACCACTATTGACGGGGTCGCGCGAATCACTTTCGCATACGGTCGCGGCCCCGCCGAGGTTTCGGCCCGCCGTATGAAACGGCAGGCCACTACACGAGAGACCTACCCAAAGGACTCACTTCATAAAAAATACCCTACTGTCTCCCCCCTAAAGGGGAGACGGACACGACACAGAGGCGCGCGTGGGAACACGCACGCCGCCTCTCGGACCTGGTGCTGAACGGATGGCGGGCAGGCCCACAAAGCCCGCCACCCCCAGGTCAAACCTCAGGGTGGCAGGAGGTCGTCTCGCGCCCTCCGGCGCCCGGCTCTGCGGTTGGGGAGAGGGTTTAAACGCTCGCTCTCCCGCTCCGCCGCCTCCTTGATGGAAATTACTTCCTCACAGAAGGAGGCGACGGCGTTCCACGACCTCTCACTCCGGACCATAGACTGAACTACGGCCGGGAGCGAGAGGGCAACCGATCCGACTGCCGCGATCAAATCACGGCGCTGCGATGCCCAGGCGGGGCAAACCGCCAAAGTGTGCAGCGCCGTGTCCTCAACTACGTCGCGGCAGTCGCCGCAGTGGTGACAACCGGGCGCCTCTTGCCGGCGTATACGACACAGGAACTGGCCAAAACAACCGTGGCCAGTTAGAACCTGTGTCAGCCGGAAGGTGAGGGCGCCATGCCGCCTCTCCAGCCAGCACATTATATTTTTCTAATTCAACTAATGAGTACCTAAATTAAATTGCACTAAGTAAGTACTTTATACGGATTGTATCGTGTTGTTTATTTATAGTTTTTATTATATAATTTAGAAACTATTAAACTGCTACTGTTAATCTTTACTACTATTTAAGCCATAAATCATTAAAACTATTTACATTTAAGTTTACTCTTTTCCTGACGTTTCGGTTGCTTTTCAGCAGCCATGTTCACGGCGAGTCTTAGATATTGGTTCTCTCAATGTCTTGAAGCCCGAGTGTAAATTTCGTGTCATTTGACGTAGTACGTAACGATCAAGTCAATCGTGCTAACTATCGATCGAAAGTACTGTGAGATAATGCAAACCAATCTATTCGTATCGCGTAATCTCACTTTTCCGAAAGACAGCCAAAAGTTAAGTAATTTAATTATTGGTGTTTCTAATTACTTAAATAAAAATATTTTCTTCTGGTGCTAGTTTTAAAGAGCAACTTGGGAATTTAGTAGTGGCCGTTATAATGGTTTTTATAAAGATGTTAGAATATTTCATATGGATCCAATAGGGATTATAATTATGGACTAGATATCAAACTGCTTATGGTATAATGATTATTATTAAGGTTGAATTTGAGTTTAGTTATTTAAGGATGGCGTAGTGGTGGTCGCCAATGCACCGAGTATTATGGGTTCGATACACACCCAGGACAAAATTAAATACTAGAATTTGTGTGGTCCGCAAATAGTTGTGCCAAGTCTGGGTGTTATCTGTGCCCGCTGTTTGAATTTTTGTAAAGTTCCCTGCGACACAGATTTTTCTAGAGCGGGCTTAGTCTTAAAACGAAAAAAATACTTGTCTAAACTTGTATTATAAGTATGCGTTGTTTCAATGTTTGCCGCCAAAGCCCGCGATTCAGGAGTAGTCTATGAAGGGAGTTTTACCTGATAGGCAATTCTTAATAGCCGTACGGGGCTTAGAAATAAACACAGTATTGCCAGAAGCCTATTCCTTTGGCCAGCGGGTTGTATAGCAAATCTGTTATTTATTCAACATCTCGCTTTTCGAGTTGTGCGCTAACCATTAGCGCCAGCTACCTGTAGCCTTTTTTCAAATAAACTGTTGTGACTTGAAAACTGTGGTATCAAAGCTTATCAAGTAACGCTAGAAAGGTAGAATACCCAGTGTGAGCGAAGTTTTTGCGATTTCGACCAGATTTAGGGTTACAGTTATTGAATTTTGTTTCATGTTGCTTAAAATGATAATTATTTGAGGTCTTGATATTGTAGTTGTTTTGTTCAATAGGGTTTGAACGTTATTCTTCTCTTGCGCTTCATTTTATAGCATTTTATTGACCAATTCTTTTTCCTCGGTGTTCAACATCTTGAAGAAACGAGAGAAGCCATGCCACAACGCAAAGGAAGAACCATACGACTAGTCTATGTGATCATGCCTGGCGGGCCGTGGTCCGGTAGGCTGGTACCAGATCAGACACTTATATTGTAACTCATTTTAGAAACTTCAGGTGTAATTTTGTACAGCGCTATCTCTAATCGTCGGTTTTAATTTATTTGTCTGTGTGGAGCTGCAAAGTCAGTCCTCCCTTACTCAGAATGTCGATAGATGGTCGTTGGTTAGTTAGCCGTCGAAGCTGAAGATAGAGCTTGTGAAATATGCCGCTAGTTCCAAAATGTCGGCACTGTATGCAGCTGCAGTAGCCTCGCGAGTCGAGCCCAAATGCGATACGCGGTATATATGGCCCAGTGAGTCAGGATAATTGCTCAGCAGTGGAGGTACTTCCATGAGTGGAGGATGCTACGTAGTAGCTGATTACTGCGTTGACAGCGAAAGAAGCTTACATAAACCGTGTACAAGGATATTTTGCCTAGACGCTGGAGAGGCCCTAGAAATAGGCTTGCGCGTTCACTAAAAGTTAGTGGATGCTCTGATGAGTTCAAGGATGCTAATAAAATCTGGCCTGTATTCAGAATCAGCTAAATGACGATTTTTTGTTTTTTTTTTTGTAGCTCTGTTAATAGCTGATACAAAAACTATATTATAATTGCCGAAAACGTATAGTCATATCAACACACCACTGCTCGCTTAAAACACATTTTAAGGATATTATCGACAGCAACTATGCATAGGTTGCATGGAGATTAAGGAGGCATTGGTTCATGTGTCCTAACAACCTCCAACCCTAGTTGTTGCAAGAATCAGCATCAGTATTCGCATAGACAGATGTTAATTATTTATACTGAAGTTCGAGTTGAGGAATGAATTAGTATGCTATGTTTATTTATTAATGATATTTTCGTTAGAAAGTTTCTTCCAATCGGAGGTCGAATGTGGCGATTATTATTGTAAACAATTTTTTAATAATGCGCCAGTTTTGTTTTCATAATTGACTCCAATGTTCTTTCTCCCACTCCGACCAACGTTCTTAGCGTTTGCTATGAACGTTGGTCGGAGTGGGGAGTTACATTCAGCAGAGCTAGGATTATTCTTCTCGAAACAGAAACCGAAAAAGCAGCACAGTTACTATAAATACCTTTAATAAAGTCCAATATTAATAATTTATTTTTTTATTAAAGGTAGCACAAGGTACCTACTAAATTATTTATCAGTAGGCAGGTACTAATCTGAACTATTTACTCATCTAGTATAGCATTGATTTTTTTATTTTGTTAATTTTTACAAAATTAGTATTGTCAGGTTATACATTTGTACTATTTTTTCTGTTTTATTAAGAATTCAGTGTTAGTCTAAATTCAGTGTTGTAACCCGCTCTTTGTATGGTGGATGGGTCGCTGGAACTGAAACTACATCAGCGACCCACCCAGCAGTGCCCAATGCAGAGATGTTGTGTCTGCGAGCGACGACTCCTGGACGACGCCCTGGCACAACAGAGAGCGTCGTTCCGACTCAACGGCTGGCGGATGGGAGATCCCCGTTCTCCCACCCGCGGCCTTCACTACGGTGGCATAAGGCAAATGCGCGCCTTCGCCGCCCGGTACGCTGGTGGCGGCCTCGGATACGCAAGAATACTGTCCTCACGGATCCGCTCCGCCGCCTCCTTCTGCGAGATGACGTCCTCGCAGAAGGATGCGACCGCTATCCACTTCCTTTCGCTGTCGACCATGGCTTTGATCACAGCCGGCAGCGAGAGGTCTTCTCCCACAACGTCCTGGAGTTCACGGCGCTGCACCGCCACAGCGTGTGCTGCGCCGTGTCCTCCTCACACTCGCAGTGGTGGCAGATGGGACTCGGTTCCCTCCTAGCGACCTTGTGCAGGTACTTGCCAAAGCAACCATGCCCCGATAATACCTGCACCAGTCGGAAGGAAAGGGTCCCATGCTGCCGCCCTGCCCACCGCTCTAAGACCGGCTGGAAGGCCCCAACGGTTCTGAAACCGGCCAGGGGAGCCTCCAGCCGCGCCTTCCACGATAGCCCCGTACGACCCTGACCGCTATGACTCTCTGCGGTCTCCGCAAGAGAGTCCTGCATTGAGCGGTCAGGGCATCCGCCTACACCGGTGCGCCGTAAAGCGCCATTGACCGGATAACCCCTGCGTAGAGTCGCCGGCAACCGACACTAGGCCCACCCAAATGTAAAAATACCCTGGTTGTTACACTGCGAAAGCGTAAGTCATTACTCAATGCCATTGGTGGCTCAAGCTTGTGTAGTGTAAAACTCCTGCACATTCCAGAAATTAAAATGTAGCCATTGATCAATATTAGTCAACTATTGCTGTTATGGACAGGGCTGAACACTTATGGTGTCAATAACTACTATATTATTCATGATAGATTTCTTCTGAAATGAGACATAAACTCGTCAAAACGCAGTCCGCCACTTAATATGTATACAGTGTGAGTTTTCATAAAGTGCACATATGAAAATGAGTGAAACTAGACATCATTTTATCGCTAGAAAAAAAAATAAAAAAGTAAAATAATATTCTTCGATTTATACCTATTTATATTTTTTTCGTTAGTAGTTATGGACCTTGTACCAAGAAAACCTTGTAACTTTTAAACCAGGTGGTTAATCGTGTTGAAACAATAACAGTAATAATACGCAATGTGTACATAATAACGACGGTATACTATTCACATCCAAAAAAATACCGGTGGCAAAAATAAGGAACATTTTAGACCAAACCTGAGATTCTACAATGTTTTTTTTAAACATTGTTAAAAAACTCAAGAAAACATCCACATTGCCCCTAGTTTTTATTAACTGACGTTAATCTGTATCTAATAAGCTTTAAAACAACATAAAAACCACACCTGTATCCCAAACAAAACAGTTTTTATGAAGGGCTAAACAAAGACCTTTCCTCCACGACGTGCATCTTTTTTTCAAAAATTGCATTATCTATCTCAGGTTGTTTAGGGTGGGATTGAGGTGCAGGGTAAGGGATAAATTGCGGGCCAGGTCTACAGACAGAATCAAAGATGCAGCGCACCCTATACGCACTTCCCAGCTGGCTGGCTTGGTCTTGGTTAATCTTTTGCCATAAATTACTAAACATACACTTGGGCTACAAGTGCCACTTATTTTTCTGTAAAGGTACGAAAGGTATAAGTAATAAATAAAAAATATCAATTAGAAATCAGCACGTTCATTTAGTTTCATCAACCTACAATATAACTTTTAATGTAGCAAGTTTTCAAAATGACTACCACGTTGTTGTAAACACATAGTACTTCGCAGCAAAATCTGTTGCGTTGCTCGTCTTATCATTGTTGGATCTTCCTTTATGGCACTGGCGCAGTTTAAAATCTTCTCCTGCAGTTCTGCCTCACTATTGATGGGAGAGTTATAAATTCTCTGCTTCATTGTCCCCCACAGAAAATAATCAAGGGGTGTCAGATCGGGTGAACGGGCAGGCCACCCGACAGGCCCTTGACCAATCCATCGATTGGGATAGCTTTCATTTAAATAATTACGAACTATTCTTGCATAATGTGCAGGGCATCCGTCCATTTGCAAAAACATTCTACGTCGTGTTCGTAGGGGTACATCTTTCAAAAGTAATGGGAGAACATCCCTTAAAAGTTGGAGAAATCTGTCTGCAGTTAATGTTCTTGGGAGTATTAATGGACCAATCAACATATCATCAATAAAAGCTGCCCAAACATTGATCGAAAACTTCACTTGAATGTGGAAGCTCTTTTTAGCATCGGGTTCTCTCCTTTAGGACTCCAAAAATGTAAATTTCTGCAGTTTGTAATACCGTCTCTTGTAAATTGGGTTTCATCCATCCAAAGAATAGTTTTTGCATACACCGGGTTATCTCTTGTTTGTCTCTGAATCCATGCGGACATAACACATCTCGGGATTGCGTCAGTTCCTTCATGCAAATGTTGCACTCGCTGATAGTGATAGGGATGTAGACCTTCTTTCTTTAAAATGCGCCACACAGAAGTTTGCGATATGCCATGTGCCATTGCTAATCGTCTTGTACTTATATTTGGATCAGCAAACAAATCACGCAGTACAGCTTCTTCAATAGAGTCGTCGATTATGGCACTTGCCTCGCGAAGATCTCTACTTGGTCCAAGTCTGGTAGTAGCCAATGTTCTATGAACATCTTGAAAGTTACGAGCAGATGGTACTGGTCGTATCATTGGAAACGTAGCTAAATAAGTTGTACGAGCACCTCTTGCACTTTCTGTAGACCTGGCCCGCAATTTATCCCTTACCCTGCACCTCAATCCCACCCCAAACTACCTGAGATAGTTATTGCAATTTTCGAAAAAAAGATGCATGTCGTGGAGGCAAGGTCTTTGTTTAGCCCTTCATAAAAACTGTTTTGTTTAGGATACAGGTGTGGTTTTATGTTGTTTTAAAGCTTATTAGATACAGATTAACGTCAATTAATAAAAACTAGGGGCAATGGGGAAGTTTTATTGAGTTTTTTAACAAAGCAATGTTTAAAAAAAAATTGTACGGAACTCAGTTTTGGTCTAAAATGTTCCTTATTTTTATGCCACCGGTATTTTTTTGGATGTGAATAGTATACCGTCGTTATTGGTGCCAATTCTGTTGTCACAAAATTCTCTAATCTTAGCTAAAAATCTCTAAAATTTAGATTAGTCCTGTCAAATGACGTTTTGTATTCTGAAATCGCTAAATGTGACAGGACTAAACTAAATTTTAGAGATTTTTAACTAAGATAAGAGACTTTTGTGTCAACAGAATTGGCACCATTGTCTACACATTGCGTACCTATTATTCCTGTTTTTGTTTCAACACGATTAACCACCTGGTTCAAAAGTTACAAGGTTTTCTTGGTACAAGGTCCATAACTACTAAAGAAAAATATAAATAGGTATAAATCGAAGAATATATATATATTCTTTTAAATTATTTTTCCTAGCGATAAAATGATGTCTAGTTTCACTCATTTTCATATGTGCACTTTATGAAAACTCACACTGTATATAAAATACATTGATGTAGAATTTTATGTAATAAATATTAAAGTTAGCAACAATATTTTTAACAGGGCAAGCCACGTCGTATCAACATGTCATTGTTTTGACACTTGCAGCCAAGTTCAGTCAACTGGTTCATACTTCAAAGATAAACTGGTTTTAGAACGAGAGTAAAACAGATTCATTACGTTCTCTTTGTGCGGATCATTTGAAAACAATGTTTATCTTATAATATCTGTCCCTATTTTCTATTTTGATATATCGGTGCGTGTATAAAATATTTTATATTATTAAATTTATTGTTTATTATTACTACACGATGCAACGCTGGTTTTTTTTAGTTGATTCTAAGCAACCAAAATACAAACCTCCGAAAAAAGAACCCGTAAAAGAAGAACCAATGGCAGAACTTCTATCGCAACAATGGGTGTTTACCGTATCTGCTGCTAATACTGGCCCCAAAGAAAAAGTATTTATTACGGGAAACACTCCAGAACTCGGTGAGTGGGATTACAAGAAAATAGTTTTTCTTGATAATGAAGAGGGCACTGACATATGGTCGAAAACTTTAACTATACCCAATACTTGTGATATTTTATATCGTTATGGTATAGCTTTGATTAACGAAGAAACCAATGATCTCTTAATTCGCCAATGGGAAACCAGCATACAGCCACGAATAATTAAAGAATCTATGTTACATCCAGTTACTGACACATATGGGGAATTTGATGGCAAAACCAATGTGACAACAGGTTGGCTCACTAATCAGACGCTGCTGCAGTTCAAGTTTGTTAACAATCCACTAAAATTGAGGAGCCGTTATTCAGAAAGGTCTATATTTATCAAAGTCTCTCCGGTAAAGTTATGCTTTGGGAATGAGCCACATATAGATGACTCCTCACTTAGCACAGATACACTTGATACACTGACTCCATCAGGAGTATTTATTGAGGTTTCTACACTTGACAATGATCCATCACTTTGTCTTCTTAAGCCTCAGGATCAGTTTGGAAGGGAATACAGGCCAGATGATGTGTTTATAGTAAACATAACAGTTCCAGACCATAAGGCTCTTGCATACCTTTTGGATTTCTATTCCTACAGTAGTCATGCTTCACCTGAATCACTTCCATGCCATGTAGGCTATACATATGTATTACCAAATATGTTCAAAACTTCTGTAGGTGGATTAGAGTTACCTGTCACTTGCAATATTAAGCATCGCCCCTTAGGAACAGTTATTATTGAATATTTAATTATTAATCCAATGTATGAGAACCTTAACAACTTTCAAGTGTCATATGCTAAGTATTGGGATCAGAACTGGACTGGCTTAGAAGTTGGACATCGTGGTTTGGGTGCCAGTTTTAAAAAAAAGTAAGTTTCTTTTTTTTTTGTTGCTAGAGTATACACTATTAAACTATTTGTCAGTAATACGGGTCTGGTATGAACCAGAGATACTAAATGTCTCTCACTGTTGCATTGACAGTGTCAGATAGATAGTGCAAACCAGTTTCCATTGTTGCTATAGTTACCACATTCTTGGCAATGGTATGGCTCTTTCATGCCTTTTCATTTATGATCTAAACTTCTAAGAATTATGGAATTTCCTGTTATAATACATGATCATTTTCAGAGGATGTACTATTCGTGAAAATACAATAGCATCCCTCAAAAAGGCAGCTGCAAGTGGTGCAGACTTGCTTGAGTTTGATATTCAACTAAGCAAAGATATGGTACCAGTTATTTATCATGACTTTCATGTTTGTATATCAATGAAAAGAAAGAAGGAGATTGAACTTGCAGAAATGTTAGAACTGCCTGTGAAGGATCTAACTTTGGAACACCTCCAGAAACTTAAGGTATTTTCACAATCCTAAAGTATGCAGTCATTGTACATGATGGTTGATTATTTCGATAATAAAATGTCTCAATAATATTACTAGGCATTTGATTTGTATTACTTTTTATACTTTGATAAAATAATAAATGAAAATCTTCTTTTGTAAATGTTTATCTTATAAACACAGGAACAAATAATAAATTAATGTAGTAGTCATAGGTGTTAGACATATCATTAGTGGATACATTAATGATTATATTTTTTATAGGTTTACCACTTAGTTGAAGGTCGTACCCATGAGCCACTCTTTTTTGATGAACATTTAGAGGACCATCAACCTTTTCCAACTTTAGAACTTGCTCTAAACACAATTGATGTACATGTGGGTTTTAATGTTGAGTTAAAATGGACAATGGAGATGAAAGATGGTACTTTTGAACTCAACAATCCATTTGATATGAATACTTATGTTGATAAGGTATAGTCATTTTAAGGTTTTGTACTATAAAATTAATTATATAAAATAGTAATTGTAATACTTAAATGTTATAAAGTTATTTGTAGTGAAATGACGACCTACTGTTCTTTATTTTTTTTAATGTTATCGTCTAAATGAACTCATTATCTACTAAAGCAATAATATTTATGTTTATGTAATGAAGTTGGTGTGGTCTTAGAGTTATTATGTCATTTATGATATTTTAAATTTGTTTATAGGTGTTAGAAGTAGTATTAAAACATGCAGGCGAGCGACGCATCGTCTTCTCTTGCTTTAATCCAGATATATGCACAATGGTCAGAAACAAGCAAAATAAATATCCTGTTATGTTTTTAACTGTTGTAAGTATACAAATCTGCTTTTAGTTTGTTATATTTATTTATTAAAGTGGTTTACAGCAACCAAACTCTTTTGCAATCGTCGACTTCATATTATGCAAATGTATTTTCAAAAGAATACCTTGTACAATAAACTAGCCGATTAGCTCAAATACGAAATAGTACCTAACTAAAAATACGTGGCATATACATATGTTTACTGATATAGGATTGTCGGTAACATTCTCCCCTTTTTACTTCGGCGGCAATACCTTATTATAATAATATTTTCCGATCAAGCGCATCGCGCTCTAAGGGTCACGGCCATAGCAGAGATGCTACTTTTAGCTTCTGCGGCGGTCAACGATTCTACGATTGCCTCGCGTTTGTGCGACTTATTGCGTTCAATCGCTGTATCAAAATCGCAAATTATAACAATTGCATATAAAAAGTCGCTGCGGCTGACATCAGAAACGAGCACTAGTAATGCTAGTATTCGAATTATATTCAAATATTCTACAACACCATAGGTAGGTACGTGCATTGTGAAACTATCCAAGCGAAGTAAGTGCATTAGTAGCATTGTGCACTGTATTTGAATCCAAATTCATCATTACCTAATGTGCGCGATGTTCAGCGTACAGACGTCCCCAACTACCGATATAGTTTCGATCATAGATTCATCTTTTTTAAGGACATCAGTAATAGGGTCCGCCAGTAACATTCCTATTTTAAATTATCTTGTACATTTGTTTACTTATATTTCTTTTTTCAGGGTGTTACGAAGAAATATGAACCATATCGTGATCCTCGATGTTCTTCCATACCAGCTGCTGTACAAAGCGCAGTCAGCACTGATATATTAGGAATAGTTGTGCACACTGAAGATTTGCTCAGAGACCCCACACAGGTGAATATAATCGTGGATATCTATATATTAAAACATAAAGGGAACATATTTTCTTTATGCTAAGTATAGCGCACACGAAGGAGTGTTGAGATTTAGCACAGTTAAAGTTCATATGATTCGAAAAGCAGAAAGCTGTTAAAAATAGATTCTATGTAAATTTAATGAATAATGGTCGATTTTTGACCACTGAGCAACCAGTACTTTAACTACATAAATGATAACCAAGGCTTGTAGTATTTTGCTCAAATTGAGCGTATTATTAACTACGTAGGTACTCTTGTATCTATATTATAAGGATGATCTAGCATCGTTATCTCTGGTAGATTAGGTAAGTACATCTATTGCAGCGACATTGATCGGCCTCAATGCCTAATCGTTGATAGTTAAGCGACTCCCCATAAGTTGAAGTAATAACCTTTGACGTACCTAGCTATTCATTTTCAATATCGAGTAACAAATAATAAAAGTGTATAGTGTGATAAATCAGAGATTCAGACTGTCATTTAAGAACATCGTCAAATCTATAGATAAAGATACGGACGCCAACGTCACGATGGCCTTGAATCGTATCTGTTTATAAATTGCACATTCACGTGATTTAATCCCAATGTCGATAAGTCGAAAGCGATAATAAGGAAAATGGGTAGATATCACGTGAAGACGTGAACTGGGGACGAGGCGGGGATTCAGATAATGTCACGATTGATCACGAGGGGAAAGTACGGGATTTTAATTAAGTATTACGTGTCACGTGTATTTTTTACGTCTATATTTTATTCAAGTACTTGTATTTTGGTTCATTGCCTTTTTACAAAAAACACCTACTTATTTAGCTGTGCCAGCCAGTTAGAAGTTAGGTGCCTACTTACCAAATAGTATAGTTTTATGATTGTATAATTCTCCATCATCAGGTTGTTTTACATTATTCATACATGGTGGGTTGACACATCGCGTTCTTTGGTCCATACGCAACATTGTATCAAGAGAATTAAGATATTCTTAGGTACTTACCTACTCTTGTTAGTAACATGTATTAATTTTACTCCATACGAATTATTTTTATTCACAGCTAGGCCGTTTAGTATCTTCTTTAATTTATTGTTTAAATTTTCTTTAGTTACGTGATAATTGCTGTTTTTAATCGATTCCAAAACGATTTTGAATTAAAGACGTATTTTGTCTTTTAAATGTATGTTACATCAAATCTCTGGCATTAGTCAACCGATATGGATGATTATTTTTCCATTTGGAAGAACTTGTCTTATCTACTTAAATCTGATGATAGGCATAAATAAGCTAAACGGCAAACTAGCAACACAAAATACCTATGTGTGCGTGTGTTTTAGGCTAGGCAAAGTTAATATTTGCATACGACTGAGATGTCTAACACTCGTATTATAACTAAATAGCATTGGTTACTTTACAGAGTTTAGGTATGTTATTTAGTCCTTGTTGCTCTTAAAAATGTATAAATTAAAAATCTATTAACCGTCCTTATAAACACGGATGTACCTTGTACAAGCCAAGCAACTATACCTACAGTAAGAGATTAAATTTAAACATTTTCTTCATACAAAACGCCAATTTGAAATGTCAAGATCTAATATTTTACCAAAGAAAGTCCTACACTTGATGACCTACATGATCATAATTATACATGATATTTTAATTTCAAAAGATAATGGCTAATGAGAATGCTGCATATAAGTATTTTAATTTCAGAAGATAATGGCTAATAAGAATATTTACTTTGCAGTAAGTCGGACGATGCCTTTACCCACATATCTAATTATAATGTCTCGTACGATTTATTTACGTGTTTAGCCTTGAATTTTGTAGACACTTCTTTGTTTTAAATGCTTTTCTTAGAAACGTTTCTACATTATTTTTAGGTCCAGACTGTTTATAATAATTATAACACAGTAACTACCTTTGTTTAAACGTAGTATACCTATCATTACCTAATTTAATCTTAGTTTATCTTGGAGCTTGTGACGTCAGCGGCGCTAATGAATGATAAATATTTTTGTTTATCGTGTTCAATGAACTGAAAGCTTAATGACACGCTGTGCGTCTAACCTACATGCAAAACATTGTTCCAATTAACAGGTTAAACTGGCAACGGACGCTGGTTTAGTCATATTCTGTTGGGGCGATGACATCAATGATAAAGAAACTATCAAGAAGCTGAAAGAGATGGGCTTGCACGCAGTCATATACGACAAAATCGATCAGTACACCACTAAAAAAGTAAAGGTAATTTCAAAAATGTTCTGTTTATAAAACTAAAATGACACTTCTTGCGCTAGGCATCAAGTCCTATGTCTGTCCTAAGTGTATATAAAATAGGAGTACCTATTAAAAAATACGCAATTTTAATAAGCAAATTACAGATGATGATATCTAATAGACATTATCTTTATATTTTTTTATTATTATTATAGGTATAATTATTTATAATAAAACGATTCAATCATCTGAAAACGCTTCGCTTACTATTCTGCTAAAGCAAGATTCCCATCATTCATTCCAATTGCTTAGGGTTGCCACCTTCATTGAATCAAAATGCATGCGCTGTACAATGACTGATACAATAACAAAAACAAATTACAGCACAAGTAAAATTATTTAAATGTATTAAAGTTAGTAAGGTCTTATATACTTAATACTTTAATTTTAACGCCTTAATCATATTTATTTTATCAGAAAAATGGCTCTTTCAAATGAAAATGCAGCAGTAGGAAACAAGCATAGTTAACAGAAATGAACAGTGTAAGTATTTGTTGCTGCTTTTGTACTAAGGAATATAGTATTTTATAGTACATAGTATATTCATACGTCAACATTTATTGTAGACCGTTATTTCAAAATAAAGAATATTATTTTATATGGGTGGCAACCCTACTATTGGCTTCTCTATTGGTCCAAGTCGTGTCTGTGTAGTCTTATATGGTAAGAACTTGATTGAATAAGCGATTGTATCGAGTTAAACCATTGATGAGTTAAACCTTGAGACTGGGAACCGTAATTGAAAGAAAGCATCCTTTGCATGCAGCGAAGGAAGAACTCGATTAGAACCGCACTGCGTTTGAGACTATTGTCTGTTAAATATATCATCGCATTTCAATGTATCTCTTTGGTTCAGGCTAGACTGTGTTTTATGTACTTATATTATTAAAGTATTCAGTATTTTATTAGCTATCTAGCTAAAATGTCATTATTTCAGAATTCCATAGCTAGTATCATTATACAATTGCATGTCGATTTCCAAAACTGCAATTATATTTTAAAGTGTCCCTTGAGTTTCTCAATGTATCTAATATATCGGGAGAGGCGCGAACTAGCACATCGTCATTTAAATACATTTTTAGAATATCATTTTAATTATTCAATTCACATAGAATGCACTATTTGTTATAGAACCTAAAATTATTGATTACATATTAATTCCTTAGTGGGTAGGTGCAGTATACAGGTTGTCCGGTAATTAATGGATAACCTGGAAATGTCTTATAGTGGAACTGATGGCCGTTCAGAAAGAAATATGAAAAATCTATCCTAACTACTACCTGAGATATGTTTTTTTTTTAATTACCATGTATAACTTTCTTGTATGCTACGACCATAAATGAATGAAATCCATCGGTTTTTTGTTGTTTTATTATTAAACACTAATTATGCTAATAGATAGACAGTCAAAAGTATGCTATGCTAATATAGCTTGCACTTTTAAATATATTTTTTTTAAATTTTTCTGAACGACCTTCAGTTCTACTATAAGACATTTCAAGGTTATCCATTAATTACCGGACACCCTGTATATGCACATTTCAAGTGCTTGTGTATCTTCACATAAACAAAATTGTGTCAAAAAACAGGAAAGCATATGTTTGATGGAGGCTCGCGAGTCGCAGCGCGATCTCATACGGTTGGCAGCACTCCCTCCTAAGGAGGCAACACCAACGCAGAGTGCCGATGCCATTAAAACTACTGCTGAACCTACTGCCTACCTTGATCTTCACACTGTCCGCAAGATAGTACAAGATACTTCAACTGCAACATCACTGGAGTCGCTCGCATGTTCTATTGATCTTAGAGACGACCCCGAAATTAAAAACCTTAAGCGTAATCGAGATATAATTAAAGTTGTTGACAAAGACGCACAACTAAAAGAAAAACTTAATCTTATCAAAACCGCGTACCCTGCTTGTTTCAAGGACCGCCCTAAAAAATCACGCACTGATTAATATTTCTTATTTTGTTCAGCATCAGTAATGTTAATTTGTTTAATTTGCTCAAATTATTATTGTTAAGAAATAGTTTTGTTGTTTTAATGTAGGTAACATTAAATTCAAATGTGATTACTAACTTCGTAAAATATATGAAATAAAGTTACTATTTCAAAATAGAGTTCAAAATATAAATGGTATTATATTTTTTAACCTGTATTTATAATAAATAAGTATTGTAGTATATACAAATATAAACAATGAAGAAGAACGTAGGTTAATAAACCAAAAATATATTTTTATAGTTTGTTTTATATATAGTAAATAGACAACTGTAAATAGTGGTTGTTTAAAAGATAAATATTAGTTTAGCACGTTTCTTATTTTATCTTTCAGTGTTCTTTGGAGTAGTTATCATCTAAATCGGTGTATTCTGCACTTCATTATTATTCTACCTTTTGCATAAGAAATTAGTAATTATTATTATTTACGTGGTATGTGTAAATCGTCATGTAAACTGTCGTTCGAAAGAGCCCTGTGTAGAGTAGAGTATTTTAATCATTCTAAATTAGTTTTTACTATAAACATTCACATGATACATTACTTTGTTCGTATAACTTTGAGATATTACTATCACCGTTTCATGTTCACACATAATTAAAATATACTTAATTATAATTTTACCTACGAGGCGACGGTTCACTTTTACGACAATATTCATAGTTTGAATTATTTTCCCTACTTACAAGAACATGTATCCTTCTCTCTAATTTCTGGCCTCTCTGTTAATATGGATTTTATCAATTGAATTACGCTTAAGTAGCATCGGTTATATTCTACATCCAACAAATGATTCTGATTGAATTTCATGAATCTATGATTTTATTGCAAGAATTTATTGCGTCTACATAATTATTTCATGGATTATTCGAATTATATGTTTACTGTGATATTTAGTTATTCAAATAACAAATCAAGGAGTTAACCTAACGAGAGTGGAGATATTTACCCATGTATTATTATTTTATTACCTAGAGTTTATTTTATGTAATTCACTTTTATGTTAATAAATTATTTCTGTGATTATTACAGTTTAATTTCAACACTAGCCTAAATACCTCTATAATGATAATATTCAGTGTACTCGCTTTTAAGAAATTCAATTAGGATTTCTTAAATATAAATGTTTAATATATAAATGATAAAGTACATGATGTTTCCATTTTATAGATACGAGGGTCGGCTGCTAAATTCGCGGCCTAGAGCATTTAGCGATGACTCATCATCTCGTCACTGATAACACTAATTGCCTGACTAATTGGTAGTATAAATAACACCCTTTTTTATTTGGTTCATTAACACTTCATCCCTGGAACATGCAACAACACCATGTCAACGGAAACTGAAAATTCTCGGAATTTTGAATACCGCTCTGTGATTAAATTCATTGTAAAAAAGGGAATACGCCGAAAGACATTTTTGAAGTAATGTCATCGGTTCTTCAGGATTCTGGGCCTTCATACAAAATGGTAAAAAAATGGCCTCGGCTATTTCAACAAGGAAGAGAGAGCTATGAAGACGGCTCCCGCCTAGGCCGCCCAGTGACGGTAGTGACCGAAGAAAATGTTCAAAAAGTTGAGAAATTAGTACTGGCCGATCGTAGAAATAAATTGTGGCAGATAGCAAAAGAGCTACAAACTAGTAAATAACGAATTGGAGAAATTTTGCATGAAAATGTGCATATGAAAAAAAATTGTGCGCTTTGACCAATTTAACCGTTGCAAAACACCCAACATGTAAACCAACTTTATTTTTAAATCGAGAGGACAGCCATTTTGATTGCTTACGTACTTGTACTTTGTAAAGTTTGATTTTCACTCAAATGATTATATTTATTTAATTTTATTACTGATAATTGGTATGTAATAAATATTATTCCCAAATAAATGTCAATCATACCTATTTACACAGAATTGTTGACACAGTAAACAATTACATTTTGGCATTGGCAGTACCAACTTACCGATAACAGAAAAAAAATACACTTTATAACTGAGTATTTTTTCGCAAATTCACGGACTTATAATACTAAACACACTTAACACAAACAATTCACAATACAACTTAATAAAATGTCATCGCTAATAGTAAAAATAACAAATTTTAAAAAAGGAATTTTTATTTCCATTTGTTCACTTAATTTAATTAATATAGAAAATATTATGGAATCGTGGTCACCCCATCAGTTGATATATACTATATTTTTGATCCAATTTATCTTTTAAAATGCTAACACAGCAGAATCGCAATTCATTTGGAACGAATGTACTCCAATATGTAATTCAGGAAGTCGAATTTTGTAAACAAATATGTCATATTAAAAAAAATATAGGCGTCTATAGAGGGCCGTGCAGAATGAACTCAAATTGGTTTATTTTCCAAATTTAGCTAATTTTATGAGAAACCAATGCGTTACATAATAGTTTTTGGCTAAAGTTGTTTTGTCTTTTTTTAGATATTTTCTTATTATAGTTTTTCCAACACGGCCCTCTATCCACATCGATATATCATTTGTCATTACGATTACACAATATATGTTGCGGCACATATAACGTGTTAATAAAGCACATTCCTCGAGTTTAAGAATTTTTTTAATACGCTACCTATATATTTTTCAAGTTACACAGGGGCCGTGCTGAAAACGTTAGGCTGGCACGGCTCCCTTTTTTTGCATATTTCTTCAAAAGAACAGAGGAACATTGAAAAGGAAACAGGTACATATACTACTAGAGTCGAGTACATTGCATTGGTGCACACCTAAAATGCAAATTCTGAGGGGCCGTGCTGGACAAACGTAGGTACATTTGGCGAGTTGTATAGATTTTTTAGAGTTGTGTCGGAGTGATTTAGGCGAAATTTGTAACCGCTTAGTGACCGTAGACGAAACCTGGATACTATAGTATGATCCCGAGTCTAAACAAGAATCGATGCAGTGGATAAAAAAGGGGAAAAGGTCGCCAAAGAAGTTTAGAAAAGTCGACCTCTAAGATTATGGCAACCATTTTCTGGGATAGCGAAGGAATTTTACAAATGGATTACTTGCTTAAAGGGACTACAATGAATGACCAATACTATGCAAATTTACTGGGTTAGGACGTGAGGCAGTCGTACAGAAAAGAGGCGGCAAGATGGCGCGCGGAGTGCTGTTTCTGCAAGACAACGCGCCCGTTCACACCGCTCGTGTTGCGAGAGATGCCTTCAAAGCCACGGTGTTCACAGAAATTGATCATCCACCCTACAGTTCGGACTTGGCACCCAGTAATTTTTCCTTTTTTCAAACTTGTTAAAGGAGGTACGGGGGCGAAGATATATATATGATATCGGACGACAATGAGATAAAAGCGGCCGTGGAAAACCATTTTCAAGAGCAATCTTCAAAATATTTTTCAGTGGTATAAAGGCATTATATTTACGATGTGAAAAGTGTATTTCACTTGAGGGGGATTATATTGAAAAATAAAAATATAAAAGTATACTTTTTTTCATTACGTACCTTAGGCCGCGAACATTTTCAGCCGCCCCTCGTATCAAGAAGATATGCATCTAATAATAGTATTAGTACAAAGCAGCATGTAAAAGAAAATTGCAAACACATTTAAAATTTATTAGAAAACAATCTATAATCATGGTTTAACCTTGGATGTAAGTCATTAAGCTAAACACAAATATAGGTACAGCGTTCTCTGACTGTCCAATAGCTGGATTTCAAACGTTGCTTCTAGTAGGTAATAAGTAGATCTTTGTTTCTTTAGAACCTTGCTTTTTGTTTACTATTGTGGTCTATTAATATTATTAAATTTGAACCATACGTTATTGTGTTATGACCTCAAACAAATGAAACCATGTTTGTTATAACATGTCTGTGCGTAAAGGATCTAACCAGCTCATCAGACTAAGGTACCTGGTATTTAGAACAAACAAGTTCCATATCCGTCTGCCTCATCGTTTACGAATACGCTACTTGGAAATATTCGCTTGAATTGAACAATTTTATTATTTGCTATGTCATAGAATAAACATATTTTAAAATCAGCTTTAAGTATATTTCATCGCTTTTATTGAAACTTATTTTTTAATTTACAACAGGCGATCACATGTGTATCAATCTAGCGGGGCCACTCGAGCTAGACCGAAAAAAAACTAGTGGCAATGCTTTGTTTGTTTAATGTACCTCACGAATTTATTAACAAGATCCAATGTACCTCAATTATTATGATAGAAATTACAATAAATCGCCTCATCCATCCAGCGGGTCCCTCTATTGTATTACGCTCGGAATACATAAAAAATAATACTGATCGTAACTTGTGCCAATGTACCTTTCGATTCATGTACCTATTAACTTCCAGGGATCTTTAACAGAACAGAAATTCAGCAAGAAAATTTTGTCTGCCCGGCAGGGCCCTTTGTAATTTGAATTAATACATGCAAAAAAAGCACACCGATGTTATGCATTACCAATGTACCTATGAATATACCTATAAGTCTTTATAATTTATTTTACCTTACCAAGCGTAGGTAGTACACCTACTATTATCATTATTTTGTATATATAATAAAATGAAGAAAAGTCGCGAAAGATTTGGTAATAGTGAAGAACTCTAAGGTATATTAATAATAAGGTACATTGGTAATACATAACAACGGTGTGCTTTTTTTGCACATAGGTATGAATTCATATTACAAAGGGCCCTGCTGGGCAGACAAAATTTTCTTGCTGAATTTCTCCTGTTATGTTAAAGATCCCTGGGAGTAAATACATCAATCGAGAGGTACATTGGTACATGTTACGATCAGTATTATTTTTTATGTATTCCGAGCGTAATACAACCGCGGGCGCCGCTGGATGGATGAGGCGACTTATTATAATTTCTATCATAATAATTGAGGTAAGTACATTGGATCTTGTTAATAAATTCGTGAGGTACATTGAACAAACAAAGCATTGCCACTAGTTTTTTCGGTCTAGCGCGAGTAGCCCCGCTAGATCGATACACATGGCGATCGCTATGCGATATTCCTAATAAAATTAGGAAGTGCCTATGTGTTATAGCTATTTTATCACTATACTGGACAGGTAAGTACACCATTTGCATGTTATGCTTAAATAAACTTAATAATGCTATTAAAGAGTCAATTAATCAATCAGCCCACCGCAGTCCACTGCTGGACATAGGCCACTCCCATTTTACATACCAACGGTCCCATTTTACATATTAAAGAGTGATTAGTCACAAATCATTTGAGTAGGTATGTAAATATATATATCCTATTAATCATATTTTCGGATTTATACTAGACACTAAAAGTGATATCTGAATCATTTTGTTGAAGTCTATGTATCTGTAAAAAAACTGTTCTTATTAAAGGCTATCTCTGATTGTATACAGACTTCATATAAAAATGTAAGCCTTTAATTCAAAGCAATTATAATAAAATTAGGAAATTAATTACACATAAGAAGGGTAATTTAATTACGTTAAGATTAATCGGTTTATGCAAATGTATATTAACTACCTCTTAACCCCATAAGGAAACTCTTAATAAATAAAGCAAATTTTATCGGAAAGCTGCCAAAATCAATTAGGTATACACCGCACATGCTTTTTTAGGATTACAAACAACAGATTAAATAAAAATAACACTCGAAATAAAAAATAATATGAATATATTCAACGTTGTTACATAAAAATAATATGTATAATTGTTTTTACAACTAATTATATAAGGTCTAACAATACTTAGGACGGAATGTTTTATTATAATCACAACATTACGAATACTTAGTTTATATTACATACATACTTATATTGTTTGTAATTATTACCATAGTCTGTATGACTTCATCAGCCTTTCGTTTATTTTCTAACAGAATATTGTTAATACATAAATGATCATGTTTCAGATATCGAGTGCATAGGTACTTGTGTACTTATTTTACAGACACAAGACGTTAGGAATATAAGTTTTATTGACAAGAATACATTTTATTTCTTTAGGTAACATTATTCCTCATCATATTCATTACTCGTCTTAGTCTAATTAAAGGCTATATTTTGAAAGGATTAAATTTGCTACAATACTCTCTTCACAATAAAAATTCTATAATAATTTTAACAATTTGAGCTTTGGTACTTATTATGAAAACATTTAAGGATATGCTGACAGATATTATGATGTATAAACTGTAGATGACTAGTCTATGCAATTGTGAGTCCATTATTCCACTTCTTGCCAGGATATTTAAACATATAATACTTTATAGAAAATTAATACGGAAGTACCTAACCGAAACTAATAGGTATCCATAGTTCTAATACATTCCAAATCAATTTATGTAAAGTTCCTATATAAAATCATATTAAAATGTAATAAATATTTATTCTTAAATCTATTGCTTAAAATAAAAGATATTAAAAATCTGTTGTTATTTTTTCATTTTAAAAGAATAAATATACCATTAAAACTATGTATTTCTGTACAACAGTGAAAGCTTAATTGTATGGCCACTCAACATAAATAATTGTTAAAATTTTATACTATACTTACTATATCAGGATATATACTTGAGATTGTTTAAAGCGTTATTTTATTTTTAAATAATAGGGGTTAAAGTATAAAGTTGCTGTTGTATGGTAATAGATACTTTGAATTGATATAAAACCTTCATGGTGTGAGATTTTCGAGTGAAACTTTTTTCACATAATACCTATAAGATTCTTCTTTTAAAAATGTGCAACTATTGATTTTCGACTTTCAATTCCTTTTTTTTATTTAGCTTAGACGGGAAAGATGGACACTTCGAAAATTCGAGTCATTTTTGAATACGAGTACCGACGCGGAACTAACGCGGCAGAAATGACTCGCAATATCAATGCTGCGTTTGGAGAGGAGACTGCTAATGAACACACCGTGCGTTTTTGGTTTAAACGCTATCGTAATAGAAACTTCGACTTGAAGAACGAACCACGTGGAAGACCGCCCACACAGGTGAAGAACGAACCACGTGGAATTCCGCCCACACAGGTGAATAACGCTGAATTGTAGGAGATGGTGGAAGCCGATCCGAGTCAAACTACCCAGGAATTAGCGGCATGGTTTAACGTTACCCTACCTACAATGGCTCATTTGCATCAAATCAATAAGATACAAAAATATGAATAATGGGTGCCTCATGATTTAACTGATCTGCAGAAAGAAATGCGTGTTGAAACTTGTGTTGCCTTGTTGAATCGGTACAGAAATGAAGGAATATTAGATCGAATTGTGACATGTAACGAAAAATTGATTCTTTACGATAACCGTAAGCGAAAAATGGAATGGCTGACCCCAGGTCAAACGCTGTAACAGTGCCCTAAAGCAAAGCTTACCAATAAAAAGGTAATGGTAACTGTTTGGTGGTCTCTTCATGGTGTTATTCACTGTGGCTTTCTCAGGTCTGGTCAAGCAATAACAGCAGATGTTTACTATGCCGAACTTCAAACAATGATGGCGAAACTGGCAATGAAACAGCTCCGACTCGTGAATCGGTCTTCATCATTATTGCTCCATGATAACGCATGATCCATGATAACGCAAGACCTCACACTGCACGAAAAACCGTTGTAACTCTACAAGAGCTGCAGTTAGAAACCATACGTCATCCTCCGTACTTGCCAGTCCTTGCTCCAACTGACTACCGTATATTTCGCGATTTGGACAATTTTCTACTTGATAAAAAAATTTCTTCCCAGGAGGCAGTAAAAATGCTTTCACACAGTTTGTCGAACTAGATCTCCGGATTTCTATCGTAAAGGCATAAATGAACTTACGTTTATATGGCAGCAATCAATGTATAGATAATGAGGGTAAATATTTCGATTAAATAAATATGGTATATCATAGAAAAAAAGAGATTAATTTTTCAGTACAAATCGGCAATTTCATACTTTAACCCCTAATACTAATATTTAATTCGTTTATTAAAATGACGTCTCAAATTAATTTAGATGTAATTTTACACACATAAAAAAGTGCGTAGCTAACAAGAAATACGGCATAGATTATGTATTTTTTATGATTGTGATGGAATGAGATAAAAATTAACTAATAAAGCTGCAAGTAAAAAATGCCATAAGAATCTTCAAATAAAATGTTTGACCAAATTTATTGAAATTGGCAATTCATACTATACATTTTAAAGCGTTTAGACCTTTTATGTATGTATGAAAGACAACTTAAGTAAGTTATATGGTAAGCGTTCACCAGTTCACGACGGCACATCATAAGGGCAGCGTAGCTACATCGAAATATAACATTATTTGTATATGGTAAGTCTGTGTTCACTTGCCTATGCATGCGTAGCGTGAATAAATAATGACCTCTTATCTTCATACTGCCACAAATTTAGTACGTTAGTATGAAACAGGTAGACAGATAGTATGATGAAATGTTTTATTAAGTATTCCGTAAATAATTTTTAGCCTACAACCTATGAGATAAATCTCCTGTTAAAATATTTTAAACATACATGTTTGTTTAATATCTATATTGGCATGTAAATCTTCAAATATTTTGTGGTAAATTTTAACATGTTTTACAATCATAAGCTAATAAATTTAATTAACTAAAATTAAGACTATTAAGTACAACTTTAGTAACTGCTTATTGCTAAAAGATGCTGATATATTATGGACGGAAAGATAATACATTTCACATAGCTGCTGTTAATACAGATAATACATTTAAGCAAATAAAAGAATTTATTATGTTATGTAATAACAACTTGGACGTTTTGAGCTGGTAATGTAAAATATTTAGCAATACCTGCAGGGGGCTTTTCTTTGAGATGTTCTTCTATAAATTGACAGGGACATACATACTTTTCGCCATGCCGCCCGGGCACGGAGCTGCTAAGGTTCAATCTGTTTTTAACTGCATATGCTCCCCACCGTCCCGCATATCGCAGAAAAAGTAGACGCCCCCTTTCCTGTAAAAGGTACAATATTTCTTAGCTTAGCGAAATTTCACTTTATAACCTTTAAGTTTCTTTTCGTATGCAATAACAAATCTATAGACTTGCCGAAGATGAAGAGATTTGATCAATCTAGGCCACGACGTCTGAGCCAATCGTTGCATAGCGGGCAACATGCACGCATATCTCTGGGTTCTTTGTTCCGCAAAACTTCCTCAATATACTGACAAGGGCAGAGCGCCTGTGTTAAATGTCGCGGGGCAGCGGGGTTGCCGCCTTCCTCGTCTAGAGTCCAGTCGAGCCGGCGGCGCAGGTAGTCTTTGCCCCATCGCTGCAGGTACCGGAGGTACACTTGCTCTGCCATACCCTGCACATTCGTATGCCTTGCTTACCCACCAAAACTACAGTCACCATTAATTTTACCAAACTATTTAGAGATAGAGAGTAAGTTCTGTTAATTGCTTTATTGTTAAAATTGGACTTTATAACGATTTTGTTCGGCTTGTTAAATTATGTGACTTAAAGTTTTAACATCTATAAGTCCAATTTTACAATTAGGTGTATAACCTCGTAGTTAAAACTGATAAAATTACTACTCATACAGATAAGTAATACATTGTCAACCCATAAACTGTTAGTTAAACATGTTAAAAGTTCATTAACTTTAGCAGCAAAATGTATTTCTAAATATTTTATCAGAGGTTTGTGATATTATCTAAACTTTATTTCGTCCTGAATAAACGTTTAGCCAGGTTTTATTTTTCTATATCATCACCTTTACTTTTATAAGACAGCAATTGGATTTTGACGCATTCATAGACAGGTAATTAATTTTAGATTCATTGTAAGGGCATAAATGTTATCGTAGCTCATTAACTACTGAACCGATTTAAACAAATGAGAAAGAAATACCTTATTTGTTCAAAATAATTATGATAAGAGTGACATAGACACTAGGCATTTAAAAACGATTGCAATTGTAACCAAATGTGCGTATGCTGAATAAATGTTCTTCCTTTCTTTCAATTGCGTTGTGGACATCATCTACAGTAAATATACAATGGAACTAGCTTTTTGATATGGGGGTAACTCGAAATTTAAACGATATCGTTACCAAAATCAGTAAAATCAAAATAATTTATAATATGGTACCTAGTGATTAATTTTGTGGATATGAAATGTTAAGAAATATTAGGTACCTCAAAACTCACAAACTAGCAACTTTCAATTTAATATCTATTACCAGTTCAAAGATTGTTGACCAAATACATTTATTTAATTTTGATCCAGTCAGGTTTAAAATCGTACATATTTTGTGGTGTGAAACTATAACATCGAATCAGAAAAAATAAAGCTAATGGCTTTATTTTTTTCTGATTCGATGTACCTTGAGACTAGTCTGTTATATGAGTAGGTTACAGATATCCATTAACTCCCGTCACTATGCCGTCTATAAGTGACATATAATAGATTATAAGATTAGAATTGTAAGTTGAGGCGGCTAAGTTTACAAAAGAAATAATACATATGACTATCTCAAAAGTGCAAGTATATGGGTTCACATTATATTTCCTGTTATGTATAGAATATGGGTCAAGTTATTATAACCCGATACCATTTTGGTATCTATATAACTATACATATTATAAAGATATAAAAATGGCAAAGAATTAAAAAGACCTATATCAAAACACTGCAAATGAAAACCGATGTACCTACCGCAGAATTAATGCAAGAATGATACTTTTACAATGCATCTATTGTGGCTGGTTGATAATTAAAATGTGCGAGGAATAAATATTGAAACAGTGATGGTTACAAAACATACTACTTATGGCTGCATTGATTTGATTGACCTTAGCTGTTGCGCTTACGCAGCGCTACAGCTAAGTATCTGAAGGAAACATGTATTAGTTATATATTTTTATAAAAACATGCAAAATATGGAAGCAAAAAATTGCCGAATGTTCACAATATTTCATTAGTATCGCGAGCATATAAAATCTTATGACCTGATTGTTAATAATAAACAAGGTTAAGTACATATTAATAAAAACTACGCAAATATCATAGTTCCAACTTTTGTAAAATTATGTGTGGCATGTAGAGTGCTACTAATATTAAGTATGCTAACGTGGATTAGTACATTCTCGAAAAGTGACAGAAACTGATTAGGTACTCATTTCCAGGTTTCCGAAAAGAAGGCAAGATAGTACGAAAGTAGTATAGCATCATCAGAATATAAGTATATTAAAACATCTAGTAAACCCATACTGGGTATATTAACAAAAATCATTGACGGTACCATACCCAGATAAATATTAAGAGTAAACAGGCCGCAAACAAAATTAAAATAATAAACTAATGTAAAGGATTGTGTCAAATAACTAGATTCAGGGTAATTTATTTTTTAAGATGATATAACGAGGGTATGACGTAATGAAGCTGAAATATTTTATTCTGAATGAGTATTCTTTTTAAATTAGTTGTGTTTGTAAAATGTAATCCTCCATGGCGCAGCGGTAGTAAATGCGGCTGCTGAGCATGGAGATTATTATCTTAAGGCGACAGTAATATTCAAAAGCTTTTTATTACTAAATAGAAATCTTGTCAGGAATAATTCTTGTGTCGAAAGACTTTACAAACATTCTAATGACGGATACTATTTACAGATCATACAAAAGTTAGTACCGTTTGGAGATCGAACCTGCACTGGCGAGGAGTTTATTTAAACCACTGTGCAGTCAAACAGAGTTATAGACATGGTCCATCAAATAATTATTGTTTAAAGTATAAAAATATAAAAGTATACTTAAACAAAGTTTAAAGTACCTATAAACATGTCCATAAATAAGATGCCAATTGAATAGTAAATATGCATCACCAATTATGAAACGCATTATTTACATTTATATTTCAGATACTCATAACATAAAAATCAGTTGCTGCTAGTTACATATCATGGCTAGGGTTGCCACCTTTATTTTGAACGAATAGAGTACATTTACTATCTGAGGTAAAAATATAAAGTACATGATCTGAAAATAAAGTATTATCTAAGTAACCTGCTCTTTTGTTACCATATTTTTGTTGATGCTAGTAACATCTAACAAATATTTGTTATCAAAGAATGTATTAACCGGATCTTTACAATATATGTCTATATTAAGATAGAGAAACAAATGTATTTATCCAATTTAGGGAATGTCCATAGCGTTCCAGTTAATAAACAATTAAATAAAACCTATAAAAGTCGACATAGGTAAAATAAAGTATTTTCACATGCTTTATTTACCTAATAAAGTATGTTTACCAGAAATATCGTACAATACTTTATTATAAAGTATGGTTGGCATCCCTTATCATGGCTTATATGTTGCTATAGATTAGATACAATCTTGAGATGTGACACACCCATAAATTTTTGGCTATATCAAGCAAGCAAAATACTAGGAATAACTATTAGATGTGGGCAATATAAGAAACAAACAATGGGCACAAAATTATCCCATATAAGAAATCAAAAGCGCAATATTGCGCGATGTGGTTGCTAGCTGACCATTTAGAGCACTGAATGCACAAATGGTGAGACATGCAGTGCAGTTATAATGTTTTCTCTAATTGAAAAGTGGAACTAAACTAATCATTGGGCAGTCAGGGGCCTATTGGCTAATTAATCATTGGTAAAACTTGTATTGAATTACAAGTTTGGTTTCCTACTTCTAATAGGTATATTAGAAGTTGGACAGAGCTAAATCTCTATTTAAACTCTGGGTAAATTGATTATGAGAATAATAGACTCTTCAGAAGATTGCAGCCAAACATTTTTTTATATGTTTCTGAATGTAATCCTAATAGGTTAGCAATATACAAGTGCCTCCTCTGGTGATGTGTCTAGATAAGTAGTTGCTTATTTCAGTAACCTGTTTGCTAGCTTGAAAATATAATAAGTATTTATATGTACACATATTATTGTACTGGGTAGCATGAATTAGCTCTGCAATAAACAAAATATGTACATCAATCCTTACTTCCTTACTAATATTATAAACGCGAAAGTTTGCATGGATGTATGGATGTTTGTTACTCTTTCACGCAAAAATTATCAGACTGATTGCGATGAAACTTGGTATGTAGATAGCTGGAGACCTGGTTTCTCACATAGGCTACTATTTATCCCGATATTCCCACGAGAACGGGACTTACGCGGGTGAAACCACGGTGTAAAACTATTTTAACATAAATGCCAACACATTTGTTTTAGACAAGTACATTCATATATTACCTTATGCCACACTATTATTATAAACAGGCTAATTAATATATAATATATGCTTTGATTAAAATAAGTCCATTAAACTGTTAGTAAAATTTACACTACATAACACCCAGTTTCTGAAAAAACATTACATACAATGTATATATTACTAATAAATAATAAAAATACATAATCTAAATTAGTTGTCATTCAGTATTTACATAGTTATGTTAGTGACTTCAGATATTGGGTGTATAGTTCAATAGCACAAGAATGCTGGCAAGGTATGGCATAATAGTATTTTATATTGTATTATATTAGAAATAAAGGTATTCATACACAACAAAAATTTGTTAATATTAATTTGTGTACCACCAATATCTTGCATAAATTTAACAAATAACATTTTACAAGACAGACACTATTCTGAAATACATATGATGATCTTGTGAACTGACTATACAGGGGTACTTCACAATAATTACTGTTCATAATTCAGAAATTACTCTTTAGAAGTAACTGTAACTGTACTGTGGAAGTAGTTGAAATGTAACCCTGTCTACAGTGATAAATTCATACATACCTGTTTCCGAGATAGTCTAGTAGATTGTGTCCCTTGAATCACAATATCATTGGATGATACATCAAGTCTTTGTTCCCAACCTTGCATTATTGTTTTACCCTCTTCACTATCAATAAATTGTTGTATATGAGCAATACAAGGTCCAGAATCAAAATATATGAAACACAGGTTTACTTTGTGACATGAGATTTTTCCTCTATCATCTAAAGCCAGTATCAGCTTATGTTTGTTGAGCAACTTGTTTACTCTCGCTAAACATTGTTCCAGTCCTTTTGACAATCTCAGTTTTATCCACATACACAAAAATATCGCAGCAGCATTAAGAATTAGCCATAACACACCAAGTGAAAACAACAACAGGCCAGTCATTCCAGAAAACAAGAGGGCCAACAGCACAAGGAATGCAAGTGTTATCCAACAAACAAGCACACGCTTATAGCACATGTTGTATAATGTAAAACGAGCATCATTAATAAGCAATTCCATTGCATGAACATACTCTTCCACAGTCAGCTGAAATTGCAGAAAACAGTTGGTAAAACATCAAGTTCTTTAATTGAAAATGGAAATAACATTTATACAAACAATTTGATGTATTTAAAACTTACTGTCAAACCTTGGGCCATTAATTCTTCAGGGACCAGCTCAGGTCGGAAATGTGCTGCTGTCACCCAAGGCCATTTTGTATTCACAGGCAGTAATGTCACAATGATATCACCATTAGCTGCAAATAATGGAGCATAAATATTTATTTATTTATATTTATATCAGTTTCTACCATTATAATGTATTTTAGTAGGTGGTGTATACTTACAGAAACCTTGACGAACATTGACAAATTCCACATTTTTTGATAAAGTCCCTAAAGTAATAGGTTCAACATTTTTGTCTCCTCTTTCCAGATTAATGTGCACAGTTTCAGTTTTTAGTACAGCGGGTGGTTCACTAGGAGCCGAAGTACTTGCAGTACTCGCGCCTACGGCGAGTACACTTCGCGGTGTTTCGGTTTGTAATGGAACTGTGGTTTGAGGAGATTCGTCCTCGAATTTCACCCATTCTTTGCGTACTTTGTCTGTGTTAACATTACCATTCAATTCGTTGGCTTCGGGTTCACTTTTAAATCCTGCATTACTCATATTTTTATTTATTTCGTTTAACTGCTCGGCAGTTTTATTTACACAACACACTAACTTATGTTCAAACCGCGTCCTAGTTATTATTAGTACAGAATAATTCCTATTACGTCCGTAACCAACAAACTAGGGTGGGAATGTTCTTCAATTGTTATAATTGTTATAGGTACTACCTATTTGTCAGTTGTTTAACTAAATTCTTTGAACCTGGAGTCGTATTGGAAATGCAAGGAATAGACGACAGGTGTTATGTCATGACATGACATGTCATGTGCGTCTATGGTTAATAAAGAATTAAGGATGATCGGTTAGCGGTGTTGCCACTGGTTGAAAGTTTCTGAAGAATTAACTGAGATACATAGAATAATCTATATACGTATGTACTTACTAGCTGTATCCCGCAGCTTCACTCGCGTGAGTTTTAATTTAATAATTATAAACAGGCTAATAGCGAAAGTTAATAGTTTGTCTTAATTTAGTTAATTTTATATACTATTGATTTATTAACTATTGTTTTCGTTATTTTTATAGCCAGAAGAGTCAATATTGCAATGTGAAGTGAACGCAATAACACGCCATTTAACAGTAACCATAGGATCTACATCCACATCGGGGAAAGCTACTAATTTAGCTTTAAATTTAGATAGAAATAATGAAACACCTAAAACTTCAAATACTGTTCAGGTTCTAAGTAAATTATTTTTTAATTTTTCTGCATTTCTCAATTATTTTGTACAATTTAACCATACCAATGTTTTCATTGGGATAGACGAACACTGCCAAGTACAATCACCGAATCTTGGTCATAAGGTAACGTTTTATTTCGTTCCAATAAATGATTTTTTTTAATTTACTTTTGTCTTTCTTTAAGAGCAGCGATAGCTCAGTGGGGAGACCAACAGACTGCAATACAGAGGGTCCCGGGTTCGAACCCACGTCGCGCACCTCTGACTTTCGGCAGTTATATGATTTTCGAAATTATGTGCGTATTGAATGACAATTATCGCCTGCTCCGTGTCTCGGAGAGCACGTTAAGCCGTCGGTCCCGACTGCCATGAACATCTATGGCAGTCGTTATTGGGGAAGTCGACACAAAAGATCCCACTGGGTCGAAGTGTCGCCGGTCTGTACTGAATGGCTCCCACACAAGATAAGATAAGATACTATTGTCTTTTATTTACCTACACGCGTTTAAAATAAAATTATCGCACATACCTACTCAAATGTTGGGACAAATTTTAATAGATTTTTAATATTCGATAAATTACGATACCTTTGACTGTCATTAAAAATAATATTGATTTGTTAGCAGCCCCGTTAGCATCACTCTTTAACGAGTGCATAGAAGTAGGTCTTTTTCCAGATCAGTTTAAAATTGCAAGAGTTCTCCCAATTCATAAAAAGGGTAAAAAGACAGACCCCTCGAATTATAGACCGATTTCCTTGTTACCAGTTTTGTCGAAGTTATTGGAAAAAATTATGAAGGATAGACTCATGAGGCACTTAAGATCTCAAAGTGTGTTATATACCGAGCAATACGGATATCAAAAATCGGTAGGTACTAACGATGCCATAGAAGCTTTAATTGATGAAGTCATCTGTAATTTAAATGATAAGCGTAAAGTAGCAGGTATTTTCCTGGATCTTAGCTCCGCGTTTGACACTGTTGATCACCACATACTTTTGGACAAATTAGAATACTATGGTGTTAGAAACAATGTCTTAGAGTTATTTAGGTCATATTTGCATAACAGGCGACAGTATATAGAAGTCAGATCAGTGGTAAACGGAGAAGAAAAGATTTGTAAATCCAACTTAACCACAGTATCCGGTGGTGTTCCTCAGGGATCTGTTTTAGGCCCAATTTTCTTCATCTTGTTTCTTAATGACTTGGTTGGGTATGTAAAAAGCCGTATATCAGACACTAAACTTATTATTTTCGCCGATGATACAAACGCAATAATATCTGCAGGTAATATGGTTGATTTAGAAGCCAAGGTTAATACAGCATTAAAAGTTTTCGAAGAATGGTTTGGTATAAACAATTTAAAACTAAACATAAATAAAACAAAATGTTTATTATTTAAGTCTACAATAAGAAATGATGCCAGTCTTGAAGTAGTATCTTCCGGTAAAAAAGTTGAGGTCGTAGATAATGTAAAATTTCTGGGTGTCAACATAGATGCTCTGTTAAACTGGAAGCAAGAGACACTGGCCATAACTAAGTCTATTAGTTCTGCGTGCTATGCAATCAGAAGTCTGAGGGAAGAACTTACGGTGGCTCAACTTAGGATGGTATACTTTGCTTTGGTTGAGTGTAAGCTTAGATATAGCATTATATTTTGGGGGAATAGTTATAAATATAATATAAGCACGACATTTATCATGCAAAAAAGGGCTGTTAGAACAATGCTACGTCTTAAGCAAACGGATTCATGCAGAGAACATTTCATACAATTGAAAATTTTAACAGTTCCGTGTCTTTATATTTTGGTTCTATTGTCTAACTTACTTAAAAATCTCAATAAAATTGAAACTGACGAAGAAAGAAAGGTTAGAGATTACACTCGTAGAAAAGATCTACCCTCAACAATACAACCAAAACTTAATGTAGTGCAACATAGTTTAAGAGTACAGTCAATTTCTCTATATAATAAGCTGCCCACAGAGTTTAAAAGTATTTATAGTGCAAACTTATTTAAAAATAAACTGAAAACATATTTATTGGGGAAAGGCTATTATAGTGTTGACGAGTTTATCAATGACAAACAGTAGTCTTATCGTATTATTAATAACCTGTTGACATCTTTTTTATTTATTATTGAAATTATGGTTATAATATTGTAGTATATCTTGAATTTTATGTAATTTGAATTTCGTGTAGTTTATAGTTATTATTAATTTTTAAAACATTTAATTGTAACAAATATTTTCAACACAATCTGTATTGTTATGAAATAAATAACTTATGACTTATGACTTAACTTATGACTTAACTTAATTAAAACAAAACCGGAGGCCAAAATAGTATATTGCCCACCACACACATGATTAAATATAGGGAAATATATTCCCATCGGAAAAAAACCCATTTAGACTGATTTAAAAAAAATTTTATTCAGACATTTTGAAACAACCCTTGAAAGTAAGGATAAATCAGTTATTACAATTTTAAAAAGTCTTCTGTAGTGTCGCGTTTGTTTATGGGTTAATAATAACAATAACCTAAGTGAATTGAATCGAAATGATTTTTACACATATGAATATGCAATAAAAATGGAATAATGAATACTCTGAACAGTTAATTAAGTAACTGAATGAATATTAACTTTCTTGATTCAAAAATACTTTTGTTTATTCAGTTATAACAGATGATATAAATTGAACTTTTGCAATACTACCTGTCAACGACGTGGGACCGCATCCCGATAAGTATTTAACTATTAAAGAATGTCGTAAAGCCTGCCCAGTCAATATTGAATCCAAAACGAAATGACACCATGCCAAATGATAGCCATCATGCTAAAACTATGAGACACAAAAATCGCGCGTCAAATCGCTGCCTGCATCGCTGCTCGCTCTGAGCTGGACCTGCCCCGGTATTGCCGAGACTCATACGGCGCGTGCTTTATCGCCCGGGTGGTGTGAAGACTAAAGTCGTCGGACACACCCACTCGCTAATTCAGCGGATCCCAAGGACTTGCCGATGGAGCATCACGAGGGATAGCCATCCCGAAACAAGGAAACTGGTTCGGGATCGTTCGCGGGGTGTAGTGATGACCACGATCGCGCATCATAACGCTATCATAGACTGTACTGAAAATACAATTAACGTCATTTGAGTTGATAATATTGTGACGATAATATTATGACCTATAAATTACACAAAACTATATTTTAAATCTTTTATATAGATTGCATATTTTGTTACTTAATTCTATTACTGATAAGGCTTGCGGTTGCTATCTGTAATGATCTTTTAGCCATCAAGTGCGTAAAAATCCAAGGAGTCTGTCAAGAATTCTAAAATGGTCACAATATCATAGTCACCCTATTACAAAAGGACACATATACTACATCTAGGCTTTAGAACATTTTCGAAATAAAACCTCACTAAATGAATGAATATTTGAGTAGGTACGTAGGGGTTCAATTTCAAAAAATTTATACGTATTTTGTTACATTTATTTGTTGTGATCGAGTACATATTTTTTTAATTGTAACTTACTACCATGGCGTATGTATATAGTAGCTTAAATATAATATATTTAGGTATTTAGATTTCAGTGTTTTTAGTCTAATCATACTATGGAGTCAAAATCTTACTTGATTCATACCTTAATATGTCACAATTAACAAACCTAAGTAAATATAGATATAATAGGGGTTAAAGTACGAAGTTGCCGTTGTATATATAGATATAGCTATTTTGAATTGACATAAAACCGTCATGGTGTGAGATTTTCGAATGAAACTTTTTTCACAAGATACCAACAAGATTATTCTTTTAAAAATGTGCAACATTTTATTTTAGATTTTCATTTGTTTTTTTCTTTAGCTTAGATGGGAAAGATGGATACTTCGAAAATCCGAGTCATTTTTGAATATGAGTTCCGACGCGGAACTAACGCGGCAGAAACGGCTTGCAATATCATCGCTGCGTTTGGAGATGAGACTGCTAATGAACGCACCGTGTGTTTTTGGTTTAAACGCTTTCATAATGGAAACTTCGACTTGAAGAACTAACCAAGTGAAAGACCTCCCACACAGGTGAATAACACTGAATTGAAGGAGACGGTGGAAGCCGATCCGAGTCAAACTATCCAGGAATTAGCGGCTTGGTTTTACGTTACCCTACCTACAATATTGGCTCATTTGCAGCAAATCAATAAGATAATAAAATAGGAAAAATGGTGCCTCATGATTTGACTGATCTGCAGAAAGAAATACGTGTTAAAACTTGTGTTGCCTTGTTGAATCGATACAAAAATGAAGGAATATTGGATCGAATTGTGACATTCTTTACGATAACTGTGAGCGAAAAAATGCAATGGCTGACCCCAGGTCAATTGCCACAACAGCAAGCTGCAAAGCTTACCAATAAAAAAGTAATGGTAACTATTTGGTGGTCTCTTCATTGTGTTATTCACTATAGCTTTCTCAGGTCTGATCAAGCAATAACAGCAGATGTTTACTGTGCCGAACTTCGAACAATGATGGCGAAACTGGCAGTGAAACAGCCCCGACTCGTGAATCGATCTTCACCATTATTGCTCCATGATAACGCAAGACCTTACACTGTACGAGAAACCGTTGTTACTCTACAGGAGCTGCAGTTAGAAATCATACGTCATCCTCCGTACTCGCCAGACCTTGCTCCAACGGACTACCATTTCTTTCGTGATTTGAAGAATTTTCTAAGTGTAAAAAAATTTTCTTCCCAGGAGGCAGTACACAATGCTTTCACACAGTTTGTCGAATCTAGATCCCCAGAGTTCTATAGTAAAGGCATAAATGAACTTCCATTTACATGGTAGCAATGTATATCTATACTATTCACTAAATATTCACCCTCATTATCTAATGAGGGTGAATATTTCGATTAAATAAATATAGTACATATTAGAAAAAAACCGGTTTCAATTTTCAGTACAAATCGGCAATTTCATACTTTAACCCCTAATACTTTTGAAATTGTTTCTCTGTTAGAAATCCTTCTGATAGCAGCGATAGGTGTTTAGGGAGACGGTTCATCTATCACGAAGAGATTTCGGATGCTCACCTAAGTTTGACCGAGTTATATTATAAAAATATTTTATTGTCGCTCGCTTCAAAAGTGAAGTATGACATCTTGAAGAAACCTAAATATCGGTGGGTTCTTCATCATGTTTTCTAATACGTGGACGGCAGGTCACTATCCAGCATGGTGGACTATATCCTCTCAGTATATAGTGTCTTATCTATGATCCTACCCCTTCATTTATGAGGCATTTAAATAATGTTGCAGTATTTTTTGTCTATGGTTTACAAATTGACTACAAAAATCATATCATATCAAAGGCCTCAATATCCTATTAAAATATTCTCTCAAAATATTGATTCCACGTCAAACACGTCAGTCTCCTATTAATGCCATTTCAAAGTTGGCAATATCCATGATAGCCAATCACAGAGCAGTATTAAGACGCCATATTTGATGCGTTAGTAATTAGCATTAGTATTTAGTATGAAAGTGCTTGTGATTTCTTCATTACGTGCGGTCAGTTATTTTAGTTTATTGTTATATTTTAACAATACTGATAAAGTTTGTTGTATTGTATGGAATATACTGCTTCTCCGTGTAACACTAAATACACCAGAAAACAAAAGGATTTCGACGTTTTGATACTTGTATATTTTTTTATTCGTGTGGGTATTTTACTTTTTAGTTCAGAAGGTTCTTTTGGAATCGTGTATTTTACTGCGCTGTATATTGGTAATAAATACACATGCTAAGCAATTATGCCCTAACGGCTAAACGTATTTAAATGGAATGCCGTATATAATAAACATTTATATCAATTGGGTTTATGTGCCTACTTCATGTGCCTTTCAAACTTCGTGTTTCTTTATTTAATCTTTGCTTGTACCCTGCAACACTGAAGGTATTTAATCTCTAATTCCATGGTAATCCATTAGAAAAACGTTATAAAAGAAAATTTATGATTGTTTCAGTTACTCTTCCCAGGCCTTACCTAGTAGACCCGAGTATGGACATAACATAGACTCTTTTCAATGTCCCGTGTTAAGTATGAATGATTTATTATCATTTCATAATTCATTTTATAAATATAATGAAGAAGAAACCCGAGATACATTTTTATTAAAGTGGTGCACGGCAGTTCCTATAAAAAGGAAGAGACCGTCAAATAAAAAACATAAAGAGAAACAATTTCAAACCAAATTTACTGTGTATAGTAAATCTAAGCAGACTCGCATAACAGTATGTCAAAAAGCATTCCTTAATATTTTAAAAATCACAAAACACAGTTCAGTATGTAATGAGAAAATTTTTCGAAACGGGAGAACTAGTAAAGAAAATAGGGGAAAAGATCACAAATCGCACCTATTTAGTCGCAAAAAGGAAGCAGTCATGACATTCATCAACTTATTTCATGGAGACGAAGCTCATTACTGCCGTGGTAAATCTCAAATATTATTTCTTCGGAACTAAGCATACAAAATATTTTCACTATACAATTCGCAACAAACAGACGAAAGCTTAAAAGATAAACGTGGCTTTTCCCGAAGAATTTTTAATAACAATTATTCACTGGGTTTTGGTAGTCCTAGAACAGATGTCTGCTCAACATGTCTTCAACTTTTGGAAAATTTAAAACAGAAAGATTCAGTGAAATTACAATCACTACGAGGAGAGAAAACGAAAATTGTAACTGTGCCACGATTACCAAAGTCAGTCAAACTAAATATTTAGGTGTAGTAATTGACCAGAGATTAACCTGGTATTCCCATCTTAAACAAGTTGGTAATAGAGTGAGAAAGTTAAGTTGGATTTTTAGGACGCTGAGGCATATTGTTCCTATAAACGCATACACTACCAAAAACGGTCCTAGAAATATACATAATTAATGAAATATATATCGCTCTAGTTCAATCCGTCATTGTATACTGTATCCCCATTTGGGGAAGTACTGGTAAAACCCATTTTATCGGCGTTGAACGAGCACAACGTGCACTTATTAAATTAATGTATTTTAAAAAAGATTATACCAAATAAGTAATTTACTCTCAGTTAGAAAACTGTATATAGTGCATATTATTCTAAGGACACATAAGACTACATCATACCATTCTGATAGAACCTCCAAAAGGAGAAAGGACGTAATAATACCGACTCCTCAGAAAAACACCATATTTGCCAGTAATCAATTCAAAAAACGAGCTACCAAACTATATAATAAAATAAATAAGGAAATTTACATATATATACAAAAATATTACGTAGCTCAAAAAGCTCTAATTGGCTGGGTTATGACACTTACCTTTGATGAAACGGAAGCACTGCTGCAACACTTAAAATAAAACACATTACAACACGTCACAAACTTCCCATCTACAGTCCGCTATACACAAACAAACACTTACACATTCTCGTACACACACATACACACTCACATACACACATACACACACACACAAACACACACGCACGCACGCACACACACACACACACACACACACACACACACACACACACACACACACACACACACACACACTGCACTAACACACAAAGATTGCATGCATTAATTTACTTATATTAATAGTAATAAAATTGTAAACAAAAAAATAAATAATTTGATCAGTTTTGTAACGACTTTATTTGCTGTAAGTATATGTCAAATAATGTCTAATATTATTATTTTAATTCATTATTTTATATAATTGTAAATTGTTAATAATTATCCATAATTTTTATTTTAAATATGTAATTTTACGGTATGGAAGAGCGGAGCCTCCTAACACAAGCATTAAATGCTTAAAAGGAGACTCCACAAACTAACTTAAGGATATTTATTGTTGAAACGAAATAAAATAATTTATTTATTTAGAGAAAAGGATTCATAGCTTGAAAGCAAAAGCTTTTTTTTGCGTTGAGAAAGGACAATAGCCCTCACGTAAAATTTTGTCGTTTGATTGCCAAAAAACATGCAGTTACCGAAAATACCCGACCAAAGGACATATTACTCTCGGCAGATTTATTTATGTAACTGTACAATTGTTGAAGGAAACTCCAAATCGATATTAACGAAGAACAACGTCTTTGCGTACTGTTGCACTAAAAACTAATTTTGTAAAGGGTCAAACGAAATATCTTCTGCTATTTATCATAGACTAATGAACACTGACTTTAGTGGAATTGAAACAGTTCGATTAATAGCAGATGGCTGTGGAGGCCAAAACAAAAATTCTATTATGTATTAGCTATGTGCTCTAAATGGCTAGCAAAATTGGCGCCTAGTAATGTCGAAACTCTAGAACTTGTTTTCCACGTTGTAGGACATTCTTTTATCCCACCGGATAGAGATTTTGCCCAAATTGAGAAACAAGTTAGAAAACGAGAAACGATAGTTCGTCCTGAAGAGTACTTAGACATTATAAGCCAATGGAGTACTGTCGTCCGAATGGGTACAGAATGACAAGACTATGATTTTAAAAATGCCATGACTTCTGTAATAAAATATGTTGGAACTTGGCACTTTCAATTTATAAAATGTAAAACGTTACATAACTCGTTCTAAGCAACCTGGAAATATTTTAATCAAAGGCGATGTAAATTATTGGATAAGCGAAGGAGTATTTAAGAAAGTAACACGAAAGAATGAAGTAGTTAAAGATATAAATCTTAATGTTATTGCGAGTTGTCAAATAAAGACAAATATTAACAAAATCACTGATGTCATAAAATTACTGAACTCTCATTATGGTGACCAATGGAAACAAATGGAGATGCAAATTTTTTATAAAACTTTATTTGCACAAAATTCAGGACCTACGGAAGAAGTTAATTTCCACATTTGTGAACCCCAAGAAGTAGATCATAGTTTAAAAATTTAATTACTTTTCAATAAACACAATTTATTCATATCTAGAATACATTTTATTTTCCACCCTACAGGATCAAGATCATTCACATCGTAGTTCTGCGTAGTTCGATCACAATTTGTCATAAGTCATACTCATAAATCTCATAATATAACGTGCTTTCTCAGCTGGTTTTCATATCAATATCGGCAATCTCCTTGAAGTCACATCAAAGTCGGCAATCTCCAAATGTTTGTTTGGAAATTAATATAGTTTCTTCTTATTGTCTACATAAATGTTAAAATATTGTCTATATACTGTTACACCATGTAAATACTTAAAAATCTCAATAGTAACTCTCATAGAATACATTACATCGCGGTTTCTTATTTTTACAAAAATCCAACAAAATGGAGATTGCCGTGTTTGATTTTATTTGCGTCATATATTCAGAAAGAGGCTAAGCTCCAACAACAACATAAAATAATAGGATATTATTTCCTGTCCCACAAACTGTGCTATAAACGGTGGTAAGTGCAAAAGTATCCTCGGTAGTAAAGTATAACAGGTTCCCAGTCCGATGTATCACATACATATGAGCATAACAATAGATTTTCTATTGTGTCTATCACGGGAGAGGGAAAGGGTTAAACTTACATTTACTTTACGGTAGAGCATAACCAAGTATTTAATACTTGTATAGCATTGTTAGTTATGAGCCCGTTCGCCCCTCAAGGTTCGCCCGGGTTAGAAGCTTTATGACCACCTCTCTATAAGACTAAATAGCAGATATGACTAGTTCGCTATAGGACTTAATATCGATATGACGTACAATCGTATCTAAAAGTGGTTAATACTAATTAGTAAGTATAGGTACTTCAAGGAGTATATACTTTATTGAAGTGTGTATTTACTATGGGTGCGTTCCACTTAGCGTTCACGACGCCTAATATGCTCGTTTACCCGTTCTACATGACGACTACGATCGTCGTGATCGTGGCGAAAACGTCACTCATGACATCATTCATTACTCACGCTCACGCGAAGCTCACGAGTACGACCGCGACGACCCATGCTGAGAGGTGAGTCGTCCAGAGCGTTAAGAAATTTGGCGCCATTAAAAAAATATTATGTAACAATGATGGCGACAATGAAAATTACTTTATTTGATGCGATTTTGATAAAACGATGAATACTTAAATAAGTAAACATATACAACACATAATCTACATTTTTTTTAATTACTTTTTAATTCTTTATCAGAGTAACGATTAATTACATTATCTTACGTGGTCTAAGTTTGCGTTATTCACGATCATGATTTTGTATATTGGTATTTAACTCTTCATCTGAATTGGATGAACTAGTACTTTCTAAAGCATCATTACGACGCACTACCAAATTAATATCAAACTGTCGCCGTAAAATACATTTTGATTATATTTGAATGTATATATAAATACCCCCAAAATTAAGAAATACTTGATTTTGCTTGTAGGTATTGCTTCGCTCGCCTTAATGTAGATTTATGTTAAATATATTTTAGTAGCATATATGTTATTACGATAAATAAACAATAATATCATCAAAATCCTTTCAGTAGTTCTTGCGTGAAAGAGTAACAAACATCCATCTATCCTCACAAACTTCCACATTTATGATATTAGTAGGATATTATATCGCACACCGGGTGCAATAACGTCATAAATGCTAAAATTTGTAAAACGTGTTTTTGGTCGCAAATGGTGTCAAACATGCGTCTAAATACGGTGCAAAAATGTCATGAAAATACCTTTAAAAATAACCCACTGAGGGCGCAAAAGTCGTTGTGGTTTTGGCGGGTTTTTGTTCATGCTAGTGCGAGAACGTTTTAATTGGTCAGTTGCTCGCGGCACCCCGCAGGAAGTGTTTATGTGTAGAAGCAACAACGTCATAAAGGCAAATATTTCATAGAATTTTGGTGCAATAATGTCATAAGTGAACAGTTCTGACTTTGTGGTTCTATGTTCTAGTAGAAGTAGAAAGTTTTTCTATCATTTATTACAATTATGTCAATATTGTCCCAGAAATGTACTAAAAATATTTTAGAAACCGATGTCATTTATTTTTAATGAAATTCAGATTTAATTATATTCCTGTATAATTATTAATTATGAATGTATTTACAGTTTGTATAGAATAGAATAGAATCTTTATTTGCTAGAAATGTAGGTATTACAAGAAGGTGTTACAGTAATTATAGCAGATCCATGTACATTTTACCTGTAAGGCATGCAAATTATTTTAAACATTACAAAAACCTACAACTAAGTTTTTATATGTAAATGTAATTTGTTGCAATATTTTTATTATTTATATTTTATCAATTAGGAACGCATTTATAGAGTAATAAAATTTGTCTATCAGAAAATTAGTTAACTTTTGTTTGAAAATGGCATTGGCTCATTTTTAATGTTGTTTGTTGTAGGTACTTTATTGTATACTACAGGTGCCATGCCAATAACACTATTTTTTAATAATGTAGTCTTATAATCACCAGTGCTTAGTAAGCTTCGATATTGAGATCTCACAATTGCTGATCTTTTTCTAGTTTTTGTAAAGAGCGGAAATAGGTGTTTGTGTGTTTTTACAAATACTGATAATTCTAAAATGTATAAACATGAAAGCGTTCATAATTTGTGAGACTTGAAAACAGGGATGCAGCTGTCAGTTACTTTTAATCCAAACATTGCTCAAAGGCATCGTTTTTGAGCTTTAAAAACATGTACAAAGTGCAATAAATTTTATCTTATTTTTAGCATAAAATTATGGAAGGACGAGGTAAAAAAATAGTGCAGTTGCTTCAATTAAACAAAGAAGGCCATGACGAAGGTTAGACCACGTTAGTTTTTATGTCTTTTAATCATTAAAACTATTTTTTTGTGTAGGTAAATTCGTAATTTTCCTTTTATTTTTAGCATTATCGATAAGATCAGATTCTTATTCTAATTTAAATGCTTATGATGGTGATTTACCAAACTATTACGTTAAAAATGCTGATGAATCTGCAAACATTCCGGATGTAAATGCTCATGATGGCGATTTACCAAATTATTCCGTTACAAATGCTGATGAATCTGCAAACATCCATGATGATAAAACTGAGGTATGGTAAAATATTTTATGTTTGTGTTAATACTTTTGTACAGATTACCTACAAAATTATATTTTTGCCTATTTTAGCCTATGAGAGTTTCTTATAGTGAAAACTCATCTGAACATGACTTTTCTGGGACTGATGATGATGAGCAATACGTACCTAAACCATCAACTAGCTCGGAAAGCAGTAGCAGCAGCTCTAGCAGCAGCTCTGGCAGCCGCTCAGAAAGTTCTTCGTCATCGGAATCTGACCAACAAGAGCCCTTACCATCGACCAGCACAACTAAACATAGCAAAACACGTACTCGCAATCCAAATAAATGGAAAAAAAATGTTGCTAAAATGCTAAAAAACTCTGGTCAACAATATATTTCATTAAAAACTGGTACGGTTAAACCAGCTCGATCAATGGGGCCACCTTGTTCAGAGAAATGTCGCCTGTCTTGTTCATCAAAATTTTCGACAGAACAGAGAACCCACCTATTTCATGCTTATTGGCAATTAGGCCACTTACAAAGACAGCGGGATTATTTAGGATCTTGTGTGAGACTTCTACAGTTATCTTATCGCAGAATAAAAGAACCTCGTAAAAATAATCCCAGAAAACCCAACACTGCTTTTTATTTTTACAATGAAGGAAGTGAAATTAGAGTATGTAAGACATTTTTTATCAATACTTTAGGTATAACTGAGAGAGTTTTACGTACAATAATAGAATGCAAGCATAACAATGAAAGCTTTAACATTATTAAAGAAGATGGAAGAGGGAGACACGGCAAACAAATCAGATTGGACGAAGAAATAAAGCAATCTGTAAGAGATCACATTAACTCGATCCCAAAGATAGAGAGTCATTATTTAAGGGCGAATACTAGTAGATTATTCGTAGAGGGAGATTTAACTATAGCAGAAATGCATAGAAATTATAAGAAAAAGCGTCAGGAAGAAAATAAACCCGAAGCTTGTTACGATGCTTATGCTCGAATTTTCAATACGGAATTCAATATCGGGTTTTTTGTTCCAAAAAAAGATACCTGTGATGACTGTGAAGCTTATAAAAATGCATCTGTCGAAGAGAAAGCTAAACTGCAAAATTCTTATAAATTACACCTCGAAGAAAAAAGTTTAGCTAGACTAGAAAAAGACGCGGATAAGAGTAAATGTATATCGGAAAGTAATACATTTTTAATAATATACGACTTTGTGACGATAATCGCCTAGACGCCCGGCGAACGCGGGCGCACGTCACTAGCCACCTCTCGCGTCCGGTGGTGCGAGACTATATAAGGAACGGACGGTGTCAGTCGCCTCCTCCTTGCGGCCCGGCTCCACATCTTCAGTTAAGTGTTCCTGACTACAAGGACACGCAGCAAGCCTTTAAGTGACCCACGCCCTGTCTATTTTATATTGTTAAAGTTGTACATGTGAACTAAACGCATTAAAAGTGTAATTGCCATAAGTACCTTCTCTTATTTGTATCTTTTAATTAAATTCACCTAGGGACACCACGCCCCTACGGCGTGGCCTGTTCCTCTAAAACCTTCATTTCTTCTAAAGAAAACCTCAAAAGGTTACAACTTACAAGCTGTGATGCCATGTCCGATTGGAAAGTCATCTTCATTTTTCTACAAATCGAAATTAAACTGTTACAATTTTACGGTAATTAATTTGACGAATAATCTTAATCTGTCATTGCTTTGTTAGTTTGTGCGTTCATTTAAAATGTATTTATATTGCAGATGTCGGACGTCAAAAATCAAGAAACAACATGCTTCTTTTGGCACGAAGGAATAGGTAACCGAGGAGTCCTTGAAATTGGATCGTGCATTTACAGCTTTTTAAGTGATCTAGCTGAGAAAAGACCAGGTTGTGATGTCATATTCTATTCCGATAATTGCTGCGGGCAGCAAAAGAACAAGTTAGTAAACTACTTTATTGTATAATGTTATAACAAGTAATTATTTAGACTGTTTATTAAATAAATAATTACCATTATTTCAGGTATATGTTTTGTATGTACTACTATGCTGTTAACAAGTTACAGATAAATTCTGTGACCCATAAATTCTTAATTAAGGGCCACACGCAGAATGAAGGAGATGCGGCCCACTCAGTAATTGAGAAATCTGTCAGTAGGGCTAAAAAATCTGGTGCTATTTATGTACCAGACCAGTACATACATTTAATCAGAAACGCAAAGAAGACAGGAAAACCCTTTATAGTAAGAGAATTAAACTATACCGATTTCGTAGATTTGAAGAAACTAGCAGATGATTTAAATATAAACACAACAAAAAACGTTTGCGGAGAAGCTATTAAAACGACGGATATTAAGGTTATAACATTTATTAAGGGCTGTGATACATATAAATATAAAACTACCTACAAGACTGATAATTGGAATAAAGCAAACATTATCGAGCAAACCAGGTCATTGCGGAAAAATACGACCCAGCCAAGAAACAATATAAATGTACAAGAAATATTTTTAAAGCCTGCTTATACATCTAATATACCGATAAGTGATAGGAAAAAACAAGATCTGATAGAATTGGTTCAAAAAAATATTGTCCCTCGCTATTATGAACATTTTTATAACCAACTTTAGTGTGTTAAATCACTTTTATAGAATTTTTAAATGAAAGCTGTGATTATTAAATGTAAGAATAATTAAGTACTAAGTACAAAAAAAAAGCATTAAGACTGCTAGAATTGTTATAAATTAAAACAGTTTGGAATTGTTTGTTAAGTTAAAAAAAACATTGATTATTTTATAGAAATTTCGTTCTAGCCTGTTAGTTCCTCATAAAAGTCTGATTACGGGTACTTAAATATAAGAAGTTATTCATAATTTTGTTAGATTTTATATGCCATTTATTTTGATAATAATTTTGAATATTGTTATCCACTGAAAAATTTAAGTATTATACTAAATGTGGTATCTTATTATAAAATAAGAGTGTTGACTTTTTATTTAGTTCAGCCGTTATGACGTTATTGCACAGTAAAGTTCTGCTTTTAATTTAACTTTCTGTGCAATATCGTCATAAATGTAGGTATTGTGATTAAAAACAATTAAAATATGCCACTTACTTTAGCTTTTTCTTTCCGCAACAACCTTATTTGTAAAATATAGAGTATAAACGATTTTTTGATCATTGATTTATAATAATATAATAGGTACATTTCATTTGAATGAAACGACAACTTTTAAATCGATCTACTGAAAAAATCGTCATTCGTTACTTATGACGTTATTGCACCCGGTGTGCGATATATATTTTTTTATATAAATCCATTTAACCAATAACTATAAAAAAAAATTACAGACTTACAGATTGTAACCGCTTTTTTTTAATAATTCGTCATTTGTATTATTTACCTCAACGCTCAAAACACCCCATAATCCCTGCCACTTGAGTTTCCAATTGTAACGCTCGGAAACAAGTGGAATAGGCAAAACCGTGGTCGTGAGCGTGAGTGTCGTGAGCATAGACAAAACTGTTGTGAGCGCTAAGTGGAACGCACCCTATGAAGTTCCGCTTTATGTAATTTAAAAATAAATTGAAATAAATATTTTACTTATTAGTTAGAACATTATTATATATTTAGAATATGAATATTTGCACGCCTTAATTATACTTATACATAATATAAACACAATTCTTTAAAACTAACTTATACCTAAAATATTTTAAACAGAACTAAAAAAGAAAAAGAAATCCAAAACCCTCTAATAGGCGTCATAGAATTCCTCCGCATCACATTCGACTGGTAGTGTGCCCAGAATACTGGCAGCATTGCCAAGTTGAATGGCGATGCTTATTCTTTCCGCGAAATAAAGGCCTGCCCTCTGGTCACGGGAAGCGTCGATTAACCTTTTCGCTATGTCTCTATAGAGAGCACGAGCACTGGGACCCCATGACCCTAGCGTTACGCCCCAAACGGCTCAAAAACATAAACTCTTGCCAGGTTTTTGTATTTGCGCCGTTTGAGAGTCTCCGCGGATGCAGCAGCAGTAGCACCAGCACAACCCGCCGTGCTGGGAAGATGTGATGGCGCAAGGGTGTCTCACACACGTTGCGTCCTACACCAAGGGCCTACCCATCTTCCAAGGCATCAATGACACGTGCCAAACTATTAGTTTCAAGATGAGCTGGCACGCCGGCGGTGACAGGAGCACGACGGATAATGTCATTAAGATTGGCGTGCCGCGAAAAACGACCGGCTCTCCTGCTACATGATAGGCCATGGTGACCAAGGCCATCGACGGCTCCACCACAGTGACATCGATGCGGAGAAACACATGGTGCACCTAAACGAAGGCAAGAAGCGATGCGGAACGTTGTGTCGTCCAACAATTGAAACAATAATTGTCATTGTCACTTTGAATTTTTATCTTGCATATTTATTGTTAACTAGGTAAAACGCAGAGTAAAGAAACATTTCATTTTAATGAAAATAAAAAGAATAAAGAAGCTCTTATTCATGATAATCATGATTGTTACCGATACAATTTTGTGTCCAACAATTCAAGCAGAACGTCGTTCTGGCGTTGCTACAAAAGACAAGAGTGTAATGCTTCTCTTACATTAAATGAAGAAAATACCGTTATAATCAGGTAGAGTCTGCACAAGTGTGAGCAAGACTATGATAAAATGGAAGAAGACCTTTTACTGGATACGGCAAAACAAAATGTATGCGAAGATATGTCATCAGTAATAAAGATTTATGAACAGGTAATCCAACAACTTTCCTCTTCTTCAACCGTAATGGTAGACTTTATAATTCAGTTAAGGATGCCCTATAAAGATATCGCAAATGGTTCCTTCAAGTGCAAAATACCGAGTTTTCTAAATCCAGCGAAGTGACAGTGCCAAACATTATGAAGGAAGACTTTTTGATTGCCGAGTTTGAATTATCAAAAGACGACAAAATGCTTATATTCTCATCACGATATTCCAAAAGAAATATTAAAAATTATTTCGATCAAGAAAAGGTCTTTCTTTCTGCGTCTTTCTTTTTGTGTGGTTAGTGGCCAACCTGTTATCAAGAGTTGTTCAAGCCGCCCGTAGGCCTCTGACATGGCTTAACGACTGCTGTAAATTTGGCAACAACCGGGACCGACATTTTACGTGCCCTCTGAAGCACGGAGACTATAGTATTGTTACGTGCTGGGTTCGACGGATATGAATATAAAACAGTATTACCAACTAAAACACGTTTTATTCTAGCACACAATTAACTTTAATACACAACAAACACTATACTACACTTTTCCACTGTAACTGCTTCAAACTCCGTAGTATTATCGCTTCTGTTCGCTTCGATGAACACTTGACCGCTTACGATAGTAAACTGACTCGGCGGTGCGCTGCGCTCTATTTATACGCGGGTAAAGCGCTTCTGGAGTTTTCCAGAAAATGTCACACACGGCACGCAACAGCGCGATGATTCGAGAATGTGCCAGCGCTCTCTCCACTCAACTCCTACCGACAAATACGTAGTTCCGTAAGATGTCAATAGATGGTGCTGTAATAAATTATTATTAGAAACCGCCGACTCTTCCCCACAGTGCCGACAGGGGGCACTAGCTGTAACAGTATTGTAATCTATGACGGAGACGCTCAAATGAAATAACACTAAGCGGTCACCCATCTATAGACTGACCGCACCCAACGTTGCTTAACCTCGCTAATCGTTTACCGATCAGTGAGTGCAATTGGCTATGAGCGCCTCAAGAAAAGGTTTTTTTGGTGACGGAACATTTTTAAACTTGCACCCAAGCCTTATTATCAGTTATTCTCCATTCACGTGGACGTTGATAGCACGGAAGAGACGGTAAATATATTCCCCGTCTTGCACGTCATGCACTCTTACCAAATAAATGCGAAACAACTTATATCGCTTTATTTACAATAATTCGCGATGTACTTAAAGTACATATTAAACATTTTAAATGTGATTACGAATTGGGACTTATCAATGCATTTCGGACTGTGTATCCGAATACTAAAATTACAGGCTGTTTTTACCATTACAATAAATCTATGAGGAAAAAAGCGAATGATGTCGGTTTGACAAAATCTCAAGAAAGACGACATATCGCTAGAATTACTGCTGCGGCAAATGCCGCTCTTGCCTACATCTTATATACAAGATGGATGGTCTGCTATTGTGGAATGTTCTACGCAATCACCAGAAATTAATGCATTCGCAAGGTACTTTTGCAGGCAATGGCTAAAGAATCCTTTACTCATTGCCTGTGCAAAACAAAAGCACAGGACTAATAATAGTTTAGAGGCATGGCATCGTCGCCTTAATGTGCGCATGCAGTACAAACCAACGATGCTTCAATTTTTATTTTATTTATAAAATGATGCACAGTTTCAAGATAAAAGAAATCAAAATTCTCTGTTTGAATTGTCTAACAAAAAAAGAAACACCATATTATTTAATCGCAAGTATAAAAGAGAAGTAAATAAACTTGAGAAGAAGTAGATTACGGCTATATCTTTTAAAAAAAATGTTAACCATTTAAAACTTAAATATAAGTAAATAAATATGCTACAATGGAATGCTTTAATTTTAAGTATTTTAATATAGGTGGCATATCTATCTGAGAGGGTAGTAGTCTACCCGGGTCACAACGGTTGGAGTCGGCGAGAGATGTCGTGCGGTGTTCCACAGGGATCGGTTTTAGGTCCACTCCTGTGTAACATCGGTTACGACTGGGTGCTGCGAGGTGCGCTCCTCCGTGGCGTCGCGCGTCGGCGTCACTTGTTACGCCGACGACACACTTGTCACGGCGAGGGGTAAGTCGCACCGGGCGGCGGCCATACTGGCGACCGCTGGGGTTGCACAAGTCGTTGGTCGTATCCGGCGGTTGGGCCTTGAGGTGGCCCTGACCAAGTCTGAGGCCGTTAGTTTTCACGGTCCTCGGAACCGGCCACCTCGAGGGGCCCACATCATGGTAGGAGAGGTCCGCATCGCTGTCGAGCTAACCCTTAAGTATCTGGGTCTCTTGCTCGACAGCCGATGGAACTTTGTAGCCCATTTTCGTCATCTGGCCCCCAGGCTTTTGGGCACTGCAGGTGCGCTCGCACGTCTGCTGCCCAACCTAAGGGGGCCAGGCACCTCCTGCCGGAGGCTCTACGAAGGGGTCGTGTGGTCCATGGCCCTTTATGGGGCACCAGTTTGGGGAAATAACCTGACGGCCGTCAGGTTAATTAGAGGTTACCGCACGGTCTTGTTCGAGGCAGCAAGTCTCCTCGCCGGATCGATGCCCTGGGACCTGGAAGCGGCGCTTCTGGCGTCGCTCTACCGCTGGCGCCAGGAAGCGCTAACTCGGGGCGAAGGACCAGGTCTTCCCGCTTTAGAGGCGGCACGGTCCGAACTCCGCCAGGTGCTGGTGGAAGAATGGAGAAATCGACTTGTGCCGGGCACGCCACGATCGTGGCGCTAAGTCCCGTTTTTGAGGAGTGGCTGGAAAGGCGGCATGGTGCCCTCACCTTCCGGCTGACACAAGTAATGACTGGCCACGGTTGTTTTGGCCAGTTCCTGTGTCGCATAGGCTGGCAGGAGACGTCCGGATGTTATCACTGCGGTGACTGCCGCGATGTTGTTGTGGACACGGCGCTGCACACTTTGGCAGAATGCCCCGCCTGGGCATCGCAGCGCCGTGAGTTGATCGCGGCAGTCGGACTGGCTGCTCTCTCACTCCCGGCCGTGGTCCAGTCTATGGTCCGGAGTGAGAGATCATAGAACGCCGTCGCCTCCTTTTGTGAGGAAGTAATTTCCATCAAGGAGGCGGCGGAGCGGGAGAGGGAGCGCTTAAATCCTCTCCCCAACCGCAGAACCAGGCGCCGGAGGGCGCGAGATGACCTCCAGCCACCCTCAGGTTTGACCTGGGGGTGGAGGGCTGCGTGGGCCTGCTCGCCACCCGATCAGCACCAGGTCCAAGAGGCGGCGTGCGTGTTCCCACGTGCGCCTCTGTCGTCTTTGTCCCCTCCAGGGGGACGGCGGAGGAAGTATTTTTGTGCAGTGGCCTGCCGTTTCACACGGCCGCGGCGAGCCGAAGCCAAGGCGGGGTCGCGATTGCATGTGAAAGCGATTCGCGCGGCCTCGCCGTCTATGGTTATGCCGAGGAACACCGTGGTAGGTTTAGTCGGTATTACCGGGGTATCTTTTCCCCGGTGAACCCGACATAACCTCTCCGTCGCCCCGCGGAGAGGTATGAGTCAATGCATTCGCCCAAGTAAAAAAAAAAAAAGAAAAAAACGTTAACAGGGAAAAGAGCATTGTGTTTTAATTATCTCGACGACTGTACTTTAAAAAACAAATGAAAATTAGTCGTTACGCTGTCCTATAGCGAACTAGTCATATCTGCTATGTAGTCTTATCGAGAGGTAGACATAAAGCTTCTAACCCGTCCGCCCTAGGGGGCGGACGGGTTAGAAGCTTTATGTCTGTAAGTAGGTATTTGTTAAATTTCTTCTTAAAATCCACCCAAAAATAGAAGCCCCGCGAAGCGTGGCTCCGTCTTTCTATGAAAGGGGCGAAAGTCAAGGGACGTACGGGCTCGTAGCCGTTTTGTTTTAAACTTTCGCCAGTCATAACTATGGCAACAAGGCAAATAGTTCGCCGTCTATAAATATGTACATAAGCCTGGGCTATTTACCAGACCAGACAGCGAAAGTAATAAATACCTATAGAAATGAGAGATAATATAAACCTTTTATATATTACCATAAAGTAGACATAAGCTTACCGTCGCGCGTCGTTGTGTTAGCCTATGATGCTGTTTACCTTATCGTATTCCATGGGACGATTACAGGTTGTTTGTGAAAATAAGGAATAACGCGATATAGGCTCGCTTTAAAAAGATAGATGCTTTTAAAAAGCTTCATCTTTCAGTCCGTTTGTTCAGTAGAATGGAGTTTAACTTTAACTATTAGCCACATTTTATCTGATTCTGTTCAATAGCACTGGACGTATAGCGAAAAGTGTGATGCACGTCACGTAGGTAAATGCAATCGCCGAAGAACAGTAGCTAAGTATTTAACGCGTACAAATGCTAGTGTAGAATAAAATGCCTAGTCATTTAAATTGCCTACCGGCTCATTTGACATGGCCTTGACATGATAGAAACTTGTAGGTACATTTAGTCTATTTGCTAAATAATAATTTCATAAAAAAAATATTTGCTTAAGTACTTATTTATATAACATTAATTTATAGTTGTCGACTGAAAGACGATTACTGCGCAAATATGTTATTAGTATTTATTATTAGACAATGATGTTGAATTGTACGTGATATCTGCTTCTAATGAGATTTATACAACTACCTAAGTATTTATATCACGTGCCAGTGAGACTCGACGACGACGATTTCTAGTGCGATTCCGTGTTTAGAAGAATATGTGAATATTTCAAAACATGCATACAAAAGTGATAAATAAATACTGTGGTGTGTAAGTGAGTTTCTCTTATACGAAAGTATTTTTATGACTGTCTAAGACGGAGTCGAACACATGCGCACGCCTATGCCTACCTGCCGCTGTCGACTTGCCGCCGCGCCGCCGCAGTGCCCGAAATGTCGTTTGACCGGTTCTCCTGCTCGCACTCGTACGCTATTATCTCTCGCAAATTCTCTCCCAGCGGCCGATTGGTTCGCCCACAACACACACATACCGTTTGACAAACGGTCAGATTTTTGTCCTCATGTGGTCATACAGCCCATAACAAACGTTTGTGTACCGTGTGCTAGATAGAGCGCTACCAGCTAATCGCATTTCGTTCAAATATTTCGTGCGTACAACAGTACAAAAATACGCTAGTTCGTTTAAGCAATGCAGAGTTTGTATGCGTATTCCGATTATTTAAAATAAAATTAATGAAGTATCTAGTGATTCGGTGTCAAGAGTGGGAAGTTATTAAATGAATTGTTTAATGACTCTAGGTCCTTGACCTATCAGTGCATTATTTACAAGTTATTATGTGGTTTGAAGAACTTTAATCAAGTAACATGAATCGTGTCTCTTCTAGAAATATGGAGTCTTTACCAAAGCAATTTGTTTCGGCGATGAGAACATTGTTCGATATTATGGATGATAAACATACGGGATATGTTAAACTTACAGATATTGAAAACCGTTGGCGTGACGATCGTACTCGGGGTTTACCCCGTGGTGTCATTGAGAGTTTACAGAAAGTCGCTTCCCATGATGGTTTACTAACATTTGAAAGATTTTGTACTGGACTTAAAATATGTTTACTACGCAATCAGGTAGAAACCTCAACTGGTAAAGATGATAGGTTTAGTGACGATGTTGATACTACAGGATTACACACACAAATTGCATCCCAAACTCATAGGCCACCTTCCGCTCCGTTATTAGATGTCAATGATACACAGACTATGGACAGAAATTGGATGGTTTTGAAAAGCACAGAAAGCTCGTCGCAGCACCGAACTATCAGTATGCCCCAATTGATTGGTCGTAAAGATGGTTTGATACAAGAACCTCGGCATTTAGGCGCACCTTCGATACCCAAACATGATTCTCGAAGAGTCTATGGTCCACCAAAACCACCAAGACTAGAAAAACAAAATACGGAAAGAAATGAAACTTCAAAATCTAGCTATAAATCCGAAGAAGAAACAGTTTTTGATAACGAAGATATGTCTGTAGACAAAATAGATTTTGAAGAAATGTCTCGAGCTGTAGAGGAACAAAGCAGAGGGCTCGGTGACGGCAGATCAGCTACTGAGACTCAATCACAAACACTACGTCGTACTTCGCGACGACGGGAACCTCGACGACACACTTTACATAATGGTGTTGATTATAATCTTCTGAAACGTATGAAGCAAATTGAACAAGAGAAAGATGTCTTGTTGCAGGGTTTATCAGCGGTTGAAGAAGCTAGGGAATGGTATTTAAAACAGTTAGCAGAAGTTCAAGAAAAGATGCGATACGCTGGCAGAATGGGTGCATATGTGGTAATTTCTTATTTATAATATTACTTATGTTTCAGTGACTCTCATAAATATTTGTCAATCAGCATTAGCTTAAAGCGCATATAGAAGTAGGTGAAATTGGGTAATGCACATGGCTATTTAAATGATGCCCTGTTTTTAATTGTCCCACTCCTGGGCACGGGTCTCTTTTAAGTGTGAGAAGGGTTAGGCCATAGTTCACCACGCTGGTCCAGTGCGGGTTGGCAGAGTTCACATATCTTCGAGAACATCATGGAGAATTCTTAGACATGCAACTTTTCCCGCAATGTTTTCCTTTACCTTTAAAGTAAACGATAATTAACTACATAATACGCTTATATTATAATTTTAAAAAGTCAGAGATAAGTGTCTTGGGATCGAACTCGAGACCACTGCGTGGCAGTCTGGCGGTGACCCACTAGGCTGTTTAAATGACATCGAAAGAAATGACAATAAGTATTTCTGAAATTCAAATCTACCTACCTCTTACACTGAATTCGGTCAGTGATCATTATTATAGACTATAGTGAATTATTTATGAGGATAAGGAATTCTATCTGTGGAAGTCTGTTGAGCCGCTTTTAGGAACCGCGGGTACTTCGTGCTTTGGCCTAGTAGTAATCGATCAATTATACCATGGTATATTTGATCGATGCTAGTAGTAGTCAAGTTAGCTATAAAGCATTTATAGCTAACTTCAAAAAACAGTAAGATTGTCATTGATGTCCTCTGTTTCTAGACATCACATTTAAACTCTCAGTTTGTGTCAGAATTTAAGTAGATTAATTAAATAAGTACCTACTTAACTGGTAAATACTTAAGTAAGGTAATGTACACCATTGAAATACTAACCAGAGTTGTTACAAAATGTTATATCTATACTAATATTATAAAGCTGAAGAGTTTGTTTGTTTGGTTGAACGCGCTAATCTCAGGAACAAATGGTTTGAATTAAAAAAATATTTTAGTGTTGGAGAGCCTATTTATCGAGGAAGTTTATAGACTATATATAACATCACGCTACGATCCACGGGAGCAGCGCAGTAATCATAAACGCAGGTGAAACTGCGGGCACAGCTAGTAAATTATATAAGTATTTAACCTTCTAGCTGTAGTGGCAATCTAGCCATACGACTATAAGACAAGTTTTTAGTTCATGGCCAAACAAGTTATTTTTTGCATAGCTACGTAAGATTTGAGAATTTCACAAAAAGAATTACAATGCTTATTATAAGTACTTATTAACAAATTATATTTTTGCTTATTTTAGAATACATTAACCAGAAAATTCGTGAATCTTTGATTTGGTACGACAGTTATTCAAACCACCATCCTTTCGTACCGTTTTCGCTTGTTTAGCCCAAATCAAAAAATTATTATCCTGTTGTATTTTATATAAAATTCGAGTGAATAAGTAGGTACTTATATTATAACATAATATATGATATGTTACTGTTAATTTTATGAATTCGCTGATATTTTTTATATTGAAACCGAAGGTAAGTAAGTACTTTAATATAATCTAAATAAAATTTGGATACTTACCTACTGAAGCTAATGTATGGCATTCTTCAAAGATAAAAAACATATTTTATTCTACTCGCTTACCTCAGTAGCGCAGCGTTCTCGGATTTGATTCCCGAGTCGGGCAATGTACTATTGGGGTTTTCGGCCGTGAAACCCTCAGTAGCAGCACGAAGTAAACGGCAATATATTCGTACCCTATTACCTATACGTAATAGTGCGCGAGCCGTGGTCTCACAGAACCTAAAACCTTAGCTCGCGAATATATAATAGGTGTTAGGTAAGTACCTACACCTCGACCTTCGGAAATATAGGTGTCAAACTATGTACGTATGTACCTATGTTTATTTTTATTCTACTTTCTATTAAAGTTTGATGAGACAGAACCGGTTCTTTGAGATACATATGTAAATAAAGGACTTTATGTAAACGATAGATAGGTACTCTACGACTGGCGACATCATAGGAATAGTTGTCGCAGAACGTGACAGCTACAAAAAGGTACCTACTTAGTTTTATAATTGTTGATTTATTATGTAAAGAATAACAATTTAAATGGTTTAGTCGATAATGGTATAGTCCACGTATAATCAATCAACAAACGCAGGCAGTAACATGGTATACTTAAACGTTATATTTTGGTTTGTACTTAGTTGACTGCACGGATGACGTAGTGATTAATTGCTCACCTCGTCACTATCACTGCTCCTAGTGTTCTGGGTTAGATGCCCACACTGGACAAACATTAGTGTAATCCACAAACGTACCAAATCTGGGTATTCTTTGTATCTGTGGAGGAACGGGATGTCACCTTCTTGGTTTGTTTAAAGGTAGCATGTCCGTTGTTTGAATATTTGTAAAGTCTTCGCGACACAGAATTCAGCACCAGTGCGGGAATAGCCTTATTTTAAAAAAAGTTGCCACTGCTTGTAGTAATTTCTTTATCATGTTACAGGAACCTTGGAGCGAAGCGCATCAAGAGCGATTGGAGTTATTGAAAGCACGTGTATTAGAGTTGAATCGGCAATTGGGAGCATTAGCAGCTGGCTGGCGTCATGGACAGCTGTCGCTGCATATGAATTTAGCCCTTCCAGCAGCCTCACTGTCAGGATCGGCTACTACAACGACACCGAACAATGCCGCTGTACTTAGATCACAAAATCGTATGCTAGCGGAGGTGAGGATACATAATCTTACGATTATTTTTACGAGGAAAGCCTTTGTCTTATTGAAGTTTTAAAATTGATTAGGTACAAATAGTGAAAGGATATAGGTAGTAATCTCATAATTACTTAGTACTTCAAAAATAATCAAACAATGATCCAAAGCCAATTATGTCGGCTGATAATGCGTTTAATCCCGAAGCCAGCCATTACAATTACGTTTCAATAAGTGCAGCACGAAAAAGGGTGAGCTTACGTAACTATAAATACCTATTTACTTACCTACGTTTGTCCAATTTTAGTTTTTCACCTATCGGATGTATCGGTTTTAATAGTCGCCTCGCTATTGCCCCTACGCCATGTTGTGGGTTCGAATCCCACGCGCCGCGCCAAACATTTCGGCTTGTTAGTTGTTGTGGCTTGTGAGTTTCTTTCAATGACTGCTACCCTAGCAGTATGACACAAGAAAAAGGAAAATGTACGAGATGTTATTACTGAGATAAGCATAACGACAGCCCGACTGATCTAAACGGTTGCCGCAAACTACGAGATCACGCGCGATATCGGCTTTTAGAGTTCGAAAAAATTCCTATTTAAAAGTCATTCTAATTCTATTGCTAATGCCTTAAAATGAATATTTGAAACGCAACACGATTTGGCTACGATCTGCAATCAGGGTAGAGGCAGGTTCTTCGACACATGAGCTGCTCTAGGTCTTAGTTAATATGCTCTACTTTTCATACAACACGAAAACAAAGAATATCGTACAATCATTAAATAAATATAATTAATTATGGTGTAACATTAAACTTACTAAATAAATGGATTGTAAAATATATATCAACCATGGTCATGGAGAAACTGCTTTTAATAATTGCTGCTGAAAAGTTATTTAAATGTTGGAAAACATTAAGATGTGTTCCAACATCTTCAAATTAGTAACTTAACTATTAAACATTGACAACAACAGGTGAATAATAGAAGAGTAAAACAATCAAATCAGTTGAAAGTAGATGATAAGCACTTATTCTGTAGCCTGTGATCACTTGCAAAATTAGGTATTGCTAGTGTGTTGCTAATCTTAAGGAAAATGTTTAGAATTGGGTGAATGCCATATTATCATATTAACCTCAAGAGGCAGTTTATTTTTAAGATGCAAGGCAATATACTAGTAACAAGAGGCTAGAAAGAAAATATGTAATGGTTAATAAAATGTAACAATGAGCATATAATATTATAATATGATCTTATTTTAAATTATGCATATGGTTGTTTCAGGAAGTCAACAGGAAAAATGAAAGAATATCAGTTTTAGAGCGTGAAAAGTCAGCATTGATACGAGAATTATTACTTCAACGAAATAGATCAAAATTAATAGATAACTTTACATAAGGACCTTCTTTACTCACAGTAACTTATGTAATTTCCTTATATAGCAGATAAAAGCAATTAAACATGGAGAACCATCATATTCCAACAATATTCTATAATCATTGCAAAGAAAATAGCTATGGAATATGTTTACTTTACAACTTTGAAAAGCAGTGGTGATAGAAATAATAATGTGTAGGTAGTGTGATCTATAGCCTCAGACTAATCCTTAATCCATAACAATCAAAGGGGAAGATGTCATTTTGACAGGCAACAATAAAAAATATGTCTTCTGTTCTATATAATAAAAAATACTCTTCTACTTTATAAGGCATTAGATGTGATTCTATGCATAATCCAATAAAATTATGAAAATAATACTAAAATTTGTATTTTCTTGTAGGCTGTACTGTAAAGAATTGATGCAAAAATATGTAAATCATTAATATAAATATTTATATTAGTTGTAAGTATAATAGTGCCATAATAATCCAGAGCTTCCTAACATTGAATATTTGTGCAATTAAAGACCTCAATCATGTTTGTTTATCTATATTTATACAACTAAAAACTATTATATTTATATTTTATACAGAGTTAGCAGTTTTATTGTAAAGAGAATAATCATATTTCCTGAATGGTACATCATAAGTGAGATAGCCTTGATCCCAAGCTCGTTCAATAGCTACAAGTAACTCTTTGTGCTTCTTTTGACAAAGCCCGGTTTTGAAGGCATCCAATATCTGAAAGTAAATATATAACCCTTATTAGTTTCCTGTTTTATTGAAATCTATATTTTTTTATAAATATATCTGATAATTTACAGAAAAGTAATTTGGATAAGAGACAATTTTTATTTTTGGTTAATTAGGTAGTTGCAATCTTTGTAAGACTGAATACAAAAATCTATCAGTTAGATTGAATTTATTGACGAACATCGCAGCCAAAATTCTTGTTTTAAAATAAGTATAAGAATAATAAATAAGTAAACAAATTATTATAAGATACTAACCTGTCCAGTGTATTCAGAAATAAATTGCTCTAAAAGTTTTGTATTCCTGTGATCCAAAACAAGATATTCATCCCGACAAATAGGACATGGGTTGCCTGTAGATATTACCCCATTCCTAACACATGACTTTCTAGTTTTTCGTGGAGCAAATACACCTTTGTGGTTGCGGCGATACAAAACCCAGACGGCTTTATCGCCATATGCTTGCTGATAAGCTTTACTTTGCAAATACTTGATGCTTGTTTCGACGGGAATTATTTTGGTTCTATCTTTTGTAGGATCGATTGGTGATTGCTCTTCCGTAGATTCTTCAGTTTGTTCAGAATAAAATCGAACAGTTGGTCTAAACTCAGACAGATTTAACCTTCTAAGCATAGAACGTATATGAAACGAAATTGCCATTTTAATCGTTGTAAATAATGTTTATATACTTTACAAGTTATTACATCTAAAACTATCTATAACAATTCAAGCATAACCTCAAAACTATGGCATTCAAAGCCCGACAGTGACGTAAGTGACGTAACGACTTTGACATTATTGGCGTCTGATAATGCGTAATTTGTGTGGTTTGGTACCGTCCGGTACTAAAGGTCAGTGCTGTCCTGCCTGCTTTTGAATCCTCCAAAATTTGTATGTACTGTATATGCTTGAATGAAATATATGGAATTAAAAAGTACTTATGTACGCACATCAGAAAAATTAATTCAGTTGTTTATTTTATAAGACTTATAAATTATAATGTCCTAAGTCCTATCTACTGAATGCGAATGTGAGTTTGTTTGCTACGCTTTCACGCATTAACTACTCGACTAATCATCATGAAATTCCGCATACACGTCAGGGGAACAGAAAAGGACTTGGGTACCTTCATCCAGAAAAAGTATTGTTACTAACCTAATCTTACCTGACCTATATTTCTGTGAGCTAAGCTGCGGACAAAATCTTATCATAGATAAATATAAAATCTTTCCTAGACTGCCTCTGATTGTCCAATACAACATGGCTTCCCTTTTATAAAAGGACTCGCCTAGCTTTAGGACCTCGCTTTCTGCACGTGTTATCGATAGCAGTGAACTATCATGTTGTGCATAAATACTAAATAAGCCCATGGAAATGTCACAATCAGCAGAGAAGGTCAATGGTTTGTTATCTGTTATCTTTCAAATGGGTCATAGTAACATTCAACAATTTTACAAATCGACTAGCTTCTACCAGATAAAATTATAAGTAGTACGAACACATCTTTTCTCTATAAATAAACAGAACGGCCAATCTGCCCTACGCATCATGTCATTCATGTCAAAAACTCAAAACGTAACGTCTAATTTGAAAACTGAACAGTAAAAAGTGAAGAATTTTTATCTTGAGGTAAATTACATTTACATATTCCTATTCTAATATTTATGGACTAGTGTACCTACCGATAGTATCTCGTAGCATTGTGTGTATCTTGTTACGTCTACCAAATACTTTCTCTCGCCGTTTAGATACTTATTTTTGACAATAATTAATAACGGTCAAAATAAAAATTGTATGGAATTCGATGACTAACTTATGCATTATTATATTTCAGTATTAGGCGTTTAGAAATAAAAAAGCGAAGATTCATGGGAGATGGCTGATATTACTGTGGATACTGGTTTAATGTAAGTAACTATGCACCTTCTTCTTTGTTAATCTCATGTATAGTCATACTCAGGTCACACACCCATAGTGTAAAAAAGCCATGCTCAAGAACATCGGCTTTTGTGCCCATAAATAAACGAACGAATTCGTTGTTATTATGTAATATCCCAGATAAATGATTGTTTTGCTAGTGGCAGGCTAGTAATAATAATTATACTTAGGTATTTAGTTTGGTATCAAGCTCATATTTTGAAGTTCATTATCATATTTCAGAAAGACAAAAATACTTACTTACATTCTAGCTATCAATACTTTAAATGTATTTTGAGCACCATCATGTGCATTACTGAATTTATGAGGCAAACTTACTTCTAAATGATTGTTTTTTGAGACCCAATTTTCCAAGAAACTAGTAGTGACAGTTGCTTGTGACTTACAATGTGAATATACTTAAAACTGTGGCCTAAGGAAGACACAGTGGCCGCAATGGTTCCCTGTACACTACTAATTTGCTGAGTGTTGTGGGTTTAACACATTCCCTGTCCAATGACTTCAAAGGAGTCACATTTGTACCAAACTCATATGTCTATGACTCTGGTTGGAGTCATAATCCAAATTAATGTAAATTGATGCTTTTTATTTCACTGGACATATGTCCAGTGAAATAAAAAGCATCAATTTACATTTCTTATTCATATGAATAAGAGCAAAAAGATTCTCATCGACATATGGTTAGATAACAAGTCTACAGAAAAATTAAATTTTTAGCATTTTTATATTTTATTGTCAAGTTAGGATGAAATTGTAGGTAGACTTATGAATACATTTTAACTTGTTGTTCTGAAACAGGGAATGTGTTAACTTCTCAAACGTCCATGACTCTACTGTGGAGTCAAGTAAAATGCTAGCGTTGCGCATCCGTGACCCCTACAGGGGAGTCAAGAAAACGCATTGTGATTGGTAGCGAAAAAAATACCAAAGATTTTCTTGACTGCCCCCCCCCCTTAGGGGTCAATTAAATAAAAAAATTTGAGTCAATTTAAACAATGACTCTTACATGTGTAAGAGTCATCGTTAACATTTTTGTTTCAGCATTTATCTGGATAATTTAGTTGTGTATTAAGTTTTTTAGTAGGTTCACTTGTAATTTGAACATTTTCGTTGTAATTTTAATATAATTTTATTTAGGTAGGTGATTTTATTGGTAAAGAGCGGTCCCCTGACGCGACGCGACAACATTTAATCAAAAAGTTTCATACTTACTTACATAGGGTCATAATTTCCAAGATTTTTTTATGGCATTTTTACCTTTTTTGTTCTATTTGTGGCTATTTTCATAGATTTTAACTTGTTTCAGGCTTTTACGTTTCTACTATTATTAAAAAATCCCAAATTTTTTAATTTAAAAATAAAAATTATTTCATGCATTTTTAGGGTCTGCTTAATTTTTTTATCTCATTTCTTTTATTTTCTTGCGTTTAAAGATTCAGGTACCTAAATTGGTCGGGCACGCCACAATTGTGGCGGTAAGTCCCGTGTTTGAGGAGTGGCTGGAGAGGCGCCATGGCGCCCTAACCTTCCGGCTGACACAGGTTCTGACTGGCCACGGTTGTTTTGGCCAGTTCCTGTGTCGTATACGCCGGCAAGAGACGCCCGGTTGTCACCACTGCGGCGACTGCCGCGACGTTGTTGAGGACACGAAAACGAACTGGAAAAATAGCTTTTTGTTGTCACAAGCTAATCGAAAAGCTGAACTGCGTAGTCAAGAGAGTTCATTAGATAGACAGCGTCGTTTGGATAGTGATGCAGCATCAAAGGCTTTACGGAGATTAAAAGAACTAGGGTTGAACGTTATTAACGTAATCCAAAAATTGCCATATATACTAGTACTTCGTGATCTAATAAAACTCCAGATCAACATGCTTCCAAGCATTCCAGAAATGCTCAGTTTACTGCCGAGTCTCGTTTAAATGAGATTCCGGAACAACGTGTTTCGAGGCTTGCTAGAGATGAAGCAGCTGCAGCTCTGTCTAGAGCCAGATAAATTTGCATGGAAAATACAACCGTCAACGACGTCTGCTCTCGCGTGTTTGCCCACTCGGGTCGCCAAACTTGATAATGTTACGCTCCGCCCACTTTACACCACAACCGCGCGCCGCTGCCGCGACGTGCGCGACATCCACCACAATTCGCGCGAGTCGCGTTTACGAAGCAAAGCTATCTTCTATATCTTTACATATATAAATCTGCGTGAGTTTGTAATTAAACTTCACCTAAACGGCTGGACCGACTTTGATGAATTTTTTTGTGTGTTCAAGTGGATTCGAGAATGGTTTAAATTTTTTTTCCATTGTATGGGACAACTTCTGTCGGGTCCGCTAGTCTTTATATGTATTTAAATCTTCTGTGCGTGTGTTTGTAATTAATCTCCTCCTAAACGGCTGGACCGATTTTGATGAAATTTTTGTGTGTGTTCAAGTGGATTCGAGAATGGGTTAGATTTGTTTTTTTGTCCTCGTGTGTGACAACGTCTGTCGGGACAGCTAGTTTAGACGTAAATATCACAGCACTAACGAATTAAATGGATATGGAAACCCTTCATTTGTTACGTATGTACTTTAACAAAACCTTAGGCTAATAATTAGAGTATTGACGCGACAAAATTTAACCAAAAAATTTTAAGTTAATTTTTGTTCTTTTTATAGGGTTTCACGTTTATTCTGTTTTTGTTCTATTTGTGGTTATTTTTCATATTTTTTTTAACTTGTTTTAGGCTTTTTACGTTCACACTATTTTCATTGTTTTGTGTCGGGAGCTTTTTACATTTTTAATTTGATTTTTAATGAAATTTGATACAGAGGTAGAATAGACCTTGGGAAAGGATGTCCTTTCAACAAAAGGTAACCTATGTAGGTTATATTTTGTTGTAAAATAGGGCATGAAGGGGTTGAAATAATGGATGAAAGGTTGTATGGGAATTCGTCATTATCACGCCTAAACCAAAACTGATTATGGCGAAATTTGGTACAAAAAGAGACTAGACCTTGGGAAAGGACATAGGTTACCTTTTGTTGTAAAATAGAGCATGAAGGGTTGAAATAAGGGATGAAAGTTTGTATGGGAATTCGTTATTATAGCGCCTAAACCACAGCCGATTATGATGAAATTCGGTACAGAGATAGACTAGAACTTGGGAAAGGCATAGGTTACCTTTTGTTGTAAAATAGGGCATGAAGGGGTTATAAGGGATGAAAGTTTGCTTCGAAATTCGTCATTATCGCGTTTAAACCACAACCGATTTTCATGAAATTTGTTACAAAGATAGACAGACTAGACCTTGGGAAAAGCAATAGATTATCTTTTGTTGTAAAAGAGGGCGGTGATACGGTTAAAATAAGTGATGAAAGTTTGTATGGGAATCCGTCATTATCGAAGATAAAACCATGAGACTTTGTATTTAGGCACTTGATAAGAAGTAAATAAGTTAACATTTGTTCCAGCTGTTTTGAAATTTTGACCTATATGAGGATGAAATAGGAGACTAAAGTTCGTATGGAAGCCTAAACAAATCTGTCTATTTCTACAATATATATATTTATCGGAAATATTGTATAATTAGTAAAAATGCCGTCTTAATATGTACACGTAGCGCAAGCGTGTGATACGCCAAGCAAAGTACACAATGAACGATGCACTGGCGCGGCGGTGGCGCAGCGCGGTGTAGTGAGGGAGTTTGTAATATTAGCAAAAGCGGTGAGCGCGGAAAAATTTTGCAGCAATTTAAGCTATTGGTTTGGGATGAATGTACGATGTCCCATTAAAGAGCAATCGAAGCACTATATCGTACCATGCAAGATGGTGGTACTTTTAGCTGGTGACTAGACAGACCTTGCCGGTTATTACTAGGGGTACACCGGCAGATGAAATAAATGCCTGTTTAAAGGTGTCTTCGGTATAGCTTGTATAATACAAAACATTTTTACGTGTACTGTGTGTACACGTATAAATGTTTTGTCTGACAAATATGCGAGTATAACTACACAACGATTCTCATGTAGGGCAATATGCGGCTGCTCTTCTAAAATTCGGAGAAGATTGTATGCTAACAGACAGTAACAGCATGATTACACTAAGACGTGAATCCTGTCACATTGCTGAAAACACAGATGATTTTGGCGCCGACAAACGAAACAGTTGGCCAGATAAAGAAATAAATTATATCAGATGTTGAGGGAGATGATGTCATGTACCTGTCAGTAGACAATGTTATGGACACTGAACAAGTAACATTGTACCCTATAGAGTATCTCAACGTTTTAGAATTATCAGGATTGCCTTCCCATAATGAAAGTTGGTGTTCCAGTCCTATCAATGAAAAATCTTGACGCACTAAGGCTATCTCTAATGGTACACGGCAAGAAATTACTCATCTAGGACGCAATATTATAAAAGCTATAATCATGACTAGAATAGAAAATGGCGAAAATGTTTTAATTCCCCGTATGTCGATAATTCCGACCAATTTGCCATTTCAGTTTAAAAGAGTGCGAACCCCCTAAAAGCAGTATTTATGAAAATAAAAAAAATTGTTTTCCATGGGCAACTATGTGGCGTGCTCACGAGTATAAAACCCGCAAAATCTTTGTTTTAGCAAAACAAAAAACAAATTGGAAAACAATAAAAACGTAGTTTATGAAAATGAATTAAAATAAGCTATTTGCAGTAAACCATTGCATTTATATGTGTATTATTTATTTAAAAATGCTGCCCAAAGTAACTATTCCACTCGGACTAAGTCGCGGGCAAAAGCTAGTAGTAAGTATATAATAAATATTTCCCTTAAATATTTATGTTATGGCTAATAATTTTACTGTAGTTAAGTCTTCAGCAACTTTGGTTTAGGCAGTTTTTCTAAGCACTTATAAAAGCACAAAAATACATAGTCTCACACCTATTTCCCTGAGGAATAGGCAGAGATTCTAAAATTATGTTACTAAATAATTTGCACACGCAATGTAGGGATTGTGGAAAGGTAAATAAACACTGTTTAACAAGGTTTATACAGATTAATTTAATTAATAGAGTTTGTTATATACATATTTACCTATATTGTTTGTCATTTTAGAGGACTTGTCAAAAAATACTAGAAATACGGTTTCGTCGCGACTGCTTCAAATTTTCGTTACTCTTAAAATTATTATGATTGTGTTTAAATATCAGTATCAGTTTTAACATTAGCGTCAGCACCTTCATTGACCGGTGCTGATTATCCAAGCACCGCAGAATGGGCGGCATTTGCGGTATTTTGTTTTGAATTTTCTTTATTGTGGGCTAGGCTTTACGCGTGAAAGTATCAGTTTTTTCGTAAACCATAATAGTGTACGAAAATCAGTTCAAATGATTGCAGATTTCAAACCCAATCAAAAAGTCAATATCAGCTGATGTGATAAAAATGCATCATCGTAATCCATTAGCTACAACCATGGGCTTAAATCCCTTAGTTTCGCTTTTCAATCTATAAAAGATGATGATGGCAACAGAACTCTTTGGTCTGACCTGTTCTTTACTCTTTGCTCTGAAATGACTTGCGATTTTAAAATTCGATATCATTATCATATATTTTTATGGCTCACAAACACTATTGTCTCCGGATCTCATAACAATAATCACAATCGACGAGTTCCGCCCACCTTGTTCTCGTATCTACTAGTAAATGAAGCTCATAACGAATTTTGACCAAAATCTAAGCTAAGGCACAAGTCACCAAAGCGAGAACAAGATTAAAAACATTAAAGCAATATATTATGCTTCATTTCTTTCTTTATATTTTTAATTTTGGTGACGGAACGGACACGGCAAAAACGGTCTGTCGACATCAACCGTGCAATACAACATTGTAGTTTGGGTTCTGTTCTGATACGGAACTGGATCAGAACGGCATAGCGGCTTTGTTAGACCCTTCGACACATCCAACTGATTTAAACTGAACATAGCAAGTTATTTTCAAGTTATCATAACGGTAAAACGAATCCCTATAAAAAAGTTATAAGTTCTGCACAAAACGATTATATGTTTGTTAAAGCAAAGTCACTTATATTTTCTAATACGTAAACGGTATAATGTCAGCCCTATATATAAACTGCCCCGCGGCTGGGCACGGGCCTCTTCTCAGTGTGAGAGAACATCCATAGATACAGCAAACAAGCGGCGTATGTTACACGCTCGTTTATAATATTACTTATTACTTTAATAAATAACATTAACTTATGTTTATTCGGCAAAATAATTGTATCATCATAATATTGATAAAATCCGTATTGTGTTTTTTGTTTACATAATTATAGATTGCCGGCCTAATATTAGTTAATACGTATGCAGGAAGTAAAACATTAAATCAAAAATTTGGAACAGAGCGAAGTTAATGGCGCCGCCACTTCTATTTCTGTCTGTATTTTGTGTAGACTGTAGTTCACCACATTCACAGTATCCGCCTTTGCCCTTTTTATCTCTGTCTAACAATGCAGCGTCTCTCTCGTTCTTTTTTCTATTCCCGCTTGTAATAAGTACCAAAATGCTGGTTTATATCTGCATAGCTGTCTCTCTCGGCAATTTACGGTGATATGCGATCGTTCCCGAATCCCAGTCGAAGTCCTACATCCCGTCCTAATTTCAGTCACAGATGGTCACAGATCGTGGACCACGTCAAATACAATGCAGATAACATTTACTAATTGCATGACTGTTTATTTACATTTTTCCTCGCGACGTTGGTGACTATAGTAATTGTTTCAAAGTTCAATAACGTTTTAAATGCACAATTGTTTCTGTTATCAATTAAATTCATGACATTAAACATATTATTTTCAGTCGTCATCGACTGGAGTTCATAGTACATTGGTGTTTTGTTCTGTTTTCAAAGTGCTCTTAATTATTGTTTTGTGATATGTCTCTGAAAATTTAAACCGTGTTATTATATAATAAGTTCTTTTCTGCAATGGCAACGTTGCCCAGGATGCATAATGCTAAGCAGGGTGCTGGAATCTCCTCTCCTTTTAGGTAAGCTAAAATTTTGCGTCGAGATATTATAAATAAGTCTATGTCCGTCATACAGTTTGCTTTAAAAATAACTTGTTATAATAACATGTAACTATAGAATAACTCAATTGAGTATTGATAACAATATCAGAACGTTGAACGTACAGAGCTCTGACCTCATCGTTAATAAATAGTCATAGATTTATGTACGAGCGTGGATTAATTAAGTAATTCACTGTATAGTGCATACGTTAGACCTGGATATGCCATGTCAACATAGATATCTAACATATGTGTATGTCCACATAGATACCAAACACTATTATCAGCATGTTCACTACTAATGATATATAGAACAGTAGATATCCTACTTACCCACCTCGCACAAACATAGGTACCTACTATAGATATATATTGAACGGATGTAATGTACGGATAAATACATAATATAAATAAGACTTGCTTAGTGACGACTTTTGATTAGTAGGTACATACGTTGAGACCTATTGATTCAGTTTATATGTCTGTGCTAAATTAAGTACTATATTAAAACCACTCGTGGATTTAGTGAAAGTTCTAGATGTTTTTGTTATTATAGCATTTAGAAATAAACCATTATGTAAGTCAAAGTTAAGTCAAATTCTTAGGTACTCGATTGAGTGCTTTACAGATAAGAGTAACACTTATTGTCAGTAAAGTAATATCACGCGGATAAAACCGTAAAATAAACAATAAACCAGGTAGATTTCTGACAGCAATAGCACAGGGAAGTATAATCTCGAAGTATCTCAAAGACCCGCGCAATTGCTTATACCATCTTTACAAGCAGCGGTAACCGAAACACACACTATCGATACAAAATAAACCATTATTTATTGTGAAAATTATTAGCACATGGTAGTAGACGCTTCCTTGACGATACTCTGTAAAAAAGTTAGCCAAGCACGCGATAGCAATAGAGTTTACCATGAGAGAAAGGATACGTGTTACCGGTGTTACTTTGGCACACGGAGTTTGTACTACTCAATGTAATTACTGCGTGACCTATATAATCTACAGAGATGCTAAAAGTTTTGTAGCTTTGCCTATTGTTATACTTAGTATCATTCTGGAAGCTTATTTTGTTTACAAAGCCACTGAGTTTCGGTATTTCGGGGCTTCCTTAAGGCGGGGCCACATAGGTTCGTGACAAATGGCAAAAGCAGAACTGTATTTTAGCAATTTTATCTTGCCACTGAATTTTATAATATTTGTGCAAAATACAAAATTATTCCACATACAAACGTCTAATGTGGTCTACAATTTCTTGTTCCATGTTGTTTCCTTTCGAAACGAATCTGTGATATTCAGCGCATTATCATTGGTAACCATTTATTGGGTGCCAATGACAATGTGCCAGTTCAGTACAAAAAAAATTAAAGGTATACCATAAGGTATTCTGTTACTACAGATCATAAAAAAATATGTTTACAATGATTAGTACAGCTTGCCTTAACATAATATCAGAACACTACTAGTCGTAGTGATTCTGTATTTGTAATACAACTATAGTACACATGCCTGATAAATCATGCTTACCAATAAAAGTAGGTATTCGACGCGACGCGACGCTTGGCGCAACAATAACAGTAAAACTTTTTACTACTTATATGTAAAATGCATGTTATATCTTCGGCAGTATGTAAGTTATATCTTCGGCAGTTCGACCTCCACTACTCAAATTTCAGCGTTTTTCTGCGGGATCGAGAAACTTTAGTAGCGAACACACATCACTATCCCATACGAATTGAAGACTAAAATTGTTTTTGGATCTGGTAGTCAAATATGGAACTTTCGTCATAATTGTAAATGTGCACGACTGCCCGTCATCACACTACAGTCCTTTGACTGTCTTTTTGATCTATTACGCGACATAACTTGTCAAGACCCTAGCTAATAATAACGTGCAGTAAATTCTGAACAAACTTTAGCATCACAAATACAACTTGGTTTGTTAGAATTTGTATAATCCGACAATAAATATAAATAAATAAATACGTGTATGAAATCCCTACATTATAAGTTGTCCGAACGGTTGTTGTGTAACCTGAGTAACTATTTGCTGTAATTTCGTTTCAGACAGTTAATATAAACACCACTAGATTTTTGATCCAAATTATTATGTCAAGTTACTATGACAAAGTGGCGTCAGCCCAATAAATGAAGCATTGGAGTTATGGTAGTGGGTTCGAATCCCAACCAATACACAATTGGCCAGGTACCTACTCTGCCTGGCAATCTAAAACAAGTACTCCACCCATGCATCACGTCAACCACGATTATCGACACTAAACACTAGTCATAAAGTTGAATATCACGTGCACTCTTTAGTCGTAGGTATTCTAGCACGTAACTAAACGACGTAATAAGTCTCAAATCTTATTTTGCTTATAAGTAAAGTAATCATAGATCTGGAGAAAGACATCTTGGGAATAGATAATAAAACACATTTTATGTTAGGCATATTTTATAAGTATATGGTCATCATTACCTAATATTTTTTTATTTTTCTGTTTAGCCTTGTTTAAATAATAAGATATAATAACATGCTAAAGTTCCAGTTTGATTGTATTTGATTTACCTTTATTGTGGTGATAGATCTTCGGTTGAAGAGAGTCGGGATACGTAGTATATTAAAATTGTGCTTGGTCAACGGCGCTTAGTTACATCGGTTACGATGTAACTTTTTCATATAAATTTCCAGACAAATCGTGAATCAATTTGGTCTTGTCGCTAGCATGCCGCAGCGGCTTATGACTTAGATTTGGAGTGTATAATTTTATAATTTGGAGGAGTACCAAATTATATTACATTTTCAAGGACTGTGGGGAATCCACCTAGGACTGCAAAATATATCTACTAATATGTTTACCAATTATAAAAGGTGTTCCTTTAAAATATCTCTATTATGATAACCGATAAAGATTATCGTTTATTATTTTCAAATGGATATGTGTCTCATTCATGACATGACAAGCATTGTTCTCTAACAGAATATCAAATGTCGCAAATAAAATGAATAAGTGATGCTGCAGCAAGTCTCTATCAACTTGCTCATGACCTGCTTCGAATTCATATTCTTCGTACGATTGTAAAATTGAAATCATAAGCTAAATTAGCAAATAGGCACCACGATTTAAAAATTAGTTCGTTTTCATTAATATCATCCTACACTAATACTGTTCTCTCCATTTGCAGTACCAGTCCGCGGAAGCTACAAGAAATGGCGCTACCTACAGCTGAAGGACATGGTGCGTAAAATATGTATAATATTTATTATAGGGCAATGTGCACAATTACTATTGAAGATTTAGAAGTTGAAGGTACAAGTATTCGAATCTTCAAACAAATCGAAGTATTATACGAATTTACAATAACTCGATAGTTTAATTATAAATATGTTTTTATAATTTTTTATTGTAATATGCCCTTCCAGATGTTACTAGTGCTAGTGGTGTTAGTATGAAACAATATGAAGAACAACTCAATGGATTAAGAAAGGAGAATTTTCATCTTAAGCTAAGAATATACTTTCTTGAAGAAAAATTGGGCAATGGTTCGCCACCAGCAGTTCAAGTGAGTTAAACCGCAGCATTAATCTTTTTGAAGTTTCAACTCAAAATACCGTCGTAGAACCTAATTTCTAATCATGTAAATTACGAAAATCTATTAATTTAACTTTTCGGCGAAAGCCCTAGTAGTTACCCCGCCATTATTATTATCACCTATACGACTGATTGCCACTTTGACATCTGCACAGAACAATCAATTTCTATGGTCAGTGATCTTAGATGTTCCAAATTTGGACGTTCTTTTTATTGGTTGATTGTTCCCTGCGACATAAATATAGTCATTGACATTACTTTCGATTGCAGGGCCTCTTAGAACACAATGTAAGACTGCAGGTAGAAGTAGAAGAGCTAAGAAGGCAGCTAACTGACAAACAAGAACTTCTTGCGGCGGCGGCGGAAGCCATTGACGTGTTAGAACAACAGGTAAAACACAATTTATTAAGAAACCGTAGTTATTACATAATTATTAAGATACTTTTTTAATTGCAATATTTTCTACCACAGGGTTCTATCTCAACGGACAGTGTTGAAATGTCCCTGAATAATAGCTCTGCTATGAAAAAAGAAATTGCAACTCGAGAACAGGTGATTTTATTATTAATTTGCCACGTAACAACTTAAACCTTCATAATTAATAGTTAAAACAGCTATCTCCAGTTATTAAAGCCGCCTTGATTTTCTATAAGTATTAACATGGCTAAAAATTTTAGGTTTCAGGAAAAACTGAACCGATTGACGATACATGCGCAGAGTCCGAATCTGCAGGGTAAATAAATAACATTTTAAAATTGTTTTCATTCTTTGAAGCAAATTGAGAAATTTATTAGTATTTATTTTTATTTTGTAGAGATTACTTGGCCGTAACTGTCAATAATGACGATTTGGATGAGCTAATGAAGTTACGCAGAGAAAATAAGAAAGCACTACAAATGATAAAAGGATGCATGAAAAAAATTCAACAGCAAGACAAGGAAATCAAAAAGATAAAATTGGTGAGTAATTATTATAAAATGTTTATTCTAAGATGAGAGTTTTTTAGAAATAATGGTACACAATATATATTATTTTTTAGGATAAAGAATTGGTCTACGCACATGTTAGTGATTCCCAATTGGAAAAATACGAAGAAATATTGAAATGTAAAGATGAACACATTAAAGATTTGGAAAGTAAAGTAAGAGATTTCCAGAAACATTTTGAGAAGAATCATATGGATGCGGCTGGGTATGTACTTTATTTTATGTTCTGAAAATTCACACTCTTACACCCTTCCCGCTCCTTCTCCTTCCCACTTTCCTTTTCTCTTCTTCCTTTCCTAAAGGATTAGCAACGCGCAAGTGATGCCTCTGGTGTTCCAGGCGTCTATAGGCTACGGTGACCACTTACCATCAGTTGGGCCGTATGCTTGTTTACCACCTTAGTCGCGTAAAAAAAAACTTTTAATTTTTACATTAAATCACGAAGATGTTTTTCATATATATTTCTTTCAGAAATCTGCAACAGCTTCTCACTCGACGATTGCAAGGACTGGCATTTTTCTTGGACAAATTGTTATCACACAAGTAAGTATACATATGAATAAAACGAACTCTTAGAAGTCCATAATTTAATTGATATATCAAAGCTTATAACTTGGCAAATTGAGATAAGACGGTGTAGCAAAGTTAAAAAATTACAATAGTCGGAAAATATAAAGTTTGATTTGTTTGTTTTTTATTTAGGTACTCCATAAAATATGTTCGTAGTTAAATCAAATTATAACATGTGATCAAAGAGTAAAAAATATATTTCAACTGCTTTCTATCTGACTCGACTATTTGTCATGTGCATACTACTCCTCACCTTGCCAGTACGTGTTGTAAATAATACATATTTTATTTAGTTCGATGAAATTACACGAGATAAGAAGTAGGAATGAAGACCACTATGTCTTCAGCGTCGACCAGTTTATGTTAGCAAACATTAAAAACAAGGAATTAAATGTAGAGTATGTGTTAACTCAATTGAAGTAAAGCAGATGCGTTAATCTGTCAGTAATACACATCCTTCGTTTAGCTAAGTACTTTGGAAAATTCATAGACTTGATAATACAGCCACAATGCAGGAATCAATTCTGCATATAGTAAAATACATTGTAAGGACATAACAACACGCATACAGTTTATGGATTTTGACCATAGGTTTTCATAAATTAAAAAGACATTATTAACTACTTAACCCTTATATTATTGAGAACTATTTCTATACACAGTTTTTTGTTTACAGATGTGTTCTTGGTGAAGATAAAAAAAAGCTGGCAGAAAGTATCTTAGAGCAAAGTCTAGCTTTACCAGTAGGTTTGGAGTTAGATGAGTCTATGGCGCCTGAGGAATTCACTATGGATGAAAGCAATCTTGATATTTCACAATCACTAAGAATAGAAGATTTAACTATGATGTTTGGACACCATGTCATGTGTAGTGATGATAACAGATATTCGTCAAACCGAAAGGCTCTAATGAAGCACTTCCCTCAAGCTGATGTTATATCTGAATCAGAATGTTGGTCAGAGCCAGACAGAAACGTGTCCCTCGCGCGTGTAGGTCTCTGCGATACTGGTGTTGGCGTACGAGAATCGAGTTCAGATAATAATAAATGTCGAAACAGGCGTGCTAAGCTCTCGTACGGATCTCGTTCAGAAGACAATAAACCTTCAAATGAAGCTTTAATTGAGGAGCTCAACCACCTTACCGAGCGAAGCGAACATCTAGAAGAAGAGAATAATGACTTGACTAGTAAACTTGAATTTTCAAAGGACCAAATCAATGAACTTATTGCAGAAAATCATGACCTAAAGGAACAGTTGATGTCTGAGCAATCAAAATTGTCTGAAGCTACAAAGGATATTGATACTTTAAAAAATACTGTTGCTACTTTAGACATTCGTATCAAAGATATTGATCAAAAGCTTGCCGATTCAATCCAGACTACGGAAAGATTACGTACAGAGAGACAAGATTTGGAAGCTACTTTTATGGAGACTGAACGATCACTGAGACGCGCGGCCGACGAAGCTACTGTTCAAGCATCACAGGCAGCTTTAGAGCGCGCTCGAGCTCAACATGACAGATTACGTTTAGAAAGAGAGCTGGAAGAAACACGAGAAAAACTTTCAACTGCATTGGAAGCAAAGTCTCAACTGGAAATTGAAGTCACTCGTAAAGCAGCTATTGAAGCCAATAACAAAATCGCAATTGTGCACGAAAATCTTCACTCCGAAGAAGATCGGCCTACTTCGCCGGATCAGGGAATAGATAGCGATAGATTGTCTAGTTTAGAACAAAATGACGCAGTTGCCTTGTCACCACGTAAGTTACACTACGATGTTTTATCCCCTTAATTTTAATATGCAAAATATTTTATTCTATTAGGATTTGAATACAAGCGCTGAAGTCCGTCGTAGGTTAAAACAATTATATTACATACCTAGCTGATCTGGCAAACTTTGTTTTGCCATATAAATTATTTCTAAATGGTATGAAATATAGTTTTCGACCTATTCTCATTTTATTTAAATATACATTCAAAAATTCATAAAATCGTCGAGCCCTTTTGGAGGTTTGCGACCACAAACACCATACGTAACACGAGATTTTGTAAATATAGATTACCTTAGCTCAAGAAACACTCAAAATTGTGATCGTTTTCATATTGGAATTTGAATAACTTAATTTCTTTTGCAGGTTCGTTGTATGAAGAGAATGTAACATTAAAGCAAAAGTTAGCGAGAACCAAAGCGACACTTGCAGAAACTTTGATGCAACTGAACGCCGCGAATATGCGCAAGAGAAGCGTCCAACGTGCTATTTGTAGAGAGATTCATAAGACTCAAGGAGTGTTGCGCAAAGCTCGAGATCAGTTTGAAAATCAAACTAATACCTAAAGTTGTTAAATAAAACATTAAATTAACATAAAATATACATTACGTGATTGGAAAATCAAAACTAAAAAAATAATTGACATACCATATTGATGTACATGGACAATAACTTTGGCGTACATGTATGGTTGTAAAGGGTGGCATGAAAGCGATTGAATGAAATATTTTTGTATGTTTATAATTGTGTACCTACCTAGTTCTGTGATTCAAATTATACTGTATTAAATTAGCTGTAAATTTTATTTGATCTAAGTACATAACCAATGTTTTTAACATTAGTTATGGAAATAGGTTAACCGAAATTAGTTTACTATTATGCCTAATATTATTTTTAATTTAAAATAAAAATGACTAATCATAATCTTAATTAGTTTTATTTATCTCATAAGTATAAGAAAATTCATCTAACTGCGACACTTCCACCAATAATATTGTATGTATGTATGTCTTTGGAATAGACAGCGCGCTTGATCATATCAACGCGAGTAGGTACTACAAAGATTTTAGCTAGGTACTAAATTGCCAATACAAATTTGTTGCTTTAAATACCTATAATAGTTTAATTCAGTTATTATTGTATTATGATTGCATTTTTGGTTTCTGTACTAATAACACGAAAGTATAACAAAAACTTCGAATGATTAGATATGAAATGTCTTAAAATTAAAAACTTAGTGTGCTATAAACTAATTTTACCTTATAAAACACCCCATAACTCATATCAACTTTTAGTGTACAAGAGTATGAGTAATGATAAATTGGAATAATATAAATAAATTATATTAAAACGACTAAGAGCAACCTACCTAACAGTAATCACAGCAGCAGGCGGCTGTTTGACTGTAAACTTGAACTACGGGCTGTAATCAACTAACCGTGGAACTAGTATAGTATTATATTATCTGTGCCGTGGACCAGTAGGTCTACAACTAGAGGTAGGTAATAAAAGTATTAGATATTAGAGACTAAAGTAAGTACATAATTCTATTTAAACAACGATTTTGTAGCGTAATGATAGGCATATCATCATAACGATTTTAATACTTAGATGCCCATGTGCAGGGTATAAAAGTCAGTACATACATACACTGACGGACTCATAAATTGCATCAAAGTTCAGGATTACTTCTGACTTAATAATTTGGTAAATAATAAAACTTTTAGATTAAACTAAATGAAAATGTCGAGACTGTCCATTAATCATAAAAAAAACAAAATAAAAAAATAGAACTGTAGTAAAAGATAAAATTATAGCCAGGAAAATAAAATTTATGGCTTTGCTTTTTTTTCATTTGCGATTTAAATTATTGTTACCAATAGTATGTATTGATTATTAGTCTTTTAAACTCGACAAAAGTTTCGTAGCCATTAATATGGATACTTCGTCCGAACAAGCCGCTCAAATTGTGGCATTGGTGCGGGAAGGCTTGGATCAACGAACGATTGCTAGCAATTTAAATTTAAACCAGTCTACGGTTTCTAGAGTATACCGAAGGTTTGTAGAGACAGGTTCTTACAAAAGGAGACCCGGTACCGGCAGAACTCGATCAACCACCCATCGTGACGACCGATTTATTGTCTCAACTTCCCTACGTAATCGTTTCCTCACGTCAGTAAACATCAAAACAGAGCTGAATGAAGTGCATGGAGTAAACGTGAGTGCACGAACAATAAAAAGGAGGCTTATGGAAGTGGCAATCACCCCTTTTAGACCAGCAAATGGTCCAAAGCTGTCTGCAGCTCACAGACAAGCTCGTTTAAGATTTGCACGTGAACATTGTTTACCGATGAGTGTAGGACATGTTTAAATGGTGCAGACGATCGCAGAAGAGTCTATCGTTGACGTGGGGAGAGATATGCTCAAAGTTGCATTGAGGAGCGTGTTCCTTTTGAGGCGGTTCGTGTATGGTATGGGGTGACATTTCGATGATCGGGCGAACGGAACTTGTGTTCATCGACATGGTTCGTCAAAACTGTAGAAGAGGTGGTTTGACGGCACAACGTTATATAACAGAGCTTTTAGAAGCTCACGTGGTACCTTACATGGGATGAATAGGCGACAATTTTACTCTAATGCAAGATAATGCCCGACCCCACGCCGCTGCACAACTTCGACAATATTGCGAAGAGGTTGGGATACGTACCATGAATTGGCCAGCACGCAGCCTGGATCTTACCTAATTGAGCATGTTCGGGACAGTTTAAAAAAAGGTGTATATGCAAGAAATCCTGTGCCCACAACAATGGCAGCATTAAGAACAGCGATTTCACAAGAATGGAACAATAATCCGCAAGATCGTTTAATAACCCTAATCAGACCTATGCGGAACCGATTAGAACCTGTAATAAGGGCACGTAAAGGCAATACATTAAAAGAAAAACCAGAGCTTCAACTTTTTTTAAATTTATTGGAATACCCAATTTTTAATAACCCAACCAAAACCAATTTTTGATACATTATTCGTTTTTGTTAATAATATTGTACGGTCCTTTCCAGTATACAAACATACACTTATGGATATGATACTACGCTGTCATGCAGTTAAAACTACAGGTTTCAATTTAAATTTGTATAAAAAGTTTGAATACTTGGTAAAAATGTTTACTTATTTCAAAGGCGTCTTGAACATTGATGCAGTTTATAAGTCCGTCAGCGTAGTAGTATCTACACTATTCATGAATTAGATCTTAGACAAAAGAAATTAAAAAAAACTTTTGGCGCGTATTTTCAAACGACGTCCGTAATACGTACAAATACGTAAATCAAATTGAAACCTGTGAGATTGATTCTATATAAGAATATAACCATTTCCTCGTGCATTCGATAGTTCCAACATGAAAATAAATATATCGTGTCTTGATCTTAACAACTACGGCTATGTTGTAGCGATTGCAAATATTCGTGATAAGCACGATAGATCTGCACCTTCTCATTTTCATTGGGCAATTCTTAAGTGCAGGTTCGTTATTTATTTCATAATCTTTATATCACTTAATCACTTAGCCAACGCTCACAATGAACCTGCATGTGTGAAGTTAGCCAACCCACACAGGGCCAGGGCGCATTGTGGTGGACTGGTCCAACTCTTCTCATACTGAGGAAAAGCCCGTGCCTAGCAGTGAGACAGTTTCAAAACAGGGGTAATTTAATGATTACAAGGGGTTCATACAAATCTCGACAATGTTTGAGAAAATAATTAATTTACGTTAAATACATTGCGTTGCAACGTAGGTATCTACTAACCTAGCGCATCTTTTATTTTTTGTTATGCTTTCTAGAATGATAATATTTTCCAATTCTTCAATCCTGGGTTCGCCAGACCGAAAACATTTACAACAAGTTCATATAGTTTTTAATAAAACTGGTGATGATTACGACAAAGTAAATTCACTATTCATGAAATTTTCTCTTGCTCAAGTAAGTTACATAAATATATTTATTATAACAAAGGCTAATTGTATAATGCAAAAATATTTGGCTTCATTCAGGTCATTCGAGTACATAATTAGACAGATCAGCGAGGTTAATGTTTCTGATATTATATAGATTGTTATATTATATACCCAGGTGCTTTCAACTACGTGACCAAACATAATTACACCTATGTACCTATATGCAAACGACAACAAAAAGGCAAACAAAACATCAGCGGTCTACCTGATAGCATAAAGACATACATTATGGTTATTATTCTATGCTGATGCTAAGCAGTTACGGTAATCTATGTGGACTTACAACACCACGGGCATCAATCGCGTGTCGTCTCCTAAATTTGAGACCTCAGATCCTTAACTTCTGGTATTCCTACCCCTTTAAATTTTTTTACCGATTACTCCGGATTACCGCATTACTCCGGCGCGGCGGCGCTCTAAACACTACGTATACTGCTACCTAAGGCCTAATTCTGTTATCTCAGATAGAAACATCTTTTTGACTAGTACCTACTCCTGGTAACTGACCGGGCAACATGTCCAACCAAAGGGCCCATTTATGCTGAAACTAGCAAAGGCAGTAGGTAGGTACTACTAAGTATAAAGCTTGTAAAATTATTTTGTATTATTAATTCAAGGAATTAAGTACCTTAGTGTATGGCATTAGTTTATGTAACACTGAACCTATATAGATAGGTGTGTATTCAAACTTAAAAGTTTTGTGTCATTCATAGACTCGAATATCACTTACTCAAATTAGCTGCAATGGAGAAAGGTTTCGAAAATAGGTATTGAATATACAGAAAGAATATATTTTTAAAATTGTTTTAACTAACGTTTGTCAACGTTCAATTCGTATCAAGTTTTGAGAAATAATTATATAAAATATAGCCTAGTTATTATATTTTAAGGATGGCGGCATTAGACCAACAACGCCAGAAATATTTCAAATGTGTTTCCATTACACAATGACTGCTAGAATCGCGCCTATATGGAACACGTTGGGAGAAAACTATCTTATTAATAATAGAGATTTTCTGACCTCGAAGGGACCACAAGAAGCTATCAGTTATAATGTTATGGTAAACGGTAAGAAAAATAACTTATACCTGCTGTTGTTAAGTAGCTATTTATTAAAGCATATAGGTATATAACAAGAAAAGAAATAGCATACAATTTCAGTTAGCAATCCGCTACGGTTTATCTATCGATATGAGATTATTGATTAGACATTCGAATGCTCAAGTGATTCAAGTGTATGCATATAATATTTGTTGTGGTAATGTACTTATATAAAATTGATTGCGTATTAGCAGCACGTACACAACATTAATTAATTATATCGCTTTTACCAATTTTCTACATGTGACGAAATATATTCAGCGCAACAATAAATGCCAATTTAATTTATAATAAGCAAATAAAACCATTTCAACCATATTATGATATATCACTTAACCAGCTAAATCTTAATATGGTTGAAATGGTTTAATTTGCTTACTTATTATAAATTAAATTTGTAGCTTGGATTTTGAAACCTCACTATCGGAAGCGATATGATCGAATAAACTTCAACGAGATTGTTTAACTAATTCAATATATTTCACAGATAAACATGTACTTGTTTTGGAAATTAAATCGGTGAAAATTAATTTGATGAATACAGAAGAAGTGTTTTTCCCTGGGGAATGGATAAGAGTACTGCCAAGGTATACTTATTTAGTTTTGAAAAGAATTAACAAACATCTATTCATATTGAATAATTTTTTAAGAGCTGGGTTGGCTAATTCCTATTTAAGTGCCTACCTACTCATAACACTAAGTTGCTGCTGCAACTGAGCAAACAAAGTATTTAGAAATTACGGTATTTCGCTACCAAAATAAGTAGTTTCTATGTGGGTAATATACAGTCAGTGACAGGCGGGCACTATTTCTTATACCTAGCAGTATTGTTATAATTTTGATTTAGCTTTAGAGCTGCACAAGTAGGAATTACATCATAGCGTTCTTTGCTATGAGAGATAGGTTTTACCCACAGCTATTCCTCGCTCGCAGATCGTTTTTATACTAGCTAGTTCTTACATTTTTTTTATCTCAAGTTGCCAATTCTGTATTAAGTATATGAATAAGTTTAATACCTTTCTATGTTGCTAAATCACCGACTCAGATTTTTGTTATTATAGTTTGAATAAGGCTATGGTCGAGGAATATTATGAATCATTCCCACAAGTAAGCAGATTTAGGTGTTATAAGGACCTGCGTCGTCATTGGAAAAACATTGTAAGTAATTTAATTTGTTTGATGTGTTCACAAATAATAATATTAAGCATCAATCAATATTTAATCGATGATATTAAGTAATAACAGCGCTTTCTAAAAATTGCTTCAATTTTGAGTCCAGGCTATAGGTACCTTCTTACTGATATATTAAGCTGACCAAATGCGGATTCAGATTACTATGAAGACCGCTCAATCATTCTTGATTTCATATTTTCCTTCACCGTCAAAGTGAGTGATAATTATGATAATAGTCCTTTTTGTAAAGATAACCACTTATTGTGCCAAGGACTTGAAGCTTGGCAGGGTATCTTCGTATCCCTATGTAACAAACTAATGGCCCTCCAGCGTTTGTTATATTTTCACTATGAGTAATGTTTTAGCATGGATATCGTTTGCCTGAAGAAGAAAGCTCCTACTACTCCATTCAATTCTGGCGTGGTGAACCACTACTTTATCCAAAGATGTGTGTGATCCGAAATTTTCCTATAATAACACCCACGCCTAAATCATTGGAGGTATTATATATAATATTACGCTATCGTATTAAAAATATTTTCCTGTTGTATTGTAAATGATTAGGAAAGGTATGATACCATTCCTTAGAAATTATAAAATAGCTAGATATGTTAAAAGCTGGCGCGAACATCTTAGAGATTAGTTTATTTAAGTAATAAAGCTGAAAATAAGAACGTTTATTAACGACCAAGCATGATTAGCAAAGTTAGAAACTCAAAAAGCTATACTGCACACATAGCGTAGTAGCTGAAAATGTTTCTAAATGTATTTTCTACAAACCTGTTACCGCCAGGCAAGATTGTACAGGGATTTTTTCAGTAAAGACGTGTCCTATGGATGTTTGTTTGTAACCTATACCTACCAGGAATAGGATTGATTACCTAATCTTCATGGTTTAGCTCAAGTTAGTTCTGGTGTCTGTCACCAATGAAATGATGTGGTATCTCCATTGATTTACATATTACACCTCAATGGGTATCTCAAAATTCGAATTTCATCGCATCATTTCATTGGCGACAGATACAAACCATACGACTTTGCGAGATATGGAGCAGTGTACCTGGCTGTAGCATAAACACATATTTCACAGCCTAATTTTTCCCATAAATGAGACGCTGTTGGTATCTGAAACATGTTTTTTGATGTGCATGAATGAGTAGCAGTTTATATTTGAAACATATTTTTCCTACAGATTATAATAATCCAAAAATTTCTAAACTGTTTGCGTGCTAAAATGCCGACTTTCGCTGGCACTGCCTTGTGTATTGAACAAGCTGAGGATGAAAACGATAATTCTCTTGTAAGTATATACCTATGCACAAAGTATATAATTTAAGGTCACAGATGCAAAAGCTTATAAAATTTGTTTCTGTATTATTCTGTCATTTTTTTTAGGTATCAAACCCAAATTTTCCAGATACACAAGCTGTTAGCCTTTGTACGCCAACACAGTCCAACAAGCATATTTCGAGTGAGCGGAATATAAATAAAAAATAAGAATGTCTTCTTTTTATTATAATTGTTTCTTTAATTTCTATTAAACATGTCAGTATCGATCAAATTATAAGTATTTTATTATAATTAAAATTAATAGAATATAATGTCATTATTACTATTTTACAATTTAAACTTAGAGTGCAGAATTGGCGATAGGTAGGCACCTACAGATAATCATTATAAATATTTTAAAGTCTATCATTATTTGTTACACCAAAATCATTAACATATAATTTTATGCTGTAGGTAGTTGATTTAGTCAATTACTTAGTTATTATTGTCAATGATTGGCGAAAACGTCGAAACAATTTCTCTTCGTGTTGGCGACAACGATGTCTGTCCGGCTGTTTGATGGAAAAATCTAGCAACGGATGGAGATAAGTTTCTTTGTGCATGGTATGGCGAGAGTGTAGCTGTACCCTGTAACCATAATGTACCTATGTTAGATTTTAGGGATGTATATAATATTGTTAAGCAGCGGTCGGCAACCCGAGGCCCGCGGCCCGCATGCGGCCCGCGTGTCTCCTCTTTGCGGCCCGCGACTGTTTTGTAAATAAGGTCTTATCATTTGCAATTATTTTAATATCGCGCCAAAACAGAAATCAACTCCAACCGCGAAAGCCGGCACTGGCCCACAAAATACTTCTTCTGTGGTTGCTTTTCTGCATTTTTAACATACCTAATCGATAAAGGCATACAAAGTTATGAACATGTCCGGCCCTCCTCTATTTAATTTTGTCACTATATGGCCTGTTAAAAGGTTGCTGACCGCTATTGTTAAGTAATTATGAGAACCAATTTCTCGCCAGTTAAAGAAATATATACCTACTGTTCTGTTTTGCCTTGATACTCTTGGCGTTATGGTCGTGATGGCTTCGCGGTAACTCTGAATTGTAGGTGGATTTAACAAATGGGTCATTTTGTAGCCTTTCGCTAAAAGTTCTAAGGTTTTACCTGAAACATTAAGGGTACCTATAACAATTTATAAATCATTTATTTACATAAACTATGTAATTTAATATGTAAACATACAAATGTTAAGGGAATTACTACCTACAAAAAGCAAAGGTATTACACCTTTGCTTTTTGTAGGTAGTAATTCCCTACGATGGTTACAATTAGTAGGTTCCCAACCTGTAGTGCTACCAAGCAACGTAAACGTGTTGGACAGATCGTGCTATTTGTACCGCTAGACATGCTGTAATGTTTTGATCTTTCATAACCACACCATAAGTAGTCCCAATTATACAAATCGATACTTGAAAGGATGGATGAAACTTCAGGGCAGATATATTATAAAATTTCGTTTGGCCCGAAGTTTTATATAGACTATACTAGTATATATATATAGTATAGTACTTATGGTACTAACTCGATAAATCGAAATTTTAAAGGTTCATTGGCGACATACCCATTTTGGATAGGTTAGGATAGGCCTTGCCTTGTTCCTTTTTAAAGTGGTTTTGACACCATTGCTTCAGCCGGTTTGCAATAGACTATCCAACGGGTTCCGGGTTTATTTATAATAATATTATTAAGTGCGGATAAGGATGCAGGCGCTTATGACCTATCGTCGCTTTACATTGGGTAATATAATAATATTATACTTGCGATAGGAAGATGAGAAGAGACTAGACCAACATGTTTTTACATTTTATGAGTCAGTTTAAATTAGCTCTAAAGAAAATCTAATTAAACTAAAAATAAAAATTGATTAAACTCAAACCTGTTAGAGTCGTTGGAATATTAGTGTTACATCTTCCTGTTGCTAAAATTTTCTTTAGTGCCGCATCATTATTAAAAATAATTGCTACAGCAGCCCCATCAGCTAATTGAGAGGAATCACAACATGATAGTAAGAACGTCCACTTTTCGGTGTCCCAATGCTCGCCAGAAAACACTGCTAACTGTAATGTTGATGCTCCTGAAACAGGTTATAACCCTCATTTGTATTTAATTTTATTCTTGATATATTCGTCGTGTGTTTAAGAAATAAATTATAAACTGTAACCTTGCAAAATAACAAATACTGATAATTTATTTTAACAAAATATAGTTCCAATATTTAGTAACAGTTATTAGATAAGTAGGTATAGGATAAAGTAAGATTTGGTTACCAGATTCACTTAATAAATGGGGGTTAGCTCCAAACTGAATCAATGTTTCTACTATCGTTGGACAGCCGTAACGAGCTGCTAGTCTGATTGGCCAACCTCCCTCTAAATTAGGGTCTAAGCCCGACCGTAAAAGTTCTGTAAATTCGTCTTCCTTTTTGCAAAAAATTAAATATTTTATGTTATGTGTATAACTTTCCATGTTAACGACCACAATTTTTCTACAATACTGTATATAGCTACCCCCCATTAACTGACAACCTAAATTAAGCATATCGTAAATTACTAATGTCTCTACCCTCAGTTGCACTTGATTATTTTAAGAATGATGTGTACCAAACTACATAGTAAATTCTAGTAGTTACTCTATTCCTTTTAACCTTTTGGACGCCATTGTCACATATATATGACAAACGAAATCTTGCCCTCAACGCCAACGTCACATATGTATGACAAAAAATACGTCACACCATAACATAAAAATAAACAATTAAACCATTACTTTTGTGTGTTTTATTGATATACTTTAAAAATGTAAGCTTCCATCTATATTTGATTGCATGAAAAGAATTAAATTATACCACCAATATTGAGAAATTTGATGATAAAAAACGAGATGATAAATGCGTAAAAAGGGAGTATCTCACACGCCATAGTCTTCTATATGTGACGGCTAGTGTTGTGACGCATGATGGTAATATCCTTAAAAAATTTAAATATAAGTGTGAAACATTAATTCAGAATACATTATTTGTATATCAGTTGGAATCAGGATAAACCAGAGAGATTTTTATAACAACTCAGTCTTATGCAACCATGCGACTAGCTACACAATCAAAAATAAAATGTCTGCCGGTCTAATTTCGATATTCGCTAGTCGCATCTCTTGCCATCAAGTACCATCCGTCAAGTGCCAATTACCTTTACAAGATGCAGATGTCTATAAAATAGATTGTGACTGTGGACTCTCATACATTGGTCGCATAAAAGAACACATAGCTGATGTAAAACACCAACGCTCGTTGAAGTCTGCTGTGTGTGAAAATGTACAACAGGGGACCAACCACTACCTGAGATTTGACAAACCACAGATTCTCGCTAAAGAACACCGATTCCTACCCAGGATGCTTCGCGAGGCTATTGAAATCAAAAAGCATCCCAATTTCAATACAGAAGATAGTTGGAATGTATTACCAGCTTGGGATCCAGTAATTCAAATAGTGAAACCCAAGAAGAAGCCAACCACAGCTAGACTTCATGATACTTTGAGCTCATTCTGCGTAAATAGAAACACCAAAGATTAAATTATGTTCGGATACTTTGGAATAACCACACTGGAACATTGAGACAACTACCTACCATCTTAGTCTCCCCGTGACCATGGCTGCTGAAAGGCAACCGAAACGTCGGGGAAAGTGTAAACCTAAATATAAATAGTTTTAATAATTTTATTAGCTTATAAATTAGTAAAATTCAATTCTACTACAGTAGTGTAACAGTTTTCAAAATTATGTAATAGGTACAGTGTTAAATAAACAACGCGATAAAATCCGTATATAGTAGTTTAATTTCAATTATTAATTATATTAGCATTAATGTTAAGTCTTCTCCCTAGCCTTTTATTATTCTCAAGTCACTTGGGATCGGCTTTTCTAGTCTAACCGGATTTGACTGCATATCAGTTTTTACACGGAGCGCCTGCCACCTGACCTCCGCAACCCGATGGCTAACGATACCCTAAGGCTAGACCAGTGTCAGGATATTATAGGGTATTGACTTCCCAATAACGACTGCCATAGATGTTCACGGCAGCCGGGACCGACGGCTTAACGTGCTCTCCGAGGCACGGGGCAGGCGATAATTGTCAATCAAGGTTATAGGTTAGGTTAGCATTAATGCTAGGTATCTGTCAAAAAGGGTCCTAAATAAAACACCTGACGTTAGGGTTGCCGACCGTACTTTTTATTAAAGTATTGACGTTTTCCCGGGTAAACGTACTTTATACTTTATTAGGAAAATAAACTACGTGAATATACTTTATTTAACCTCTTTTTCTTTTTTTTGTCATCTGGAAGAACGCTTTGACGCATACCCCTCCACACGGGGGCGGCCGGGGGCTATGTCGGACTCACCGGGGTAAAAGAGAGATGGTAATGATGATAAGAATGGACCTCCCGGTCAGTCCCGGTAATACCAACTAAACCTACCACGGTGTTTCTCGACAAAATCGCAATCGGCGGGGCCGCACGAATCATTTTCACGTGCAGTCACGACCTCGCCGAGATTTCGGCCCACCGTATGAAACGGCAGGCCACTACACGATAAGACGTACCCTTTGGTCACCACTATTTTTAAAATCCCTACTGTAACTCTAGACGGACACGACACAGAGGCACGCGTGGGAACACGCAAGCCGCCTCTCCGACCTGGTGCTAATCGGATAGCGGGCAGGCCCACGAAGCCTTCCACCCCCAGGTCAAACCTCAGGGTGGCTGTAGGTCATCTCGCGCCCTCCGGCGCCCGGTTTTGCTGTTGGAGAGAGGGTTTATGTGCCCGCTCTCCCGCTCTGCCGCCTCCTTGATGGAAATATCTTCCTCACAGAAAGAGGCGACGGCGTTCCACGACCTCTCACTCCGGACCATGGACTGAACCACGGCCGGGAGCGAGAGGGCAACCATACCGACTGCCGCGATCAACTCACGGCGGCGGCGCTGCGGTGCCCAGGTGGAACAGTCCACCAAAGTGTGCAGCACCGAGTCCTCAACAACGTCGCGGCAGTCGCCGTAGTGGTGACAACCGGGCGTCACTTGCCGGCCTATGCGACACAGGAACTGGCCAAAGCAACCGTGGCCAGTCATTACCTGTGTCAACCGGAAGGTGAGAGCGCCATGCCGTCTCTCCAGCCACTCCTCAAAAACGTGTCTTACCGCCACTATTGTGGCATGCCCGGCACTGGGGTGCACAATACTTTATTTTACCTATGTCAACTTTTACTTACTACCTTTATTTAAATTGTTTACATAAAGCAACGCTATAGAGATTCCCAATATTGAATAAAAGTAATTGTTTATATATCTTAATATAGACATATTATATTGTAGAGATCCGGTTAAGACGTTCCTTGATAATAAATATTTGTTAGATGTTACTAGCATAAACAAAAATATGGTAACAAAAAGGCAGGTTTAATAAATAATTATTTATTTTTAGGTCTTGTACTTTATTTTTAGAACTAAGATAGTGAATAATCTTACAATACAGTTGCAATAGCAGTTGCTATTGTTGATCGAAGTGAATATTATTCTATTCGTCAGTGTGACCAGATTCAGTATTTTCATACATTTTTGGTATATTTTATTGACTTTGCCGAATATCAGTAATTTTGTAGGTATATTAGCGGAAGTCGGTATTTTTGGCTATATTTTGGATAAAAAGCTTTGGCAACCTTGTAGCGATCGTCTCCGCGAACCATTTATTTGATGCTTTGTCATCAAAGTTATCCGAATTAGGCTTAGATATAAAATATGTGATGGGGTTCGCTGCTGATACTACGAATGTGATGTTTGATCAACACTCTGGCATTGTTGCAAAAATTAAAGAGTAGAGCCCAAAGTGCTCTTTCATAAAATGCGTTTGTCAATCTGTCACTGCAGCATTAAGTGTTAGCCATGCTTGCAAAATACTGCCTAGAATTTTAGAACAGATTTCAGATAATAAAAGAAGTATATGGATATTTTCTCAAAGCAGCAAGCGTCATAGGGAATTTGTTGAGTTCCAAAATTTCACAGGCATTGAAAAACATAGACTATTGCGTCATTATGATATAAGATGGCTATCGCTTCATGCTTGTGTTATTAGAATAATTGAGCTCCATTGCTCAATTATTCTACTGCAATGGTTTTTCAAGACCAACATTTGAGTGATCGCATTACGTCATCAGAATTTTTGTATCATTGTTTTACTAATGATATAAACAAATTGTACTTTTACTATTAGAGAGATTATTAAGACTACATTTTGCCGATTGTAAACAAAGGAGATGTTTCATTTTCGGCTATGAAATGTACTATCAGCCAAAAAATAGCAAAAAATACCAGGAATCGGGGAAAAATATTATTTCCTGAATTTAAGTCGAATCACGTTTGCGCATAAAAATAATAGGTTTTATATTATTGCCATTATATTCAATATGGCGGTGGTTCTTGATCATATAATTTTGTATGCGTTTATAAATCAGATCGAAAACTGTACAAAAGTACTATATAATTAATGTATATAATATATATTAGGTCTATAAATAATAAATATGTTTTAGAGTATAATTTATTCATTTAAACTTTAATACACATATAATATACTGACTTTGCAGGGTGCACTCCGGAACGAAACATTTTGTTTATGCTTGACATTAACTGTCAATGTCATATTGACTGATAATAAATATTCCAATGCTGTATGTAATGGTGTTTCTTATTACAATTTCCTGAATTCATAAGTTTTCCTTTCATTTCTACAAGAATTATCAATTCTTTGGTTAATATTATTCTAGCAAGAGTTCTTTTACTTCTGAATATTGTAGGTTATGTATAAATGTCATCTACCAACTTGTCATAGATAGTCCGTACGATAAATGTATTTAGGGGTACATTTTCCAGGTTTCCTGAGGATGTACAAGTTATAGCCGGAGTCCTATACAAAAGTGTAACATCTCCTTTAATATAATTTTTCAAGGCGACTATCCGTGCATTGAAAGATTATATGATGATGCATCTAGTATGTACATGTCGATTTTGGGTTGCTTTATGAAAACTAATTATATAAAAAGCACGGTCAACTTATTTAAATTAGACCCAAAATCTGGTGTGAATTATTTGCCACTAAATGATATGTACTAAGGATCCAAGTGGATCAAGAATTAATTAAACACAGGGTAAACAAAAACATGAAAGAACAAATTGCTGATTTTTTCAGAAAGTGCCTGTATTTTTAATTTACTTGACCACACAATTGAAATCACGTTCACCTATCGAAAATCAAATTTTCAAGAACTGAAATTTCTTGACCCACACTGCCGTGAATAAAGAATTTAGCAATTTAAGAAATGTAATAGAAACTTTCCCATACGAAGTACAGCCAGAACAAATGCAGTTAATTGACAAAGAATATAGAACACTCAAACTTGATCGCGAAGTAAGTGATTTCTTACAATCTTCGAGTACTGGCTTACCCTTTTCTTGTGAACAATTTTGGGTGGAAGATGGTAAAATTTCTAACAGCGATGGTACATTAAAACACAAGAATATAGATATCTAGTTTCAGTAAATTTCTGTTATGTATACCAATATCGAATGCGGCATGCAAGCACCTATTTTCACAGATAAATTTAATAATAATATAATAATAATATTCAACCACATACACACAACACTATCTAGCCCAAACTAAGCAGAGCTTGTACTATGGGTACTAGACAATGGATAATAATAAATAAATAATAAAATCCTTTATTTCTTTATCAACAGGTTAAAACACAAACGTTGTAGAGGCCTTCTTTTAAGTATATAAATACTTGTGACAGAAGACCCCACTCTTCCATATCTTTAAAATTTAGACATAGCCTGTGACTAAAGTAAAAATAACAATCTTAATATTTTAAGAACAATATGAAAAAATGTATTTAAAAAGGGAAAACATAAACACAGAATATTAAAAAGAGATAATATAAAAGTATGTGTGTGTGTGTGTGTGTGTGTGTGTGTGTGTGTGTGTGTGCGTGTGTGTGTGCGTGTGTGTGTGCGTGTGTGTCTGTGCGTATGTGTGCGCGTGTGAATGTGTGTGTGTAACTGTTGTGTGGATGCGGTATGTGGTCTGTGTGTGAATGTAATCTTACTCATAAACTACTGCCTATTTTAAAGGTTGAAGAAGTGCTTCCGTTTCTGTGTAGGTGAGTTCCTTTAACCACAAAGTAAGGATATTTTTGCATTCATAATATGGTTTTCTGTAAATAGCATACATTTTATTGACTGCGTTATAAAGAAAGGAAGCCTGGGTGACAAATTGGTATCTAGCAAATGAAGTTCTCACTCTATTTATCATCACAGTAGCATATCTTCTATTTGTTAATACATTTTGGTCAAATTCTGTAGTTTTGTGCATTTTTAATAAAGCATTCAAAACATATAGTTTTCTTACTGTTAAAAGGTCGCATAGTTTGTAAAGAGCATCTGTACTGTAACGATATGGTTTGAAAAACACGGTTTTCAGAAGAGCATGCTGAGACCTCTCAATTTCTAAAAATTTTGTTTTTGTTGCACCGCCCCATACAGGAACGCAATAACTTAAAATAGACTGAGCGAGAGCAATATATATTTGTTTAAGTAGACAAGTTGTAGCTACGTGCCTTAGTTGTTTAAAAATCCAGATTAATTTTCTAGTTCGTTCATTTACTAATTCAATGTGATTATGCCAAGATAGTCGATGATCTAGTATAACACCTAAATATTTAGTTTTGTCAACTTGTTTAATTATCGGACATGCACAATTAAAAGGATAAACATTATTACATTCATGAATTTTTACGTTAAAGTTATTGTGGGGTTGAGATTTTTTGCTTAAAGAAAAAGACATATAGTTTGTCTTTTCGGTATTAAGTGTTAACAAATTATTTCTTAACCAAAGGCTTATTTTAGACATTCCTAACTCCGTGTTTTTTAGTACATCTGCCCAGTTATCACCAGTAAAAACAATAGCAGTATCATCTGCATAGGAAAATACTCGGGCACCACCTGACTCTAGTTTACATAGATTATTAATGTAAATCAGAAACAGTGTGGGCCCAAGAACACTCCCTTGTGGGACTCCGTATGCGATATTGGAATGCCTGCTAATATACTGACCAATCTTAACCATCTGTGTTCGATCAGATAGGTAATCTTCTAATAATTGTAGAGCTGTACCTCTAATCCCTACAGATTCTAGTTTGCGTACGAGAATCGGTACAGATACAGTGTCAAACGCCTTTTTTGAGTCTAGAAACACCGAGAGGCATTTTTTTCCTTGATCAAGTTGCTTAATAATAAGAGAAGTTATAGCTATCACTGCATCTTCAGTCGATTTACCAAACCTAAATCCATACTGTGTGTCTGATATTATATGATTTTTATTTAAATAGTTTACTAATCGTTTATTAAGTAATTTCTCTAATATTTTTGATATAGCTGGTAGCACGGAAATTGGCCTATAATTATTGACTTCATCTTTTGGTCCATTTTTGTATACTGGCGTTATAATAGACTTCTTCATTAGCATAGGAAATACACCTTTATCAAAACACAAATTAGCGAGATGAACAATAATTGGGATTATTTGATCTTTAGCTAGTTTAAGAAAACTTGTAGGAATATTATCCCAACCAGAAGCGCTACTAGATTTTAGGTTCATTAGTATATCATGCACTTCAGCGACGTCTGTACTCAAGAGTACAAATGATGTTAGTTGCGTGTCTGTGTCAAATACACTTTCTTCACGAGCGCTTGTGTTTAGCATAATTTTCTCAGCAAGCTGTTTACCTATTCCTACAAAGTATTCATTTACGTAGTTGACTGCTTCATCTGGAGTTGGCTTTAGATTTAAAAGTTTCGTGTTATCTGTTTTCGTTTGATTAAGGTGAGTTATATTTTTAATGTTAAACCATAGCTTTTTAGTGTTTTTTGTTGAGTTTGCTAGTTGTTCTCTTTCGTATTTACGTTTAAGTTTCTTAATTAATTGATTACAATAGTTTCGATATCTTTTGTAACTCATATTGAGTACGTCATTATGGGGTTCACTTTTAAGTTTAATTTGCATCTTGTTTCTGTTTTTTATACAATGCAATATACCCGGGGTGATTCAAGGCTTTATAGTTTGTTTGCTTTTCGGAATATTAATATTAGTCGTGTTTTCTTTTAGAGCTTTAGATATTTTATTTATTAAGTAATAGACTATAATATTCGGATCGTCAAGCATGAGTAGTTCTTGAAGATCTTGATCTGCTAAAGATTTTAGCGCCATGTTAAAATCTGTATTAATTTTAGATTTTTGAATTTCATGTTTTTTCTTTACTTTAGATAGGTTTAGGAATAATAGGGAATGATCAGTTATTGATGTTTTAATAACCGCAATATGAGCACAGGATTTTGCATTATTAAGTTTAATCATAAGATGATCTAAGCAATTATTTAGCCTAGTGGGAAAAGTGTGCCCTGGCATCATCCCATGCATAGTTAACATGGTCATGTAGTTCTGTCTGTTATTACGCTCATTAGTTTGCTCTAATGAGGTTGGTGTTAAATTTATATTAATATCTCCAGTCAGAATAATATTACTAACAGATTTCATTGATACCAAATACGCGTTTAAAGAATGAATAAATATATCCGCATTGGTGTTTGAGGGAGAACGATAAATACCTATTATTAAAGTGTTACCAATTCGTACCCCTAAAGCTGATGCATGATTAAGTTTGATTTCTTTAACACTAGCTTTGATATTACTTGCGATATAAACTACAACTCCATCATTTTTGTTTATATGATATGTAGTTTGAAACATTGAGTAATTAGGTATCATAGGTATAGGTTTATTAGGATTTATTTGACATTCGGTAAGTATTAACACATCTGGCTCAAATTTAAGGCACGACAGGTTCAACTGTAAATCATCAATGTTATTATACACGCTTCTGATATTTTGACAAAATATTTTCAAGTCATTCCTTTGGACTTTTATATGCTTTGATATATCTTCAATATCACAATGAAATGCATTTGCGAATAATGTGTTATCAATTTCTTTAAGTGCGGATAATGAACTATCCATATTTTTTTGAAATATATATGAGGGGATGTAACTTAGGTGCAAGTATACGAAACGAAGACATATCAATGAGGCATACGTATATGAGTATGTGTATATTTGAGTAATGGTGTGTGTGGTGTGGCTAAGTGTGTGTGTATGTTTGAACATAGTTGTACCTGTAAAAATGATCATAAGTTCAAAAATTGAATTATAAAATAATTATAACTAGTTAAGAAGTTAATAAGTATCAAATCGAGATTTTTTATATTGTCTAGTCATGCTTCTTGCATAAGTTGCTGGATCTGCACTTCAGATTTAATATTTATTTTCGTCGACCTTTCATCTTTCTTTACATAAACTTTACCGTAGGCTGTCCAGCAGAATTTAAAGTTCTTGATTTTGGCCAAATCTCGTGCTAAGAAGTAGAGACGAGATCCTCTCGCGGTTAACTGCTCTGAGACATAGATAGGGATATCCGGCTTGGAGCGACATCCTAAATGTTTAGCGGCGAGTTTGTGATTTTTGTGTTAAGTGTTAAAATTCTTACACATTTTCAGAAAATCATTTTTGACTATTGTCGAAGAGGTTTCTACTACTATGGATAAACATACATATATACTTTTTTTTGTAAATACATACATATTATTGTAAATAGGAGCTCTCCAATAAAATTTCCTCGTCGTATTGTTCACACTCTGTATTTTGATAATCGTATAACTACACACTTTGTAACACGTCCGTTCGCCGCGACTGTCCAACTTCAACTGCCACGAGTCCACTCGCCGGGCTCTCGATCCCCACTCGGTTGGTATTGCCAAGTTAAAAATATTCCTCCATTAAACCGATTTAAATTATTTTATCCCAACACAGTTGGTGTTACCAACTTAAAAGTGTTACTCGATTAAATCGATTTAAAACTTTTGACAAGTGAATCGGGTTGAATATTATGTATTTTATTACTAAAACAAAAGAACCTTACACTCGACCATCCTGATAACGTGTATGACCCCATACACGTCTCAGTTGAGAACCTTACACTCGACAAATCGACCCATGGCAGCAAAAGATCACATTGCTATATTTTCTCTTATGAATAAGTTTACGCTTGTTCCAACCCTATCCGGCCCGACTCGAGTAAAAGAACAAGCAAGAAACCTCGGCGGGGTTAATTCTTTCCGCGGTTATTAAGTGATCTCAATAACAATTAATAAATAATAAGAATAATACATTATTAGTATAATGACATAGGTAATTTGTTTTGTGATCATCACAAAAATAAACTGTATTACACCTAGAATAATAGTATTACATAAAATTTATCAATTACCTGTTTACGTAGGTATACATACATTTACTATATGTTTAAACTTATGTAATTAAGAAAATTAAATTTAGTTTTGGTCTGCTTTCTTCAATTGAACTTAAAATACACAGTAGTTTATTTATTTATATAAGTATATACGTGCACAATTATCTTATTATACATTTCAAAATTACACATCAATTCAAACTTATGTAGTAATTATAATTCAATTGTATTAATGATTACTCAACAGGGGAAATAAATAAAGGTTACGAACCCGCTCGCTCACGAAGTCTCGCATCCATATCTCTTTAATCTGTCCTAGCTAGATTCGTCAGTCATCAAAATTGTATTAACTGTAGAGTTATCAGCCAACAGGGGAAATAAATGAAGGTTACGAACCCGCTCGCTCACGAAGTCTCGCACCCATATCTCTTTAGTCTAGCTAGGACAATCGAATATGAATCAGTCAGACTGCCATAACTCTGACACGTTTGTATGTACTCTATACGGAAAAGATCAAGTCGCGAACTCGCTCGCTCACGTAGTCTCGCGCTCGACCATCTCATTCGCTCAATGATCTCTTTTATTCGAACTATACTCGTATTATAAACAATGAAGTCAAGTCACGAACCCGCTCGCTCACGTAGTCTCGTGATTGACCTGGAACAACACAAAAATCTCTTGCAGATAAACTCATAACTCAAGGCATAATCAATCATCTCGTTTCACACATCACTAGGTTTAAAAATAATTAAAATTAAAAAATATCCGTACATATGTAATTTCATCTATTCATCCACATCTGATGAATTACTATCATTTGCCGCGATATCCGCGTCATCACTATCCAGCTCTAAAGATGCTACATGTATCCATGGTTTCATTCGATCAGATGCCACTGTAGTTTTTCGCTTATTTCTCATTCCCTCAAAGCCAGGTATGGGCGCCACTTTGTAACGGTCATTTCCCATTACTTTCACCACCTTAAACGGACCTTCGTATGAGGGCAAAAGTTTAGTGCTTTTGCCTTCATTTTGAAATGCCGTTTTTACTATTTTAACTAACTCCCCATTCGTGTAATTCCGAGCTGGTCTACGCCCCTTATCATAATACTGTTTTTGTTTTTCTTGCTCCCGATCGATTTTGTTCTTAACTTCCTTACGTAGAGATGACAGGTCACAAGACTCACGAGTCAAATTTGCTATTTCATTAAGTCTTGGATTACTCTCACTATTTATTACAGTACCAAACATAACCTCTGCGGGAGTTCGGCCTATTGTCTTTTGTAACGTATTATTAAGCCCCCACTGAATTTTACCGAGTTGGATATCCCAGTTCTTCTCATCATCCCTAAGGTTCTGTGCGGTCAGCGATTCCAAAATGGTGCGGTTGTATCGCTCTACCTGCCCATTAGACCTTGGACTCGCCACCGCGTTCAATATATGCTTAATACCCCTGTCTACACAGAACTTCCTAAAAGCATGGGACGTAAAACAACTGCCACGATCGCTTATAATCCGGTCAGGGTTTCTAAAAGTATCAAAAATATCTTCGAGCACTTTGATCACATTCTGGGTTTTTGTATTTCTGACGGGCTTAATGAACACGAACTTAGTAAATGAATCTACAGTTACCAGTATATGAGTGTTCCCTCTTTTGGACTTTACAAAAGGTCCGAGGTGGTCGGTGTGCAAAGTATGGAATGGTATGTCAACTTTAGTAATAGGATGCAAAAGTCCTTCATTATTAGCAGTTCTTTTGGAATATGTGCAGTCAATGCAGGATCTTACATACTTCTTAATGAAACGCGACATCTTAGGAAACCAGTAGAGCTTTTTAACGCGCTCTAATGTCTTCTCTCCACCGACGTGTCCAATATCATCGTGATTCATTTTGCACACCTGCCACCTCGCTCCCTTGGGCACTACCCACCTAATGTTAGATTTATCCTCGTTAAGAATTCTGAATAATTTGTTATCTTTAATAAGATAATTTTCTTTAATATACTCAAGCCCCTTCGAATCTAAGTTGCTATTGATAATGTCACGAATTCGGCCTAGTTCAGAATCACCCAACTGCAAGGTCAATAGCCAGTCTTCGTTACTTATGGCTAAAATAGTGGAATACTGACCGATGTTCTGCGTCTTTTTATCATTAACTGGATTCCTTGATAATGCGTCCGCGTGGGCCATTTTTGTACCCGCTCTGTACTCGACCGTGCAGTTGAATTCCTGAAGGGCAAGCCACCATCGCGCGATTCGGGGAATTAGATCACGTTTTTGGAATGTGGAGCGTAGGGCACTACAGTCCGTGACGACTTTAAAATCCTTTCCGAGCAGAAACACCCTAAACTTTCGCAACGCACAAACCACGGCTAAGGTCTCTAGCTCGTAAGAGTGAAAGTTTTTTTTCCTCAGGACTTGTCTGCCGACTGCAGTACGCAACGGGCCTTAAAGAATCGGCACTACCCTGTGGTCGTTGCAGCAAAATTCCACCAATGCCCAATCTGCTGGCATTCGTATGGAGCTCAGTTTCTGCAGAGTAATCATAAATAGCAAGGACCGGCCTACTTACCAACTTGGTCTTCAACTCCTGAAAATCTCTCTCCTGATCTCTTTGCCACTCCCATTTTACGTCCCTTTTTAAAAGTCTCGTAAGCGGAGAAGCAAGCTCAGCGAAGCCCTGAATAAACTTTCTAAAATAGCTCACAAGTCCTAAGAATTGACGCACTGCATGAACGTTTTCGGGCCGGGGAAAATCAGACACCGATCGGATTTTTGCCTCTCCAGGTCTCATCCCTGCTGAACTGATTTCGTACCCTAAGTACTCAATTTTGTTCTGCAAAAAGCTACACTTTGCCAAGTTCAGCTTAAGATTTGCGTTATCTAACAGCTGTAATACCTCCTCTAACCTCGTAAGTGCTTCATCCGCATTCCTGCCGTAAACAAGCACATCGTCAATATACACAGTGGCTCCGCTAAACCGCATCGGTCCCAAAACACGGTTCATCATTCTTTGAAAAACTGCAGGGGCATTCGCTAGCCCGAACGGCACACGATTGAATTCGTACTGGCCGTCGGGGGTCACAAACGCCGTCAAATGCTTGTGTTGTTCAGCTATAGGTACCTGATAGTAGCCTGACATCAAATCAAGAGTACTAAACCATGCTTGTCCAGACAATCGACTTACCTCGTCATCAATGATGGGCATTGGGTAACGCTCCTTTACAGTGATCGAATTAAGCATCCTATAATCGATGCACATACGTACCTGCCCATCCTTTTTACGGACCAAAATGATTGGGCTAGCGTAATTCGATACCGACTCTCGTATCACGCCAGCTTCTAACATATTATCTATCATATCGCGAACTTTCTCTCGCTCATGGTGCGACAGCCTATAGGGACGATATACTACAGGACGATCGCTGTTCAACTTAATTTGCATCTCCGTGACGCCGGTACACCCCAATTCAGTCAAGTCAAAAGCGAAACAGTGTTTGTAGCGTAGCAATAATTGTAACAGCCTGTCCTTATCTTGTTCAGTTATCGAATCTCCTAATTTTACTTGTTTTTTGTCAAATTGACTGATAGTTTTTTCTTCACAGTCTATTGCATCTGGTGAGACCGTAGTCACCCTCATAACTGCGTCTATCTTTTCAGCACGAGAAAATACAAAATTCTTTTGTAACAAACACGGTATGGAACATGGCGTTACGTTGACTTCATAAACACCGCCGAGTACAACAAACTGTTCATTAAGTTTTCCTACAATTTTTGTTTCTAGGAGGATGTTCCCACTAAATTTAAATTCCGTTGCAGCTCCAACACTAGCTGACCCGTAAAGTCGAGTAAATCCCATAACCCTTACTCTAATTGCACGCTTTTCATCCTCAAAGCAATCAAAAGCAATCTCTGTACCAACATCAAGGAACCGCAACTTGGTTGAGTCTTTAATAACTGTTATATGAGGTTGTTCGGAATATGTTTGCCCAACCAACATCGCCCTATCAAGTAACCGATCGTCAACCACCTTACAAACAACCGTTGCAGCAACCCCGTCAATTGTCAAAGTCAGTGTCGTCGACCCTAACGACTGGACAAATCCATTGCCAAAACCCTTCATAGTCGAGGATATCCCATCATGTGCTACTCCTAAATTAATAGCAGTAGATTCTCTAATTAGGGTAACCTCGCTACCAAAATCTATAAAGGCTTCCAAAGACCTGCCATTAACTAATACCTGCTTTGTAAACTTATCATTTGGATGCGAATTCGTTATGCACATTGTTTTGTGGACAGTGATAGGTTTTGTCGACTGTTTAGGGCGACAATTATCAATTTTGTGTCCTATTTTGTGGCAATAATCACATTTTACTAGAGGCTTAGTACATTGGAGATGAATATGCCCCTTTTCCTTACAGTTGTAGCAAAACAATCCTGTGCTGTGTATGTTAAGTTTAGAATTTCCCTTCTGACTATTTTCGTTATTATGTAGGTTTTCAGTGGCAATTTTGTTTCTAAAATTCGACTGATACGAATGTTCTTTATTACTGAGCAAAAACTGCAGCAACTGATCGGGTTCAGTACAACGCAATGCTAAGGCACTTGATTTAACGGTTCTGTCACTGAGACCATGGATAATGCAGTCTACGGCGCGCTTACCTGTGATTTCACATTGATTAACTAAGGCTAGCTTCTCGTAAAAATAATTTTCGATCGGCTCATTATATTTACTCTTACGTCTCAGCATATCCTCCAAGGACTGGCCATAATTCTGTTCGCACGGAAAAGCTTTAATGAGTTTCTCTTGCCACTCTGACCAAGTAAAGAGAATTGTATTTAAACTCTGATACCAGGTTTTGGCCAGTCCTTGTAGTTTTTGCATAGCGAAATGTATGGTTGTTTTATCGTCCCAACCGTAGACAGAGGCACATTCGTTTACTTTTCTAAGCCATACATCCATGCGTTGATTTTTATGAGAAGAATCAAATTCTGGCAATATATTCTTGTAATCAAGTTTGTTGACTGAATGTGTACTCTGTTCTGACGGTTGTGACGCGGAATTATTTTTCAGAGACTGTATTATTCTAATAATATCCCTAGATGAATATAACGGACTACATGACCTTGAGCGGTTCCGGTGATCTCGACGCTGGTCGCCTCGCCGATCGCCGTCGCCTCGATGCTTGCGATGCTCGCTGTCCACACGACGGCTGCGCTGATCACCGTCCACGCGGTGCTTATGATGTTCGCTGCGTCTGGAACGAGCCTCCAAATCGCGTTCCTCTTGGAATATTCGTTCCAATTAATGTAGACGCTCCCTCTCACGCTCTAGGTGTTGTTCCCGTCGGTGTATGCTGGTACTGCGACGTTGATTCCAGCTTTCGTCGCGACTGCGTGGTCGGCTTCGTCTAGTAGACACATCTTCCATATCCGGACTTCCCCTTAAGCCATCAACCGGGGCTCGGCTCCGTTGGCGAGCGGAAATTAGCATCGCTCCACGCGGCCGACTGTGACTCCGTCTGCCTTCATTACTGCCGCTCCCGGATGGATCCCGTTCTGGAGTCCGCAGACGGTGGCTCTCACGACTCTCGCCCCGCTCCATTACTTTTTTGCGAGCTTGGTAATCCCACTTCTGAAGTGTAAATAGGAGCTCTCCAATAAAATTTCCTCGTCGTATTGTTCACACTCTGTATTTTGATAATCGTATAACTACACACTTTGTAACACGTCCGTTCGCCGCGACTGTCCAACTTCAACTGCCACGAGTCCACTCGCCGGGCTCTCGATCCCCACTCGGTTGGTATTGCCAAGTTAAAAATATTCCTCCATTAAACCGATTTAAATTATTTTATCCCAACTCAGTTGGTGTTACCAACTTAAAAGTGTTACTCGATTAAATCGATTTAAAACTTTTGACAAGTGAATCGGGTTGAATATTATGTATTTTATTACCAAAACAAAAGAACCTTACATTATACATAGAAACACCCAGACCAAGACAAACATCCATGTTCATGCACACAAATATTTGTCTTGTGCGGGAATCCCGCGACCTCAGGCGTGGCAGTCGGTTACACTAACCACTACGCCATCGAGGCCGACAAACCAGAACAAAGAAACAGATTTATAAACAAAAATGAATATGTCAAATTCAATTCAATTTTCTTTATTGCACTCCATAATGTATATACAAGAAGACGAACTCTTAATTTTGTAAACATATAGTAATATATTTTATTCTGTATAATACTAGATATTTGTTTGCTGCTTGCGTACTTAAATATAATTATTAATTATGGGTAATTATAACATATTATTACTTTAGCTTATTTTATTTTTATTATTAAAGTATGTCTTTATTTCAGTATTATATATATTATTCATATTTTTATATTTTTTATTATTAGTCTTTATCATTTAAATATTCATTTATGTGATAGTAGCATTTTTGTAGTAAAATCTCTTTTAATTTATTGGTAAATATATTAAACTTTTCTTCATTTTTAATATTATTAGATAATTTATTATAAACTTTTATCGACATAACATATGGACTTGATGCATGCATTTTTAATCTGGATGTTGGGAGGTTTAACCTATTTTTGTGTCGTAATGTATATTTTGTGTTAATATATTTTCTGGTTGTGTAATATTGTTTATGTTGTCTGACAAATTTACATGTTTCAAAAATATACATACTAGGAACGGTAAGTATTTTTAGTTTTCGGAAGTGCGCTTTGCAACTTTCTGTGTCATCTATATTTACAATAATTCTTATTAACTTTTTTTGCATGATGAACAATGTAGGGGCATCTGTGCTGTTACCCCATAGGGTGATGCCATAACATTTATTATGATAATGATAATGAATGAATAAAACATGTTTTGAAAATCAGTATTTTTATTAGTATATTTTCCCTATGCATGTTGATATATTTCAGTATTTTTTTAAGTTGCTTCGGTATTTTTGTGAAATTTTATCTGGTCGCACTGCTATTCGTTTAAAATAAAGGTGGCAACAAACCTAGTTAGTATCATGTTAGTATACTCTTTGGTGGCAACCCTACCCGTCTGTTCTACTTCTACAATATCTTTGTGTCACACACATTGTTTTGTTTACATTATCCAAAGATATTATTGTAGAACTAAAATTACTAACATTAACCATGGAAGTAAATCGAACACTACATATATAAACCTTTTCAAAATAATCATAATTATAAACTTTAAGAAACATTTTATCATTGATAAATAATACATTTCTGTAAGTTAAGATCAAATTTAATGACGATTACTATGGGACGGTGAGTAAAGAAATATTTAATTGATACATATTATACCTAATTATTTATTGCACTAATTCTGAGGAATATGTTTTTTTTTAATGTCAAAGACACAGGGAATGGAGGAAAATAGCAAAGAAAGAAAGAAGAAGAAGGATACGAACTCGCCTAGCTAAGCAAGATGGTAAAATAATTTTAAATGCGACCATCAATACTTATATAGCATTTAGTGTTCCAAGTGTATATGAAACTATGTTTTTTTAGATGAATTATGTGAAAGCGTAACTTTTAAGAAAGAGCAAATCCTAATAGAAACTTTGATGCTTGAACAAATTATAAAATCAAATGATGAAGAAAATGAAAAGTGGATTCAGGCTGAAAAACTTGCTATAGCTCAATGGAAGAAACTTCAAGAGGAAAAGGAGAAAATGCTGCAAAATCGTCTTAAACAAGAAGCTAAACAAAAACTGGTAATTAAGATTAATATACTATGTAAGAAGATATATTTGCATAGTACAAAGTTATATTTAAATTTTATATGTTTCTAGGAGTGGGAATTAGAACAAGAGAAAAAGAAACTTGAAGAAGAGAGAATAAAAGCTGCTCAAGAAAAACTGAGAAAGAAACAAGAGATCTTTATGGAGAATTTAGATAATTTCTTGTGTGGTGATTCATATGAACCTCCATCAGAGCTAAAAGTAATCCGTGAGACAAGACCAAATGCAGAATTATGTCCATTCTTCTTTAAAACTGCATGTTGTCGGTTTGGTGACCAGTGCTCAAGAAATCATCAGTATCCAGGCATCAGCAAAGTAAAGTCTTATATATACCTAATAATTAAAATAGCTATGTTAGTCCAATACTAATACTACAATTACTAGAATTGTGACTTATGATCATGATGTTTCAGGTTCAGATCCTAGATCTTGTAGTGTCTTTTTATTGAATGTACTAATAAATGACCTAACCTGAACTCACATAATGACTAGAGTAGAAATCTATGTTAATAATAATAAATACTCGAGAATAACATTAACTATTTATAAATATTATATTGTTTTAGGTTTTAGTTGCAACAAATTTTTATACCCATTTTGGACTTAGCAATGCAAACATAAATGAGTATGACACAGACATCATGTTAGAATATGAAGAAAGTGACACATACAAGGAGTTCAAAGAATTTTTCTATGATGTTATCGGTGAATTTGAGAAATTTGGTAAAATAACTCAATTTAAGGTGAGTGATCAGGCAGTTGTGGGCTCTGTTACTTTTCACATTATCAGTCTAGACAATTAAATAAATTTGGAGCTGATGTATCCTTTAAATTGAAAGTGTAACAGGTATAGTATTTATTACCCACTTACTTACTCTCATACCACACATTATTAAAAATCAAAAAGGTAATTAAACTGTTAATCCATATCTATAAATTACCAAAGGCTTAAAGTATGGCTTGATTTATTTTATCACCAATAGAAATATAACAAATGAACTACAGTGAGCCTAATAAGAGACTAGAAAGTGGAGAAATCAAAAATAAATATTATAATAATTTAATAATTTATTTATTAATATAAAATTGAAAATTATTTTTTTACAAAACACCTTTATATTATTTGCAATATAAAATTTGTTTAATATATATGTATGTAACATAAGTATTTTAAATAAATATAATTTTAACTCAGATAATCTTCAGACCATTATCATGATTGAAAATGTAAGATGGACAAGGTTTGTAGTTATATATTTTTGTGCTATTAATATTATTTGTTTGTTATCTATTATAAATTCATATCTGCAATTTATCTTAGGTATGCAATAACTATGAGAAACATTTGCGTGGGAACACATACATAGAGTTTGCCGAATTGCGATGTGCTGTGGCAGCATATCGGTCATTACACACAAGATGGTATGGAGGCAGACAACTCTCCTTGCAGTTCTGCCTAATAAATTCATGGAAAAATGCTGTTTGTGGTACAGTATTTGGATAGATATCTGTCCATATTAAATTATTTAATACGATTCGTAGATACGACTTCACATAACTATTATACATACAATCGTCAAGATATCCTGACGATTGGCTGTATAATAGGTATATATGTAATGTAATAATTATCATTTATCACATCATAATTTTGCCGTGTTTCGTTATATAGTACCTACGGAAAACAAACAGGTGGAATGCAACCTAAAAGCAGTTCAGTGCGTGTGCCCTTATAAAATTGCCATTATCGTATTTACTTGTACATATCCCAAACCAAGCAAATAGTTACTCGTTTGTTGCAGTAGTACATTCTAAAACGTTTACCAATCGAATATTTACAGGTCTTCAATTGCAGAAAAGATGTCCAAAAGGCCGAGCTTGTAATTTTCTGCACGTCTTCAGAAACCCCAAAAACTTATTTAATGCGTATTCCTATGAGCACAGTCAGGATTCTGACAGGTAAAAACAAACAACAGAAAATGAATTTTATAATTTTGTCTGTATTCAAACATGTTTGAAACTACTGTTCTTACGTTTTAGGTCAAACCGTTCTTCGGTTCGATCGTGGAGATGGTCTGAGTCACCAGAACCTGAATTACCGAAGAGAAATAATACTAGAAGTTCAGACAGTACTGAAAGAAGGCGGCGAAGAAGTTCTAGGGATGATTACGATTATAGAAAGCGTAGTCGTTATTCTCCACGGAGAAGTGATCGACGTTAACTCTATTCGTCATTAAACTTTTGTAAAAATTAATAAACAAATGTAAAATTGCGGGCTGTGGTCCTTATTGTAGACACTTAGTTCCCAAAATAGTCCAGGTGGACCCCCAAGGGTCCACGGGACACTCGACGGGGATCTACGTAGGCGTGACAAAATACATAAATAAAAAACGTCACAAATTAAATAGAAAGAGATTGTGGCGTATGTATATACGCACAGGCAACATATAAGTTTACGAGGAATCTGGAATCGAACGGAGCATCCTACATCTACCCGCAACGATACTAAATTACGAACTGGCGACAGTGGTGAAGCGCGAAATTTCCCTCTGCTTTTACAAGTGGCACTATTTTTATACGCACGCACACACGCATAAGGATTTCCAAGAATTTACTCGCTGATTGGTGTAAATGAATGAAATTAATGTACACATTAGTGCTAGCGTTACTAGCACGACCAATAAATGGGATATAAGATAGCTTAAAAATTGTTAATACATTCTCACTTGAATCAATCTACGTGTTTCAATATAACCCTACGGATTACCGGTTACCAGCTACGGACCTGGCTTATACCTGCCGGCTGATCTAAAGCCCTAACGGTACCAGCTACGGACCTGGCTTCTACCCACCGGCTGGTAATGCGTTAGCCCCTTACCGCATCGCGGATCATATATAAACCAAACCGTATTATCACAAATATATTTAAATAGCAACTAAAAATTCACATTTTGTGCATAGCGTATCAAATAAGTTCCATTGCTTTAATGTAATATTTAGAATATCGCCATCTATGTGTGATTTTTACTAACTAAATCATCACTCAAACTCAACGAACAGGTTGCAACTGGATCGAAGCGTATGCTGTGTTTTTAAAATTGTGTAAAAAATATATTATTATAATAACAGTTTATATCTATCAAATAAATATAAAAGTGAAAAGTGATACTTGAAGATTACTAATAAGGTAATGTTTCTTCATTTCACTTGATTCTAATATTATTTATGAGTTGTTAATCGTATGGTTCAAACATGGCACAACAAGCAGAAATATTCTTTTCCTATTGTACCTTATTCGTACCATTATGCACAAAAGAAAATTGTGTTTTTGTACGTAAGCATATATTATATAGTTTTGTGGGTATTTATTATGTTCATATTATTGTAGATAAGCTGGTAACATAGATCCACGACGATTTTATGGCGGTATCCATACGATAATCAAAGATTTTCCGGATGACAGTACTGATGAAGACCTATCAGATGACGAACACCGGATGAACAGAAGGCGACACTTACCACCAATAATTATTCCAGAATCAGAGGAATATGATTTCGAATCTGAAGATGATATACCTATATCTCAACTTGCTTCCTCGTCAACGAGGCTCTCAAGAGCTGAAAAACCCCGGTGGAGAGACGGATTCCTAGAAAGAGCTGAGTCCGAATTAGTATTTACTGGTGATGTATCGCTGCCAGTAGGTATCACAGAGCTGGATACCCCTTTACAGTTCTTCAAATATTTGTTTACTGATGATATTTTTAACTATATACATTTAGAAACCAATAAATATGCCGTCGAAAAACGACCTGAAAAACCAAGCAATATAACTGTAAAAGAACTGGAACAATTTGTCGGCATATGTCTTTATATGTCAATTATACAGTTACCCTCAACAAGATGCTATTGGAATGAGAACTTAGGACACCCAAAAGTCAGTACAGTAATGTCTTGTAACAGATTCGAAGAAATAAAACGTTTTGTTCATTTTAACGAAAATTCTACTCAAATACCCAGAGGTCAGATAGGGCATAACCCTCTTCACAAAATTCAACCACTTTTAGAGCTCATAAGACAAAGAATGCTGACAGTGCCTAAAGAAGAATACATGGCTGTTGATGAACAAATTATACCCACTAAGAGCAGATCATCTATGCGGCAATATAATCCTAAGAAACCTCACAAGTGGAGTTATAAGAATTTTGTACTTTCTGGCAGTTCTGGGTTCAGTAACGATTTTGAAATTTATACGGGAGCTCAAGGTCCAATACAAGCTGACCCTAATTTACCAAAAATAAGTACTAGCAGTGATGTCGTAGTTAGGCTTTCGAAGACGATACCAGAAGGACTCAACTTCAAGCTGTTCTTTGATAATTGGTATACGTCGTTACCTCTTTTGACTTACCTACACAAAAAAGGTATTTTGCCACTAGGCACAATAAAAGCCAACCGTATTCCTGGATACAAGATTCCTGCAGAAAAAGATATGAGAAAGAAGGGAAGAGGAACTACTGTTGAAAAAATAACCACTGTAGACAACACAGATATATCTGTAGTGACGTGGTACGACAATCGTATTGTAAACTTGGCTTCAACTTATGTAGGCAGCAAATCACCATCTGAAGTTCGTCGATTCAATAAAAAAGATAAAGTTTATCAAAATGTGTCATGCCCAAAAGCAGTCATGGTTTATAATAGGCATATGGGTGGTGTAGACTTGTTAGACGCTCTTCTTGAATACTACAGGATTCAAATTAGATCAAAGAAGTTCTACCACCGCATATTTTTTCATATGATTGATATGGTGACAGTTAACGCGTGGTTGTTATACAGAAGAACATTAGACGATTCGGCGCCATCACTGCCTTTAGCAGACTTCAAGTGTGCGGTGGCTGAAGGTTTATGCCAAAGCAATAAACCTACAACAAGTGGCAAACGGGGACGACCTTCTCTTGACTTGGAGAATGCCATTGAGGCAAAAAAAATAAGAGGACCCTTAGCTATTATGCCATCCAGAGATGTGAGACTGGATCAAATTGATCATCTACCTATCTGGGGTACTAGACAGCGATGTAAAGTACCCGAATGTAATGGTAGGTCACATGTCGAATGCCAAAAATGTAGAGTGAACCTATGTCTGAATGATAAAAGAAATTGTTTTAAATTGTTTCATACTCATTGATGTCATTCTTGCTTTTGTTTATAAATTGATTGAATTTGATTATGATTGTTATTAGGAAGTATTTTTTATTTTGTGCTCACTGGACCAAATATGTACCAAAAAGGAAAATCGATATATTTTTTATTTCCTCATATAAATAAAAAAAAACGAAACACGTGTCTTTTTATTTCTTGTTTTACGTCACATATATTTATTTCGACGAGATAAAAAAAATCATGCGGTAAGGGGTTAAAAGATTGTAAAGCAAAAGCCATATGCATAGTGCACATACGTAGAACAGTCCGTATAGCAGTATTTCGATTCAAGTTATCTGTCCCACTGCTGGTCGCGGACCTCTTCTCAGTTGTCGTCAAGGGTTAAGCCATAGTCCACCACGCTGGCGCAGTGCGGGTTCACCTATCTCCGAAAACATTATGGAGAACTCTCAGACATGTAGGTTCCTTCACGACGTTTTCCTTAACCGTTAAAGCATCGGCAGCTTGGCAGTCCAACGATCCCCTATCTTAACTAATATTATAAATGTGAGTTTGTTTGTTTGCTACGCTTTCACTCCCTATCTACTCGACCTATCATAATGGTATTTCGCATACACGTTATCCGTACAGAAAAATATATAGGGTACATTTCATTCAGATAGTGTCCGACCGAACTTTCGGTTTCGGTTTCGGCATAGTTTCGGCTAAAAACGAGTTTCGGTTTCGGCTGCCATCCATCCGAAACTATATCCAAAACCGAAACTGAATTCAGGGTTTCGTAATATTGTCTTCTGTTTACGCGAATGTTATTAATTGAAATTAAATGCGGATTTTATCGCGTTGTTTATTTATCACTGTATTAAGCCAGCCACAGTCAAGCGCCAGCCTGCTATACTGCCTTATGTAAGGGGTGTCACTGACAAGATTGGCTACATCTTGAAGCGAGCTTCAATCAACACATACTTCAAGCCGCCAACGAAGATAAGTCAATTTTTACCATCCGTCAAGTGCCAATTACCTTTACAAGATGCAGGGGTCTATAAAATTGATTGTGACTGCGGACTCTCATACATTGGTCGCATAAAAGAACACATAGCTGATGTAAAACACCAACGCTCGTTGAAGTCTGCTGTGTGTGAAAATGTACAATAGGGGACCAACCACTACCTGAGATTTGACAAACCACAGATTCTTGCTAAAGAACACCGATTCCTACCCAGGATGCTTCGCGAGGCTATTGAAATCAAAAAACATCCCAATTTCAATACAGAAGATAGTTGGAATGTATTACCAGCTTGGGATCCAGTAATTCAAATAGTGAAACCCAAGAAGAAGCCAACCACAGCTAGACTTCATGATACTTTGAGCTCATTCTGCGTAAATAGAAACACCAATGACTAAATTATGTTCAGGTACTTTGAAATAACTACACTGGAACATTGAGACAACTACCATCTTAGTCTCCTCGTGACCATGGCTGCTGAAAAGTAACTAAAACGTCGGGGAAAGTGTAAACCTAAATATAAATAGTTTTAATAATTTAAATAGCTTATACATTAGTAAAATTCAATAGTAGTAGTAGTAGTAGTAGTGTAACAGTTTCAAAATTATGTAATACAGTGATAATAAACAACGCGATAAAATCCGTATATAGTAGTTTAATTTCAGGGTTTCGTGCTACGATCGGAAAGATTCGGTGTACTGAGTTGTGTGCGACGAAGTTTAATTTTGCCGCGTCATAGTCGTGTCATAACTTGTTTGTGCTTGTGCCGAGAACTTTGCGTCAGTTTGTTGCGTTTTTTGTGAAGTTGGAGTGATAAGGTTATTTCGAAACAGGTAGGTATTAATTCGCTATTGATGTGATTTAGTTCATGATAGTTAATTAATAACAAAATTCGATTTCTTTAATATAACAGTAATGCGTAGGTTTTTGTACCTTACGTACTTACAATAAAGGTTAGGCATCTCTTTGAATGTTTTCGGTCAGTATAACGTTGCTGTTAATGATTTAAATATGTGTTGATTAAATTCATGTATATGAAATGAAATGTACAAAAACTATTTTATAAGTGTATATTAATTTATTAGAAAAGAAAATAGGGTTCATATAAACATCTTAGTATTAAGACCTTATATATATTTGTCAGTATGTGGTATGATAGCTGGATTTTTCAGCCCTGACGATAGGCTAGAGTTCTTCAGACAACCTTCAATACGAATAAGGTCGATCTCATCAAGATAGGGATTTGTTTCAAAATCTTGCTCTTTGTTGATACAACTCCATTAGTAATAAGTTGCCTGTATTCTGCATCGAACTTTAAACGCTGCACGTGAATGACGATAGTTCTTTTCGCTGCGCCTAGCTCGCTTGTAGTTAGGTACTAGGTGTTCGGTTTCGTTTTGTTACGCTAGTACGAAATGAAGCGCTGTATCCATGCGTCCATGTATGATTTGTCATATATAATGTGCATGACAGTAATAGAAAAGTATCCAGTAATACGAATATTTATTTTAAAAAATACTCCTTATTTCAAAAAGCACACATAGTTTTTTTGAAATAAGGAGTGATAATATGTTATGTCAACAATCATTGGATTAGTTCGAATTGCAGAGACTGAATAAATAATACTTGATTTAAAAATAAAACTGATTATGACTTAAATGTTTTTTTCCTAAGAAAGCATGCTCTTCTAAGGAAGTTTTGGTTTCGGCCGAAACTGAGACCAAAGCTGAAATTCAGTTTCGGTTTCGGCCGTAAAAACTAGTAGTTTCGGTCGGACACTACATCCAGAAAAGAGTAGGTAGTTCCCGAGGGATGTAATACATAAAATATTTAACTATGTACCTACCTACGTATATTCTACTGATATACAAACTCCACATAGTAGAAATACAGCACCCTAACAATACTTTTCCTCGCAAAGTTTCGTGAATAAAGGACCTGTGTGTGCCTGTGCGCGTGCGACTCTGTGTGTGTGCCGCCACAACCACTTGTAAGTTGGATTACCACCTGAGTAGATTTAAGTAGGAGGAGTGTGTGTGCACTGTTTAATCATTAATTGTCTGATACTTGGCTCTAGATTTATGTGTAAACCTTCGTTGCGCACGAACGGCACGAACCATGGTGCTATATGAACGCTACTATCTGTTTCAATATAATTTATCAGTAGTGTGAGGATTTCGAGTGCAAGCAGCACCATCTGGTGGTGGGTCGTGGGTGGTCCAAAGAGAATGGTCCATAACGCCACTAATTTACGAAACTTAGCCATGGACAAAATATAGAATAGGTTAAATCCTCTATTTTATTAAATATATAATTTCGTAAAATTTAAAAACAGACGTATGCCATTTTATTTTCTGTCTTATGTACCTACTACAATCAAATCAAATCATTAATCTAAATCCCAAATATTGACATAAGATATTTCCGTAGTTAATGCCCAAAATTGTTATCTTGATATGGATATCAGTGATTAGATTAACCAATAAATTTAATGTTTAAATGTAAGGATCGAAAGGTACTAGTTATTATTTAACTATGCTATAAATCGCAAAGTAAACACACACACAACACACCCACATCCTCAAAATATCGTCACAATTACTGTCGTATACAGGGTTTCCGGTAATCAATGGACAAAAACAGAAGGACGCTCAGAAAAAATGAAAATAAATATTTAAAAAAATGTATAAAACTGTGCAAGCTATATTAGCATAGCATACTCTTGACTGCCTATCTATTAGCATAATTAGTGTTTAATAATAAAACAACAAAAAACCAATGGATTTCATTCATTTATGGTCGTAGTATACAAGAAAGTTATACATGGTAATTAAAAAAAAAACATCTCAGGTAGTAGTTAGGATAGATTTTTATTCATATTTTTTCTGAACGGCCATCAGTTCCACTATAAGACATTTCCAGGTTATCCATTAATTACCGGACAACCTGTATACATACTATCGTCCACATACAATGTGTACTTATTTTTTTATTTATTTATCTATTTACTACATTACACATTTTTATAATTAGCAGCGGCTTCCGCACTAAGCTCGAGGCTTATATCGCTGTAACCACACGTTATACATTAGTCGTTTAACCAAATAAAAAATAAAGAACAGAAATTAAACTTCTAACAAAATAACATTCTAATGAAATAGAAACATAAATACAAAAATTTTGGAAATAAGAAGCGATGTTACTGTTAATCGTGGTAATGTGATAAAAATGTGTAGGTTTTGGTTTTTGGTGTGAATATGGGCGCCGCCAGAATTACTTTCAGGGAGGTGCATCTACATCTACACATTTTACTATTGATTGAAATAAAATCTGGCATTATTTAAGTATAAAGTAGAATTTTCAATTCAAAATCACGCAGGTATTGGATTGAATATATTTTTAATATTTCTATGTATTTCTTTCCTGCCCTGCTACCGGCGCCCATGGGTGTAACAGTGTTTTTTGAAGTATGTATGTGTTTTATTTTATCTAAGTGTTTAATTTTACGGTACATTTGTTTTTCATTTTAGAATAATTTATTTATTTAACCTTCTATGTTGGCACCTAAATCACAAACTTGTGTAGTTTGGGGCAAAAGTAGCAGCAATTCGCATTTTTTTTGGAAATAATCTAACTAATTAACAAAGTTACAATTGTTAACCAAAAGCCTTTGCTTCATGTTATGACATGTAGACATTTATTTCATCATAGCAGCTATCAATGTCATTGTGACAATTGATATGTTATTTATTTTCAATCATTTTCAACTATTTGGGACTGTGAATGTAAAATATTATACAATTCTTCCAAATGAACAATTGTTTCTACGAATAAATGAATCCAGTATCGCCGTAGACTATTAACATTTATCATGGTTTTGCGATCAGTGGTTTCTATGTTATTGTTGCGACCTACGAATATATCTTCTAATATTTTTAAATGTACACCTATCGTGTGTAATCTTTTAATGAAAACGCAATGTTGTACAACTACTACTCCTGTTAAGGTTCCTATTATTACATATAGTAGTATAATCAAAGAAAGTCCGAAAGCTGGTGAGGATTAAAATTATTATTCGAATTGTCTGTTTTGATTATGCATTTAAAAGAAACGGTACGCTCCTTAGCTAAAAAATTATTGTAATGATTATTCTATGTTTAAGGGTTCGATGAGTCCAAAGCCAAAATTGTTTTGTCTCTCAATTTCCAATCGCCTGATGATGCTTTACCTTTCTATAAGCTACCAATAAAGTCTTTAATTCATATATACAAAACAACAAAAAATGATGAGGCTAATGGATATTGTAAAAATAGACTCTATTATATTTCTTCTCGTATCAAGGTAATCATTTTGTAATATATTCATTGATATACCTATTGTAGACATTCATATTTTATTAGTGGCTAATAATGCTATGATTTCAGGTGCCTTCTTCAGTATTGAGTGAAAAACTTGCAAAAAGAGTTTTTGTATATAGCTTATCATTTGACTGGATAGAAAGAGCACTGGATGCATTGCTTGGTAAGATATTTTTATTAATGTTTAATGTGTAATCTTAGTTATTAAGTAATTATATATGGATATTTAAGTGATGACTTTACTAGAAACCCTTTGAGCGCCAATATTGTAGTTATTGAAGGATATTATGAATTTTATTTTTTTGATAATTATATGTAAATGCATACTTTATGTGTAGTTGGCACATAGAGTTATATGAGCTGGCAACTGAACAGAAGTTTTTTATTCACTTGACGGTGAGTGCACTAAAGAAAAATCACCCTTCTTATAAAATAACACATATATTTAGTTATTAGATTTTGCCCGCGGTTTCACCCGCGTAAGTCCCGTTGCCGTAGAAGAAGTGGGATAAAGTAGGAAAAGTAGCCTATGTGTGAATCCAGGTCTCCAGCTATCTACATACCAAGTTTCATCACAATCGGTTTAGTGGATTTTACTTGAAAGTGTAACAAACATCCATACATCTTCACAAACTTTCACATTTAAAATATTAGTATAGCTTATAGTTATAACTATATAAATTTTTCTAACATATTTCTTTCAATACTATCTTATCTATATCTTATATCCACATTATATTAATACATGTAAGACATTTCAAAACACATTATATTTACAACTGTTCATTTACCTATTCATATGCTTGTAGATATGGTCAGTTACACAATGCCTTTATAATTCAATAAGGTTAAACCAACATGGTAATCGAAGTTCCAAACATCTTTATGTATTTAAATTATATTATTCCATAGTTATGACTAATATACAATGGCTCTTTACCTATTACTGATGTCAATAATTATAATAAACTATTTGAAGATAATTTTGAAATATCACAATTTATGTTATTTGATTTGTGTTGGACTCTACATCTCTGAAATTGCTAAATTATGTATATATGATTAATGTGCACTTTTAATAAAATTTCAGAAATGGGTGTGTCTGGCGATCGCATAATGCGAGATTTGTGGGTACTGAAATACCATCATAAAACAATTTTTGAGAGACTACAGACCGTCAGGATGATGGGCATTGAAAATTTATATCCTTGGATGGTTAGGTGTTCTGAAGATATATTAAATAGGTATAAAGTATATGATACTAAGCTTTCATCTAAATTTCTTTAAATATTTATATATGTATATATATATTATAAATAAGTTAGTGATTAACAATAAAGGTATATTTCCATGTGTTCTGTTCAGTTCCCCATGAGTGACCCTATATGTACAGTTTAAATATTGCAATAAAGTATTATCATATACATATTCTTACGTCTATATGATTGACCCCAATGTTGTACAGTTGACTCGGAACAACCATTTGTGGATCACAAACTTTTGTCCCGTGTGACATGCGAACCCACTACACTCGGCGCAATAGTAGTGGCGAGGCAACCACTTAAACGATTACGCCATCCGTGCAGTCACAAGTCAGCTTCGTTCTTACAGCGACAAGCACGTTTCGACTGCTCCACCTGTAAATCCTTAAAGCTGCAAAGAGCCCAGTCCACCTTCCTAGTGCAAAGTTATAAGGTGACATACAAAATAAAGTTAGGTTGGGTTAGTTTTAGTTATTTTGAAAAAAAATCTGTGGTTAATTGGAAACTGGTTAAATATTGTTCAAAACTTTGCTAGGAAGCAGCCAATTTTTTTAGCATTTCATGGTTTTAATGAATATTGCATTTTCTTTTTCAGGTTTGTAACTATATCACAAGAAACAAAAGACATTTTAGGTGAAAATAAATCAACACAAATTTATTTAGCGAACCGATTGAATACTTCCGTTGATGTCATAGAGGACATGTGCTTTAGAATGCCTGCATTAAAGACGATTCGCGTTACGAAAGTTAGTGATGTGCTTTCTGTTTAAAACTATGTTTTTTGTTATAATTTTGGTTACTTAATGCAGTCTGTTTTCAGGTGAAACATTTCCTAGATTTCCTAATAAACGAGGGATTTATGGTGGAAGATATAACTAATAAACCCAGAGTGCTATCTGCTTCTCAAAAAACCGTTAAAGAAAGATTAGAAAAATTACGTGAATTAGGAGTAACACAAATTAACTTGAACGTACTTTGCAGAAGTAAAAAGGGTTTTAAAAGATATGTTGATTCCATAGAATCAATATCAAAAGAAAGTAAGTTTCTGCCTAATATTTGCCTTGTGCTTACAGTGTCTAAAACTCTTCATTGATTCACAGAGCACGTTCACTAACCACTATTGCTTCGTGAGATAAAGCTCTTATGCCTAACAATCAGATTCTTCCTTCTAAATACAATATAACTAGATACCTACTTCATTATAGAAATTGATTCACAACATATTGGTATATTATAAATGTGAAAGTTAGACACACAAACCAGATTCGGGTTAAACTGGTATAGTTTTTATCCTAGCATAGGTCCCTGTTCGTGAACAGAACCTGACCTGAGATAATATTCTTTCCTTAGAATGTTAAAAGAAGTTAGTGATAATATTCTTTCCATAGAATGTTAGAAGAATGGTTTCTTATAACATTCTATGAAAAGAATATTATCACTAACTTTAAACTGCCCTAGGACCACATTAAGTTTCGTATTAAATGTTACTGTCATAACTGAGCGTTTAAATAAAACCAACAGCTGTGAAAATATTTAGCATGGTCTCGTTTATTTCAAAATAATGCAGTCCGTGAGTTAGAAACCAGATACGAACGTTTCATGATAGTAGTGAAGTACCTTTAATAAACTAGGAAAAATACAATCCATGAAGCAGGTCTTGAATCTGCTACCTCGACAAGCCGTGACGTCGCTTTACCAACTAAGCTATTCAGAGGATTGAATTTGTCTCTGAATTTTCATCTATAAAGGAGCTGCGTCATCATATGCGCCATTTGTCGATAGTTATAACTATGCGATTAGCAAGTCCATACGTATACCGAATGTAATGTGTATGTAGTACACTCGTTTAAAAATAAGGCAGTCTGTGGCTCCGTTAATTTATTGTTTTAGTACAGTTAGGGCAAGCAGTACCTCTAACCTGTTGGATCAGGTAAATAATGTTCTGGTTTTTAAGGTCAGCAACGCGAGAGCAATATATCTGTTGTTGTCTATGTGCTGCAGAAACCTCTTTCCATGCTTGTCTGTAACCAGCTTATATGAATGTTGTATTCACATTGCTATTTATTTTTATCAATAACAGCAGCGATAGTCTAGTGGGAGACTTTTGGACTGCAGGCAAAGGTCTCGAGTCCAATCCCAAGCCACATGCAGTTATGTGTTAAAAAGTTAGTTATCGCTTACTTTAACGTTAAAGGAAACTTGCATGTTTGAGATTTCTACATAATGTTCTCTAAGATATGTAAAATCTGCCAACCCGCACTAGACTGGCGTGGTTGACTATATCCTAACCCTTCTCATATTAAACACATGTATATAAAAAGATATTTAATTAAGACTGCATACAGCTCAAACTTCGTCAAGCCACTAATTATAACCTAGTCATGTACTTATTCACTAGGTTTTATAAAACTCTTTATTCATGAAGGAAAAAGGCGTTTCTAAATCGCAGGCATTTATTATCACACATACTGAATGTTGTTTCCAAATATTCCTAAAATGATTTGGATAAAAAGTACAGGATCCTACACTGTCTCATAAGGCAATGTCATTTCTTGCATTTCTTTTAAAGACAATGAACCTCGTTAAATGTGCTCCAGGTCAAGACTGTATGTTATGAAAATACGTCTGAAGAAGCCTTAGGTCCTGAGAGAATTTTAAAATGTAAAACTCCTGTTTAACCTGTTCATGAATATCTAATATCTTATAAGATTTGATCAATCGGTTAGTGAGAAAAATATGAGATTGTTATTGTACGAGACCTATAGTCTCTAGACTTAATATGTGTATCGATATAGCGGGGCCACTCGAGCTAGATCGAAAAAGCTAGTGGCAATGCTGTTTGTTCAATGTACCTCACTTTATTAACAAGATCCAATGTACCTCAATTATTATGATAGAAATTACAATAAATAGCCTCATCCATCGAGCGGGGCCCGCTGTCGTATTACACCCGGAATACGTAAATATAATACTGTTCGTAACTTGTGCCAGTATACCTCTCGATTCATGTATTAACTCCCAGGGATCATTAACAGAACAGGATAAATTCAGCAAGAAATTTTTTTAATACATGAATCGAGAGGTACATTGGCACAAGTCACGATCAATATTATTTTTATGTATTCCAAGCGTAATACAACCGCGGGCCCCGCAGGATGGATGAGGCGATTTATTGTAATTTCTATCATAATAATTGAGGTACATTGGATCTTGTTAATAAATTTGTGAGGTACATTGAACAAACAAAGCATTGCCACTAGTTTTTTCGGTCTAGCTCGAGTGGCCCCGCTAGATCGATAAACATACCTATAATCGCTATTAATTAATTTCTTCTTCATACCGCTGCTTTGGGAAGAAGGGCCAGGAGAAAAAAGGGATTCTATAATAAATGAGCATTCTAGCATAGGGTACAGCGTCCTAAAATGTAATTTGTAAGACTGCTACAAGTTCTTTAATCCGTCTAGTCTGTCTAGATTTTAGAGTAGTACGTCGTTGAAATCCTTCTTAAAAACTCCTGCTTAGTAAGCTCAACTTGAATGGACACCACTTTTAATAGTGTGGTTAATGCGGCGGACAGAAGTAAGCTATGGATGACGTCCGAATCACGGTGTAAGAATGTTATATTATGTTCTCAGTACCTACTAAAACTAGTGCGAATTTATTTACGCACTAGGTGTGCTAGTGTGTTTGTTTAAATTATGATTTAATATTGTTGTAAAAAATCAATTTAATATTTAGATATGTGATTCATTATTATCAATCACATAGAAAATCGTTCAATGCCAAACATTTGTGCCTACACCACTTCTACATAAATGTGATAACATCTACAGTGCCACTTACAATGCACAGCTATGTAGAATTTAGGTAGAAATATTTATTAGGTAGCCATATAACAGACATACGGCTTACTGATATCAGTTACTGTATTGTGCTAATATGTTAAGTGGAATATAATTTATGTGTGATTAATAAATTCCCTTTTTTTTCAGACGACAACAATGCAATTTCTTTGTCATGACATCAGGAAAATGACTAGAACTAAAATAAGTAGATCACGAGCAAAAGTTTGTTTGATTAACCTTCAAACTTATTTATTTTTATAAAATATAAAGTGTAGTTTTGGGAAATAATAGTTTGTCAAAAGAATCAAACAGAAGTACATAAATAAATAAAACTTGTAAATCTTGCAAAAATTATGTTTTGCTTTATTATTAAACTAATCCTCTCACCCGGATCAATAATGAGTAGAGATGTTTGTTTAATGGTTTAAAGCTTTCGCCCATAAACATGCTTAGCTAGTCCTGCTAGAATATCTATTTGGTTACCAAAATATTTGATTTTTAATTAAGCTACCAGTGTTTTGTATCATTGTTAACACAGCTATATGATCACAAGCCAATAGAAACAATTAATTATTGAGCTCATAAAGCTCCCTCAAAGATAAATAAAATGGAAAGTTAAAATGTTTGCTATGATACAGTTCATGTTAAATAAAGCACAATTATCTAGTGAGTTACTAATAATTAAAATGTTTGTAAGGTATCACTAAATTTTATTTTCATATACATATTTTATATTATGGAATCAAGTAACCCCATTTGCGGATTAATACTATTTCCAGTGCTAAGTCTGATTCAACTGTGGCAGGATGACTGGCAAGCCATTCACATGACATCTCCTGTGCAAGCTGTGCACAAAATTCAAACATACTTAGCCCATTTTTACATTATAAACAATACAATTTAACAACACCACCATAGAATGATACAGCAATTAGACCTATGAGGTATCACAGGCAGGTTTACACAACTGAACTTTATTTCTAATCCTATATGTAAATTTTATGTTTTTTAAAAGCCCTACTGCCAATTTTATTTAATTAATGAGTGAACTGCACCACCATCACATTATGTTGGTAAGTCCACATTATAAAATGGTGACTAAAGCTGACAACTGTCATACAATCCGCAACAAAATATATTTGGAGGCATAGCACAGTTACTCCCAAATAAGTCAATACACTGCACACATAGTCAAATAATTCTAGCATTCTGTGAACTAAGTATAACAGTATAGTGTATACCTACTTAGTTTAATTTACATAACCTATGATAAAATTATATAGTGTGAGGTTTGAGTAGAAATCCATAAATGTGAACAATTGAACTACTGATGTGCACACTGCACACCAGGACCTGAGTGCATGTGTTCTTCATCATCACTGGCATAAGCCTCCTGTCGTCCCTTACTACCTTCACTGTTGGTACACTCAATCAAGTTTACTTCTTCCACATCTTCTCCAGTTGGCATAACAAATGCTGGACGAGGGGGTAGCACAGACTCTATTTGTTTCATCTGTTCTTCAGTAGCAAAATTATTTTCAGGGAAAACAACATCAAATTTTATATATAAATTACCTTTCTCAAAAGGATTTTTATATTGAGGCATGCCCTCACCCAGTATGCCTTTCAGATCTCCAGGTTTGATCACTTCACCTGGAGGGTGTCTCACAAGTAAGTCTCTGCCATCTAAATGCTTAACAATAAACTCAAATCCACACAATGCCTCAGTTAGAGAAATTTCATGCACCATCAAAAGATCATTGTCAGTCCTCTGGAAGACATCATGAGGCTTTTGTTGCAACACAATAATAACATCCCCAGGTTGAGTGTCAGGTTGTTGATCACCTTCTCCTTTGAACAGGATATTCTGCTTGTGTCGCATACCTTTATCAATATGCACCTCCAGAATTTTAGTTTCATTTATAACTTTCTTACCTTTGCATTTTGGGCATTTATCCTTATCATTGATTGTTTCGCCCAGACCATGGCAGGTTGGACAACGTGATTGGAATTGACGGGTCATGTGTGGCGCGATCTGTTGATAAGACACTTTTATACCTTGGCCATGGCAATCCTTGCAAGTCACTACTGACCCTGGCTTTCCACCGACACCTTTACAAGGTCCGCAAATCACATTTTTACTTAATTGTAACTTGGTTGTTTTACCCATGTACAAATCCTCCAAAGTGACATTGAGAGGATGCATTGTGTCTTCTCCACGAGCGGGACCTCGCCCTCTGCTGCCGCCTCCCATACCGAATATATCGCCGAAGAAATGTCCGAAGAGATCATCTGGGGGGAAGCCACCGCCTTGGCCACCCTCTTGTAGACCCTTCAACCCATATTTGTCGTAAATTTGTCTTTTCTTGGTATCCGACAAAACTTCATATGCATAGCTTATTTCTTTAAATTTATCTCCTGCAGCAGGATTTTTGTCAGGATGGAATTCTTTCGCAAGTTTATGGTAGTTCTGAAATTGAAAATATGATGATTATGACAATGGGCAAAAATCATGCAATGAATAGATGACATTACATGTGCGATGTAATCATTAAATTTACTAGTATTTGTGAACTTACTCTTTTAATTTCGGAATCACTAGAACTTCTGGAAACTCCCAAAATCTCATACAATTTATTATCAGCCATTTTCCCCAAGATATAAAGGAAAGAAAGAACGAGGAACTATGCTGTGAATAATGTGCACTAGGAAAAGATTTTTAATCTTGTAAGCACAAAGGTCGTAACTTCATTCAGCCAAATACTACAATCATCTAGTTAGTCTATGGTGCATAGACAACGTATAAAGCGTACCATACACTTCATCCAACATATCGGCAAACATCTTAACACTTGTGTGATACTTTACTAAAAAGAGAAAAATTGGAAACAAGTTGGTCATAATTTATGTTATTTTATTTTATGTCTTTACCGTGTATTATTAAGCACGGCTGGTATTTAATCCACTTTTGCAAACGTAGTGCTAACACTACGTTTGCAAAGGTAGTTTAAATGCCAGCAATATCTAAATATTACTACTAAATTACTGCAGAATCTACAAAAATATTTACCCCTTATTGCATTCTGTCACTGATATAATAGCGTAATAATAGTATTTTTATTTCTATACTCTTTATAATTGCATATCTGAGCTCTGTACCTTGAGCTATTTATCGAATTAGCACTCTTTTTAACAACTACAAGATAATTTTGTCTACTACAAGTTAGTTAGCTACTCTGTTGGCAAATTTACATATGCCGAATTTAATTTTCCAACAGAGGCTTACATAATATCATTGTCTATATAATTTATCTGGCCAAGAGCTAGGTTTAAATAACTAAATTTGATGTTCATATGAGTAATTTCATTGCTTTGTTTTCGATATAATTATGGCGTAAACAAATGAAGTTGTATGAAGTTTTGTCATATTACGCCGTTAATTATGAGTGGTTATTGGTGTTGAGTGTCTTGTTGTCGTTATTTCTGCAAATGCCGACATAACACTTTCAATAAAGTATCTTTTATCCTCAAATTGAAAGTGTTATTAGTCATTAGTTATATTTATGTATTTAGTATGTTAAATCCTTCCTGTGCTTAATTTTCTTTATCATTCATCCCCAAAGATCTGTTGATTGAGCTTAAAAAATTGCTATGTAGATAGTCTGTTAAACCTATAGTCGGTCTGGTGCCCAATACCTGGAAGTGTGCATACATAACACCAGTACACAAAAAGGGACCAAAGGACCGTGTGGAAAACTACAGACCCATATCTAAGTTGTGTGTATTCGCTAAAATTTTAGAGAGAATAGTTCACAAGCAAGTTTACTCTGCGCTTATGCTTGATTTTAGCGAATGCCAACATGGATTCCTGACAGGACGATTTACTACAATAAATCTAGTCTAATAAATGTAGTGATTTTATAGCGAAAGCCATGGCGCAACGTACCCACACAAGTAGATGTATTATATTATACTGATTACAGTAAGTGCTTCGACCGCATACATCACACAACGCTGCTGCGCGAACTATTTAGTGTCGGAATAGGCAACCTTTACAGATGATTTACATCATATGTTGAAAATAGAAGTCAGACTGTGGTGTTGAGTGGATATACATCGAGGTCGTTCCATGCTCCTGCTGGTGTTTCCCAGGGATCTTTGTTAGGCCCCATGTTATTTAACATCATTATTAATTATATCGGCTCTTGTTTTGCTAATTCAAAAATTATTTTGTACGCCGATGATATGAAAATCATGAGACGAATAAGAGGACTGAAGATGCTCGTCTATTGCAAGAGGATTTAGAACTTTTTGTAATGTACTGTGATCTTAATAACCTCGACTTAAATGTCTTTAAGTGCTACGTATGCTCTTTTACTCGCAAGCTTAATCCTATTACAACTAATAATACACTCAAAAATTTACTAGTAATCAGAGTAAGCCACATAAAGGATCTAGGCGTTACATTTGACTTGAAGCTAATATTTGATGTTCACATAGAGAACATAGTTAAAAAAGCTGCGAAAGCGCTTAGATTTATCTGCCGAATCTCTTCCGAATTTAAAAGCATTAAGATGATCAAAATTCTATACTGCTCCTTGGTTCGCAGTCATCTTGAGAACGCTTCTCAAGTGTGGAATCCTCAATACGATGTGTACGTTAATCGACTTGAGAGCGTACAAAGAAAATTTGCAAGATAGTAAGTCGCTGTAAAAAAATCATTTGCTACCTCTTTATGAGCGGCGTAAAATTGCTGATCTATCATTTTTGTTAAATATTATGAATGGATGTATACATTCCAGAGGTGAGTACAAATTATGGACAGAACTCATACTTAATTAGGGCCGAATGTACAACGTGGCGTGCCGGAATGCTGATGTCGACCTATTTACCACTTCTGTATCCAAATTAAAATAAATATTTTATAAGCAGTTTTGTGGGAGTAATCGCGGTTGACCATTTTATTTAATATTTATTTGTATTGCATGTTGGTTAGTTTTCAAGTTATTTAATTATGTTATATGTGAAAACTTGTAATTGGCCTTATTTATGTTATAAGTTTTTCTATCATACTGTTTTAGCTGTAAGTTTTCCTATAAATAATTAAATAAAAAATAAAATAAAATAGAGCCATAGCGTGGCCGTGCATGAAACAGCAATATTTTTTGTAATGTTGCCATATCAACAATATTTCACCACATGGAGAAATAATAATTAGTAGTCATATTATTTGTAATGTACATAAATAATTCTACGAACGCTTGTCTAGTGTCACTTTGAGTTCGATGCAGGGCTCAGAACCTTCTCCTCCAGAGCATGGCGCAGTGGTCTATTAATATCGCCATCGTCGCTGAGCCCTATTTTGTCCCCTTCTGGGCTGACTGGGTAGGGGACCTCGATGGCTTGGTGACGCTAATTTCATTGGCCGCCGCCGGCAACCCGTCCTTCGAGAACATCATCTGAGGACGGGGCTGCGTCGCAGCACTCATAGGAGAAGCGGTTGTGGTGAGTGGCTACTTCTCACCCAACCGATCTCTCGCCGACTTCGAGGATTATCTCCTCGAACTAAACGTCGTCGTCGCTCATAGTCACCCTCGGTCCGTGCTCGTCGTCGGGGACCTCAACGCCAAATCCGCGGCTTGGGGTTCAGCGACCACAGACGCGAGGGGTGAATTGCTCGAGGAGTGGGCCGTAGAGAAGGGCCTGCAAGTCCTCAATCGTGGGTCAGTGCACACGTGCGTGCGTCAGCGGGGTGGTTCCATCGTCAATGTTTCTTTTGCTAGCCCCGCACTAGCACGCCGTGTCCAAGGCTGGCGCGTCGTAGAGGAGGTGGAGACGTTGTCGGACCATCGTTACATACGGTTCGACGTCTCCGCCCAGACCGACCCCCCAGCCCCACGGGCCCCGATTGTGGGCGGTCCACGTTGGGCTCTGAAGAAGCTAAATCGGGAGGTCCTCCTGGAAGCCTCCATCGTTCAGGCCTGGGTGCCAGCACCGGCCAGGCCTGACAACATCGAATTGGAGGCCGAGTGGTTCCGGGAGGCCATAACTCAAGTTTGCGATGCGGCGATGCCTAGAGTGCGTCATAATCTTACAGCGCGGCGTCGGGTGTACTGGTGGTCGGATCATATAGCGGACCTGCGCACTCTTGCGTGGCGGCCAGACGCCAGTACATCCGTCTTCGTAGGAGGCGTCGCCGCCCTCCCGATTTTGACGTCAGGGAGGCGGAATTATATGAGGCCTACAGGGTGGCCAAGAAGATTTTGAAAATCACCATAAAGCGGGCCAAGGATCAGGCCCGCCAAGATCTGCTGGGGACTCTGGACCGTAATCCTTGGGGGCGTCCATATCTTATGGTCAGGGTTAAACTTCGCCCCTGGGCGCCCCCCTTGTCCCAGAGTCTCCGGCCACAGCTGATGGAGGAGGTGGTGGCCGCTCTGTTCCCTTCACGGGCGGAGCACCCACCTCCGCAGATGGTTCCGCTTTCCATGGCGTCCAGCATGGACTTTGACGACGACGTGGTTCCCGAAGTGACCCAGGTAGAGTTGCGAGCGGCGGTGTCGAGACTTCGCTCGAAAAATACCGCCCCAGGGCCCGACGGCATTCCAGGTCTTGCATTGGCCCTGGTCCTTGAAGAGCTCGCGCCCCGACTCAGGGGGCTCCTCAGCGAGTGCTTGCAACAGGCCCCAGTTTCCGCGCCAGTGGAAGGTGGGGAAACTGGTCCTGATCAGGAAAGAAGGGCGCCCGGCGGACAGTCCGTCCGCTTATCGGCCCATTGTGTTGCTGGACGAGGTGGCTAAACTGTTCGAGTTTATTATCGCGGAGCGCCTCGTCCAGCGTCTTTCTTCAGTGGGTCCGGATCTGGCGGACAACCAGTATGGTTTCCGCCGCGGGCGCTTCACAATAGATGCAGTCCTGCAAGTGAGGAGCCTGGCGGAGGATGCGGGGTCCCGGGGCGAGGTCATCTTCGCGGTGTCTTTAGACATCGCGAATGCTTTCAATACCTTGCCCTGGAGTTGTAATAGGGAGGCACTCATTTTCCATCGAGTGCCGACCTACCTCCGCCGCATAGTCGGGGAATATTTATCAGAGAGGGTAGTCGTCTACCCGGGTCACGACGGTTGGAGTCGGTGAGAGATGTCGGCGCACTCTCGCGCCTGCTGCCCAACCTTGGGGGGGCAAACACCTCCTGCCGGAGGCTCTACGAGGGGGCGTGCGGTCCATAGCCCTATACGGGGCCCCAGCTTGGGCGGACAACCTGACGGCCCGTAACATTTCGGCGCTTTGTGCGCCACAGTGCGCCATAGCTGTCAGGTTGATAAGACGTTACCGCACGATCTCGACCGAGGCTGCGAGCCTCCTCACCGGATCGATGCCATGGGACCTGGAAGCGGCGCTCCTGGCGTCGCTCTATCGCTGGTGCCAGGAGGCGCTAGCTCGGGGCGAAGGACTTGTTCTTCTCGCTGTCGAGGTGGCAAGGTCCGAGCTCCGCCAGGTCCTAGTGGCAAATTGGAAGGAACGACTTGTGCACCCCAGTGCCGGGCACGCCACGATCCTGGCGGTAAGTCCCGTGTTTGAGGAGTGGCTAGAGAGGTGGCATGGGGCCCTCACCTTCCGGCTGTCACAGGTACTGACTGGCCACGGTTGTTTTGGCCAGTTCCTGTGTCGTATACGCCGGCAAGAGACGCCCGGTTGTCACCACTGCGGCGACTGCCGCGACGTTGTAGAGGACACGGCGCTGCACACTTTAGCGGTTTGCCCCGCTTGGGCATCGCAGCGCCGTGAGTTGATCGCGGCAGTCGGATCGGTTGCCCTCTCGCTCCCGGCCGTAGTTCAGTCTATGGTCCGGAATGAGAGGTCGTGGAACGCCGTCGCCTCCTTTTGCGAGGAAGTGATTTCCATCAAGGAGGCGGCGGAGCGGGAGAGGGAGCGCTTAAACCCTCTCCCCAACCGCAGAGCCGGGCGCCGGAGGGTGCGAGATGACCTCCAGCCACCCTGAGGTTTGACCTGGGGGTGGCGGGCTTTGTGGGCCTGCCCGCCATTCGTTCAGTACCAGGTCCGAGAGGCGGCGTGCGTGTTCCCACGCGCGCCTCTGTTTCGAGTCCGTCTGCCCTCTTGGGGGGAAACAGTAGGGTTTTATAGTGTGATGAAGTGCCTATTTTGGGTAGGTCTTGTTGTGTAGTGGCCTGCTGTTTCATACGGCGGGCCGAAACCTCGGCGAGGTCGCGACCGCATGCGAAAGTGATTCGCGCGGCCCCGCCAATAGTGGTTTCATCACGCGCATCTTTGTTCGAACATTGCATTATCTAATCTCAAATAGTTTAATACCTACTTAGGTCCTAGCCGTTTTTCATAAATTACTAAACATAGGTACACTTGGGCTAGAAGTGCATTTTTCTCAAAAGGTTCGCAAGGAATAAGTAATAAATAAAAAATATCAAGTAGAAATCAGCATGTTTATTTAGTTACATTAACAGTTTTTTGTAAGTAGATGATGATTTTGTTTCAACAAGGTCCCCCATAACTACTAAAAAAAATGTAAATAGGTTTATACCTATTTACATTTTTTTTTGTAGTTATGGGAACTTGTTGAAACAAAATCAATCAAATCAAATTGTTGAATCAAAATCTAAAATAATATTCTTCGATTTATATCGAAGAATATTATTTTAGATTTTTTATTATTTTTCCTACATATAAAATGATGTCTAGTTTCAGTCATTTTAATATATGCACTTTATGAAGTCACTCACACTGTATTACCGCTTCACAACTGTCAAATAAACAGGTTAAATACTGCACAATAAGTTGGTTGCCTCCTTATTCTTCACTTCTCATTGAAAGCTTTAATCTATTATGGATTCATTATTCAAATTTTCTTTAAAACGCTGATTTTTCCTTAATAATTAATCTTATAAATAATAATATAATAATATAATTATAATCTTTTATCTTATCTTATCTTATTTAATTTTATCTTTAATTTAATATTTATGGAATTCATCTTGAAATATCTGTAGGTATGGATGCCGATTCTGTCGATCTATAGTATCTATACCAACCTTTTTCTATATTGTTTTCTAAGGTATACCTGTACCTGTAATTTTTATATCTAGTGATATGTTTTAGTAGAATTTTCAGACCCAGGGTCTCAAACTCAAACCTTTTCATTGTATATAGAGATTATGAGAAGTAGAGTCTCGATGATTTCAGTATGAATGGGTTGACTCGATCGGGGAAGAACTACCCTCTCACAGTATATCGATGTGAAATAGCAGTATTCCTACTGTTACAGTCATCCTCTTTCCCCTTTCCCGCTTCTTCTCCTTCCCACTTCCTTTCCTAAAGGGTCGACAACGCGCAAGTGATGCCTCAGTTGTTGCATAGGCTACGGTGACCACTTACCATCAGGTGAGCCGTGTGCTTATTTGCCAAATTAGATGAATAAAAAGAATTTATATGCTAATAAAATAAAATGTCTAAGTAAGTATGTACATATATGTCTCTCACTATTTTTATATAAATAGGTACGTAAGTACGTAGAATTAGTATAATTATTCTGGAGTCTTCCTTTACTCCAGGAGAAGAAACCGTGGCAATAAGGAGAGCTTACTATTTATTGCAAATATGCGTGATGACAGCCACCAAAGCAGTGTAAATACATTAATGTGATTATGCATAATAATGTGTATTATATTGCATTACTATAATTATTTGGTACGACAAGAGCCATCGGTCTATCCGTACGTAACCTAAACTTTTTCTACTTTTGTTTCATCAAATTGTCATTCATTGACATGTTAGGGAATATTCTGCCGTTCTTCGGCTTCCAATTTATTTGGACACAAATTTGAACTTATTGAGCTCATTGACATATAACATTAATTTAATATAAGTATATATGTACAAATGTAACACTACAGGGTAATATAAAATATTTCTCTACTGTTTCGAAGGGGATCGCGTTCAATCGGTTGTATGTTATTATTTTAAGTTTAAAATAGAGAGATCCCCGTCACAAACCTTTACAGTAATCGAACTGTACAAGTAGCGATTCATTTATTTGTTATCCCGTTTTGCCCCGGAAACATTTCGCCTATAGGTAGAGAATAGAAGAAATATACGAAGATACCCTAAAGAAGAAATATACCTTTAATGCTATTTTAATTTGTACAACTTACTATTTTCGAAGTAAGACTGGTATATTTAAAAACAAAAATATTTACTGTCAGAGGTAACTATCTATACGTATATTTAGGAGAAATATATCATTAGGTATGTACTTAAGTACCTACAGTGTTGCTGCATCGCGACTCGCGACGTCAAACAGTCGTCATAGTTACTAACTTCATTACATCTAAAAGTTCCATTAAGCTAAGCTTCGAAGACAAGTAGGTAGGCACCGCCTGGAACGAAATCGATTCACTTCACTATATTGCCTTTTCGAGTGCCACAAACCTATTAACCTTGCCGCTATTTATAAATAATAACCACCGGCAAAGCACAAATATGCAACGATTTCTTTGTTACGTTTAATTGAAATGTTAACTTTCTGTCCAGGATATTCAGTATCTCAAGTCATCATAAGGGGGATAATTAATCGTTTCCTCTAACCTAATTTTTTTAGATATTTGCATAAGGTCTCTATTGGCCCTTATGGCAAGAGTTGGTAAAACCTTTGCTCTTTCTAACTATTACCAATATAACCAAAGCCACATTTCAGATAAGCACAGCAAGTTATTGCTATATACCTGACATTATGCTCAACTAGAATAGTCTGTCCAGGAAGTACCTTCATCCCATTATAGATCGCAGCTGACCAACCTTATGTTATAGGTATAGAAATTTCTGGAAGGCTTGGCACCGCGCTAACGCGTCTGTGCTTTGCGTCGTAGGTAAGTATATGTATTACCCTTGGTCGTTGGTATAAATATACATCTCGTTACACAACTTTTAGCACATTCTAATAAAAATAAGTATGTTATATGTGTGCAATAGTTAACACTTTGACTATCAATCCTAACCTTAGTTAAGAGTTTACACTCAAATAACCTCTCTATTAGAATGTCTGATCTAATAGATTAGAATATCTCTCTGGTCTGCGCTGCTCAAATATATTATATAGATACACAATAATACAATATAAGTTACGGCGTAAGAAGTATTGTAGTAGGTAGTTACCTTCTTAATAAAATTGTAGGAAACTATGAAATAAAAGGACAAAGCAGATTTTATAACAAGCCTAAAATATTATGGTTCCTCAAATACTTAGGGGCCATTCATTTATTATGTAAGACGATTTAGGAGGGAGAGGGTCGATCATGTTTTATTTTTAGTCAAAAGTATGCTATGCTTATATAGCTTGCACTTTTTATTATATACATTTTTTTTTTCATTTTTTCTGGACGGCCTTCAGTTCTACTATAAGACATTTCAAGGTTATCCATTAATTACCGGATAGCCTGTATATATGATTTTTACTGTCCATCAGTACAAGATGCGCTAATAGACAGAATTTGTATAGTATGATCTAAATACTTTGTATAAAAAAAGGCAGCGCAACTTCACAAAAATCTTCATGGGCATATCTCAAATATAGAAAAAGAAAAGCTTCAGCCATACTTTCAAGGCGAGGCAAAGAAGTTTTGTGCCGCATCGGGGCTGATGTAGAATGGGTGGACGTCGATGACGTCGCAATCCAGAATGACCAAGACGAAGCAACACCTGATATTAGAGATGTGTCAGTGGCAGATTCACCTTCTGAGTGGGTTTTGAGCCCCTGGACTGAAAATGTTATGTAGTGATTATATCCAAATGATTAAAATTATTCCATCCAACATGACTGTAAACATTCCTAAAATTTGTTACTTTAAAAAATTTACATCAAAACCAACCAAACGTATATTAATTTTTTCTTTATATTCTTACGTAATAAATATTAAACAAGGAGGGAGGATTCGGTCAGGGGTATTCTTATTTTCTTATTTAGGGAAGGAAGGAGCCGAAAACTAGTAAAATCGTCTTAGGTAATAAATGCATGGCTCCTTGACTTATGAACACTAAAGAATAGTCATTGAATATCTTATCGCCTGCTGAGTATCAAAAGGAATTCTTTTTGCGGAAAAGTGTCCATTGCCGTCGAATTCAATTTTTTAAATTAACTCATAAAAGAACATTCATAAGAGAATAATTTGAAAATTTCACCGACCAACTGCCTAGGTGGCGCAACAGGAGGCGCTTCTCGTCCATGATATCTCGGGTTTCGTTCTTAGGTCGGACCAAGTGTTAAATTTCAGATTTTATTGCGAAGAATTTCTCAGTACCAGCACGGGATCTCGCATTGTGGTTGTTAGACGCCAGTAGGCATGCTCCTATTGCGTAAGTATGATCATTGTAGGTGTAATACACCTCTGCCTACCTTTTTGGGGATAGAGTCGTGAGACTATTGTACGATACCTACGTATTTTAAAATAATTACTATGCACCAATTTTAAGATTAAATTTATCTTACTTAGGTCTCCTTTTCACCAAATCGTTTAGGCGGGACGAAAGTATTTTACATACATACATAGATTCACGCCTATTTCCCAGAGGGGTAGGCAGAGACTACGGATTTCCATTTGTTACGAACCTGACACACTTCTCTGGCTTCATTCACTTGCATAACATTTCTCATACACGCTCGCCGGTTTAAGGTGCTCTTAACCTGGCTTTTATCCAGAACGTCTCCGATCTGTATTTGCCCAGTATTTTCCTATGTATAAAGTCGTAACCAATTATTTTTAGCAGTACACTTTGGTATTTAGCTAGATACTAGATAGATACGATAAAAAGAAGATTTTTTAATAATATAATATAATATTCTACCACATACACACAACACCATCTAGCTCAAACTAAGCAGAGCTTGTACTATGGGTACTAGACAATGGATAAACATACATACAGGGTGTCCGGTAATTAATGGATAACCTTGAAATGTCTTATAGTAGAACTGAAGGCCGTTCAGAAAAAATGAAAAAAATAAATTATATTAAAAAGTACTAGCTATATTAGCATAGCATACTTTTGACTGTCTATCTATTAGCATAATTAGTGTTTAATAATAAAACAACAAAAAACCGATGGATTTCATTCATTTATGGTCGAAGTATACAAGAAAGTTATATGGTAATTAAAAAAAAACACATATCTCAGGTAGTAGTTAGGATAGATTTTTTTTCATATTTTTTCTGAACGGCCATCAGTTCCACTATAAGACATTTCCAGGTTATCCAATAATTACCGGACATTCTGTATATATATATTTTTTTTGTAAGACCAAGGCAAACATCCATGTTCATGCACACAAATGTTTAACTTGAGCAGGAATCGAACCCGCGACCTCAGGCGTGGCAGTCGGTTACACTAACCACTACGCCATTGCAAAGAGAAGGTATTTTTCTGTAACGAAGAAATACGGTACATTTAAGAGTTTTTATATACATAAAAGCAAAATGCGGAAAAATTGATTCAAGTGTTTTCAGTCAGGCAATTTAATGTTAAAGACGCAGTTTGCTCAGGTTGCCCTGTTACAGATAAAGTCGATGTTATGGTGAAAAACTGGAGCACATTTGTTATTATATTAGACTTACGACTTACCACCAATAGTTATGACTTATGAGCCATTTGAAAAAGGCTGGGAATACAAAAAAGCTCGATTTAGGCATACCACACGAACTCACTAAATGAAACCTTTTACACCACGTTTTCATTCGTAATTCATTTTTGTTTTTGAAAATACAGATCACGGATGATATTATGTGGATCAGTTACAACAAGAACGTGACGGAAAGATCGTGGATAAAATATGAACAAGTTGTATAAACTGTGGCAAAACCCGCATTAACGCACAGTAAGGTAATGTTGGGATTGGAAGGTCATCGTTAATTAAGAGCTTTTATAACTGGGCAAATCCATAAACTTATATTTACTGCTATCAGTTGATAAGACTACGGCGTAAAATTAAGGAAATATGACCAACATTACTAAACAGAAAGAAAGAAGTTTCCAAAATCTACAACATACAACTTTATTATTAGTCACTCACCAACATTTGAACAAAGTTGGCTCTTTAGAATTATTTTGGTGTGTAAGTGTTAGATTTACATACAGAGAGAACTGTCAAAACTAATTGTACCAATTTTCAATGAAAAGTAAAAATATTTCCACAATAAAAACATCTACAAGATAGAACAAAACAGCACATATAAGTTTATACTTACATGTCCTGTTCTGTACTTACTTATGTATATGTCAATTATAGGTACAAATATATTATAACTAGACATATTTTAACGAAAACATAATAATTATTTGAATTTTCATAAGAAATACGTTTAAGCTGTTCCCGGCCTTTGTATTTAAACACTTCATCATCAAAATGATGAAGCGTTTAAATATAAATAGCCCTCTTAATTAAAAAAGTACAATATTTTACAAAATAATGTATTTTATGCGTATTTAGTATCTAAGTAGATCGTGCAGCCTCCTTCGTGCTAAATAATCCAACACAGATCAATTTCAAGTAAATTAATGTAAGTTGCAATAAACATGGTTTTATTCAATGCAATGCCATTTATACGAAGAAAGTATGTATGTATTCATATTTCATAGTCAATTTTAATTGTTGGTATTTTCCTTCTATCCTCAATAATTGGGCTCAATAATTCATTGCTTTACGATTTAAAAGTTGCATTATCTTTATCTTAATTGATGGAAATATATGCTGTGGTCATATTTTATGGTGGCGTAGGTACTAAAATCCTGTGTCAAAAATAAACTCTAATAATTTACAAAATTTGTTAGCTTTTCACTAGTATAATATGTAATTAGGTGTAAATACAAGAGGTATTATCGCAAAATATAATTACTGAAATATACTTAGTTGATGAAGAGTTATATAACATTATACAAGATACCACGCTGGCTACTGAGATAATAGGCAGGTCATCATTAACATTTGCACTGGACAGGGTTCGTTGAATGTATGTTTCACAAAACTGAGGGTGGTGGGGATGTTAAACTAGGATGATAGTGAATTGCGGTAAACTATTATATAATATTCAAGATAATAGCCTCGTGTAATAGATTAAGTGTGCTATACTTCAGACTCTGGGTCAAGATAGTAAATTAGATCTAATGTAAAATTACATGATTTTAATTCTAAATTTGAATTCTGTGAAGTACCAGTAATGTTAAGTTTCTGTATTAGATTATGATATCAGAAATGGTCAGTTTGTATTTTCGTTCGTCACATTGCGCTTATGTATACAGGATCAAGTTTTATTCTTGGGTATAGTGTACATAATTGGGATTCTTAATAACAGCACGCTATCAGGCAATGTGCTTGGCAGACGAGAAATCGGCTCACTACTTATCATGTGGGACCCACCTGGCATCATCTTGGTATACCTACTATGCCTCTGCATACCCTTTAGATGGTCTATAATCTATATAGGTAGGTATGAGTTTATCATATCACTTGCTTATGAATATTGTAAGCAAGCGTCTCTAGTGCTGCATAGCTTCCTTGTTATTTTCAAGCGAGTACGTCAGGAATGGCTATAAAATCTCACTTTTGATTAATAAAATGTGTGTGCTAGTTAGAGAGATTTACTTTTTACTGAATTCCCATTATTTTCAAAGTTTTGGAAAGCGAAAGATCCAAAATGAACAGCAAATAATAGACTTATTTAAAGATTACAGGCAGTCTCTAACTAGCAGTTTTAGGAGATCAGCAAATAATAATTACAAACGAACTTAGTTAAGCGGTCGGTGTCCAAGCAGTACGAATTGATGAATATAATTACATAGCTTTCTATACGTTTTCTTCTAAGGTAAGATGCGAGACCGACTCGTACTTGACCGCTATTTATAAGTATTTTCATTTTATGTTTGAATAGTATATAACTATAATAAAATCATATGTAGATAACCAAGAGAAGTATATAATATTGTTTGAATTTTACTCAACTGCGCCAGAAGATTCTGGTTATTTTTCTTATACCTTCTATACCTTATCAGTCCAACGATTATTAATAAGTAAGGTTTCCATATACCCCTTTAAACGGTGGGACTAAACGTATGATAGCAGTAGTGATAGGCTAGTGGGAGACCGTTGGACTGCTACGCAGAGGTCTCGAGTTCGATCCCAAGACGCGTATCTCTAAATTTTCTAAGTTATGTGCGTATTAAATAGTTTATTATCGCTCGCTTTATCAGTCAAGGGGCTGATATTATTATAATTATACATTATTAATAAACGTATGATGATTATTTTTGGGAAAGTAAATGGTACGGTCATTATTAACGTTATCATAATTATCATTATCATAATTATCAGCCTGTGCAAGTTTTTGACGCATGATGGGCGATTACTAAAATGTGTTTTGCAGTCGGATTTGTAGCTTGTTTGTTATTTGCTATGGGGCTCGGCAAGTATTTATGTTCTCTCGTTGTTGAAATAATCAACTGTAAGACTGTGACAGACGGCCTAAAGATGGCCTTCAAAACAGGCATTTTCATTCTACATTAGTGACGCTCAGGCTGAAGATCAAACTACAGAACGGGTACTTCCCGTTGACCTCGAATCTCGCAAAGTTGCCATCTTTTTGTCATGCATCTTGATATTCTTGATCTTGAAAGGCAATATAACTGCACGAGTTTCAAGAAACTTACACGGAGCGCCTTATAGCTTAGACAGAGTGGATCCTCAATAGGTATACAAAGCAGAATAGTTTTAAAATTTCTCTAACCCAAATATATTTTACTTGACCGAATTCGCATCTCTGTAAAACCTGTTTCGGTTTCAGATTACCACTTACCAATAAAACGACTTAAACTTTATCAGCGTACTTACTTCGATAATTGGTAAGAAGGTTTGATTATGGAGGGCCATGATTTTGCAAAATGTTATAAAGCGATTATTAATAGAATATTGCAAAAAACATCGTGATGTATTTATATTTCGTTCTATTTGAGACGATTAATTACTAAATTATAATAATTAGTCATACCTACTTGTCCAGCCTTATTCCAAATGAAGAAAATACATACCAAATAATTGTTATTGCAAAAGGGACCTATACAACCTTTTGGCCATTTGTAGTTTAAATTACTTATATGTTCCCCACATACAATTTAAACTTAAACCAGACACTAATGAAGGCAAATGACAATTAAAGTAAATTGTGTGTAACATGGATTGGTGTGTAAGACTGAGCCATGCGCTTACTGCAACGATACGTTTGAGTGCAGTAGTACTTACTTTAATAATTATCGTACATGTTACCCGATATTTATAAAAATGTAATGGCATAGGAGGCTACGGTCATATATATACATAGCTGTGTTACCGTTGCTGTAACACATCCAAGGCGCTACCTGTTTGTATTGTTTAATAACCAGTTATTATTACATATCAAATCAGGTGCGAAGTCCTGTCTGGCAGTTACCGTTGCCGACTAATTAGCATAGAAATAGAAAACCTACTTTAATATCTTAACAAGACAAGGTTCGACCCACATCGTAATTTATATAACTCACTTTAATTATATGCTTAACGTTATAAAAAGAGTATTCCATGTTCCTGTTTTACTGACTACGGAAAATATTTGTTTTTACTGATTAAGGTTTATTATATACCTTCGTATTTTATACCTACTCAAGATGAAAGATCAGAACGAGACATCCAAAATGTTTCGCGATTCTAACGTAAGGGACGCTGCTTATGTTTTATCTACATGTACTTATTAAAGAGGAGGTCCGTGTCCGATATCACTAATACTTAATCTACACAAATAAATAAAATTCAAGTGTTTGTTTATAATTGTTAAAATAAGTTGACAACAACAAGTTGTTTGTCAAAATAACAGCTTTTTACTAAATCCGTATGAAAGTATATTATATTATATACGAAACAAAAACGAAAATAAACATTTTAAAATTTTTGTCTAGCTGTTTGTTCCGGCTAATCTCTCTGAAACGGCTGGACCATTTTGACGGGTCTTTCACTGGCAGATAGCTGATGTTATAAAGAGTAACTGACGCTACTTTTATTTTAGATTTCTTTTGTTGAATGCCACGCGGACGAAGTAACAGCTAATATAATATAATACTTACTTACTAGTACATAATAATCGCCATATAATAACCCAGACTGAAATGAATCCCAGAATGATTATTATGTTGAATGAGTTCAAGGATCTACATTTTTGATGTCCGAAGATAACTGTCAGTAGGTGGTACCTTCATAGCGACAGTTACATAAACGTTTAATTACAGGCCTTTCAAACGACTCGTGGTAAAATTGCCACTACACTGATCGTTTGATCCACACAGTTAAGCAACGCCCGGAGTCAAGCCCCTACCATCGCGCAGGGTCTGGCAGGGTCAAAGGATATTATTTTGTTGGTCAATAAATACTTAGTAGTAGTAGTTACTTATTTGTTTGCATATTCACAGCGTATTTGACTTCTAGGTAGTTTATACCGTTGTATAACGTGGGAAATGTGCCTCCTTCGATCAGTTAGGTAGATTTCTTACTAAATAATTTAATGAAAAAGTATTAGGTATGAATATTCGCATCTTATATTCACATCTCACATTCAGTCAAGTTGCACTATTTGTTGTTTAGGATTAAAGTGGTCAAACTATTATTGCTCATAAACCATTAATAAGGATTGCTCACAGCACCAAATATTTTTATTTTAACCGACTTTATTTTATAAAGTTTGTTTAATTCAGTAATGTACGTGTTTGCAGACTTCTCATAGTATTTACTTTATTAATAGGTATATAGCTAAGATACGCAGTACGTCTGAGATCGTATCGATTATTGATTTCTTGGTTAAAATGACGTGGATTATTTCGATCTTGGTGAGGAAGAGGCTGATCAATTCAGAATTGGCTAAATTATGGTATTTTATAAACTTAGTTGATGCAATCTTAATAATTTTACGGCTAGATCGGAACTCAAGACCGGTACTCAGGAGTGAAATTATTTATCATAAGCTGGTATGGGCCGTCTGTCCGGTCGGGTCTTATATCGGGGTATTTTGATAAGAAATTGCTTCAGGTGCTTGTGCAGGTTGTGCCGATCACCTAGATCGTCAAGGTCTCATTAAAGAACTACAAGTTTAAAATTTTATTAAATTCACTTGAAACTGATTGAAATTATTATAAATAAATAATTGTGCTGTAATTGCGTGTAACAATGTAGAAGACATTCTGTTCCATTGTAACCGTGGGAGCTGTCTCACAATTTTGTCGTGTCGGCAAAGTGTCGGAGTAATTACAATGGTAACGGGCAACCGAGTTTCCTTTTCAAATTATAAACACCGTTCGGAGACAACGCCAAAGAGCTATAGCAAATATTATGTAGATAGTGACTAGTGTTACGTCACCTTTGTTGTCTAGATTACGCTAAAGCTAAACTCAGCTACCAATCCTTTCTATTCATTGAACATTATACAAAAGATTTTTATTAGAATTTTGAGCTAATAGTTCTATTACTTATGCAAATTAATTGTATTGCTTTCATAAGATTGACAGAGAGGTCATGAAGAATTGTATCCAATATCAATGTGCATAGGCGAACCAAGAAACATAGTCATTAGTGGATCTGAATTTAATCATAGGTATAACAAATAACTATCGTTTAATATTAATATTAACCACCGGTAAGAATATAACAAAAACCATAGGGCAAGAACTCGTAAAACATATAATTATGATAGAGATATTCTTACCTATGTACTTCTGGTAATCAATATACTTATTCTTAAGAATGCACCTGAATTACTGCTCATACATGCTTACTATTATGAACTGTAGCTAAAAAGATAGTCTGTAATGCGAATAAAAAAACACTTTTTTACCTTTTCAATACTTTGTGGTGTTAACTTCAGAGTTATACGACTATTCTAGAAAGGAGACCGGCAAGTTTTCGTATAATTATCTCTGGGCCTGATGTTACTAAGATGATTTTTGCTTTAATAAATTAGATATAATATTAATTAACATTTCAAAATGAAAATATTCATCTCAATGGGAGTAACGAGATATTTACTGTTAAAGAAAAATGAAATACACATACACATGTATTTCAAAGTCTCAAAGATCTTAAGATCACCAAGTAATTAAGATTTATTTGAGGTGTGTTTTGTACTGGAATATAAACATATATTATACTAATAAAACTAAACACTTGTTTAGTTTATCATGATCATTATCGGCTCATATGATAGTGGGAGCATAAATAAAATACTCGTTGCTTTCTACACTTTATTAATCACTAATCATTATCATCATCATAGATAAGATGAGCTAGGGCACCATATAACCATTACATGACAACAACCTACAGTTCCTTTATCTACCACACAATTACAATAATATTGCTCGATCCTACCAACAAGAGAGCTGTCAACTAAATCATAGGAAAAATATGTTTTTGTTTTTTTCAGATATGTCATCATATGATTTAGTTGCGTATGCATTGTGATCGAAATCCGATATAACAAGCCGTTGTCAGTCGAATAAACAAGAAACCAATATCTGTTGTGAGAATGCGTAGATCGTTCGTGAAAGCAATATACGCCAGAGTCTATAAAATATCGCCAAAATCGTCAAGAAAGCACAGTACACAATAAAAACATACAATACGAGAAGTATGCGAGAGCACTAGCAGCAAGCGACGCGCAAGAAAGCGAATGTCAGCGAATGTCGACTCGTCGAGTAGTTCGACAATAATTGACACTGTCAAAATCGTTTTTGAGTTGTCATTAAAGGTTGATTCACACACATCAGTGACGAAACAGTTCCGTATCCGTATCCGCTCAGTTCAGTATCAGTGCTTCAGTGTTGCGTCAGTGATTTGATTCACACATGTTGTGTGAAAACTTGTCCGTCATCAGGTAATAACGTTTGGTACCAAACCATGACTATGTTCAATACTACGGAGCTAGCAATTATAGCTATTGCGTTAGACGAAGAAGAAGAGCAGCATCAAGATAAAAAGAAAAATGGGTGCATGAAGTATGGCAATTAAGAGAAACAGAAGGAGAATTTATGACATTATACAAAGAATTAGTTAAAGATGAGAGGAAATATTTTGAATATTTTAAAATGTCAGAGAGTTGTTTCAATATTCTTCTGCAGAAACTAGGAAGTAAGTTATTGAAGAAAGACACTCATTGGAGAAAGGCTATATCTCCAAGAGAGAGACCTGTCTGGTTATGGTTTTATGCGAAACGAATAGCGTATTTATAACCTCTTACTTAAGGTCTATTTTGTCGTTCATAAATTATTTTAATCGACTCTGGGTATTTTTTGGGCATCCTTCTTTGTAAAGATTGATCTGTCGAGTTCTGTACGTTTTAGTTCTGTAGGCATGAATAAATAAATATACTTACAGCAGGGACATATTTATTTACTAGCCGTTCCCGCAAACTTTGTTTCCCGTGGGCATGAGATGTTTTCCCGCGGTAAAAAGTAGCCTACTTATGTATTATTCTAGGACCTAAACTATCTGCATGCAAAATTTCATCCAGAACCGTCCAGTAGAAACGTGAAGGTCAGACCAACAAAGAAATATACCTACACAGTTTCGCATTTATAACATGATTTACCTACACACAGATCTCAGTTGCCCAAAACTAAGTAAAAATTAATGACTTGGAGCTAACCAGACGATATATATAATATGATATATATATATAACAAATACTATACCTACATAGATAAATAAAGTATTAAATCAAAGTAAGTAAGGTACTTACCATCTAACTTAATTTGTGCTCCTATTTTGTTCCACAAAGTAGTTTTATATTTTACATCCATGTACTTTGCATGAGATAAATCATATAAAACCCTATTTTCCCGAACCAATTCAATTAATCGCTCGTCCTCCATTTTGTTTTTTATATCCGTGTGTCCGTGATCCTTCCATGATTCATCAAAATATCGGAGCCAACAAATACCATCCGTGCTTGCCGGTGCTGGCACTGACACTGACGGCACTGTCACACTGTGCCGTCACTGACACTGACAGGTGTGGATGCGTTCATAGAGAATGTATGAAAGAATATTTTTCACTGTGTCGGTACTGTGTCGGCACTGTGGCTTCACTGATGTGTGTGAATCAACCTTTAATAACATAAGTCTCAGTTAGTATCGATTCTAATCTAAGGAAAAATAATTAAAATGGGTTGAAATAACATGTAAGTTACAACTAAATCTATATTTTTATAAATTAATTGATCTGTGTATGTAATACTAACAATATCTTGAAACACTGACACTCAAAAAAAGTGAAAGAAATATCGATTTGCCTAATTGTTATTTCATACATAGCAACACTGTATATTATCCAAAGTCAACCGAAACCAGTAAATAAAAGTAAGTTGAAGTTTAATTAATTTAATAAAATACTATCCAATTGTAAATCTACAAAATATTAGAGGACATGGCATCAAAAAATATCTAAAGATTTATGAATAATAAGGCATTGGAGTAACATGAATTATGTTAAGCCTATTTCTACCGGTGTCCTTTAACAACGTATTGTGTATTGAAATTAAACTACTATATACGGATTTTATCGCGTTGTTTATTTATCACTGTATTACAAAATTTTGAAAATATTACTCTACTACTACTATTGATTTTATTTGACTAATTTATAAGCTAATAAAATTATTTAAACTATTAAATCTATTTATTTTTGGTTTACACTTTCCCCGACGTTTCGGGTGCTTTTCAGCAGCCATGGTCACGGGGAGACTAAGATGGTAGTTGTCTCAATGTTCCAGTGTAGTTATTTCAAAGTACCTGAACATAATTTAATTATTGGTGTTTCTATTTACGCAGAATGAGCTCAAAGTATCATGAAGTCTAGCTGTGGTTTGTTTCTTCTTGGGTTTGACTATTTGAAGTACTGGATCCCAAGCTGGTGGTACATTCCAACCATCTTCTCTATTGAAATTGGGATGTTTTTTAATTTCAATAGCCTCGCGAAGCATCCTTGGCAGGAATCGGTGTTCTTTAGCGAGAATCTGTGGTTTGTCAAATCTCAGGTAGTGGTTGGTCCCCTGTTGTACGTGTTCACACACAGCAGACTTCAACGAGCGTTTGTGTTTTACGTCAGCTATGTGTTCTTTTATGCGGGTGCCTATGCTTCTCTTGGTTTGACCAATGTATGAGAGTCCGCAGTCACAATCTATTTTATAGACCCCTGCATCTTGTAAAGGTAATTGGCACTTGACGGATGGTAAAAATTGACTTATCTTCGTTGGCGGCTTGAAGTATGTGTTGATTGAAGCTCGCTTCAAGATGTAGCCAATCTTGTCAGTGACACCCCTTACATAAGGCAGTATAGCAGGCTGGCGCTCGACTGTGGCTGGCTTTTCTCGGGATCTGTGACAGCGGCGCGGCTGTTGGAGCTTGTTGTCTTGCAGTACTCCAGGAGTACTGCAAGACAACAAGTGCCAATTACCTTTACAAGATGCAGGGGTCTATAAAATAGATTGTGACTGCGGACTCTCATACATTGGTCAAACCAAGAGAAGCATAGGCACCCGCATAAAAGAACACATAGCTGACGTAAAACACAAACGCTCGTTGAAGTCTGCTGTGTGTGAACACGTACAACAGGGGACCAACCACTACCTGAGATTTGACAAACCACAGATTCTCGCTAAAGAACACCGATTCCTGCCAAGGATGCTTCGCGAGGCTATTGAAATTAAAAAACATCCCAATTTCAATAGAGAAGATGGTTGGAATGTACCACCAGCTTGGGATCCAGTACTTCAAATAGTCAAACCCAAGAAGAAACAAACCACAGCTAGACTTCATGATACTTTGAGCTCATTCTGCGTAAATAGAAACACCAATAATTAAATTATGTTCAGGTACTTTGAAATAACTACACTGGAACATTGAGACAACTACCATCTTAGTCTCCCCGTGACCATGGCTGCTGAAAAGCACCCGAAACGTCGGGGAAAGTGTAAACCAAAAATAAATAGATTTAATAGTTTAAATAATTTTATTAGCTTATAAATTAGTCAAATAAAATCAATAGTAGTAGTAGAGTAATATTTTCAAAATTTTGTAATACAGTGATAAATAAACAACGCGATAAAATCCGTATATAGTAGTTTAATTTCAATGAATAACATTCGCGTAAACAGAAGACAATATAACGTATTGTGTACTTCTGCGGAGCACCCAAGAACTTTCATTCGAAAGGATACTATAAGATTAGGCCAAAGTTAACTACTAACAATGAATATCTCATTTATAATAAACAATAATAATAAATAACTCCTAACTCATTTTATAAATGTGAATGTGAGTTTCTTTGTTTTTAATTTGTTTGTTTCGCTTTTACTCCTTAAGTACTCGACCGATTGAGTTGTCAGGAGTACAGAAAAATAAGGAATATACCTACATACATAAAGATAACTATAAATATAAAATTTAAAATATCCCCGACACATAATTAATTTGATAGATACCCATATAGAGGGAGATGTGAAAAAAATGTAATTCGCTATTTTGTGGTGGCGGCCATCTTGGATTTGAAATTTATCATAGTGTATAGTATCCTACTAGTCAAGCCCTTTCCTTTAATACTCATATTGATGGAGTTGTGAAAAAATATGTAATGCTGCCACTTTGGACCAATTGTCATCAAACCTAACTAAGAACACTCCCGACTCCGACTGCATTAGGCAAGGTGCATTTTGCAATAAAAAAAAAACAAAATTAAAATCGGTTCATCCGTTCGGGAGCTACGATGCCACAGACAGACACACACACACACACACGCACGCACGCGCGCAAGCACGTACACACGCACTCACGCACGCACGCACGCACGCACGCACGCACGCACGCACGCACGCACGCACGCATGCACGCACGCACGCAAGCACGCACCCACGCACGCACGCACGCACGCACGCACGCACGCATGCACGCACGCACGCCCGGGCAAACATCTGGTAAATGATTTTGATTTAGATGTTTATTTAATCACTGAAGCATACTGAAGTTCACATGTGCCAATTGGCATTGACCTCTATTTTTTTATTGATTATGTAACTAAACACAGCACAATTAAGCTTTAAGACATACCCGAATACGTATAGGCACAGATAATATAATACTATACTAGTATAGGCTATACATTTAATCGCTCTTACCTAACCCTTTCGCTGTCCCGTGAATGCCCGTGATAGACACAATAGAAAATCTATTGTTATGTACCTACCTATCACAATGTGATTCATCGGACAGGTATTAGTATACATAGGTACCACATTAGTTAGTCCTTAGTCTTCTGGAATAAGTTTCAATTATAGTTGCGGCCGATCATGAGGTTCTAGAATTGGTGCGTAGATCGACTATATTGTTATGAGGTTCTAGGGATTTACTGTTAGGTTACTTTGAGCAGCAGTACGGTGTTAATTAATGCGCTTGGCGACTATGCGCCTTTTACTATGTTAGGCATAGCAATATACATAGCTGACAAAAGTGGACTTAATAGGTGTAATTCTGCCTATCTGTCCATAGTTAGACAAATGTTAATGAAGGTAAGGCCAAATGATTTGGTTAATTAATATCTATACCTCGACAATTGTACTTTATCTAAATAAAAGGTACACTATATCTTTTTCTGTATCCCTGACAACGCGTATGCGAAATGTCACGATGATCGGTCGAGTAGTTAAGGCGTGAAGGCGTAACAAACAAACAATCTAACATTGGCATTTATAGTATTATATAAGTAAATAAGTAAGGATTCATTATTAATCCTTTTATCCATATATAGAGACGTTAATGAAGATACCAATGAATGTCTATTTATGGAACAGTGCGGTAAGGCCAAATTATTTTAGATTTTCATGCGGTATTAAAGTTATGACTTATGTATGTGTTACGCAAGTACCTATCGCGTAAATGCTGTAGCTTAGTGTATAACTTCGAAATGGATAGTAAGAACATCTAATAGAAAATTGATGCCCGATATGTGAATGTGCACGTAAAATACAAGGCCTACAACATTCACTGACTTCAGTGTAGACTGCTGCTTCACTTATTGAAAGGTAAACACGTGTTAGTTAGTCTTGTGACAGGTCCATCTTTACAAGGGCATTAGATGCCTTTGTTGTCACAGCATTGTATACTCATCCTCATCGCTAATAAACCTAAATGGACCGCGACATTGGTTAAGCGACACGTAGGTCACTAAGACAGATCGGTTTTGGTATGCGGTTCGATTCAGTAACACTTGATATCTAACATTAAAAGTAAATAAACACGATTCGAATAATATAATACATAAGAGTTTAAGAAACTACATAAAAAAGTATGTAATAGTCTACAAATGGAAGTACGTATATGTAATAGTATTCACACATTTACTTCGTCTTAAGTTAACATACTTACATTCTTGCGTGACGTCACGGAGTGAATATTTATGACACCATCTGTGAAAGTTCGCTCCGAGCGGTATGAACCCGCGCTCTGCAGTGACACTGCGACGCGGCGACGAGTTCCTTCCTTATGTATTTTTAAAACCTCGTAATACATGCTTTGCCATAGACCAGACACAACTGGACCCAAAACATTACTATTATGTTGTACCGTGTTTGCTTACTTCGAAAGTGATATGAAAGTGTTTGGTTTATGAGTTAATCAAACAAGTTGTTTCCATTCTTGCATAACGTTTTGTGTTACATAACTTCTCAAATTAATTGTACAGTACCCTAATGGGTTCGCGAAGCGAATGTATTGCTCCTCCATGCCATTATTACATTTCACACCCTTGTATGGTAGGTAGTTAGTACACTACTGGAAAAATAATGCGTCCTGTCTCTGTTGTGTGTGGCACTGCCATGTGATTTATAGAATCGAACATTTATAATTTAGTAATAGACACAAATCCATATGCTATTAAATACATCATTTAGTGATTGACAAAGTAGATCCCGTATTCCTCACCCGATTTCATCAAATCTTTATGTAATTGATTATTATTATTAGCCTTCTATAGTATCGTACCTTATATTGAAACCCTCAAAGATCTTGTACCTTGATATATATAAAAGTAGTTACCTAAGAATCATATTTATCATAAAGTGCATACCTACTATCTGCTGTACTTACGATCGTTTTCTACGACTCATTTGTAAGATTTACCTACTATATTAAATCTTTACTAACTAAGGAATCACTCAAGTAACCGTTAACAGTCTTTGAGCGAGGCCGTTAAACATGTAGTAAAGCTTTCATTTGAAAGTTCCAGGATAATAAGTAGATAGTTATATAAAAAATATAGATAGCTTGTTTATGATAATTCTCATAGATTATAAACTCATTGTCTAATAATATTAATATATATTATTTGATTTATTATTGAACAACAAACCTCACAGATTAGTTGAGCTGCAATACTTTGGGTACTAATAGGTATAGTATTATACTCGGGCACGCCACAATCGTGGCGGTAAGACCCGTTCTTAGAGAGTGGCTGGAGAGGCGTCATGGCGCCCTCACGTTTCGTCTGACGCAGGTGCTGACCGACCACGGTTGTTTCGGTCGGTACCTGTGTCGAATAGGCAAACAGGAGACGCCCGGTTGCTATCACTGCGGTGACTGCCACGTCGCTGTCGAAGACACGACGTTGCACACATTGGTAGGTTGCCCTGCTTGGGCCACGCAACGCCATGTCATGCACGCGGCAGTTGGTAGAGTCGTCCTCTCGCTCGAGGCTATGGTTCTGTACATGGTTTCGAGCGAGAGGTCTTGGGATGCCGTCGCTTCCTTCTGTGAGGAGGTGATGTTAGTGAAGGAGGCGGCGGAGAGGGAGAGGGAACGGTCAATCCCTCTCCCTAACCGCAGAACCGGGCGCAGGAGGGCGCGAGACAACCTCCAGCCACCTTGAGTAGAAGCCTGCGGGTGATGGACCTATTGGGGCTGTCAACCGCCCGATCAGCGCAGGTCCGAGCAGGCGGCGTTCGTGTTCCGCGCACGCCTCTCGATGTCGCAAGGGGGACTAGGTCCCCCGCTTTGTCTGTGTTTTTGATGGTTGTGTGGGACCCGCCACGTCCATCGGTGGGTCGAACCTTTGGCGGGGTCGCGATTCGAATGCGAGAGCGATCCGCGTGGCCTCGCCATAAAGGTGTGAGGAACACCGCGGTGGTTTTAGTCGGTTCAGCCCAAATCCATCTTAGGGGCTGGATCCCGACATATCCCCATCGCCCGCCCCAAAACCGGCGATGGGGAATGTGACTTGCACATTTCCCCGCGTAAAAAAAAAAAAAAAAAAGGTATGCTTTGGCTAAGTTTTGCCGCTGCAATCTATTCAACATCAAGCAATTAATTAACAACTATCTTAAATCAGCTTAACCTCTCAACCATTTTTCATTACTGGACAGTTATCAAAAATACGAAAGAATTAGATTTTAGATCTTTTATTATTTTAGATATTAGATATTTGGACTACCAAACGGGTCAGCAGCCTTTTTAGTTAAAGGATACAATTTTATACATGTCATTAGTTTTATTTATCTATCCACTAAAAATATTTATTACTTAGGTAAACTGTATTAATTTGGAAAGATTATGGAATGTTCTTTGATACGTATTTGTAATTTAATATAAATGCAATCGCAAATTCCTAATGGTATCTCAATTCTCTTACAAATTCAGCTATAAAACTGATTTTTCAATCTACACATTGAAATATTTATATTTTGTATCAATCACAAGTAATTTTATCAGTTAGAGAAACTGGAATTTACTAGACTACTTATTACTTATGGCGCAATTAGACTTGGTCGTTAGCCCGTAGTCGGGTGCACGAAAGACGTTACTCGAATTCGGGCACCCGATGCATTAATTACATTGTTTTACTCACGTTCGGTTACTGTTAAGTTAAACTGTTCGAATACGGGCGTACTCGACTCCGTTCATTTACTCTTAGTCGTTTGTCCGAAATCCATAGGCAATCGAATACGAGCTAACGACCAAGTGTAATTGCGCCCTTAGTACAAAATATTTAGGAGTTTTAAAAAACTCAATGAAACTAAGAAGGTTACATTGAGTTAAAATTTCTATATAAACAAGAATGCGTATGTTATTTAATAATACAACACTGTATTTTTAAACCGTTGATAAATATAATTAGACAAAGCTTTCCCAGACCGTCCATTTCCATTATTTTATCACTTTAGGAAAGACAGATCATTCAGACAACATCTACGAATTGTTTAAATTTAATTTCAGGGAAGAGTTATTCCATAAGCTTTATAGAGAGAGATCAAATAAAGATTAATATTTTATTATTAGATAGAAAAGTCGTCAATAACAAAGAAGGTACTCCGTACCGTCGCGGTCGTATTTAGTGTTGACAATTAGGTACCTATATCACAGAATACACATACTAAGTATGCCTATATGATGAGAATTTTAAATTCGTAAAAAAAATAACTTACTGAAAATTAAATAAATTGCTTGATGTATCAAATCAAGCAATTTAAAATGTCACAAGTGTGTATCGACTTATGGTGCTGACTGTACAACATACGAAACACTAATGCTAACAGGTAAAAAAAGATAAGTACCTAGGTGATATTTACCTACTGGTCCCAACGTACACAATGAATGATCCTGTCAGCTAAGAAATTAAAATATATTTACTTAAAAATATGATAACTATCATAAAGTTAACCAAGTCCTTATTTAGTAATTTATGAAGAGATATAAAATAATTTTGAAAGAAAAGTATTGATTTTTCAATAGTTAAAATTTTAAACAAGATATAGGGCAATGAAGCATAACTTAAATTACTTCATTTCGAAACCGTGTCGACCAACTAAGCTATATCCACAGTCCCAAGTCAGGTAATAAAATTTGGCTCTAGTATCTAAGGCGATGCTATGCACCATCTTCCTAAATGTCATACCTAGAACTATTAATGTGCCTGCCAGGAGTTATTGCAAATAAATATGGAGTACTAAAGCAAACGTCTTGTTTTTGTAATACAACCCGTATTACAAAAGCAAGCAAGTTAGAGAGTGCATATTGTGCACTCTCTAACTCCCTCAATCTTAGCCACTTGTGGTTACAAGAATGCCACGTTTAAATGGAACATTAATTAAGCTGTAGCGGATCAGTTGAGAAGTTTTAACTATTGAAATTAAGTATTCAAACGTACCTATTGTTGCTATAATAGGCTTAGTGACTTAGATAGCATTCACTCTAACTTGTGTTATAAAATATTTACATGCGATGTCTTCTCTAGTAATTACATAGTACATATTACCTCAATGGCCGCAGTCGAGTTTTCCTTCGTATAATAACTTATACGTTAAAATGTCCTCCGTAACATACCTATGTATAATTATCACTTGTCGTAACGAGAATACCTACTTATAAAAGCCTATGGCATAATGACCTCCGGTTCCTGTCAATAATTAATAAAGCATAAGTAAATAGTTACGTAAAGTTTGCATAAAACGCAGTAAATTTTTCTAAGTACTGCATAAATCAAGAAATTTTTATAATAATAATAATATTAAAAATATTAATAGCTATCTCATTTATTTAAACGTTATGCTAGTCGTATAAAATGTAAATTTACTAATATGTAATAAGCTTCGCAGGCCCAGGCCACGCATTGTGATATCTTTTTTTTTTTTTTTTTTTTTACGTGGGGGAATGCTATGACGCATATCCCTCCGCGGGGGCGGGCGGAGGGATTATGTCGGACTCGCCGGGGTAAAAGAAGATGGAAAAGAAATAATGTACCTCCCGGAATACCGACTAAACCTACCACGGTGTTCCTCGACAAAACCACTATCGGCGGGGCCGCGCGAATCGCTTTCGCATGCGGTCGCGACCCCGCATGCATTGTGATATCTACCACTGATAGTATAGTGACATACAAATTCATTAACCCTTTCCTACCTATCAAATGTAAGTTTTAACAAAGCGTGAATTTGCTTTTCAGTTCACAGTTGACATTCATTAGATTAGATCGGATCTATATTTTATTTGGATCACTCAGATACTTACTTAAACTCGCTACTGATATTAATGCAAACATACCTATCACTTCGTCGTCCAAAATCCGTTTAATATACAGGGTGATTTTGAAATCGTGTAATTCCTTTTAACCACGCATTCTACTGCTGATATAGAATAACCCTGACCATATATATTTTTAATTAGAATTATGGTTTTGGAAAAATTTATATACCGATTTTTTTCATGAAATGTTTTCAGATAGTCATAATTATGTTAACCTCCCGACACAATCTTAATAAATATTTTACTAATTTAGAAATAATAACATAACAATAACTGATGTCGTAAATAATAAGGGGCAATAAAAAGGACCGCCCGTTATTATTTACGACATTAATTATTGATATGTTATTTTATTTTAATTTGTAAAAAATTTAAATTGCTTCGGGTGGTTAACATATGACTATCTGATACCATATCACGAAAAAAATTATACACATATTTTTCCTAAAAAAATAATTCTAATAAAAAAATACTTATGGTCAGGGTTATTCTATACCATTAATAGAATGCGTGGTTAAAAGGAATTACACAATTTCAAAATCACGCTGTATAAAATGTTCCAATTTCACAGAATATATTCCGGTAGGTAAGATACATATATTAGTTTCTTCGTCAAAGAGTGTTGGTTGCTAAGGTATCTAGATGTGGGTCTTACTACTATTACCTACTTATACTAATAGCCCAGTTGGGTCGAGCAAAGTGTTTATATTGGATGTTCTTATTAAGGAAAATGAGTCTCTAAGAACATAACTGTCAAAAGGTTGATGTAATTGCACCTCTGCAAATTATTTTCACTTTAATGCGTGGTAAACAGCATTTTTCTATCTAAAACTAACAAAATATGTAATAGACGATACTATGCTAATTGCCAATTATATTTAAAAACAATCAGACTTCACTTTTAGTTAGTAGTTAATTGTTAATATCTAAATAATTATATAAATTATTATTATTATATAAGTTAGGTATTATGTATGCACATTGACTATATTGATGTTCTTCATAGGTGTACCTATATTTTCTTGAGTGGTAAAAGTTTAAAGAATGTACCTACATATGTATATGTATATTTCGGCATTCGAGGCATAAAATTTAAAAAAAAATTTGTTCACTGTATTAGTAAGTGTAATATTAATACTTTAAAGAAAATAATATTGTTATGTTCATTGTGACCTAATAACGTCTTATTTCTAAACTGTTATCGGTTGTTGATGATGTAAAGGATTAACTAAAGAAATATCATGACACTTATTTTGAATTCGCAATTTCTAGAATACATTTTTGTAGAAATAGTAAAAGGTGGCACAGCTCGGTACGGGGCAGGGGCCACTAATAACCTCTCTGTATGGTCATGTGCTCAACAGAATACGCCGGAATTACGCAACCATACGGCACTCAACGCTCATCTCCTCTAAGCCTTTCGATAATAACCTCGTGGGTAATTATCTAAGTCGAGGATATCGCTGGTGAGGTTTCGAGAATATTACAAGTCAGCAACTGTGCATTTAACCTCCAACGCAACATTTATGGACAAAATAAGATGAAAATCGCGTATTTCGGTACGATGCATGTAGGTTTACGATTGCCATTGTCATGAGTTTATTAGATACAGATTTACGCAATTATTATTGCACATAATTTCATATAATATGTATAGCATTATCATAATCTACTGAACCAGGATCACAGCTTGTTGTTCTTCTAAGAGGTTCAATCAATAAATATTCAATTGGTGATTAGCGCATAAACATTATGCATAAATATATTAAACTAAATATTGCAATTATAACGATGTAAGGTATTAGGTAACAACGACTTATATATTTTTTTGAAAATAGTTACCTAAAACTTAATATTTTTAAATACATGACACTCTACATTCGTTCAGCAGTTTAGCATTTTGATCAATGGAACTTTCTCGTAAAATTACTAGGTAGGTACTTGTACAATAGGTTATAGGTTAGGTAAGCACGTAAAATAATTTCCTCCGTGTGTAGGTCTTGAACTTCATGTTCGATATGTATATTTTTCGTAATAAGATAAACGAATCGATAAATTATTGATAAGTACGAATCTTTTATATAATAGCACATACAAAGTACCTATGTTTTATTTGACTTTCACTCGCTGCGCTGCAGTTATACATATATATCTACTTATATCAAAACATAGAGTTACACGACACGACCTCGCATCGGATGCTATTGCATTTGTGTATTGCACAAATGCAATGAACGTTGCATACCTACACATAAATCACATGTTTTGGTTAATAGTTGCAAAATATAAGTATACATTTGTCGTGTGTAAACTGTAACTTGTACCTACATAGGTAGGTATTCAATTACGAATAAAAATTATTATCAAAATCTTCTCAGTTCTACTCACGCATGAATAATGTCGAAAGGTCATCAATCTCATGCAACAATTAAAAAAGTAATTTACAAGTCGTTTCTTTTTTGGCGTGTATACACAAAAAATCTTATGTAAGACATATTATATCCATCCAATCGTAAAACAAGAGGAAGTCAAATAAAATCACGTAATTTTAGACTAATTTTCTAGCTAGAATTTATCGTGCTACTTAACTGGTAAAAAATTACGAAGTAAAGAGAATTTGTAATAAGTTATTATCATACACTTTTCAACGTCTACTAAGAAGATATTTTGATAATCTGATTTAAATTATGTATTTGTAGTTATATTTTTAAATTATTGCTTCTAACGTACCTACTTATTTTTTATTATACTTATTTATTTAAATTAAATTAGAGGCAACAATAATATATGGAAATATTAATATTACTACGTTTTTCATATTTTAAGTTAAGAAATAAAGGATTAAGTAAGATCATTACCTTTTTTTTTTTTTTTTTTTTTTACGTGGGGCAATGCTATGACGCATATCCCTCCGCGGGGGCGGGCGGAGGGATTATGTCGGACTCGCCGGGGTAAAGAAAGATGTTGAAAATATAATGTACCTCCCGGGATACCGACTAAACCTACCACGGTGTTCCTCGACACAACCACTATCGACGGGGCCGCGCGAATCGCTTTCGCATGCGGTCGCGACCCCGCCAAGGTTACGGCCCGCCGTATGAAACGGCAGGCCACTACACGAAAGACCTACCCAAAATAGGCACTACGTCATATAAAACCCTACTGTCTCCCCTAAAGGGGAGACGGACTCGACATAGAGGCGCGCGTGGGAACACGCACGCTGCCTCTCGTACCTGGTGCTGAACGGATGGCGGGCAGGCCCACAAAGCCCGCCACCCCCAGGTCAAACCTCAGGGTGGCTGGAGGTCATCGCGCGCCCTCCGGCGCCCGGCTCTGCGGTTGGGGAGAGGGTTTAAACGCTCCCTCTCCCGCTCCGCCGCCTCCTTGATGGAAATTACTTCCTCACAAAAGGAGGCGACGGCGTTCCACGACCTCTCACTCCGGACCATAGACTGAACTACGGCCGGGAGCGAGAGGGCAACCGATCCGACTGCCGCGATCAAATCACGGCGCTGCGATGCCCAGGCGGGGCAAACCGCCAAAGTGTGCAGCGCCGTGTCCTCAACAACGTCGCGGCAGTCGCCGCAGTGGTGACAACCGGGCGTCTCTTGCCGGCGTATACGACACAGGAACCGGCCAAAACATCCATGGCCAGTCAGAACCTGTGTCAGCCGGAAGGTGAGGGCGCCATGCCGCCTCTCCAGCCACTCCTCAAATACGGGCCTTACCGCCACAATCGTGGCGTGCCCGGCACTGGGGTGCACAAGTCGTTCCTTCCAATTCGCCACTAGGACCTGGCGGAGCTCGGACCTTGCCGCCTCGACTGCGGGAAAAACAGGTCCTTCGCCCCGAGCTAGCGCCTCCTGGCGCCAACGATAGAGCGACGCCAGGAGCGCCGCTTCCAGGTCCCATGGCATCGATCCGGCGAGGAGGCTCGCAGCCTCGAACGAGATCGTGCGGTACCCTCTAATCAACCTGACGGCCATGGCGCGCTGTGGAGCACGAAGCGCCGAGATGTTACGGGCCGCCAGGTTGTCGCCCCAAACTGGGGCCCCATATAGGGCCATGGACCGCACGACCCCCTCGTAGAGCCTCCGGCAGGAGGTGTTTGGCCCCCCAAGGTTGGGCAGCAGGCGCGCGAGCGCACCTGCAGCGCCCCGAAGAATGGGGGCCAAACGACGGAAATGGGCTGTAAAGTCCCATCGGCTGTCGAGCAGGAGACCCAAATACTTAAGGGTTGGCTCGACGCCGATGCGGACCCCTCCTACCATGATATGGGCCCCTGGAGGTGGCCGGTTCCGAGGGCCGTGAAAACATACAGCCTCGGATTTCGACAGGGCCACCTCGAGGCCCAACCGCCGGATACGACCAACGACTTGTGCGACCCCAGCGGTCGCCAGTATGGCCGCCGCCCGGTGCGACTTACCCCTCGCCGTGACAAGCGTGTCGTCGGCGTAACAAATGACGCCGACGCCACGGAGGAGCGCACCTCGCAGCACCCAGTCGTAACCGATGTTCCACAGGAGCGGACCCAGAACCGATCCCTGTGGAACACCGCACGACATCTCTCGCCGACTCCAACCGTCGTGACCCGGGTAGACGACTACCCTCTCTGAAAGATAAGCCCCGACTATGCGGCGGAGGTAGGTCGGCACTCGATGGAAAATGAGTGCCTCCCTAATGCAACTCCAGGGCAAGGTATTAAAGGCATTCGCGATGTCCAAAGACACCGCGAAGACGACCTCGCCCCGGGACACCGCATCCTCCGCCAGGCTCCTCACACGCTGAACAGCGTCAATGGTGGAGCGCCCACGGCGGAAACCATATTGGTTTTCCGCCAAATCCGGGCCCACCGTGGACAGATGCTGGACGAGGCGCTCCGCGATAATAAACTCGAAGAGTTTAGCCACCTCGTCCAGCAACACAATGGGCCGGTAGGCGGACGGAGAGTCCGCCGGGCGCCCCTCCTTCCTGATCAGGACCAGTTTCCCCACCTTCCACTGGCGCGGAAACTGGCCCCGAACTAGACACTCGCTGAGGAGCCCCGTCAGTCGGGGCACGAGCTCCTCGAGGACCAGGGCCAAAGCACGACCTGGAATGCCGTCGGGCCCTGGGGCGGTGTTTTTCGAGCGAAGTCTCGACACCGCCGCTCGCAACTCTACCTGGGTCACTTCGGGAACCACGTCGTCGTCAAAGTCCGCGCTGGACGCCATGGAAGGCGGAACCATCGACGGAGGAGTGTGCTCCGCCCGTGAGGGAAACAGAGCGGCCACCACCTCCTCCACCAACTGTGGCCGGAGACTCTGGGACAAGGGGGGCGCCCAGGGGCGAAGCTTGCCCCTTACCATGAGGTATGGACGCCCCCAAGGATTACGGTCCAGAGTCCCCAGCAGCTCTTGGCGGGCCTCTTCCTTGGCCCGCTTGATGGCTACCTTCAAGGTACTTTTGGCCGCTCTGTAGGCCTCGTACAGTTCCGCCTCCCTGGCGTCAACATCGGGAGGGCGGCGACGCCTCCTACGAAGCCGGATGTACTGGCGTCTTGCCGTGACGCAGGAATATCGCAGGCCGGCAATATGTGCCGACCACCAGTACACCCGGCGCCTAGCTGGAAAATTTGTAGGCACTCTTGGCATCGCCGCATCGCAAGCTTGCGTTATGGCCTCCCGGAACCACTCGGCCTCCATCTCGACATTGTCAGGCCTGGCCGGTGCTGGCACCCAGGCCTGAACGATGGAGGCTTCCAGGAGGACCTCCCGATTCAGCTTCTTTAAAGCCCAACGCGGACCGCCCCCAATCGGGGCCCTTGGAGCTGGGGGGTCGGAGGTCTGGGCGGAGACGTCGAACCGAATATAGCGGTGGTCCGACAGCGTCTCCACCTCCTCGACGACGCGCCAGCCTTGGACACGGCGTGCTAGTGCGGGGCTGGCAAAAGAGACGTCAATAACTGACCCGCCCCGCTGACGCATGCACGTGTGCACTGACCCACGATTGAGGACTAGCAGGCCGTTTTCTACGGCCCACTCCTCGAGCAATACACCCCTCGCGTCCGTGGTCGCGGAACCCCAAGCCGAGGATTTGGCATTGAGGTCCCCGACGACGAGCACGGGCCGAGGGTGGCTTCGAGCGACGACGACGTTCAGTTCGAGGAGATACTCCTCGAAGTCGGCGAGAGGTCGGTTGGGTGAGAAGTAACCGCCCACCACAACCGCTTCTCCTACGAGTGCTGCGACGCAGCCCCGTCCTCGGACGATGTTCTCGAAGGACGGGGCGCCGGCGGCGGCCGGCGAAATTAGCGCCACCAAGCCATCGAGGTCCCCTACCCAGTCAGCCCTGGGAGGGACAAAATAGGGCTCGGCTACTACGGCGACATGTATTGACCACTGCGCCATGCTCTGGAGGAGAAGGTCCTGAGCCCTGGCGCAGTGGTTTAAATTACACTGGAGGAGACGGAGGCGCAGAGGCATTACGTCTCCATCACCTCCGCCCCCCCGACCGCGGGAGCAGCGACCCTTGCTGCTGCCGATGACGAGGCAGGCGATTTTGCGGGTAACTTTTTGTGGGTGGCGGCGCACTCCTTGCCACCCGCCCGGTGCTTCGCTGGTTTGCCTACCGCCGCACACAAAATACAGTGCGGCGTGGCCTCACATGTAGCGGCCATGTGACCAGGCTGACCGCAACGGAAACAGCGGCCAGTGCAGTCAGCCTGTGAGGGGCACTTGACGCCCACATGGCCGCTCGAAAGGCAGCGGTAGCACCGGGCAGTCCTAGGTTCCAAGACCTTGACATGCGCCGACACCCAACCCACCAATATCCGCCGGCCATCGGCCAGTTTCTTGGCGGCGGCCACGGGACAGCTTATTATGGCTGTCCCCATCCCGGCGCGGCCCTGTCGTATGTCACCGCTCCTGACATGATCTTCAGGGCAGCCTGCAATTTTGGCGACGGCAGCGACGATCTCTTCTCTCGTTACAGAGTCATCCAGGCCCGTGATGCGTAAATCAGCGCACTTTTGGGGCCTGGAGACGCGGACCTCTTCCGATGGTAAAACCTGACGAAGACTATTCGCCAGACGGTCCGCCTGATCGCCGCTTGCGACTCCCGGCACTTCAATAAGGCGGGCGCCGGTCTGGGTAGTCCGGCACCGCAATCCTGCTGTTATTCCGAGTTTACCGGGGTCGATTGCGTCCCGCGCCTTCTTGAGGAGCTCCGCGTATGTTGTCCCCCGCTCAATAGCAGCTGGCTGCAGTGTGAGGACCACTGCAGTGGAGCGGGGGGCTTGGAGCTTCCTCGCCTCTTTTTTGGCCGCCTGCTTGGCCTTTTTGGCCGCCTTCTTCCTCTTTTTAGCTGCCTCTTTCTTCTGGCCGACGACCTCCCAGTCGTCGGCTTTGCGCGTGGCAGCAGCGGGTTGTTGTGCGGAAGCGGCGGGGCGTTCCTTGAGAGCTACAGGTGCGCGCTTCTTCTGCTGACTTTTCCTGCCCTTTTGGCTGGCAGGCGCACTTGCGAGAGCCGCTGGAGAAGCGGCCAGGGGCCGCGAGGCCCTTGCTTTAGCCGCGTACGACGTTGGCGGCGCTGGCGTCGGGCGAGTAGGAGGGACAGGCACTCTAAGTCTGTCTCCTGCTAGAGGAGGGCGCAGCAGCCGGCCCTCCATAACCGAGAGCTTGGCGCGAAACTCGCCAAGCTCCTGCCGGACTAGCGCCACAAGCTCCGATTCCGTTTTGCTAGCACCCTGCTCTTGCCGCTTCTCAAATTCTTCCTGTCTTCTTTTGAGTTCGGCCACTTCCTGTGCCAAGCGAGCATTTTCATTCAGTAGTTTCGTGACCTCCTCATTAGCCGATCGGTTAAAGACTGCCTCCGTGATTTCCCGAATGGATTCGATCGAGTCCTTTAGGGTCCTCTGGCACGTGCCTTTTAGACCCTTCGATATTTTCGAAACCAAGCGTATTGCCTCTAAGGCATCACTGAGCCTAGTCTTCAGTTGCGTTACCGGCAAGTCTTCGGCATCTGGCACAACCACAGGCTGCTTTCGTCCTGCAGTGACTCGCTGGGCTGCCGCAGCAATGAGGCGATCCTCCTCGTTCGAGCGCTCCTCCTTGTCAGCCTTCCTTAATGCAGCGCGAAGTTCGGCCTTCGCCTGGCCCAGACCCACGTACTTGCCGTGGGTGGGCGGACGACCGCGTCCACGTCTGGCCGTAGCAACTTTTGGTGCCGGCACCGCGTCCTCGCTTGAGCCTTCCGACTCCTCCGAGAGCTGCGTAGAACGCGAGCGTTTACGTGTAGCTCTCTCCGGACTAGCATCCAAGGACACAACGTGTACTTCGTGCTCCGACGGCACGTAGTCCTCATCTACCTCGGAGCGCGCAGAACTAGGCGTGCGCGACTCCCTCAACATCTTTTTTAAAATAGATTTAATATTTGGTTCCATAATGAATCCCACGAGTATGGGAGAAATAAAAGTCGACCCGGGCAGAGATCCCGATACCCGGGCAAGCCTAATACTTCAGGGGGACGGCAGGTACCCTGAAGGGGCCGCACTAGTGACTGAACTACCCATCAGCCATGCATCTCCTCGCCGTGCGGCAGCAACTTGAGATTCGAGGTGGTTTTTATAGAGGGCCACACCCTCGCAGTCCAGGCGGTGAAGCCAAGACCCTCGGTCCCGTCAGCAGCCGCGAGACGTGATCCACGACACTGCACAATACAGGGTTCCGATATGCTCTAGACGGTGACAACGGGGACAAAAGTCAGAAGAAAAAGGGGGGACAACAAGAACAAAACGGGGCAAAAACAAAAGGGGACAAGAAACAAATTTGGACGCAGAACCAAAAAGGGGGGACAAAACAAAAGGGGGACAAAGAGGGAGAAAGAATCGTCGCGAAAGCGACGAGAAGAGACCCCGTTGTCTGTTCAGCGGCAGGGTGAGTGCACGCCGAACCCGTCAAAGCGGCTCTCCCTTGTCCACTCTAAGACAGAGCGGTACTGGGAGAGCCAGGCCCAAAGATAGGGCCTCCGGCTTGGGGATGGGACTAGCGTCCATCCCCCCGCCTCCGGTGCCAAACGCGACAAATGGCACCGGTTGTCAGAATATTAGCCACCAGCAACAATGAAAAGCATTGTTGCTGGTGCCCAGGGTGCACCACGGGGAGGTTTTCTGACACGCACCCCAAGATCATTACCTGCGGAACTTATAGTTATATAATAATATTATTTTTCTTCTATTAAAAATACGACTTTTATTAAAAATATATCTTTCGCACTACAAATAATTCCTGTGACACATTCAAATATTTAAACAACGATCACAAAGGATAGCTCGGCATAGCTATTTGTGGGATTTGTTTGGAATCGAACCAACAACATTCCGGCCAGTAGCTATGGTATGGTGACCACCTTAAACCACCACACAAAAGACTTAGGTAGTCTTAGGTAGCCTTTGGTGCTAACGGCCAACAACATAATTCGCAAGAATTGTGTATTCGGCGAGGAGAATCGTGAATCTAAAAATAATCTGAAAGCACCAGCCTTGATGCTCCAAATCCAAAACTTCGGTAGCTATTTACAATTACTAATTTACAATTACTAATTTATATAGGTAATCTTAGTTTATGTAGGGGCCGAATCTATTGGCGTCTACCAGGTACCTACACTACCTACAGTCGTGATGCTATTGAGGTTTCGACCTGGGCAAGTAGTTATATATTTATGTGTACCTATGCAACGTTCATTGCATTTGTCAAAATTTAGTAGGTAGTAGCTACTCTTAGTACGAAGAAGGTAGCCTATTAAGGAGGTAGCTAGATTATCTAACCTAGCTACATTCTTAAGAGGTAACACCACGGGCGAGAGAATTGAAAAATAGATATTTGTAAAATCTATTGCTGTCGCGCAATGCCCGCAGAGCGTGATAGAGAAAACTGCACCTTGGACCTAAAATACCTATAAAAGTACACAAAATCAACGTTTCGTAGTCCCCTGATTCCTTCTCCAACACTTGACCGATTTAACTACTTATTTCATTAAAAATTGAAGAAAGGCTTTGGCCGTCAAATTTATTTTCTGGATGTTTGAACACAGCGGAAAATCTGACCAATTTTTGAGGTTTTTGAAGGCTCATATCTGTTTTAATAATTAATTAATGAAAAAGGGAAAACATAGGGACATGCCAATAAAGGCTATACATGTCTTTTTAAAATATTATTGTTCTACTGGCATTATCCAGGGAGGAAACAGGGGACTACATTTGTATGGGAAAACGGCCCTTGTGTTTCCTCTTAATGTGTGGTAGTGATTTATGTCGGGTTATATCGTCTGAAATTGAAATATACTTACTGAGCATATGTAAGTAGGTACTTTAATACAATCAATACGATTTTAATTAGCTGGAAACGGAATTTAGCATCGTTATTTTTCACTATATTTTTTATAATGATATACATATATTTAATATTTCTAAACTCACTCCAAACTATTACAAGCTCAATAAGAACTACTCGCATTATGATCTACTACAATTTATTAATTATATCCGTGGTAATGAATTTGAATAGCATAATTGTAACGAGTATCGCACTTAAACTGTAATCAGTGCTGTGTTAAGGTTTGAATAAAAATATTCTTCTACACTACCCCACAACAATAAGGCCCGTACCTGTCTGTTACGTTTTAAAGTAACATGATGTAGACAAGATTATGTAATATTTAATAACAGCTTTTACTACAATTCAGATGGAGACCCTATATCGTCGCAGATTTACCGACACCGTCCGAAATCATATCGTGTGTAGACCTAAGTACCTAGTGCATGCACCAACGACAAGACTTGTGCAGACGGCGACTATGTTTTGTATAAAATGTTTTTGTCTAAGTACTTAAAAATAATTAAGTACAACTGAAATCTGTTTCCAAGTTTCAAAGAGTCGATACTTTCAAGAATACATTAGGCAAATAATTAAATATAAAAGAATAACAGTACAATATAAAGTTATAGAATGCGATTCTAAATAAAATGCTAATATTGATCTCAAAGCCGGCTTTTGAAGTTTATCCTAACTTTCAAATAATTATCCTACTTATTTAAGTATATTATTTAAGCAGCTTTGCCAATTTTACTTATAAAATAAGTGCGTTTCTGCCTATTATCAAATATATGAGAAACATTGCCATGCATTCTGGTCCAAAACTAAATCTATTCAGCGCTTATCAAAATGCATTGTGGAAATTAGTTAACTATTATAAAAGTTGACTATTATATTTCATTTATGTTGTAATTATTGTGTACTAGTATTTGTTATGTAAACTCACTCGTATCCGGATTCGACCTCCAGAAGGTCTTTGGTTTAGGTTCTGTATGGTGAAGAGGTGCGACGAAGCGGGTGGGTCTTCTCTGGTATTGGAAGTGAAAGTGAATGAATGTCGGAGGCTTAATTAGAGAGGAGTGCTGTGGCTGCGTCAGTCCCTCCGACACCGTCGCACTATACACCTGTGCATCGCGTACCGACTCCGTCGCACGCGCACCCGCTCGTCCGCCGCACGCTAGCGCATCATCCCACTTCGTCCGTTCGACATATCTCAAAGGTACGCGTTGCCTTCATCGACGCTTCAAATTAAGTGAAACCATATAATACTTTTTAAATTAATGTGTGTGTATTATATACAAAAATTTTAAATTTTTCGATAATAAACCAATAGGCCTTAGAAGCCTCTTTGTACTGTGAAATTGTGTTTTTCGCGTTCATGTACTTATATGAATGCTTGGAATATAAGAAATAACGCGCCTATACATAAAAATAATACATCAAAATATTATACATCGTGAATATATACCATTTCAAAGAATTAAATACTGACAAAATCTCAATAAGCTGGATGCAAATGAAGCAGGGACCAAAAATATCAAACAAGTTTTCGCAGTGAACCAGAAAGCTTCATCGTAAAACAATTGAATTAAAAACTTGATTGAAGTATAGTTTTTACTTTACTTAAATTATGTGATACCTACCTAATTCTTAAATTATTATTACTTCAAATAATAATATAAATATTTACCGTACCATTAATATAACTAATACAAACGTTAACTAAAATTACTTACATTTTATTTACAATACGTAATAAATAAGTAAGCAACACTCATGCTGTCACAAAAGAAATTGTAGAAAGAAAGTTACACAACGTCTTTCTTACAAGTGCCTGTCTATTTATACTTGACTCATTCTACAAACAAAAACTTGTAAAAGCTTACATAACGAATGGCGCGCCGTTTCCATTTTTCGATTATACGCGTAAAGTCGTGACATAAAATATACGACGCGACTTTCCGTCACTATAAAATGCGTCCCAAATCGACGATTTCTCGCACTGAGTAGGTTTTCACGCAAACATTTAAACTCTCAACAAGGAGGTCAGCGAGGCGGGTTTTGCTTTCACAAATACAACAAAATAAATTCATCTCACGTATCGATTGTCCTCGAGCATTCGTGCTCTGCATAACTAAAAGAAAGCGAACTTGCAATACGGGCTCACCCGTGACCACTTTCGTCAAAACGAGCGCCCGACAGCACTGTCAGTACCACCAGCTGAGCGACGCCGCGCCGGCCACTCGAGGCACTTGTGGCGGCGCTCGAGAAACATCGCCGCTGCGCCGGTCACGTCGCGACCACACCCACCAGATAGCCTCTTAATTGCCACCATCAGTTACACCCTTCGTACATCATTCTTACATTTACAGACTCTACTAGATTTATGTCAAACTGTCACTACATGATTATTTTGTGCTATAGATGAGCCGGCACGTCTGCTTGGCGGCTGCCGCCTTCCTGGTAGTACTTTGCGTCGCTGATGCCCAGAGACGTCTAGCCTTACCAGATCCCAGGAGTTGTGCGAACAGTAAGTGCAAGTTATGCTGTGTTCACAAGTTTACGGTTTTACGAAATGGTTTACTGATACCGATTTGGGTCTCACGCAATTTAATAAGTGTATCGAATGCTGCTTTTGTTTTTGTTTATACGGTAAGCCGTATCAGTTAACGAATTCGTAAAAACGCAAAGATGTGAACGTACTGTTATTTGAAGTTTTATAGTTTCAACTTATAACATTGATACCTATAGGTAAAATGCCTATAACACTATCAGTGATTCGGTTTCATTATTACATTAAAGTTACCGTCCCTTGATGCCCGTTGTTAAAGTACCTACCTAACCCACATCGAAATCAGCTCAGTAGCATAACATACACACAGGGTTTCTATCGCATTTATAATATTAAAAAGGTTCATAAATATTTTCATGCAGACTCCAACGTCCGACAGTGAAAATCAGGATTCGATAAATAGACAGTTCGAACCAGACTAGTCATTATCAAACATTATATAAAGTATGTATTCAATAGGCGTTCAATGTTAGGGGGGACATAGAGGCTTGCGTTGGCGTGTGCTATTGTGAGTTATCTATTAAAGCACGTCCGCACGTAGTAGACAGCAAAATCTAGAACACGATTTGCACTCCCACGCAACGCTTGCTGATGCAGGATTAACGGAAAATAGTAGTCAGGTATATCATATTACATTTGACATTTCGCAGCTGGATATGCCTATATGGATTAATATTGAGCTCTAATGAATGAACAGAATTTATAAAGAATCTAAACTATTGGCATCCGTGGATCGAGTTAAAAATAAGATGAGTTATATTTGATCTTTTGTATAATTCTACAGCTATTACAAAGCCTTGCAAGATTGAGGATGAGCGTGGAAAGAGAGTCTTCGAGATCTCAGAAACGAATACGAAATTAAGCGAAGAGACTTATCTTAATTTTTAACATCATGGTCTTAACCTTGATATTAATAAGTTAACACTCCACGGATGCCACAGTGGTTTAAATGTTTACCTCGTCTCTAGTACACTGAGTGTTGTGGATTCGAATACCAAACGGGATAAAATTTTGTGTGATTCTCAAAAAGTTTTCTAGTCTGTGTTTTCTTTGTGCCCTTTTTCAATTTGTGTTACGGTGTAGTTATGGTAAAAACGAACCCAGGCTACGATAAAACATAAATCGTAGATAATATAAGACACTGTGACATTATTATTAATCTTTCGACGAGATTACTGATTGTATATGGTTTGCCAAATACTACCATACATATTAACACTAATAACCTTCAGTTATACGAACAGTAGCTTCTTAAAGCTTGCAGCATGAAGCCAGTACCTACTAACTATCATCGAACGTCGTAATTGGTTTAACCTTAAATCTAATATAAAAGGCAGTTGCAACTTGACATATAATTATGTATTGGCCGGTGTCAGTAATATGATATGAACATACAATTCAGTTTGGAATACAGTTACTTCTTCCTGAAGCTTACATCCCAAATTTTGTGTGGAAGGAACTAAAGTTTGTGTGATACCTACACAAAGAGTTGCTCCGGATTTATTCTTTGTATTCATTGTTTTAACATTTGTTAAGTCCTTCGTTATTCCTTATACAAAGCATTCCCTACAGCAAATGGTTTCTACTGACAAATGCTGCGGTCCCGCAACTAAATTATTTTTAGGCTTAAGTAGATTGAATCAAAATTTATTTATTTGTTTTTTAACGACATGCTAGAAATCATAATTAGGTAAAGATCTGTTTGTTCATCACGACTTTCGTTTTACAAACATTCTTACCAGTAGGTACCGTTATCACGGATCGCTGCAGGTATAATAGGTATAGAAATCTCTTTTAAACTTTGCAATTAGGGTCATCATTTTTGGTCATTCTTTGTGGCTAATTCAGCAATTTAAAATTATGGGTTGTGAACTTTAAAGTTAATGCGAATACGGTTGTGTCGGATACATATCCGAAACCAATTTGCGTTGAGTTTGCGTAATAGAAGCCCAATATTCTTTAGCAAATTAAGGCCAAAATCTATTGCCGCAATTATAGCTTTCATTATAACAGTGAATAGTTGACCAACTGATCTGAAGATCACAGATAATATAATAGGCAATAACATTTTTTGTTAATCGTTTGTCGGCGTTAAATAAGGAAGCCAGAAATGTTATATTTAAACAAGAATAAATAGTTTTTAAAATAACAGATTTATAAAAACCATAGCGATTTACAATTCATTAATCCGTCGCTGTAACTGTTAAAGAAAATATAATTTAATAATATACTCGACTGTGTCATAAATCATAATCTTAAAATAGGTACATGTATATTTGTAAATAAGTTTTTGACTGCTTGTCTGTGCGTTTATGCACGCATCCGTACAAGGGCTGCAGGCTGGTCCAATTTAAAGTTAATTTTGAGTGTCGTATTGAGATAAGCTTGGTTTGGCATTATCTTCTTTCTGTTATATTTGAACGGGTGAAGTATAATAAAGCATATATCAGATTTGATGGTATATCAGGATACGTATGTAAATGATTTATATTAACTATTCGTGCGTGTGAAATCGCGGGTAGGTATAGATTTTATTAGAGTAGATACTAATACATGCTTGCATAAAATCTGTAGTTCACGCAATTTGTCAACTACAGGGTAGAGAGGTAGATGTCTAGTAGTAGACAAGTAGGACAAACTTTAATCTTACAGACACGCCATTTTAACTGTTTCAAATTCCTTAGCTGTAATTGATGCGAAAAGGGATAAATAACTGCAATCTTGTCAATTACTGGTTTTATTTTGTATTGCCTATATCTTCACACTAAACATATAAAATATTATTCACTGGTAGGTTTCATTTCAATTCCACAAATGACTACATTTATGTATGATCACGGTTTACCAGAATACGACACCAACGTAGTAACTGGTGGATTACCTTCAACGTGTGTAATGATTCTCCTTTTATGCAATGAGGATCTTTAATCGTTTGGCTCAATGTATGTGCCTTGGCACATACATGTTAGTAAATAGTTACTCGATGATCTTTCTCAATACCTAATAGGTACCTGGATTTATAATTAGATAGGTACAGCAACTTAAAATTAGAATAATCCTTAATAATATTATTAACGAGAAAGTTTGTATGGATGTTTGTTACTGTTTCACGCAAAAACTACTGTACTGATTGCGATGAAACTTGGTATGTAGATAGCTGGAGACCTGGATTCACACATAGGCTAGCATAGGCTTTTTACCCCGATATTCCCACGAGAACGGGACTTACGCGGGTGAAATCGCGGGGAAATACTAGTATAATATAATAATATATTCTATCACATACACATAACACCATCTAACCCAAACTAAGCAGAGCTGGTACTGTGGATACTAGACAATGGATAAACATACATACTTACATACTTTTTTTGTAAATATATACATCATATGTATAGAAACACCCAGACCAAGACAAACATCTATGTTCACCACACAAATGTTTGACATGTGCGAGAATCGAACCCGCGACCTCAGGCGTGGCAGTCGGCTACACTAACCACTACGCCGTCGAGGTTGTTTATTACTTATCTACTATTTTATAATTCAATCAGGGTAACTTTGATAGATTTCAAGCACATTTTTGCATAAAACGATTTTAGTAAAAAGTATAAACGTATGTCATCAAGCAAATTTATGTTCTTAGATCGTGAATAATAAAATTCTAAAATAATCTAACTCATATTAATAGAAATTTATTAAAGGAATTGCAAAATACCATACGTATGACAAAGTTTAACTGTAGAACTACTCATCCCATTACCGCGCTTTTCGATTTAAAGTGACAGATGAATTATGTTTGACACTTAACTATTTTTTTTGAAGAACGTTTACGGAGATAGCATAGAATAGAATTTTTATTTAAATTATATGTGGTTTTGATAGCTTCTATAGTACAAAAATATGAAATCATGATACCTACATCAAAAGTGTCAATCTAACCCAGAATGTCAAAGTTACCCTGATTGACTATATACTTTTTTGATATATTATATTTAAAAACGTTAGTGTACAAATCATTTGTACTGATGGGAAATAAGCGTGGGTTTCGCAACATAGGCCCCGCATCGAAGGCGTGGCGCCTCCCATGCGATGTCATTTGGGAGCGCACTCGCAAGCACAATCGAACGATGTATTCATTGCATACTCTCTCACAAAGCGAACAAAGATTCTTTGTGTTAGTTTTATGCGGCTACGTATTACGTAGTACATACATACTCCAAAATACCAAGAATAGCTAACACATTGCGCCAGCGTTTTAGATATTTCAAAACAAGAATACCTACATATTTAAATTTATTATGGTTAGGTATTATTTGCCGTTGAATAATTTTGCAATAAAATATAGTGAAAAGTTAAAATAAGTTTTGTTTCACGACTTTCTCTCTTCAGAATATGAAATAACAATGCTCGTTTGCATATAACACACATTCATAGATAAACAATAATTACATGACTATTATGCGCCGCCACGTTTTTAAAGTTTGGACAGTTCCTCTTAACGCACATCCTCAAAACTTACGTAACCGCACTTCGACGAAAAGTAACGACTATGGAAACATTTACTTACCAATAAGCAAATCTATGATTTTAATTTATCTATTCACGCTCAGCCATTCACCATTACGTAAATTCACATTACTAAAATGACGTTATTTGCCGGCAGATACACAAATGGTTCCGGTAGACACAATAGTCCGTGGAATGATTTTATGTCAATATTTCTCTAACTATAATGCTAGGTACCGATTTGGTAATTGATAGCGTGAAAAATAAATATTACACATGAGGACTTTCTACTTACGAAAGATCGCTTCATTTAACGACCTGATGATGGGCTCATTTTGATTACATAGGTACCTACTCCATAGTCACAGACGATAATGTCTCACATTAAAGCGAGAGTTTAAATGCCCACGCACAACTTAACGTGTTTAACTTAACTTGCTTTATTAGGCTATTGTACACAAATAACCCTGATTTAATCAAATAAATAGGCAATGATTTTTGTATAAATTAAATTTTTTGATATGCTTCAGCGGCTTTACCAACCGTATAATTTAATACTTTCTCGCAGATAAATAACCTTTTAGATGTACAGTTATAGGTAAATAGCTAATCATAATAATAAATCTTTATAAAATACAGGATATTTCGAGGAAACTTACATACTTACATACTTTTTAACTACTACTACTACTTACTTTAGATAACTACATATACTTACTTTCTTTACTGTTATTTGACAGTGAAATTATTTATCAATTTTGAATATTGCTTTAACACTTTGGAGTCGCGCAGTCAAAAGGGTAAGGGTAGGTACATGTCGGATAGAATTGGTTAGTAATAAGGCTACGGAAAATGAACATATTATGTTGTAAGACTATTTAATGTATCTAATAATAAAATTGAATGTTAAATGAGCCTAAATATAGAGTTTCTATTTAAAAAGCTGCCTATATAAAATTAATAACGTCCAAATTGCGGTTCAAGCAGTCAAAATAGTACACTAGCTAATTAACTAGATTCTACATAGTGTTGAGAACTAAGTAGGTACCTACACATTTTTAATGTAAAGAAACTAATTTCACTAGACTAATATCTATGACTATCCTGACAATATGGCACAATAACATATTTCTGATATATAATTAAGAATAACTCTAATAAACGTATATACATACATAAATTCACCGCAACGCTTGTGTGAATTAGGTCAACGCAAGATGTCGCAAACGGCAAACTTGTGAACGACAAGACGTTTTAGATAAACACCATTTCAAAATGTTAAAGTGACTACCTGGGTACCTAGATCTGTCGTCATTGACTGTTCAATAGGTGACATGCTTTGTTCGAAGCTGTTAGTGGTTTTGTGACTTATACCCGAATATTGCACAATGACAGTTCGTGTTACACATGTTACGCACCTTCTTACCCTCATATTGGCTTTTACAGAACTCTTATTTCGTAACTCCGTATAAGCATCTAAATGGTTATCTTTTATTTGTATAGGAGTCCGTCATTCAACGTACCGCGATGCCCGAGGAGTTCTCCACTCATACTTCTTCAGTTGGGAGCATGCACCTACTCGTAACCTGGAGGTGGATTGGCTTGACGCAAGAAATATTTGCCGTCGCCACTGCATGGACGCCGTTTCGCTGGAGACTCCTCAGGTATGTCAAAATGCTTTTAGAATATGAAAGGAATAGCCAAACTCAGTTGAAAAATGATAAGAAGCCGTAGGAATCTATCAGATGAATCAGAATGAAACTAGGGTACCATTAAGAACAATTGTATCAAGCAAATCTCGGCAAACGTAAGATAGCCTTGTGAGATAATCATCTTCATTTACACACATTATTATGGTCATCTGTCTGACACGCACAACTGGGTCGCTCGTGATTATATGTTCTTTTCCCAACACAGTTCACCTGCAGATTGTATAGCCAAGGCATTTGGTATCTTGTTGCAATTTAATTTTAAATAGCAATTTGAATTTCGTAAGGATAAAGTGCTATACCTGCTACGAAAACGTATTTCACAACAATGAAGAATCTTGAGAACGGAAGATACTCAATGTTAATAAAGCCTTGTATTGCGAAACGTTTAATGATCATTTATATCAAGGTATCGGTTGCACTCTTTAGTTTAAAAAGTACGAGTAGGTAAGTAACTATAGTAGGTACACCCAAAACGTGATCTTGTTTCGTTTCTATTTGGTTTGTTAATAAAATTGCAGTACAAGATGTGTGAACTTTTAAGTAGCTTATTGTCAAATCATAGTTTCATAACAAGATTGCATGCATTATTTTAATAATGCATGTAATCTTGTTATGAAACTTTGAAAGTACTTCATATGCCTAACACATTGTTATAATACCTATCTATTGTTAACTTTCATCCGGGTAACTTATCAATGGTAAATACGCAAGTTTTCTCTAAATACTTCCGCTGCGTCGTAAGATGGCAACGAACGCAAACGCCTATTGTTTTGAAAGCAGGCGTAAATGGCTTCTCCAATGTTTTCTTTGGGGACTTTTTCTAACCCATTCAATTTAGCAAAAATATATACCTACGTCCGGAATTCACTTCGGATTATACAATAAAACTGCATACATTGAGTCATTATTCTGCACTCATCAATATTCATTAGGATAGATTGATTCGATTTGTAGAGCGTTAAAGACTTCGCGTGAAAGGGGTGCAATGGCCGAGTGCGTCACGTCGAGTGCGCGGCGTTGATCGGGCTGCAAGTAGCACGTGGCACAAATACCTCCCGCAGCCGTGTTGCCCACTTCTTGTACCGGACATACACACGACGGACATGGACTTCCCGCTACTGACATTAACATACATAATACCCGCCTAGTACCCTAATTAACTACCTATGGTGTTGATACAGCTGTTTACTTAGGTAGCTTTTGCCGTTAACAAAAACAAAAGCCCTATAAGCTGTGCTAAAAGTCGTTGACCGCAGCCGTGACACTTACTTCCCTTATACGGTAGATAAAGTAGGTGTTTTGCGAGCTCCGCATATTTCACCGGTCATCGGAGGAAACCAGAACGACAATAGCTATCGTGACACAGATACTCATATGTGAACGCGCGATATGGAATGTGCGTGGACACACCTATAATTTCATTCTTAGTCGTCATTTACTATACTGATTTATTATATTTATGATTTATAGGAGAATGAATTCGTGAAACAAAGGATTGCTCGCGGTAACGTTCGCTACATTTGGACTTCTGGCCGCAAGTGCAACTTCGCCGGCTGCGACCGTCCCGACCTTCAGCCTCCTAATGTGAACGGCTGGTTCTGGTCCGGTTCTGGCGCTAAGATTGGATCCACCACACAACGTAACACTGGTGACTGGTCTTACACTGGCGGATACGGTCAACCTCAGCCCGACAACCGTGAAGCCGCACAGGTCAGTCACACTATACAACCTTTATTTACATAGGTACATAGTGAATCAGCTTAGGTAGAGTTGCGATTTCAACGTTGGTATAGATAATGCATACTATGATCATGCTAATGGGCCACCGCTTTAAAACCTGCTAATTTAAATTATTTCTAACGTGCAGGGTAACGACGAGTCGTGCTTGGCAATTCTGAACAACTTCTACAACGACGGCATCAAATGGCACGACGTCGCCTGCCACCACGTAAAGCCGTTCGTGTGCGAGGACAGCGACGAGTTGCTCAACTTCGTGCGCTCGCGCAACCCTGGCCTTCGCCTATGAATCCTCAATACTACTGCACTTTCGCCTTCTAGTATTTTAGATGGCTGACATTGTACAAAACAAATTGTCTATCATTATTAAGTTATTTATTAAATTAACAAATTGTTTACAATTTGAATTTCACTCAATGATAGCCATAAAACCCCTAAATGACAAGATGAAACAATGCTGAACATGAACAAAGGATTATTATAGCTCTTATACCCTTGAACGACTGCCTGCGATACCTACCTCTTTATCTCAGGTATTGTTCTCTTTTTAACATGACTCGTCTAATTTAAATGATTAGGCAATGTTATTGGCCCGCCATTAATTCGACAATCCTATATTATTAGTACTTATATCTTTATTGTCAGTGTAAATACTAACATTACTTTTAACAGGTTTGTTGGCTTTTTACAAATATTGAGTCTATTATATGCTCACCATTTAAAGGATAATGATAACATAACTATGTAATTATTAGTGTGCCTACACTTAATGTCATGCGGTTTCATAAATGGCTATCTTTGATTTACTTTCGTCAGTCATCCAGACACGTACCTAAATTATTTCACTCTATAAAATAATGTAAAAAGTATTCTTTTGCACAAATAATATTAATTTAAGAATTAGATGTAATAAAAAATATACTTAATTGTTAAAAGCATTTTTATTGAAATACCATTGCATAATTCAGTCGTAAAAATAAACAAATAGTTAAAAACGGGAAACACTGAAAAGATTAAAGTGATTTATCATTTATGCGGGCTTTCAAACAAAAACAACTATCAAAGTGAAAACCAACACAGATTTTGGTGGAAAGTTTTAAAAATTTAATGTTCTGTTTGAAAACTAGCATCACAAAATTCGTTAAAATTATTGACTATGATAATTGATAAAACAATAGGTCGCCTAAGAGTACTTAGCAGAAACATAATAGTGGCTAGGGCAACAAATTCGTTATTTCTTAAATTAGAAAGACTTAATTACCTGCCAAATGATATATAATAATTATTAATATCAGACCTGTATTAAACTGTCCCACTACTGGGCACGGGCCTCTTCTCACTGTGAGAAGGGTTAGGCCATAGTCCACATAATAATAATAATAATAATATAATAATATTTTACCACATACACAAAACACTGTCTAGCCCAAACTAAGCAGAGCTTGTACTATGGGTACTAGACAATGGATAAACATACATATATACTATTTTTTTGTAAATACATACATACATAGAAACACCCAGACCAAGACAAACATCCATGTTTATGCACACAAATGTTTGACTTGTGCGGGAATCGAACCCGCGACCTCAGGCGTGGCAGTCAGTTACAACTCGATGGCGTACTAACCACTATGCCATCGAGGCTGACTAACTACTACTTTGATGTAGTCTAGGCGAAAACGTTTTCTTTTGTAACAATATTCAAAAAAGTAAAGTGTCATGTTTGTCAAGATGTCAAATGACAACTTGGTCGTCAATATGAAATTACGCAACTCACAAACAAAAATATTACAACTTGTTTACAATATTCCAACTAATACAGTTTAAGAAAACGCAACAGGCTAAAACCGTTTAACCAACTTCATTGTGTTGATGATACAAATGTGGAAATAGCATTACAAGGATTTTGTTATGAGAAATGTTTACAACACACATCCACTCAACATAATGGCAGTTGCGCACTAGACACATAGTTCAAATCCTTACAGTCAATTCTTAAGTCTTGCGTATTAGATGTTATTCAAAAAGTAACACAAGTCACATCCTAGCCTTCACGTCCAGTGTTAGACGAGTGTTATTGTATGTTCAATATGTTTTGAATGAGAAATACTGCCAGTAATCTTAATATTTCAATTACAATTTATTAATGCAATTATTACAAAGGATCTAACTTGTTTTGGCAGTTGTTTTGGTTTTGACTACCTAAGATAGACTGATTATGGGTGCATTGTATATACAATTAATGAACTAAGAACAAATTTCACAAGTTGATTGAATTCTCATAATAATACAACAAGAAAATACATAAAAACAAGGCAAATATAGAAAAACTGAGGTCAAGATACAATAAAAATCACTTATGCGATTCAATACTACAAGCTTATAAACCATGTCATAATATGAGCTGATAAGCATTTCTTAGTACCTATAATTAAAACTGGGTTTGTAATCTTGATATAACGAACATACAACACAAAAAATATCAGTTTCACAATACCACATCTGTTCGAATTGTTTTGTGTTGAACACAAACCAATATTGAACCATTACATTTGCAACTCAAACAAAAACGTGAGAAACTGAACTTTATGTAATAGATCAATTTTATTACAGGTTCTATTATGATTGTCTGCTACATAACCTTTGAAATAAAATCGATCATTATGTGTTATGCAAGATATAAATATTAAAATTTAATTTTTATATATAATCTGCATTATAAATTAATAATTAACTAATGAGAGCTAGCCGTTTTACAATGGTACAACGGTAAAATCAACAATCTATTGATCTCTGGATGTTCGATAAATATATCAGCAGCAGAACTTGTTCACGTCGTCCGTGATATAAACTCTGAACGGAATACATATTAAGTAGTAGCTTACAAGCCTGCCAGTGTACTTGTTTCTTAGGTAATATATTTTTTGACAAGGCGGGCTGAAACAACGATGACCCAAGAATTTTTCAGTTTAATCGTACCATACTGCTGTGCGCACTAGACAATTTTGGGCACGCCTAATCTCACTCTTACATACACCAACAAGCATAGATTCACGATATACTAACGAGTTCCTGTGGTTTAAAAGCATATAGCGAGCGTGAATCTATGTAAACACATCATTATTACTATTCTTTGCAATTTCATGAGATAAATATTTTAAATTCAATGGAAAATTACATGCAGGCATGTATCCTACGAGTAATTTTCGATGACCAAAATTACAAACACAGCCTTACCTATATTTTATATTATCTATATACACTGAGCTTCAGACGATCAGTCAGTAAAGCAAGCACACACAGGTATATAATAACAGCAAACCATCCTTACAGATCCATTACACATTTTAAACTTAACTAAACATTTGTCAATTATGAATTAAACATTTTTAATTTTCGGTGCAAACTAAACACAATAAATATACACGCAAACCACACAAAAATTTTAATTATTTACAAGCTTTTGAACTAAACTTTGTATGCTTACGCTAGTCGTTACTCTTCTTAGGTATAATTTTCATTTTGTTACAATCACTGATATTCTTAAAATCACAAAGTTTCGTCTACCGTCAATCAAATTAAACATCATCAGCAACTAAAAATAATGATGTTTTCAAGAATATTATGAAGACTGAGTTAAATGGTAAACCTAAGGAGTATTTTAAGTAGATACATATTTTACTATTTTCGTGTTTCAATGTTGAAATATCTAAATAGAAGATGAGCGTATTTAACACATAGATTTTAAATTTTATTCTGATAATAATAAAATATCACGATGATAACATGACTCTCGATGATACTACTTGCACATTTGGTAATAAAATTTTATAAATAAACACGCCCACATGATCGATAACAATATCACGTCACTCAATTAAACAGGCTCATATAGAGCAAATCGACTAATGCAGAATATAAATTAAATTGAATACTATCTAAACTATAGACAATAGTAGTTAGTACTAACTAAGATGTAGAAGTATAGTGCGTCAGTCTCAAGGGGTGAGAGCAGGTGAGCAGGAACTAAGTGGCCAGGCACTTGACGTCGTCGAGTATGGAGGCGAGCAGGGGCTTGTCTCGGAGCGCGGCGGCGAGCTCGGCGCGGTCCCAGTGCAGGCGCAGGCGCCGCGCGCGCGCGCCGCCCAGGCGCAGTGCGCCGCCGCCCAGGCGCAGTGCGCCGCCGCCCAGGCGCAGTGCGCCGCGCGCCTCCAGCAGCGCGCACGCCTGCGCCGCCTCGCCGCAGTCCAGCGGCGCGATGTTGCGCGCGCTCGCCACCCTGCGACACGACCGCGCGTTACTACTTAACGAACTCGACTGCCGATCCGCGTGATGATTGGGAACTATTTACTGAGCGAGAGAATGCACTTACTTTTTATATACGTCGTGCAATTTTCCCATAGTGATATCCTTCACTTTTCCCTTCGTGAGCATTAGCATCAAGCTGCATAGTATCAGTTTCTGTTGCAACGGAAATCCATCGTCCACGTCCGACTCGATCTTTCTCGACCCGCCGTAGACGTCGTTCAGCACCTCTAGGACCTGTTTAAGTTCCACTGTCACCGTGGCGTCCTTCATCATGTCGCCGACGGATCGATTGTCAGAAAATTTTGTCCTCCTCGCGAGTTCTATCACTCGCCGACCGATGTCCAAGGCTCTTCTCATATCACCAGATATGGCTGCAATTTTGGCTGAAACAAAAAATATACATCATACATAAATTATTGGTTACCGTCGACGCAGGGATTTCAGCTCCATATATAGAATTTAATAATAATAGATGGTGCCAATTTACAATAGAAAATAATCTCGCAGTTACAAGTCTCGACGTCCAGGAGAAGAGGCGTGCTCCATCTCAATCGGGCCGACGACGTTTAACATCTACTCAATATAGAAATCGTCGTGAAACGTGGAAGTATTAAAATACGTGAAATGCGTGAAGTTTAACGATACCGCGTCTAATGCATATTAATTTATTTGAAATGAACACAAATGACCTGCGAGCATTTGTAAGGCGACAGGAGAAAAGACGTCGGTTTTGTCTTCGGCGGCGAGCACCTCGGTGAATATGTTGACGATCTGGTCCCTGGTGTAGGGCGCGAAGTGCAGCGTGCGCGGGCGCAGCGCGCAGCGCGCCTGCAGGCGCGGCAGCGCGCGCGCCGTCAGGTCCAGCGCGTTGGCCACGCCCACCAGCACCAGGCGCGCGGGCCCCGCCGCCCACGAGAATATCGTGTACAGCACCGACTGCCGCTTGCTGCCCAGCTGGTCTATCTCATCTAGTACTAGAAGTCTGCAATGAATCGTACAATGTTCAATAGATCATTTTATTTATAACTAATTCACTCTTAAAATTTTTATAGGCGTTGAATTTTAATTTTTAATTTACTCAAAAGTTTCGTTTAGAAAGTTTGGTAAGGCTAGGCGAGGATATTTAAGAATATTAATTAAAACACATTTACATAAAATCTTAATGTACTGGTTTTGCGAATATTTGACGGATACAAACGTATTCGTAAAACAAGTTTTGATATAAGTTTTACTTATTTTTTGTATATTTCATATTTTTTACATCATTAATTGCGTACTTTAACCTAAAATAATACATATTTACTACATACAAAGATGCTACTCACATCATTTTATGTTTTTTCTTAAGATACTTCTCAATAGCATTGCAACAAGCTTTTTCGGTAGAGCCGGCAGTTTGCAGCTGAAGTTCTTTGCAAATTCTGTTGTATATGCTTGCGGCTGATTTCATCATTGTACAATTTATGTATACTTGTTTGTATCCTTCTCTGAACTGTAAATATAATTTAGTTTCGGTTAAAATATATATACCTACCCATAAAACATGTTAGTGCCGTATTTATTTTCCGACACAAAAAATATCAACATGAATGTAGCATTATGAAAATGATAAAATCTATGCCGAGATTACGCATTCTTAATTTTATACACATTACGTTACCTAATAACCTACCCTTGTCTCTCGATCAAGTTAGTTTTTAGAGACAGTAGTACAGAGATGTATTAAGAATTTTCAGTTCTCACCGCACCTTAACGTTGAACGTCGCCGTTGGCATGTTTTCCATTCATTTAAAAGCATTATCTAGCAGAAATGTCGAACTTATCAACATGTCGTTATGAAAATATGCATGTGATTAAACATAATACTTAATTATTTTGAGGGTCTAGCGAAGGAAACTTCGCTTAAGAAACCGTAGTAAAGTAATGATTATGTAGGCTCTACATAATCATTACTTTGTGTGCTCAGGAACACGAAGCAAGTAATTAAATAAACAGATGTCAATTTGCTTTTACACATAAGCCTTTACTAATTGCAAGCAATTGTAATGAATGTAGACAGTATTTACATAGAAATAGATAAATATTCAAACTTTTTATACCTTGGGCAAATGCAATATATAGGACAAACTAGCCGTCTTGCCGGTGCCTGGCTGTCCAGATATGTATAGGGATGCGGACTGTTCCTCGTCTAGGTGCTTTGTTAAAAAGTTTTCTAACCATTCGATCTCTGTCTCTCGACTCGTAAGAGGTTTCATATACATATCACTGAAATCAGATTTTCAACATGTAATGGGCAGTCAATACAGACCGGCGACACTTCGACCCGTGGGATCTTTTGTGTCGACTTCCCCAATGACGACTGCCATAGATATTCATGGCAGCTGGGACCGACGGCATAACGTGCTCTCTGAGGCACGGAGTAGGCGATAATTGTCAATCAATACGCACATAATTAATTACAACTAGTATTAAGTAGGTATATAAAATATTTTTACCTGTTGTTAGTAAAATTATTGTCTATGCTGCTTTTTGATATCTTCACAGCTGAACAACCTGAAATATATAAATTATTATTAAGTTTTCATAAGTATAGTTACAATAAATATTTCTGGTTCAAAAAGGTGTTTCTAATATGTTTTACCGTCGTCCAAATTATCCTTATTATTTTGCAAGTGCCTCTTCAAATTTCTTCCTTTAGAATTTTTGTCAATGTTAAGTATATCTTCATTTTCGTTTGAAACAATTTCATCATGGTCGTCTACATAAACTTTTTTACGAGATCTGAAGGGAATGGTTACCTGGACTCCAGCCATCTGTAAAGAAACAATATACTTAGGAAACTACGCCTTAGGAATAAAATAAAAAAGCATATTTGAGTGAATACCTTGTCGATGTGTGTGTGTGGTTGGCGCACACAAGGTTATATAAACGGTGCGAAATGGTGGTTAATAAATAAAACTAATCAAATTTCAAGTTGGCCAACCAGATATTTATTTTACAACTTAAATTATAATTCCAACATACCTTTTGCGTAAAACATATTTAATTATAAATACATCTAATTATTAAAATTGCTTTGCATCATTAGTTATTATACTGTTATGTTACATTGTTAGATAAGAACACTGTTCAAATTAATACAAGGAAAGGACATAAATATTATCCTAAGAAACTATGACGAAAGTACATTGTGCAGCCCATACTTTTTAATTGATTTGTCAAATGATATATACACAACCTAAATTTACCTACAAATTAATTGAATACAATTTAGTCACATTCGATTCGATTTCGATATTGGAAAACCTTCAGCCTATTTTGATCATACATCAGCCTCTTTAGAAAGGTAAAAGGTAATAAGGTTGACAAAATATAATTGTGTACATCAAATTGCATCATTGACAGTAATAAATTGATTTAAAAAACATATGTTGAAATAATTAATTAATAAAGTAATACAAATGTTTCATTTTTATAGCTTTTTACATATATTTTTGATAACAATGGCCTCAACAAACAATAAAACATAAACACACAATTTCATCAGATCTAAAAGTAAAAACAATATTGGTATACAGTTTTCATTTGATCATTTTTATATACAAAATAACTTATCAAACAACAGGAAAGTAAAACAAACCAAGACCATTAAAAATAAGAAGCCCATAACAATTTTTTGCTATGTAAAGAAATGGAATTCAGTTGATATTACTAATAACTCTTTCATAAAAAATATTATGCTGTAAAACAACAAACTGTAGCATTATTAGTAATAATAAAAATAGGGCATACTAATGATTATAAAAAATCATACTTATCTTGCTGTATGTACTTATGCATGAAACAGATAAATTGCATATCGCCACAAACATCTTCAAAGGATTATAAACTATCTATTGCTGAGGGAGAGAATAAACATTCCTGGTTTTTATAACATTTTGACCTCTAAAATGTTGTTAAATGGCGGGTCACTGTAGTGACTGCTACCGTATGAAATTTTCAAAACACTCAATTGGCAGCTTAGATACAAGGCGGCCAGAGGCGAATATTATACTAGCAAATGCGTAATATATTGTGTCATCCAAACATGTCATATTACATAATACAAATGTTATAATTTAACATTGACATTTGACTGGGCTGCAACATGTACATGATATATCTATTAATACAATATAATAAAATAAAAATAATAAAAGCACTCTCACTCGCAAAGTGAACATCACTTGGGTTTCCCCACTCTTACTATGAAAATAGTGGCCATTGAAAATATGTAGTCTACTGTTTCTCCTTATTAAATTCATTTTGAATTTGATGAGCCATATTTGATCTCTTGTACATATCGATTTGTCTTTGAGCCCATGCATTCATTTCCATTTGATGTCTCAATTGCATCATGCTCTGATGGTGAGCCATAATATTTTGTGGTCGTGTTTGGGACATAAGAAAATCAGCTGAAGGAGTCATATTTGGAGTTGGTTTTAAATTTGTTGGAAGAGGTTGCCTGATACCAGATAGTTTGCCTGCTGCTGGCATAGGCTTGGATAAAGATTTAGAAGGTCCTGGAGATACTTTTGTGTGATCAGTAATTGATGAGTTCATACTAGAAATCTGAGTACTTGTTATTTGGTTTGATTGATTAACATTTTGTTCCGCTGCAGAACTGGCTGCCTGTTTCTCTTCAGCAATTACTAATTTTGGTGAAGAGCTAGGAGACCGAGTTTGCGATCTTGGTGAAGGCTGAGCTGTGCTTGGAGATGAATGAGGAGCCATTTGATAACCTGGTGATGCAACAGAAGGGCTAACACTGCTTGTTGTTTTTAAAGGATTAGGCTTATTACTTGGCATATCAAGTCTACTGCTTAACTGTGATCCACCAGGATTGGATTTATCAGATTTCATTAAATTTATGTTAGGAGCAGATGGTATTCTGAGAGGATTAACACTTGCAGCCAGTGGCCTGTTTGCAATTCCAGGAAAAACAGTACTTGTTGGCATACTAAGAGGCATTCCCTTGCTGGGCAGATTTTGTTTCTTAGCCAAATTATCTATCGACTGCATAGTTAACAACTGATTTTGTATATTATGAGGAGTAGATAAATCAAGAGCAGCACTTGGTTTATTTTCAAGAATAGGCATACTGTTGGTATTAGGCTTATTTACTGGTGTATTGGGTTTATTTGCAACAGTAAATGATTTGGGCGTAGCTGGAACAAGCTTGGGTACTTGAGCTTTATTCTTAGGCAACTTGCCTTTTTTATCACTTTGAAGACTCTGTAGCTGTTGTTCAAATGTTTGCTGAAATGTAATAGGTGCAGAGAAATTGCCACTTTGTTTGGCTAATTTAGTATCAGCAATAGGCTTTAAATTAGGAATCGGTCCTTTAGCTGAACTTGATGATTCAGATGATTTAGCAGCAGGTTTTGTTGGTGCTGGAGGGGCATCTGATTTACTTGGTTGATTTGATTTGACTTCAGGTGTATTTTCAGGTTTGCCTTGTTTCTTAGTTTCATTATCTGGTAATTTTAATATTTCTATGTAGTTGTGCACTGGAGGACTTGGAACTTTGTGTGTAGTATTACTTACACCAGTTAAGTTTTTATTCACCATGCTCTTCTTAGGGTCAGCAGGTGCAGTTTCAGTAGGATTACGAGCGTCTAGTTTTTGATCAGTTAATGTAATGGATAGTGAAGAAGGAATATTAATGTTGCATGAATTAAATAAAGATTTCAAAGGATCACCAGATGGGGATGTTCCTGGTGGAGTGCCAAGTGAATTTTTCACCTGGGACAGTATTTTACTTCGGTCACATGTAGGATCACTGTTATTTGCTAAAAGATCCATTCTTACTTTATTAACTGGTTGTACTTTGTTTTGAGATGACTGAGACATGGGAACACTAGGTTTCAAATCTGGCATTTTCTTAACTGTTGTTGGCTTTTGTACTTCAGGTGTCTTTAAATTTGTGGCAGATCCCACAGGTTTAGGTATAGGCAATTTTAATGGAGAAACAGTCTTCTGTTCTGTTGGAGGTTGCATTGTAGTAGTCATTTCATTAGGTGGTTTGCGTTTAGGAGAGGATATACTTGGAGAGGCTGAAACTGTTCTTTTTACACCAGGGCTTTCTTGATGTTTGGCAGTTGCAATTTGTTGCTTAGCATCTCTTGTAGGGGCTGACATTGTGGATGGCAAATTTTGTGAAGCTACAGGACTTGGAGAACTTTTAGTAGGACCTTCACTTTCTTTTCCTTTTGTGATATTATCTACTTTATTGCTTAAACTGGAAGAAAGTGAATTTGTTGTACTTGGTGTGCTTTTAGCAAAATTTGCCAATTTTGCTTTCTCTATCTCTACTCTTAACTTTTTCAGTTCTGGTGTATTGGGTGTTGCCTGATATTTCCGTTTAGATGGCTCTCCCAACTTCTCATCTATTTTTGGTGCAATGGGCTGAGCCTTTGGTGGAGCCTCATTAGTTTCAGGTGCCTCATCAGGTTTGACAGGTGAAGTTTTAAGAGGCATACAATTGCTTTTCGCAGTAAGCTCAAAAGAATTCAAAAATTGAGATTTCTCAACTTCATCATCATTTTTCTTGGGAGACAAAGGTTCAGAAGTATTTGTCAAGGATTTATCACCATCTGTTTCATTACTTGATTGTCCAACAATTTCACTTAATTTTGCTGTATTATTAACTTGTTTCATATTATCATCTGGCATTGGACTATCAGTTCCTGATGATGCCTCAGACCCCTGATCATTTAAAAGCAAAGCAGGACTACTAGCATTGGTATCTTCAGTTGGTGCTGGACTTGACTTTCTTACACCAAAAGGACACACTGTCTTCCTATTAATTTCAAAGAGTCTATTCCGAATTGCTACATAGTCTGTTATTTGGTAAAAAAAGCGCATAGGTTCATTTCTCTTCCAGTTATAAATGTATGCAATGTCCATTAGTGTATAGTAATCTGGTAAAGGAACTCGCTTATATAATATATCTATAGCAAATTGAGTGCTATCAATATCAAATTTCATACTTAAAAATTTTTTTAAGTGACTTATGTTGACAACTGCGGGGCATTGCAAATATCTCCTTGTTGTTGTTGATCCTGGTTGAGTCTCACTGCTATCAGACGACTTGCTTGATATACTGTCAGTATCTGTGATATCACAATATTCTAAAGAAAAGGATATCACATCTTCTGGGCTGAAAATTATCCTTTCAGTGTCTTCACCTCTTTGTTCTGGAGTGGCAGATGCAGCAGGACCCGGCCTAGAGGCATAGAACTGCTGACGGCGTTCCATTTCTTTTTGAAAGAGTCCTGGTACAAGTTTATAAACAATGTCCTGAAGTGCTTTATCTAATTTTATATTAGGTTTGGCAGAATTGATCATCATTTCGCAGACTGGGCAGTAGCTTTTAACCTGTAAATGTTTGATGATACAACTTCGGCAAAAGGAGTGCAAACATTCCACAATCGTAGTTGCGTCTATGTAGTAGCCCCGACATAATGGACATGTAATATGTTCGTTTACTTCACCCAGTAAGGTTCTCTGGGGTACTACCACAGCATTATTCTGCTCTGCCATTTTCACGACTTTTTTATCCGATTGTTTATTAGAAGTAACCATCTTTAGAATGCAGCTTTACTATAAAAATAATATATGGGAACACGTAGCTGTTATCGTTACGGCTGATGCCCGATACATAATTTCACGTATTTATAAAGTAACCACAACCACACTTTTAACACTGTTTCTATGTAACTAGACACATTTCAATTATTGTAAAAACAATCAATAACACTACAAAGCAAAATCTTACAACGAAATGTAGACAACTCAACTTCGCATCGCTAATCGCCATGCGAATGGATCATGTTGGTAACACTGTTTTATTTACTTCTCAGCGAAGGAACTCTGGATATATATAAAACAATAACAAATACAAAGAAAATTTGAAAATACTAGGTCACTTACTTGCAATTAGAAATCAATTTACTTAATTTTGAAGAATCAGTGTCACACACAGTATCACAGGCAAAATTGGCGCGAATATCTGGAGAGCAACCAGTCAAATGTCAAAATGTTTAATTTGTAGCGGTTGGTAGCTATGATTACATGTTTTTAAAGGTATAGGCTAGGTATAAACTAGGGATGAGATATACTTGCAAAATTCGATACCAGCGCTTCAAAGTACGTAAATACCAGGGTCGAAACCAGGTTTTAAATACTTGAAAATATTTGTTATTATCAAAGACTAGAAGTCTTGTACATATGTAGTATATTACATGTATACAAACATAGAATATGTAGAATAAATAGAAGTCTTTGGTTAGTATGGACTAAAAAGTAAAATTATATAATTATTATGGAGGAAATAGGATAGACCTCTAGTTTGAACCGTGCCACAATTTTAAACGTTTTTTAATATTTTTGTGATGACGATCGTATGGCACGTACATTAAGTATTTGGTTTAAGCATTCGGCTTTCGTCGGAAATACTCCGGCACGTAACCCGCCGACGCGGACGCGCCGAGCCCCGCGCTGCTTGCGACGCAACGCGAGCGAGGTTTCCAGCGGTTGTCCATATTTAAAAATACTTGCATAGGAATTCGACCTGTATTCCTTGCTGTCCTGTAATGAATAAGGAGCAAAACAGTGTAAATAAAAAAAACTTTGAAGTTTATAGAATAGTATATTTTATTTGCAAACACGATTGTTTCTTATTTATAGGTATTATGATTTGGATCATTTTCCTATGTAAGTATTTTCATATGTAGTGTTTCAAGTTCTTCGCGCATCCGACTATACATATAAGTAAAATACTTTCAAGTATGACAGTATACAACGTGTCCCAAAATTCAACGATAAGCGGGCACCAATAGGTACTACCTACTTATGACTATTCGAGAAGAAAAAGAAAAAATCTACATTGGTTTCTTTTTCATAAGAAAAATGCAAAATTCTTAAAAAAAATTCCCCTACATTATATTTTTAAGTACCATTGCCACGATTTTACAAATACTTGTGTTTTTTTTTGTATTGGCAACATAAGTAGCACTACCATCCATCACAATCATTGAAAATTCCAGAATGCCCGTAGATTTTACACAACAAATCAACCAAAATGATGTTGTTCTCTTAGATTTTGACTTTCAGTTCAGTCTCACTCATCGCGGTGAAAAAAAAAGGTATTGACACTACTATGGCAAATATTTTTAAAAATTGGCGCAACTAACTACAGTTCCAAAATGGTATAATATTCTAGGCAAACTAGCCACAAAAATATGCATACGTACATTTTCTGAACAACAACCATATTTTGCAAATTATTTGTGTTGATAGTAATCACTTTTACTATGTATCCAAAAGGTTTTTTGTTGCAAGTTCTTAGAATTTGAATGACACATGTTCGTAGTCCATAAAATAAGTTAGAGAGAGATAGATAGAGATAGATTATGCGTTAGAGGGAGATAGATAGATGTTCATTGTTCAGTAACATAAGTGCAGGTAGAGAAGTAGTTGTCCTCAGCAAGTTAGTACGCTCTACTCCTTTGTTTACTGTACACCGTTCTAATATTCAATTTAAGAGGCTCTCGTATTAACGACTTTTGGACTGGCTTTCTGGACTGAATTAGGTGACCTGCAAACTGAACTGACCTGGCATTTTTTTGAACGCTGGTTTTGTGTTTTGTGAAAGAGATTTGCCGTATTTTCGAGTGTTCAGCATTCATCATACTGCTATCATACACACCATTAGAATACGCTAATATGCACCTGAGTTATGGAGAATGCCGATGCAATGCTAACGCTGCTAGCAGATTGTATCGAGCAAGGTACTCTAATCTTCAAAGATATCCGTAGTATCGCGTATTTAATAACGTGCATCAAGCTTTTTCGGAGAGCCGTATGCCATCTGACAGGAGAAACGCTGGAAGACCTAGATCGGAATGCGATGAAGAAGTTTTCAATGAAATAGGAAACGATTTAACTACCTCAGTACGTGCCATACAAGCAGCAACGGAAATCCCAGATAGTACTGCGCATTGAATTTTAAAACGTCACCGGCTTCATCCATTTCATTACAGGCGCGTGCAGGCGTTATTACCGCAGGACTATCCACTGCAGATCGCATTTTGCCGCGCGATACTGCAAAAACACAGGGAAGCTCCCCAATTCTTAGACAAAGTTTTATGGTCTGATGAAACAACCTGCAAGAAAGATGGCTATTTAAATCTTCACAATCTACATAGCTGGAACAATGAAAATCCGCACCTGATGAGACAAGACAAATCCCAATATCAATTTAAGGTTAACGTATGGACGGGCATAATAAATGGAAAAGTGATTGGGCCCTTTGAGTTACAAGGAAACTTAGATGGCAATAGTTATTTGAACTTCGTACAAAATGCGTTGCTAAGATGATGAGAAGATGTACCCTTAAGTGATTTGCGAAACATGTGGTTTCAAAACTATAGTTGCCCAGCTCACTATGCCCATCCTGTGCGAGAATAGTTAAACCAAGAGTATCCAGGCCGTTGGATCGGGCGACTTGGTCCTATCTTATGGCCATCCCATTCACCCGATCTAAATCCCCTGGACTTCTTCTATTGGGGTTGTCTCAAGGACAGGGTCTACTCAAAACCCATTGCAACGTTAGACGAGCTTCGCCAAAAAATAATTCAGGCTGCGGATCACATGAATAGAAGAAGATATGCACGAAGAATAAAACGATCGTTTTTAAGGCGATGTCGTGCCTGTATTACTGTTGTTGCCAATGGCAAACAGTTCGAACATTTGTGATTTTAATAATATAGTAAATTAATGAAATAAATGAATTTAATGTTTTATATTTTTTTTGATTTAGTAACTGAACCTATTTTGAGTACATAGTAAAAGTGATGAATCAACACTAACGATTTGCGAAATTTAGTTGTTGTTCTGGAATACCTATGCATATTTTTGTGGCTAGTTTGCCAAGAATATTATACCATTTTGGAAACGTACTTAGATGTGACAATTTTTAAAAAGAGCGTAATGACTTGCTGAGGACAACTACTTCTCTATCTGCCCTAATGTTATTAGTTTACGCAATGAGCATCTATCTATCTCCCTCTAACGCATAATCTCTTTCTATTTATCTCTCTCTCTAACTTATTTTATGGACTACGGACATGTCTCATTCGAATTCTAAGAACGTGCAACAAAAAAACTTTTGGATACATAGTAAAAGTGATTACTATCAACACAAACAATTTGCGAAATATGGTTGTTGTTCAGAAAATGTACCTATGCATATTTTTGTGGTTAGTTTGTCTTGTATATTATACCATTTTGGAATCGTAGTTAGTTGCGCCAATTTTTAAAATATTTGCCGTAGTAGTGTCAATACTTTTTTTTTCATCACGATCAGGGGAAGTGAACTGAAAGTCAAAATCTTACATAATTTAACATCATTTTGGTTGATTTTTTTGTAAAAGCTACAGGCATTCTGGAATTTTTAATGATTGTGATGGATGATAGTGCTACTTATGTTGCCAATACAAAAAAAATAAAGAAGTATTTGTAAAATATTTTTGCAATATACTTAAAATATAATCAAAGGTGTGTCCCTATGGTGTGTTTTTAAGAATTTCGCTTGTTTTTCGTAATGAAAAAAAATCAATATATAATTTATTTCTTTTTTTCTTGTGTAGTCATAAGTAGTCTACCTTTTGGTGCCCGCTTATCGTTGAATTTTGGGACAAGTTGTTTTCTGCTCATACGAGGGCGTCGTACTTCGAAGTGAAAACCTGATTTAAAATCCAGGTAGCGTAAATACGTCTTATCTCTATCTAAACGTTAAAATGCCACGATGGATGTATTCCGATATATTAATATAATCAAGACAGACCTGTAAAAAAATTCTAACATTTGCTTAACCATGAGTTATTAAATAAAGTACCCACAAAATGTCCGACTTAGCATGTATTTACTTCTAAAATCGATTCACAATAAAGATTTTATTATTTCTTTAATATTCCTAAAACATAATCTGACTTATAAAATTTATTCTAACCCAGGTTTAAACAACGACTAGCGAGTTCCAGCTTTTTTTGTAGACTTTTACTCTACTCGTATCGTTTCTTTATTGATTCAAATCATTAAAAAGTAGTACAAATTATTGATCGCATATAGCAACATTATACCCCACTGTCATTTACCAGATAAATTGTTCCGCTCTTTCTTTTCGTTATACGGAGTCCATAGCACGACACCGATTCTTGATCGTGAATTATTAGAGCAATCACGAACTCCTTTTGAGTTAGAGAAGTACAACTTCTTTCCTCTAAAACATGAGAGCTAAGGTAATTAAATATTTGTAGCATTTAAATTCGTTTCTGCGTTAATTTTCGATATCATGTATTGTGTGGAACAAAACCGCATTATAAAGTGTTGTGTGTTTATTTGTTCCAGTGGCGTAAGAAGCGTATGCGAAGGCTAAAGCGTAAAAGGAGGAAGATGCGTGCAAGGTCCAAATAAAATGGTATGTAGACTCATTATATCTTATTTTCATTGTTATGCCGGATTAACCTCTTAAGTTTTAAGTTCACGTAAATCGACTAGTTAAAGGTTATCCTGCTTGAAAGGTGCTGTTAAATCATACATCCCATTTAAAAACGCGAGTCATTTGCGTTTGAACATGTGCTAGAAGTTTCGGACAATCAATTAGAATTTAACTGTTCTGTAACCTTAATAGCACTCTTCGTCGATCCTGATGTTCTCTAACGAATTAAACTATTTTCATGAATTAATCCCTAGCCCGCCCAAGCTGTATTGCAGTATGTTCTAGCTAGCAGTAGGTTTTGTAGTATCACACTCGTTATCATATACGATTTATCATGAATTGAATTTGATCAAACGTGGTTTGAAGATAGTAACTTAAACACAGCAGTTCGGTTTTTCGTACCTACTTCTTATGACAGGTTATCAAATCTATGCGCGGTTGTGATTTTTAATGAGGTTATGTTCTTCTTCTTTTCGTGTGGTTAGTGGCCAACCTGTTGTCAAGAGTTGTCCAAGGCGGCCGTAGGCCAGTATAGGTTATATTTATATATATATAGTAGGTTGTTTATTCGTCACATTGAATAGATAGATGCACATGGTTCAATAACCTACTAGAATCTTGCCATTCTTTGTTGTCAAACAAAACATGCTTCTTCTTGTCAAGGTTAGGTGTTGGGTTCCCGAAAGCATCAATTTATTAAAAAGCTTTCTGTACTATATTCCAACGATTTTATAAATTTGAACACATGGCAAAAGGCTTATCTTCCGACTTATATTTTCATCTTCTATTATTATTAGGCCACATGTAACTTGCTCAATACTTTACACCACATGTGATTAAATTTTGCCATTTTTAATGAATGTTAACAAACTTTGTTCACTCGTGAAAACAGTTGATCAACAGTCATGCATGATATTGAATTCATGCTATTTAATAATACAAACCAAATTAAACTAAACATTTCATTGATGAAAGAAACCTGCAATGTCTTTTGTCAATGAAATGTTTAATTTAATTTAATTACATAATGAACAAATACAACACAATTGAATAATTAATCATTCAACAACTTGAATTAAGAATAAATAAAAAGCATTGTCTGGTTTATAGGAGCTGTGTTTAGCCAAGTGATTAAATTTTAGTGTTGGTTATACTGATGAATAGTGAGCATCCACTTGTGGTACAGGATAACTTTGACAGGTTTCGAGCACATTTTTGCTTAAAACGATTTTACTAAAAAGTATGACATATGTTGTCAAGCAAATTTATGTTCTTAGATTGTGAATAATATAATTCAAAAATAATCCAACTCATATTAATAGAAATTTATTAAAGAAATTGCAAAAGTATGGTATGACAAAGTTATCCTCCCTGTATGGGTAAATTTGACAGTAATTATGGTTTTGAATAAAATCTGTTATTATTTGCATTTTAAAAATTCTGGATATCTTTGACATCGCTGTAGAACTACTCGTCTCATTAACGCGCTTTGCTATTTGAAATGACAGGTGAATTATGTTTGAAACTTAACTTTTGTAAAAAGTGTTTACAGAGATAGCAAAGAATAGAATTTTTATTTAAATTATTTATGGTTTTGGTAGTTTCTATAGTAAAAAAAATAAGGAATCATGATTTATCAAGTGTCAATCTTACCCTGAATGACTATTTAAAAGTATATAATATTAGGTTTACTGCAAGATTTATTTTACCCCTCCTAGGCAGTCATTCTCTCAATATGGGAGCAGTGCAAAGAAATGGAGGGCATATTGATTATGACATCTCCACCCTTATGACACGCATTGTGTAAGAAGGACTATTAAATATCATACATTTATAGAAAATAATATATGTTATTTTTATTTAAATACCATTTTGGTTTAATATCTTATTTATACATACTGGTGTTAGAATATATAGTATTATAAATAATCATAGATGTTTTTATCTTTTCAGGTACATGGGTGGGAATTATTTGTATGTAACAATTAAAACTACTTGTGTGTCAAATAAAAACTAAAAAAATCTTTTCTGTTTTATTTTATACTGGCACCAAATGTTTGTAGGTATATAAAACTGATTTATTCCAATTTTTATATTTTTTTAATACTGACTAAACTGGATTCTATAAAGGATTAGGATTGTTATGTTTACCTGTAATATTACCTTGCAATATATCTGTAATATTCATAAAAAATATGGGAGGCAGATGTGAATTTAGAATTGCATTATAGAAATCTATTCATAGTTGTAAAGAAATTAATAGCTATTTTAAAAGGTAACTAAATATCTTAGTAGTTATCCAAAAAATAGGCACCTAAGTATAGCTTCCATCCAACAATCCTCTTTTTTTAAATTATTTGAAAGGATGTCGCTTAGCGACCACACCGCCTTATTAGAAGTAACATACATAGGTATGTAATATAATCAACAAAACATTAAGTCAATAATTTACATATACTACTGCTTGGCTTCATTGGAGGCCGGTCTAGCTATGCTATTACAAAATCCGATATCAAAGGTTTTACTGTTAGGTAGGCACCTAAAAGAGTAATCCTTAGATTCTTGTTCCGTCTACGTTCCATTAACCCATTCGTTGCGGCGGACGCCTATCGGCGTTTTTTTTATTAAATATTCAGGTGCGGAATACGCCAATTGGCGTCTTTTTTAAATTGCTTATCTTTGCGAAAACTAGACAAAAAAAAATTGCAAGGGCACATATTTTTTAAAACACAGCAAGATACTGCTCGCCGTTTCCGGAATTTTAAGTTTTAGAAAAATTGCGTATTCCTTTTCAGGTGCTGAAGACGCTTAAGGGCGTTTTCCAGGATTTAACAACTTTTGATACTAAATATATTTAGTTCCTATTAATTTTCTATAATTGAGATATTTTTAGGAATGCCTTTAATTCGCATTATTTTTAATTCCTATTTCGCTTTGACTTAACGAGTTAGCTATGACTTTTAATGACATGAAATATTTTGTGAATCAATAGAGAAACGTATATTTACATATTATTACTTCTTAAGTTAAAATTCACTAAAACGGAACGAAAACTCAATAACAAGACTAGTCTTATCGCTGTGGAATTCGCGGAAATGTCCATGAAAATAATGTGTATAAATATTTAATAGTAGTATCATAAAAGTTAAAAAGGTTTACACATGATATTAATTTATAATGATAATACGTGTCTACACCCAGCGGGATCCCCTATCTGAGAGACTTATGAATGATGCAGAGAATTAGATCTGGATATGTTCTACTGAATTATGCTGAAAACAGAATTTGTTCCGTATAATAAACGGAAATATAAACTTTTCTAAACGACCTCCAGCCAGCGGGATACTTACTAAAATTAAGTTTGGGGAGGTATAAATTGGTACTAACTTTTAGTTCTGTATTTATTCTGTTTAGCAAATTAAAAAACATACTTCTAACGTCCTTACTTCAGCCACAATCAAGCGGAAATGAAACCTCCAGTCAGCGGACTTTTTCTCTCAGCGACATTTTCTTGTAACTTTTGCACTAGTTTGATAACATTTAAATTATTTACGACTATAATTTTAATTAAATTACCTTTTCGTACATCTAGTATAAAAATTAAAAGTATAGAATTTGAAAGCTAGTAAGTGGGTAGAATACAAAATAATCTCACCAGTCTGCATTATCTTCCATTAATTAATATTATAAATACGAATATTTGTAAGGATGGATATTAGTATAATATGTATGCATGTACTTACGTAAGTATGTATGTTGGTTACTTTTTCATGCAAAAACTCTACTGAATCGATTTCGATGAAATTACAGTAATATATTATAATATATTGCCTATACATCAGAATAACACATAGGCTACAATTAGGCGTTGGAAGCCGCTGGAAAAAGCTAGGTAGTTAATTATATTGCCATAATTCTATGGGTGATATTATGTGTCACCGAACCCATTTTATTTTAAAAATATATAACTGTAGACAGAAGTGAACAGAGCAATAAGTAGGTTAAATAAAATATTAATAGTTTTAAAACTTTAATTAATTTACAATTTATAAAAATTATTGAATCATATACATTACAACATGGGGCAAATTTTTACCTTTACTCTTCGTTGCTTTACCGACTAGGTCATCATAACAATGCCAAGTACCTTTTCTTAAACAGTGTGATTTGTAGTGTCCAATTCCGCTAGGTATAGCGGCAGGACAATACTCAATAACCGAAAGTAATCGATATGTTTTGTTGTTTAACAACAAAGTTATGGGTGCCTCTGTTAATGAAATTTTGCGTATACCTATAACTTCGAAAGTTATTATGTCTAATAACTCGTACGAGTTATTTCGTGTGCCTTCACAATTATTACGACGACAGGGTGAATCTTTTTCAGTAATTCCGTTTAGTGCAGATTCATTTAGAAAAGCAATACCTTTCATTTTTATGATGTTAAAATCAAGTGATAAAATAGCAATATTACGCTTAATGTGTTTGTTACTGCAACTCACAAAACTGCACGTACTCTGAAATTTTGCACTAGGAAAACTATCAATGAGAATTTTTTCGTAAATAAATGTAACATTACAGTGACAGTTCATTAAGTTGTTATTAATTGGAAAACGCGTTTCTAGAACAAGTGACCTATTGGCGTAAATATCATACATATTAACACTTGACCATAGATTCAACAAGCTTCGAAAAACTGTCTGTATTATTTTCAACAGAATTCCTGACAAACACTGATTCGTGATATGCTACGGCAAAACATTGCGCAACTGAGTCAAAGGCGCAAGTGTTTACTACTTGAATATTTTGGTTCAAACTACCATTTTGTAAGACAGATATCTTGGTTCTTTTTGTTAAATTACTATCTTTTGATTTCCGTTTTCGTTTTTTTGTTAAACCTCTCCAATTTTCGGTAATTTCGGTGGATTTTAAAAGCTTGTCTGAAAAAACTGACTCTTCGAGAAAATCATCTGTTTTCTTTTTTATACTCCTTTTAGACCGCAGTGCAATACTCTTTTTAGGGCGTAGTTTTACCCTGTAGCTATTTAAAAATTCAACTTTTTGATTATTTATGGCCATGTTCATTTCTCCCTGTAAATAATCATGATGTTTCACTAAGAAATTATCGACTCTCAGATTACTTTCATTTTTTAGTACTAGGGTTTTTAAAGTCTTAAAATGACTTTCTACATTGCTGCTACTTGGAGAATAGTTTGTGTTATGAAATATTGGGCACATAACATTTGAAAATAATGGTAACCTGGACAAAATTCGTATTATAACAGTACAAATATCAGGCAAATATAGTGAATTAATTCGATCACCATCGACGTCAATCAGTGTTAACATCAAATTTTGTCTGTCAATGAATTTTGTAAGCCAAGCTATTGGTTCGTAACCTGTTTTAGAACTACTATTGTTAGTTTCGACAAATATGTTACTGTAATGGATGCCACCAATTGTAAGATCAGTGATATTAGGTAACACGATAGGTTCCTCTGGCAAATTTTTATATTTGTTTAGGAAGTCATATAAACGACTTTTGGACAGATTACAAATGGTTTCTGTTACATTTTGAGTGCATATATCATTTTTATACAGTGATACTATTACCATGTCAAGTGCAATCAACTTTATAGTTTCGTAATCTTGACATTTTTTAATCAATGTTAAGCATCCTACATAAAAAGATTTAATATGATAGTCAATTTTATCAAAACAAGCAAGTCTCCAAAGTGTTCTCAAGAAGTGAGACGTATCCAGTCGCACAAAACAAGATGGTACAATGGATGATTCTTTTTCTAAAATCTTGAAGCAGTGGTCTGTATATGATTTGGTGGAGTCGAAACCGGTGAACGCTTTTATTGTGGCGCTAATAAGTGCCGCTGAATCGTCTATGATGGCTTCATTTGGCGAAGCCATTGAGTCTTTCCATTGCGACAGCCACTGAGATATAGTATCAGCTGTTTGCGACTCAGATAACATCTGCGACAATGGTACGCTAGCACCATTCTGCGCATAAGCAACTGCAACATATAGTAATATGTGTTTAGAATTACTTGGCCCTATGTAAATATCATCACTTTTGTCACCTTTAGCAATATTTTTGCATATTGAGCCGGTTGCATCAATACAAACGCAAATATGCGTTTGACTCTTTAAACAGTTTTTATAATATTCAATTTGTTGTGGCGACCAGTAATATAAATAAAACGGTCGAGCCGAAACTTGTTGAATTAAAGTAGAAAAAGGTGGCATTGTTGTCATTTTGCACAAACTTAATAAAGGGTTATTATGAAGCACGTCTTCTTTCTTACTTTCATTTTTAATGTGGTGTAATTGTTCGAGCTTTGGAAGATATGGAGGCTCGGCTGCAGGTAGAATCGAGGTGGTTTGTGAGATCGTACTGTTAGAATTTTGAACGGGTAAAAGTTCTTCAGCTAATTCATTTCTTACTACAATAGCAGATTTATATTTAAGTCTTTCTGCAACTTCTCTTCGCTGATATGTTGTCATTCGCAATTTTGCTTTTGGATTATGTTTTATATTATTATTTTTAAATTTAATAGTGCAGTGGACATCAAGAAAAGCATCTGTGTTGGCCTTGGGAGTAATACACACTTTTAAATCAGCTGAACACTGATTACAATATCCAATACATACTACTTCACCGTCTTTGTAACAGAAATGTGATTTCATGCACCACGTGCAAGGTAATTTTGTCTGCTTCCATATTTCTAATGAAAGAATGTAGCTCCACTTGTGCTTAGGTAATTTAAGTTTCTTTGTGAATATTAAGTTTGGTTTGTTGGACAGATTTCTTTGTGTGTAGAAAAATTGTGGTTCGATTTCTTTCCATTTATGGCAGTCTATTAAAAAGTCGTATTGCTTAAACATCGTATCACAATCAGAATCCTCTGTATCCGAAGAACTACTAAATTCAGTTTTCTTATCTATATCTATATATATGTTTGTTTCATGTTTCGTCAAGAAAAAAAAAGTATAATTTCGTCTTATTGAGACATACAATGCTTTTGGAGACATTTTTCTGTTCAACTCTTGTGATATTATAGCATAAACATTATCCTTTGGAGTTGGTAAATGGTCTGTAAGAGAATTACGTTTATATTTACACCAATATACTACAGCAAATATTATAATCTGGACGATAATTGCAACTGGATAGGAACAACAATTAAAAACTGAGGAACAACACTGTAAACTTAACACTAAAACGAATATCAAGAAAATAAAAAGCCAGCCTATACGTATAAGTAGGTAACATAATATCTGGGAATCGAACCCGATCAGCGTGAGGGGCATGCAAATTCCTCCCATCGATAAAGCATGTACAGTACAGTTCTAGCCTACCATGAATTTCGAGTGTGAACAAAAATCAATATAATTTTTTTTATATTAAAAATAAACAGCATTTGTATAACCTACCTGCATCTTCAAAATAGTGGTGGTATCTTTGCAAGATAATTTTTTGTTCCTGTAGGCTTACTAAACTTTTTCTCCCCGACATTGTCATCACATCACTTTAATTAGCATCACACGAACAAACTTTTACTTATTGAATGTGCAATAAGTTTGATTAATGCACATTTATACTTTATTTAAAACCGTACAATTCTATATTCTTATCAATATAGGAAATGCAAATATTCTTTACGTAATTGTGATTCACACAATATCACTAACCGAGATTTGTATTGCTAATAAACTACCCTACACCCAAACAACTTTAATTTGTGCCTTTGTAGGTAGATTATTTTGTATTCTACCCACTTACTAGCTTTCAAATTCTATACTTTTAATTTTTATACTAGATGTACGAAAAGGTAATTTAATTAAAATTATAGTCGTAAATAATTTAAATGTTATCAAACTAGTGCAAAAGTTACAAGAAAATGTCGCTGAGAGAAAAAGTCCGCTGACTGGAGGTTTCATTTCCGCTTGATTGTGGCTGAAGTAAGGACGTTAGAAGTATGTTTTTTAATTTGCTAAACAGAATAAATACAGAACTAAAAGTTAGTACCAATTTATACCTCCCCAAACTTAATTTTAGTAAGTATCCCGCTGGCTGGAGGTCGTTTAGAAAAGTTTATATTTCCGTTTATTATACGGAACAAATTCTGTTTTCAGCATAATTCAGTAGAACATATCCAGATCTAATTCTCTGCATCATTCATAAGTCTCTCTGATAGGGGATCCCGCTGGGTGTAGACACGTAAGATGTGCTACACATCATCAATCGGTGTCCTCCGTTCTGGCCCGGCTACAATCGCTTTCGCTATCGCAAGTGATGTAAAAGTCATGTAGGTACTTTAGGTGTACTTAATGTACTTGGAAGAGATTATTTGTGTACCATAAATGATAACTCGTGTGTAATATACATAAAGTGGCCGGGCTGCTACGTGTACGCCGCAGCCCGGCCGCGTATTTCCATTTCCGTGTTCAATAGGGGGCAGTATTGCCTTTAAACACGCACGGGTTTGTCGCGCTAACCATGTTATGGTAACTTCGAACAAATCTGTGTTCCTCTGTGGCCGGACCACAGTTTAGTACTCATATGCTATAGTTCGAAATAATACCTACCTAAAGTCTACTTTCATCGGAATATATATATATTTTTAGTACCTCAAGAGATATCTTTTTAAATAACAATTTATGTGGTCCGGCAGTGCTCTCTGGCCGCGCCACCTCAAATTAAATAGAGTATAATGAACTATTAATAAATCAATATCCCGAAAAAAACTACCTAAAGAGTACCTTGCATACGACAAATATGGTCCAATAAACCCCTTTAGTTAAGAAGTTATTGATCGTAGTGTGTGGTCCGGCTGGAAGGTATACTCTGCAGCAAGTCAATTTTGCAATATTTAATATTAACTATCCATAAATCAATTTATATAATAGTACCTTTTCTCTACTCTTCGTTGATACTTTTTTCTCTCAAGAAACTATTCATTTTGATTAATTAATTTTTAAAGTATGTGGCGCGGCTAGGGAGGATTACTTTCAGCAAATATAACAAAATATGCTTTATTTCTTTATGCCAACGAAAACTACATAATAAGTACTTTATAAAAAGACCTGGACTTCATCTATAAACTTTTATTTTCATTACCAACAATGATTTTGAAAAAGGTGCACTTTTTGGTTTTTGCTTACCTATCTACATAAGAATAGGTAGTTAATTTAAGTAAGTGAAAATTTTGGTTTAAAATAAACAATAAGTATACGAAAAACAAATATATATTTTCATAATCAAATATTAACAATTGTTAATACAAGGTATTGTAAATGACGCCGGGCACGCCACAATCGTGGCGGTAAGTCCCGTGTTTGAGGAGTGGCTGGAGAGGCGGCATGGCGCCCTCACCTTCCGGCTGACACAGGTATTGACTGGCCACGGTTGTTTTGGCCAGTTCCTGTGTCGTATACGCCGGCAAGAGACGCCCGGTTGTCACCACTGCGGCGACTGCCGCGACGTTGTAGAGGACACGGCGCTGCACACTTTGGCGGTTTGCCCCGCCTGGGCATCGCAGCGCCGTGAGTTGATCGCGGCAGTCGGATCGATTGCCCTCTCGCTCCCGACCGTAGTTCAGTCTATGGTCCGGAGTGAGAGGTCGTGGAACGCCGTCGCCTCCTTTTGTGAGGAAGTAATTTCCATCAAGGAGGCGGCGGAGCGGGAGAGGGAGCGTTTGAATCCTCTCCCCAACCGCAGAGCCGGGCGCCGGAGGGCGCGCGATGACCTCCAGCCACCCTGAGGTTTGACCTGGGGGTGACGGGCTTTGTGGGCCTGCCCGCCATCCGTTCAGCACCAGGTCCGAGAGGCGGCGTGCGTGTTCCCACGCGCGCCTCTGTGTCGAGTCCGTCTCCCCCCTAGGGGGGAGACAGTAGGGTTTTACTAGAAGTAAGTACCTTTGGGTAGGTCTTTTGTGTAGTGGCCTGCCGTTTCATACGGCGGGCCGTAACCTTGGCGGGGTCGCGACCGCATGCGAAAGCGATTCGCGCGGCCCCGTCGATAGTGGTTGTGTCGAGGAACACCGTGGTAGGTTTAGTCGGTATTCCGGGAGGTACATTATCTTTTCAACATCTTTCTTTACCCCGGCGAGTCCGACATAATCCCTCCGCCCGCCCCCGCGGAGGGATATGCGTCATAGCATTCACCCACGTAAAAAAAAAAAAAAAAAAAAAAAAGGTATTGTAAATGACGGAAAAGTGTTTTATATAACAAACTAAAGTCAATAGATTGAATTTAAGCATTTAACCCTTAAACAAGAAATAACAAGGAAAAAAAGAGTGTACCAAAACCGCGTATTAAAAGTATAGTCAATCAGTATTACAAATAAAGGTGTTTTGAAGTTATTTTCCAACTTTAAAATGCAAGGCCTAAATTAAAAATAAACATTTCGATAAAAATAAGTTATAATTTACAATTTGCGTATAAAATACAATGAACATTCATTTGCTGGTTTTTAGTCCTCGTAACTTTAGTACTTAAATCATCATATGTTTCCCAAGTATCATCCAGACGCTTGCAGTGAGCGACGTAATGGCGAATATTTGGTAGATACTCAATCACTGACAACAGTGTAAATAATTTTCCTTGTAATGTCATAGTGTCTGGAATGTCATTTAAATCAACGCCTAAATCAATGTCAAATATTAATAAATCATTCAATGTGTAGTTAATAATTTGTTTACCGGTACATTTTACACCGTCGTCATTACTTTTAACACATAGCACGCCTGAATCAATCTCTAACATTGTTCGAGCCGATTCTTCAAGGGCTGAAATGCCTTTATCAGACAAAATTAGTTCATTCAGTGGCATGTACGAACATACTCGTTGAGATGTGGAGTTGTTCTGACTGCATTGTGTATTTGTGCATCGTTTTTCCGATATAACTATAGAAATATCTTTTAATAAAATTTTGTCTAAAACAAAAGTAATATTCGACATACAATTTATGATCGTCAAGACATTTGTGATTGTTTTGTCAAAATAATATTTGTTTATAATATTGGCTCGTATGCTGTATAAATTTATGGGATCTTTATTAGGAAGAGACTTAATAAGCGTCATAAAACCGGATGTTTTTGTTTCTATTAGTTTGCGGATGTTCATTCTATCTATATAAGCAACTGCTAAAGATTGCACCAGACAATCGAAGGCACAAGTATTTTCTACAACTACGCCTTTAATACCAGTTGAACTACTACTTCCATTTACCAAAAAATCGACCGACTTATTTTTGGACCGCATCTCTCGCTTTTGTTTTTCCTGTTTTCCTATAGTCAGGCCTCGCCAGTTCTCTAAAAGGATGGGTTCATCAGACATGACAGATTCTTGCGAAAAGTCACTTGACTCAACTTTAGCTTTTTCAGTAGCCTTTGTTTTCTGTTCACTAATATCATCACTGAACTTGTTCTTTAAATCCCCAGATATATATTCATGGTGCTTCATTAGGAATTCGTCCACCCGTAGTCTGTCGTTGGGACTTTTCAAAAGTGTTTTAATATTTTTGAAATAACTTTCCACGTCTGAACTGGTTGATGTCACATTTTCTGTATAAACAAATGACAACATCACATTTGACCAAATTGGCAATCTAGACATTAGCCTCTTGAAGGTATTAATAAAATCAGGTAAGTAATATAAATTTTCATATATCGTTTTATCTCAGATAATTGCAATTCAAGTGAAACTTTGTCAACTTTCATGGTAAATTCTTTCATAAAGTCTGAGGTAACATTTTCAATTTCTTCTGAGTTGAGTAGGTCGTTAATAATTGTATTCACTTCCTCATTCACCCTGACTTCATCATCATCTTCGTCTTCTCTATTTGTATTATCTGTGTCTGTCTGTATCAACTCCTGTAAGCTTTGGTTACATAACGTAAGATGGCCGTTAGAATCTTTTCCTGTGTATCTATTAAGTGCAATAACAATAAGATTTTCCATTATCAATTTAATTTCGTCGAACGATGAAGAATCTTTGATTTTGCAAATATATTTTATATAAAATTTCATAACCCTTTCGTCAACGTATTTGAAACATTGGTAATTATAAAGTGTTTTCACAAAATGCGATGTGTCCAAGCGAATAAGGCAATGATTTGTTTTTATTTTTTCTTTTTTCATTAGGACATCAAAGCAATATGCAATATAATCCTTGGTAGATTCAAAGTCAGTAAAAGCTTTAATGATTGCTCCAACTAATGCTGCCGTATCATCGCAAACTACTTCATCAGGAGTTTTCTTGGTGCCTATCCATTGTTTGAGCCATTTGTATATATTTTCTAACGTATGCAAATCAGTTATCATTTGAGTTACCGGTACACAAGAATTTCCTGTTTGTAATACAGCCACGTAAAGAAAAATGTGCTTAGCCACATATTTGTGCAGGATCTCTAGGAGGTATTATTTTTTAAATATTGACCCTGTAGCGTCAATACTGAGCTTTATTCTTTTATTACAATTGACAAGATGACAATAATATTTTTCTTGAAGATCCGTCCAATAATATAAAATGAAAGGCAAAACACAAAATAATCGAATCACATTCTTGTATAAAGTACTACCCATAATCCATAATGAAAGTACAACATTCTTGTCCAAATAAGCTTCTTGTTTAGATCGTTGCCTGATATTCTGCAATGTCATTCATGACTTTGTTTACTATTTTGTTCCGAATTACGATCGCATGTTCATTAATCAGTTTTTCAGACAGCTCTTCTTTTTTCTTTTTAGTCAATTTATTTTTAATCTTTGGATCATGCACAATATTTAGATCACCTACCTCAATAATACATTTGATTTTAGCATGAGTTTCTGACGCTTCTGTTGACTCTGCTCTAATATTAGCTCCACATTGCTTACAATATCCACTGAATCGAATATTGTAATCAACAGCTGAACTGCGTTTAAATATCCAAGTACATTCTCGCCTTGTTTCCTTCCATAAAATCTCACTCATAACGTTTGTCCACTTATGTTGAGGTAAAACTGTCTTCTTGTGCCGCGTTACTGATGGTCTATCTTTATCTATTCGCGAACAATAGCTAGTGACTGGTCTTATATTTTGCCAATCGGATAATGATATTTCAATATTCTCAACAGCATAGTTATCTTGTACAGAAGACTTTGGTGAATCTAAGTCTTCAGATGTCAAATTATCATCATATTCTGGAGAAGAACTTTGTTTCATTGTATTATTGAAGAAATAATCAAAATTCTTTTTTAAAGACAGATAAATAGCTTTCACGCTCATTCGACATGATAAGTTTTTGCGAATATCAAAAAAAATCTTACTTGATGGTGGTGGCAGCAAATCTTTTTCTTTAAGTTGGTCTTCATATTTCACGAACTCAGATTTTTGTTAATCAAGGGAAACTGATAGCACTTTTCCGCGTTTTTTCTTGTTTTCACTCATTTTCGCTGTTATAATGGCTGATACAAAATAGTAGGAACAAACTACTGAAGTAAAAATATATTGAAGCTATGATAATAAAATAATAACAAACTACCTCCGTACGTAAACTATTGTAATAACGCCTGCAAATTCTGCTAACATTGTAACGCTTATTCTATTAACTTGTAATACAAATTGCTTACAAAATATTGGAAGGCATTTAAATTTATACTAAGTTCCGTAATTTATAAAACCTATTGTATTAACAATTTTTTGTTTATATTTGATTATGAAAATATATATTTGTTTTTCGTATACTTATTGTTTATTTTAAACCAAAATTTTCACTTACTTAAATTAACTACCTATTCTTATGTAGATAGGTAAGCAAAAACCAAAAAGTGCACCTTTTTCAAAATCATTGTTGGTAATAAAAATAAAAGTTTATAGATGAAGTCCAGGTCTTTTTATAAAGTACTTATTATGTAGTTTTCGTTGGCATAAAGAAATAAAGCATATTTTGTTATATTTGCTGAAAGTAATCCTCCCTAGCCGCGCCACATACTTTAAAAATTAATTAATCAAAATGAATAGTTTCTTGAGAGAAAAAAGTATCAACGAAGAGTAGAGAAAAGGTACTATTATATAAATTGATTTATGGATAGTTAATATTAAATATTGCAAAATTGACTTGCTGCAGAGTATACCTTCCAGCCGGACCACACACTACGATCAATAACTTCTTAACTAAAGGGGTTTATTGGACCATATTTGTCGTATGCAAGGTACTCTTTAGGTAGTTTTTTTCGGGATATTGATTTATTAATAGTTCATTATACTCTATTTAATTTGAGGTGGCGCGGCCAGAGAGCACTACCTGGCGGCCGGACCACATAAATTATTATTTAAAAAGATATCTCTTGAGGTACTAAAAATATATATATATTCCGATGAAAGTAGACTTTAGCTAGGTATTATTTCGAACTATAGCATCTGAGTACTAAACTGTGGTCCGGCCACAGAGGAACACACCGAACAAATGTACGGGTACGTTTTTCGACAAGAGCGCCTCTATTAGCAGTATCATGAATTAATTGTGTTAGAATTGTGTTACTATATAGTTTTCAATAGATGGCGATATTACAAAATTTTGCTGCGGTAGTCATAGATTACAATACGGTAGCGTCTACTTTAGTGTTACAAAGTAAAAATTCAGTGGGATATTTTGTTTTGGTCTAAACAACTTATATCAATGAAGATGATAATTTGTATAAATAATATCTAAAATCAGGTAATATCAATGCAGCTTAAAATATTTAACTGAATAAGATTTAGTGGAAATATTGAGATCATCTAGCAACACTGTTTTTGACACATCATGTTCGACGATTTCTAACAAGAACATTTTTGATGGTTTAGGCGTATAATGACAGAAACGCAAAATGACAGATTCGCAGAATGCCAAATGTTGGCACTTACTCGCAAATGGTCAGAATCGCAATATGACAGATGCGCAAAATGACAGAATCGCAATATGACAGATGCGCAAAATGCCAGATCTTAGTTTTTCGAGTGATTTAACATGATTTAACCATTATTTTTCTTTCTATGTTTTCTTTGGTTTAACTTTTATACACAATAACATCCTACTTAAGAATAACCTTACTGATGGCGCCATCTATTGACAAGTAATCTGCCGTCGTAAATGAAAACACAGTAACTTGACTTACTGTGTTTTTGCTTTGGATAAAGATTAGTAATTTACGGCGCGAGCTCTATCTGGGGAAATTTTCGGTTTATCTGTAGCCCCTACCGTCGCGTTGCCGAGATCCTTCACAGTAACTTTACGAAATTTAAAAAAATATCAAGATATTTTAGTGTTAAACACAGTAAATTTCCATGTACTGTGTTTTAACGTGAAAAAGTGACTTTACTGTTTTTAAATTTATGATACATATTTTTAGGTTTGTACTATATTATGCTTATAAGACATTAACTTTGAATACTGTGGTATAAACTAAAATAAATACTTAATTATTTTACATGATACATGAATTAAACACAGTATATTACATACTGTGTTTTAATGCCTGCAGTTTTGATATTATAGTTTGAATTACTTGGTTAGAACACAGTAACCGTTGAGTTACTGTGTTATAAGCTAACCTTTCACCCGAAAGGGGCTGGGGGCGCGGCAGTCACCATTTGTAAGAGTTACAAAGATCATAAAATAGGTACGCGTTCGTGAAACTAGAGAAGAGTATCAAAATGATGCAAAAAAAGTTCAAGATTTGAGAAACATATATTATTCAGCGGATCTGCAGAAAGTTATAATGCTGCCAAGAATGGAAACTTTTAAATGTGTAATTTTCTGTCCACGTCTAATTATTTTTAATTAGAGTTTCGTACCGATTGGAACTCCTGCATCCAATATACAAACAATGGCTGTTATATGGCATGAGGCTATATCTGGACGTAGAAAAGAAGATATAACAAGCTCCTTTTATCAGTTTTTTAAGAATAAGAGAGACATAGAAAATATCACGTTGTGGGCCGATAACTGTGCATCCCAAAATAAATGTTGGTCACTTTTTAGTTTTCTAACTTACATAATCAACAGTAATGAAATAGCCGCGAATACAATAACATTTAAATATTTTGAACCGGGGCATACTTTCATGTCAGCAGATAGTTTTCACCATCAGGTTGAACTGGCCATGAAATGTAATCCAAAAATTTACGATTTTGATGATTTCCACAAAACTGTGCAATCTGTACGATCTGGCAAAGTTATAGTAAAACCAATGTCTTTTGAAGATTTTTTACGATTTTGAAGACTGTTCATTGGCTCATAGACTTAAAAATACCCAAAACAGAATTTACTTGCGTGATATCGTGGAGGTGCAAGTTAAGCGCGGCTCTACTAAGTTATATATAAGAAAATCTTTTGCGGAGTCAGATTATACTGAGCTACAGTTTTTTGAAAACAAAACTTGAAAAATCTGGCTTGCCTGTACCTGTTAAATAGACTGCACCGCGAGGTATTAGTAACCAAAGAAAGATGGATATTATTACAAAATTGGGACCTTTAATGCCTTCGAATCGACTTGCATTTTGGCAAACATTGCCTGAAAAATGATTTGTCCGTTGATTTGACTATTGTTAATGATAATGGTTGTGATTAAATTTATGTGTATGAAGCGAATAATGCTCAATTACTAGATTTTTCTGATTATAGATTTTATAGTTAAATTTATCCTAAGCAAAGCTTGAGAGCAGCGATAACTCAGTGGGGAGACCAACAGACTGCAATGCAGAGGGTCACGGGTTCGAACCCACGTCGCGCACCTCTGACTTTCGGAAGTTTTATGACTTTTCGAAATTATGTGCGTATTGATTGACAATTATCGCCTGCTCCGTGCCTCGGAGAGCACGTTAAGCCGTCGGTCTCGACTACCATGAACATCTATGGCAGTCGTTATCGGGGAAGTCGACACAAAAGATCCCACTGGGTCGAAGTGTCGCCAGTCTGTACTGACTGGCCCCCACACAAGATAAGATAAGATAAGATAAGCAAAGCTTAGCACGAGTTTGTTTTGTTTTCTTTAATTCATATTTTTTAACATTAGGTGGATACAGTACTGAGAGTACAAATATTTTATGAAACATTTTGATCTCATGTCATGTGATCAATCAGACAAAGAGCAGTTTGTGTGTATTTTTAAATTTACAAAGTAAAATTTATGCTTAACTTGACCGATTGATGATATTGTGATTTAACAGACTGATTAAATAATTAAAATAACACAAAACCATTATAGTTTATTTATATTCCTAATATATACATATTTAATATCCCTTATATCTTTATATATAATATCCTAATCATTATATAATACAAAAATAAAAATTTAACACTAATGACAAAGGGTTAGCTTATAACACAGTATATCTAAATACTGTACTACATCTTTAAGTAAAATAGGTTTCTACCCAGCCTAAATCACAGCATATCACTTACTAGATTAATATTCTAAATTATTGAGGATGTGATAAATAGCTTAAAACACAGTATCATTAAAGTTACTGTTTGGCATTATTAAGAGACTAGTATCTTTACATACTTTAAACACAGTAATAAATAAAAGTAGACTAAAACACAGTAACCACTTAGATACTGTGATTAAGCTTAAATTTTACGAAATATATTAAAATAATTCATTAATTATAACACATTATCTCATTTTATTACTTATTTAATTGTTATTCAGCAATTTTAAATATATAAATATCAAATTCAGTCACTTGTATTTCATAGAAAAAAAAACCACTCTTATGTAACCTAGTTTCTTCACAACGTCATGTTTTAGTTATCAAACTTTAACCGCCATTCATATCAAAATGACATTTCTTGAGATACTGTGTTTTCATTTACGAGGGCAGTAATGTAATCAAATAGTTGATTAGTTTACGGCTGATGTAATGACATAATATATATTAATACAATCATAATAATTACTTTATTGGATATATTAATTAATACAAGAATAATTTATATTGGCAGTAATTACATCATAACGTAATTATGTATAAAAAAAACAATTGCATAAACAAAACGTACATCAGTTGCGCGCGGGCGCATCCTAACGTTGGACGCGTCTATCGGTTGACTCGGAAACCGGTTTTACGGCTCAGCGCGACACGATCGTGTTTATTGCACGCTTTAGTTATGATTATTATTTATACAAATGGATAGCGATGGAATTGATGATACTGTACGGGCTTTGATTGATCTGAACAATATGAATAGTGCGATACGAGAGGATTGTGAGTTGACAAGTAGTATGGAGTGCATAAATCAGATAATAGAAACTGAGGAGGATGGTTTGTCTACAAGGGACACGGCAAGAACAAGTAATAAGCGATATAGATCGGTGGACAATGAAGAGATCTGGACTACGGTCACTAGAAAGGGCAAGAGGTTAGCGCGAGAGAGTAATACAGGCGACATGGCGAGAATACCAGAGGATAAAACGGAATTATCTATAACTTCTGTTGAAAAGTTGCCAAAACAATTCAAGTTGGCCAAAATACTGCAAGCGGAGAGCATTGAGAACATATCGAGAGTTAAGTATATAAATCCACACAAGGTATTAATTCAATTTAGTGATTTGGATAGCTGTGAGAAGTGTTTTAACTCTGAGTATTTTAAAAAGGAAGGATATAAGTGTCAGAAAACATTAGAAATAACTCAATCATTCGGAGTTATTAAAGATATTGATATAGACTTAACTGAAGAGGAGATTATGGAAGGTCTTCAGTCTGAACCTCAGATCATTGCCGTTAAAAGGCTAAAACGAAAAAATACTGTGGATGGTCGCTGGGAACCATCGGAAGCCATCCGTATATGCTTTAAAGGGTCTTCACTGCCGTCATACATTTACATATTTAACACTAGGACAGAAATAACACCGTATATATACCCAGTCACGCAATGCTCTCGCTGTTGGAGATTTGGGCATACTATTAGGATGTGTCCATCAAATAGAGTGATATGTCCAAAGTGTAGCAAAAATCACGCTAACTGTGAAACTACTTTATTCAAGTGTAATAATTGTTCCGGTAAGCATATGGCTTTATCAAGAATCTGCCCTATCTTTCAAAAGGAAAGAAAGCTAAGAGAGCTAATGTCAGAATTTAATTGTTCGTACAAGAGAGCTTTGACCATGTATGTACCGTCAGAGTCCCCAATACCACAAACGTCGTTGGAAAAAGATTCGGCTAGCGCGATTTGCGATGATAACTCAGGAAATACACATACAGTGCAACGTCAAGAACATATTTCTAAAGATTCGCCTATTACGTATGCCGAAGTTACAAGACATGGATCATGCACCAAGGGCACTCTCAAGAAGAAAAAAAAGAAGACAAGAAAAGTAGACCGTATACGTCGTAGCCAGGAAGAATCTTCAGGAAGTAACCAAGACTGTTCGCAGTCAGACAGCGAAATTGAATGTCAATCACAGTCATTCAATCAGGAGAAGACAAATGGAGAGAAGCGGAAGATATCATGTAGTGCATTGTATAGATTAATAAAAGAGAAAGCATTCGACGAACAGATACCATGGGTTGAGAGAATCAAGAGTTGTGTGACAATTTTAATAGAATGGGCGTTATCATTTGTGTTACAATATATATCAGATCTACCGTTAGCATGTTATTTTAAGCAATGGATCAATACATCTCCAGGAAATCAGTAATAAATATATTACAATGGAATGCTCAAAGCCTCAGACCTAAGACTACTGAGTTTGAGGCACTGCTATATCAGGAGAAGGTCCACATCGCTATAATAAACGAGACTTGGTTCGACCCTGATAGTTATTACCGGATAAGTGGATATAATGTTTTTAGAAAAGACCGAGATGATGGCTATGGAGGCGTGGCGATATTAACACATGCGTCAATCAAAGCAGTGCAATGCAACATAAATGTTTCAAATCAAGATATCCAGATGTTACATATCAAACTATTTAACTGCGAGCATATTGAAAACATCATATCCATTTATTGTCCCTCATCTGTTCACACCACCAAAAATGACTGGATTCAAGTATTTTCTAGCTTTCAGAACAAAACTCTCATAGCCGGTGATATGAATGGCCACCACAGTAACTGGTCTTATAGGACGGACACAAGAGGTAGTCAAATATGGGATTCTATGTTTGAGAACAATTATGTACCTCTCAACGACGGTAGTCCCACACGTGTAAAGCTAGTTAATGGCGTGTGTCAGAAGTCATCTCCGGATTTGACAGCGATATCTTTAGACGTAGCACTGATGTTCAATTGGCAAATTATAAATGAGAACTTAGGAAGCGATCACTTAATAATAAGAATAAGAACAGAAATACACAATAATATTGACACTTTTAGGCCTAAAAGAAATTTTAAGAAAGCAAATTGGGTAAAATACAGGGAAAGCTTCATAGAAGAAGTCAATAAAGTAACTTTTCCTTCCGACCTCCAAGAAGCCTATAACACTTTCATACAGGTAATGAATAGAGCAGCTGATGAGAGCATACCTATAATTAAAATCTGCAGCAATCCGATACGTCAACAAAAGTTCAGGCCAAAGCCATATTGGAACCAAGAGTTATCACGAGCGGTAGCGGAGCGGCGGCGAGCATTAGCATCTTTTAGAAAAAATCCTACACCTCAAAACTTAAGTGTTTTACAGGAGAGGACTCGTACAGCCCAGAGGATGATACGGAATAGTAAACAGAGCTCGTGGAGACAGTTTTGCAATAATATAGATTATTCCACATCTGCAGCGGATATGTGGAGGCGCATGAAATGGCTCAAGAGTCACGTACCAACAAATTATGCAGTAGATCAGGAAAAATTAGGCGTATTGCTGAAAGGATTAGCTCCGGATTATGTATCCCCACCTGCACCACAGTTTATATCGCACAATTCCCAGTTGTCCCAACCAATATCAAGACAGGAGCTTGACAATTGCATCAAATCAACAGATACGGCCCCAGGTTTGGATGGCATATCATACTCTATGATAAAACACCTTCCAGTTGCAGGTAAACAAGTTCTAGTATCATTATTTAACAAAATGTTAGCTACAGGGTTTTTACCCGTTCAGTGGAGGAACATTATTATTGTAGCTATTCCGAAGCCTGGCCGTGACGCAGGGTCTATAACAGGGATAAGACCGATTGCTTTATTATCCTGTCCTTGTAAAGTACTACATATGATCATCAAGTGTAGGATCGAGTGGTTCCTAGAAAGAAATAATTGCTTTTCAAAAGAAACAACTGGATTTCGTAGAGGATTTTCTTGTACAGATAACCTTTCGAGACTTGTGTCGCGTGTGCAGATCGGTCTTACCAAAGGGTTCGCTACCCTGGCTTGTTTCGTGGACATTGACAGTGCGTACAACAATATAAATATTGCAGCTTTATTAAAAGATTTAGACAACCTTGGAGTGGGAGTGTTGTGCAACTATCTATGGCAATTTCTTCATGAAAGGCACCTCTCTATACAAGTGAATAGTCATGTATATATACGACGAACAACAGGCATGGGTATTGCTCAGGGCGACCCTTTATCTCCATTGTTGTTTAATGCAGCCACTTATAAGATTTGCCGTAATATTTTCAATGTATTTGTCTCGCAATATGCGGACGATTTTGTGTTGTATGTCAGTAAGCAAAATATTTTAGATTCGGTTATCGAAATGCAAAGTGCTTTGAATGTATTTCAAAATCTTATAGGAGAACTTGGTTTACAGATTTCTTATAATAAAACCAAGGTGTGTTTATTCAGTAGGGGTAACATAAGAAGGGATTTTACTTTAAATATAAATAACCATAGAATTCAGCGAGTAGATTATGTAAAATATTTGGGGGTCTGGTTAGAGAAAAGTTTGAGATGGAAGCAACATATAAACGAAATTCAAGAAAAGTGTCTTAAATTCTTAAATGTATTTAAGGTGTTAGCCGGTTCAAAATGGGGTATTCACCCCAAACATTTACGTCGTTTATACATTTCGATTATCCGAAGTAGATTAGATTATTGTAGTTTTCTATATGACAATTATACTAGAAGACAACTGTACAAATTAGATAAAATACAGAATTGCTGTATGAGGGTGATTGGAGGGTTTGTAAGAAGCACGCCTATCCATGTCATGGAAAGCGACCTTTGCTTGCAACCGCTTTATATCCGAAGGCGATATCTAGCGAGTAAGTTTTGGCTCAAGTCTAAGTCTGTGACTGACGATGTTACTATAAATATTTTAAATGAATTAACTGATTTAAACCAGACAAGCTATTGGCGAAGGAAGAGACTTCCCTTATTAGTAGATATACATAATGAACTTCAAAGCCTCGTTATTCATGCCAGTACTGTACGTGATTGTTTTTGTATGGACACATGGCTAAGCGACATCGAGCTCAATAAAATTGTAATAAGCAACATTCAGGGCATAATTGCTTCAAAAAGATCAATTGATGTAATTAAGATTAAGAACGTGTGTATAAATTACTTACAAAATGAATATCATAACTTTCATCAATTGTATACTGATGGGTCTAAGGAAAGACAAGAAGCAGGAGCGGCAGTATTTGATAAGCAGGCTAATATAACAATTAAATTTAAAATTAATGGTCTTGCTTCAATAATGTACTGTGAACTGATAGCTATATCAGAAGCGCTCTCGTACGCATTATCTCTTAGTTCTAACCACATAGTAATACTGTCCGATTCTAAATCTGCCCTTCTGCATTTGGCTCGGCTACCCTCACGATTGCGAGGTTCCCCGATAGCCTATTGTATCCTTAAGACCATCAAACAATTGAGCACTTTGAATAAAACAGTGATAATTCAATGGATTCCATCTCATATTGGCATCATTGGTAACGAGGTAGCAGACCGGGCGGCAAAGGAAGCTGTGAATGACGGAGTGCCTTATAGTTATATACCTATTTACACCGATCACATTCAGACAATTAAGAATACATGCAGGGCTAAATGGCAAGAATATTTTGACGAACGCGCGCGTATGAAAGGCATCTGGTATAAAACGATCCAACCCGGTCCTCCACTTTATCCATGGTTCCAAGAGATGGAAGCCAGCAGAGACTATATTGTATCAATGCTAAGACTTCGATCCGGACACATACCGTCTAATAAATTTGCACACTTGATGGGTAAGGTGGTATCACCGAATTGCACAACCTGTGATGTCATTGACGATGTCCAACATGTATTGGCTGAATGTGTCCGGAACGAAAGTGTACGTCGTCAGTTTCTGAACAATAAATGTCATATAGGTCTCTATAACAGCATTTTGGCTTTTCCCGCGTCGGAGGAAGCCAGGAAGTTGTGTATTGTATACCTCGCAAGGGGCGGAAATGTTAGTTTATAGCCCCTAATTTATTATGTAGTCTTATGTAGATTAAGTAATTAATGTATCACTGTTATTATGGGGTGACGTCATCAAATTTGACAAAGTTCCTTTAAATAAAGATTAAAAAAAAAAAAAAAACGTACATATTGGTTAAAGTGGGTCAATCAAAATTAATTACTGTCATGTGAATTTACTACAAAATACGAGTGTATATAATAAAATAGTGCATTAAAAGGAAAACCGCGGTTTCTTCCTTCTGGATGATATCACACCTCGGATTTGTTTATTATTAGAGTGTTTTATAATGGAAGGTGGTGAGGTGTTGCATTTTGAACGAAATCAAAAAGGAAAGGACACGCTTTTGTGTGAAGGTTACCGTTATACTTTAAATGTTCGTAATAAAAATAATACTACAAACTGGAGGTGCGTCAAGCGTAGTGAATGCAGTGCGTCAGTGACTGTAGATATTGAAAGTAAAAATATAACTCGGAAAAGTACACACACATGTATAGCACAACCAAAAGCAAATGAGGTGTTTATTGCCAAAAATAAATGCAAAAAGGAAGTATGCGATGATTTGGGTCCGATACAATCCATATATGAAAAAAATTTCGAAGCTTTAAAGAACAAAGGTTCAAAGTATTTAGATTACATACCAGAATTCAAACAGTTTAAAGATAACCTTTACAGGACCAGGAAAGCTTTTTATAAATCAAACACACACGCACACAAACACACACACACAAACTATTTACATAATTAACAAAAGGCCATTGTCTAGAGGACGCTTAAAACGGTGAACAGAATGGTTAGTAAATCATCTGTTGGCTTTGACGAGATACCCTTGACCACAGAACACTTATACTCAGAGAGAAGAATGACAACTTCTTAAATTGTGAGGAAATTTTTCCTCAGCGTCTTGTGCCATATATTTGCAGCCCGCACAAAACTAACGTAAATGTCATGTTGTAGCGTGGGAAATTCAAAATTGGTCGTGTGTAGGTATATACATATATGGGTAATGTATATCTATTTACTTGTCATTATTAAGAGTTAAAAATTGGAAGCACTGTATTTTTCGAAGAATTCCATGAAGTTAATGTGTATGCCGATTTAGATTTGTTATGTTATTCTATAGAAATCTGGTTATAAATAAAATCAGCGTTCTCATATTCAAAGAAAAACTTAATCAAAAAACACAGTTTAAAGAGTTCAATAAAATATTTACATAACTTTATTTTATAAGGTTTATTTGTAAATAGAGCCATACATACAAATCTTACTATGAATATGAGGTACATGTGCATAAATACTATATCCGACAGTTCACATTCTCCTAGCACTTGTCTATTTAAAATACAATAGCTTTGCCAGTTTGTATGTATTAATAGATTTCATTAATTTCTTTAGATATTTGCTGTGTTGATGCTTTGGAAGTTAAAGACCCACACTTACAACACGTTCTCGTGTTTTCTTTATTGGAACTCATATTGTAAAACAACAAAAACAATGTAAGAGTCAGTTTTTTACAACTTGAGTCTACATATATCTCACAAAATAACACTTGATTTCACCAAAACCCTACAACGGAGGAACAGGGTGTCGACTCACCGTTTTTAATGCAGAAGAAATCAAAACTAGTTTATTTATCGAAAATAAACCGGCATTTCAAGATAAACGGTGCACAAGCGGTGGCAGACATTTTTCTTGTAGTGTTGCTAGTGAATGACACGAAATGAATTGTTAATATTTATATATTGAATTATCTTTTTTATACTGTGATTAAGATACTTTGCTCTATTGTTTAATTATCAAAAATATAATTTATAATTACTCCCAAGTTTTTTTACATTGTATTTGTAATAAATTAAAATAAAACATTTTCAAGTGTATTTATTCAGTGGTATCATTACAGCAGGAATGATATCGCTATTCTTGTGTTCTACTATTGTTATCTTCTGTCGAGTCTAACAACCTTCCAATCAACATTTTGTAGAACAGAGTTGACCGATCCTGCCCTTGACTGTCATTAAAAATAATATAGCAGCCCCGTTAGCATCATTCTTTAACAAGTGCATTGAAGTAGGTCTTTTTCCAGATAAGTTTAAAATTGCAAGAGTTCTCCCAATTTATGAAAAGGGTAAAAAGATAGACCCTTCTAATTATAGACCGATTTCCTTGTTACCAGTTGTACTTTTGGACAAATTGAAACACTATGGTGTTAGAAACAGTGTCAAATTAGAGTTATTTACATCATATTTGCATAACAGGCGACAGTATATAGTAGTCAGATCAGTAGTGAACGGAGAAGAAAAGATTTGTAAATCCGACTTAAACATAGTATCCGGTGGTGTTCCTCAGGGATCTGTTTTGGGCTCAATTTTCTTCATCTTGTTTCTTAAGGACATGATCGGGTATGTAAAAAACCGTCTAACAGACACTAAACTTATTATTTTCGCCGATGATACAAACGCAATAATATCTGCGGATAATAATAATATTCTTTATTGACATAAAATCGATACAAATATGTTATAGAAAACTAGTAAACACTGTGTTGCAGGTGTCAGTGTCTTCCCCTTATGTTGACAATAGTTTTATATCAAATATAATACTTACTAGGTAATTAATTTAAAAAATAAAATAAAAATAAAAGAAAATTATCTTAAAATCATATAATATGGTTGATTTATAAGCTAAGGTGAATACTGCATTAAAAGTTTGCGAAGAATAATTTGGTATAAACAATTTAAAACTAAACGTAAATAAAACAAAATATTTATTATTTAATACTACAATAAGAAATGATGCCAGTCTTGAAGTAGTATCTTCCGGTAATAAAGTTGAGGTCGTAGATAATCTTATGTTTTTGGGTGTCAACATAGATGCTCTGTTAAACTGGAAGCAAGAGACACTAGCCATAACTAAGTCTAATAGATCTGCGTGCTATGCAATCAGCAGGCTAATTCACGTAATTAAATAAGTTCAGTTGCAGTGCAGTTGCAGTTAAGTTTCGATCAAAATAGCCCTTTTCTTATTCTCGTAATTTTGACAACCGCCGTCAGATACGCTCGCGTCAAGTTTGCGTCACGCGAGCGCTTTAGAGTATTCTACTGCTGCGCGTTTTATGTGCGTGATTGAGATCGCAACTTGATCGGTATTCACCTATTCATTTGACGTCTCAAATGACAGTTTAGTCCAATCAACGTGAAACGTTAAACGTGCGATTCCATGCGATTACTTAGTGAGTAAATTAATTTCCCTCATGTAGCCACACCGTAGATAAATTTGAACTGATGTAATGGCCCAAAAGCCTGAAAGCCATGTCAAAAGTATTACATACGACTGACGTACAGTTGACGCGCAGCACACGCGCAGTTTACGTGCAGCTCACGCGCAGCTAAACAATTACAAGAATACCATTTTGCATTTAGACGTAAACTTCATTGCAACTGCACCGCAACTTGATCGGCGTGTCACGAAGTTACGTGAATTAGCCTACAGAAGTCTGAGGGAAAAAGTTACGCTGGCTCAACTTAGGATGTTATACTTTGCTTTGGTTGAATGTAAGCTTAGATATAGCATTATATTTCGGGGGAATAGTTATAAATATAATATAACCATGACATTAATCACGCAAAAAAGGGCTGTTAGAACAATGCTATGTCTTAAGCAAACAGATACATGCAGAGAAAATTTCATACAACCTAAAATTTTAAGTTCCGTGTCTTTATATTTTAGTTCTATTGTCTAACTTTGTTAAAATCTCAATAAAATTGAAACTGACGAAAAAAGAAAGGTTAGAGATAGCACTCGTAGAAAGTATCTAACCTCAACAATACAACCAAAACTTAAAGTAGTGCAACTTTGTTCAAGAGTACAATCAATTTCATTACCTATATAATAAGCTGCCCACAGAGTTTAAAAGTATTTATAGTGCAAACTTATTCAAAAATAAACTTAAATCATATTTGTTGGGGAAAGGCAAATAAAAGACATAAGAACGTATTATTTAACCTGTTGACATCTTTCCATTAAATTAATTAATTAAATTAAAATTTATATTTCTAATTGTTATTGAAATTGAAATGATTTATTATTTATTATTGAAATTATGGTATATCGCAGATTGATGTAATTTGAATTTAGTGTAGTTTATAATTATTATTCATTTTTTAATTATTTGATTGTAACAAATATTTTCAACACAATCCGTATTGTTCAGAAATAAATAACTTATGAGTTATGTATGACTTATCATTTAAACGTTTTGTATAAGAGACCCAAGTCCATTTACGAAAATTTATTTTATGACAAACTCGGTATAGATATTTGCTGTACAGGTGATTTTAATAACCAAGTGATCACTGCCAAGAGATTCGTTGAGAGTTTTCCAATTAAATAGTAACGCTATATCAGAAGATATGAACGTAATATCTGGTGACATATTTTGCATACCACCATTTATTATTCTGATCCTAATAAGGCTACCATCATTCAGGTGGACAAAGCTATGGTCTAATATGGAGTCAAAAATCTGCTGTCCTCTTCGGTCCGTTTTATAGGATCAATTCGTGTGGTGTGCATTAAAATCCCCTAAAATAAGAGACCTATTGTTACAAAGAGAGAGAAAATATAATCCCAATCATTTTGAGAAGAGTTGACTGAAGGGCATGGTAGGTACACCGCAACTATATTTGTTATATGTTGAAAATTAAGTATCTTAATATGTAAGCATTTAATTCCAGTATTCCTGCTATGTACAGAACAAGAAACAGCCTTGATTAAGCGGTGCGTCAAAATAGCAACCCCACCATAACCATCATCACTGTCTAAGCGAAACAAATTGTAACCGTTTATTTTAAAATAGCTATCCGGTTCAAGCCATGTTTAATTTAATACAGCAATATATATATTTTCCCTATTTAGAAGCAACTCTAAAGAAACCGTCTTTGGCCTGACACTTTGGCAGTTCGATTGGATAATGTTAAATTTAAGAAATCTGGAATTAGCCATTGTTAAGGAATATGTTGAAAAAGGAATCAGCACATATATTATTACAAACTTTAGAGATCAGCCATTCTGTAACTTCAATTACAATCTGCTGAATTTTGTTTTCTAGGGATTCGTTATTCATAACAATGTTTTTAATTTTGATTAACAATTGGATAAATGTATTCTCTCTACTACGACTAACCGGAGGCGTACGTTTTTGGGGTTAAGCAGGCACAAGTGATTCTTCGACATCCTTCGAGGAACTTGATATCTCCTGATTCCAAATACACGTACCTAGGAGTTGGCGGACGACGATTTTCTTTTTATTTGACCGGCGCTTATTCGACTTGCCGACTTCAAATTTCCTACGCTATCATTAGGGCAGCCCTTCTCTACAGCTTTTTTATAAGATAGGCCGTCCAGCGTTGGAAACTACGGCAGAGCGTTGTCAATAGGCGCTGGTCCTGTATGGGCTTCTTCAGATGATACATGTAGACTTGTAGCTGACGCACGTGCCTGCATGCCTTGAACTGCACACGCACGACACCACAAGACAAGACCAATGGTTTCCATTTGCGCGGGAAACGGCTCGCTCCGACGTTACCGCCGCGCACGGAAGTTAGCGTAAACTAAACTCTTTTCTGATTCGTCGAATGTTGCTATTGGTTATATTTCTGTGTAAATATTATATTGTAAGTTTTTATTGGCTAACGCAATATTTGGTGTGCTATAAATTACGGTGTCAAAACTCAAATATGTACATTCTGAAATCTGAAATCTACGTGTTAATATATCTACCCGTCACTCTATCGTATCTCGTCATCTATGATAGCAGACGTTAGCCGCTGGACTCAAACCTGCATACCATGCCAAAAAAGCAAAATACAACGCCACACATTTTTGACAATTTCAATGCTGAATTGGTGTTTATTATTACACTTTCCAGAATTCATACGTTTTCCTTTAATTTTTACAAGAATTATCAATTCTTTGGTGAATATTATTCCAGCATGAGTTATTTTACTTCTGACAATTCTAGCATTTTAGGTTATGTATAAATGTCATCTACCAACTTGTCATAGATAGCCCGCACGACAAACGTCAAACATTTTATATTTTATTTTGCGCAACGGAAATACTAGAAATAAATAAAGAATTGCTTAACTAAATGTATTTAGGGGTACATTTCCCAGGTTTTCTGAAGATGTACAAGTTATAGCCGGAGTCCTATACAAAAGAGAAACATCTCCTTTGTCGGAATTTGTCAAAATCGAAGGTAAACAAACAAAAAATTTGTCAAAGTAATAAAGAAATTATAAGGGCTTAAAGTTAGCCGTGCGAACGTAACGTGGAGGATTGCGTGGCCATTGAGATCTCAGCAACTACTTACTTGGGTTAGAGATCTAATTCTTTATGTCAATTCAAAAATAAAATGTGTCAAAAATTTACGGGAATAAAATTATAAGCCCTAGATCAATATTTTACGAATTATTCACCTTGAAAATTATGGCCGCGCAATCGTTCACTTGTTGTTTTTTTATTGATGATTATTTCTTTAAATCATAAGACTTCATACAGTAAAACTGTTACAAGAAGAAAGGTCTTAATTGGTCAAAACTAACGAAAGCAATAAATAGTACTAAAGTTTAGATAAACACAAAATCAATCCAGAACAAAAAGTACGTGGCCGCGCGGTCGAAACTTTACTTTGTAGGCTGATATCTCATTATCGATAACTGCTAGGATTTCGGTATGAACATCTATTTATTCGACATATTAACCTGATTAGAATGACATATCGTTTTACTCTCAGAACAGTTTTCACCGCGTGTAATTTCAAAAATAATGTGATCTGAAACGATGTGCGTGCAGGGTAACCATAATTTCAATTTGATTTGGAAATACCTCTAACTGGAGACTAGCAATTATATTAGACAACATGTAGCTCAATCTGCAATGTATATTTCAATAATTTGATATGTTTATTCATCACAGCTTGGAAAATTAACAAACATATAAAGATTACAAAAAATCAACAAATAAAATAAAATTCTTTAAAAACCTCTACAGAACCATTTGTATAAAAATAAAAATCTGTAATTACTTACAAAAATCTACCAATCAAATAATACAAATAATAATTCTAGTTACACCTCTATAAAACCATATGTGAGAAAATTGATGCAAACTTTTATTAATAAATATCCCGGCTTTTCTTGAAAACTGACACTTATAGTGAGCTATTGTTCCAAGGATTGGAGGAATATATTCAATAGCACCTAACAATTTATAAACAGTGGTAGCCCAATGGATAAGGCATTGCACTTGCGATCGAGTGGCCGCGGGTTCGAATCCCTATCCACAATTGCACTCCTGATGTGAACCCACTCTAAATACAAGCATTCTAACTTATCTGGAGGGGTTTACAAGAATACTAGTAATTTGTAACCCAAATTGCTGGTAATCTTTTTTGAAAAAGAAGAAGAATACATTTTGTTTAACTATAATATTTTGAGGTAATGTTACTATTTTTATAAGGTATAAGTAAATTCAACTAATTTATTGCATTTTCTACATCGTTAATTCTCTTAATCATGAATAAGAATAGCCTCTTCCAAGGTGGTAATAGATTTTTTTTTTATTAAATCTTTATTTAACAGTAGAAATACGGGTTTTCTCTCTGATGGGTCAGAACTCATACACGTACTATTTGAACAATTAATGGAACTAGCGCCTAAAATAATGTCATTTACGATGTGTTCATAAATAAATACAGCCTTACAGTCAAAACTATATCGCTTATTTTAAAGTATTTCGGAGCAATTTTTATCAGTCTGTTTGCTTCATCATAGTTCTTATCTATTAATGCGGTTAATTTGAAAAATCTTAACACCGAGTAGAAAGAATATGTCGAATTAATATGCAATATTGGTACGAATCTGTCAGGGTAGTAGCGAATCGAAACATGAAGTTTGTAAATGCCAGCCATTTCCTAAATAGTATATTTCGCAACCCTTTTTAAAAGGTCGACATCAGGGACAGGAACGGTATTCGGGGCATGCACCCTATGCAGGTTATATTATTTATATTTTTAATCTATGATTTATTTTTTTATTCCTAAATATCTGTACATATTTATTATGTATCTGTTACCAAATTTGTTATTTTGATTTATTTATCTTTAGACGAATTTTATTTTATTCAATGAGAATATAAATCCCTCTCGTAATGGGTCGTCTTTCCGGAATCAAGTGGGACAAAGCTGTTTTGTATAGACCTGTTCATAACATAATTTCATCAGATTTTCCTAGATACCATCCTCAACCATGGAAATTAATGGTAAGTCAATCTATTTTCTAGATAGATAACTTATCCTTAGCATTCATTCTGCTCAGACTAACCATGGCATCAATGATACGGAGACGTGGATAGGTATACACTGACGGACTCATAAACTGCATCAATGTTCAAGACGCCTTTGAAGTAAACATTTAAACCAAGTATTCAAACGTTTTATAGAAATTTAAATTGAAACCTATAGTTTGGTTCTTTAACTTCATAACAGCGTAGTTGCATATTCTTATGTGTGTCTCTATACATACTGAAAAAGACCATTCAATTTTTTGAACAAAAAACGTTAAGTGTAATAAAAATTGGATTTGGTTGGTTTATTAAAAAATTGGATTTTACAATTAAAAAAGAGTTGATGCACTGGTTTTTTTTCTTTGAATAAGGTGTATTGCATCCACGTGTCTTTATTACAGAATATTCTAATCGGTTCCGCATAGATCTGATTAGGTTTATTAAACGGTCTTACGGAATATTTTTCCATTCTTGTGAAATCGCTGTTCTTAGTGCTGCCACTGTTGAGGGCACAGGATTTCTCGCATATGCAGCTTTTTTTAAACTGTCTCAAACATGCTCAATGGGATCAAGATCCGGGCTGCGTGCTAGCCAATTCATGGTACGTATCCCAACCTCTTCGCAATATTGTCGAACTTGTGCAGGGGCGTGGGGTCGGGCATTATCTTGCATTAGAGTAAAATTTTCGCCTATTAATCCCATGTAAGGTACCACGTCAGCTTCTAAAACCTCTATTATATAGCGTTGTGCCGTCAAACCACCTCTTCTACCGTTTTGACGAACCATGTCGATGAACACAAGTTACGTTTGCCCGATCATCGAAATGCCACCACACACCATACACGAACCGCCTCAAAAGGAACACGCTCCTCAATGCAACTTTGAGCATATCTCTCCCTATGTTGACGATAGACTCTTCTGCGACCGTCTGCACCATTTAAACATGTCCTACACTCATCGGTGAACAATATGGAGGCCTATTGCTTTGCTTGTCTGTGAGCTGCAGACAGCTTTGGACCATTTTCTGGTCTAAAAGGGATGATTGCCGCTTCCTTAAGCCTCTTTCTTATTGTTCGTGCACTCACGTTTACTCCACGCACTTCATTCAGCTCTGTTTTGATGTTTACTGACATGAGGAAACGATTTCGTAGGGGAGTTGAGACAATAAATCGGTCGTCACGACGGATATTTGCTCAAGTTCTGCCGGTACCGGGTCTCCTTTTGTAAGAACCTGTCTCTACAACCTTCGGTATACCTACTCTAGAAACCGTCGACTGGTTTAAATTTAAATTTCTAGCAACCGTTTGTTGATCCAAGCCTTCCCGCACCAATGCCACGTCAATGCCAATTTGAACGGCTTATTCGGACGAGGTATCCATATTTATGGTTACGAAACTTTTGTTGAGTTTAAAAGACTATAATCAATACTATTTACAATAATTTAAATCGCAAGTGAAAAGAAAAACAAAATCAATTAATTTCAAACTTTACTATACTCGTAATAACACACGTATTTGAGACTATGCATAAATTTTATTTTCCAGACTTTAATTTTATCTTTTAGGTACTGTAGTTCTATTTTTAAATTTTATTTTTTTTATAATTAATGGTCAGTCTCGACATTTTCATTTAGTTTTATCTAAAAAGCTTGCATACTTATCAAAAATTAATTCGAAAGTAATTCTGAACTTTGATGCAGTTTATGAGTCGGTCAGTGTAGGTATATCGTTCTAATAAACCAGTAGGTATATACTTATATATTATTATCATTCCTATCTCCTGGATATTACAGGAAGGTAAAGCAAACATGGCATGGTTGTTATCGTACGAATACCAAAGAATGTGGCTTGAAGAAAGAGAGGCTTGGAATAAGCGAATGTATCCTGAAAATACAACCGTCAATGTTGATGTTGTAAAACGATACGTAATGAGCTTTAAAAACAATAGTGAACCAACTAAGCCTCAGGAAAAGAAGCTTTTTAAAATGAAAAAGTACGTATAAATATTAATAATTGTGTAGGTACATATATTTTTCTCTATTTATAACAAAAATAACTATCCGAAATATTTCAAGATAAAGATTGGCTAGAAGTTAAGTCAATGCTTGAAGCAAGTAATTTTCGAAGATTTACTGAAATAATGTGGTTAGGTTAACTAACTAATAATAAGGATATGTAACAGTATGATGCATCGATTGTTATTGATGTTTATTTTCAGATTTCAAGGTATTGGCGGCAAAACTTCTAATAGACGCCCCACACCAGGTGGGAATAAGGAAACAAATTTTGAAAAGGCAACAGCAATTGAGAAGTGACGCTATTATTTGAATGATAATCAAGAATCTGTGAAACTCACCAAAAATTGCAATTAGTTTATTTGTCTTATCTACATATACACAATAAACATACATAAAAACTAAACATTGTTCATTTATGTAAGCATGCTACAATATTGTACCTGGTACCTGGTGTACAAAACTTCTGTATTTCTTTTTTCTCTTTACCCTTTTCACAGGTGATGATGATAGAATTGCATTTTGCTCAATAGAGCAGTAAATACTCTATTGAGCAAAATGCAATAGAGCAGTAATATACTCATGTATGCGTTAGCTCAATGGGAAGACCAACAGACTGCAATGCAGAGGGTCTCGGGTTCGAACCCACGTCACGCACCTCTGATTTTCGGAACCCATATGACTTTTCGAAATTATGTGCGTATTGATTGACAATTATCGCCTGCTCCGTGCCTCGAAAAGCACGTTAAGTCGTCGGTCCCGGCTGCCATGAACATCTATAGCAGTCGTTATTGGGAAGTAAGTGCCCTATAATATCCTGACATTGGTCTAACCTTAGGGTCTCGTTAGCCTTCGGGTTGCGGAAGTCAGGTGGCAACCGTTCCGTGTAAAAACTGATATCCAGTCAAACCTCCAAGTGAATAATAAAGGCTAGGGAGAAGAAGAGAGCAGTAATATACTCAAATGGTAGGTAACGGTTTTCGAGATTGGTAGTTCGCTTTGTGTGGTTACCTAGTACAAAACTAAACCTATTGTGAATGGAATTTATTTGGGACTTTATTTTTATTTAGACATTCGTTGCGCAATCTTTTTTCTTGCTGTAACAGTTTTCTTTTATATATGGAGTTGAAGTGAAATAAAACGTATCTAGTTATCAGGATTTTTATTTATATGCCATTATTATGAGTTTAATGAACAAGATTAACTACTGAGTGTCCACAAATCTAGGTTTGTTATAGTTATAAGTTGGTATTTTGTTAATAATTAAGTATAAACGTTAGAATTCTACCCAATTGAACACAGAGAAAATCCTAAAATGATGGATAAACAAATCACACATTATATTCTTCATATCTACAAGAGTATTATAGTAAATATGGTCATTAGGTACTGCTTTATTACGAAACAATTATTTAATAACATCTTGTCTCTAGACGTAAAAAATACAGCAATGCATTTTTGGTTTAAAAGACACCTAAATCTATCTATTAATTCACATTACAGTACAAGCTATTACATTTATATAAATAATAAAAACACATACATCGTTTTATAATATTGGCGATTGTTTGGCAGGTTGTTGTCATTTGGATATAATAAAATTAAGATTTCTTTTTATTAATTTTGCCATGGTTATCTCCAGTTACCTCCATATGGATATAAGGGGCGATATCATTAAAAGATTTCGAGGTAGTTGTAGTTATTTTCTAGTTTTATTCATTATTAAATTACATATAGCGCAAGATCACACTCTTCACATGTGGAGCTAACAATCAAAAATTACTTAACCAAATCAGTCATTATATTATAATAATTAGGTACTAACGGTCTGAGCGCATGGAAAATTATGCAGTTTAGTCACTAGCAGATATTATATCATGTGCCAGACAAAGGGTGTTCTGGTATTTTTGACAAGATTATGCATTTGAAGAAGCTTACAACAAATTAAATGAGGTGAAAAATAAAACAATTTTTTTGCCAAATCCAATCACACTTTTAGAAACATTATTTTAATGTGGAATGATGTATATCTGATTAGCTAGAACTATTATGTTTTCAATTCTATAAAGTACCTACACATACAAATTAATTTATGTATAACATTAACCATTAAATGTTTTGTTGTTTGTCGAAATTACTTTTTATATAGGACATGTGACAAAATTAACCAAACTGAAAGCTAAAAGCAGTTCCTGGGAAACCACCACCTGAATGAAAATCGAAATGCTGTCCACCACGATTGCAGAATGTTTGGAATATCACATTGGGGTCGATATCTGAAAGAGAAAATATTTATTAATTAGAAAATGCCTATTTTTGGTATGGTCTCAGATGTCACTACTTTTAGACCAGTCTTTAACCGCTCTTAGTCTGAGAAACACTCACTGCATGGCTTTAGGAATTGAACCCAGAACTTTGCAATTGGTCGTTGCGTAATCCTAAGCGCATAAAAGACCAACAATTTATGTTATTGGCCTGTCTACATATTGTCAATATATTTTGAGCATAACTAAGCTTTTTAATTTTAGTCATCAATGAATAAAGTATATTATTTTAAAGATAACTTCTGCTCTTGAATCGGTTCCTGTATCGTGGAGTCTTTACAAACATAAAATTAATTATTTATATTAACGGGCACTAAGGACCCAGACTCGGAACAATCCTTTGTGGTGCACACGAATAATGAATTCACGGCTAGAGGTGCTAGTGGATGTTATCTCAACAGTAACCGTTAAAACCGACGACTATTACCACTAAATACAAATCAATCAGCCCACTGCAGTCCACTGCTGGACATAGGCCTTTTCCATTTTACGCCACAACATCTGGTCTTCCGCCTTCCGCATCCAGTCTGACCCAGCTGCCTTTTTAAAATCATCGCTCCACCTGGCCAAGGGGCCTCCTACCTTACGTTTACCAAGTCGCGGTCTCCACTCTAGGACTCGCTTGCTCCAACAGCCATCGGTCCTTCTACAGATATGGCCAGCCCATTGCCACTTCAGCTTGCTTATTCTGCGAGTTATGTCGGTAACCTTGGTTCTTTGACGAATAACCTCATTTCTAAGTTTATCCCTCAAAGAAACTCCTAGCATAGCTCGCTCTACAGCCCGCTGGGCGACTTTAAATTTTGGACTAGCCTTACCGTGAGTGTCCACGTTTCGGCACCGTAGGTCATAACAGGTAGGATGCACTGGTCAAAGACTTTGGTCTTCAGGCATTGCGGTAAAGGCGATGAGAAAACCTGACGAAGCTTACGAAACGCTGCCCACCCCAATTGGATTCTCCTATCGATTTCTTTCTCGAAGTTGTTTCTACCAAGAAATTCGTCATGATCGCGCCTAAATCACAGTCAATTTTGATCACATTTAGTACAAACATAGATTAGATCTTAGGAGAGGACATAGGTTATCTTTCGTTGTAAAAAGAAGCATGAAGGAGCTAAAATGAAAGTTTGCATGGAAATTCATCATTATCGCGCGTAAACCACAACCGATTTTGATTAAATTTGGTACGAAGATAGACTAGACCTTGGGAAAGGACATATTATGTTACCTGTTGTTGTAAAAAAGGGCATGAAAGGGTTGAAATAAGGGACGAAAGTTTGTATTGGAATTCGTCATTATCGCGCCTAAACCACAACCGATTTTATTGATATTTGGTACAGACATAAATGAAAACTTAGGAAAGGACATAGGTTACCTTTTGTTATAAAAAGTGCTTGAAAGGGTTTATATAAGGGATGAAAGTTTGTATGGCAATTCGTCATTATTGCGTCGAAACTACAACCGATTTTGATAAAATTTGGTACACAAGGCTACACATCAAGTTAGACACCCTATATACGCATAACTACGCTACATACAAAATAGAGAATTGTCGGAAAGGGACAGTGCATAGTGGTGTCAATATAATGGTAATATAGAGCGTAAAAAAACATTACGCACCATCTCGCACGATTCACAGCGTTCAACTTCTAATAGTTCAGAGTCCAAACAGTCTAGGTTGATGTGTCGCTGTGTGTACAAAGATAGACTAGACCTTGGGAAAGGACATAGATTATCTTTCGTTGTAAAAAGGGACATGAAGGGGTTGAAATAATAGACTACAGAGCCATGTCCAAAAATGGATGAGTCATATGAACCACCAGGTGACGTATATAGGACGATATAAGAGCATAAATAATAAGATTCAGCATTATGCCGTCACTTGTAAGCTGTTCAACTGAGTGCTGGTGAGAATTCAAAAGTGCAGGTAGAGTGAGTACATTTTGGTCATATATTTTTGTACGGCATTTTTACCATCGATAGATCCATGAAAAATAATAAGAAAGCGCGCAGTGCCGTAAAAAAATGGTGCGCCACAAAGTCGGTAATTTCTTTGTTTTTCTGACAATTTCCAGGGTAAATTTGGTCATATCATTCTGTACGGCATCAGTTTCATACTGTTTCAATACAGCTTCTAATCCATTATTCCGCAACGCCGTACAAAATTCATGCGACAAGGGGGAAAAATCGAGGGTTGCAACCCCCCTCTCTTTCCGTGGTCCGGGGGGTGATTTGAAAAAGTACGGCTTCGGTTCCAAAACATTATCTAGCACTCAAAAGTACTATTAAAAATAATGCCGTCAAAAAATTATTGTTCATTAGAATGTATATTAATAATTATCTTAATTTCATGGTATACTTGATTTATAAAGCTGTAAAATCATTTGACTCTGTACAGCAACTTTTTTTAACATGATATTTTAAAATATAATTGTTATATAGTACTGCCGTTCAAAAGAAACTTCTAAAAAAAAATATAGAGAAATACAAAAACTGTCATTTTTTAAATTATTGCAAATGTTAAAATATTCATAGATTAATAAAATATAGCAATTAGTATTAAGATAAATAAATTAAGAAAAATGATGCCGTACATTTTAATGCAGACCATATCTTTTAGGCTGATGAAAATGACGCTATCATTTTAAGTGTAGTACTTTATGGCCATCTGATACTGTACGGTATTAAGATATTTTTGAAGAGAACAATTGATAATATGATAAAATCATTATGACGTCTAACTGAAGTGAAAGGGTGTGTGTTTCGTGCCCTCAACTCCACGAGTTTATTAGAACTAGTGTGATAAAATAAATCTACGATTTATAAAGGATTCTTCGTTTGTTTTTTTTAAGGTCTTTCTGTACCCAGCCGTATTTTTTAATTTTTCACTCAAAGCAAGCTCTAGTTTTTTTTAATAATAATAATAATCGTTTATTTTTTCTCTCACACATAAATAATTACAGAAAATCAGAATCTTATGCTAGGTGTTATACATTTATAAAGGGGAGAATCTGTGTGAGAGAATGGTATCTGTACTAGGTAGACCTGTATGACAGATTACCAGCCTGACCTGACTCTAGAGTCACACGTACTTAGTGCTCGGATATGAGTGACCTGAGTAATTGAGTAGACTATAAGATATGGAGTGCGTATGTGCACGTGTGTGCGTGCGTGCAAGGGTTCGTGTGTGTGCGTGCATGCGTATGTGTGGCTGTATGTGTATAAGTGCTATGTGTGTGTGCTAAGTGTGCTAATCCTACGACAATGAGAACAGATCATCTTGGGATCAGAATCTGCTGGCAAGCCAGCAGATCTGTTAGCTTGTTGATGCTGGATGAATATGTGCATACTTCAAAAATCTATTAAGAGGGAATATGCAAAAGATTTTCAGTTTCTTTATAGCTGAGGGACTTTAGCCAGCATGAGATAGTCCTTTTATATCAACGTAAACAAAATCGCCTCAAAATTTTTTTATGCTTCGATCTCCGGGCTCTTGATATATAAAGTAGACTAGTGATGGGACACAATTCACACAATAGTTACCACGTAATGATTCATCTCTTCGAAATGTTTATAAATACTTATATTGATAAAAAATGAGGTCAATAAATAACATTCATATAATAAAAAATTCAACTAGATTTTCTCTCTAAATCAAAATTTATGAGTACGTTTCATCTCACTTAACTATTGTCGATAATGAAACTCCGTTTGAAACACCCACCCCTACAAAATGGCGAATTGTTAGTGCCCTCAATACCACAAGCTTGTATACAAGTAAATTTGTGACGTCACAAGCGAGCGGGTTTCGAGGTCAAAGTGACTTAGTGTAGTGCAGCGTTGTAGTCGTACGTAGACGCACGTGTCCTCACAGAGCAAATAGAATGGCGAATTATTGCGAATACTATAAATAGGGATATGACATTACATTTAGAAACAAATAGGAATGTACCCTATATAACCTACCTCTAATAAATCTATGACTCTTTTCCTTTATTACTGACAACACATTTTATGTTTTGTTACATTTTTTTTTTAAATAAAACAAATTATGAAAATACCACATCAACTTTTATTTGTTTTCGTAAATTGACGAATAAACTTCAATTTAAATACGTGATTATGTTTTATCGATAGAAAAGCATCCCATACCTACGTTTAAGCTGTATGTAGTTATACATTTGTAGCGTGGCGCTGAGCGAGACATTGCGTATTATAGGCATGGGCGTCGAAAAGGTTAATGAGAAATCTTAACGCACCAAGGCTATGTAATGGTACACGGCAACAAATAACTCATCTAGGACGCAATACTATAAAAGCTATAATCATGATTACAATGGCAAAAGGAGAAAATGTTTTAATTCACCGTATTCCGATAATACCGACCGATTTGCCATTTCAGTTTAAAAGAGTGCAGGATATCCCTAAATACAGCATTTACAATAATGATAAACAAAACTATTTTCCATGGGCAATTATGAAGGATATTAAGGAAAAACAAAAAACGTTGTTTATAAAAATGAATTAAAATGTTTGCAGTAAACCACAGTATTTATATTTGTATTATTTGCAAAATAAGTTAAAAAGTAAAGTAAAATTGCTGCCCAAAGTTCCAAGTTTCCAAGTATGGACGAAGTCGCGGGCAAAAGCTAGTATTATATATAACTAACATTATAAATGCGAATGTGAGTTTACTTATTTGTTTGGTTCCTTGTTTATTCACGCCTTAACTACCTACACGACCTATCATCATGAAATTTCTCATTCTCGTTGTTAGGGGAAACGGACATCTTTCATCTAGAAAAAGTATTGTTTCCGATTTATTGAATGAGCGAAGCCGCGGGCAAAAGCTAGTATTATATATTCACATTCTTTGTAATACAGTTGTTTTATTATATATTAGAACTAATGCGAATTTGAAATGCTTAGGTTTTGTTAAAAATCTTCTCGTCTGGTAAGAGTTGTGATAAAAAAATCAATGAAAAAATATGTGTACTACTACAGTTTACGTAAAGCCAACAATTAAAACTTAGATGTCCGAATAAGCGAAGATATCGAATAAGTTATTAGTCGTACGAACCTGCCATGCTGGAGCCGTCATCATTAAGATCTTGTCCAAGATCGTAGCGAGCGCGTTTCTTCGGATCACTGAGGACGCCGTACGCTTCGCCCACCTCTTTAAAGCGACGTTCTTGTTCTCGTCGCTCGATATCAGGTGCGCATACGTGTCTGTCCGGGTGGTGGACTAAAGCTCGCTTTCTACAATGTTACAATTTATTATAAATGTGTAGGTAACGGGTACTACATGGGGTAAATATATATAGATAACCAAGTTATTCATACATCATTAAATTACATTAGGTAATGATCAATTGTTTACTTGGTATGTTATTAAATAGGGAAAGACCTGGAGGCTAAAGCCCAAGGTCATCAAGTGGCTATACACGATGATGATAAGACCTATACTTACGTATGGAAGCATTGTCTGGTGGCCAAAAACTAAACTAGCTACATGCAGGATCGCGCTGTCGAAGGTGCAGCGATTGGTCTGCATGGCTATAACAGGGGCCTTCCCGACTACGCCAACGGCAGCGTTAGAGGTCCTGCTGGATCTAACGCCGATACACATTGTTGTGTGGAGTCAGAGGCGATAAAGGCGCTACGCAGACTGGGACATGGGATGCGACAAAATGTAACCATTGCACATATTCAAAAATAATTTTAAAATAAAGGTCCTCACGAGAGACGAATGGAGACAAGGTCTACAATCCCCTGACAAGGGTTTTCTCAACTGGTACACTGATGGTTTCAAAATGGAAACAGGATCGGGCGCTGGTATCTATGCCAACGACTGCAAGATGAGCCAAAGCATGGGCAAATATGCAACGGTAAGCGGAAACCTATGCTATAATTGCCTGTGCTCAGGAGAATATCAACAGTAATGTCACTGACAGGACTGTGTATATTCTCTATGACAGTCAAGCTGCTCTCAAGGCTCTGGACCCATGTAGGGTAGACTCCAGACTGGTTCTGAACTATGTTAAGGCCCTAAACCAACTTGGCAGGAAGAACACAGTCAGACTGGTGTGGGTTCCGGGGTATGCAGGGGTGCAGGGCAATGAGGAGGCTGATGAATTAGCCAGAAAGGGCTCGGAGCAACTGTTTGTGGGCCCCGAGCCATTCGTGGGATTCTCTGAGAGCACCGTCAAGGCAGCTTTGAATGCATATGGCAATGATAAACACAGATTAGAGTGGATGGCCCTTAGGGGTCTGGAACACTCCAAGAAATTCATTGCAAACAGAGCTAAAGGCTTCACCCGGAAGTTCTGCGGGTATAACAAGAGCCAAATACGCCTGCTCACAGGAGCGTTCACTAGCCATTTTGGCACCAACGACTTCCTGTGCAGATTGAGATTGGCACACAATTCGATCTGCAGAGCCTGTAGTGAACAGGACAAGGCCATATCGCACCTACTATGTGAATGAGACGCGTTGGCTGGATTGAGGATGGGTCTGATGGGATTGGCATATCCAAACCCTGAGGACTTCAGGCTTCTCCCTCTGAAGTGTATGCTGCGGCTGATGCAGTACATTCATAGGGAGATAGCTAAGGGATAAATCTGGGGGCCGACACAAAAGATCCCAATGGGTCGAAGTGTCACCGGTCTGTACTGACTGGCCCCCACACACAAGATAAGATAAGATAAATAGGGGGAAGGACAGGGCATTTACTTTAAGTATACATACATGATATCATCGCAAACCTTGAATAATTATTCTACAACAAAAACTTATCAATTGTAATTGATAAGCTTGGTTAAAAATTATCAGTCTGCCCCTTATACATAAAATTTTTATTTATTATGTTTGCTTGAAATTTGTATTACAAGTGTGTACAAGTCTGTAGTGCAATATGTGGTGATTTAATACACAACCTCTCTATTGCAGTCCATGCTATGCCTTAACGCTTAGGCTACAGGAACCTCATGTATATGATAAATAAATCCATTATTATATTACCTATAAGCTTTCTTAATTTCGTCCTCAGAAGCGCTTTTGTCAACTCCAAGAATTTTGTAATAATCCTTGCGCTTCGATTTTTTAAGCGCTAACTTAGCTTCGTGCAATAGTTGCTTGTTTTCTTTGCTCTTGTCAATCTTATATAGTTTTTCGTAATCTTTGACGGCCTCCTCAAATTCACCGAGCTCAGTATAACACTTAGCACGTCTCAGAAGAGCCTTCACATAATTTTCGTCGAGTTCGAGGGCAGCTGTACAAGCCTCAGCAGCTTCTTTGATCTGATTTAATTTAGCGCAAACTGTGGCTTTGTTAAAGTATAGTTTGGCATTGACAATCTTATTATTGGGATCAATAGTCAATGCTTCATTGTATAAGCTCAAAGCTTGCTGCCATCTACCCATTTTAAATGCTTCATTGCCTGAAACATTATACAGTAAAACATTAAATAATGTTTTGCAAACTATGATAGATTTGTGCAATATGTTATCATATTGATGACAATGTTATGTATAGAGCCTTGTATAATTTACCTTCTTCTTTCTTTTGTTTAAGTAGCTTAGCCTTTTTGTAAATTTCCATAGCTTTTTTGTGATCTGGGGCAAGACGCAGGACTTGCTGAAAATGCTTAAATGCTTGTTCATCTTTGTCCTGAAAGATAATAATTAAAACAACTATAATAATAATTTGATTACATATACATATGTTATAAAATTATTGAAATAAATGGAATAAAAGAGAGAAAAAGTAAAATTTCTTCACTTGTGTAATATTTATTATTTAGGAATAAAACAACATACTTTAAACCTATTTGTGGTTTCAACAATATAATGTATATGATAATTTTATATCCTCACCTCAAAATATAGACACAGACCACGAACATAGATAGCCTCAGTGTCAAAGCTGTCAAAGCGTAACGAATCATTTGCGATTTCTTGAGCTTCTTGACAACGTCCAAGCATAGCCAAACATTCGGCTTTTGTGAGTTTCGCCCTGAAAAACAAAACAATCTTTGTTTTATAGACAATCGCATGTTATTAGCGAGCATGGCGTCGTAGAAATCTGCTAAAATATACTACAGGATATTGCTCTGTGTACTAAATCTGTTTTTCTTTTAACTTAGAGTATAAAAATAAAACTTATTATAAATATGCGTATTAAACGCATATTTTTATAGCAGACATTACGAAATTACCTATAAATTCGACGTAGAAAAGCTTAAAACGCGATGCCATTGTTTAAAAATGCCATCCACGTCATATTTACAAAATTAACAGCATATTTTTATCAGGAGCACAGAAAAATAGTATTTATTGTCTACAAACCAAATTTAGATGTTCTTTCTATATCTAAATATAAACATACTTGGTGCAAGAGGGGCTGTAATCGAGACAACGATCCATGCAAAATACTACGCGGCGGTAGTCGGCAGCCTCCATGGCGCGCTGACCCTCTTCATGCAATTTACGCAGGGCTTCAAGAGCTCGGCGCTCGCTAGCCGCGCACTCTGCGCCGCCCAGCTCCGCCGCGCGCCGCACGGCTTGTTCACCACCAGGCAAGTCTCCTAGAAAACAAACCCAAAATTATTCATTTACATTGAGATTTCACAAGATTTCAGTCTATTTTGCTTCACAGACTCCATACATAAGCATAGTGCCAATAGCATATATTCTTAATCAGAAGTTTATCATACATAATGTGAAATATCCCAAAGCTCATAAGAGTCATAAGACAAGTATCAGTTTGCATGGTTTAACCCATAAACACAAAAGGCAAAATATACCCAGCGGTCTAGACTCTAGACTGTGAGTGTGAATCATAATTTCCAATGCATAGAACTGTACAGAAAGAGCTCAATTGCAATTCACTGCTTATATTACTTAAGTATTGATACTTTTTTGAACTATTGTTTTATCAGCTAACAAATTTATTGTAATTTTATTGGATACACCACATTTACATATTTATTTATAGTGCCCCAAGGTTATAATATGTAATGAATTTTATTATTTATACATACCTACAGTCCCCACATAATGTTTCCCTAAATAATATATCAAAATCTGTAAGCAGCGATTACCGATTCTCTCAACTTGCTTTAAATCTGTTTGTACCTCTTCTACTTAACACACTTTTATAATAATTGTATAGTATTTGGTTTGGTATTTTTGAACTCTACACAGAATGTCTTTGATTTGGTTAGAATATTTTTTCAATAAACACACTTCTTTTTCCTGGAATAAGGGATAGGCAGAGAAACCTTTCAAGGAAATGCTTCTCAATATTTCCTGTTAATGCCTATTCTTTCATACAATTACACAATTTATCCTTCAAATCCACCTCACTACTACATCATATTAGTGCATTTTTTATACAATTAACATTACTGCTAATTGTTGTGCCAATATCATGAAACCCCCAGGCCATAAATGATAGTGGAGTTTATGCCATGTGAAGTATTTGTATCCTTCCACTGGTGGTATTTACAAACCTGATAACCTCAAAAGTAATTTAAAAGGATCTCATATATGAAGAAAACTCATATCTGTGATAGTAATTTTTTTTGTGGGCTCTAAGCGTGGCCAGATTTTTGCAATATTCTTAATGAAATTGTAGACACTTGTTGAAAATTGCAATTTTTTTTAATGCATCCCTATATGTTTTGTCTTTGACTTTTAAGTTTGTGTTTGTGTGGCCAGGCCCTATTGTTAAACACTCATATTAAACTTGAAGTTCATATAATAGACATATAGACTATCATACACTGTAATATTATATTAATTAGTATATTCATTTAAATATGACTTTACAAAACACCAGAGCCAAGACACATTAAAAATTGTGTTTATGGACTCCAGAATACAAACACTGGCTAAGAGATCAAGATAATTAGGCACTTTTATAATAACTATACCACCATACTTAGACAATTTTAAATAGAAAAGTGTAATTACCTAATGCAATACAACATTTTGCCATACGGATATAGCCCTTTGTGAAGGTGGAGTCCAATGAAACAGCTTTCTGAGCGTCATCCAAAGCTTTCTTGTACATGCCCAGCATCATATAACATGCAGATCTGTTGCCATAGTAAGCTGCATTATCTGGGCACAGTTGTATAGCTTCATCATACATAGCCAGGGCACCCTTGTAGTTTTTGAATTTGTATAAATGATTACCACTTTCTTTTTTTTCTTCAGCCAGCCTAAACAAAATAATTTTATAGCATTAGTAGTCGTCTCAATTAATAAAAAGTAAATAATATCAATGTGAACATCAAAATGGTGCACAGCCGATTGAACTTAAGAATGTGCTTATAGATTAAAACCTCAATTGTATTAGATAATTATTTACTTAAATAGCTGTTAAGATAAAAACGAATTTGCAATTTAATTTAATTAAAGTCGTAATGCAAAACATAATAAATATGAGTCTGAGTAATTGCATTTCCATGCACTCCTACACACAACCATGCTATTGTACTTTATGTAGGTCAGACGTCAAAGCGCCCTCAACTTTTCTATTTTTATTAACTAGACCTTCAATAACAACTACCTCCTCTGCAATTATTTGAGAAATTATAACTTGATCAGTGTTACGAAAACATGAAGGACTTTAGCATGTTTCATTGTTTCCTATGGAAAATTGTCTGTCTTGAGGCAAAAACATTTACCTTTCGGGGCTTTTCGGAACTAAACTATCGATGGTTAAATCCAAGTCCACCACATCTGAGTCTGCCATTGCTGTATTTTTCAAAATTTTCAACTATACTGCAATAATCCAGGAATTTTTGCCCTCTTTATTTTGACGACGAATCCACAAAAGAACTACCAAGGGTTACCATGTTTAGATTTTAAAACCATAGATTTAAAACCATAAACCATTAACCATATTCCGTGCCATAAACTATCAACAGTGATCAAAATCTAGGGCTGCGCTAAAAAACTTATTAATCTAATACACTTTAAAAAAATCTTTATTAAAAGCGTTAACAGAATTTGCGTTGTTACGACAAATGCAAAAGAAGGTTTTTACATTATTACTGAATCTTATAGTTTCTTTCCAAGTAAGACAATGAAGTTGCAAGATGCAATTTCATTATTTTAATTTAGCTTTTGGGCCATAAAATATCTTATAAAGATTGATTTTGTTTTTTTTCGAGTAGACTCATTGAAGGGTATATGTGTTCTGTGCATTGTAGTATTTGTTGACTGTTCTTATCAAAGAGTATACTAACTAGGTTTGTTTGGTTCTTATCATTTTGACATAATATGACGGCACTCAATTAATATGATCATTGACAAAACAACAGCGCAGTGGCTGACGATTAAGGTTCGCCAGAGATGAGAGAACTATGGAACGGACTGTTTAGGGTATCCTGCTCACATTACTCATAGATCAAGATGGGAGTTGAAAACACAACAAACCGTTCCGGTACAAACATCACTGACGTCATTTGAAAAGCTGCTATTCTAAAATAGAACTAGGTTGGACATATCTGTCGCATAGTCAACGACAAATGGGCAAAACTTAGAACACAATAGAACACTCTGAAATGGCAAGTGTCATCACGGCTGACATAGACAAACTTGACGAGATGAGCTAGATTCCTTTGGAAAAATTTATCTTTAACGACTATGTGGCGTATGTATATACGCACAGGCAACATATAACTTTAAACCTGGAATCGAACGGAGCATCGTACAACTAGCCGCGCCGAAACCAAGCGACGCGCGAAGGCGATCGAACGGAGCATCATACGTCTAGCCGCGACGATATCAACATTCGCACTGGTGACGCGCGAAGCTTTCCTCTGCCTTTTATACGTGGCACTACTTTTATACTCGCGAACAGATTTCCAAGAAATCATTCGTAAATGTTAGATTTTTGTTTACTTGTCGCTGATTGGTGAAAATGTTTATTGTACACATTAGTGTTAGCGTGACTTGCATGACTAATAAATGGGATATAAGATAGGTGAAAAATTGTAAATATATTCTCAGTTGAATCAGTCTGCGTGTTTCATTATAACCCTAACGGTTACCAGCTACGGACCTGGCTTCTGCCCGCCGGCTGGTAACACGTTAAAACTATAAATAGAGATAAAATTGACTGTTTTATCGGTTGTGACCACCCGTAATGAATTGAATGAGTGACCTGGAGTCACTCATTCAGGCTAAAAACACAATTATTTAACTTTCTTGTATCTTTTGGCACTTGATACCTACGTAGTATCAATGGTTGCCAATGGGTAACCAGTGCTACTCAATGCTCCAGTGTAGGTATAGAGTGCTAATACCTTGATTACTTTATATACCCAATGGGGTGCATAAAGTAATCAAGGAAAAAGCACTCTTTCTCTTCGATTATTTTATCTCGTACAATGAGGGTAACTCAAATAATAATATTTTATTTTGCCACTGGAATTCTAACGAGTGCAAGTCAGCCCGATATTTATCTCGATGGTTTGTTAAATATAACAATAATTATTATTTATTTCAGTATTAATTCTTAGTTTCACAATTGCATCTTGACAATAACTTATAGGCCACATATAGGGTGCGTTCCACTTAGCGTTCACGACACCTAAAATGCTCGTTTAGCCGTTCCACATCATAGATAATACACTAATACTGGTAGGTTCCGGTGAACCGGTGGTTCCACATGACGACTACGATCGTTGTGGTCGCGGCGAAAACGTTACTCATGATGTCATTACTCACGCTCACGCAATGACGCAACGCTCACGATGATCCATGTTGAGAGGTGGGTCGTCGTGAGCGTTGCCAAATTTGGCGCCATTTTCAATATAAAGTTGGTAACAAAGATGGCGACAATGAAAATTAGTTTATCTGGTCAGACTTAGGTACAAATTGTAATCTTTTAAAACTCTTTAAGCATTCGACATTTTTTTTCTAATTCTCTCAATTTACATCAACGCTCAAAACACTCCATTATCCGTTCCACTTGAGTTTACAATTGTAACGCTCGGAAGCAAGTGGAACGTGAAAAACCGTGGTCGTGAGCGTTTACGACGCCTAATATGCTCGTTTAGCCGTTCCACATGACGACTACGATCGTTGTGGTCGCGGCGAAAACGTCACTAATGACGTCATTACTCACGCTCACACAAAGCTCACGACGACCCATGCTGAGAGGTGGGTCATCGTGTGCGTTGCGAAATTAGGCGCCATTTAAAAAAATATAAAGTTGGTAACAAAAGATGGCGACAATGAAAATGTTTTTTTTGCTATTTTGATGAAACGATGAGTACTTAAATAAGTAAACATTTTATAATCTACATTTTAAACTACATTGTTTTTAAATTACTTCTCCACTCTTCATCTGAACTGGATGAACTAGTACTTTCTAAAGCATTATTACGACGCTCTACCAAATATCCAAGTGTCGCCGTAAAAGACATTTTGAATATATTTGAATGTAAAGTAATTAAATACTGCACAAAATTATGAAATACTAGATTTTGCCCGTGGCTTCGCTCGCCTTAGTGTAGATTTATGTTAAAATAGATTTTTAGTATCCTATATGTTATTCCGATAAAAAAACACAATAATATTGTAAAATTTCATCAAAATCTGTTTAGTAGTTTTTGCGTGAAAGACAAACATCCATCCATCCTCACAAACTGTCACATTTATAATATTATTAGAATATTATATATATATATTTAATATAAATCCAATTAACCAAGAGTTTATTGGTCAGACTTACAAATTGTAACCTAACCTCTTTAAGCATTCGACTTTTTTTCTAATTCTCTCAATTTACATCAACGCTCAAAACACTCCATTATCCGTTCCACTTGAGTTTACAATTGTAACACTCGGAAGCAAGTGGAACGGGAGAAACCGTGGTCGTGAGCGCTAAGTGGAACGCACCCATAGATATTTGCCCGAACTAGGTTAAACCTGTGTTTCGCGCGACAAACTGCTAACATACTGTTACGTGCTGGGTTCGACGGCTAAGAATACAAAACAATATTACCGATTAAATACGTTTTATTCTAGTACACAATTAACTTTAATACACCACAAACACTATACTACACTTTTCCACTGTAATTGCTTCAAACTCCGTAGTATTTTCGCTTCCGTTCGCTTCGATGAACACTTGATCGCTTACGATAGTAAACTGACTCGGCGGTGCGCGTGCGCTTTATTTATACGCGGGTAAAGCGTTTCTGGGGTTTTCTAGAAAAGCCATACCCGGCACGCAGCAGCACGATGATTCGAGAATGTGCTAGCGCTCTCTCTACTATGCTCGCACTGATACTACGTATTTCCGCAAGATGTCAATAGATGGTGCTGTAATAAATTATTAGAAGGGACTGCCGAGTGCCGTCAGATGGCACTAGCCGTAACAATACTATTATCAGTATAAATAAAATTACATTATAATAACTTTTATAATAAACTAAAGGTTAAAGTAATAAATTAAAAATTTTAAATCCCCCGACTCAAAATTCATTTGATACCCATATTGAGGGAGTTCTGAGAAAATATGTAACTAGCAATTTTCTGGCGACGGCCATCTTGGACCGATTTTCATCAAACATAACTAAGAACA